>CM061133.1:76935253-78219249 GCA_030789695.1 Scilla litardierei | reverse complement strand
AATTTTATCAGATTCCATTCAATTCTATGATGCATCAACATTACAATTCATTGGATATTCATTATTTCTTTTAATTAAATATAATCAAATTAGCATACCAAATTTTACGATATAATTAGACTTGTTAACAAGTCAAACAGGTGCAAACACAATATTGGTTGGAACCCAACCTACCCAAAAGCTTAAACACAATATTGGTTGGAACTCAATCTATCCTTCACTTCTATCGCAAGTTTATGATATGTTTATTCTAAGCAACCCTTAGTGCCAGGAGAGGGCCTTCACATGGTCCAACACAAAAAACATTAGTTTCATCAACAATTTGGGTTTAAACAAATGGTTCAAGCCTTCATTACCTTTGGATACAAATCTGGCTGGCTTCACACTGGACTCCAAGCTTCCTTTGAGTTCCAACAGGCTTTGATGTCAACTTATTATGACTAAATTGGAGCCATCAGGAGTCACATTGGTGAGGGTATAAAATTGATTAGAACCAGATACCAAAAAGCTTAAGCTGATAAGTAAAGGCCTAACTTCCAATATACGTTCTTTACTTTTTAACTTAAGTTTTCAATATGTGACCATTCTAATCACACCATCATAAAAGAACATATAAAATAAAAATTTATATAATAAATAAGTAATCCAAATAAATTAAATATAGAGTAGAAATCCAGATAAATTTAGGATTCCCCTCTATTTGAATAGAAATCCGATAAATTTAGGATTCCACTCTATTTGAAAAGGAAACATGGTCAACGATATTGAACAAAAATTCATGCGAAATTTGAATCCATGTTTATTTGAAATGGAATCATGTCAAAACAGAATCTGAATTAATTAGCATTGTCATAACAGAGGCCTATTAAATTAGAATCTCAATATAATATAATTCTTAAGAAAATAAATAATATGCATGTCTAGATTATAGTTTATTTTATTTAACTAAATATGTGTCGGGAATGTGCTTAAGACTAGCATGTTTTCTAAGAGAAAGCTGGGTAAGAAAAGCGACGACCCGTGAGTTCCCAATTCATGCGTTCATCTGTATCAAACTTTCCTTTTCATTCATTTTTTACCCCTCCACCTAGAACAAACACCACGGTTACTCCTTCAACTCCAACCCCACCCTAAAAAAAAAGAAATCATGACTGTATGTTAATTTTTTCTTTGGGGATGCATGATCCTATGAATGCTTGTCAGTTAAAATGTTACCTTTTATCTCTGATATGAATTTGTTTGCATTATCTTTGTATTTTTTGCAGCTCTTTGTAAAAAAGACAGCAAGGTGCTTGTTATGTTAGATACAATGGGATTTACACCAAAACCACATCATCGTAAGCTCCTGATTTTTGCAGCTGTTTTTTGTCTAGCAAGATTTTTCCATTGAAACTGATCTCAAGTTTGCAATGTCACAGGATGTCCAATTCCTCTAGCGGATGACCCAGATTCTGTGGCCATTCCAGAGATGACTCCTGATAAAATTCCAAAGAGTTTATCATATATATCTGTTGATGAGAAAGCAAATCCAGAGTCTCCACCACTCTTTGGAGGGCATCAAAGCTGGTCACAGAGAGAGGACAGCTTTAAACTGAATAAAAGTATGAAGGTACATGATGCTCATTTAGATGTATAGTTTATGAACGCGAGACCTTTTGCGACCATACTGTAATAACTGGTATATTAGTGCAGGATTAGCTCAACCTACACGTGGGATCAGTCTTGCCCATTTGCTTTCATTTTTGATCCTTAAAATGAACATGGAAATAGTCATTGAAATTAGGGAAAACTATATTAGCCGCATGAGCATTGGAATCAAATAAACCCCATGGCCCTTATGCCATATGTCATGTGGACCCATGGTAAGTGGTTGGAAGTTGGGGGTATGTCCTAGGTTCAAGTCCAGTCAATCACCTTTGTCATATACAATCACCTTTGTCATATACAGTGTTCCAAATATCGGGCCGATATCCACAATATCAGTCGCAATTGCAGTTTTTTTGAGGTGTCCGCTATCGATTTAAACCTTCGGTATCGGTTTTTGACATTGAACTCATTGTGAGTTAGTATTGGATATCGGCCGATATTTTGGCCGCTATTGCAGTATCAAATATCGGTCAATATTCATTATGTTTTAGTTAATGGGTCTTAGCTGAGTCAAATCAGATCCAATTAACCGAATTAACGCGATCTGATGCGATGACATCAAAAAGCATTTAAACACATTTTACCTAATTTTATTCAATTTCTCAAAGCTAATTTTGCTCTATCGCCTTGTTTTTCTCTCAACAATTACTTCACAACTCTCTTTTTGTTAGGTTGACATTAAAATTTATGGCAACGTATATTTACTAACTTACTAACCAGTTTATACTAGTCTATACTGTATGTTTATAGATCCAAACTTTAAGACGTAATAGTATTTTTGATGATTCTAGCTTCTATGAAGAGGGTATAGAAATGTTGACTAGCATATTTTTGTTGGTATTACTAATCTATAAATAATTTCATACATTATTTTTGTTTTGCAATTTAGGATGCAAATGCAATTTAAGATATGCTGTTATGATTTTTTTTGGTAATACTGTGCTCTACCATATCTTAGTTTGTTAAGGCAATGTGTTGGTTTTTGGTATTTTATACCAAGGTTTTAGGTATCGGTTTCGGAGTGGGTATCACTCCGCCCAAAATTTAGGTTTCGGTATAGGTATCGTCCGTTTCAGTGGTTTCAGATGCAAGTTTCATATCGTCCGTATTGTCCGTATCGATAGTTTCAGTATCGGTATCGGAGATACTTTCCTGTATTTTTCTGTATATTTCTGTATTTTCCTGTATTTTTTGGTATCTGAGATACTTTCCTTTAATGATCTGCATCTATTTTCGGTATTTTCTGGCATTTTTCTGCATTTTCTGTATTTTTCACGTATTTTCATGTATTTTTCATGTATTTTTCTGTTTACATTACTCATTTGTAACAACAATTAACTAATTAATAGATATAAAAAAACAACAATAAATATTGATGAACCATAAATTTGACTTCAGAATACAAAAACTAAATAAAATACATGAATAGATACAAACATGAAGAAAATAAATAAAAAGATACAAAATTCTCATTCGTAGTTCTCATCATCCGGCTGTGGTGCATGGTAGTATAGAGGATATGAAAACTGCATCTGCTTTGGAACTAAAAAAGATATCATCATGTTATCATATGCTGAGCGCCGGCTCTTCTCTATGAAAGGCGTGTCATGACTGCCTTGACTGCTGGACTGTTCAGTCACGTTCGGACCGTACCTGTATTGACTATCATAAACAGCATAGACATCAAAGTGTCTGTACGGTGCGCAATAACCGCCTTGGCTTCCTGAATATCCACCGGAATACGATTCATGAATGGCAGGAATATCATAATCTCCATAATAATCAGAAGCACGTCGATCCCCTGATATTCAGAGTGTCTGCCATAGGTATCGTCCACCCGTTCTTCACTGTGGTGCTGCCTGTCATGCTTGTAAGGGACCCTGCGGGGCTACACACACTAGAGGATGGTGAATAGTGTAATGACAAGCAAAGTGCTTAATTAAAAGTTACTGAAATTAAAACACAATAAGCATCGGAAATTAAAGAGTACGCTCAACAACAACAAACGCAAACATAAGGATTTTACCGTGGTTGCCCAAAACTTGGGTACGTCCAGCCACACCAGTATTCACTATAATTCCCACACAAAGAAGTAAATACAAAATCTCATAAAGAGATACCTCACACAGAGGATTTAAGATTCATACAAAGAGATATCCTTACTCTCACACAGAGAGACCATACACAGATGATTTGTTTTTTCACACAGAAAGAACCAAACTCTCACAAAGAGAGTTACTCCAACAAAGAGAATAACTAATTCCCACAAAGAGAATTAGGGTATCACAAAGGTGAAACGAAATAACACTTACCTATGCCTTGATACGATCTTACCAATGAGAAGAAGAAGGCATGCAAGTGAAACTCAAGTGCTTGAGATGAGGCTTTGATTGCACTTGATGATCTTTCTCTCTTCTAGGAATGAATCCTAACGCTTCTCACCTGAGTGTATGAAAATGAAGAGAAGAAAGACGATCTCCAAGAAAGGAATGAGAATTAGATCCCTTGGAAAATTTCCTTATGAGCTAGCTTCAATGCATGAAGAGAAATATGCACATGAGAGGGAAATGAGAGAGATTAGGAGTGGCTATTGATTCTCTAAGATATTCAATAATAACCAAGTGTTCTAAATGGACTAAGCTATCTTCTATATATAGGAAGCCCAAAGGAACCCATAAAACCAGCTAAAAACCCAAAGGGAAGAAATCTGCAATGGCTAGATTTTTTCAGTTTATGGTCCAGACAGTCGACTGATGAACAACTGACATCCGACTGTTCAACGGCTAGAAAAATCCCAACGGTTATAATATGAGCCAGGACAGTTGACTGTAGAAGACAATACAGGCGACTGTAAAACAGACAGTCGACTGTATATCCTTCATCAGGCGACTGCTGCAAGGATGGAAGAAAAACAGAGACAGATGTATTTTTCGCACTTACGCCTTTCAGACGACTGATGGCCATTTCACAGGCGACTGTAAATATACAGGCGACTGTAAAAACAGCAACAGGCGACTGTCTTGCAAATTGGGATGAAGCCCAGAAAATGCAAGAAGCGCACAATCGACTGTTAACCAATTCACAGGCGACTGTAAGAATACATGCGACTGTAAATTGAACATCAGTTGACTGATGCGAAAAGCTCAAGAAGAGTTAATAAAAATGGTGACTTGAGCTATGCACCACAGTCGACTGTAGAAGGCTCGACAGTCGACTGGAATCACCCAGGCGACTGTAAAACCTTCAGCAGGCGACTGTAGGAGAGCCAGAGACTCCAATTGAGTCTTTGGGCTAGATGAACCTATTGGGTTGGATGCTATGATAATCCTAAGGCTCACTAAGATGGTGAAATACATATGCATGAGAGTAAAGACCATCTATCAAGGCATTACAATAATCCTAGGCTCAAAAAGAGAAATGAAAGTAATTTAAATTACATGGATTACAAATTGCATATCATAGAGTCTAAGTCTTCAAGCTCACTATTCCTTGATGCTCCCCATCATCTCCAAGCTTTCACTCCTTGATGATCTTCCATTCATCAGGCTCCAAGCTTTGGCAATGCTACTTTAGATGTCCATCCATCATCATGCTCCAAGCTTTGGCTTCATTAGATGATCTTCATGACTTCATCTAAGCTTGAGCACACCATCACTCTTGGAGGTCTTTAAGATATCCCTTGTAATATCCTTCAGCATTATGCTTTGTCTTATCAACATATAATCATTAAGATAAACTGAGACTAAAACATAAGATTGATTAGTACACTAACATAATTTATTGATCATCATCAACACAACGTTAGTCTTAAACCCAAGAACTAACAATCTCCCCATTTTGATGACGACATTCTTTTATGTCAAAATATAATAAACATTGAAATAAACAATGTCTGCTAACAAGCTCCCCCAATCAATATGCAAATGTGCACAAAATATAAACATATAAAGCACAAATCATATTGATTGTTATGCAAAAACATACCAATTGATAATAATGCATCAAAAGCATAATATGTATATTTTTACATAACCTATTTCTCTCCCCCATTGGCATATCAAAAAGATGGGTAATAGCCAAATAGGAAAACCAAGGGCAAGAGAAATAACCATCCCATATGCACAAAAAAGTGAATGAAATTCAATGTGACATTTGAATGGAAAAATAATGCTAGCAAGCAAAACTTTCATACTCCCCCATAATCATACAAAATATGCAAATATAGGAGGAATGGACACACTCACAAACATGTGGGTACAAAATGTAAACATAGAAGCATGGTACCCAAGCAATGAATAACAAAGTGAGTGAGCTGGCAAGTTGGAAACCAAACAAAAGTGGAGTTTGGTTTCCATATATAGTCATATAAAAATATAACATTACACACATATGAATCTATATACGAATTCCTATCAAGCCTAGAAACATTCTTAGGAATCCAGAAAGAAAGTGATTTGGGATTATTAAGAAGAGGTTTTGTTAAGGCATGAGTAGGAGGTGAGTGTGCACGCTTATGAGATGGAACATAAACATTGGCGTGCCCCGTGTGTAAAACATACAATTTAGCATTAGGAACATTCACACAAGTATTTCTACCATTTATAGGAACATGTGAAGCATGCAAATGTTTATCATCAATTCTAACATGCAAGCAATAATAAGATTTCCTATGAGTAGAAACATCATGCATAACATTCAAAGAAGAAGCATTCATATCAACATGTTTTTGAATAGGCTTCTTAATATATGCAAGACCGGAATACAAAAATGCATGATTTTTCTTTGGCTTAGAAATATTAGTTGATTTTAGGCCAAAAGAGTGGGATGCGACTTTCTCATTAGAATGCTTCCCTATAAAATTTATTTGGATGCTTCTAAGAGAAGAGCTTGGTTTGTTCATCTTCAATGAAGATGATCCCAAAACAGTGTCCTTACTCAATTTGAAATTTTCAATTTGAGTAGACAATAGCTCACATTTCTTCAAAAGTGAAGAAATGTTGTCATCCCTCTTGGATAGACATGAGCTAAGCTCACAACATTTTGACTTGAGAGCCATTGTCTCATCTCTCAAAATGTTGTAATCACACTCCGAGTGCATCTTCTCCATTTGGAGTTTGAGAAAAGCATTCTCATCTAAGGCACTCAATTGAGAAAGAAGAGTATCTTTCTCGGTATGCAAAGAATTAAGTTCAACATTATGCGATGCATACAGACTCTCTTTCACAGATTTGTGAAAATCACGATCAAACTCAATATGAGCTTTAAGAGAGTCATTCTCTTTGCTCAACATGCACACATGAGAATCAAGAGCAATCTTTTCTTGATTCAATGCAATGGTTTGTGTATCATCACGAGGTTTGGATGATAAAGAAGTGTGTGTGCGAGCATATCTCTCAAGCTTGTCTTTATTCGCATTGAGAGAGTTCATAAACAACGCATTGTCATTTTCAATAAAATTAGCACGTTGAACGAGAGAGTTACAAGATACCTCATTACCAACGATGCTCTCATCATCGCAAGATTCCTCTCCACCATATTCTTTATCAAGATAATTCCATATCTCCTTGGCCATCTTGGTCTCCTTCACTTAGCAATTTTCGGAGAGAGAGCATTGAGCAATGAATTCCAAACTCGAGCATCCGAGGAAATATATCCTGACTCCTCATGCACATCAAGCCAGTGGAACATGTTCTTCCTCCATTTTGAGAAGTGTTTGCCTTTGAAGACGGGAGGAAAGGAGAGGGGTTGTTGAGACTTAGAAGTCATGCTTGCAAAAGCCACCAAACCAAGGCTCTGATACCAACTGTAAGGGACCCTGCGGGGCTACACACACTAGATGGAGGGTGAATAGTGTAATGGCAAGCAAAGTACTTAATTAAAAGTTACTGAAATTAAAGCACAATAAGCAGCAGAAATTAAAGAGTACGCTTAACAACAACAAGCGCAAACACAAGGATTTTACCGTGGTTCCACAAAACTTGGGTACGTCCAGCCACACCAGTATTCCCTATAATTCCCAGACAGAGAAGTGAATACAAAATCCCATAAAGAGATACCCCACACAGAGGATTTAGGATTCCCACAAAGAGATATCATTACTCTCACACAGAGAAACCTTACACAGAGGATTTGTTCTTTCACACAGAAAGAACCAAACTCTCACAAAGAGAGTTACTCTCATAAAGAGATTAACTAATTCTCACACAGAGAATTAGGGGTATCACAAAGGTGAAACGAAATAACACTTACTTATGCCTTGATATGATCTTACCAATGAGAAGAAGAAGGCATGCAAGTGAAACTTAAGTGCCTTGAGATGAGGTTTTGATTGCACTTGATGATCTTTCTCTCTTCTAGGAATGAATCCTAACACTTCTCACTTGAGTGTATGAAAATGAAGAGAAGAAAGATGATCTCCAAGAAAGGAATGAGAATTAGATCCCTTGGAGAATTTCCTTATGAGCTAGCTTCAATGCATGAAGAGAAATGTGCACATGAGAGGGAAATGAGAGAGATTAGGAGTGGCTATTGATTCTCTAAGATATTCAATAATAACCAAGCGTTCTAAATGAACTAATCCATCTCCTATATATAGGAATCCCAAAGGAACCCATAAAACCAGCCAAAAACCCAAAGGGAAGAAATCTGCAACTGCTAGATTTTGGCAGTTTATGGCCCAGACAGTCGACTGATGAGCAAATGACAGTCGACTGTTCAACGTGCTAGAAAAATCCCAACGGCTATAATATGAGCCAGAACAGTCGACTGTAGAAGACTACACAGGCGACTGTAAAACAGACAGTCGACTGTATATCCTTCATCAGGCGACTGCTGTAGGGATGGAAGAAAAACAGGCGATTGTAAATATACATGCGACTGTAAAAACAACAGGCGCCTGTCTTGCAAATTGGGATGAAGCCCAGAAAATTCAAGAAGTGCACAGTCGACTGTCGATCAATTTACATGCGACTGTAAGAATACAGGCGACTGTAAATTGAACATCAGTCGACTGATGCGAAAAGCTCAAGAAGAGTCAATAAAAATGTTGACTTGAGCTATACACCACAGTCGACTGTAGAAGGCTCGACAGGCAACTGAAATAACCCAGTCGACTGTAAAACCTTCAGCAGGCAACTGTAGGAGAGCCAGAGACTCCAATTGAGTCTTTGGGCTAGATGAACCTATTGGGTTGGATTCTATGATAATCCTAAGGCTCACAAAGATGGTGAAATGCATATGCATGAGAGTAAGTTCATCTATCAATGCATTACAATAATCCTAGACTCAAAAATAGAAATGCAAGTAATTTGAATTACATGAGTTACAAATTGCATCTCCTAGAGTCTAAGTTTTCAAGCTCACTATTCCTTGATGCTCCCCATCATCTCCAAGCTTTGGCACTCCTTGATGATCTTCCCTTCATCATGCTCCAAGCTTTGGCAATGCTACTTTAGATGTCCATTCATCATCATGCTCCAAGCTTTGGCTTTATTAGATGATCTTCGTGACTTCATCCAAGCTTGAGCACACCATCACTCTTGGAGGTCTTTATGATATCCCTTGTAATATCCTTCCAGTATTATGCTTTGTCTCATCAACATATAATCATTAAGATAAACTGAGACTAAAACATAAGATTGATTAGCACACTAACATAATGTATTGATCATCATCAAAACAACGTTAGTCTTGAATCCAAGAACTAACAATGCTCTCTGTATCCATGCGAATGTTGTGTATCATAAGCATGGTCCCCACGTCTCTCAGTGGAGCGAACGGATGCCGACATACCACAACCTCCGTCTGTAGGACCTTGGTCATCGGGAGACGAAGCATCATCGCTATCGTGTCGAGTCTGAGTGGCTGCCTTCTTTTGCTTGTAGTGATATTCGCTTGGGCGTGACTTGGCCGCGGCTGGTTGCTTTTTGTACGTTCTGCTTCCACAAGCGCCTCGTCCAACCAAGGATTGTCTCTGTCATCGAGCACCCTGTCTTCTGTCTCACTGGTCCATTCCTCCAATGGATCATCCTCGTGGAAAATCTGATCCAAATCGATCAGCTGGTGATCGTCTGTCTCGCTCCTCGTGTGTCTATGTCTCAGTCTCATATTATAATGCACATAAACCAGCCTTTTAAGGTGTTCCATTGTTAGCCTGTTCTTGGTCTTAGTGTGAATGAGTGAGAATGTGGTCCAGTTTCGTTCACAGTTGGACGAAGAAACCGTTTGGCTCAAAACACGCACAGCTAAGCGTGTAAGAGTTGGAGCTTGCTTTATCCCAATGCTTATCCACCATTGAGCTGCAAAAAGTTCCAGTAGTCAGAAAAGATGGATCGTTTTATGGGGAACATATAGAAATCTAAAATCTATATAGATACCTGGAATGACCATTGTTATCGCCATTTCCGCCTTAGCGGAGCCAAAATAATCAACTCTCATCTTATAGGCCTCCAGCTACAATTATCACTCATAATTTTAGAATGTGAACTACTACATCGAATCATATATCAAAATAAAAATATCAGAATTTCATTTACCTCTCTGTCAATGTCAATTTGCTTCGAGATGTCTGGTTCAAGCCTCTCGATCACGCATCTGAGTCCAACCAGCACCTCGTTGTCGTTTGTTGCATTGGAGGAGTACTGAAAGCGAGGATTCAGAAAATAGCATGCAGCATGAATATCTTGATGTAGTTGCTTAGCCTATCTCTTGTCGATCATGTCCCACCATTTTCTGTATCCCCTACCAACATTCTTCCGAATTTCCTCTTTTACACGGTCACTGGCCTCGTAGAGATACCCCATCTCGTCCTTATCATCGCTGTGGACCATTCAGAGAACATTCACCAGGGGCTCAAATACGGCGATGATATTAGAGATAGCATGCCATAATTCATCGCCGTGAATCAGATCGTACACGTTGTTTCCAACGTCCATATCTTTTGGTTTAAGCCTTAGAAATTTATCGGACCAGTCACTGGACGTGATAATTCTCCGCAGGTCATCTCGGTGCGCGTACAGAGAGTCCAAAGCAATGAAGTGGGTAGCAAATCTTGTTATCGCGGGCCTGCTCAACTCTTTTCCACCCGTCTCTCTTCTCATCAAGCTGAGCACCCATCCTTTGTTATATATGAATCTTGTTACCATTTGACTTTGTGCGACGATATTTTTGACTACTTCTTTTGCCATGTCAGAAAGTATCAAGTCGATACAATGCGCCGCACACGAGGTCCAATACAGATGCTGTCTCTTTCGCATCCGCAGCTGCCCAGCTGACTTGTAGTTTGTCCCGTTGTCGATAACTACGTGGACTACTCTATGCTTCCCAATTAGTTTTACATATTTGTCCATAAGATCAAATATGTACGGACTGTTCTGCAATTGGTCGGTTGTATCCACAGAGTCTAGGAACACCGTCTCGTGGGTCGAATACACAAGGAAGTTAATAATCTTCCTTCTGTTTTGTGCTGTCCAGCCATCACACATCAGTGTGCAACCGTACTCATCCCACTGAACACGAAAAGGTTCTACATAATTTTTGATCTCTTCATACTCCATGTCCAAGTATGTGTGTGACAGCTCCTCAGCAGTGGGTGGAGTAACGCCACGTGTCGATTCCGCAATAGCATCCACCATGGGCCTATAATATGGGCCATTGGTCACATTGTATGGGATGTGGTTGAAGTAGAAAAATTTGGCCATAGCTCGGCCGATATAGGCCTTGGCATTCTTCATGAATGTATTCTTTATGGTTGACTGGGATTTACCCTTCTTCGTCTGATAAAAAGGGTCGGCACCGAGTCTGAGAGCACCGGCTGGTCTACCGGTTGGCTGAACATCACAAGCAGAATCGCACGCGAACATATCGGCCATTTGGCCGGCACGACTACCCGATCAGGCTAGCCCAGAGGCTCCAGACCCAGACGATCCTGCTCCTATCCTTCTGCCCTCACTTCTAATCTCTTCTTCTGCAAGTTCTTGCCTACTTCTAAAAGCTCTTCTATGGTCCTTGCCTCCTCGGTGTCATCCTCATACTCATCTGAGTCATCTGATATTGCCTCCGTCTGCTTTGCCATTATCTCCTCCTCCATCCTCTTCTTCTCAGATCTGGCCTGGACCTTTTCGGTCTTCTTCTGAAATACGTGTGCTTTCATCTCTTCACGCACTTCTTTAGGTGCCTCGGGGCATGTTTGCACATCCCATGTAATTTTCGCCAAGTGTTCCTTAAGGCGAGACACGCCTCCATGCATTTCTTTCCGGCAATAGTTGCATCTTATGTCTGGTTATCTGCGATCATTTTACAATGAGACCACCCAATATCCACTGTCTTCTCCTTTGGAGTTCTTCGAGACATTTTAATTACTGCACCATATAACAAAGGAATAATTGTAATTAAAACAATTTATTAATACTTAAATTTATGTTTCATAATACCAAATATCGCATAACAATTTATGTTTCATAATACTTTAATTAATGGATATCCTAATCAGGTATTATGAATATAAAGTATAAACAATTATCACGTAATTAACTTAGATCATAGTAGTATTAATCGAATAATAATTATCACATTGTTATCAGTTTTTACATGTTGATGATTATTTTAATGTGTAACGTCGATTGTGTCATATATGCTATTGTAAAGAAAGAGATCTGTTTTTGATAAGTCCTAAAATATCCATGGGGTCCGCAATATTTAGTTCTCAAAATACCCTTTTTGATCAATCACTTTTGTTCAAAAATTACAATTTTAAATAGTTTCAGTATGAAAAAAAAATGTTTATTACCATGTTCATTAACATGTTTATTAACATTTATTAACATAGTTTCAGTATTAAAAAATGTTTATTAACATGCTTATTAACGTTTATTAACATGTTTAATAGTTTCAGTATGGAAAAAACGTTCAAATTTTTTTGGTGGTCATGCATGCTGTGTTAATTAACATGTTTATTGTTAATTATAAAAATAGTAGAATATGATTTTTTATTTTGCCTAATGATCAGAATCATTAGCACCTTAGACTAATGTTTATTGCCTAATGTTTATTGCTAACCCACCATTTTACTCTGCACACATACCATTTATTTACAAGTTTGCCATTCTACCCAGCGATCAAAGGCTGTGAATGGCAAACTTGTAAATAAATGGTGGTGTGTGCGCGGAGTAACGCAGTGCGTTCGATGCTTTGCTTCGAAGCAATCAACGCGCTGAGCTGTCTCCCACTCGCACGCAAAATACGATGCGGCGCTCTGAAGGCTGAGCAAAACGGTGGGTTCGCTTCGAATCCCTTTGAGTCCATTCGAATGCATCCTCTCAAAATTCAAAACTCACCTCGACAAAGTCGTTGATGCCGCTGCTGGAAGACGATGCCGCCGCTACAGGAAGACGACGCTGTGAGAGTCGAGAGGAGGCCGTCGACGCTGCGAGAGTCGAGAGGAGACATCGACGCTTCGAGAATGAGACGACGAAGTCGATGACACCGGCAAAGCTGCGCGACGAAGCTGCGAGCTGAAGCTGTGCCTTCTGCGATCTATGGCGAGATCGGGGGAAAGACCGAGGGCTTTGAGGTATGTATCGGGCTCTGAGATCTAGCTGCGCCTTCTGCACTCATTTTAAAGGTTTTTTTATTTTCTGTGAGCTCGTGGATGTACATCCTAAATTTCACTCACGGGTGAGGTTGCTGTAGGATCACAAGTTGGGTTGTTGTAGGATCACGAGTGGGGTTGTAGGGTTGTAGGATCATGTGAATTTTTGTGTGCGGGCGTCGTCTTCCTCCTCCGATTTTCCCCTTGCCTTCTTCTCTAGGGTTACCGAAACCCTAGGTTTCACTCAGTATCGCCTGAAACTGGGTGATACTGACCGGTTCTGCCCGATACCGATAACATGGGGGGTTTCGTATCGGTTGTGGGCGATACCCAGCCGATACGGCCGATACCAAAGTTGGTATCGGCCGAAACCTAGAACCTTGCTAATTTTAAGCATTTAGCACGTATTTCCAAACAAAAGTTGGTTTCTGGAATGCCTTATATATCTTTCACTCATACACAATTTTGTGATGCATGTCAACAAGGAAAAACACATAAATCTTCTTTTAAATTGAAAGATGCCATTTCTACTAAAAGACCACTTGAACTTTTACATTTAGATTTATTTGGTCCTTTTAGAATATCTTCTTTAAATGAAAATAAATATGCATTTGTAATTGTCGATGATTATTCAAGATATACATGGGTATTATTTTTAAAATATAAAAATGATGCATTTGAAGAATTTACAATATTTTGTAAAAGAATTCAAAATTTAAAATCTTCATCCATAATTACTATTCGTAGTGATCATGGAGGAGAATTTGAAAATGAATTATTTACAAAATTTTGTAATAAACATGATATACCACATAATTTCTTTTTTCCTCGAGCCGCATCACAAAATAGTGTAGTTGAAAGGAAAAATAGAACATTACAAGAATGTGCTAGAACCATGTTATGTGATAGTAATCTATCAAAATATTTTTGGGCAGAAGCCGTTGCTACTGCATGTTATTTTTGAATAGAATTTTGGTAAGACCACAAATGAATAAAAACTGTTTTGAATTATTTTATGATCGTATACATCGTGTATCTTATTTTAAAATATTTGGTTGTAAATGTTTTATTCTAAATACTAAGGATTCACTAGATAAGTTTGATTCTAAGTCAAACGAAGGTATATTTGTAGGATATTCTACACATAGTTAAGCATATATAATTTATAATAAAAGAACCTTATGTCTTGAAGAATCTCTTCATGTAAATTTCAATGAGAATTCTACACCAATCACAAATTTAGATGAAGAAGATTCTATACCCATCACTAGTTCTTTAGAAAATACTAAGTTAGATGACGATTATTCTACTAATTCCATTCCTGAAATTATTCCTGAAAATACAAGTCTTCCTAAAGCATTTGTTGAAATTCTTAATCATCCATATGATTTAGTTATTAGAGATATTTCTGATAGAGTAAGAACTAAATCTCAAATAGAACAAATGACTAATTGTGCATTTATATCATCTATCGAACCAAAGAATGTTATTGAAGGATGTAAAGATAGTTCATGGATTATAGCAATGCATGAAGAACTTTATCAATTCAAAAGAAATGATGTATGAGAATTCCTAAAGCATTTGTTGAAATTCCTAATCATCCATATGATTTAGTTATTGGAGATATTTCTGATAGAGTAAGAACTAGATCTCAAATAGAACAAATGACTAATTGTGCATTTATATCATCCATCGAACCAAAGAATGTTATTGAAGCATGTAAAGATAGGATTATAGCAATGCAGGAAGAACTTAATCAATTCAAAAGAAATGATGTATGTGAATTAGTACCTAGACCTTCAGATCATCCTATTATTGGTACTAAGTGGGTATTCAAGAATAAATTGGATGAATCTGGACAAGTGATTAGAAATAAGGTTAGATTAGTCGCACAAGGTTATAATCAGGAAGAAGACATAGATTATGATGAAACCTATGCTCCTGTAGCAAGATTAGAATCTATTAGAATGCTTTTAGCATATGCATGTTATAAAGATTTTAAGTTATACCAAATGGATGTTAAAAGTGCATTTTAAATGGTATAATAAAGAAAGAAGTCTATGTAGAACAACCACCAGGATTTCAACATGAAAGTTTAGATAATCAAGTTTTCAAGTTAAAGAAAGCATTATATGGATTAAAACAAGCACCTCGTGCTTGGTATGAAAAATTAAAGAACTTTTTGTTAAAAATCTGGATATTCTATTGGAAAAATAGATTCTACTTTATTTATCAAACACATAGATTTTGATGTTATCAATATACAAATATATGTTGATGACATAATTTTTGGTTCTACTAATGATTCTCTTTGTCAAGAATTTTCAAAGGAAATGCAGAATGAATTTGAGATGAGTCACATGGGTGAATTGACCTACTTTCTTGGACTTCAAATCAAACAAATGAAGGAAGATATATTTATACATTAAAGTAAGTATACAAAGGAACTCATCAAAAGGTTTGGATTAGAGAATTCTGTAGAAAAGCGTACTCCAATGTGTACTTCATCAAATCTTGACACGGATCCAAATGGTAAGAGTATTGATCAAACACTATATCTAGGTATGATTGGATCATTACTTTATCTTACTGCAAGTAGACCAGATATTATGTTTTCTATTTGTATATGCGCTAAATATCAGTCCGATCCTAAATTATCACATTTGACTGGTGTCAAAAGGATAATTAGGTATATCAAACACACATCTGATTTTGGTTTATATTATCCAAAATCGAATTCATTTAATTTAATTTCATATAGTGATGCAGATTTTGCTGGTTGCAAATCTGATCGCAAAAGTACAAGTGGAACTTTCACTTTTTAGGTTATGCATTAGTATCATGGTTTAGTAAGAAACAAAATTCTGTTTCTTTATCTACTACTGAAGTCGAATACATTACCACTGGTTTAGCATGTGCACTGATTTTATGGATGAAACAAACAATACTAGATTATGACATTAAATGTAAAACATGTCCTATTATGTGTGACAACACTAGTGCTATAAACTTATCCAAAATCCGGTAAATCATGCACGTACTAAACACAGATATACGTCATCACTTCTTGGATGATCATGTCCAAAAAGGTGACATTATTCTTAAGTATATAGATACTAAGAATCAAATAGCCGATATCCCAACTAAAACCCCCAAGGAAGAAACTTTTTTAAAACTTAGAAGAGAACTTGGCATTATTAGTGAATCGTATTTTAATCATATATTATAGTTATATATTACATTAATATCATTTTCTGATTTTTCTGGATTTTTCTGAAATTATTCATATTTTAATTAGTCGACCAATACTGGACACTAGTCGATTTACCCTCCAGAATTATTTATTATATCAATAAAAATATATTTTTCATAAAATTATTTTTATATTTGGTCAAAACCGAATTTTTCTAATTCAAAAATTTGAATGATACATTTCCCTCTCATAAAGTACTTTCCAATTACTAAGGACATGACCTCTCCCCTACACCCTATTACACTTTAAGTACAAAAGTACTTACACATGGTTAACCTTCTTACACAATTACCTTTCCAAGGCAACAACCCATCAGTCCTTCCATTTGACTGAAATAGATTTTATAAATAAATTTTTGAATGTTTGATCAATGCCCAAACGTTCAACAAAAAACACTCGACTGGTCGACTAATAACCAATCCTAGTCGACTAATTGCTGTTGACAGCCGAAGAACAGCAGTTTTTGAACGTTGTTTTGCGCGATTTCTTGATAGATTTCCCTCTCAAAAATGTTGTAGAAGTTCCCAAAACGTCTTAGGAGTTATTAGGAAGTTTTTAATTCGGTTTCTTGATTCAAAATTCGAATTTTCCACTCAAATCTTCTATTTAAACACAATGGGTCTTTCTTCTTCACCATGAGAAAACCTAAGGCACAATATAGGCGAAAATCTTCTATATTTCGAGAGAGATCACACAAATTCTTTGTAAGAGCAATCCATCTCTCTTTAGATGTTTCCCTTTTCAAATCCCCGTTTATCCCGTCGATCCACTCCGGCCGAAGATGCTGTTAGGAACTAACAAAGATGGAATTTTTATTAGAAAATAACAAGCGAAATAAAAAGATAATTGGACACAAAAGAGGTGTGCCCTCCTCCCAAGACGCCTAGAGGACGTCCGCACTCGTCTACTCCTAATGGATGCTTAATATTGGAATATTTCTATTGAGCATCCATTAGGAGTAGACGAGTGCGGACGTCCTCTAGGCGTCTTGTGAGGAGGGCACACCTCTTTTGTGTCCAATTATCTTTTTATTTCGCTTGTTATTTTCTAATAAAAATTCCATCTTTGTTAGTTCCTAACAATTTGGTATCAGAGCGCGTGACGATCCATTGCGGGAATTGAAGGGGTAAAGAAATCGGTTGACGATTTGGTGGAATACATCGAGCACATGAAGGCAAGACAAGCAAAGAACGACGAGCAATTTGCAAAAATCATGGAGCTATTGACGGCGCGCATCCACGACGGCAAAAACCCTAATTTTGGGCAAAAGACGTCACCTTTGGAGGAGAAAAGCCCAGATCTAGAAATTTCAGATCTGAAATTTTCAGATCCAGATCTGAAGGCGACGGAGGAAGACGAGAAAATTTTTAGATCTGAAAATTTCAGATTTGAATCTGATGGCGATGAAAATCCAGATTTAAATGCGGCGGCGGAAGACGAGGACGAGCCCCCAAGGCGAGCAAACCCTAGCCGTCGTCTCAAAAAGACGGCCACGCCCCCTACAGAAATTCTGCAGGGCCGGCCAGCCCTGCAGAAATTCTGCAGGAGCCGCAGTAGGCCTGCAGAAATTCTGCAGGGCCCTGCAGCAATTCTGCAAGGCCCTGCAGGTCTGCGCAGAAATTCTGCAGAATTTCTGCAGGAATCTGCAGAATTTCTGCAGATTCCTGCAGAATTTCCGCAGGAAATCTGCAGGAAATCTGCAGAATTCTGCAGGAAATCTGCAGCATTTCTGCAGAAATCCTGCAGAATTCTGCAGAGGCCCTGCAGAATTTCTGCAGGGCCCTGCAGGCCTGCAGAAATTCTGCAGCGGCCCTGCAGGCCTGCAGATTTTCTGCAGGGGCCCTGCAGGCCCCGGCAGAGGCCCAGGAGCTCATACAGGGCCTCTGTTGGGCTCTGCAAGGCCCGACAGCCCCTTCAGCACCGACGACGGGCCCTCCGATGCAGTGGACAGCGAGTTTTTGACTTCCTGAGCCCAATACAACGAACATTCGAGCTTCCGGAAGGGTGACGTGGGCCCCAATGCTCTTGGTTTTCAGTTCAAAGTCCTTTAGAACGCCAACATCTCAGTTTAGGCTATAGATGGCCTTCAGATCTGACTGGTGGTGACCGTGGCTTTCGTCTGGACGTTGATGAAGGTGGTGGAGACCTATCTCATCCTTTCGATCCGGGAGGAGACTTGCAGTACGTGGAATGGATGACACACACACTCCATGCACCACCTTGAGGACAAGGTGGATTTTCAGGGGCGGAGTAATGTTAGATCCGTGCGCGGCTAAAGAGGGGAGGAAATTACTTTGCGCACAACAAGTCATGGAGAAATTACTTTGCGCACAACAAGTCATGGAGAAATTACTTTGCGCACAACAAGGAGGGTTTTTCTATTTAAACTAGGGCTAGCCGTCATTTGTATTCATGCTTGATATTTTGAGAGATTCTCTATTGAGCGTCCTAGGAGTAGTTCTTAGATTAGACGAGTGCGGACGTCCTCTAGGCGTCTTGGGAGGAGAATACACCTTTTTGTATTCATTTATCTTGTTTTTTGCTACTCTTTATCAATAAAAATCGCCAAATTGATAGGATCCAAGAGCAAATCTGAAATTATATTAATAAAACAGCGAATAAAAGATAACTTGGCTACAATTAATAGGTGTAACCTCCCTCCCAAGACGCCTTTAAGCGAGGACGTCCGCACTCTCCTAGATCTACCTGAGAATTCTCAAAGAACTCTCTTTCTAATTATCAAGTAACTCTCAATTTCAACATATCTCCCACCACCTCTCCTCTCCTTCATAATTTATAATAATACTCTCACCAATTAGGTAATTAGTCAAAAGGACTAAATCACCCTTCATATTTAAAATATTGCCAAATAAAATCCTAATATTATTCTCCAATTAAATGACACGATTCTCGCAATAAATCATTTCCAAATGAGGTCACGTCCATGTTTGCCGCATCGTCCACATTCGTCGTACCATCCATATTTGGATTCTCGCATTAAATCCTTTCCAAATGAGGTCACGTCCATGTTCGCCGCATCGACCACATACGTCGTACCGTCCACATTTGGATTCTCGCATTAAATCATTTCCAAATAAGGTCATGTCCATGTTCGTCGTACCATCCGCATTCGTCGTACCGTCCGTCCTCATTCGATGTACCCTAATCGCATCATTACTCCGCCCCCAAAGAACCACCTTGGCCTCAAGGTGGTGCATGAAGTGCGTGAGATACTCATCTCCGACTGATGGTGCTCACCTCCACCTGGATCAAAAGGCCATCCAATGTCTCCATCGCCCTCCACGAAGTCCGGAAAGAAGCTACAGCAATCACCAAGGTTCCTCGTCAATTCATCATGGTATGAAACTAGTCGCAATACCCGAATGAGCCCACCGTCTACCTCTGAAGCTCTGCGAGGCTCCTGTGTGGGTCCGCAGGGGCCTGTGAGGGGGCCGTTGCCCCCTTATGTATCCTTTCGATGGTCGGGATGCCTTGGATCTTCGTCGGAGTCGTCGGCTGGGTTCAGATCTGAAGCTGGATCTTTTTTGTTGGACATCCTTCTCCATAGAGATGATTTTGCCATTGTCATTTTCCAAAGCTGGCGTCTTTTGTTTCGTATCTCTGCCGTTGTCTTTGTCTTTGTTCAGATTTGATGTCGTGTCGCCCTTCGGATGGGTCTCTTCCTCAGGAAAAATCCCATAAAATTTCATTATCTCCGAGTCAGCAGCTTCAAGAAATCCAAGTGCTCTATAAGCTTGTTCTCTATAAAGAATAACTGTAACATTCTTTGGGTCAAAAATTAAGATCTCTGAACCTAATGCAATGCAACTTTGATAGCATCCAGTCACCAGATAACAACCCATCAATTTAATTAGACATCGCAAATGTTGAATTCCACCCTTAGCTGTGGGAATATTGTTGAATTGAGTTTTTGCGAGAACATACTGGTTAGCTGCCTCCTGAAATTTTTCATATCGATAAAGCTTGTTCCCTTCTTGTCGCAACACGTCAGCTCTTTGTAGCATTTCATCAAACACATGGTGATCTTCCATCATGACCGCAGAATCGTCGTGCTCTGATACCAAATTGTTAGGAACCAAGATAAAAAGACGATTTTATTGATAAAGAGTAGCAAAAAACAAGATAAATGAATACAAAAAGGTGTATTCTCCTCCCAAGACGCCTAGAGGACGTCCGCACTCGTCTAATCTAAGAACTACTCCTAGGACGCTCAATAGAGAATCTCTCAAAATATCAAGCATGAATACAAATGACGGCTAGCACTAGTTTAAATAGAAAAACCCTCCTTGTGGTGCGCAATTGATTTTAGCGTATGTCGCCATGGAATTCACTCTATTGTATACCGAACAACCAATTGATTTTAGCGATCATACTAGCGAAAACATCAATCTCCACCATCTTCTCCATAATGTCTCTCTCGTCCACCTTTGGTGTGAAGATATTCCATATTAGCCTCTCCTTGTGAAGCAATTTTACTCTAATATGGTATCAAGATGGCAGAAACATATATTTTGACACAAAAGTTCAAGGTATAGATATGCATCTCACTTTTGTCATTCTTGCCGAATGTCTTGGCCTTCCTCGGTCAAATGATCAAGATATCGGATTTCCAATGAATCATCGACCTACTCTTGATTTACTTAGTTCTAATTTTCAACCTTCCGGTATGCTTGCCATGAACTTGCATCCCACTCCTCGTCTTCACCTAAAAGATCATCACTTGCAATCTTCTTCCAAAGGTTGGCTCTTTACATTACATCGATGAAACTCGCCTCCGCATTCTCTATGCCATCATGCATGGCATAAAAGTGGATTGGTCCGTATCTCTCATGTTAGGCTTAGTAAAACCCGTTTCCAACACCATCTTTCTACCTTGCGCGATCACCCGTATTCTTCAACATTTTGTAATTCCTCTTGACGATGAAGTAGCCATTTATAATCCACTATGCTTTGATCATTCCTTCTAGATTCGCATGGAACTTCATCTTCCACATGTTGAAGAAGAGCCACCGATCAAGTCACCACCTCGTCGTCGCAAGATTACTATGAACCCTGATGCTCACTCTCAACCATCTTGGTCCTCCCTCTAAGAACAAATTGATCATCTTCAAGATGATATGAATGTCAATTTCACGGGAGTTCAAGCACATTTAAGTGGATTTGAGACCTAGTCTTGCGCAAATTCGGCATGACATTAAAATGGACTTTACCAATATGCAAGGCACTCAAGCACAAATTCTAAGCCTCTTGGAACAATGGTCTCCTTACTCTCCCTCCACATCGCACCGCGCTCCTAGGCCTCCTCCACCGTATTAGGCCTCGCTCGTTTCAGTTTCTGGTCGACCAGGACAATCAGCTGGTCGACTAGTGATCATTGATGTTAGTTTAGTTCTTTGAATGTATTTGCTTTATGTTGTTTGTTTGCTTTAGCTTGTATCTTTCTTTATGGCATGTAAGCATCTTATTAAATACTGTTGTTATTTCTTAATGAATTTCAATTTGCTTCCCCAAAAAACAATGTCTCCTCTGTTTTTATGTTCTCTGAAATTTTCTGCAATTAGCGACCAAAATATACCATTAGTCGACTAATCCACTAAAATGGCAGATTTCCCCATTTTTGATAATTTCCAATGGAGAGAATTAATATAATAATTATGTTAATATTCAGGGGGAGATATGCTAAATAAGCAATATACATCATGCACTAATATTATACTTTTCACATTTCATGTTAATATTCATGTTCATCATGATTCATGTTATATATGGTTATACAAATTGCAAGTTTCATATATTCTTTATAAGCCATATATTAAGATTTAACAAATAACATTTTAATAGTACTAACAATTTTTACAATATCTTTTTATATTATTACATTCAATGTTTGTAAAATCATCAAAAGGGGGAGAATGTTGGAAACTCACAACTCCTCGTGTGGTTTTGATGATACAAACATATTATCTTTATACTAACTCTATCTATGTAGATGTTATAGCACAAATCAACTAAGACAATCATCAAGTCTATATATTGCAAGAAGCATCCATTACAAGACGAAGCATATTGATGATATTTTGTTTCTTGTAAATGAGATGTAATATTTATTTTTTCTCTTGCATTTACTTAGAATGTAAAAGTCTTGATGATAATCTCTCTTAGTCGTTTAGGAGTGATATTGTTTCATACTCTTTCTTTACTTTATTTGGTGAATTTCTTGTTGAAGAGATTGTACAAATTTGCAATACGGAGAATGTTGGCATCTTTGTATATTGATTACTTGTGGAGAGCAAGTGTTTTAGTGGATTCAAATCTCTACGGGGTAGATGACTGGACGTAGGATCACAAGGATTCCGAACCAGGATAAAAATCTCTGTGTTTGCGTTTGGAATATTCTGGATTGTGTTCTTTTATTTCCGCACTCTTATTGCAATTTTTTATTAACTTTTAATTTTGCAATATCGTCGTGATTTACACTATTCACATCCCTCTAGTGTATTTGGTTTGCCAGGTGATCCAACAATCAGAGCATATATAAGAGCATTCATAGCTTTGGCATTTAGTGAAAACAGTTTCTTGTCACCTAACTCTCACTTATCCTTAGATTTAGGAATTTCTATGTTTTCAATTTTCATAATAGGAGGTGTGTAACCAATCTCGACTATTTTTCAGACGTCATAATCCACTAGATATGATATATATTCTCATCCTAGCATTTCAATAAGCGTAATTAGACCTGTTGAACATGAGTGACCTAATTATAGCCTGACCCTTTGGAAAAAGAACTATATGAATTTGCTATCACTGCAGTATATCTGTAAGAACATGTGATGCGGCTCATAGGGGTGCGGTGGCTAGGCAAGAAGGGGTGCCGACTCATGGGATGCGGGTCTACCATCGGAGGCGACGACTTGGGTCCAACACGGACCCGGTCCCAAACTTGTGATTACTCACAAGTGGGGAGGGCAAGAGGGTAATTAGACAATTATTAACCCCTCCTCCATTAAAGGGGCCGGCCGGCCCTAGGATGGCTTTTATCGAAGAATTGATCAAGGTATTTTGATTCCTAGTTGCTCTAGATTAATTTCTATTTGCTAGATAATTGTTTTAGCCCTAGATCTATTTTTCCAGCATTTAAATATTAATTTCAGATCTGTTCTTCGCTATTAAACCCTAGATTAGTAGTCCACAAGCCATAAAAACCCTACCTTTGATCCCCACAAAAAGCCCTAGTCGTATCAAATTGGTATCAGAGCGTTCGATCCATGGCGAGCACAAGATCCAAGGAGCGGGTCGATATTTTGGAAGAAAAAGTGGAAAGGATTGAAGCCCAATTTTCATCGATTTGAGGAAAGAATGCGGAGATGGCCGCGGAGATCCGGAAGGAGATGAAGGAAAATTAAGAGAAAACAGATGCAAAACTTTCGGAATTGACAGAGGCCATAGCGGCGTTGACCGCTCATCTTATCCCAAAAGCAGATCCAAGCAAAAAAGAGCCACCTTTGGCGAAGGACAAAGGTAAAAAGGCAATTTTTTTGAAGATAATCCGAATCTAGACGACGAAGGAGGCTTTGACCAAGGAGACAACGCGTGGGGACCCACCAAGACCACGCACCGCCGCGACGTGAAGATCAAGTGGCCGGGGGGGTTTTCCGACTCAGCGGCACCCCCCGGCATGGCCGCCGAGCCCCCAAATATACATGGGGGGTCGGCGAACCCCATTGGGGGCGGCGGAGGGCCGCCAGGAGGCTGGGAGGGGCGGGCGCACCTGCCGCCCCCCCAGCGGCCTCGGCGGGCCTTTTCGCCGCCGCCTGGGGCCAGCCGGCCCAATTCCAGGGCCGGTCGGCCCAGGCGGCGGCCTGGGGGGCCTCGGCCGACCCCGGGGGGGACCCGAGGCCCACCGGACCCCTGGGGGGCCCACCGACCCCCCAGGAGTCCCGACAGCCTGGTACGAGGAATTTTCGGCCCCCGGGGGCCCCGCCCGAGGTCTGAGGAGCTCAGTTTGGGGGTTTTCAGCCTTTTGGAGGACCGGGAGGAGAATTTCAGCAGGGTGGAGGGCACCACCAGATCACAGGAGGCACATCGACTCAGCCCCCACCCTTTGGGGGCGTTACAGGAGATTGGAGAGCGTACCAGGACCCTCCAGGAGGCCACCAGGCAGTGTTTGGACACCCTCCGGGTGACCGGCAGGGGCATGGAGCAGGGGGAGGCCACTGTGATTGGGCTGAGACTTATGTTCCAGACATGCGACAGGGATACCAGCACCGGGGAGGTTTCCAGCCGCAGGAGAGAGGTGGATTCGCTGGCGAGAGGCGTCTGAGGAAGCTGGAGGTGCATGTGTTTGAGGGAGGAGACCCAGATGACTGGCTTTACCGGGTGGAGAGGTACTTGGAGGTGTCCGCGGTCCCAGGTGAGGAGTGGCTTCGGGCGATAGGGGTCTGCTTGGAGGGAGAGGCTTTGGGCTGGTTCCGTTGGACAGATCAGCAGCAGCCTTTTCAGACCTGGGCTGTGTTTACGACGCTCTTGACAGAGCGGTTTGGAGGAGGACAGGCTGGCGGCGTGTTCGAGAAACTGTACTCGCTGAAGCGGGAGGGGAGCGTGGATGATTACATCAAGAAGTTCGAGTCGCTCTGCCACCGAGTTCGGGGAGTCTCTGAGGAGTCTCTGGAGGGCTGTTTCATGAAGGGGCTGAAGCCCACGGTGCGGTCGGGGCTGAGACAGTTCGAGCCCGTTGGTTTGCGTGGGATGATGACACTGGCCAGGAAGGTAGAGGATCACCAGGAGACAGAACGGAGGGCCCGCGGGGCGTGGGGAGGTGCCACATTCAGGAGTCAGGCGGCTACTGCAGGGCAGAGGACGACACCTACTACAGGGACCACCCCGGGCCAGGGGGTGACCGCCGCAGCTGGGAGCAGTACTGACAGGAGGCAGGAGGCCCGCGGTGGGGGGCAGGTGCGGAGGATGACAGATGCAGAGATACAGGAGAAGCGGTTGAAGGGGCTGTGCTTCAGATGTGATGAGAAGTTCACCCCCGGACACCGATGCGCCGCTCGGACTCTCCAGATACTGATAGCTGACGATGAGGAGGGAGAGGACGAGGTTATCACCCTAGAGGCAGGAGAGGATGAGGAGGAGATGGAGCACCAGCACTTAGACCTTGCAGAGGTGTCCCTCAATTCCGTGGTGGGGTTCACGCCGAACCACACCATGAAATTGGTGGGACAGGTGGGTAGCCAGGAGGTGATAGTTTTGATCGACAGTGGGGCCACCCACAACTTCATCTCCAGCAGACTGGCGGAGACGCAGGGTTTGCAGATGAGTGGCACCGGGCGGTATGGAGTGATGCTCGGCACGGGACAAGTGATACATAGCACTGGTGTCTGCCGCGGAGTGGTTGTGGCGGTTCAGGGGGAGCAGATCGTCGCCGATTTCCTGCCCTTGGAGCTAGGGAGTACAGATGTCATCCTGGGGATGAAGTGGTTGCAGACCCTCGGAGAGACCAGGACAAATTGGAAGCTGTTGAGGATGGAATATCAGCACGGGGGGAGGACAGTGATGTTGCAGGGGGACCCCAGTCTCTGTCGCTCCCTGGTGTCTTACAAGGCCATGTCCAGGGCTATCCACACAGCAGGGGGGGATACTTGGTGGAGCTATAGGCAGTGACAGCGTCGGTACAAAGTGAGGACCCCCCATAGGCAGTAGCACCGGAGGTCGATCAGTTGTTGGCACAGTTTGAGGAGGTCTTTCAGACACCGCAGGGGCTGCCACCACACAGAGATCATGAGCACGCCATCGTTTTGAGGGAGGGCGCGTCTCCCATCAGTGTGCGGCCTTACAGGTACCCCCAGGTACAGAAGGATGAGATAGAGCGGTTGGTGGAGGAGATGCTGCAGGCAGGGGTGATCCAACCGAGCACTAGCCCTTTTTCTAGCCCAGTACTGTTGGTGAAGAAGAAGGATGGCAGCTGGAGATTCTGCGTGGATTACAGGGCCCTAAATAAGGAAACAGTGGCAGATAAATTCCCTTTTCCTGTGATTGATGAGCTATTGGATGAACTCCACGGGGCAGCATATTTTTCCAAAATTGATCTGAAGTCGGGTTACCACCAGATACGGATGAGGGCGGCCGACGTGCCAAAGACTGTGTTTAGGACTCACGAGGGGTATTACGAGTTCCTAGTCATGCCGTTCGGCTTGACGAATGCACTGGCGACATTCCAGGCTTTGATGAACAAGGTCTTCCGGCCTTTTCTGAGGAGGTTTGTGCTGGTCTTCTTTGATGACACACTGGTGTACAGCCGCAGTATGGAGGAGCACGTGGGGCATCTGCGAGCAGTGTTGCATGAGCTACAGGAGCAGCAGCTCTGTGCGAATAAGAAGAAGTGTCTGTTCGGCCAGCCACATGTGGAGTACTTAGGACACGTGGTGTCAGCAGAGGGAGTTGCAGCCGACAGGACCAAGATTGCAGCCATGCTAGATTGGCCGGTACCCTCCACCTTACGGGGTCTGCGCGGCTTCTTGGGCTTGACGGGGTATTACAGGAAGTTTGTCCAGGGATATGCACGATTGCTTGGCCTCTCACCGAGCAACTGAAGGACAACTTCCACTGGAGCGAGGAGGCTACCAGGGCATTTGAGGCCCTGAAGCAGGCGATGACGTCGGTGCCAGTTTTAGGGCTCCCAGATTTCAGCAGACCTTTTGTGATAGACACCGACGCATCAGGGTATGGCCTGGGGGCAGTGTTGATGCAGGACCAGAGGCCGATTGCTTTCTTTAGCCAGACCCTGTCAGCACGGGCGAGGCTGAAGTCAGTGTATGAGAGGGAGCTGATGGCGATTGTACTAGCTATTCAGAAGTGGCGACCCTACCTGTTGGGTAGGAAGTTCATAGTGCGGATCGACCAGCGGAGTTTGAAGTACTTATTGGAGCAGCGCATGGTCACCGAGGAGCATCAGAGGTGGCTCTCCAAGCTGGTGCATTTTACATTCGAGATACAGTACCGCCCAGGCCTGGAGAACAAGGCGGCTGACGCCTTGTCGTGCCGCAGGAGATTGCAGAGGTCGCGGCCATCTCAGCACCCGTCCTCTTGGATTGGGAGCCCTTGAGTAGAGAGATAGAGGCTGATGCAGATCTGACGAGGATTCGTGAGGCACTGCAGCAGGGGTCCTCGGACTTTCAGGGATACATCATGGAGGGACAGAGATTGCTATACCACGGCCGGCTGGTGGTTCCCAGGGGGTCCGCCCACATTCCCATGATCTTTCAGGAGTTCCACGGCAGCGCCATCGGGGGGCACTCCGGGGTACAGCAGACTTACAGGCGGATGGCGAGGGAGCTATACTGGCCTGGGATGAAGAAAGACATTGCCCAGCGGATAGCAGAATGTGACGTGTGCCAGCGTCACAAATATATGGCAAGGGCACCAGCGGGACTTTTACAGCCTTTAGCTTTGCCAGAGCGAGTATGTGAGGATATCAGTATGGATTTCATTGAGGGGTTGCCGCGATCAGAGGGGTACAGTTCCATATTAGTGGTGGTCGATCGGCTCAGCAAGTACGCCCATTTTATACCCCTCAGACACCCATACACTGCAGTTACGGTGGCAGCAGCTTTCATGAAGGAGGTGGTTCGCCTGCACGGGTTTCCGGGCTCCATAGTATCAGATCGGGATAAAGTATTCATCAGCAGCTTTTGGAAGGAGTTGTTTAAGGTGCAGGGGACCAAGTTACGGAGGAGCACGGCCTATCACCCGCAGACAGATGGACAGACGGAGGTGGTGAATAGGAGCGTGGAGACATACCTGAGGTGCTTCGCGTCCGAGGCACCGAGGCAGTGGGCCAGGTGGTTGGCATGGACCGAATATTGGTACAACACCTCGTACCATTCGGCAGCACAGAGCACCCCATTTCGGATCATCTATGGCCGCGACCCTCCACAGTTGATACATTACAGCAGAGGAGCCACGCCGGTGTCCCAGGTAGAGGAGCACTTGACTGAGAGGGATAAATACCTGGAGGAGTTGAAGAAACACCTGTTGAGGGCCCAGCAGATCATGAAGACCAAGGCAGATGCACACCGGCGAGATGAGCACTTTGAGGTTGGGGACCGTGTGTACCTGAAGCTTCGGCCTTACAGGCAGAGGACCTTGGCCCGTCGGAGCAATGAGAAGCTAGCGGCCCGTTACTATGGACCTTTCGAGGTGACCGCTCAGATCGGAAAGGTGGCCTATAGACTGCAGTTGCCCACCACTTCGACCATTCACCCGGTGTTCCACATTTCACAGTTGCGCCGAGCCATCGGGAATCACACTCTGTCAGCCACTCTCCCACCCACTCTGACAGATGACATGGAGGTGCTCCTGGAGCCTCAGGAGTTGACAGGGATCCGGCAGACCGCAGGCGGGGTTCAGGAGGTGAGGATTCGTTGGCAGGGCCTTCCCGACTACGATGCTACTTGGGAGGCTGCGTCCGTGATCCGCAACCAGTTTCCAGATTTCCACCTTGAGGACAAGGTGGCACGTTTGGGGGGGAGTAATGATGCAGCTCATAGGGGTGCGGCGGCTAGGCAAGAAGGGGGGCCGACTCATGGGATGTGGGTCTACCATCGGAGGCGACGACTTGGGTCCAACACGGACCCGGTCCCAAACTTGTGATTACTCACAAGTGGGGAGGGCAAGAGGGTAATTAGACAATTATTAACCACTCCCCTATTAAAGGGGCCGGCCGGCCCTAGGATGGCTTTTATCGAAGAATTGATCAAGGTATTTTGATTCCTAGTTGCTCTAGATTAATTTCTATTTGCTAGATAATTGTTTTAGCCCTAGATCTATTTTTCCAGCATTTAAATATTAATTTCAGATCTGTTCTTCGCTATTAAACCCTAGATTAGTAGTCCACAAGCCATAAAAGCCCTACCTTTGATCCCCACAAAAAGCCCTAGTCGTATCAACATGCTCTCATACCACTTGTAGGATCGTACAAGCTACCTTAGAGGGGTGAATATGGCATATAATCAAATTGTGTGTGATAACCATATATGCAAGTAAATAGTATAGGTTGGTATACAACCTCTACTAATTTGTGATACATGCATAGTTTTCTCAGCACTAAATGTTTAACTACTGTACATTATTTGTTCTAATAGATAATTTACCATTGAAAGGAACTACGGAAACACATATGTCTTCGTAGTAATTCTAAAAATCATTATGAAATGATTAATAATGAATAATAATCTACCAAAAATCCTTTCGATTTTGATGTGTATATGAAATCAAAGCATGAAACAAAGCATGATTCTAATTGTGAACATTTAATTCTAATTAAACATGATTGGTAATGTACACAACATATTTAATATGACCCTAGTATAATCCAACATTAATTAACAGGAATTAGTCTTAATTCATCTATATATAAATACACACGATCACAATTGAGCTTTAATTTTAAAGGGATTTTGAAGAGGCTAGCTAAAACATTTGGGCAACACTACATTAGGGGGGTTTTCAAGAGGTTCCCTAAAAATTTAGGCAAAAACAAGTTAATGGCGGGTGACAATGTGTAGAGGGAATGCGGTTGGCGAGTAGAGGGTTGAGGGAGGCATGTGAGTGGAGAAGAGAGAAGACTTGAAAGAGAGGAGACTAAGAGACGGACTTACTCGACGGTGAAGGGCGATGAACATTAATGAGAACAACATGGGTGAAAATCTATAGCTTTTACAGATTTGGCGAAGGCTTGGCCTAGCTATTCAGATTGAGAACCCATGGGTTCGTATGTGGCTCTGGTGGGTTGACTTTAGATCAATTGAGAGCCCATGATTACCTGGGGGATTTAGTGGCACTTTCGGGTCAGTCCGACCCGAGAACAGTTCAAAACCTGGGGTTAACCTGGGGTTGGATACCATGGGTGTTTAATTTCTCACAAATTAAAAACTCAGGGTTCCCAACTATGGGTCCAAAAATTAATTGAGAAAAAAATTACAAATGTCAACTTCGGCACCGACACTGGTGTGGTATGGCATTGGTTGATTTTTGTAAATAAATTTAGATAGTGTCAAAAATTGTTAATATTTAAAAGACAGTTTTTTTATGAATTGTTTTATTTGATAAGCGAATATGATGTGTATTTGGTTTCTTCCCTCTTTTGCCTTATTTTTTCATATATTGTGGTCAATATAAGCTAGCGGCCTTAGTTCTTTTGATCTTTTTTGAGTGCAAAAACTAAAAAAGCACTCCAAATTTAACGAGGCTCAACCCACAATTTATTACCCTTATAGCTTCTTTCATTCATATCGTATATCGTACGTAATGCATCGTGTCAGATGATAAATAACAGTGGGGTATTTACAACCAGTTCAAATCATTTTCCCTTCATATATTGCTTATAAAATTTATAAAAAGCACGCATATACATGTGCTTATAAAAGTAAAGAAAATCATATATAGAAAATTTTGGTGTTAGAATAAAATTGTCCACTAGCTCCTTAAGGGATTCTGGTTTCATATTGTTGTTTAGATTGAAGTAAACTGAATATGTGGTACCTGGATTTTTGAGCATAATTATCTTGATAATTATTATTATTTATGCATGATAATTCCTTATAATGCATTCGTGATATATCAATTTTCTTGGTATCATACGAGATGATATGTGGATGTATCTTGTATTCAGTTGATAATATACTAAATACATGAAATTGCCAATTCTTCCCATGCACCAATACGTTCATTTATAGATGGTAGTTGAAGGTTATGAGTTGGTCATTATATATGCGCTTGACACATGTATGCCGACAGAGACCCATTGAAACACTTCCACAGATGCCGTTATACACTTACGAATTTATACTTGTGCAATCTTTTCCGTAAAAGAAGTGGCTTGTAATTCTGCATGGATTTATAACCTTAATAGAAAACACATGAAGATTCACACACACACACACACACACACATCAACATATAGACATCAAACAACTTTTTCAGCACAAATTATATTCACCTTTTGGGCCATGATGATTGTTTTTAACACCATTGATTTTCTAAGCAGATTCATTGTGGGTTTATGAAAAATGGTGGAGGAGACATGGATGCCGTAGATGTAAAGTATGTAAAGAAGTGTAAGTTTGTCGTTGCGTCCGGCATTTTTGATGGCTATGACACCCCGCATCAACCATCAAACATTAGTGCTCGTTCTCAAAAGCTCTTCTGCTTTTTGATGGTGGTCGATGAAAAATCACTTAATTTTATACAGCAAAATGTGAGCATTAGAGAGGACTCAGGAGGAGGAAAATGGGTTGGTATCTGGCGCCTTGTGCCCCTACGTAATCCACCATACGATGAGCCTAGAAGGAACGGGAAAGTTCCTAAGATAATAACTCATAGGCTATTTCCTCGAGCTCGATACAGTATTTGGATTGATGGGAAAATGGAGCTTATTGTTGATCCATTACTTATGCTTGAAAGGTAGGTTGTTATCTGGTTTTGACTAATTTTGTTTCAAACCATTTTATCACAAATGATATATATCTCACTTGGTTTTGCAGATATCTTTGGCGGGGAAAGTACACATTTGCAATTGCACGCCATAAACATCACCAAAGCATTTATGAGGAAGGTGATGCAATAAAGAGAAGGAAGCGCTATGCTCGACCTTTAGTTGATTTGCATATGAAAATATATCGTTACGAAGGAATGGAACCTTGGAGTCCTAAAAAAAAGACAGTCAGCGGTAAGCAAAACATTTTCTAATGTACAATGTGTCCGCAATAAAAAGAGAGTTATCTATCATTGCATACATACCGATACTTTTGCACATTATTATTTATGTACATGTTAGAGGTAATTATCAATCGTCATCGATGCTATGAACATTGTATACTCAAATTAATCAATGTCTATCCATACTATTAAAAAAGAATATGAGAGGACCATGCAACCTTAGTGAACCGTTATATTCATATTCCTACATTGTTATAATCAACTCTTCACTCCGTAACTCAACTAATAGAAAGTGGCATTATGTACATTAAAATGTCAAAGCATATAGTTGGCAGACTTTCAAAATTAATGTTGCTGTTCAAATCAAAGAAAGCCAGAGTTACCAAAACGAAGTGCACACTCTTATTGTGTCTAGTTATTGGAAAAAATCCTTTTCGTAGTAAGGTTGGTTAAATAATCAATGAGGTTTTTGTTAGCTATATGAGTGATCATGTTTCTGAATAAAAAAAGGAAAACCGGCAAATTCCAGATTTTCTTAGTCATGGAGAGAAGGTTGCTATTAGTTCTTGCTTCATGGCCGTCATTGTAAGGATGGCATGTGCAATTTCAGCCAATTTTAGTCAACATGTTAGTTCTTCATCCATTAACATTTTAATTCCTTTCATGCTAACTTTTATCAATGCTTTAAAGTGTCATAGAATTCATGAATAGGATTTAACCTCTGAAATGGTCTAGTGAAGAGTCTTTGAACAATTATGCCTATAAGGGATGAATCACGCATGCTTCAAAATGGGTGTCATGTATGTGTTGAATACGTGTTAGACACGACACTTACACAACACTTGCCCGACACTTATTAGATACACCGAACCCGTACCCACCTTTAAAAACCTGAAAAGTTACATGTCCAAATTGTGCCCATTATGAATAATAGATACAGGTCACGTGTAGGACATTCTAGAGCCACACATATCTTTAAAAATATAAAGATAATTTTCTTAACCAAGCGGATACAATCTCAATAAAGCTTAAACATCAATTGAACTATATTAGGTATCAATTAGATTTTTAGGTATCAGTTAGAATTTTAGATCTTTTTGTTTTATTTCGTTTTTTGTAGAAGCTATGTATTTTTGTCATTGAAATTTATATTGTTCTTTTCAATTTTAATATAGCACATCCTAATCATAACGGGATTCGATGTAATTTATATATTAACAACTGCTCGCACCTATGTCACCATGTTCATTTATCTTTTCAAGAATTTCCCATGTGCATGTGTCCGTATCATGTCATATTCGTGTCTATCCCGTATCTGTGTCCATGCTACATAGCGTATAATGCATTCAAGTATCCTAGTGGGAGCTCAAAGTTAATTCATAGTTTATCTCTTTCTTGCAAATCTGGTGAACTGGGGCTGCATATTCATCCTCATTATGTACCTTTCTTAGTGCATTGCACTACTTACAGTGGTGATGAACTCTTTGGTTCTGCACAATTTGTAACAGCGTATGCAGTTCTGCACAATTTGTAACAGCATATGCAATAACCTTACATTTATGGTTTGCAATTCTCATAGGCGTAACAACTTTTGACATTCACTTCTTTTAGTGGTTACATTTCTTCTTTATCCTTTACCAACTTCTTCTCATTTTGCTTTACTCATTCATTCATCTCCTTTATCCATGTCAATATATGTGAAACTGATGTGAATTTTAGTCTTTCTTCAATAAAGTAAATATCATGGTTGCGTCATCATAAAAATATCTTCAACATACTTTGTCCACTCTTGCACTTCGCTTTGTATTTCTCTTTTTTCCTTCATTAATGTATCTTATTATTAGGGGTGGCAAATATTAGGTCGGGTTTAGGTCAGCTCATTGTTAGATCAACCCATTTATCTTTGACCAATACCCGACTCGTTATTTGCGGGTCAATGGGCTGCTACCGGTACTCAATCCATGAACCGGGATGTTGATCCCTGATTACATGTTTAACCCCTAAGCTTTTACATTATCAATCATTACCGCTTTGTTAAATGTAAATCAATTTCAGTCGTGTGAAGCCTTAATTCAAAACCACGATTTAATGCTAATTTTAAGTTTCGCATACTAAATCTTTAGTGTCAAACATTTAATTTTTGGTTCAAGCAAATTAAAGATTAATATATAAATATAAAAAAATTCAATTTTGAGGACAACCCGTTAGAGATTTTTTTGCCAAACACATTAATAGCAAAACAATTTGGTTTTGAGACATACCCATTAAAAAGATTTACGTACAAACCACAAAGAGTTCCATGTGTGTAAACGTATTGAAACAGGTGACGACATGTTAAGATGTCTAACTTGTACCCGACCCATTTAATTAACGTGTTGAAGGGTCCATGTCATAAGCATGTCAAATCTGTATATACTTGACCTACACCAGTTTACAGTGGGTCGGGTGCCACCTTTACTTCTTTTTATCGAGGATACATTCATCCCTTTTAGCCTAGTCTTTATTTACTTACCAGTTCTACATGTCTGCCAACTGGTTATCAAGTTTAATGGCTCATTGAACTCTAGCCCATAGGTGCCTTTGCCAGGAATTTGGCATAGAGTCTGATGTTTGGCATACATCTGATTTCTTGACATAGCCAAATTTCTCTGTGTTGGAAGTCTTAAATGATCATGTCAAAGTTATAGGTTGCTTATGTGATTATCTTTAGTTTAGAAATTTAATCGTCATCATACTGGTTTAAAGTGTTTGTTAATAGTGAATATTTGATTGCCATTCGTGATTAAGAATGATAAATTAAAACATGATCATGTAATATGATTTATGGTGTGATTGATTTAGTTGTTTACAAATAGTTGTTATATGCTTTTGAAGACGAATGTTGGCATGTAGCAGAAAACTTGTATTTATGCATCTTTTTTAGTCTTTGCATATGCACATCTTCATCATTTGGGGATACTACTACGTGATACATTGATACTCATTTTTTACACCAATCTGTTTCGGTACAATATGTGAAAAATGTCTCGTGCATTTTATTTAGAAATTGAATTTAAATGTTCTACCTTGACATTTTTGTGTGATAAATTACCCTGTGAGGTACGTAATTTTATCATGAAGAAAGTGCGCACCAGTTGCCCTAGTACATATTTCTGAATAAACTTGTCTGCAACCAGCATCATCAGTGAGGTTTCATTAAGGTCATCAACGGTAACATACATGCAAACCGTTTTTCATTGCAGTTGAGAACAAAATGGAAATAGATAATCCATGAGCACTGTTATCTAAATTTTACAAGCAAGCATGATAGTGGAGATTGGAACAGTTTGGGAACTGTTATAAGAAAACAAATAGCATGAGTACTTTGTAAGTGTGAAACTAGCAAGGTAACATTGGTTGAAAGGCATTGGTGTCATGGCGAGAATGATGATTAAAATGGGGATAGGGAGACAAAGTGCCCTATTGGGATGAGGTGATATTCGCTGGAGATGTACACCATGGCTTCAAAATTTGTTTTAATGTGTGGTTCTGCGGAAGCTACAAGGAAGAACATAAATAGTTATCGAAGATGATTTTGACATCATGATAACTTACTGGGCTAAATGGTTCTGTGATTCTACTGTCGATGTGCGTAACTTGTAGTCGTGAGATTTAAATACCACATAAAAAATTGATCCTGAAATTTGGTGTCTTGAGGTTTATTGGTATGTGGTGTCATCATAGGAAAGTTCCTACACCGACGGCACAAAAAACACACACAAGTTTTTTTTTTCAGATTTTTTTCATTTAGTGTTTCACTTAGTGTTGTACACGTTCTAAAACCTCGGTCCATTCATTACTAAAAAGGGAATTTGACACTCGATAAAACCTGGGCGGCAGGACATTATTTTACCATCTGAAAAATGCACAGGTCTTCTAGTACATGATAGCACAAGCATTTACACAGATCTTTCTACTTGTTCCTACTGATTTGCGGGTTCTAAACATTCCTTTAGGGGATTTAAAGTATGTTAAATGATTGAGCAACTTGGTTATCTAACCATTAAATTTATCTTCCACTAGTATAATATCTTAGTGACTGGGAATATGATCTGTTAATTGTATATCTATGAATCGGCAGTGAAGGTAAAATCGCAATATTTGATCTATCGTCGATCACCTGTACCCTTCTGAAATACTCCAAGTCTGTAAGAATTTTGATGTGTTTATCCTTTGCATGAGCTAACTGCAAGTCAACAAAGTCAGGTTTCCCAACAACCAGTCGCCCTTTTAGGATATGAATATGGAAAACTGCATTTTCATGTATTTTCATGTCGTAATGTGTGGAAAACAAGTATACGACTTCACGATCCAATGTGATCACGATCCGATGTGATTTTTTAAAACTTGTTTGTGTTTATTTATTCTTATTATTACATATATAAATAATAGTATTAGTATTATTTCTTTTTCTTATTATTATTACTTTATAATTATTACTACTACTCCTACTATTGTTATTATTGTATTATTTTCTCTCTTTGTATTGAATCCATGATGCGACCCCAATTTTTTTGGGATGACGGCTGAGATGACGGCGATGGCGATGATGCATTTTTGTGGTTTTACTGGTTAGGAGTTTTGCATCAATTCCGAGGGTCAACATCAAGTCCACAGCTGGATGGAAAATTTTGTTGACTCTTAGTTGCAGCTTTGTTGCCCATACCTGACTTCATTTGAAGGGGAAAAGACTTGGATATTGACAGGGTAAAATTGGAACATCTTAACGAGTCAGTTTGTATAAATGCATAACTGATTTCCATTCTCTGGTGTCCTCAAGTATTACAAAATATGCACATTGCATGCACAGACAATTCTGCATTGGTTGAAGATTGATTAAATAAAAATATCAACCTCCATTATCTATTGGGTCTTAAAGAATTTTTATTTCTTAAATACCGTTTGCCAAAAATATTTTAGACATTTTTTCTGAGTCTTTTGAGCTCATGGTGCTAACCAAATACATGCTGAAATGCAGATGTACCCGAGGGAGCAGTCATAATAAGGGAGCACACAGCGCTCACCAACTTGTTCAGCTGCCTCTGGTTCAATGAAGTCAATCTTTTCACGCCGAGGGATCAGATTAGTTTTGGCTACGCGGTGTACAGATTAGGAAATGAGTTCAACTTCTTCATGTTCCCCAACTGTGAATACAATTCATTGTTCATATTGCACAAGCACAACAGGGAGCACTCCTCTGTAGTTGAATGGGTTAAATCTTTGGATGAATTCAGGGGGAACAAAACCGGGTTGAAAGAGAGTAGGGGAGGATTAGGTCTTTGGACGCCGTATCCCGGCGATCTCAGCTCTGTGAAACTTCCACCAGTCGTAAGAACATCCCCGGCCGGCTAGAATATGTAAACAAATACAGTAATGTTTCCATTTTTTGGTCAAGTATATCAAGTCATTTCAAGCGTGCTTGCTTGTCTATTTATGCCTTTCTTGTCCTTTCATATGGCTGATTTAGCTTTGACTAGTTGACAATCAGTCTTCAAAATATGTTGCATGCCTGGGAAAAAAGAAAAGAAAATCCTGAGTTGTGGCATAATGGTCTCTAGGGTTAGTTCTGGACATGGCTTGCACATTTGCGGTTGAAGCTCAAGTCCAACTTCATTGTAATTTCTAGGCTTATTTGTTTCCCTCAGTGTGTATCTTCGCACGTAGTGTCAATGAACTGCGTGCTAGAGAGAGCTTATTGGTAGGTGATGGAAGACCCGAGCAAGGCCAATGAATCATTCACGATGTTCCTCAATGAAGGATGATCGTATCATGGCGCAGAGCATCAGCATAATGTTTGTATTTCCAGCAAGCTGCTGTCATTAGGCAAAGGTACCAATGCAGCATGCTGCCATTGAGTTCAAATCTTGCATTCTGAGTTGTATATTACTCTGTAAGTTTTTATGTTTCTTGCATTTACTGCCACATTGTGCTGGATGATGGTGCGGGTTCAAATGCTACAAATTTTAAAATGATCCATTACCTTGAAAACCTCAAAGGACTAAGATGCCCGTAGCTACTCCGCATAGGAGCTTGTTTTGTGTTGTTTTCCTGTTATTTGATCTTTATAAATTACATTTTTATTGTGTTTATATGATAAACATTAAAATTTTATTTTACATCTTGTTTTTTTAGGGCATATCTATTTTTAAATAGATCCATTCATGTTTAATCTGGTTGGCCATGGTTTTTATAATTATTAGATCTAAATCGAATTTTTTAAAGTTTTTTCTTAGTTTGGATGTATGATTTTCTTCTTAGATTCTTTTTTTTTCTTTTTTTCCCCCAATCTAATTCCTTTATCTCCCATATAAAGATCAACTCCTCTGCTGTGCTCATCGGGCGAGCTACATGACACAGATGAGAAGGAACGGGATTGAAAAACAAGATCGAAAAAATATGTCTTGAAAATGCTTCAAAAAACAACCATGCACTGGGCACGCGTAGGGACGCATTTCTCTAGTTCATGTAAGCTTGCGGCCCACAACTCAAACGTGTAGCACACGAGAACGAGCACGCATGGAAATATATTAAACTTAGTGTCTGCCTTTTTGGAACCAAAAATGACTCAATGTGCAACTTTTTCGTAGGCAGATGAGATTCGCAGTCTACAATAGTCCCGTGGGAGACATCGGAATGTGGCACCATCAAAATCAGTGATAGTAGATATTCTTAATTAGGAAACAACGCTTAATAACACGAATTGCGATAGTTGGTAGTTGCAAAAGAAGGCCAAACTGTGAATTGGTCAAGCATTCATTGTCAATAGCCAAGCCATTGTGAACCCATGGGTTTTAACGTAAGATTACTGTAAAGGGATGCTTAAGCCATGAAAAAGGCACTCGCCAAGCTGAAAGTAAGGGAGTCGTCAAGAGGAAGACTCTTCAGGGTAAAAGAGCTAATAAGAAAGATAAGGGTACTGCGATTTGCTACAATAATGAAATGAATGGTCACTTCACACAAGAATGTTTTTAGCCAAAGAAGCCTGCGGTACATGACTCATCATATAAAGTGTTTGTTTGTTTGCAATCACCAATATTGATACCAATGCCCCGCTTTCATGGGTTGTTGACTTCGGATCAACAAACCGCATTAAGGTGATGCCGAGAAGAGTACTTCAAGAAATATTGCCATATTCCAAAAGGATGCAAGACTTATACACGGAGAACACCAATGTAAGGGTCACAACCATTTGTATCTGTTCCAAAATTGTATCGAGATGGTTTTTGTTTCGGGGTGTTTTCTCACCACTGTTTGATGGTCTCGAGGGTCGGAGGCCAACACGGTCGTGCGAGACACGTACGTCCTCCGGGATCGGGTAGCGGCGCGTTCGCTCAGTTGGGAATGCACAGACCCGTGCGTCGGTATCCCGAAGGGCATCTACGGGAGAGCGACGGCCTCCTCGAGCGGGGAGGCGAACGAGCTCGGGGTCGGGATCGCTCGGCTCCGGTGGATGGAGCGCCAAGGGGTAGCCTCGACCGGGTGAAGTCTCCTTGACCCGCGTGGACGAGAAATCTCGTCAGGGGGGGTTGGGCCTTGGTTACGACCAAGTCCACTCCGATGCCTAAGTCAGATATGATCTGAGGGATGCCCGGTGGGATCGAGTGCGGTTCACGGAGAGACCGACGCATGAATCCTCAAGCCGGGCTATGGAGGAGAGTTATGAGGTGGAAGACAAGGTTATAGGAGGAAGAATACCTGAGTGTCGAGTATTCCGAATTCGGTCCCTTCATCTTTTGATCTTCGGGTCTTTTGTAGGGATTGAACCGCCCATGTCCCACTCGTCCTTCCCCCATCTCGCCCCAAGCATCCGCCGCTTTGATCGTCCCTTGATGGGTAATCAAGGTGGGCGTAATGGGGCTCTTGAAAGGTAATGAAGGTGGGCGCAATTCGAAGGAGCGGTTACCTCAGCCTACAAGGGTCAGCGGTTCCCTCCACGTCGGTCTGGGGCCCCCACGGCCCGAGGCCTTCGAGGGGCCCTCAGGCCGGGGCCTAATCTCGTCCTGGCCCATGGGCTCAGATCGTGGGCTCGGCCGGTTCCGTCTTGGCCAGTTTTGGGAGGGTCGTATCAATTGCCCCCATCGCCCGGGCCATTCGAATTTCGATGGTTCAGTGCGAGGGATGTGATTCATGTGGATTTGATGGACGCGTCAGTCGAGTCGACGCATTAAATGAAAACCATCATGTGATGTCAGGCTGGAATTCTCCCGCGCTTAGGGTGCGGGATTCTAAGTGCCTCCTTTCGCAAGATACAACCACGCATCCCCCTTTGAATGTCTTTGGATCCAAAGTTGCTTTCCGTATAAAACCGTTGGGGTTTGGATTTCTTTTCTAGTGTTTCCTGGTTCGGCTTCTGGTCTCTCCTTGTTGACGAGTTCCTCTTCGTTCTCTCTTCACCGTTCTCTTCTTCGAACGTCGCAAGGTAACCCCTTTCTTGTGCTCCTGCTTCCGGTTTGTTCCATTGGCAATGGCGTTGAGGATAGGGTCCCCGTCGTCTAGGCCCGACGGCTCTTCTGAGCCCAGGTTGCTCCCTGACAAGGGCAAGGGTCTGCTATTTGCGGACTCGGCCCAAGAAGGGGAGCTTTCCGGAACGGGGGAGTCTAGTGTCCCTTAGACGATCCTCGGATCGGCTTCCATTGTCTCCTATTCCACCGTCGAGAGAATTAGGGAGGAATACCTCACTTACTCGTATGGTGTTTGGGTGCCCTTTACGGATGAGAGGATCTGTTTCCCCAGGAACCGCGAGGTCGGGGTGTATGTGGAGATGTTCCAGACAGGTCTTCGCTTTCCCTTCCACCCCTTCATCATTCAGGTCATGGAGTTTTTGGTGGTGCCTCTGTGCCAGCTGACCCCATACTCGGTCCCAGCTCTGGTCGGCTTCATTATGATCTGCCACATGCATGAGCTGGAGCCGACCTTGCCGCTTTTCTTCTACCATTTCAGAGTCCGAGCTATTGCTTGGGGGACGTGGCTTCATATCTGCCCCAGGGCAGGCCGAGAATGTCTACTGGGTTTGCCCCACTGGGTTGGTGACTAGAAGAACGATTACATCTTCGTCACTTTCCCAGAGGACGCATGACCGGTTGGGGGAACTTGAGGGCCTACGAGCTGAGACTGTCACTTTCTGAGTCCGATCGGGCCACGGTCGGAGTTCTAGCTGGCTTGTCTAGAGGAGAGAGATTGGTCTGGTCCTTGTTGGATAGCCTCCTCCTTAAGAGCGTCTTGTGGTCCCCTGATAAAGGCCTCCTTTTGATTTTGTTCTCCCCTCCTTACCTTGATTTCCCTCTCTTTTGCAGAGATGGCGGGTCGGGAATTCAGCCGGGACGTGCGCCTACTCATTCGTGTTGAGTATTGGTGTTTCATACCAATGTTATTTTGATGATGATCACAACATTATGTTGTTGCTAATGACTCTCTTGTTTTAGTCTCATAGTTAACATTTCAAGAATATCATTTTTGGAGACTAAACACTTGGTGTAAGGATGGACATCAAGTGAAGAAGGGCCAACGCTTGGACTCAAAGGGTGTCAAAGCTTGGAGATGATGGGGAGAATCAAGGCATCAAGATTGAAGCCATAGACTCTAAGGAAAGCAGTGTAATCCATGTAATTTCATTTATTGTTTTCTCTCTTTTTGAATCTAGGTTTGATGTAATGCCTTGATAGATGGTCTACTCATTCATGCTCATGAATTTAACCATCTTAGCGAGCCTTATGATTATCATAGAATCCAACCCAATAGGCTCATCTTGACCAAAGACTCATTTGGAGTCTCTGATTCTCATACAGTTGCCTGATGAAGGTTTTACAGTCGACTGGGTGATTTCCAGTCGCTTGTCGAGCCTTCTACAGTCGACTATGGTGCACTGCTCAAGTCAACTTATTATTGACTCTACTTGAGATTTTCGTATCAGTCGACTGATGAAGTATTTACAGTCGCATGTATATTTACAGTTGCATGTGAAATGGTCAACCGTCGTCTGAAAGGCATAAGTGCGAAAGTTGAAACTCTCTGTTTATTTCCATCTCCTACATCAGTCGACTGATGAAGGATAAACAGTCGCCTGTCTATTTTACAATCGACTGTATTTTGTTCATCAGTCGCCTTTATGCATACTGGGAGTAAGCTGCAACTCTCTGTTTTATTCCATCCCTTGCAGTAGTCGCCTGATGAAGGATATACAGTCGATTGTATAGTCTTCTACAGTCAACTGTCATGGCTCAGATTATAGCCGTTGGGAATTATTTAGCCGTTGAACAGTCGACTGTCATTTGTTCATCAGTCGACTGTCGCTGACGTTTCAGCCCAAAATCTAGTCGTTACAGCTTTTGTTTTTGGCTGTTTTCTTGGCTTTTGAGAGTTCTTATAGGGTTCCTATATATATGAGAGGGCAGATTTCATTAGAACTTCGTGATGCTATTGAAAATCATTAGAGATTAATTAAGCCACTCTCAAACTCTCTCATTTCCCTCTTAGAGCTTATTCTCTCCTTCATGCATTGAAGTCAAGCTCAAGGGAAATCGTCCAAGTGCTTTCAAGCTAATCTCAACACTTGGAGATACTCTTCCATGCCTTGCATTCATTTATGAGTAAGTACATCTCAAGGCATATGTAAGAGTATTTGTTACTTAGTGTTTCTTTGGAACTCTAATTCTCTTTGTGGGAATTAGACACTATCTTTGTGGGAATTAGACACTCTCTTTGTGGGAGCATCTCTCTTTGTGGGAGTTTGGTATCCTAATGTAGGGCTAACCCTAATTCTCTGAGTGGGAGTTAGTAATTCTCTAGGTGGGAGTTTGACCCTTGTGCGGGTTGGTTGGGTTCTTATGTAGGACAAAATCCTCTTGGTGATGTATCTCTTTATGGGATTGTATTCACTCCTCTTTGTGGGAAATATAGTGAATATTGGTGTGGCTGGACGTACCGAAGTTTTGGGGAACCAGGGGTATATTCTTGTGTTTGCGTTTGATTTGATTGTGGTGATTAATTCCTCTTGCATTTATTATTCCGCATTTGCAAGTCTAATTTTAAATGCACAATTTATTGTCATTACACTATTCACCCCCTTCTCTAGTGTGTTGTTGTTAGTATTGCAAGGGTAAGGCGATCCTTAAAATTCGTCGAGGGGCTCTGGGTGCTCGGGGGAGTTCCTCTAGCCATGCGCCTTACCGCACTACGGAGGAGGAAGCCCGTGCGGTCGACCCGCCAGTCAGGACGCTGCGGCCGGTAGGCGTTTTCCCTCCCCTGCCTCTGGTTACGACCGGACCTTCTTTCGTGGTGGTGGATTTGCTCGATGTCCCTGCCAGTCTCGCTCCCAGAGAGATGCTTGCTGCAGCCACCGAGCAGGCTCCCTATGCGTCGGCCGCGAATCAGGGGGAGATGAAGAGACATTCTCGCTTGGGGTCTGAAGAGCCCGAGGGGAAGAAGAAGATGGGGGAGAGGGCTTTCCCGGCAGCATGCGATACGCCGATTATCCCTGGGGCGAGCCCTCAGACCGTGGCAAAGGTTCCCCCTGCCCACCGGGCCGAGCGTCCCCCAGTCGAGGCGGGACGAGCCTTGTCTGTGCTCGGGATCGGCCAAATGGTTACGACCGGTGGGTCGGTCTTTTTGGACTACGACGTGGCCCCCCAGCTGGCGAGGGATTCCGCCCTTCCGGGGGACCGCTCCCTTCTCGATAGGGTCCGCTCCTCGACCCTGGCAGATTGCATGCTATGGAAGATCCAGCAGGTGTGTTTTCTGCCCCAACTATTCCTGTTTTGTTTTCGAATGATCCTCATTCCCTCCGTCTCACAGGCGTCTTTGCTAGCTGTAGAGGTGCAGCGGTGCTCGGAGATGGCTAATGGGCTCGAGGCGACTCTTGAGCGAGAGCGTCTGAGGGCCAATGCGGTCGAGCAGGTAGCCGAAGAGGCCCGCAAGGCGGCCCACCAGTCCTAATGCCGGGTCGTCGAGATCACCTCAGAGCTGGAAAGCCTGAGGGAGGCTTGGGCTGTTGCCGAGTCTCCCGGGTAGTCGACGAGAGGTCGGCCAAGGAAGCTGAGGGGGCGTTGTCCCTTGTCCGGGAGGCGCATAGGAAGGAGAGGACCGAGCTTTGGTCTGAGCTAGGTGCCCTGTGACAAGTGGACCCCGCCCGGCTCGTCGAGGAGGTCCAAAGGGGTTATGAGGACGTCCTGGCCCCGAGGATCGTGGAGTCCCTCCGGGAGGCGTTTCGAGCATACGAGGGCATCTTGGCTCTGAAGATGGCGAGGTCCTTTCGGGATATGTTCTTAGCATTCGAGGAGCGGGTCCGGGGGATGCTTCCCCTTCCTCTGGTTGCTCCTGGGCATCCTACGGGCTCGGGAGGGGACGAAGCGACTGGGGATGCTTCCTGGCGGGCTCCTGCGTCGTAGGCGGAGCGACCCCTCTTTTGTTCCTCCTTTTCATCTCTTTTTTTATCCAACTGTAAGAAGAAACATTTTTGTTGAAATGGACTTTTCTTTTCTTCTGTGTTGCCATCGTGTTTCTGCTTTTAGAATCGTCTTTGACCTGGTTTGGTTCTGCCCCCCTCTCGCTGCTCAGGTCGGGGTCGTTTCCTGACTTGACCTGCGGGAGGTATCCATCAAAGGGATCGTTCCCAATCCATCGTGATGGCCCACAGTCACTCTGTCGGTAGGGCCGCCTCTGGCCTCATGGCCGTATTGGGTCTGACCTACCAGGGGTTACCCCTAGCCTTATGGTCGCTTTGTGACCAGCCTGCTGGGGGAGTTGTCCCCAACCTTATTGTCGGTTCAGGACCGACTTGCAGGGAGAGTTGTCCCCAGCCTTATGGCCAGGTTAGGATCGACCTGCTGGGGGAGTTGCCCCAGGCTTATGGCTAGTTTAGGATCGACCTGCTGGGGGAGCTGCCCCCAGCTTTAGGGTCTATGTGATGTCAATCTACTGGGAGAGTTGCCCCTAGCCTGACGGTCGACGGATCGGTTGGCTTGCTGGTGGAGCTTCCCCCAGACTCACGGCCGAACCGAATGATCGACCTGCTAGAAGAGTTGCCCCCAGTCTTACGGCTGATCGAGTGATCTGCCCACTGGGGGGCAGGGGGTTACCCCCAGCTTTATGGTCGATCGAGTGATCGGCCTGCTGGGGGAGTTGCTCCCAGCCTTATAGCCAATCTGAGGGATCATCCTGCTGGGAGAGTTGCCCCCAGCCTTACGGCCGATCGAGTGATCGGTCCGCTGGGAAGTTGCACCTAGCCTTACAGTTGATCGAGTGATCGGCCTGTTGGGGGAGTCGCATCCAGCCTTACGGTCGATCGAGTAGTCGGTTTGTTGGGGGAGTTGCCCCCAGCCTTACGGCCGCTTCAGGAGGTTCGACACAGCGGGGTGTTGAGTCAGATACGTAGTTGTTGGTGTGAACTCGCACTTCATTCTTGAAAAGTAAAAACTGGGGATACATTCGGAAAGAAATACAGAAAAGGATGGAAGATAACGACGGGTGTGCAAAGCTTGCCCGGCGAGTAGCAGTTGATTGGCCCGTCTCCTCACTCGATCACGCGCATGGGGGTCTGGACAGCGTTCACCTTCTTCCCTTTGTCCACTTGCCTTGATGTGCCCTCCCCGAGGGTCGCTTTTAAGGCATCGACAAAATTCTTCAAGTGCCCTCGGCTGATCAATTGGTCGATGTCCTTCTTCAGGTGCCAGAAGTCGTCGGTGTCGTGGCCGTTGTCCTTATGGTACATGCAGTATTTTTCCTCGTCCATTCGGCTACCCTTCATATTTGGGGGCGGCTTGTTGATATGGCCCTCCTTCTGAGCTTGTGTCAGGACGACGTCTTGGCTCGCGTTTAGCTTGGTGGGCGACGCTTCCCCCCTGCGCTGCTTCCCCCTTGGCTTTTTCTCCTGCTTGTGATCCTTCGGATCATGGCGCTTACTTTTGTCATGCTTGGAGTTCCGCTTGGTCCCTACCGGGGGACCCCCCTTCTTCCGTCTCCATGGCCTCTTCGGTCAGCATGAATCATTCCGCCCGAGCTATGACCTCGGAGAGGTCCTTCGGGGGTCATTGTGTAGGTTCTTCTTCAGGCCCCTATGTCGGAGCCCCTTCTTCAGGGCCGTTGTTACGACCAACTTGGAGTAGCTCTCGATGTTTAGCCTCTAGGCATTGACGCGCTTCATGTAGGCCCTTAGAGCCTCGCCCAGCCTCTGTATCACGTCAAACAGGAGGTCCGAGCCCGGCTTCCTCTGCCATTCGGCCACAAATTGTTGGTAGAACATCCGGGATAGGTCCTGGAAGTTGTTGATGGACTGGTCAGGGAGGCTGTTGTACCAGTCCCGTGCGGACTTCTTGAGGATGGTGAAGAAGCCACATCAAAGCAGAGTGTCATCAGCCACCTAGAACCTCATGACCCCGGCGTAGTCCAGAACATGTTCCTTGGGGTCCCCCGAGCCGTCGTACTTCTCCAGGGCTGTCACTTTGAACCTGGAGGTCACCCGTGCTTCGGTGATGCTTCTCGCCAGCGGGCAGTGGTCGATCGCCAGTGGTCCTAAGGTAGCATGGTGCCTCGCCCTGGTGCTCGAGTTGTCTAGGTATGCCAATGAAGATGTGGGGAGGATTCCCTCGGTGGCCATCCCGGTTGGGGATAGGCGTAGGTTGCCAAGTGCACTCTCTGTGACGATGCCCCGTGCGGCTTCTCGGCCTCTTCTGGCTCGGACTCCGGCTTCATCCTCAGCGCCCTTCAGTGGCTGTACAGCTGGACGACTGGCACCCGGCCGAGCGGGATCGTTTGGAAGAAGCCGTCATCGATTCTCCCCTGGTCCACCTGGTCCCCTCCGCTCCCCTTGTTCGAAGAGAAGTGGGGGTCGGTGAACATTCCCTGTTCTGGCCTCTACCCTTGCGGTTCGTGACTACGGCTGAGTGGAGAGGGGGGCGCTGTCCTGAGTGGTCAGTGGACCCCGCTCAGTTTCCCCCTAAGGGGTGTTACGGGCCTGCAAGTTGCTGGATGGTCGCTGCTAGGGTATCGAAGTTGGCGTTCATCTCCTGAGTGAAATTGTCGAGTAGTTCGCATGTCACCGAACGTGAGTCGTCGGTTCCCTCTATGGACCGGCTGTGCTCTGTTCTGTTCGAAACGTAGCCACCGTTCTCGGGGATGGTCGACAGACGAGTGGATCCGTTGTCGTGCTGATCCATGTCGTTTGTTGTGGATGACATGGGTGTAGAAGATCTTGCTTCTCACAGACGGCGCCAGATGTTTCGGCGTGTTTTCTCACCACATTTGATAGTCTCGAGGGTCGGAGGCCAACGCAGTCGTGCGAGACACGTACGTCCTCTGGGATCAGGTAGCGGCGCGTTCACTCGGTTGGGAATGCGCGAACCCGTGTGTTGGTATCCTGAAGGGTAGCTTCGAGGGAGCGACGGCCTCCTCGAGCGGGGAGGCGAACGAGCTCAGGGTCGGGATCGCTCGGCTCCGGTGGATGGAGCGCCGAGGGGTATCCTCGGTGGGGTGAAGTCTCCTTGACCTACGTGGATGAGAAAGCTCATCAGGGGGATCGGGCCTTGGTTCCGAACAAGTCCCCTCCGATGCCTACATCAGATATGATCTGAGGGATACCCGGTGGGATCGAGTTCAGTTCACGGAGAGACCGACGCATGAATCCTCAGGCCGGGCTATGGAGGAGAGTTATGAGGTGGAAGACAAGGTTATAGGAGGAAGCATACTTGAGTGTCGATTATTCAGAATTCGGTCCCTTCGTGTTTTGATCTTCGGGTCTTTTGTAGGGATTGAACCGCCCACGTCCCCCTCGTCCTCCCCCCATCTCGCCCCAAACATCCGTCGCTTTGATCGTCCCTTGATGGGTCATCAAGGTAGGCATAATGGGGCTCTTGAAAGGTAATGAAGGTGGGCGCAATTCGGGGGAGCGGTTACCTCAACCAACAAGTGTCAACGGTTCCCTCCACGTCGGTCTGGGGCCCCCACGGCCCGAGGCCTTCGAGGGGCCCTTAGGCCGGGGCCTAATCCCGTCCTGGCCCATGGGCTCGGATCGTGGGCTCGGCCCGTTTTAGGAGGGTTGTATCAGCCCGTTTTAGGAGGGTTGTATCAGTTTTAATGTAACTTTCTATGAAAAACAAGTTTTTATATGTGGATGAAATGTATGCCTTATATGCAATTTATCAAACGGTTTATATGTAATAAATTCTCGCTCGCTCTGTTATTTTTATTTTAAATTCTATGGCTGGTTATGATTTTGCGAGTGTTTCTACAAAATGACAAAAGAGTCAAGGACATGTAAGAGAAACGTTAAACATGTTAGCTAAAAATAAATTGCTCGGTCCACTCACAAAAGTTTCCTTACTGACACGAGAGTAAGGCTTTGAGGGCAAAGCCATAAGGAAACCTTTGGTAAAGCAAAATATGTATCCATTCCTTTAGACTTGATATAGTACTCATATATGCGTGAATGTACAAAATGGTTGATTGTACTTCATTAGTTTCTTTAACAATCATTCTAGGTATGGTCACATCCACCTTGATCTCCCATGGTTTCTGCATTAGATTGCTTCAGAAATACTTGAGTATAGTCGAGAATGGATTAAATCGATGTTCAAAGATGCTAATGATAGATCAGGATGGGAGTAATTACCTGACCAATGAGTAATTATCTGCAGTAGTGCACTCAGCTGGGGGCCTTGAAGTCCCCCACTTTGTCTCCTGCCCCATTGCGGGTGGTGACAGAAGTCTTCCCTCTCGCTCCCTCATGGCAAGCGGTGGTGCTCTTCTCATGGACAATATTATAAGCCTGATCCTTCTAAGCAGGTTCAGATTGAAGCCATCCATCTCTATAAATAGAAAAACAAGGAGAGATTAGCAACGGGCATGGCCTATTGTTTATGGATCACCTGCTCTGATAATAGCACATTACGAGACCTAACAGTGACAGGTTGGGTGGCCATCCATGCCCAACAGCTCATCTCATTCCTCCTAGCCATCTTCAAGATGATGTCGGGCTCTCGATGGTAGGATTACCCAAATCGGTGTGCCACTTGCTCTTCGATGACGATGGGACCCTCCTCAGAGCTCTCCAAACTCCCGATGACCCAAAACCACTTTTTCTTCTAGTACTTGTTCAATGAGGGTTTATCTTCAAAAATCCTCAGAGCCCAAGCTCGGTTACTAAGGTAGTATTGGGTGTCTGATGTCTTCTTCAGCTCAGACACTGCATGCACTAGCTCAACAAAGAGCAATCCCTTGCCATAGGAGGTGAACATTGTAGCCGAAGCAATTACACCCATGAAGTTGTTGGGTGCCAACTGGCACTGTGCCCAGTCGGAGAGGCAAAGGAAGTGCCTGATTAGATAGTTGAATGGGAGGCAAAGACCTGCCTCAAAATGTGTGGAGCTCTGCACAATAGGCCAGTGAGGAGTCGAACATGGGTCCCCTCCATCTCTTGGGGGAGTTTCAGCCGCACTTAAGTGGTAATTGTTGGATCCCTGTGCACCTCTCCAACACTTAGGCTAGGTACACAACGCCACCTATAATGCACGGAAATAGTGGCCAAACAATCCCAAGCCCGAATTCCACCGAGATGTCACCTAGGCACAAAACCAAACATCTCACGGGCACAAAAGAAAGTTGTCACCAACAAACAACCCTCTTAACGATATTGCGACAGATATATGTAGGCACACGAATATAATACGAAAGTAAGAGCAAACACAAAAGAGACAGAGATTTACCCTGGTTCGGTTGCGAACAACCTACATCCAGCATCCAATGCATCCGGTTCCACTACTGATCAAGCAAGGCATACACCGACCTCATCCCCTTCTTCTTCCACAATGAGAGAATAGCTCCAAGCAACAAGACCTAACCCTAGATCTCTCACCAAGCTCACACACACTCTCAACCAAGTGGGAATCTTTGATAATAAAGCCCCTACAACATGTAGAGCTCCTCAAGGGACCATCCCACACCAATGGAGATCACTCCTTGGTAATATAGCTCCAAACTAGGAAGCTACCCAAGGGACTCTAGATCTCAAACACTGAAGAAGAAATGCAGACACTCACCTTGGATCTTACAAGGAAAGCTCTTTGGATTTCCAAAACCCTAGCTTTGCTTTCGTTTTCTTCTCTGATCCAAGACCCTAAGCCAAGAGAGAGAGAGAGAGAGAGAGAGAGAGAGAGAGAGAGAGAGAGAGAGCTCTTTGTTTTTCTGCTCTCTAGAAAACTGAGAGTAGGCACTCTCAAAATGGCCGATGGCAACCTTTTCCTCTCCCTGGCTCACTGGGCAAAGGAGAGCTGGACTTTTAATTTTTCTGTCGGTAGACAAAACAAAGGAAAGGCCACCAAGGCCTTTAATTCCCAATAGCAAATACAACATGGGGGCCTCTAAAGATTGGACAACACATGGATTTTTCAGCACCTTTAAAAAACAACACTCTACCCTGCTGATAAATCCACACACTCTTCAGCATGGCTCCGGCTCCAGCACCAACCTGCACCCGTCATGTATGAAGTCTGTTGGAAGCGACGATCGAGGATCTCTAGTTTGATGATGACAAACGTTGTGTTATATATAACGTGTGTGCTAAGTGTGTTTCAGGAAAGGCGAAACGATAATCTTCTCAATAGTTGGAGTAATTGCTAATCATATAGCAAGTTGAATGGAGAAGAGGTGGTGTGCACAAAGCTATTTGGACTTGGTCAATATTGGGAGAGATGGTGACAAATCTAATCAAGATGAGTTTTGATCAAATCAATTAAAGATTTTTTTGCTCCTATCTATTCCCAATTCAAATCCCATTTAGACCAAGTCAATCTCTTAATCAATCTAATAAAAACCCTACCTAGGTTCTTATAAAAGGAATAAAAAAAACCCTAACACAAAGGCACCCACAGTATAAAATGCCAAGAGCCGGCTGCCAAGAAAACTCTCCCTCATCAAATAATCAATAAACCTGAGAGCCAATTTTCTTGGGTTCGAAAATACCAAGGCCACACATTTTTTAAGGGGCATGCACTTATAATCATCTTGTTTTTTAAATCCCAAGGCCAATCCATTTTGCTTTTTGTTCTCCATCGTTTTTTAGTCCCCAGGCCATTATCTTTTGCTGAGAGGTGCACTAATTTTCAAAAGAATTTTTGAGAGAGAGTCTATCTTTTAAAAAAAACTGGGGCTTGATTATTTTGCAAAGGAGAGAGTATTTTTAGGCCGATTCATTGTTTGCAACCGACCTTCTTTAAATCACTTTTTCTTTGCTGCAAATACAACAGAGGGGCCGGCCTTCACACATGCACATATCAAGGATTTTTTTATGTGTGCACATTTTTTTTGTTAAAAGACAGAGGTGCCGAATTATTTGAGAGGTTCAATTAATTTTGGTGTTGTTTGTTTTTAATCCAATATTTGAGAGGCCATTAAATTTTGGTGTTGGTTTATTTTTCTAATCCAGGAGCACACACAAAATCAACCCTGTGCCGAATTATTGTGGAAGCATTTTTGTTTGCAAGATCTTTTTCTTTCAGTGTGCTGAGCTTTGAGTGTTCAAAGTTTTTTTTGTGCAGGACTTATTTGGGTGCCCCATTAAAATCTCCAGGAGAGAGAGAGCACTTCACAGTTCTCCATTCAAAAGATTTTGAGGGGCCATTGATATTTGATTCCAATCAAACAAGTACGCATTCTGAAGCAAAGGGGGTCAAAATATTGCAGAACACACCAAGGGGGAATCAAAGGCCGTGACTTGTGCATGCCGCAACATTCAAGTGCAAGGCTGCAACTTTCAGAGAGCTCAATTGCCGCAACTTGAGTTGCCGTTACCGAGAGACTACTATTACTTGCCAGACGACATCTGGCCCGTGCTTATTGACGAGGACATCGTCGCTACACAAACTGAGATTCCTAAACTCTATTTATTATTATTTTGTGTAGTTGTTGTGTTAGATCCTCGTAGGGGAAATTTTACCATCTGCGTTACCTTTTTGGGGACCTGACGACTTTGAGAGTCGTCACGGAGGGAGAGCATCTGACTAGATTAATAGTGTAGAGCACGTGGTGTGCATACGAGCTAGGTGAGAGTAGATTTGGGATCTTGACTCATTGTAGCTGTACATGATTACATATCTATCTAGTATTTGCTTTCGGAGGCTGGAGTAGGTCGTAGGGACGATCGAACCAGGGTATATCTATGCGTATTCTGTGATTGCTATTTTATTGTCTTGTCTGTGACTATAACTGCGTGTGGTTGTTCGTGGGTTGCACGCATATTTTTATTAGCCTATTCACCCCCCCTCTAGGCTACGATCCAGATCCAACAAGTGGTATCAGAGCCAGTTTAGAGGATCTAGTCTAGATTTGATTAGGTGACCATGAATATATCTGATTGTGCTTTTGCTGAAGGTCAGTCTATAGCCCGTCCCCCTAAGTTTAACGGTGTAGACTTTGCATATTGGAAGGCTAGGATGAAAATCTATCTAGTGTCTGTAGATTATGACGTGTGGGATATTATTGAAAATGGTTATAATCTACCCACTATTAAAATTGAAGACACTGTTATGATTAAGCCTAAAGACAAGTTGGATTTAGCTGATAAGAAACTTTATACTCTTAATGGTAAAGCTATGAATGCGCTTATATGCTCTCTTGATAAATCTGAGTTTAATCGTATCTCACATTGTCTAACTGCGCAAGAAATCTGGCATACTCTGGAGGTGACACATGAGGGAACATCGCAAGTGAAGGAATCCAGACTTGCGTTGCTTTGCACAGAATATGAGAGCTTCCGCATGCTACCAACAGAATCAGTTAAAGACATGTTTGCGAGGTTCACAGACATCGTCTACAAATCCAGTTCCCTCGGTAAGCTATACTCTAGCCATGAACATGTACGAAAGATCTTAAGGGCGCTACCAAGCTCGTTCAGGCCTAAAGTCACCGCTATTCAAGAAGCTAAGGACTTGTCAACAATGAAAGTGGAGGACTTGATAGGAAACCTAATGTCACACGAGCTTGAGTTGCAGAGTATAGAAGCCAGAGAGAAACCTGAAGAGAAGACCAAAGCTTCCACTCCATTAGCTCTTCAAGCTAACGATGATGATCTTGATGAAGAGCAAGCTTTAATGGTCAGAAATTTCAGGAGATACATTCAGACTGATCAAGGAAGATCTGAAATGGGAAAAAGGTTCATTCGTTCTAATAATTCTAATTTTGGTAGAAATTTCTCTGATCAGAAAGCTATTAATAGAAGCAAATGTTTTAAATGCAGGAAGAAAGGGCACCACATAAAAGATTGCCCACAACAACACACAGCTCAAGTAGCAAAAGGAAAAACGAAAGTGCTGACGTGGGATATGGATAGCGAAGCCGAGGATGAGGAGGAGGAAGTTGAAATCTACTCTGGCTTGGCATTGATGGCCAAATACAATGAGGTAGAATCTCCCACTAAAGCTGAACTTTTAGAAATCTGTAAAGGAATGCAACATAGAATTGATGAGCTAGAAGCTGATGTGGAATGTTATAGAAATGATAATTTTGATATGCAACAAACTGAGTATGACATGTCCATAGAAATGAAAAATCTTAAACAAGAACTTGTTGCATGCAAATCTACCATTACCATGTTAGAAAAAGAGAAAGCTAGCTTGCCTGAAAAAATTGAATGTCTTTCATGTCCCTCTTTATTAAATGATATTAGCATGTATAAGCTAGATAAGAAAAAGCGTGAAACTGATAATGAATTGCTTTCTGAAAAGATTAACATGCTAAATCTTGAACTTAAAGAAAAAATGAGGGATTCTGAAAAGAAAGAAGAGGAAAACAAGCGAGCTTTCATTAGTAAATGCACTTTGCTTGTGAATGAAAATGATATCTTGAAATCCAAAGTCACCACCCTAGAATTTTCATTAAAAAGATTTTCCATAGGAAAACAAAATTTGGATATCATTCTTGGAAATCAATTGTATGGCAATAATAGACGTGGCCTTGGATTTAGTGCTAAAAATGTTGAAAAGCATAAGTATAAAAAATTTCACAATGTGCCTTCCATTGCTAAAAATGTTTACGCAAAGTGTTTTACGTGTGATAGTGTTGATCACACATTGTACTATTGCAAATATAGGAACTCCAATATTAAATTCAAACAAGTATGGGTTCCTAAATCTTTGTTGACTAACACTAGTGGACCTTGTTGGATTCCAAGGTCACACATGACGCCTCTTTTGTAGGTGGATGGAAATTTGACGAGGAGCAATAAATTGAACGTCTCATTATTTTTTAGCTCCTTAGTCAAACGGCGACACGATGGTATATCTCATTCTTTGAACTTAATGCATACATTCATAGCATTTTTTTTCTTAACATTTTTGTGTGCTTGGATTTTCTTTGTTTTTGTTTTTGTCTGCTTGATTGTTTTTAGCGTGTTTTTTAGTTCATTATAAAACCAAAAAAAAATGAAAAAGACAAAAGCAAAAAAAAATGAGCTTGTTGCATACCTTTCTCTTTGCATTATTCTAGTGATATAAATGAATGATGATCATATCCTTGTAGAAAGTGTTGTATTATTATCATGGCTACATGCGTATGTTTTATTTCTTAATAGCCATGCCAAGTTCGATGAATTGATAATATGATTTCTACACCAACTTTCACTTCCACGAATATTAGACTATGTCGTACTTTTGGAGATACTATTTATGAATATTGGAAGGTGAATGTAGGATGATTATTAACTGAAAAATCTATGGGATATGATGTGATTTGCCATGAATAAAAATTGAGCACAAAACATAGGATATATATATATATATATATATATATATATATATATATATATATATATATATATATATATATATATATATATATATATATATATATATATATATATATATATATATATATATATATATATATATATATATATATATATATATATATATATATAATGAAAATTGCTCCGTATGCAAAATGGATACAATTCATGGCAAATACACTACCCACGAGTATCCAACATAAGCTTTACGGGTAATCTTTAGCGTTGGTGTTTTTACTCGTCAAGCAATGTCACCCCCACATCTAAGAGTCCTTTTAGGCTATGTTTTGGGGTGTGATACCTTGAACACATTTTTAATGAGGTGGTGAAAATCAATCCTAGGTGATATGAAGTTATTTGGAAAATGATGGATTGGTTTTGGTTGAATTTGTAAAAGTATCTCCCTTTGTACTTCTATGTTTAATAATTGCACTTACACGATGGTGTAGAATTCTAATTATCATTATCGTTGGATTTGAAGTGCTAATTATAGAATGACGACATGCAAATGCTAGTTATAGTTAATAATGCTCTCTTTTTGCATGTGGTATGTTTTAATCTTTACGAATACACTTTTGATGATGACAAAGGGGGAGAAAAGTGTTGAAAGATTTGTGGTATTAATGCTGGCTTGTTAGCTCAAAATACAGTATTATTGGTTGAAGGGGGAGCATTGAAAATACATGAATATAGGGAGCTTGGAAAAAGGGGGAGCATGCTAGTTTTATTGTTATATTGCGCATGCTAGTAACTTGTAATGCTTGATCTCATCTCATTGAATATATCTTATTGCATTACACATCTTCATCACACTTCACACACGCATACTTATTTGCTCAAATCTTTTATGGGTTTGCCATCATCAAAAGGGGGAGATTGTTGGAAGCGACGATCGAGGATCTCTAGTTTGATGATGACAAACGTTGTGTTATATATAACGTGTGTGCTAAGTGTGTTTCAGGAAAGGCGAAACGATAATCTTCTCAATAGTTGGAGTAATTGCTAATCATATAGCAAGTTGAATGGAGAAGAGGTGGTGTGCACAAAGCTATTTGGACTTGGTCAATATTGGGAGAGATGGTGACAAATCTAATCAAGATAAGTTTTGATCAAATCAATTAAAGATTTTTTTGCTCCTATCTATTCCCAATTCAAATCCCATTTAGACCAAGTCAATCTCTTAATCAATCTAATAAAAACCCTACCTAGGTTCTTATAAAAGGAATAAAAAAACCCTAACACAAAGGCACCCACAGTATAAAACGCCAAGAGCCGGCTGCCAAGAAAACTCTCCCTCTTCAAATAATCAATAAACATGAGAGCCAATTTTCTGGGGTTCGAAAATACCAAGGCCACACATTTTTAAGGGGCATGCACTTATAATCATCTTGTTTTTTAAATCCCAAGGCCAATCCCTTTTGCTTTTTGTTCTCCATAGTTTTTTAGTCCCCAGGCCATTATCTTTTGCTGAGAGGTGCACTAATTTTCAAAAGAATTTTTGAGAGAGAGTCTATCTTTTTAAAAAACTGGGGCTTGATTATTTTGCAAAGGAGAGAGTTTTTTTTCGGCCGATTCATTGTTTGCAGCCGACCTTCTTTTAATCTCTTTTTCTTTGCTGCAAATACAACAGAGGGGCCGGCCTTCACACATGCACAAATCAAGGATTTTTTTTATGTGTGCACATTTTTTTGTTAAAAGACACAGGTGCCGAATTATTTGAGGTTCAATTAATTTTGGTGTTGTTTGTTTTTAATCCAATATTTGAGAGGCCATTAAATTTTGGTGTTGGTTTATTTTTCTAATCCAGGAGCACACACAAAATCAACCCTGTGCCGAATTATTGTGGAAGCATTTTTGTTTGCAAGATCTTTTTCTTTCAGTGTGCTGAGCTTTGAGTGTTCAAAGTTTTTGGTGCAGGACTTATTTGGGTGCCCCATTAAAATCTCCATGAGAGAGAGAGAGAGCACTTCACAGTTCTCCATTCAAAAGATTTTGAGGGGCCATTGATATTTGATTCCAATCAAACAAGTACGCATTCTGAAGCAAAGGGGGTCAAAATATTGCAGAACGCACGAAGGGGGAATCAAAGGCCGTGACTTGTGCATGCCGCAACATTCAAGTGCAAGGCTGCAACTTTCAGAGAGCTCAATTGCCGCAACTTGAGTTGCCGTTATCGAGAGACTACTACTACTTGCCAGACGACATCTGGCCCATGCTTATTGACGAGGACATCGCCGCTACACAAACTGAGATTCCTAAACTCTATTTATTATTATTTTGTGTAGTTGTTGTGTTAGATCCTCGTAAGGGAAATTTTACCATCTGCGTTACCTTTTTGGGGACCTGACGACTTTGGGAGTCATCACGGAGGGAGAGCATCTGACTAGATTGATAGTGTAGAGCACGTTGTGTGCGTACGAGCTAGGTGAGAGTAGATTTGGGATCTTGACTCATTGTAGCTATACAGGATTACATATCTATCTAGTATTTACTTTCGGGGGTTGGAGTAGGTCGTAAGGACGACCGAACCAGGGTATATCTGTGCATATTCTGTGATTGCTATTTTATTGTCTTGTCTGTGCCTATAACTGCGTGTGGTTGTTCGTGGGTTGCATGAATATTTTTATTAGCCTATTCACCCCACCTCTAGGCTACGATCCAGATCCAACAAAGTCATCTTTCCTTGACCATCGAACATGTGAACCTCCATCATGTGCATTGGAAATCACGCCCTCTGGCGCCTCAATCCTCCGAGAGACATGCCAAGCTCAGAAGTCGTCTGAGCCTAGCCTCACGCATCTCCGCCTCGTCCATTGCCATGTCTGTGATGAAGTCATCTGTCTCTGACGATAACCCTGCGAGCTCGGACTACATGAACGAACCAAATGACACCGTGCCAGCGTCCAATAAGCTCTATGTCGATCCATGAACATCCCTATCATCACCCCACAGGTCTGCGAGCAACTCATGCTCGCCATGGCCATCATCTATAAGAAACACGCCGTCTTCCCCACTGCTCTGTAGACTAACCCCAGCTGGGTCACATCGATACGCCGTCCGTATCTGCTCTGTCTACTGATGTCTGTCATCAAGACTTGCTGTCCACCGGTTCTGCGTCTCAACTGACTGTGCCGATGACTCAAGACACGAATGCGCACTCACTTGTGCCAAACTGTCTGCCGCACCAACATCTAGCCTCTGAAGATCGTCCTCACCTGCCATGCCCTGTGATGAACTCGCCGAAGGTGAGATATTAGCGAACACAGAAGAAGCCCTACTCGGCTCTGTCTCCTCCCTATATCGAGCGAGAACGCACTCGATATGTGGCCTCCTAACTCTCAGCTCCATGTCCCTAGTGGCAACTCCACCTGGGACCACCATCGTAGTCTCCACGCTGTCGTGGGAGTCTCCATGCTCCACCGCGCTATCAGATTCCATGCTCCTCTGCATCTCCACCGGTCTGGCCTCTGAAGTATCAGAAGATGCGACTGATAAATTACCCCCAGCCAAACGAGAGCCATATCGCCTGTGCCCATACTGTGAAGACTACTCTACCATTCACAGCGAATGCTCTACCCTGATGTCAAGCTCCTCAGAAGACCTCTCTACCCTGAAGTTGAAGCTGCACACCTCAACACGCTGGTCCTCCTCAGAAGCAACCAACTCATGCATGCTAGAAATATGAGAGACCTCCGTCTCTTCACCCACTGCAACCTCTGGCATCGATACGGAAACCAACTGCCCTATTCCTCCGTAGATCGTCGGCTCTACCTCGAAGCTAAAGCTGCACACCTCAGCATGCTGGGTCTCCTCAAGAGCACCCATAACATGCATGCTAGAACTATGAGAGACCTCTATCTCCTCACACACTACAACTGACTGCATCGATATGACGACCAACTGCAACCCCTCTTCGTAGACCGATGTCCTCTGCACTTCCAACTGAACTGAATCTGGAGCTACATCATGAGATGCCGGCTGATCACTGACACTGAACACATCGGATGAACACTGCACCCTGTCCGTCTGCACATGCCTATGATCACCAGCCTGAGTCTGAATCTGCACCACCTCATCATCTCTATGGACCGGGCTATCCTCTGTTCTCTGCACACCGTCATGAGTCTGCTCCGCCCTAAGCACTGCAGACTCGTCAATAATGACGTGTCGTTTGACAATCACCTCGCTGGTAATAGGACACCATAACTTGTACCCTCTCGCACCTCCATCAGCGTACCCGACTAGGATACAATCATGCATGCACTATCCTACATCATCATCGTCCCTCTCGTGCGGCCGCACTGGACATCCAAATGTACGCAAGTGCGAGAAGTCAATGAATCTGCCCGTCCATAACTCCTCGGGAATAGAACTACCTGCGGCTAGTGACATTGTTCGGTTGATGAGGTATGCCGCAGTAGTAAGGGTCTCCGCCCATAATTCCTTAGGAAGGCTAGATGGTCTCAATAGCCCCCGTGTCTTCTCTACCAACATCCTGATCATGTTGTCTGCTACGCCACCGTGAGGGTCTCCATCAGGAATTGTGTAACGGCACGTGATCCCCTCTGACTTGCAAACATCTCATATCTCTACGTTGTTGGTACGGATCTCACCTACGGGTCTACCTATCCGCCTCTCGACTATGCTCCTCCATAGCCGTACCTTCTCATGGATCTCCTCCTGAGATCCCATGAGAGTAACCATGACTCTCCTCGAGAAGTCATCTATGAAGGCCGCGAAGTACCTTGCGCCTTCCAGGGAAGGAACTGGACATGGACCCCATACGCCGACGTAGACACACTCTAGGGGCTCCCTACTGTGTCTGACAGATGTCCCAAATTGCACTTGCCTCGGCCACTCTGCACCACAGTCACTGCAAGACTCAAGCCCACGATCACCTTCGAACACACTCCTCCTCTGAAGAATGTCAAGGCTCTGCTCGTCAACATGCCCCAATATGAGATGCCACAGTTTTGCTGGATCTGTACTCTCGAACTCCTGTGATCTGCCAGTCTTGCCCATTACCGTGTACCCATCGAGCGCATACAAGTTTCCACGCTTCTTTCTCCTCATGACAACCAGGCATCCTCGGAAAATACGCAGTCGATCCTCCTCGATCACTGCCATGTAGCCCATCCCAGTCAAAGCTCCTATCGATATCAAGCCACTGCGAAGATCAGGAACATGTCTGACGCCATCAAACACACGGATGATGCTATCGTGCATCCTGACTCTGACCGTGCCACTCCCAACCTGCTCGCACTCCATACCATTCCACACGAGAATCCGCTCTCTAATGCATGGAATGTATGAGTCAAACGCACTCCTATCTGGAGTCATCTGGAATGAACACACCGAGTCCAATAGCCACGAACATTACGCTTCTCCCACGGAGTATGCCGCAAACACCGAGCAATCATCCTCGTCAGAAAACATCCCGTCTTGTGCTCCAACATGAGTCGAACTCTGAGCAACATCTTCCACAATGCCAATCGACGTCCTCGCTTTCAACCTCGGGCAATCCCTCTTTCAATGCCCGCTTTCCTTACATAGAAAGCATTTGTTGTCACTGTGGCCCCTTGACTTGGACCACTGCTGCAGCCGCCGATTCTGACGCTTGGAATGACCCGTCTTGGATCTTGGAGTGGGTCCGCCCTCTTGGCGACCCTGGATGACATGGGATACCTCACAACCATCGGTGTCACTAACCACCAAACTTTGGAGATCCTCCGTATGTAATGCAAACTTCACCTCATCCAACATGAGTGAGTCTCGGCCATTTAACATCGAGCCTACAAACTTGGAATACATCGGAGCAAGAGAACACATTAGCGCCATGACATGTTGCTCGTCCTCTATCACACTCCCCAATTCTCGTAGGTCCATTACTATACGCACATCTCACCAACATGGTTCCACAACGAGATTCCCCGTTTCATCCTGTGAGTATAGAAGCATTGCCACAATTGCAACTTCGTCCAATGGGTGTCTTGGTAGAGTACCGAGCTTCAAGCATCCTCCATAGGTCGCTCACGACCTCTACATCGGTAAATTGCCGAAGAATCTCATCCTCCAAGGATTGCAATATCTCACCGAAGGCTTTAAGCTCCATCATTTGCTTATCATAGGTGTATGCCTTACATGGCATGCCCGTATCACATACGGCACAGTAAACTCCATGGTGCTTCAACAAAGCCACCATTTTTTGTCGTCATGGACCATAGTTGTCCCAGCCATTTAGCCTCTCTACTTCGTATGAACACCCGGCCGTCTCCTCACATGAGCAAGACGCCATCGCGGCACTACATTTTTTCGCAAATCGGAAGCTCCGATACCACTTGTAGGATCACTGTGCACCTCTCCAACACTTAGGCTAGGTACACAATGCCACCTACAATGCGCGGAAACTGTGGCCAAACAATCCCAAGCCCGAATTCCACCGAGATGTCACCTAGGCACAAAACCAAATACCTCACATGCACAAAAGAAAGTTGTCACCAACAAACAACCCTCTTAACGATCTTGCGACAGATATATGTAGGCACACGAATATAATACGAAAGTAAGAGCAAACACAAAAGAGACAGAGATTTACCCTGGTTCAGTTGCGAACAACCTACATCCAGCATCCAATGCATCCGGTTCCACTACTGATCAAGCAAGGCATACACCGACCTCATCCCCTTCTTCTTCCACAATGAGAGAATAGCTCCAAGCAACAAGACCTAACCCTAGATCTCTCACTAAGCTCACACACACTCTCAACCAAGTGGGAATCTTTGATAACAAAACCCCTACAACATGTAAAGCTCCTCAAGGGACCACTCCCACACCAATGGAGATCACTCCTTGGTAATATAGCTCCAAACTAGGAAGCTACCAAAGGGACTCTAGATCTCAAACACTGAAGAAGAAATGCAGACACTCACCTTGGATCTCACAAGGAAAGCTCTTTGGATTTCCAAAACCCTAGCTTTGCTTTCTTTTTCTTCTCTGATCCAAGACCCTAAGCCAAGAGAGAGAGAGAGAGAGAGAGAGAGAGAGAGAGAGAGCTCTCTATTTTTCTGCTCTCTAGAAAACTGAGAGTAGGCACTCTCAAAATGGCCGATGGCAACCTTTTCCTCTCCCTGGCTCACTGGGCAAAGGAGAGCTGGCCTTTTAATTTTTCTGTCGGTAGACAAAACAAAGGAAAGGCCACCAAGGCCTTTAATTCCCAATAGCAAATACAACATGGGGGCCTCTAAAGATTGGACAGCACATGGATTTTTCAGCACCTTTAAAAACAACAGTAATCACATACTTCCTTATAAGCTATCACAGGTTTATTGCTTACGTCTTGTCTTGTGCAATGAGGTATGACAACCCCTCCTGAACCATCTTTCCTCCCTTACTATGGAGGTTGGCAATCTTAACCACACCTTGGGCATCCAAATCTTGGGGGAGGAAGGCTCTGTTGGAACACGAGGGCCAGAAGACGGGCCCACAACAATTGGAGCAGTCATTAGACTGGAGGGAGAGGCCACTAGAGAAACTGGAGGAGAAGATGGCATGAACCCTCATGCCCAGATATGATAGCTGTGAGCTAGTAGTCTCCCTGTCACAGGCACGGAGCTGCAAGGCTTGCAAGGTTTCTCAGCACCAGAGTAAACCACATTTTCTTTTCTTTCATTCGCTCGAGGGGGTGACCTCCCTCTCCGTCGATGGAGACCTCCATGGGTGGCGGTTATCTCTTCGGAGTCTGCATCTAGTAGGGCTCAGATTAGGTTGCTTGGGAATCGGACGCGTCTAACATGGTCGTGTTTTGAAGTAGAGGAGAAAGTAAGAAGTAAAAAGAAGCAAAAGGCCAAGAAAGGAGAAAATTAAAGGTGCGAGCACAGCAAAACTTGATAATGCAGCAACAAAAGAAGACGAGGAATTTTTTGAGTGCGAGTGCGATTGTAGAATATCATCATTTCTCTTTTTTTACTTGTCCTAGGATATAGTTAGCGGGATTAAATTGTGGCCGTCTGGTTTTCTTGGGTGAGAGATGATTGCAACCGTTTAAACCCCCACAGTTTAAGCGGCACTCACACATCATGCAGCCTGCCAATTGGCCTCTGCATGTCAATAGAGATGCTTCTTTGGTACACGGGCTTGCCTATTTGGAATCCAAGAAGAGGTATGCTCACGTCAGCCATGTCTTTTCTGGCTTTGGGATGAGGCAGTCACGTCAACATGCCATAATGAGGGTGCCTTTACCTATGTGTCGCCCTCTCAAAGACACGTTGGTCCAATTAGACGAGATTCGCAGAAGTCTCGTAACCTTTCAACATCGTCTTCTCGCCTCTCCACGTCTAGCCTAGGTAGTTCAACTCAGCTCGGTAGTGTCAATACAGAAGACACAAGGCCATTATAGTTGATGCTGTAACTGAGGTTCACTGATAGCGGGGCCCACCTGAGCTCGACAGTTAGGACCAGCCAGGCACAAGCCATACTTATCCTTAGAGGCCCCTTACTCCAGCTTGGGAAGTCAGCCCGGCAGATCTCAGCAGTTCACAGATCCCATCATAGCAATATTCCATGAGGGTGACCTCGGCACTCGAGGTTGGGCCCACAGATGAAGCGCTACCGAGGATGACCTCGGCATCTGAGGTCGGCTCTTGAAATAGTTATGCTCTACGAGGATGAGCTCCACGAAGTCCATTCCTTCAGTAGCACGGCTCTACAAGGACGACCTCCACGAGGTTAGCTCCTTACCAACAGACTTCTATAGGGACGACCTCGGCACCGAGGCCAGCTCCTTCAACTTCAAGACATAGGCACGTGCCCGTCTGGCAAGATCAGCTCGCATGATCACAACGGCACAATCTCAAGCGACATGCTGCCCTCTCTCCATGCAGTTACCAACGGAATGACATTTATGCCCATTTGATGCATGCGTATCTGCCAGGCGTATCTGGGAAACTAATTGCACCACCAAATCAGGGATCCTCATAACTCACTTGACGTGGCGTAACCAACCCCCCAATACTACAAATGCAAGGGATGGTCATTGTCATGAGGTTTCACTGAATCAACACACTTATTTTTCTTTACTACAATCAAATCTCCTCATTCCTCATGTAGACTTAAGCATCGGAGGTGAATTAGAGGGACACCCCCTCTATTTCCTCTGATGTATTTTCTATCCGTTTCATGAGACTACAAATGTATTCCTCGGCCCGATAAAACCTTGCCCAGACTCTCTGTTGCAAAGATAAATATGGCTGAATGAAGCCAGGTGAGCGTTATCCCAGTCCTTTTGTTGTAAATGAAGCTATTATAGTCAAACTAAGAAAAATGCCTTGTCTGAATTCAAGTATTCTATGTTGAATACATTCAATGGGGCTAGCATACAAACGGATGAATCAATGAATTTAAGCAAAACTTTTGTTTGACTAAGATCCGAGCACGAAGAGAGAGAGTTCAAATTAGAACACAAAAACAACCGCCATGGATCGTCATTACAAAATCAAACTTCAATCAGCAAGAATAATGAAGGAAAATTGCCATGCTCACGTCCATTAATGGAGTAAAAGCCGCAAAACAAAATAAAACTACATGTCCCTGAATACTGTGATCAACTAAACTTAATTGATCAGCGGCCTCTTTGGCGGGCACACTTTCATCATCATGCTCCTGCGATGGGGATTGCCCTGCGGCAGCAATGTTATCTTCTTCAAGGACCGTCCAGAAACTGGGCGTAGAAATCAAAGTCTTGTGGCGGAATTGAACCATCGACTTCATCGTTGCATGGTAACTCCTCGGCCCATGGCCTCCTGGCGCAGGCACTCATTCCTCATCGTGCTCTTGCAGCTTTGCCCTGCGGCTTCAATGTTGTCTACGGCAAGGTCTGCCTCTAGAAGTTGAAAGTAGACATCTCGGTCTTGTGGCTGAATTGAAGAATCATCAGCTTCATCGTCACACAGAAACACCTCGATCTCTTCCAGTGTCTTCTCCATCCGTGACGACGAAGACCATGAACTGCCCCGGGGTGTCATTTGCGGACTGTACTGACGGGACGATGGGAGTAACCGGGTGAGGTTGGTGAGCAGCTCCCACTCCGACTGTGGTCGGAATTTCAAGTAAGAAGAATGTGTCCGATGATTATAGTATTACACTGAACCAAAACAAAACTCACCTGTACTCCGACGTTGTGATGTAATCCGAACTCGTGGCAGACATTGACGGGCTGCGCGAAAAGAGGTACATAAATTACCCATTAGTAAACTCTGATTAACAACCAAATAAGTTCCAGTTTGGTACTTCTTTCAGCGCATTACTAAACCCTGATTAATAATCATCGCATGCAAATAAATGCCCATTTCTTCCGTCATACAATAATAAACCCAGCGCAAACGCACAAACCCATATATAGAAATAGTTGATCATTAATCAAACTCAAAGCTTTTTTTATCATAGGTCACAGCCCCTTGTTTTTAAACTTTTTATCATGTATGTGCATTCGTCCTTTTGATCCATCCCAACTTATTTGATGATGGGTTGAAGCACACACAAAAGCAGGCCAAAGCATCATATACAGCTTCAAAACGGGTGTCCAATCTTCTGTGCTTGTCCGGATATTTATACATAACAATTGCTACTTCACCACGCATTATGTATAGGCATCGAAGTGAAAGTACACTGTGTATCCATACGACTGTCGCAATATTCGGACGAGGCCCTGCCCCCTCACGAAAATTTGTTTTTTCAAAGCCTCTTGGTGTAAGTCTACGATGCGAAAATTAAAAAGTTTTATATACCAGCAATCGACATACCCAAAGATCTGTAGCAATACTTATATGAACAACTGAATAGAAATCATACCTTTGTTTGAGTATACTCAAGCGATACTTGCCGATCCAAAACTCTTTCGTTGAAGACCTTAAGCACCACGTTCTCTTCCGCAGCCATCACCTTAGATGAATCACGTGAAGAAGAACGTATCCACAATTCACAAGCCCTCCAAGAACTCGAACCGCTCTCCAAGCTTTAATAAAGCGAGGAAGAATGAGAAGGAAAAACTTTTGACTATGTGTGCGAGATTCTCCATCTGAAGAGGTTTGAATATCTCCGCACAATGAGTCTTTCTCAAGAGAGATTGGTGTGTTTTCAACGGGATGTGGAGATCCCTTTATACAATGCTAGGGCCACCCAAACCTGATTCGGATTCGGTGTTTGTATTGAACTCAACCTTATATCTAAACGTGCACAGAAGAAGAAGGATATATTATGAGTTCTAATCACACTAAAACTCTAGGGTATTAATTTGATTCAATTTAGGATTATTTCAGAGATTAAATCCTACCCCCACATTCAAATCCCGCATCCTACCACGTCAGCATTAGTCAACTAGTATCATATACTAGTTGACTAGTGAGCTGACTGGGCCAACTTACGCATCTGAGCCTGACTAGTAGACTAGGGATTAACCACTAGTTGACTAGCCATCTGTCTACTCGACTAGTGGCAAGACACTAGTCGACTAGCACATGCTAAGTTGATAACCACTTCTTTAGCCTTCTTCTGACGACAACCCTGTGTGATCTTAGCCTTGTATATCATATATATATATATACTCAAAGTTTCTTCCTTCCCTTTTCGTGAGGAGTTCATCATCAGTGTGAGACTCAAATAGACCACTTCTTACTTCAGTAGTGACACGATCACATCATGTCACCGATCAGTAGCGCTGTAGCTGAGCGTGCCGACCCCATTTCAAAACTATCATTATTTGGATTGTGAGACTAGAATCTCATCGAAATAATCTGGGCCTTAGTGTGATAGATTCCATGTAGTCTGGTCCCTTCGTCAAGAATATTTTGCTAAGGTGTCTAGGGTACGGTTTAGAGTCAAACCCAAATACACCATAAACCCTTAAGTCGAATGCGATCGCATAGTTATTGTTTGAATGACACTTGTCTAGGGTTTCCAACAACAACACCCTTTCAACAAAAGGTAATCACAAAGCAAAAAAAGATATCCAATTCACCACAATTATTTGGTGGAGATTGGATTTACACCCAAATTCTATAGCCAATAATAATAGACAATTAAGTGCTTTAGTGGCTTGATAGAATAAGATTCTAGATCACACAAAGATACGAATGAAGTCTTTGTGATCTGAATCAAATATTTTTCAAAAAATCCTTTTAAATAAAAATTCGAGAATAAGTAATATAGATTTTGAAAAACAGATAGCCAAATAAAAAAATTGAACTTTAGAAAATAATATCTCAAAGAAATTGCAAGATCAAGAATAAAAATTGCTTTGGCTAAGAGAGAACGAGAGTTGAGAACTTTAGAGCGTTTTGCACAAGAGAATTTGATTTCAAGAGTTGTTGTCATTTCTCAAAGAAAATGGTCCTCTATTTATAGGAGAAAACTAAGAATTTGAATTTCAAATTCATTTGACTTTTGTCCCGAAAATCATGGGAGAATTAAATTAAAGATATGTCAAAAGTCAAGTCAAAAAGTCAAACTTCGACAGCTGGTAGTCGATTCCCTAGAGTTGGTAGTCGACTCCCAGAGTGCTTCAGGAGAAATTGATTCTCAGCTGGTAGTCGACTCCCTACCTTTGGTAGTCGACTCCCAGAGGAGTTTCTTCTGAAACACTGCTAGTCAATCAAGTAGTTAACTCCAGGGTGTAGCGGAGTTTCACTACAAAAATGCAAAGCAACTAGATAAAGCTCTCAATAGCTTTTGAAAATGATTTAAAAGATATTTAAGATGTTTTGAAATCATTTGTGTATGTGTGTGTGTTGTCTATACGATTGGCTTTAACATAACCCTACGAAAGACACAACACACTCACTATAGACTAGGACACGTCTTCGGAAGCTTGATCAACTTGATGGAGTAGATGTGAGCTTCACTTGAGCTTCTGTTCCATTTGAGCTTTGTGCTTCATCATTGATCTTAGCAATGTTTGTCCTTGTCTTTGAGCGTAGATTGCGCTTCTCTGGAGTATGCATAAAGCTTTTCATTTGTCGCACAACCTGCACACTTAGTCGTAGTGTAGTTAGTACACTAAGCTTCATTTGGTGTGCTCATCATCAAAATCACTTGGGGTTGAATTCAATTTCCATCATGTACATCTTCAAAGCGATGACTAAGTCAATTGGTAGAGGAATTGTTATTCATATAGCAAATTGGAAGATGGAGAAATGGCTATTCATATAGCAACTTGGACTTGGTCAAATAGATGGTGACTATAGCTACAAATATTGGACCAAGTGAAATTGGAGAGGATCTTCTTCAAATCAATTTAAAATTGATTTGAATCTCCATTGCCATTCTATCCTATTCCAATATAGAGAGATATGGAGTATCTTTTTCAAATCTCCTTTGATTGATTCAAATCAATTAAAGATCAAATCAAATCTCCAAAAATCTATTCAAATCCTAATGCCATGCAAATTGGAGACTTGGTCAAAGATGGAGAGATATGGAGAATCTCATGCACATCAAAGGTGATTAAATGAGATCTAATTCAAATCCTATAGCTACTTAAATTCAATTTTATAGCCATCCATATTCAAACTCCATATCCAAAGAGATTCACTCAAATCCTAATCAATTTAGGATTCCTTCCAATCTCCATCAAATATGTGATTCTAATTGATTCTATCATATCTCATCCTCTCATATGTAAACTCATACTCAAATAGAGTGATTTTGAGAGAGTGGCAACCAAATAAATTTGGCCACAACCCTAGAGAAAAGCTTCATGGCCGCAACTTTGCAAGGAGCTCGACGAACGACGCTAAAAAGTGCATAACTTTCTCCACAGAGCTCGGATCGACGAACCGTTTGTGCCAGGATGATCACAACTCAGTGCTCTACAACATGTTAATATTTTTCTGATTTTACTCTCTGTATTAAATCAGTGGTATTTATTTTAGCATGAGTTGTATTCTGAATAGCTTCATATATTTCATCATCTCCTAGGCCAAAGTTATTCATCTCCTCCAAGCCCTTGGACGCAAGCTACATCTCCAAGTTACTCTCCACATCTCCTTGCGTAACTCCATAGCCCAAGCACACATCAAGGCTGCAACATCCTTGAAGATTCCCTTGCCGCAAGTTGCATCCAAAGCCAAGGTGCCGCAAGTTGCTCCATAGCCAAATCCTTCACCCTTGCACAAAGCTCAAGCATTCATCATCTTACACCATTGCAAGAGAAGAAGAGGATCATTATTGGTGCTAGTCATGCAACAAGAGAGCACCTGCAACATCTCTAAAGAGCATACAAACACCTCTGGCCGTAAGTTGAAGACTAAAGAGGAGAGCTGCGTGCGCACCGCGGGGGGTTGCGCATGCACTGCAGGGTTCTATGCACGCACTGTAGGGTTCTATCCACGCACTACAGGGTTCTGTCCACGCACAGCAGGGTTCAATCCATGCACTGCTGCTGCACCATCAAGACAAGGCCACAATATTGAAAGAGGAGCCAAGCGAGAGCGACAACTTGAGTTGCAGACGAGATGAGACCTCTACATCTTGCCAGACGAGAGCTGGCCCGTGTCGATTGACAGAGACGACTACGCCTACACACTGAGATTCTCTTAACTCTTTTACTATTATTTGTGTGTAGTAGTAACTATCTCTGTATGGGAAACTTTACCACTTTTGTGTACTTTTGGGGTCTTGTCGGTGGGTGCTAGACAAGAGGGATTTGACTAGTTGGGACTAGTCAAGTGAGAGCATATACTAGGATTAGTTTTGTTGAGCACTTTAGTGAGTGCAGGTACTGAGAGCCAGGCGAGTGTAAAGTGGGTGCTCTAGCTACATGATGTACTAGGTAAAATTTCTAATATAGTATTTGCTTTCGGGGCTGGACGTAGGTTGTGGGTGCAACCGAACCAGGGTAAATTTGCTGTGCATCTGTGATTGCTTATTGTTTACCCTGCATGTGATTATAAATGTGTGTGATTTCTCATGGTTTGCGCGAGAATTTTCATAAGCATATTCACCCCTAGGCTTAGATCCAGATCCAACATGCTTATCAGATAGGTTGTGGGTATATGATGGTGGGTTACATGGGTATGTAAAGTTTTGGCATTGGATGAAGACATGCCCTTGCATCCAACATCTAATACACAGCGCTGCAACCTGAGGTAATTCATTATGGCCTCCAAATTGAGCATTCGGCGAGAATAAACTGCCGAGAGTCTCCACGGAGGATCCATCGGGCATCCACATCTTCTCTTGAGAGTGCCTGAAATATGAAAAATTTGCTACAAGGAGCGCGTCAGTAGTTCAAGAGATTTGCAACAAGGATAATGTCGGTGGCGAGGAAAAATCTTGCTTATTAGAAATTTTTATAGTTTTTGAATGACACACAGTCTAGCTAACCCTATATCTAACTAATATCAATCCACTCGTGCCTCACTGGCAACGGCGCTAAAAACTTGATAGTCAAATTTTTACATTTGTAAACCGCAAGCGCACGGCTGTCGTCGTAGCGCGTTACGGGTCGTCCGTGAGAGGCGGAGTGGTCGAATACTGGTTTGATCTTGGGTTGTTATTAGCTACGTGTGGTATGATGGACAAGATGAGATTCACAAAGATAATACGGTGGATTCAAATATACACATGAAAGAAATGATTTCAAACACAAGAAATAGCAATTAAAGAGACTGAGAACACAAATCAAAACAACAATTAACAAGATCCAAAAAATAGAGAGAAAGAAATAAACTTATCTTCTTGAATCATACCCAAGAGTTGTCAATCCTTAGTTACAATCAAGAGGGAAGTCTTAAATCTACTCTAATTTAGTCCTACTCCTAAAGAAAACCGAAAATGAGGAAGAACTAGGGCAAAAACGTGTTCCCTGGCAGCCTCCCCCCTCCAGCGGTACCCCCCTTTTCTTTTATAGGGGGTCTCAAACCCCTGGAAATAGGGCAGAGACCTAACTCGATGCGGTCATGTCGAGAAATTACGCGGCCGCGTCGAAGCCGTCTTGTTGCGCGATCGACGTGGTCGCGTCTATAGAAACACGGCCGTGTCAGGAGAAGCTACGCGGCTGTGTGAATTGTTGACGCGGCCGCATAGTTAAGCCTAGGGAGCCATAAATTCATGGCCGCGTCGACCTACGTAACGCGGGCCGCGAAAGTCTCTGTTTCTCGCTTCTCTCTTCATTCTTTAAGTCTTTTGATGCGGCCGTTTGGTGGGGATTGACATGGCCGCGTTAAAGTTCCTTCTTTGGGAGATTGACGCGGCCGTGTGATCATGGTGACACGACCGCATGAGGCTCCATTCTTCACATAGTCTTCTCCCTTGCGCATTTCGATCCTTCGGCTTTGCTTCTTCCCCCTCTTTATGTTAATTCTCACCATATGGTCCCTAATTGCTACATATTTCCTGCAAAGATTAGGAGAGACCATAAAAGCAAGATAGAAGACAAAACTGGAAGAAACAGGGAGGAATGAAGAGTAAAACGACATAAAACGTGCATAAAAGGAGTGAAAAACTGTATATAATAAACACTTGTCAACATACAACTCCCGGTCCAATTCAAGAAGCAAGAAAGATGTTGCAAGCTACTATTGCAAGGGCAAAGGACACTTCAAGAGAGATTGCAAGGCGTGGTTAGCACAAAGGGAGAGGAAGCGGTCGAAGGATGATTCGGCTAGTGTGGCTTTGAAAGGTGAAGTGGAACTTCTCTCCGTCTCTCAATGTAAATCCTCAAATGCATGGATTTTAGATTCCGGTTGTTCTTATCATATGTGTCAAAATCGAGAATGGTTTGACACTTATGAGGTCGTTGATGGTGGTTTGGTGTTGATGGAAAATGATGCACCATGTCAGACAATTGGAATGGGAACTATAAAGATCAAGATGCATGATGGCATGGTCCGTACATTGGGAGGAGTTAGACATGTGTCGGCACTAAAAAAACCTCATTTCTTTGGGCATTCTTGAAGCGAAGGGATGCACTTTCAATGGAAAGGATGATATTCTCAAGGTGTCGAAAGGGGTCTTGGTACTAATGAAGGGTATAAGAGTGGGAAACAATCTTTACAAGCTTGTGAGTGACACTGTTTTGAGTGGAGCCTCAATCTCCACAATGGAGAAAGAGGATGATTGTGATGAATGTAGGTTGTGGCATATGCGGTTGGGACACATAAGTGAGAAGGGCATGTGTGAACTTCACAAGAGGAATCTGTTGAAGGGAATGAAGACATGCAAGCTCGACATATGCAAGTTTTGTTTGGCGGGCAAACAAAAGAAGGTGTCTTTCAATACTACAAAGGTAGAATACAAGAGCAAAGGCATTCTTGACTACATTCACTCCGATGTGTAGGGACCGAGCCCGGTTATGTCAAAAGGTGGAGCTTCCTACTTTATGAAATTCATTGATGACTTCTCAAGGAAACTTTGGGTGTATTTTATGAAGCAAAAGTCCGAGGTCTTCTCCAAGTTCAAGGAGTGGAAGGCAGAAGTTGAAAACCAAATGGGAAGAAAAGTGAAGTGCTTGAGAAGTGACAATGGGGGTGAATACCGAGATAGAAATTTCTACAATTTTGCTAAGATGAAGGGATTAAAAGGCATTTAACCGTACTAAAGAATTCTCAACAAAATGGCGTGGCTGAGAGGATGAATAGAACTCTCATGGAGAGGGCTAGATGCATGAGGTTTCATGTGGGGTTGTCAAAGTCTTTTTGGGTGGAGGCAGTTAACCATGCATGTAATGTGGTTAATCGATCACCTTCAAAGGCTCTTAACCTCAAGGTGGCTGAAGAGGTATGGAGTGGAAATGAAGTGGACTACACTCTTCTAAAGGTATTTGGGTGCCCGACGTATGCACATGTTCCATATGATGAAAGGTCAAAGCTTGATGCCAAGTCACATAAATGCATTTTTTCTCGGTTTTGAAAAGGGAGTGAAGGGGTACAAACTTTAGGATCCGGTAAATCGGAAGAAATTGACTAGTAGAGATATGGTCTTTGATGAAGCTTCTATGCTATCAAGGGATCTTGAAGATCAACAAAATGGTGATGGCACAGGAAATAAAGTGGCCGAAAAAGTCTCATTCGAATTGGATAACTTGGGAAGAACTCAAACTTCACAATGGGAAGAGGGGAGTTCAAGACATGGTCCGGAGCAAGAGAGCCCTCAAGAAGAGCCATATAGCATTGCTCGAGGGAGAGTGAAAAGGACCACAAAGCCATCTAATAGGCTTGGATGGGAGCCAGCGGAAGAGGCGCACTATGCTCTTGACATTAGCGTGGTAAGCCCGGTTCATTTCAAGAGGCTATAGATTCAAATGAAAGTGGCGAATGGTTGGAGGCAATGGTGGAGGAGATGGAATCTCTCCACAAGAATTTCGTGTGGGAGCTGGTGCCGAAACCAAATGATTGTAAATCGGTGGCTTTCAAGTGGATATATAGGGTGAAGGTGCCTTTGCATGTGAAGGAGAACCCAATTTTCAAAGCAAGGTAGGTGGCGAATGGGGTATTCATAAAAGGAGGGGGTGGACTATGATGAGATTTTCTCTCCGGTTGTGAAGCACGCTTTTATTAAGGTACTCTTGGCTATGGTGACGGAGTTCAACATGGAGCTTGAATAACTTGATGTAAAGACGGCCTTTCTTCATGGTGAGTTGGAGGAAACTGTCACAACCGGAAGGGTTTGTAGAAGTGGGCAAAGAAGACTTTGTGTGTCGATTGAAGAAGTCTCTCTATGGACTCAAGCAATTGCCAAGACAATGGTACAAACGCTTCGACTCCTTCATGTTGCACATTGGATACTCAAGGAGTGAGTATGATTGTTGTGTGTACTACAAATTTCTTGCTGATGGGTCCCCAATCATGCTTCTTCTCTATGTTGATGACATGCTAATTGCATGTTAGCACATGGCAATGGTGGATGAGCTCAAATCTAAGTTGAGCCATGAGTTTGACATGAAAGAGATTGGGGCGGCTACTAAGATTTTAGGCATGGAAATAAAGAGAGATAGAGATGCAGAAAAGTTGTGGTTATCACAAAAGAGGTATGTCTCTAAAGTGGTGTATATGTATGACATGATGGATGCGAAATCGGTTGTCACACCACTTGCTTCTCATTTTGCTTTAAGTAAAGAGCAATGTCCAAAGACGGTGGAGGAAATTGAGAAGATGAAAGCGGTACCATAAGCAAATGCGGTATATGATGCTTGATGTATGTCATGATATGCACATGGTCGGACATAGCCCAAGCGGTTGGTGTAGTTTGCAAATACATGTCAAATCCAGGAAAAGAGCATTAGAATGCGGTGAAGTGGATTTTGAGGTATTTGAAGGGCATTAAGGAGTTGGGTATCATGTTTGAGAAGAAAGTTGACTCAAATGTTGTAGTGTGATATGTTGATGCGGATTATGCGGGAGATCTTGACAAGAGGAGGTCTACTGCCAAGTATGTCTTCAAACATTCTAGTTGTTCTATTTCTTGGAGGTCGGTGCTACAATCCACGACTGCATTATCTACTACGGAGGACGAGTACATGGCAATCACAGAGGCTTCCAAGGAATCCATTTGGTTGCGAAGTTTGGTGAATGAACTTGGGTTGGATCAAGAAAACATCCAAATATTCTCGGATAGTCAAAGTGCAATTTGCTTGACCAAGAATCACGTCTATCACGCAAGGACAAAATACATTACGGTGATGTATCATAGAGTTCGTGATTGGGTCGATGATGGTGAGATCTCTATTGATAAGGTGCACACCGACGAGAATGCGATAGATGTATTTACCAAACCGGTGACAAGGGAGAAATTTAGGCATTGCCTAGACTTGCTCAACATCTCATTGTGCTAGAGATGTGGAGGAGTGCCTCTCCTCTTGAGGATGGATGTGTGGTTGTGGTGGGTGGTTGGACTCGCCATGGTTGAGGTGTATGTGACACATTGTTGATCTTCATGGGGGGCGTGGAGGAGTTTTCTCGCCAAGGTGGAGATTGTTGGAGTTGGCTCTAAAATTTCTTTTTTTTAATATGTGTCTTAGTGGGGGTATATTTGTACTTGTATCCCTAAGAAGACCATATAAATAGTCTCTTAGCTTTAGGGGTTTTCATTAAGAGAGAAAAATAAACTAAAGAGAACGGAGGCTAGGGAAGACAAAGGGATTTGGAGAAGGAGAAGAAAAGAGATTTGGAGAAGGAGAAGAAAAGATTGAGGATTTATGTCTTAAATCCTTATAAGGTGCTTTGAGAACTTCTAATAAAGCTTGGTATTCCTCTTCCACATCTTGTTCTTAATCTTTGGTTTGTTCTTTCTCTTTTGTCCTGGATATTTTTGTGCTTGGTTTTTTGAAGAGGTCGGTGGAATCAACAATTGTATTTAGAGTCTCACACAGATGACGGTCTCTCACGAAATGCAATGGAAATAACTTTATGTATATATATATATATATATATATATGATATACATGGGATTGATCATAATAGTTGTGATCAACATCGAGAGAAAATAACACATTGCAAAGAGTTGCGAGTGTGTAAGAGAAATGATTATAAAGAGTAACAAACATTACGCAAGAAGAAAGGCAAAAGCTATTTGGGCATCAGTTAGTCCACTAATGATATATCATTAGTCGACTAAAGCACGTATTAGTCAACTAATCACTCCGGTTAGTCGACTAACCAGTGCAGAATATGTGAGCTGCTTCTGGTAGCATATTGTCGACTAGAGAACCATGCATGTATGAGGACAATGACGTCAGTTAGAAGTGGAGTAAATAGCTTATTGGTTTGGTCAAAATAATACTTGTCACTATATTTTTTCCTACTATCATAGTCACGCATTTTGATCTTCATTTTCTAAAACAATCAAACACCAATATATTATGAACCTAAAGAATTTTGCTCGTTCATATACTCGTCATAAACTTTTTTTGTTTCGTAATAATAATTTTAGTTGCAACGGCTACATGAACAAAAAAATACCATTTGTCTTCCTAAATATATTTAATGTTTTAAGATTCTAGAAATATCGTGAGCAAAATGAACTACTGTTGTTGTTACATTGGGCCAGCCCATGTGACAGGGAACCGTATTTCATCCGAGTTAAGAATTCCGCAAAGAGTGTGATGCCTCGGTCCAAAAGCCAAAGGAGTCCCCGTGAGAGGCCAGCTGCTTACCCAGTCAAAGCGACAGCTCATCTGTCCTTTGAGTTGCCGAATATCAAAGGATCGATTAATAATGGGTCGGTTAGTAATGGTGAAGAAAATGGTTAGCCGTTATGCGCTTTTTTTTAGGGACAATCATGCTGCCATAATGGCAAGGCCGTTATCCACTAAAGTCACTAAGGAGGAATACTTAGTTATAAATAGTCTCAACAACCATAAGACAGGGATCAAGCTTCAGATATAGTAAACACTGAGCTACTCTGACACTTGACTATTTTCCTTTCAATCTCCATATTTCTTCCTCCATAGCTCGGCGAGACAGTGATCGAACAACCTCCTTTTAGGTCGGACCTAGCTGCCCCGAGCTCCCTCTTAGTCATCTACGGACTTAAGCATCAGACGAGGATTTGGGTCGGAACTCAAATCCCCCCAATGATCTCTCTGTGTTGCAGACCTACGGAGGCAGCTCGGAATTAGGTTGGGCTTCAACCCAGCAGCTCGGGCCTAGATCTCACCGACCCGGGATCGATCTTCCGTGGGTCCCCATATTTTGCTGACGAAGCTCTAGCCCATTCAAGACGTCCTTGTCAGCACCACCTCGCTGTACGATGGATTTACCCGTCAACAGTTTTAATTGTCTGAAAACTAACGAATAATTAACTCGAGGTAAAGATGAATTTCTTCGTATCTTGACGCCCATTTGTTCTCCCTCTCTCCCTCTGAGGCTCTGTGTGTGAGTTTGTTACACGTCTCTTTCAGATGCCACGGAAAAATCACGGAATCGACAGAATCATGTGCTCTGGTTGAAGTGATACTCACGTGAACTGTGACAACACAATCAGCCCCATGGCCGAATGATTGCTCCATTGCCAAAACGCTGAGCACACTTCAGTCATAATTTCCTTTTCTGTCATAATTTCATCTCTCCCCCTCTCAGCAGCAGACCCGTGACCCTTTCTGCCCACTTCTCTGCTCTTGTTCGTCGACGTATTCGACCTTCGTCGCCCTTTGGCATCTCATTGTTGTTGTTTGCTGTCTGCTGTCATTTTTTCTTTGACGAGATGAGAGCGAAACAGGAAGAGAGGGAACCCTATTTTTCTGTTGAAAGTTGCGGCGAATAATGAATGTCATATTTTTTTTTCTCCTTTGATTTATCGAAAAGCTGGTTAAATGCGTGTGTACGGTCCGCGTCCGTCAGGAATCGATCCATGACTGTGCCACTGGACAGATGAGATAATGCCGATGGACCACAGTCCTTTAACGTATGAGAGCCATATTCAAAATTATATAACCCATTTTAATTATAAACTAATGATCCGTTCATAAAAGGGAGCATTTTTTTTTTAAAAAAAGGGAATTTAAACATTTTGAAAATTTTGAAAGGTAAATTACAAAATAAGAAAAAAATCCTTTCAAGTAAGATATTAATAGATCCAACTAAAACCTTCCCTCGTGATAAATATTCACCCTCAAAACTTCAGGTCCCTAAGAACCACTAAAATGTTCAAATATTCCCACACAAAATGGTACCAATGAAACTAATGGACAGTTCCAGCAACTATAAATGTTTAAGTAATGAGCATCCAAATCAGAAAAATACATGCACATTATACAAAGTAGGCAAAATTGCAAAGACATACTTGTCATTGTTAAGTATGTATTTAATACAGCTAAATTTCATCCCAGGAGAAGTCATCGTTCTTCTCAATAATAGAATTAACACTGGAACACACTTTCCCTCTCCATCCAACGTAAAAACTCCAAAGACATAGACCCCATAAAAACTTTTCTATCACATGATCCATGAGTTTGAATAGGGAAGCAGATAAAGTATCCAATTTTTTCGTTTATACTCTTAAGATACACGTACAAGATCCAACTTAGACAATGAAAACTTCACACAGACAATCTCAAGCGGGAAGGGAAGCAGGCTGCCATGCCAAAGCAAAAAACATAGATGTCCCGGCTCTATATTTCCATGAAAACATCCTAAGTAAGTCCCAAAGGGAAAATGCAAACTTGCAATGGTAATTCGGCGAAGAATGTTTGCTACAAAAAGAAAAACACTCTCTTTCAACGAAGTGGCAGCAAAAGAAAGCCCCACAAAATATGATCTCGTCTCGAACCTACAATAACCAAAAAACAAGTGGCAGTCCAAAGCAATCATGAAAGGAGACAAAGGCTTTTGAGATATCCAACTAAAAGCTTAGGTGGAAATAGTTAGTGGGAATGAAACAAAAGCTTTTGAGAGCAATGTGGGACTAAATAGTTAGTGGGAATGAAACAAAGCCTATTATTTCCAACAGGGTTTTAAAATAACCAAAATTTTCTTGGCCACATCTTCCCACTCATGCTTCACCGAATACAGCTCTACTTTACCAATTTGGATCCTTGCTGTATCCGCAGTCAGCACGGTCACCATCCCCATGAAGTTATCTGGGGCATATGATGCCAAAAATGGGTCCACGACCTGAAACCACAACAGCAACATCAAGTCAAAATAATTTTGTCCTTGGTCCAACTTAGAAAATGAAAACTTGACACAGACAATCCTCAAGCGGGAAGGGAAGCAGGTTGTCATGCCAAGCAAAACACCATAGGTGTCCATGGTCTATATTTTCATGAAACCATCCTGAGTAAGTCCCAAAGGGAAAATGCAAGCTTGCAATGGTAATTCGGAGAAGAAAGAAAGCTCGAACCTACAATGCCCAAAACAAGTGGCAGTCCAAAGCATTCATGAAAGGAGACGGCAATTGATACGGCTTCCACATAGATGTCGCCAAGGAGGAGAGCCAACGCCACCCAATTGCCGATGATGATTCCCGATGCCACCCAATTCCGATGATGATCCGTCATCATCTTACCCCACTGGTCGAAACACATACAATATAATTCAAGAATATGAGCGACAAGGGACGCTAAGGTTGCTCCTCTATATATAGAGGTGCAAGAGGTAGAAATAAGAGGTCGAGTCTCATTCACGAGATCTCGCTGCCTACCTCAATTATTTGCGCTTGTTACAATTATTTACAGGCCTGCCATTCTTACATTTGTGTACAAGCTTGCCATAATCTTTTACAAGTTTACCCAAAGTAATGGCAAGCATGTAAATATATGCAACGGGACTAGCAGCACACCTGACCCAAGCCCAAGTCTTCATCTCAAAGCCCACAGGCGAAGCAGAAACGACTAGGAAATGTACCAATCTATTAATGGAAAATGGGAGCCATAACTAATCCCAGTCGAGGCTATGTTCTCTCTCTCATTTGACTAGGAATACCGCGCTCCCAATTCCTCGTCAAGAATCACAGTTTCATGTTGAAAAAAATATAGAAAAAGTAGAGACTTGTAAATTAGAAGGTTGCATGATGTAGAACTCTTGGCCAATACCATTATTGAGATCACTCTGCCAAAACTTGATAGCTTTGCAGAAACAGACGTCTGAAAATGTACAACAGTGTATCTGTTGATTATCAGCACAAAATTTTATACATATGCCTTGAGTTACACTATTCCAGACGACGGCGCAGCTGCTACGCCTTCGCTTCCATGTCGTAATTGGGTTCACTTTTCCTGTGAAAAGCTCCGAAGCAGACTCAACGCCTCCGAAAAATCATCTGGTGGAGGGCATGAAAATCTCAGATGCTCTCCTGTGTGTGGGTGTGTAAATCTGCAGAAGAGGATCAAGTGGGGGTTGCCCAACTTATTACACATTAGAGCCAACACATGTGAAGTATATTATAGTAGAGAACTATACCAAATTAAAATTCTTACCCAAGTGACATCGCGTGTAAACAGGGTCTCTGCAATCTCGATATCATACCAGAAAGATGGCCATGGTAACTTGAAGGAACCCTTGGTTTCAGCAGTGACAGTGCCATGCCTCTAGTACCTCCATACAATTCATCGCCTAATAAGGGCACTCCCAGATGCTTGGCGTGTGCTCGGATCTAATTAGAACAATGGGGAATGTTAGGACACTGGCCAATAACATCTTAGCACATAGATATGTAGACCTGTAAGTTACTGACTAGTATTTAGTAATAGATTACCTGAAAAATTGCATGCTTATATGGTTCATGATTTGTGTAGATTAATAATTTCTACACTAAACGACTTCAGCCAGTCAATCATTTCTAGAGGTAAACAACAAGAGGAACAATGACATGTATCCAGATTTACAAACACAGTTAAATCTAGCGCATCAAGCACATAAAAACAGAAAATCCCACACGGTTCACCCATAATCCTGCATGCATACTGTTGAAAAATATTATACAAAACCCTAAAAATATCTCAAAAATAATCCCGGATTTATGAGGATTTTTTTTGGAGATTTTTAAGAAATTTTTTGGAGCCCAAAACAATATATTTAACAAGCCTAGCCCAACAAGAATTATTTGGATTTATTTCTGTAGTTAAAGCAGCTCAGCTCCCATGAGCAGAGAGGCCCGGTGGGCGGACCACAAAGCAAGCCCAGACGGAACCCAACGCATCAATGTGCCGGGAAGCACACACATCAAAGAAAGCCCAAAGGGAAGCCCAGCACAGCAGGCCCGCTGCGATCCACAAGGAAGCACGCACAGCGCAGTTGCGATCTACAGGGAAGCACGCACAGCGCAACGCTAGCATTGTGCAGGTGCAATCACTGCGAGCCATGTGGCAAAACCTCGACGGTCCCCGCACGATCGAACGACCTGTCGCAGAAAGCGACTGTGAGAGGTAGCCACTGCACAGTGAAGGGACGCGTAGCTTCATCAGGGCCGTTGCAGCTTAATCCAACAGTGGAGAAGCGAGTGGCTTGCGGGCGGTGCTGCAATGTGAGTTTGAATAAGATTCAGATCCAATTCTGATCCGATGCAATGGTTGACCCAAGGCTATAAATACGTGTTTTGGCTAGGTCTTAATGAAATTCTTTAGCGGGGATTTTTCCTGTAAATTTTGTAAATTTTGTATTTACCTGTAAAGAAACAGAGGGAAAACTTAGGCCAATGGGTGGGTTGTTTGAGAGCTTTTCTTCATAGATTTCTACTCCAATTTCTTAGCAGGTTTAGTTGTTTCCATTCAACCAAACGTCATATCTTATAATCCAAAGATACTAAAGTATTAGTGATTTCTCCAACCGGACATACACCAAGTATTGAATGGAACCTGTATAAATCTGTGGTGTCATGTGTGTATTATTCTTTTGTTTTGCGTTATCTTGCATATTATTGTTTGTATTGCGGATTTTATAGAGAATCGTCGTTTGCTTTATTCATTGTCACAACAATCTTGGAATTCTGCGAGAGGTGATCATCATCATCTCTCCCCAACAAGAGGCACCAGAGCAAAGTTTGTGAACAACTCCAAGGTGATGGCAGATAGTTATTTTACAAAAGGTAGCGGAATCGGATCAAGTTTATATGATGTTGGCTCGTATACGGCAGTTGGAAGAACGCATTACAAAATTGAAAAGTACAATGGAAAGGGAAACTTCAAGATTTAGCAGTACAAGATGAAGGCGATCTTGAGAAAAGATCGTGTCCACAGGGTCGTGTACGACACGAAGTCTTTACCAGAGGATATCTCGAAAAAGGAGAAGATGGAGATGGACTCTGCGATAATAACCATCCAGCTCAGCTTATCGGACGAGGTAATTTATTAGGTGTCCGAAGAAACTATGGCCAAGGGATTATGAGAAAAGCTCCAGAAGCTGTAGCTGAAAAAGTCACTCACCAACATGCTTATCTTGATAAAGACAGTCTTCACTTTCAAAATGCGAGACTTGACCTCATTGAAGAATCACATATATACCTTCAATGGATTAATAATGAAGATGATGGCCATTGGATTGACTGTAAAGGCGAAGCACGAGGGGATGATTTTGCTCCGATCATTGCCAAAGTGATACTAGGCATTCGTCAACACCATGATCGATAGTCAGGATACTCTCAGTCTTAAGGGCGTGAAGGCAGTACTCTATAGTAAGGAGTTGAGAGATTAGATGACATGAGTTGATTTGAGTGGAGAAGATTTAGACGGCCAATGCCTATTTGCTTCGGGACAAAGCAATGCGAGAAGTGGCAATAGGAGATCAAGATCGAGGAATAGAAGAACAACATGATTTATGTGTAAGAAACCAAGACACTAGAAGAGAGACTGCCCAGAGAGAAGAAACAGTAACAATTAACGTATGTCAGGATCTTTGTCAGTTGTATTTGTGCATACAGAGGGTGAGGAGCGAGTACGCCTTCAATGTGCTCAAAGCGAGTTCTTCAGATGTTAATCATGTTTAGGTCATGGATTCGGTGACGTCGTTTCATATGACGCCAAATAGAGAATGTTTTCATACCTACCAGAGGAAGGAGGATGGATCATTCTTTATGATAATAATGAAGAGTGCGAGGCTATTGGAGTTGGTTTGATGAGAATCCGGATGTTCGATGGCATGGTGCATGCTCACTAATGTGTGGCATGTTCCAACGTTGAGAAAGTCACTAGTTTCTTTGGGGCATCGGATTCCATGGGTTGCAATGTTACAATAGAGAAAGAAGCTCTAAAAATATTGAAGAGTTCGATCGTGGTGATGAGAAGTGAAAAAGCCATGAAATTATATCTGTTGAAAGGAACGATAATCATTGTAGATTCCATTATCGAAATTGAGAGTTAGCAAGAGATTGATTCAACCAGGCGGTGGTATCTCAGACTCGGACATGTCGTGAAAAAAAGCTTGGATGCTTTAAGAAAGCATAGTCTGATCAAAAGGGTGAACTTCAAGGAGTTAGAGTTTTGTGAGGATTGTGTCTATAGCAAGCAGACAAAAGTTAGTTTCACTGCAGGAAAGCATGACATAAGTGGAATTCTTGAGTATGTTTACATCGATGTTTAGGGTTCTACACTAGTTCACTTTCTAGGTGGAGCTTATTAATTCATATCTTTATCGATGATTTCTCTAAGAAAGTTTGGGTGTATGTGATGAAGGAAAATCAGAGGCATTTAAAAAGTTAAAGGTGTGGAAGAGCCTTGTGGAGAGTCAAACAAGGAAGAAACTGAAAGTGCTAAGATTCAACAATAATGACAAGTTAACTTCTGTTAAGTTCAAGGAATTTTGTGAGTAGTGAGTAAAGAGACACTTTACTACACTAGGAGATCCGTAGTTGAATAGAGTTGCTGAACGGATGAATACGACATTTTTACAGAAGCCGAGGTATCTCAGATTTACATCGGGTTTGCCAAAGGATTTTGGGCCAAAGTTACACTGACCGCAGCTTATTTGGTGAACAAAATTTCATCTTCAGCTAAATGAGAAAAAATTCCAGAGGAGATTTGGACAGAGCAGCCAGTGGATCTATCCTCTGGGTGTTCGGATGTCCAGTTTATGTTCACGAGGAAGATAAGTTCGGCACCAAGGTAAGTGTGTCATGTTAAAATACATGGATGGTGTCGAGTGTAATAGACTTTGAAGTCCAAATGCAAAGATCTTGGTGGTCGACATGTAACGTTTGATGATCGACAGTGCTGCAAGGAAAGGCTTCATGAAGTATCAAAAAAGGTAGAGACGAGGAGGTGCCAAACGACGTGGATGTACTTATTACAGATCATAGGATCGGCAGAGATATTGCTAAAAGAGTGGCGGTTGATGGGGAGAGTCCATGTGAGGTTACTATTGCAAACAGCGATGGTAATGAGAGTTCTAGTCAAGGTGAAGATCTTATAGCTACTGTGGATAACTCTATTGCTAGCAGAGTAGGGGAGACGCACTGTGAAGACCCCAGCTCACTATGATGACTACGTGAATTTGGCTTATGCACTGCATACACATGGAGATCCTACGGCAGCTATGTTTGAGATGGATGCATTGAGTTTGGACGCAAACTCAGGGTGACGATGTGCTAGGAAAGACGTCAAAGCACATCCCAAGGAGATTCACAAAAAAGCGAATCCGGTGGGGGACATGTCAGCGGCGAAGTTTGAGCAGCGCTCAAACTTATTTTCTTTAAAGAGGTGCTAGAGTGCCACGAGATGGCACGGAGAAATCATTGAGGGTTTTGCTTCAAGTATGGAGTCAAGAGATACGACAAAATTGAAGATTCACATTCGAAAAAGAGTTCGTTGAACACTCGATTAGTTGGTAATACTTAGTGCGGAGCTCACTAACCAAGTGACATGGCCTCAAGATGAGTTAGTTTATTTTTGAAGGTGGAGAATATGAAGTTTTGGCTTGGTTCAGGCTATTTGGTGTATTTGTATCAAGATGGAGTGTTGAAAAATTTGATACAAAATACCAAAAATACCAAATATATCTAAGGATAATCCTGAATTTATACTGATTTTTGGTAATTATTTAGAGCCAAAAACAATGTATCTAACAAGCTCAGCCCCACAAGAATTTTTTGGACTTATTTCTGTAGTTAAAGGGGGCCAACCTCCGGTGAGCAGAGAGGCCCAGCGGGCGGCTCACAAAGCAAGCCCAAAGGGAAGCCCAACGTAGCAAGCCCGCTGCGATCCGCAAGGAAGCACGCGCAGCATGCGCATGTTTGGGTTGTGCGGGCGCAACCATTACGAGCCATGTGGCGAAATCTCAGCGGTCCTCGCTCAATCGAATGGCCCGCAACCGCAGGCAATTCGGAGCAGCAGGCGATGCGAAGCAGCAGTTACAGCACAGTGTAAGGACATATGGCTTCATCCGGGCCGTTGCGCCTTGATCTGATGGTGGAAATGCGAAGCAGGTTACGGGCAGTGCTGTAATGCGAGTTTGAATCAGATTCGGATTTGACTCCAGTCCGATTTTACGACAGACACGTGAAAGGCTATAAATACGTATTATGGCTATGTTTTGATGAAATTCTCTAGCGACTCTTTGGCCAATATTGAGGGGATTTTTCGTGTAAAGTTTGCGACTACCTGTAAAGAAACAGAGGGCAAACTTGGCGGCCAAGAGATGGATTGTTTAAGAGCTTTTCTCCGTAGATTTCTACTCTGATTTTGTAGCAAGTTTGTTTGTTTTCTTTCAACCAAACTTTATACCTTGTAATTCAAAGATATTAAAGTATTAATGATCTCTTTAACTGGACATATACCAAGTATTGGGTAGAACCAAAATAAATCTTTAGTGTCAGGTGCATATTATTCTTTTGTTTTGAGTTATCTTCCATATTATTGCTTGCGTTGTGCGTTTTGTATAGAATCGTTATTTGCTTTATTCATTGCCACACAACAATCTCGGCATTCCATGAGAGGTAATTGGCATTATCTCTCCCCCCCCCCCCCCACATACTCCCCTCAACTCAAGACAATATATTTCATAATGACAATCAACATTATAAGATTATGGGCAAACACATTATCTTTCTTATAGTCTTATCTTATCATTTTTTCCCTCTCCTTTTCCAACCACAAAATTCGAGATAGCTAACTTCTTAAGCCTAGTTTAGCAATGCAGTTTAGTTTCTCAAAGTGTGTTTTGGAGTATACTAGATCTTGTTTGGATGCCAAAATGGGCTTCATAAACTGGGGTTTGACATCACTCAAACTCCAACAAATTGAGGTTTAGGAAATCCAGGACTAGATTTGCACAAAATGTGGTAGTATAAAAACCAAACGCTATTGCCACTCACTCACCCAACATTGCCAAACACGCGCTCAACTGAATTTTCACAAATTGATGGGTACAAATCTTGCTTTCGCTTTAACTTAAAACGAAACCCTACTTTCACAAGCTGAGGTTTGTATGAGTACAAAAATTGGTTCCGCATTAACTTAAAAGGAAACTCCAGTTTCACAAAATCGGTTGCCAAACTAGATCAGCAAGGGTAGTGAAATTGTGTACTACAAAAGAAGCATTTCAACAACACATCATCTACTGGTGCCACAGCCTTTTACCTTTTAAAAAAAGGGTCTCTTTGTGGTCGACATCAATAGATGAACCAGCCAAAATAGGAGCAACCCCCAATAAGGCTTCCTTCCCTCCAGCTACTGGCAACCAAGCCATAGGCCGATGTGAAATACAACACCAATGATCTCCATCTTCACCCATACAACCCAGAGTTATATAGTTGTCCACTAAGTTATATGGTTGTAATAAACCGTTCATTAGCCATCATCATTAGAAACAAGGGGACTTAAAGGAAATCTCAGTGCCATGAAGCCGTAAGGCACATTGCAAGGCACAAAGCACCTAAGTGCACAAAGCTCAAGGTGAGGGTAACTGTTTTTCAAGGAATTTGAAAATAATGTATTGAAGCTAAAGTCACATCAAAATATTAAGTAACAACTATGAATGTTAATCCAAAATTCAATTAATGCCAACTGATTCTTGATATTACAAATTAAGTCAATTTAGTGCATAGTCACAACACCACCACCAACTGTAGCAGAGTGGCTGGAGAAGATGAAGCAACAACAGTGACAGCAAAGTAGCATATGCGGCAGAAATAAAAGAAGAAAACAGACAGCACAAAAAAATTAAAGAGTGAGAGAGAATTAGAACTCTGGACTATGTCATTAAAAACGAAATTGAAGGCTCCATTATTTGCATATCCTAGTTATCGTTAAATGAGAGTACAAGAATATGAGATTTTGATCAACAAACCCGACCAAAAAAATAGCTTAAAGCCTGCAAGTGATTACTATATTAAAGACATCAAAATGTCACATGGAACCCATGTTTACTGTCTCGCTAGGTTGCTATGACCACCAGGGTAGCCACGATAGACCTGTAGGAACGTTTCATAATAGCGGGGCATTAAATCTAGTGATTTAAAAGCATGTTAAAAAGTGAAGCAGCCATCTAGCAGTGTTTTAAAAAGTGCACGCTAGGCAGGCTGCTCAGGCAGTTCTAAGCTACTGGCTGTATTGCTTCGCGCTGCTTTAGTATTCATTTATTCTCACTCTATTATCTACTTGAGTTAAATGCACGCCTCTTCTCTCTTACTAAAGGACACATCTTAAGTTTAATTGATATGATCACAATGCAGGCGGCGGCGGCAAAAGAGGAGTCAATGAGCGGCGGCGGCAAACCCTTGAGTCTAGGGGGCCAAAAGGCCCACCGGCCTGTGGCCCGGCCCGTGGCCCGGCCCGGCGCACGGCCCGGGCTTCCAGAGATTTTTGGCCCGACAAGCCGGCCCGGCCTAGCACGTGCCCCTTGTATTTTTCCCTACTTAATTTGTTCCACATACAATAGTCACACAAATGGGCTCCTTAATTTGTTCTTTGATTTTTTTCACCATATAATAGTTCCTCCTTAATTTGTTCCTCCTCAATTTTTTACCCCTTAATTTCTTGCTTAATTTGTTCCTCCTTAATAAAATACTATGTTTTTAAAAATCTATCTATCTTAAAAAAATTTATACTATGTATAAATATTATATAATATGTTTAAATATATTTTTTCATTTTAAAAAGAATTTTTAAGAATTTTTAATGAATTTTAAATTTTTAAATTTTTTTAAGTTTTGTATATTTTTTATTATTAAAGCCTGGCCGACCCGCTTGGCCCGGGCTCGCCCGAGCTCCAACTGGGCCAAGCTTCCGGGTGCTGAACCCTTCTTGGGCCGGACCGGCCCGGGCCATTTGGTCAAATGGGCCGGCCTAGCCCGTGACCCGGTTAAAGCCCGGCTGGGCCCAGGCCGGCCCATTAGACACCCTGACTCTAGAGACCAGTGGCAGTTCTGTAATTACATAGCAGTGCCAGTTTTGTAAATTCAGACCAGTGACAGTCTCGTGATTTCTAGGCGCATCAGCAGTCTTGTAATTACAATGCGTCCAGTGGCAGTTTCATAATTATATGACGACGGCTGAAAACCCTATGTCAGGTACATTTTGGTAATTACTCTGCGACGGCTAATTAGAAGAATTTATTATAAGTAAGAGTGAAGTTCTTAAGAGGATCATAAAGAAATCTGGGAAAGAATTGTTAGTAGTTATCTCGATTAAATTAGATTAGGCAAAGTTTATTGGAGAGTTAAAGGACACTCTCAAATTAAATGTTAGGGGAGTGATCCTCTCAAATTGAGACCAAATATCTTGTATCCACATTCAATTATCAATTAAATCCATCATTTTGTCCTAAAAATCCCATTGTTTTCCAAATTCTATCCCAAATCCTAATCGGTGGTATCAAAGCATTTGATCCTGGAATCAATGACGTTGACGAAAAAGGTGGATGCTTGGGAGTCCCTCATAAACACGATGGACAGTTGTGAAGCCATGTTGAAGAAAATTTTGGAGATGAATCGCCACCCTTGGCTTGAGGTGGTGGCTACGAGGACAAATCTAGACAAAGACGACAAAGACACAAATCTGAGGTAAAAGACGTCTTTGGACATGGACAAGGGAAAAGTCAACATTCTTGAAGTGGAGATCAAACTGAATGGCGATGCACATGAACCTCACGCAGATCGAGTTCAACTCCCCAAACCTTGGTGGTGCAGTGGAGCAATGGACGGGCGCGCCAGGCCCTGCGGGAACCGTCCACCATCCTGCGGGGCACATAAGCGCCAACAGGGGTGGGCGGCTCTGCGGGGTCCGGTGGATGGCCCGCAAGGGGCAGGGGGTCCCGCAGTAAGGCGGTGGTCAGTGGGGCAGCTGATCGGGGTTTGCATAGGCTTGGCGATAGACCACATGTGGAGGTGGCTGATGCGGCTGGAAATTAAGAGGGGCGTTTGCGTAAAATAACAATGAGGGGGTGTTTTTCTATTTAAAGGGGGTTGAGCCGGCCTTAGAAGGGATGCGAAAATTGTTGAGAGAAGTTTCTTTTTCTTAGTTTATCCTCTAGATTAATCCTTAGCTAGTCGTCCTTTTAAATTGTAGTTGTTATTTAGCGAGTAGTTGATTTGTAGTAGGGTTTCCTAAAATTTCAGATCTGAGATCCAATAAAAATCCTCCTTTTATTGTCAAATCCCTAGCGAATCGCATCAATTGGTATCAGAGCACTAGATCCAGGGCGAGCACCCGATTCATGGATCTGATCGACGCATGGGTAGAGAGAAAGGAAAGGGTGTACCGTCAAATAGAGGAGAATTTAGCGGAGATCTAACAGATCCGGAGTCAGATCTGGAGCTTCCAGGCGTAGATCCACCAGATCCGGAGCCAGATCTGAAGAAGTCAGGGTATAACGACGCAGATCTGTCGTCGGAGAGGGACGACCACGCGCTGCCACGACACGAAGACAGAGGGGCCGGCGGGGTGATTCCGGCCCCCGGCAGCCCTCCGAGGAGCCGCTGACCCCCCAGGGAGCTCTGGGGGGCCCGACGAACCCCCAGAGGGGCGGCGGAGGGCCGCCAGGCCCCCGGGAGGGGCGGCCGCACCTGCCGCCCCTCCATGCGCAGGCGGCGGCCCCAGGGAGCACCGCCTGGGGGCCGCCGACCCATTTTCAGGGCCGGCCGCCCCCGGCGACGCCCTGGGGGGCTTCGGCCGACCCCAGGGGGGGATCCCGAGGGCCGGTGGACCTCTTGGGGGCCCCATCGACCTTCCAGGACGACCGACAGGCTTTTTTCGAGGATTTCCAGGCCCCCGGAGGCCCCGCACGAGGTCCGTGGAGCACAATTTTCAGGATTTCAGCCATCTATGGGGCCCGGGGAAGGATTCCAGCAGTGCATCGATGACGACGACCATCCAAAGTACTTGTGGGGGCCCGACGACGTTTTTTGGATCCCGCCTTGGCCCGATGATATTTCTCCGGACGTCGTTGAAAGCGGTGGGGACCACTCTCATCCGTTTGATCCGGGAGGAGTGCAATCGACCGGGTAGGACGGATGGCCAACGGACATCATGCACCACCTTGAGGACAAGGTGGATTTTCAGGGGCGGAGTAGTGATGCGGCTGGAAATTAAGAGGAGGGGCGTTTGCGTAAAATAACAATGAGGGGGTGTTTTTCTATTTAAAGGGGGTTGAGCCGGCCCTAGAAGGGATGCGAAAATTGTTGAGAGAAGTTTCTTTTTCTTAGTTTATCCCCTAGATTAATCCTTAGCTAGTCGTCCTTTTAAATTGTAGTTGTTATTTAGCGAGTAGTTGATTTGTAGTAGGGTTTCCTATAATTTCAGATCTAAGATCCAATAAAAATCCTCCTTTTATTGTCAAATCCCTAGCGAATCGCATCAGTGGCCCCTTCAAGGACAACGCTGAAGGCGATGGAGGCTTTCGAGGCTTCGACAAAACTAAGGGTAATCCAGCGCCTCTTTTCGGAAGGCCACCTTGAGGGCAATATGGCTTTTTGGGGGCGGAGTAATGATACGATCGCATGCAGGTGACGACGACAAAAGGGGAGTGAATGAGCGGTGACGGAAGACGCTAAAGGCCAGTGGCAGATCTGTAATTACAGGACAGTAGTAAATATGTAATTATAGCACAATGGCAGCCACATAAATTCATGCCGATGGAAGTCTCCTAGTTTCTGTGCGCATTGGAATTCTCGTAATTACATGACAACCAACAACAGTTTCATAATTACAAGGCAGCTGAAAACCTAGGCCATGGATATTTTGGTAATTACGAGACGATGGCTCATTAAGAGAATTTATTATAAATATGTGTGAGGTTCTTGAGAGGATTATGAAGAGATTATTATAATATGGATAACATTATCGCACTTTTAATCTTTCTCGTCTTTTCAATTACTCACACACTATAATGAGGCTTATATGAGTGAACTTGTAACATCAGCATTGACTTATATCAGATTTATTGTATCTACCCCCTGACTTTTTTTCCCACAATTTATTTGGATAGAGACTTAGCAGCAACATTTCAGGCAAACGCCAACTTCGGTAAGTATTCCCTTCTTGATTGCTAATTTTTCTAGGATTTTTTCTACCTTATTATCATCTTCATTTCTTTCTTTTACTTTACTTTCTTCTTCTTCTCTTTTTTCACCAAGTTTTTCTCCTTCCTTGTTTTTCAAGTTTTTTCCAGTTTTCACACTATCTAGTTTATGTGTTTATGTGGATGGAGTTTGCTTAAAGGGAAGTACAAGAAAAAAAGGAAAAAAAGTAAATAAATAAAGATAAGAAGGAAGAAATCAAGCCTTAAAGAATTAGCAACAAAAAAAGAAAACATGATTGGAGTTTTAAAGTATTCCAACTTCATCTCTATCAATGTTTTGGGGGGAAAAATCAAGAGTGAAGGGGAAGAGACACATTAGAGTTGAGTACAAGTCAAGATTGATACATTTACAACTACCATGCTTCAAGTACACATATTAGAAGCCTAATCATCATGTACAAGTAATAGAATATAAGAAAGTACGTTACACATATGAAACTTAACATGTACACCTTAAAGTAATATAGGTGAGAATAGATAGCCACTGAAGCAAAGCAAAGTGAAATGGTCACCTAACCTAGAATTACATAGGCGGCTTGCTTATGTAGTGCTTACTAAAACATTGATTAAATCATAAACACTGAGAGGTGAGATGATAGTTAAGAAAAATAAATGATGGTTCCACTATAATGACTTGGAACCTTTCCCCATTTTCATTTGTATCGATGCAAGAATAAAGAGCATTATAGTAACCATGAAGTAAAGAAAATAACTTACATTAGAAATGAACTATGTTTGAGAGAGGTTGGAACCATGTGTTGAGGTTTTCGGCCGAAACCGAAATATTTCGCCATTTCAGAGAGGGTATTGATCTTAAACAAAGCCTAAAACTTAGTTTTGGCCAATCAACTCAAATAACACCAAGAGCTTTGTGAAAAATGTGAAATTAAGATGTGAAGTATGAAATCTAGCCAAAAAGCAAAAGCATAAAGATAAATATGCTTAAGCCCTAATTATAAATTGGAAACATAGGAGAAAAATGGAAAAAAGATGTGAACAGAAGTAAAAACAAAAGAGGAACAAGAGAGAAACAACGTACATCCATATCACCTCCATCTTTCCAAATCATGCCCATATATCTACTCTCACATCCCCATCACATCTAGGTCTTGAGGCTGTTAGTGTTTGGTAAGGAGGTTAGAAATATCCTGATCATGAGAGACTTTTGTACATCCGCTCAAGTGAGGATAGTTTTAGTATTTAGCCTGAACATTAACCTTAGTTATCAGACACTGGATAACCAAAAATCCATGGCGTCAGGTATGGATTGAGTTTAATTTTTAATCATCAATGATCAAGTTAAGGGAAAAACAAAATTTAAAATCTACATTTTACACTTAGAACCCATCCCAAGTGAAATTACAATTGTAAATCTATTAATATTGATATCAATATATTTTCATGAATCAAAGGAAGATTAATTAAGGTTGTGTTTTATGGAGGAATTAATTTTGCAATAGTCCAGCCACCAAAACATACTATTTTACATATATCTATTGTATTAATGGTACGAAAAAATGAAGCCAAAATATATAGAGCAGAACTAGAAACCGCTCGAAATCAAAAAATTTAATAGGAACAAAATCAAATATTTTAAGTTCTCAAATCTTGGTTGAGCTATAAAGAATAAAGAGAAGACAATGTCAAGGGAAGTAAAGAGAGGTGTGTGGTGCATGTATAGGTGAGCATTAGGCATTTATTTATTTATTTATTTCGAAAAAAATTGAGTTTTGTTCTAAACATCATGGATGATCACCGTATCAAAAATCAAGGGTCAAATATTCCTAGGGTTCACCCATATTTGAGGTTTTAGTGTTTTAGAATGTACACAACTCAAAAAAAAATTCAAATTTTTTTAACAAACCCAAGCTGAGCTCATATCCATTAATCTCATATATAATGGTATCATATGACAATGGAGGCTTAGCCTCATATACCAAGACACAAAAAAGTAGGCGGTACAACAAGTACATGGCTTGTACTTCCCCACTTTCGTGTCTTGGTATATGAGTCTAAGCCTCCATTGTCATATGATACACATTATTCTATATATATATATATATATATATATATATATATATATATATATATATATATATATATATATTATTACAATTGAGGGCAGATTTTGAATTTTTCCTATGTGGCAATGTCACATCAAGTTTTGGAGGGAAATTTTTGGGTTAAAGAAAAATTTGTTGGGAATACACAAAAGCATTGAAATTAGGAATAGCCTTTTAATATTAGTTATGAAAAAAATGTTGTGCATACACACAATCTGATCTTGGGAATGAACGCGAGCTGTGAAAGAATGAACGCGGGAGATGCTGCCAACTCATTGATCAGCGTTGCAAAACCCTGTTAAATTTCGATATCATCTGCTGATATTTCAGGGGAAACTAATAATTATTGATGTTTGTTTAAAATTAGTGGGCCCAAGATTTTTAAATGAACAGTGTCCCAAGGGCACTGGTTATATGTATATGAAGCCATCGCCGAAGGCGCCAGCTAAATTTTTTAACGCTGATTTGTTGTTCCGCGCCTAAGACACCCGCGTCGAAATTGTTGTTTTACATCGAATTTGTTGTTCTGCGCCGAAGGCATCCACGTCGAATTTGGTGTTCTGTGTCGAAGGCGCATGCGCTGAATTTGTTGTTCCGCGCTAAAGGCGCCCGCGTCATTTTTAACGCTGATTTGTTGTTTCGCGCCTAAGGCACCCGCGTCGAAATTATTGTTTTACGTCGAATTTGTTGCTCTGCACCGAAAGCACCCACATCGAATTTGGTGTTCTGTGTCGAAGGCGCATGCTCTGAATTTGTTGTTCCGCGCCGAAGGCGCCTGTACCGCTAAATATTGTAAACTAATTTGTTTTTCTTTTAAATTTTGGCTTTGAAAAAAAATTTCGGGGAACAAAGATTTCGCATGGGAAAATCTTAAATGAACCGTGCCCGCGGGCACGGGTTATGACTAGTATATATATATATATCGGGTAAATGTCCCTGAGAATGATCTCAGGCAGCATCCCTGCGAACAAAACGCTATCAGCCGTGGGATCTAATCCAACGCACCCCATTGAAATCGTAAAGTTTGGTTTATTTACAAGCGGAACCAGCTGAAATCAGCGCTTGGAAACTGCGACAGCATTAATTACGGGTCATTCCGCGAACAACTTCCATCTACATCAGTCGACACGCGAGAGGGAGAGAACAGCAGCCTCCCAAAATTTTCTCCTCCTTCCGCCTCTCTCCTCCAATCTTCTCCGCTCTTCCCCTCTCTCCTCCATCAACCCCACAGCATCAACCCCGCGGCAACCCTCCAACGGCCTCCATCCGCCTCTCTCCTCCATCAACCCGCTCTTCCCCTCTCTCCTCCATCTCCAGCGCATCTCCATCAACCCCGCGGCAACCCGCCAACGGCCATCTCCAGCGCCATCGCCAATGTCCATCGGAAATAAAACAAGAGGAGGAATCCAGAAGACGGAGGAGGAGGAGAGGGAGGCCCTTACCTGTGCCGCCACCTTCGCGATCGAGAAAACACCAAAAGCCCAAGCAGCTCCTCAATTCGTCGATCATCTGATTGCGGGCTGGCCTGCTTGGCTGACATCAGTTGCTGAAAATACTGATTATAGGTAAAATTTTCCCCCTTTGCTTATTTATATACATTACAAGTATTTGTTCAAAGCAAACTTCATGTCGATCCTCTTCCATGCTGACGGTGAATGTTGGCTATCGGTTGTTGAGATCATAGAGTAAAACCAAAATACTGACGTAGAATGTTGGCTATCTTGCAAATGAAATCTTGCCCTAACCAAAATACAAGATAATCAACAACAAACGGAACTTTCTTATGGCAAGATTTCATTTGCAAGATAGCCTACATTCTACGTCAGTATTTTGGTTTTACTCTATGATCTCAACAACCGATAGCCAACATTCAACGTCAGGATGGAAGAGGATCGACATGAAGTTTGCTTTGAACAAATACTTGTAATGTATATAAATAAGCAAAGGGTGAAATTTTACCTATAATCAGTATTTTCAGCAACTGATGTCAGCCAAGCAGGCCAGCCCGCAATCAGATGATCGAAGAATTGAGGAGCTGCTTGGGCTTTTGGTGTTTTCTCGATCGCGAAGGTGGCGGCACAGGTAAGGGCCTCCCTCTCCTCCTTCTCCGTCTTCTGGATTCCTCTTCTTGTTTTATTTCCGATGGACGTTGGCGATGGCGCTGGAGATGGCCGTTGGCGGGTTGCCGCGGGGTTGATGGAGATGCGCTGGAGATGGAGGAGAGAGGGGAAGAGCGGGTTGATGGAGGAGAGAGGCGGATGGAGGCCGTTGGAGGGTTACCGCGGGGTTGATGCCGCGGGGTTGATGGAGGAGAGAGGGGAAGAGCGGAGAAGATTGGAGGAGAGAGGCGGAAGGAGGAGAAAATTTTGGGAGGCTGCTGTTCTCTCCCTCTCGCGTGTCGACTGATGTAGATGGAAGTTGTTCGTGGAATGACCCGTAATTAATGCTGTCGCAGTTTCCAAGCGCTGATTTCAGCTGGTTCCGCTTGTAAATAAACCAAACTTTACGATTTCAATGGGGTGCGTTGGATTAGATCCCACGGCTGATAGCGTTTTGTTTGCAGGGATGCTGCCTGAGATCATTCTCAGGGACATTTACACGTATATATGTATATATATACGTATATATGTATATATACGTATATATCTATGGAAGTTAAAGTTAGCCGCAAGCGGCCGTTATATGTGTGAAACGGGGACTTCCCAGGAGGTCACTCATCCTAGTACTGCTTCCGCCCTAGCACGTTTAACTACGGAGTTCGGATGGGATCCGGTGACCGTACTAGACATTGACACACTATATATATAATAATGGGTATCATATGGCATGTGAGGCTATGCCTCAATAACCAAGACACAAAAAGATGGGAAGTACAAGCTCCACATGGGCTTGTACTTGTTGTACTCCATACCTTTTTGTGTCTTGGTATATAAGGCATAGCCTCACATTCCATATGATACACATTATTCTCATATATATAATGGGTATCATATGACATGTGAGGCATCTCCTCATATACAAGACACAAAAAGTGGGGTGTTACAAGACCACATGGGCTTATACTTGTTGTACCACCCTGCCTTGTGTCTTGGTAAATGAAGGGATATCCCCATGTCATATGATACATATTATTCTCATATATATATATGACAAATTTTCAAATGAGAACATTTTGCACAGAATTTTTTCAAAAACTTTTTCTTTTGAATTTTTCAAAAAAAATTCCATATCCATTTCATGTTGTTATACACCGCTCAAAAACTAATGGTTAAAAAATAATGTGATTTGGCCTTTGATCAATGTATTACAAAAAGCTCTATTGTTCTGAAACCGTTAAATTTTGTAACGCGTGGATCGGTGCTAAAATCCCCTAGGGTTCACCCATTATTTTCCCTGAAGTGGTTCACCCATTATTTTTCAACATGTATAGAATTGTATGGATTAAATATCGAAAAAATTATGCAAATTTTTTTCTAAAAGAAGATAAAAATGTTTTCGCACGGTTTTTTCGCACCAGAATATTACTATATATCTATAATGTTAACGGGGTCAGGTGGCCAAGGAAGAAAACCGTCAGGTGGACACCCACGGCCAAGCCACTCCCATATTTTTTTCCAATATGCTATACACCTCATGGATGATCACCACACCAAAAATCACGTGATTCCAACACTTTTTACTCATCGATCCATCCATTGCAACAAGTTCTATATTATTCTGTAGTTGATTTTTGCAATGGTTTGATCGATGGGGAAAAAGTGTTGGAATCACTTGATCTTTGGTGTGGTGATCATCCATGAGGTGTAGATCATATTGGAAAAAAATTTCAAAAAAAATACGGGACGGACTTGGCCGCGGGTGGACCAAGAAGAAAATCCCTTCCTTGGCCACATGATTCTCATTTTTCTCATATATATATATAATACAATGAGGGATGATGATGGAACATTTGTCCAACTAGGACAAAATAGTGGATAGTGTGGTGGCCATGTTTTGGCCACCTCATCATGGTGGGGCCCACTTGGGGGTGGGTGGGAGTTTATGTGAGGTTTTTGGCGTTGTTGTGGAGCCCCCAAGGAAAAGGCCACCACATTTCCCTTATTTACATGCTTGCCATTGCCAGAAAACCCACTGTCTCCTCTATTTTACATGCTTTCCCTTAGTCATTTTCCACTTTGCCCCCGGTACGTTTTAGCCCCCGCTTTTTCCCTTTTATCACCCGATGATAGCCACACACACCGATACTTCTCTCTTTTGACACTACGTGCAGGCCACACATCAAGTATGTGCATGGGTGCATGGGTTATTTCTAGTATGTATGTATATATATATATATACACACACACACTAGCGAATACCCGTACTCGGAGGACATGACAAAGGTCGTCTCTCGCACGCGAAACCGATGGAGACAGCCGGCTTATAGGAGAAATGCCGACGGGGACAGTCGTCTCCCGTGTGCAAGATTGACAAGGGCGGTCGTCTCCCGTGCGCAAGATTGACAAGGGCGGTCGTCTCCCGTGCGCAAGATTGACAAGGGCGGTCGTCTCCCGTGCGCAATACCGACGGCGAAAAGAAACCCCAGATCAGTCGTCGCAGGACGCAAAAGCAAGGACTAAAGCGAAAAAACACGGTGCAAAGTGGAAAAAGAGCAATGACAAACCCGTAAATAGGGGGAAGATGAGGGGTCTTTGGGTTTTATGAAAAAGCAATGACAATCTTGCAAATAAGGGAAATGTGATGGGCTTTTGTTTGGAATTTACACCAAAACACTCAACTCCACACATAGCCCCTCACCCCATTGGGCCCACCACACTCTCCCAAACTCTGTCCTAGTAGGACAAAGGGGTGCAACATAGGACAACCATCATCTAAATTTCCCCCTCTTTAGCTTTTCCCCCACACAAAAATCAAAGCTCATTTAAATTTTCCCCCATGTTTTAACTTTGAACGCAATATGTTCCCCAAATTTCAAATTCAAATCATTTTTTCTATTATCATTGTCCTAGTCAGCATACTAGTCACCAATGTGTCCTAGTCATACTTTGGTGTCCACGCAGGACAAAATTCAAAAAAGTCCTCATTTGTATAATAGTTATATATATATGGTATCTCTTCCAAACCCAATCCCACTACAGGTGAAACTCGCATTATAAATCTCATATAGAAACATAGAGTACAGCAACTATGCTTGTAAGATAGAAATTCCTTTCGGAAATGATGGAAGTATAATAAGTTTGATGTATGATACAATGATTAGTTCTGCAATGGACCTTGTTTTGTGATCAAAAACCACATGATAGGTTAGGCATTTCAGTAAATTTGGAACTAGACTGGTTTATAACAAACCAATTTGTAATTTTCTTGTGCTGACGTAACTTTTCTCTAAAATCAAACATCAACGACTAATGAAGTAATTTCTCAGGTCTCTGCGGTCTTAGTTAAAAACCAAAAGAAAATGAAAAAAAGAGTTCAATTGGTACCTGATGAGTGCGACCAGTCTCCAATCTCCAACGCACCAATGCTGATCCCCCACCGGCAAAAATTTCTACTACCGTATACCTAAATCAAAAAATGCAATATGAAAGAAGCCATGGTTACCAGTCGATACGTCAAAACATTGATACCACATTAATAATAGCATCATACCACACGAAAATTTAGCAAAGAAGCGGACAGACCAATGTCAACTTCATATTACTAACAATGCAAATGTTAATAAAATTTGCACCGGAAAATGGCATGAACAAGAAGAATATAGTTATTAGAGAATGATGGCCAAAGTATACAGGTAGAGTTTGATACGAACAAAGCAAAATCATATGGAATTATTTAACAAATTGCTCCCAACCATAGTCACAGGTTCGATGTTCGGGAACAATTTGGCAGATTTTAAAATTTTGGAATTTAAGAAAGATCCAAAAAATTAGAGAGCTACTCAGAGATTGCTCGGAGTGGGAAGTTGATAAGCCCTCATACATTTTGTCAATATTTAAACTAAAACAAATAAAAGAAGGCACAAAAACAAGTTGGTCAGGTGGTTAGTTTCAAAATGGCAGGCAAATGTCTCAGTTCAAGTCTGGATAATTTCATTTTTTTTGTAAAAAAAAACCAAAAAAAACAATAACGTGATATTCATGATTTTCATGATAAATTCGTGAAATAGATGATATTAATTCAGTAAAAATTCAATCAACCAAATGAACTGTGCATATGTACAGTGTCTAGGTTATTTGCAAATATTTCGTGATTTTTTGGGAAATGTGTGAGTTTTGTTACTATGCTCCCAATTGTACACCTATCGCAGTGACACTTGTTGAACGTCATAATAGAGAGGCAGATACCCACATCATGTAAACTTACTGAGTCTAATACTTCTTTTTTTTTCCCTTTATTGGGGAAGTCATAAAGTATTTAGTTACAGTGAGGCACAATCACAGATTGTGGATGTGGCTTGCATATATGAGATATTTTGCCTGGTGACTAGACTTCATCTATTGAGTAAATGATGGATAATGTAGCAGTGACGGCATGGTGGAAAAGCTAGAACTCTCACTCGGATTACTCTGGTGTCACTCGAAGGATCCACACAAAACAACATGCTGATTTATAACAAATTAGTCAAGACATAAAAGTTCAGTTCACAGACCGTAAGAGATAATGTAGCATGTTGTTCTGTGTGGATCCTGCGATAGGTGTCTGACAGGAGAATTTGCAAATAGAACATCCACCAAGGTGACTGCCATGAGACACATGAAGAAAAGGCTGCATGGGTGACTTGTTGGGTTGGCAAGTAGTTATCTAAATTTTACTTATTTTTTGGACATTTGACCTGCTTAGAATTTGGGAAAGCTTCTTACAAACATGTGTGGGTACCATACAGAAGTATGACCTGGAAGCTAACTATTCTTTCTTTTATTTCCACATTCATCAATTTCATCTGGCTACATAGTCATTTGGTTTTTTATTGATTCTTGCCGTTTTGTATATTATTCTTTCTTCATTGGGGATGTAAATGTTGAATATTGAGTTACCCCAATGTCGATGTTGATGATGAGCAAACATAGTGTCATATTGTGTCATATTGTGTCATATTGTGTGCGGATGATCTATGAGTGCTGGTTTAATATCTAAAGTATAGTTGATCAAGGCCTAAGGAGTAAAGTATACAAAGAATCAAAGATAAGACATGGAATTCAAGTCTAAATTAAGAAACTTAGGTAAAATATGATTACTTGATGTAATTTTGTTCTTATTTTAGATTATGTGTTAAAGATTTGTTGAAGCTCTCTCTCCCACTTAGGCAACCATAGAATAAGTTTGAAAAAGTTTTGAAATATTTTTGAAAAGTTTTCCTAAATTTTTATGACAAAACATTAATTTTTTAAGACCATTAGTCGACCAATTACGGTGCCTTGGTCCACTAATAACCTGAAATTTTAATTGTTGTCAGCAGGTCAGAGTTAATCGACTAGAGTTTAACTGATAATCAGCTAATTCTTGTACAAGTCGACTATGAGCTGAACAGTAGTCGACTAATTCAAAAACCGAGAACAGACTATTTTCTGACATGACTGTGTAGTCGACTAGGACCCCGATTAGTCGACTAGCTGAGCTGTTAGTCGACTAAATCAAACTATTGTAATCGACTAATAACTATCCATTAGACAAAACATGATTTCCGCAACTAGAGGTTTTCTAGCTGTTGCAATGTGCTTTTTAGGGATTTTCTCATGCTCTTTTTCACTGTTATATATGGATCATTTCAAATGAATTAGGTATTGGTTATAAATGAAAGATTATGAGAGAAAAAGAAAAGAAAAAAGGTTTAGAAAATCTCGTGTGCCCTTTTGTGCTCTTTGCTCTCATCTTTCTATCCATAAAGTCAAGTTTCTATTACATTATCAAGATCACATCTTAGTGACTAGAAACCCATTTCCCTTAGCTACTTCATATGCATAAGCTTCATCTTTAAGGCTTAAGGATTTTGTATTCTTTGTGCTACAAGGTTGCCTTGGTTGTGCGGGTTGGCCTCAAGTGTAAGAGGTGGTGATTCTCTCGACTGCGAGGTTTGATACTCAAGCTTGTTTGAGTGGTGGTTTCCAAACACCGGCTTGTGATGTAATGAAAAGATAATATTATTCTTGTGAATAGTGAAAATCTCAAGTAGGACTCGAGGACTAGGCGTAAGTCACGGGAGTTGACCAAACTAGGATAAGTAATTGTGTTTGCCATTGTTGTTTATAATTTGAATTTTTTGTACTTGCTTTGTGAATGTGTTAATTCTCTTTGTTATTCTGTTGCTTATTATATTAAAGCATTATATGTGTTGAAAAGCTAACACTTGATGTTTAGTGTTTTAATATCTCATCCAACTGTAGGGTTCCTAACAGTTGGTATCATAGCAGACAAGATGACTCGTTGGGAGGGAAGTAATGATAGGACCGTTATGCTAAGTGACAATTTCGTAATTTGCTGAGCAGCAGTTTCGTAATTTGGCTAGCAAGCTACGAATACGTGTATTGTTTGAATTTTGAAATCACTTCCTATATTTGATTAAAATGAATTCGGACCCGGATTTGGATCGGATGAGGATAATAATTGGATATTCGTGATTATGATCAGAATTTTAAAAGAAAAATAAGTAAAACCTTAATTTGTAAATGTAATAGTCATAACCCGTGCACATGCGCACATGGTCATGGTATCAAAATGGCCCGAACCGGGCCGGGCCGGTCAAAGGGCTGTTGACCGGCTCGGGGCCAGGGCTCGGTACCCGGCCCGGGTTTTAGCCCGTGGGATAAAAAAGCCCCCCACAGGCTAATAAAACCGGGCCCGGCCGGGCCGGCGGGCTGGGGTCATCGGCCCGGGCGGGGCCGTTTTGACACCATGAGCACGTGGACTGAAAAAAATGGTCGGAAGGGGGGAGAATAAAAGGTGTGGATGGGTGTGTGGGAAGGGTACATGGGAAAAACTGCAAAAACCAGGGTTGTGTGTGCAAAACTCCCTACAAATAACCAGTGCACATGTGCACGTGGACCGGGAAGAAATGGTTGTGTGTAGTGAGAAATTCTGAGTTTAGAGTGGTTGTGTGCGGTGAGCAATTTTGAGTTTTGAGTGGTTGTGAGCAATTTTGGCAAAATTCCCCACCTCAAAATCTCATCTCTTATCCAATTTCCACATCTCTTACCGAATAATCCAGTGCAAATGCCGAGAGAGAAGGGTGCAATTCAAATTTTTGGTAAGCCTTTCCCCCCGAAATGTTTTGGTTTCCATCACAAATTTCAAAATTTTTAATGCTAATGATGCAGTTGTATTCAAATGAGAAAGGGTGGGATTCACATTCTCCCACCCCCCAAAAAAAACATCCCCTCCCAATTATTTCCCACCAATTTTTTAACACAAATTACAAACATTGTCCTAGTCATCTTTAGCATTTGTCCTAGTCATAAACCCCCTTGTCCTAGTAGGACAAAGATTCAAATTCTTCATCAAATGTATAATAGATATGTAAGCGTAAAATTTCTTTGATTTACATTACTTAATATTAATAGACATTAATCTATATACAATCATAAGCAGGCATATATATTCGGACAGTATTTGGATATTCGGATCTCTATTTGAATATGTCAAATATCCAAAGTTGTATCCATATTTTAAACGACACAGACACTGATATTCATATTAGTCAAAATTCAGATTCAAATTCAAATCCAGAACAGATTATTTGTATTTGTTAACATCCCTATTCAGACTTAAATGCCCACCCAGAAAGCACAAAACTATTATGAAAGATTATAAATTGTGGTATATGCCAAAGACAACTTTGGTATGTTGCATAAAATTTATCTAAATCATAAAGAGAGCTTACCATGTATTTGTATTTGTTAACATCCCTATTCAGACTTAAATGCCCACCCAGAAAGCACAAAACTATTATGAAAGATTATAAATTGTGGTATATGCCAAAGACAACTTTGGTATGTTGCATAAAATTTATCTAAATCATAAAGAGAGCTTACCATGTCGATACATGTAGAATTCCAAATCGCAATGAGGTGAACCATAAGATTTAATATTTATGTTTGAGGATTACATATAATGTATTCTCCAATTCCAGAGTTTAAAGCTCTTGTGCCCACGCAGAAAGCAGAAAACTATTATGAAAGATTATAAATTGTGTTATATGGCAAAGACAACTTTGGTCTGTTGCATAAAATTTATCTAACTCATAAAGAGAGCTTACCATATCGATACATATAGAATTCCAAATCGCAATGAGGTGAACCATACTATTTAATATTTAAGTTTTTTGAGGATTACATATACTGTATTCTCCAATTCCAGAGTTTAAGCTCTTGTATGAGTGCCGTGACAAGCATAGGCACCTGGTTGGTTTCAGGCCAGTTAGGGTCATAAATGGGCATCGCATAATTTGGCTTCATGTTGCCCCAATACATGACAACTATCACTCAATAATGTGACTATCTCCTGCCCAACAATGTCTAACATCGAACAATAATAGATAAACAGATAAATCATGTAGTTAGACCAGTAGTTTTGTTGAGTTCAATTAGGCTCTCTAGTCCGACGGCCCTACACTGAATCTTATTAAGCAGAGAGAAGATAAAAGTGTTTCTTAATGAGATATATGTCGACTCTTGCCGAGAGGTGTATGATCAGGCAAAGAAAAATGAGACTTCCTATTCAGCGGTAGACAAAACATAAAATAGCAGACATTGTTTTCATTATAGTTTTGGGAAGAACATAATGTGGGTAAAGACATCTATTTAACAAGAACAATGGCATTCTAATTTCCATTGCAGTCCTTCAAAACGATGAGATTTTGTATGTCAAGTGTGATGAGCTAATTGCATGTAATTGAGAGGTTTATTTCTACGGAACTTTGATACATCGAACAAGGCTTATTTAGCCTACTTGTTATGATAATTTCTTCTTTTTTACATTCCAAAAAATGCTGAATTATTGAAATAAGACATACATGTATCTATGTAATGTATTTTCAACCTTCAACTCTAAGTTACAAAATTTAGATTGACCAAATAGGAAGAACATGTCGGGTTAAAGGATAAAACTTGTGCAACGACATGAGAATACATGCATTAAAAGAAAGAATATGAATCACCTACTAGCAGCATAGCGAGCATTGTTACTGTTCTTCAACCCAGGAACAGCAGCCATGCGAATTCTATTACTAGAATCACGAGCAATTGGAACCTCAACACGTCCCGAATCTGGACGAGGGACCCCAGAAGTGAGACTGATGTATACGCGATGTATGGTGTGTTGCTTGAACTGCTCTGCTAAATGGGAATGAGAATGCTCATCCTGTTAACAAAGAAAAAAAAACAATGTGATTTATTTTTTTTAGGCTCGTATCATATTGCTGTGATGTAATTCAAATGACAAAGCAATTTAGCTTAATCATGTTGAATAAAATAAAGGGATTTGGTTGCATGCATAAAGATAAAAACATATGTTTGACATATTGCTTTCCATAATAATACCCACTCTATCTCCAAATAGATCTTAGGATCCACCCGGAAAGAGCACTAGTCAAAAGATAAAAGAACCCCAAAAGTAGCCTTAAGCGGCCACGTCAGCGTTTTGGCCCCGGCTGCTTAAGCATAGCTTCAGTTTATTACAAAATGTCTCTTTCATGTGCAGAATTTTTCTCAAAATTCTTTGATTTTGTTGTTAATTTTTTTTCTAGGATGATCTTAATCATTATCTAGCTAGAGCACAATGCAAAATGTGCAGAATATTCCTTTAAAATTTTCAGAATTTTCTTACTTTTCCTAAATTTTAATTATTTTCTGCCAATATATTTTCCGCCAATATATTTTCCTCTATTAAAATAAATCAACATATCACATTTAAGCCCCCACAGAAGCCCAAAAAGCCCGAGTCACGCCGCACCGCTTCACTCTGATTTTGGCTTTCCATAACAGTGCTCCTGTATTTGCAAATCATTGTGAACCATCTTTTTTCATTAATATACCCTAAAGCCTAAAATTAGTTTATTTATGCAAATAGTGCTCAAATTTGTTCTCATCCAACTGAGAGAACACCTACTACTCCTTGTATTAAAAGATACCCTTTGATAATCTCTTTGGCGGGGAGACTGGCCATTTGTCCAAGGAAAGCCTATGTAGAAAGCATACATGGCCAGGCTTGAAATCCCAGACAAGATATCCTTGGGCTGTGCACGTACTATTGTTTCTCTGAACCATCTTAAGCTAGTTTATTTCTGGAATTGGTTCACTCTGTCCCTATCTCTGGTATGTTTGCTATCTCTCGTATGTTCACCTTCATTTTCTTATTACATAATTCACATTGCAATTGCATTTGTTATTCTCCCATTACATTGTTCTACTACACAACAATGGCACACAAATTGAGGTAAAGTTTTATAAACCCTAATCACACCCCCTCTATGGTTACTCCTAAAGTTTTAAACTTTCTATGATTTAAAAGGCCACTAATTAGTTTGTCTATTTGTGCAGTTGGTTCACTTCTCACTATGTAGCATAAGTTTTCTTTTATTGTTCATTGCATTCACTATTAGGATACATTCACCTTCATATACTTGTCATATCATTTGCACTGCACATGTAGAAATTTTGGTCATTTTCCAGTAGTATCTCATTGTTCTACTAAACAGCCATCGAAACTTTTACAAACCATATTCGCACCCCCCTCTACGGTTAGTCGTAATGTTTTACAATCTCCACCATTCAAAAGACCCCATAAATCCGACTTTAAAGGTACAACCCACACCAGTGTTGCACTTCTACTGCAAGCGGTAGCATAAATCCTTGGGATGCTTTCAGGTGACAAGTCCTTGAATTGGCCCAACACATTTGCTTGAATCTTTGGTTTACCTTCCATTTTAGTTGGCTAACTTTACATGATTCATTCTACCACTAAGGATAACCCTTAGTGGTAGAATAAAGGCTCATGGATTAACAAAGGCTCCACAGGGGGGAACCCATTACTAGGATGGGGAAAAGAAGCACTCATAAAGGAGAACTGATTCCTACTTCCTACTCCATTGCCCGAATCACAATGAACCTACGTGAACCGTTACAGCCTTTATGTAGCATCCCACGCCACGAGCCTGAATCGTTGTGATGAATTTGGGAAGACTCGAATACATGACCTTTCATAGGAAAGAGACATGTCATACCACTTGAGCTAAGCTCAGTTGGCAGCATATGCAGGTTGGTTTCGATAATACACGCATTTTGCAGAACTGAAGCTTAACCAAAATTTAGCTACGTACCCTAACTAAACCAACGCAAAACAAAGCTGAATAACCTTTAAAAAATACAATCCAGCTCAGTTAGGTTATTAATTTAGGTTAGCAATCTAGTATAATTTCTTATTTGGACCTAAAACACAAAATAATGTTAAGATCATTACTTTTGAGCAAAATAAAGGGCAGGAACATTTATATGAACACAAAAATAAAGAAAGCTTTAAATTTTAATCGAGTTACATATTTCTTTCTATAACTTTTTCCTATGCATTTATCCTTAAGAAAAATTCTAATTTCCGACAAAAAATCCCAAATATTTCTTTTTAGTTTCACACGTTGAAACCAAAGCTCCTAAATAAATAAAGGAAAGCAAAACATGATACATTAGATTTAATTAAGGAAGAGTATAACAAAAACAATACCGCTAAGGCTGTTTCTCTCCTCTCAATATTTACATCACCAGCATGGTTCCGTAGACCCAAAAAAGAACTACTTAACAAATAGGCTAGCCTGTTATAAAAAAGGGACAAGAGTTTTATATTTTATAGAGAAAGAGGCATCCATGAAGCAAAGTAGAGGAAGAAGGTGAGCAAGTGTCGTTTAGGCAGATTGATGTACATAAGGTGGGGTAGAGGAAAAGTGAGGGAGAGTACGCACTCACTCGAACTCATTCATGGTATGAGATCGGGAGAGGTTTAAGTCATAGTGACCATGAGGGTGTTGTTGGTTTTTCATTTTTAAGAAAATCTTAAACAATCCGTATTTTTCAGTCATTGGCGAATGACTATAAGTGAACTAATAACTGTAATATAAAAATATACAAAACATGAATCAAATTGAACTATGTCGTCAGGTTTGAAAATTCAGTCACATTCAAACTATAACCAAATTGTGCTCACCATATGCCATACTGATCAATATTACAAAAGGTGCTAGGCAAAACCAGGCACCACCTAGGTAGCAACGATGAATAAAAAAGCATACATTACTATTGGGAAAGAATGCAAAAAAGAGAAACAAAATTGCTGGGAGGCCTCCCACCACTGCTGCTATCACCAACAAATGCATTAAGACATAAGAAAGAGAGAGAATAGCAGAGAAGATAACCACTTTATGTTGCACCGCTAACCTTAGGTCAACTAATTAGAAGCATGTCACAGCCTGAATACAATACAAAGGGATTAGGTAAACCCTAGCCGTTCTCCTAACCCCTGAAACCATTTCTTCTCTTCTCTCACTTTAGCATCTTGATCTAGAGGGTAAAGGCAACAGCAACCTAGCCAGAGCTTCGGGGAGGGGACAGTGATGACATCTCTCTCTCTCTCTCTCTCTCTCTCTCTCTCTCTCTCTCTCTCTCTCTCTCTGGGGTGGAGTTGTTTAATTGATGGTGCCTAGTCCAGAATCGGGTAGTTTGAGAGTCACCTTCGCCTAGAGGCGGCCTAGTCGATTTTGAAGGCATTAAGCTTGTCTGATTAAAACTAACTCTAAATCTGAAGGGTTTTCTGCATCTTTTTCCTCTCTCCAACACATATCCCTTCAATTATGGTGCAATGATTAATAAAGGCTGCATAAAGTTATCAAAGGTTTCAGAAGAGAAAGACTAAAATTGTAATACGTGAAAAATGAGTAGCCGACACCACAATCCGACATGGTCACAATCTGATATGTTTTTACATTGATTCCATAAAACCGATCCAAATTTTTTGGGATGCAGGCTATGATGATGATGAAAGTTATCAATGGGGTCTTTCTTCTTAATACAAGCCCTAGTATGTATATTGATTACTTATATCAGTGCATGTTTTTTGTTTCAACAAAGGCCGCAGAATAAACATGAACTTAACTTGAACCTAAATACTTTCACATGATTCACTCGTACCTTTTAATACTTGAGCACTTGATTGATACATTGTTTATCCATATTTGGTATTATTTTATAGTTTGGTAACTTTTAAGGACCATCTAGTCAAAAAAAGACGTCCCTTTCATTTTAGATTTTCTTCTGTTTTTTATTAAAAAAATCATTTCATTTATTCCTTCCTATTTAAATAACCTTGGCACTTTTTACCATTAAACCCCACCAGTCTAAGCCAAGTCCTTCAAAATTGCTTCCTATTTCCACCGCCTCGACTACTTCAAACGGTAAGCGACTTGGCTATTGAATAAAGAATAGAACATGAATTAAGTTGGGAATTCTTCCTTTTTATTTCTCTTATTTTTTAAATCCTTTTTAGTGGTTGGGTGGGTGAGGATGGTTCCTGGTCAAGAAAGGAAACGGAAAGCACAAGCAATAACCAGTGTCAGAGAAAAAAAGAAAGTGCGGTAAATTAAACGAAAATTGGCTCCTTATAATAAGCACATAATTTTACACTAGAAGAAATAGTGTCTAGCTCAGCATCTTCTCTTCAAAGTTCAGATTACCCAATATTATTTTGTTGCAGGATTATAGGATGGATATGACAGTAAACATTGTAATTCATATGCTTTGTTACCTTATTGCAATTAATTAATAGGACATGCTATTGTTATCAATTTCAAATAATAAGATTCTGTGCCGGAAATAACATGACTTTGGCTACATTACAAGGTAAATTGGGAATTTGCAATTTCTGAAAAATATTTAATTATTTTTTCCACGCCTCTGCATTTTTTCTGCAGGTGTTGGTTTCTAATGCAGCTGCCACTGCATCACCTGCGGGTGATGCCGCGGGCCATGAGTGGGGCGAGGGCCCCAGGTGACGAGTGGAGATCGCGGATGAGGATAGGGGCCCCACGATCACTTATTTCCACAGGAGGAAAGGTGGGGTTCAGATTTAGTTATCTCGGAGGTATTCCGGTCTTTTCAGACCGGATTAGTAAATCCCTCTTTCTTTATTATTAGGGTTAGCCGCCATTGTTTGTTTTTTATGCTTATTTTGTTGAAAAACACTCTTAGGCATCTTGTGAGGGCTAATTAAGCTTTTAATCCATTCATATAAAAGCTAGGAGATCGGGTTCGTCTCGAAGAAACCCAAGTTATCTGTGTTCTTCGTCAAATTTCAAATTAAAATTCCACCATTTTAATTTTTCCTCTTTAAAAAACTGATTTGATTGATTCGATACACTGGATCGTATCAAATTGGTATCAGAGCAATGAGATCCGATGGAGACAAGCACGAGATCGAATACGGATGGTATGGACGAGAAGATTCAAGAATTGCGCGACGTGTTCCAAAAAGAACTAGCGGCCACGAACGAGAGGATCACGGGCATCGTCCACAAGCAAGAGGAGACCCAAGGAGATTTGCGAGCAATGAGAGGGGAGATGAAAGCGGAGATGAGTAACCTTGGCCAAATGCTTCAAACCCTAATGACGGATCTAGGGACGACAAAGGGGAAGAAGGTTTAAGGACAAATTTTTGAGGGAATTTTGGATGATGGTGATGATTCGGATCCGGAAATTCAACGAAAAAAGATCCATGAGGCGAAAATAGCGAAGATGTTTCCGGAATCTTCAACCACTCAAGCGGCAACGGCAATGGGGGGAACCCGGAGTGGAGGGAGGGGGAAACATACGGAGGAGAAGAGGATACGTGGGGACCTGGGGGACCCAAAATCCTCGACCCACACCAGCAGCAGCAGCGCCAAGGGCACCTGCCGGTGCACCGGAGACTAGGGGAGAGACTCGCCCCGCTACTCTTGGGCGACGGATGATGGAGGCGGAGGTGAGGGAGAGGCGTGCCAAGGGGTTGTGTTTCCGTTGCGATGAGAAGTTCACCCCTGGCCACAGATGTTCGAGCCGCCTGCTACAGATTACCATGGTGCCAGACGAGGAGAAGTCTCGGGATGACGACGAGGAGCCCAGGGTGGAGTCACCTGAGGAGGAGGAGAAGTCTCACCTAGACTTCGCGGATGTCTCCCTGAACTCCGTGGTGGGGTTCACCCCGAACCACACCTTGAAGTTGTCAGGGCAGTTAGGTGATATGGCGGTGACAGTGCTGATAGACAGTGGGGCCACCCACAATTTCATCTCTAACCGAGTAGTGGAGCGTCATGGGCTGCAGTTGAGTACTATGGAGAAGTTTACTGTTTTGCTGGGGACATGGAAGATGGAGGAGAGCAATGGGCTCTATAAGAGTTTGTGTCTGACCTTACAGGGAGTACAAATCATGGAGGATATCTTACCCCTGGAGTTAGGGAATGTCGATATCATTCTGGGCGTGCAGTGGCTGAAGAAGTTGGGGGGACATGCTGGTGAACTGGAAACGTCTCAGGATGGAGTTTGAGGAGGGAGACCGAACGGTGGTGCTCACAGGGGACCCCACCCTATGCTTTTCGTTGGTGGCCTTTAAGGCCATTACTCAGGCCTTACAGAGAGAGGGAGAGGGGTACTTAGTGGAGTGCAAAGCAGTTGGAGTTGAGCAGGAGCAGCCGGAAGAGGTTCTCGAGGTGGTTGAGCAGATGCTGGAGCAGTTTCAGGAGGTCTTTCAGGACCCGCAAGGGATACCACTAGTGAGGGGACATGAGCATGCGATAGTCTTGAGAGAGTGGGCAGCACCAGTGAGTGTGCGGCCGTACCGATACCCCAATGTGCAGCAGGATGAGATAGAGAGGATGGTCGGGGAGATGTTACAGGCTGGGGTGATCCAGCCCAATGTTAGCCCTTTTTCTAGCCCGGTTCTGTTGGTGAAGAAGGACGGGAGCTGACGTTTCTGCGTAGACTACATAGCGCTGAATAAGGAAACGGTGGCCGACAAGTTCCCGATCCCAGTGATCGACGAGTTGTTGGATGAGTTGCACGGTGCAGTTGTGTTCTCGAAGATCGACCTGAAGGCGGGGTACCCCCAGATCCTGATGAGGCCAGAGGACGTGCCGAAGACCGCTTTTCACACCCACGAGGGGCACTACGAGTTTCTCGTCATGCCTTTTGGCTTGACGAATGCTCCGTCCACATTTCAGGCCTTGATGAACAAGGTCTTTCGGCCGTTCTTGAGGAGATTTATCATCGTGTTCTTTGACGACATCCTTGTCTACAGCAGGACCATGGAGGAGCATGTGGGCCATTTAGAGGTGGTATTCCGGGAGTTGTGGTGCATCAGTTATATGCAAATCGGGAGAAGTGCAGCTTTGGACAGACGCAGATAGAATACTTAGGGCACGTGGTGTCGGCAGCAGGGGTCGAGGCAGACATGACAAAGATAGAGGCGATACTAGACTGGCCGGGTACCTACCACTCTGAGGGCGTTGCGGGGATTTCTCGGACTGACGGAATACTACCGGAAGTTCGTACGGGGGTATAGCACCATCGCACGACCACTCACGGATCAGTTGAAGAAGGATGGATTCCAGTGGGGAGAGAAGGCGACCAAGGCATTCGAGGCCTTGAAGGTTGCGATGACGACCGCCCCGGTGTTGGCGCTCCCTGACTTCAGCATTGCGTTCGTGGTAGAGACTGATGCTTCAGGCGTTGGGTTGGGGGCAGTATTGATGCAGTTGGGGCGACCGATAGCCTATTCCGATCGGGTGCTTTCTGCTAGAGCACGGCTGAAATCTGTGTACGAGAGGGAACTGATGGCGATCGTGTTAGCGGTGCAAAAGTGGCGGCCTTACCTGCTGGGGAGGAAGTTCGTGGTCATGACGGATCAGCGCAGCCTGAAGTATTTACTGGAGCAGAGGTTGGTGACTGATGAGCTCCAGCGTTGGCTGTCGAAGTTGGTAGGGTACCGGTTTGACATTGAGTACAGGCCGGGGTTGGAGAATAAGGCAGCTGACGCATTGTCTCGTCGAGAGGAGGGAGTGCACTTGGGGGCGCTCTCGTTACCGATGTGGTTAGACGGGGAGCCCATATTACAGGAGGCAAAAGCTGACCCAGAGTTGAGACAAATCAGGGAGCGACTACAGGGCGGTGGGGAAGCGCCGAAGGGGCACTCGTTGGAGGGGCGCAGGTTGTTGTAACATGGATGGTTGGTCTTACCTCGGAGGTCGGCGTTCATACCAGTGTTGTTTCAGGAGTTCCACAGTTCGGGGGTTGGGGGACACTCCGGGGTGCAGTAGACTTACATGTGGATGGCCCGAGAGGTTTACTGGCAGGGGATAAGGAAGGCGATAGCCCTCTTAGTGGCGGCTTGTGATGTCTGCCAGCGTCACAAGTACATGGCCATGGTACCTGCAGGGTTGCTGCAGCCTTTGGCGTTGCCTGAGCGGGTGTGGGAGGAGGTGACGATGAACTTCATCGATGGGTTACCCAGGTCGGAGGGGTACTCGGTGATTTTCGTAGTGGTGGACAGGTTGAGTAAGTACGCGCACTTCATACCGCTGAAACACCCTTACACGGCAGTTTCGGTGGCTACAGAGTTTACTCGAGAGGTGATACGGCTGCATGGGGTCACTGGTTCTATAGTGTTTAACCGGGATCAGGTGTTCATGAACGGGTTTTGGCGGGAGTTGTTCCAGGTCCAACGGACGGTGTTAAAGAGGAGTACCGACTATCACCCTCAGACAGACGGGCAGACAGAGGTGGTTAATCGCAGTATCGAGACGTATATGCGTGTTTTGCCTCAGAGACACCTCGACAGTGGTACCGTTGGTTGGCCTGGGCGGAGTATTGGTACAATACTTCGTACCATTCGGCAGCAGGGACGACCCCTTTCCGGGTGTTGTATGGAAGAGACCCACCAGAGTTGATTCGATTCGGGAGTAGACAGACACCAGTCTCGTTGGTGGAGAGTTACATGGAGGAGAGGGATGGAATGCTGGAGGAGCTGAAGAAGCACTTGTTACGGGCTCAGCAGGTGATGAAAGCGAGTGCGGATGGACATTGTCAGGATGTGAGCTTTCAGGAGGGTGATATGGTATATCTCAAGCTGCGGCCATATAGACAGAGATCAGTGGCGAGGAGGAGAAATGAGAAGATGTCTGCTAGATTCTTTGGCCCCTTTGAGATTGAGGCCAAGATTGGCCAAGTGGCCTACAGGTTGAGGTTACCTCCGACGGCTACGATCCATCCGGTTTTTCATGTATCGCAGCTTCGCCGCGCTATTGGAGAGCAGACGGTGTCATCCACCCTACCACCGATACTGACGGAGGATATGGAGGTGATGCTAGAGCCGTTGGACGTCAGAGCGGAGCGTCAAGGACCGGGGCATCGGCAGGAGGTCTTGATACATTGGACGGGATTGCCGGACTGTGATGCCACGTGGGAGGCGTTCGATGTTGTTCGTGAGCAGTTCCGGACTTCTACCTTGAGGACAAGGTGGCGGGAGGTAATGATGCGGCTGCCACCGCATCACCCGCGGGTGATGCCGCGGGCCACGAGTGGGGCACGGGCCCCCGGGGACGAGTGGAGATCGCGGATGAGGATAGGGGCCCCACGATCACTTATTTCCGCAGGAGGAAACGTGGGGTTCAGATTTAGTTATCTCGGGGGTATTCCGGTCTTTTCAGACCGGATTAGTAAATCCCTCTTTCTTTATTATTAGGGTTAGCCGCCATTGTTTGTTTTTTATGATTATTTTGTTGAAGAACACTCTTAGGCATCTTGTGAGGGATAATTAGGCTTTTAATCCGTTCATATAAAACCTAGGAGATCGGGTTCGTCTCAGAGGAACCCAAGTTATCTGTGTCCTTCGTCAAATTTCAAATAAAAATTCCACCGTTTTAATTTTCCTCTTTAAAAAACTGATTTGATTGATTTGATTGATTCGATCCATCGGATCGTATCAGTTTCCTTGCAAGTGCCCATTGTAACTGCAATTGAAGTTGCGAAAGAGGCCCAGTTCCAGCAAGCCGGCTTGCATCCAGAAGTTCGTGAGTCTTGCAAACATTTTTTTCAAGTTTTTGATATGTCAAATCACATGCATAGACATTTCTTTGTATTGAAGACTTTTATATGACATAAATTTTGTAAGTTCTGGAGTGAATTTCAAATCAAAGGTGTTGAAATCTATTACCACTTCCTAACGACAATGATGCAAACAACGAAAAACCTTATTATTGGTATGCTACAATGCCAGCGGTCTAAACTATTTAGACTACGCAGCGAAACTTCCGCTGAAAATCAAAGTTTTCTCTACACCAACATTCATACCAAGACACACAATCTAAGCTACTAATCTAGAAATTAATGATGAGATTAAAAACCATACCTTTGTGTGAGTACTCTTTAGCGATACTCGCAACTCCAAAACCTTTCCGGTGAAAACTCGAGCTCGCTTACAACTGTAATACCCTGGAAGCTACTGCACAAGTACTAGAGGGGTGTGAATAGTACTTTAAAATAACTAAGAGGATGATTACTAATTGTTTTGCAAACACAAACAACAATGCGGAATATAATGAACAACAAGAAGATCACAACGCAAACAATAGATCTAATGGGTTCGGATCCACCCAAGTCTCCCCGACTTGTTCCCGGTGATCCTACGTCCCAGACACCCGGATCCCTTCCGGCTACTTGAGTTAGAGTCCACTAACACAACCTTTCACTAAAAACCTCTTGGAGCAACTACTACAAGATAAATCAATACAAAGATTGAATCGTGACTCCCACAAACCGGGATCACGAAACTCTCACAAACCGAGAGCAAAACACAAATAAATGGTTTAATTAAATATGAAATACTCATCACAAATTCCTATGCCTTGAGAAATACTTACGATATTATGGCAAGGAAAGATGATGAGGATAGATCACGAAAGAACGATTGCAACCCTAGCACCACCGAGATGAACTAATGGAGACGGCTAGGATGATGATCGTGATCTTTGAATCCTTCAGGAGAATGATCGCACAAAGACTAAAGATCTCTTAGAAGGATTAGGTCAAAGAGAGAGAGTGTGTGTGCTTTTCAGGAATTCGAGAGTTTCAAAATGATAATCGGTATGTTAAAAAGTAGATCTGAAAATCCCTCTCATAATAGAGAAATTTCCATGTTTGAAACGCATCAAACAGATATGGAAAGAATCAAAACAGATCACACAAAATCGTGAAAATAAAATCTCCAACGGCTGGAAAATTAGAGCAACTTAATCGGTCTAAGAAGGATCATTAACTGATTAGATGGAGAAATAGTCAGTCGGTAAGCCTTCTTGGACCGACTGGTTTTGAAACAGAGATTATAGGAAAAAGGTCACGATAAACTAGTCGGTCTAAGAGGAAACACTAACCGACTAGTTTGATAACTAATCGTTTGGTGAACCATCTTGGACCGACTAGTTTGCAAATAGAGAATTGCGAGAAATAAGAAGGATAATCTAGTCGGTCTAAGAAGAGACATTAACCGACTAGTTTGAGAACTAGTCGGTCGGTGAACTTTCTTGGACCGACTAATTGGTCAACAGAGATTAGGCTAAGATTCTCAAGGATGACTAGTCGGTTCAAGAAAAATTCCTAACCGATTAGATTGTCATTTAATCGAGATTAGTTCTTCAACTTGAACCAACTAAGATGCATAAGAAGCCAAATCAAAGACAATAGCCTATTGAACCCTATCTAATGGCTTCTAAGGCAATCCTAGGGATAAGATAAGATGGATATGAAGGTTACTAAGCAAGTAAGACTCAAGGCTTAACATTCTATAATATAGAGCTAGAAGACACACAAATATACAAGACAAACCATCTTCAAAGCTCCAACATGATGAGTCTGAATCTCTTAACTTCATCAACAAGTCCGTGAGCTTCAACGAACCTTCAGGCACAGCGATCATGCGCTCTAAAGAAATCTTGAGACGTCGCTTGAGATCTACAGAGTAAATTGGCGACGATCTCCATAACTGCGCTCAAAGAGAATTAGTACATGATATTTATGTTTGTTCATCATCAAAACCAAATCAGGGGAATCAATACTCAACAACCAGCGCCTCAAAAGATTCACCTCAACGAATAACTCCTTCACGATACACGAGCCTTCCGAAGACTCGAACTGGCCTCCAAGCTTTATTAGTGCTAGGAAGGAGGAGAATGAAAACTTTCTATGTGTGTGAAATGTTCTCCCTATAAAGAGGTTTGAACTTTCTTCACACTTGGAGAATAGAGATTTCTATGCAAGCAAAGAGAGGATCACAACTCTTATGCAACTCCTTGTAAGAATAGATTTGGTGTGTCTTGGAAGAGAGAACCTCATACCGTTTTATATACCCAATGGAAAGGAGGGAGCCAAACTAGGCATGAAACACATGTGAAGGAATGAGACAAGCTAGGCATGAAACACATGTCTTCATGAGCTCATGGATAACCTCATTTGAGCTAGTAAATTTTAGTAACTTAATGCAGAAATTTCCAGCAGTAAAAAACCCCGATGGACAACCCTAACAGCCACCAATGGCAGCCCTAATGGCCGCCAATGTATGGCCAAAAGGGCAGCCCTGCTGGTCGGCCAAAAGGGCAGCCGCCATTGGCTGCCCTCTGTCGATCGGAGGCCGTTGAATCTCTTGTGTTCACCGTATTTTCTGATGTGTTAGTAACTCTTTACGACAACTTTTTCACATGCACTCGCAACTCTTTACGATGCGTTTAAGTCCTCTCCAATGATCACAACTCTTATTATCGAGATCACAACTCTTATAATCGATCCCTCGCATATCTTAAATACGTAAATTTTATCCCTTCATTTTTCGAGACGAGTCATTGTCTGTGTGAGACTCTAATGGCCCGACTCCTATTTTAGTAGTGACATGATCTCCTCATGTCACAGATCGATAGTGTTGCTAGCTACGTATGTCGACCCATGTTTCAAAATCGTTATTGTCTGGTTGGTATGAGAATGTAATCTCTCTGACCAAATATGGGCCTTACTGTGACAGTTACTGTGCAGTCATGTGCCGTCGTCAAGACTCTGTAGCTAAGGTGTCTAGGGTATGGATATTGTCGAACCCTATTACACCTTAAATTCTTAAGTCGTATGCAGTCACATAGTTAACAGTATAATGACACTTGTTAATTCTTAACAAGTTCATCCATTACCCTAGCCAGTGATGTATTATGGATTCATTGACTCTCTACGACACTAACCTTCCATATCGGAGGAGACGAATCTCGTCTAGATGGACACTTCCTTCTCACGCTTCGAACTATATCCAACAAGTACACAGGTATAGGCGTAATATCTATGTTAGGTGAAAACATAAGCATCGCTTCCCACATGCAAGGTCCTTTAGCACATCTCTGGTCATAAGGACTACGTTGCACCACTGCCACCTAGAAGCTTCTGTTGACATTCAGAGTATATGTCCCGAACAGAAGCATCTCTTCGAGTCATTCTGTGAACTTGTTCTCCAACAAGAACATGTGTATTGTCTAAAGATGTCTACACATTGAGTGGCTATGAGACCAGACACAAACATCCGATGGCATTGATTAACGTACACTGGTCTACCTAAAATAGCGATGTTCTATCTCGATATTCCTTTGACCATGAACATTTAAGACATGCTGAAGCGGACACATTAGGTCTCATTATCATGATCTCATCATAATCTCAGTGTTCCTCACATATGTCCAAGGACTTTACTTATACAATAATCATGCAACATACTCATAGTGTAAAAGAGAAATTCATACATAAAAAGTACCAAATGACATTATTATTTTTGAACAAGATATTTCTTACAATTACAATAATTGTCTAAAGGACATACATTCGCCAACAATTACAGCAACAACTGGTGTTACATGTGAGGTTGCGTGCTTGAAGTTGCAAGCCAAAAGGCAAGGAAACAAAAGTTCTGCTACAACTACAACTACGATATTTTTGTCGATGCTGTCATTGCAGATAAGGTTGCAACTACAGTCATGAGCAAGCCAACTCATGGAAAAAACGATCTTAAATCACACGAGCAATAGAGATGTAGGTATGACCACATTGCATCATATCGACATTTCTATGATAATGGTGGTGGTTAAATTTTTTGGAAGGACTAACAAATTGAAAATAGATAAGAATCTACATTCACTTGCAACTACAATGAAATAAACCTATGTAGTATGGATACTTCTATCATGAAGCAGGACATGTATCGGGAATGCTGATATTCATACCGGACACCAACATTTCCGAGGACACTTGTTGGACACGTGTCTAACACTTTTCAAGCAAGCATGTTGTTAATATATACTATATTTTTTTGAGTTTAGACCACCCACTATAAAAACATTAGAGTATGGTTTATATACTTCTTCACATAACATGTAATAATATATTTATAGTTCATGAGTATACCTTAGGAGAAAAGATAGTAAAAATGTTTAAAACCATGATGATTTTAAGTATATTTTTATAGAAAATTAAGATATGTTAAGCTTTATAGAAGTTGAGGAGCCAATGACTAAGCCTTTTTGAAATCATGAAAACATGCTATAGGTTGTGATCATTACATATATTATACAATCAAAAATGTTTGTACTTTTAGATGCATGGACATGTGAGCATATACATACACTCACACTTGTTCTTATGTCTATACATATTTTATTTTCATCTTATCGTATCCTGTATCATGCATTTTAAGAAATTATTTACTCACCGCAGATGTGTCGTACATGTATCCACATGTCCATAATCATACTTCATCATGCCGGCATCTAATGTCCATATACATATATACGTCTAACTTATCTAAATTATGGGTTAAAAGGCATAGTGTTTGGTATCCCCTTTTATTTTTTGTTTGTTATTTGTAAGAGGATATAAAAATATATTACAGTCAGTGTTTTAAATGGCCCACTATGATACTATCATGGCAGCCGCAATGGCATGGGTAGCCCTTTACTTGCAAGCTGCCACTATTTATAACATTAGATATAATAAGATTTTGTTATTTAAGTTTATTTACATGCATTTTCATTATTTGTTACTTATTAGTTTTTTTTCTTTTTCATATACCATGCATTTTAATTTTTATGGAACATGAATCATGGATGATGAAATGAATCAAAATATGGTTTAACGGTATATGATATCACTTATTTCACTTGTCTAAACTATTTATATTGAGTTAACTGGTGAAAACTTGTGAAGATTGACGAAAATGTTTGTAAAATTTAATTTTTATTAGAATTTTCTTAAAGTAGGGTTACTTTTTCTTGATTTTTCTTTTTTTAATATTTTAAAACTAAAATAAAATAAAAAATGACATGGCAGCATCATGGTCCCGCAATAGCACCATGACTCATGGCAACCCATCATCGCCACGGTGCTATAACGGTCATTTGTAACATTGTTTATAATATTTTACATAGACGTTGCAGTACCTTACCTTTTATAAATGTATCATGTCACGTGTCCATGTCTATACATGTACCCACACATATGTTTCTGTTGCCTAAATATAAACAAGGAACTTGTCGCACTAAGTACAGTTGCATGCTACTCGCGGTCAAAATCTTACAATGAAACAAATGGACCAGAGGAAACAACAGGATTGATAGTAGCTCGAGTTTTTTATCCATGAGGATGTAAGGATTTTAGAGTGTTTATATTATGGTCCAACGATTGAATTCTCGATTTATATTCTTCAAATCATGGTTTTCGTTACATGCTATTTTCACCCGTCCATTTTTGTAGTAGCCTGATGTATTGGTGCCAAAAGCCAAAATCATTCACATTCTTGTTTTCAGGTATTCTAAATGTTGTAGGTCATGACAAAAAGAAAGAGTAAGCAATCTAGATACTGATCAGTAGATTTGAATGAAAGGATTTGCACGTGCAAGCAAAAAGCATAAATATAAAGGACCTGTTTGACTTTGAATCTTTCTAGAGTGTAGCTTATTTAAATAGTAAGAGGAATGAAAAATGTAGTTTGCAAACCTCTGACTACAGTTTTCTAAAATGTAGTTTCATTGATTTTACTAGTGTTTAATAACAGAATGGATGGGCCTTTTGTCTTTTGATGCTTCAGAATTTAGAGAAATTCAGTCTGTCATGATTTTTTTCCTAAGTTGTAGTCAGATTTAATTTTTGAAAGTATCTCACTACAGTCTCATTAAGTGTGAGTGAATGTCAGCCAAATGCACTTGGTTTTTTGGACTTAATGCATTTTAGAAAACTTTAACACCAAAGCCAAACAGGCCCTACAGGTTTTGGACTGATTTCTTCTTCAACCCCATGAATCATAGTAGGAAGGATACGCATATATAAAGCACATCTAGAGGAAAGGATGATTTTTCTTAGAACCGAAGGGTCACACAGTTCAGAAGTAAGGTGGAATAAAAATTCCTTGGGTCAGTTCATGGGCAAATACATTTTTCCAAATGATGCACATAAGATGGGCTACTGATCGGTTTGGAAATAGAGGGAGCTCTTCTTAATTTAGGTAAAAATATGAGAGTTGTGTGAAATTTACCGGTATGTCAACATCATCTTTCCTCCAAAAGGCGCATGCAACATAAAGATTGCTATTGTAGAAAATATTATGACAGCCCATAAACCCGATGCTTAAAGCTGATAATATAACTCACCTTTGCTATGATGAGCAGTCCACTTGTACCTTTGTCCAACCTATGTACTATCCCAGGGCGCACAAGGGCCTCGATGTTTTCTGAATTGAACTCTTTCACTGAGGACTGATCAATAAAGAAATCATCAGTCTCATCGTCAGAAGAGTCAATACATTCATCAGTTTCAGGGGACCTCTCAGTCTTTATACATGCAACCATCGGAAGCCTACAATGGTTCAGTACAGCATTCACTAATGTGCCATTAGCATTTCCAGGTGCTGGGTGCACGACCTGCAAATGACGACACAAGAAGTAACCGAGAGATAGCAAAATAAACGGATTGGATGGTGGCAATGCATCATCAAATAGGGTGACCGTTGAATAAGTACAAAACTGAGCATTAACTTTTAAACAACCAACGTCTCTACCATAAATTCAAACAGATAAAAATGTTAAGCCAGCTGATGTATCCATGAAATTACATGTTAACCTACAAGTACTGTACACAACCAAAAAAATCAATGTATTCAAAACTCGGGTTCGGTCTCGGTTTCGGTATCGCTCCTCCCAAAATTTAGGTTTCGGTATCGGTATCGCCAATTTCAGCGGTTTCGGAAACAAGTTTTGGTTTCGCCCGTAAAGGGAGTTTTGGCAGTTTTGTTTTGGGTTCGGTTTCGATTTCGGAGATACTTCAAATATTTATGTACTATATACATATATTGACATATTAGATGTACAATTAATATGTAATTATGAAAGGCTAAAACAAGTTAACATGTAAAAAGTTGTAAGCATTTATGAAATACATCTAACAAGTATGATACATCTAACGTTTATGAAATACCTCTAAAGATTTGCATACCATTTTTGTATTTTTCTTGTATTTTCTGTATTTTTTCTGCTTTTTATGTATTTTTCCTGTATTTTTCCGTATTTTCATGTATTTTTCTATTTTTCCTGTATTTTCCGTTTTTTCCTGTATTTTTCTGTAATTTTTCATGTATTTTATGTTCACATTACTCATCTGTAAAAATAATTAACTAATTAATTAATATAAAAGAACAACAGAAAAGATTGATGAGCCATAAATCTGTCTTCATAATACAAAAACCAAATAAAATACATCAAAATATACAAAAATGAAGAAAATAAATAAAAAGATATAAAAATCTCACTCAAAGTTATCATCATCCGGTTGTGGTGCATGGTAGTATGGTGGATACAAATACTGCATCTGTTCTGACCCTAAAAATGATATCATCATGTTATCATATGTTGAGTGCCAGCTCGGCTCGATGAAAGGCAAGTCATGACTGTCTTGACTGCTGAACTGCTCAGTTACATTTACCTGTATTGACTACCATAATCTGCATAGTGTTTGTACGATGCGAAATAATCATCATGACTGCCTGCGTAAACACTGGAATACGATTCATGAATGACATGAATTTCATAACATTCATAATAATCAGAAGAACGTTGATACATGTGATATTCAGATTGTTTACCGTAGGAATCATCACATATTCTTCACTTAAGTGCTGCCTATCATAATCTCTATACACATGCGAATGTGGTGCATCATAAGCATGGTTCACACGTCTCTCTGTATAGTGAACGGATTCTGACGGACCACAACCTCCGTCTGCAGGACCTTGGTCATCGGGAGACGAATCATCATCGCTATCGTGCCGAGCCTGAGTGCTGCCTTCTTTCGATTGTACGTAATATTCTCTGGGGCGTGACTTGGTCTAGCTGGTAGCTTCTTGTAGGTTCTGCTTCCGCAAGTGCCTCGTCTAACCAAAGATTATCTCTGTCATCGGTCATCCTGGCCTCTGTCTTCTTGGTCCATTCCTGCAATGGATCACCGTCATGGAAAATCTGATCCAAGTTCGATCAGTTGGTGATCATCCTTCATGCTCATTCTCACATGTTTTTGTCTCAGTCCCATATTATAATGCACATATACCAGCTTTTCAGGTATTCCATTATTAGCATATTTCTGGTCTTAGTGTGAATGAGTGAGAAGGTAGTCCAGTTTCGTTCACATTTGGAAGAAGCGACAATTTAGCTCAAAACACGCACAGCTAAGCGTGTAAGAGTTGGAGCTTGCTCTTGTAAGGACCGTATGTACCTTACAATACTAATAACAAACACTCTAGAGTGGGTGAATAGAGTAATGGAAATAATCATGTAATTAAAAATTAAATTTGCAAATGCGGAATTATAAGTGCAAGACGAATTTAAACAACACAATCAAGCAAACGCAAGCGCACAAGATTTTACCCCCAGCCACACCAAATATTCAATATGATCATACACAATGTAGTGAATACAAATCACACATAAGGGATACCCTACACAAGCAATTTGAACTCTCACAAAGAGAGAACCTAACTCTTACAAAGAGAGTACTCAACCAACCCTACACAAGGGTTAAACTCTCACAAAGAGAGAAACTAACTCCCACAAAGAAAGTTAGGGTTTCAAGAAACAAATGAAACAAACAGTCTTACATATGCCTTGATGAGATGAACTTACTCAATATGAATGCAAGGCATGGAGGAGTATCTCCAAGAGTTAAGATGAGCTTGATTGCACTTGGAGGATTTCCCTTGAGCTAGCTTCAATGCATGAAGAGTATTAAAGCTCTAACGAGTGAAAAGAGAGAATTAGGAGTGGCTTATTGATTCCTTAAGATGTTCAATGATAACCAAGAGTTCTAATGGAACTAACACATCTCCTATATATAGGAAGCCAAGAAAACCCCATAAAATCCAAGCTAAGAGCCAAAAAGACAAATTTGCAACGACTAGAAAATGGCAGTTTACGGCTCGGACATGCACCTGAAGAACATCGCACATGTGATTGATCAACGGTCAGATTATTGCCAACGGCTATAATCTGAGCCAGGACAGACGACTGTAGAAGACTACACAGGCGCCTATACACTGTGTAGGAGCCTGAACAGACTTCAACAGGCGACTGCCAGGAGGGATGGACAGGAGCTGAGAAACGTCAACTTTCGCACTTGTGCATTCAAACGACTGATGAACAAAGTCCAGATACCTGAAGAAAGACATGCGACTGAAAACTCTACATCAGTCGGCTACCACACAAGATGGAGTGGTGCCCAAGTTTGACAGGTTACGCACATTGGCACTCAGACGACTTCTGAACAATCGTCAAGCGCCTGATGGTTGACAGGCGCCTGCCTTTTGTTCTTCAGTCGCATGCACCAAAAACTCAAGAAAGAGTCAAGAAATTGTTGACTTGAGATGTGCAAAGCAGTTGCCTGTAGAAGTCTGGTCAGGCGCCTGGAGATCACCCAATCGCCGGTCCTGCCTTCAGTAGGCACCTGTTGGAAGGCAAAAACTCCAATTGAGTTATTTGGCATGGGGAATCTATTAGATTGGATTCTATGAAGATCCTAAGGTTCACTAAGATGGTTAATGCATATGCATGAATGAGAGACCATCTAATCAAGGCATTACAAGATTCTAGACTCAAAAAGAGAAATGCAAGTAATAAACAATTACATGGATTATAATTTGCATCGCCTAGAGTCTAAGTCTTCAAGCAAGAGTGGCCTTGATCTCCACATCATCTTCCAAGCTTTGGCACCTCTTGATGAGCTTCCCTTCATCAAGTTCCAAGCATTGGCAATGCTCCTTTTGATGTCCATCCTTGCACCAAAAATTTAGTCTCCAAAAAGCTGTTCTCCAAATGATAAATATGAGACTAAAAACATTGAGAGTCATTAGGAACAACATAATGTTGTGATCATCATCAAAACAATATTGGTCTAAAACACCAATACCTAGCATTCTCCCCTTTTTTGATGATGAGACACATTAAGTAAAACATAAACAAATAAAGCACAATGCTAATGAGCTCCTCATACTTATATGCACCAAATGAAAATAGATAAACCAATTGTAACACAATAATGACGTATAATAGGAATGGATTACATAAACCATATCTCTCATATCTTTCTCCCCATATATAAATATCTTTCCATATACATGATATATGATGATTTACATAATCCATATCTCTCTCCCATCATCATTGTCAAAAAGGTAGACATCAAACATACAAGAAATAACTGTTGTCATTGACTCCCTTTTAAAATGCGACAAACAACCAAGAGATTACAAGAGATGTATGATACATAATAGTAAACTTAAGTGGGTATCAATTACTATCTTATGCTCCCCTAAGACCATAGAAAGGGTCAAAATGTTGACTCCTATGATCCATAGATTGAGGTATCGCCCGATACCTATTGGTATCGGGCGTATCGGACCGGTACCGCCCAGTACCGGTCCGATACTGCACAGGAAAATCGGTATCGCCCGATACTATAGGGTTTCGGCCAGTTTCGGCCGATACACGACGAAACTGGACGAAACCCAATGGTATCGGCAAGAAACAGACGACGACGAAACTGGCCGTTCACTCCATGAATCCACGGTGCGATCATCCACGTGAAGGCTAAAACCGAAAGCGAAAGCAACAGCCAAAAGCCAAAAGCGAAAAGCAAAAGCAAAAGCAAAAGCTAAAATCGAAAGCACAATCATAGTATCTCGTGAATGAACAGAGCGCAGTAAAACGAATATAAATCTGAAGAGGAGATCACAAAAAATTCATAGGGTTTTTAAATTGAAAATTTTTCTAAAAAAACTTATCTTATAGAAGAAGAGATTGTTGCTCTCGGCTGCCCTAACGGTCGAACACCACCGAAGTGACGAAGCTTCGAACCCCATGTCCCCAGCTTGAAGAGAAGAGCCGAATCGCCTTCGACTTGAGGAGAGAGCAAGTAAATCAAAGCACCTTCGAGTCGTCGCCTTCGAGGAGGGAGCAAAGGAGCAGATCGACTGTCGACGCTGGCCGAAGAAGACGCCGCGAGGAGGTGGCGAGAAATACTTGCTAGGGTTTCGCCGTCGCTGAGCAGGGAGAGATTTCCGCTGAAGGCGTCGCTTGGGTGTCGCCGTCGGTAGGGTTTCGCGAGGCGGAGAGATTTTCGAAGCGCTGCGAAATAAATTTCGTCTCCGCGCGTATTAGAGAGGTAAGTGTCTATACTTTAAAGCCAATTACGAACGTACCCATGCAAAACAGGCGTATTTACAAGTTTACCATTACGCAAAAACCTAATAATGCAAGTATAATGGCATATTTGTAAATAAACGGACCTTTAGGGGGAAATGTTAAAACTGGTGGAGATATTGCGGTTGGTTCAATTACCAATCTACCCTTTATGTGCATTATAATCACAAGTTTGCCCTTAATAGAGAACACGCTTAACAGAGATAGAATGGCATTCTAGTAAATAAATAGAACTACAGGACTTAATGCGTGTTTTGATTTTTTAAAATACAAATATATATATATATATACGTTAAAATAATGAAAAATACGAAAAAAAAAATACGCGAAAATAAGGAAAATACGTAATAAATACGGAAATATTGTTTAAAATACGTAATAAATACGGAAATATTGTTTAAAATACAAAATAAATACGGAACAATTGTTTAAAATACAAAATAAATACGGAAAAATTGTTTAAAATACAAAATAAATACGGAAAAATTATGTAAAATACAAAATAAATACGGAAAAATTATTTAAAATACAAAATGCAAGGGGAAAAATTATTTAAAATACAAAATAAATACGGAAAAATATTTAAAATACAAAATAAATACGAAAAAGTTATTTAAAATACAAAATAAATACGAAAAATATACGAAAACCACATAATAAATATAAAAAAATACTTAAAATACATAATAAATCTTAAAATACTATATGGACTCCTAAAAATACTGTATGGCTAACATCAATTTAATTACCAAATAATACGTGGTTAGAAGAAAAAATACTTAAAATAAAATAGAAGCTTAAAATAAAAGAGAAGCTGCATTAACAATGTATTTAAGAAAGTATTGGCAGAAAAAATACGTGATTAGGGTCGCACGCTCTAACAATGCTAATTTTTAAAAAACTAATAAATACTAATAGAAGTTAAGGAAGTATTGGCAGAAAATACCAGGTACTTAAGTCCTTATACTACATAGATACTAATAAAAATACCAATAAATCGTAATAAATAGTAGGTACTAAAATACTAAAACATACTAAAGAATCTAATAAATAGTATAAAAGTTACTAAAGAAATACTAAAAATTAATGTCATAGACAATGAAATTAGTAAAAAGTAAAAAATACTTAAACGAAATTAATGTTAAATAAATGGAAATACTGGATGGAGAACACACTTAACAGATACAAATAAATATATAAAAATAAGGGAAAATACTGTAAAATACGTAAGAAATACAGAAAATTAAGTAAAAATACGGACAATACATAATAAATATTGAAAAATACTTTAAAATACATAATAAATAAGGAAAAATTATGTAAAATACAAAATAAATACGGAAAATATGGAAAACACATAATAAATATAGAAAAATAACTTAAAATACATAAAAATCCTAAAAATAATACATGGACTCCTAAAAAACTATTTAAAATACATAATAAATACAGAAAAATTAGTTAAACTAGAAAATAAATACGGAAAAATACGGAAAACGCATAACAACTATAGAAAAATACTTAAAATACATAATAAATCCTAAAATGCTATATGGACTCCTTAAAAATACTATTTTTGCATTTTATTATTTAAGGAAACACATAATAAATATAGAAAAATAACTTAAAATACATAAAATCCTAAAAATAATACATGGACTCCTAAAAAAACTATTTACAATACATAATAAATACAGAAAAATTAGTTAAAATAGAAAATAAATACGGAAAAATACGGAAAATGCATAAAAAATATAGAAAAATACTTAAAATACATAATAAATCCTAAAATGCTATATGGACTCCTTAAAAATATTATTCTTGTATGTTATTATTTAAGGGATAATTTGTTAAACACTTAAACTGTTGTTCATGTAAATAATTATGCGATAATTATTTAAAGGTTAGAGACTTATTTTTATGTGATATTTAAGTTGCTTATCTGCATGCTAAATTTTATGAGATAAAATTTAGTTGACATGTTTTAGTGGTTATTCTATTTTGAATTTTCTTGCATATTATATGATAATTCAAGAAAGCCTCTTAGGTTAGCCATTAAAATTCTTCTAAATTGTTGTACTGTGAATCTATTAAAATCCAAATACATGATTAGGATAGCACGTTGAAACAAATAAAACTTTATAGTTGATAAGGACTCTAATAAAAGTTATTAACGAATCATTAAAAATTCGAATTTTAGGATTCAACTAGTTGATAGGATTAACTAGTTTTAATAAAAGCCTTTTAGTTGATGGCAAACATATGAATGATAAGTTTCCTTCAATGGACCATGATCCGGCTCAATGTGCTTGGCTAAGTTTGCTGGATCAACCTAGCTAGACTGGGTATAAGTGATCCTGGCTTAGTCAATTCCCTGACCGTGTTCCGCTGGACCGCAAGGACGCAAATCATGATTATGTGACACCGTCGACTATATCTAAGTCTAATACGTTAATAATCTTTTCAAGATTAATTGTAACCCTTGGTTTATGGTGCAGTAATTAACATGTCTCGAAGAACTCCAAAGGAGAAGACGGTGGATATTGGGTGGGCTCACTGTAAAATGATCGCAGATAACCATAGACAAGTAAGGTGCAACTATTGCCGGAAAGAAATGCATGGAGGCGTGTCTCGCCTTAAGGATCACTTGGCGGGAATTACCGGGGATGTGCTGACATGCCCCGAGGTACCTAAAGAAGTGCGTGAAGAGATGAGAGCACACATATTTCAGAAGAAGACCGAAAAGGTACAGGCCAGGTTTGAGAAGAAGAGGATAGAGGAGGAGATAAGGGCAAAGCAGACGGAGGCAATATCAGATGACTCAGATGGATGAGGATGAGACCGAGGAGGCGAGGGACCTTAGAAGAGCTCTTAGAAGAAGTAGACAAGAACTTGTCGACGAAGAGATTAGAAGTGAGGGCAGAAGGATGGGAGCAGGATCGTCTGGGTCTGGAGCCCATGGGCTAGCCAGATCGGGTAGTCGTGCCGCCCGAATGGCCGGTATGTTCGCGTGCGGTTCTGCTCGCGATGTTCAGCCAACCGGTAGACCAGCCGGCGCTCTCAGACCCGGTGCCGACCCTTTTTCTCAAACGAAGAAGGGTAAATCCCAATCAACCATAAAGAATACCTTCATGAAGAATGCCAAGGCCTATGTCGGCCGAGCTATGGCCAAATTTTTCTACTTCAACCACATCCCATACAATGTGACCAATAGCCCATATTACAGGCCCATGGTGGATGCTATTGCGGAATCGGGACGTGGCGTTGCTCCACCCACTGCTTGGGAGCTGTCACACACATACTTGGACATGGAGTATGAAGAGATGAAAAATTATGTAGAAACATTTCGTGTTCAGTGGGATGAGTACGGTTGCACACTGATGTGCGATGGCTGGACAACACAAAACAGAAGGAAGATAATTAACTTCCTTGTGTATTCGACCCACGGGACGGTGTTCCTGGACTCTGTGGATGCAACCAACCAATTCCAGAACGGTCCTTACATATTTGATCTTATGGACAAATATGTAGAACTAATTGGGGAGCATAGAGTAGTCCAGGTAGTTACCGACAACGGGGCAAACTACAAGTCAGCTGGGCAGCTGCTGATGCGAAAGAGACAGCATCTGTATTGGACCCCGTGTGCGGCGCATTGTATCGACTTGATATTTTCTGACATGGCAAAAGAAGAAGTAGTCAAAAATATCGTCACACAAAGTCAGATGGTAACAGGATTCATATACAACAAAGGATGGGTGCTCAGCTTGATGAGAAGAGAGACGGGTGGAAAAGAGTTGATCCGGCCCGCGATAACAAGATTTGCGACCCACTTCATTGCTTTGGACTCTCTGTACGCGCACCGAGATGACCTGCGGAGAATGATCACATCCAGGGACTGGTCCGATAACTTTCCAAGGCTTAAACCAAAAGATAGGGAGGTTGGAAACAACGTGTACGATCTGATTCACGGCGATGAATTCTGGCAGAGTATCTCTAATGTCATCGCCGTATTTGAGCCCCTGGTGAAGGTTCTTCGAATGGTCGACAGCGATGATAAGGCCGAGATGGGGTATCTCTACGAGGCCATGGACCGTGTCAAAGAGGAAATTCGGAAGAATGTTGGTAGGGGATACAGAAAATGGTGGGACATGATAGACAAGAGATGGGATAAGCAGCTACATCAAGATATTCATGCTGCAGGCTATTTTCTGAATCCTCGCTTTCAATACTCCTCCAATGCAACAAACGACAACGAGGTGCTGGTTGGACTCAGACGCGTGATCGAGAGGCTTGAACCAGACATCTCGAAGCAAATTGAGATTGACAGAGAGGTAAATGAAATTCGGATATTTTTATTTTGATATATGATTCGATGTAGCAGTTCACATTCTAAAATTATGATTGATAATTGTAGCTGGAGGCCTATAAGATGAGAGTTGGTTATTTCGGCTCCGCTAAGGCGGAAATGGCGATAACAAGGGTCACTCCAGGTATCTATATGGATCTTAGATTTCTATATGTTCCCTATAAAACGGTCCATCTTTTCTAACCACTGGAACTTGTTGCAGCTCAATGGTGGCTAAGCGTTGGGTTAGAGCAAGCTCCAACGCTTACACGATTAGCTGTGCGTGTGTTGAGCCAAACTGTCTCGTCGTCCAACTGTGAACGAAACTGGACCACCTTCTCCCTCATTCACACAAAGACCAGGAACAGGCTAACAATGGAACACCTTAAAAGGCTGGTCTATGTGCATTATAATATGAGACTGCGACATAGACATGCGAGAAGGAGCGAGAAGGCCGATCACCAGCTGATCGATTTGGATCAGATTTTTCACGAGGATGATCCATTGGAGGAATGGACCAGGGAGACAGAAGACAGGGTGCTCGATGACAGAGACAATCCTTGGTTGGACGAGGCGCTTGCGGAAGCAGAACGTACACGAAGCAACCAGCCGCGGCCAAGTCACGCCCCTGCAAATATCACGTACAAGCGAAAGAAGGCACTCACTCGGGCTCGGCACGATAGCGATGATGGTTCGTCTCCCGATGACCAAGGTCCTACAGACGGAGGTTGTGGTGCGTCGGCATCCGTTCGCCCTGCTGAGAGACGTGGAGACCATACTTATGATACGCATGGGTATAGAGAGCATGATAGGCAGCACAGTGAAGAACGGGGGGACGATGCCTACGGTAGACACTCTGAATATCAAGGGTATCAACGCGCTTCTGATTATTATGGAGGTTATGAATCTTATTCCGGTGGATACTCAGGAAGCCAAGGCGATTATTGCGCACCGTACAGACACTCTGATGTCTATGCTGACTATGATAGTCAATACAGGTACGGTCTGAACGTGACTGAGCAGTCCAGCAGTCAAGGCAGTCATGACACGCCTTTCATCGAGCAGAGCCGGCCCTCAGCATATGATAACATGATGATATCTTTTTTAGGCCCGGAACAGATGCAGTATTCATATCCTCCATACTACCATGCACAGCAGCCGGATGATGAGAACTACGAATGAGATTTTTGTATCTTTTTATTTATTTTCTTCATTTTTGTATCTTTTGATGTATTTTATTCAGCTTTTGTATTATGAAGGCAGATTTATGGTTCATCAATATTTATTGTTCTTTTATATCTATTAATTAGTTAATTGTTGTTACAAATGAGTAATGTGAACAGAAAAATACATTAAAAATACATGAAAATACATAAAAAATAAAGAAAATGCATAAAATACAGAAAAATACAGCAAAGTATCTCCGATACCGAAATACAGGACAATACAACAAAGTATAAAATACAGGAAAATACTGTTAAATACAAGAAAATACAGTAAAATACAGCAAAGTATAAAATACAAAAAAAATACAAAAATACAGGAAAATACAAGAAAATACAAAAATACAAAAATACAGGAAAATACAAGAAAATATCTCCGATACCGATACCGATACCGAAACGAAACTACCGATACGGACGATACGGACGATACCGAAACTTGCTTCCGATACCGCCGAAACGGGCGATACCGATACCGAAACCTAAATTTTGGGCAGAGCGATACCCTCTCCGAAACCGATACCTAAAACCTTGCTATGATCAATACCAATTGTAAAAGAAAAAAATCTTTACCAATTGAAAGTAATAATTGGAGCCATGGGCCATAATTGTATCATTGCATTGATATAGAAAAATCAAGTAACAATGATACAAATGATATTGCCAAAATAAAGTACAACAAATAAAGTGTTGGCAACATCAATGGGTTGAGTTTGAGACCCCAATTACCAATTGTAAAAAGCTACGTATGAACTCAAAAATAACACAAAATGAGAGTTAAAATATGTTTTAAAATATTTTTAAACATACATAACATACTACTCCCCCATTGACATACAAATGGATCAACAAATGCATGTATGACAATGAAACCCCAAGGTCCCATTTTCATGAAAAATAGTTTGAAGAATATTTTCAAAATCATAAAAAGTCACACACAATCAATGAGTATGCTTAAATAATAAATATTAAAGCAAAATACACATGCAATATGCATATGTGTGAGAGACCTAAACATTAGGGAACTAAACCCAAGAAGAGTTTGATTTCCTAATTTAATCACATGAGGTGATCGCATCCCTAACTAAAGAGTTGATGTATCTATTCCTCTCTTGCACACTGCACTTAGTGGGAATCCAAAGACTTAAGGATTTCTTAGGCAATGGTTGTATTTGGACGAGGGGTAGATGTGGCATGCTTAGGTGTAAAAAATATTTCTTGGCATGCAAAGAATAAGGGGTTTGCTTCTAGGCAAAAAATGAAGAAGTTTCATTCTCCCTCATCACCTTATGATTTACATGCTTCGTGTTAGTGTTATTGTTATACAAGAAGACATGGTGATTCTTCTTAGGTGCATTAGCAATATTTCTTGATTTTGCACCATTTAAAGAATTAGAGTTGGGTTTGGGTACCACATTTTGAATATAACCCAATCATCCTCTATGATTTGCCGGATGTTGTTTTTCTAACAAATCGCGTAGTGAATCCCTAGAATGAACAAAGCTTACAAGCTTTTGGGATTCCTCTTCGCATTTCAACGTAAGTTGTTGAATGCATGACTCTAAACTAAGATTTTGAGCTACTAATTTTTCATTTGCAATGCTCAAATCCTTAACTTGAGAGAAGTGTGTCTCTCTCACTAGTGTCACAAGTATGCACATCATTCATATTTACACAAGTAGATTCTAATTCATACAACCTACTCATACCATCTTTAAATTTCGCTTTTAATTTAGAGTATAAGTTGATGCACCTACTTGCCCTGTTGGAGACCACATTATAGCGATATTCAAGCTCCTCATACGAAAGCGTTGGCACCTCCTCATCTTCACCATTGGATTTCTCCTCGCTAGAGATTGACGAAGACTCTTCTCCTTTTGCCATGAAGCACACTTCTTCGTTGGGGTTGAGCCATGCCTCCACCTCTTCATCACTTGAGCTTGAAGAAATTGATGAAGGATCATCGAATGCGGTGAAGCGCATGTGGGCCACCTCCTTGTCATCTTCTTCTTCATCACTTGATGAGTCCTCACTTGAGTCATCAAATGTGCCAACAAGACCCTTCTTCATGTTCTTGTTTTTGGACTCCCCTTTCCAATATTTCTTCCCTTTATAAAATTCTTTGGAGTGTTTGGAAGGGCATTCAATAGAGAGATGACATTTACCACTGCAATTGAAACAAGTAGGAGTCGTGTTAGATTTAGAGACAAACTTTGACGAAGACTTACCTTACTTGCTTTTTAGAAATTCTCTTAGTTGCTTGGCAAGCTCCATGATTTCATCATCACTAGCCTCATCCTCTCCATCTTCTTCACTTAAAGCTTCTCGATGGAACTTCTTTCTCCACTTGATTGGTTCCTTCTCGGCATGGAATGCAATCCCCCTTTACTTCTCCGGCTTCTCGGGCTTGGATGGTTGAATCTCCTTCTTATGTTGAAGCTTTACTTTATACGCCATGAGATTCTCAATGCACTCCTCAACGGTGTATTTGGACATGTCGTTAAACTCCAAAATACCGTTGGCATTTAACTCCCATTGAGATGTAAGAGAGTCAATGATCTTCTCCACTCGATCCTCTTGGGAAATCACCTTCACACGTCCTTCCAAGGCGTTCAAAATATCGTGAACCTTGTGAACATTTCCGAGATGCTCTCTCCTTCCTGCATCTTAAACACCTCATATTTAGATCTAAACACACTTCTTTTAGATTTCTTTACCTTTGAAGTCCCTTCGTGAGTAATCTCCAAGGTATGCCAAATTTCGTTGGCCAATTTACACACGGAGATGCGGTTTAACTCATTGAGGTTGATGGCCTAATGGAATGCGTTCATAGCCCTCGCATTGGATTTGATCATATCATTCTCCGCCTTTGTCCTTGTAGCGGCGGGTGTTGTAGGCTTCACAAAAGAAGACTCCATAATGTACCAAAGGTCTTGACCCTCCAAGTATATCATCTTGATCTTCCAACTCGGGTAGATAATTCCGTTGAAGAGCGGAGGTCGAACAGTTGATAAACCTTCTTCATGAGACGTATATGAAGCGTTGAATGTCATCGTTGTTTGTATGCTTCAACCTCGCTCTGATACCAATTGTTAGGACCGTATGTACCTTGCAATACTAACAACAAACACTCTAGAGGGTGGGTAAATAGAGTAATGACAATAATCGTCTAATTAAAAATTAAACTTGCAAATGCAGAATTTTAAGTGCAAGAGAAATTTAAACAACACAATCAAGCAAACGCAAATGCACAAAATTTTACTCTGGTTACCCGACTTGGGTACATCCAGCCACACCAAATATTCACTATGATCCTACATAAGGTAGTGAATACAATCTCATACAAGGGATGATTCCATACACAAGGAATTTGAACTTTCACAAAGAGAGAACCTGACTCTCACAAAGAGAGTACTCAACCAACCATACACAAGGGTTAAACTCTCACAAAGAGAGAAACTAACTCTCACAAAGAAAGTTATGGTTTCAAGAAACAAATGAAACAAATAGACTATTACATATGCCTTGATGATACTCAATTTGAATGCAAGGCATGGAAGAGGTTCTCCAAGTGTTGAGATGAGCTTGATTGCACTTGGAGGATTTCCCTTGAGCTAACTTCAATGCATGAAGAGGATCAGAGTTCTATAGATGAAAATGAGAGAATTAGGAGTGGCTTATTAATTACTTAAGATGTTCAATGATAACCAAGAGTTCTAATAGAACTAACACATCTCCTATATATATGAAGCTAAGAAAACCCCATAAAATCCAAGCAAAGAGCCAAAAAGACAAATCTGCAACGGCTAGAAAATGGCAATTTACGGCTCGGATAAGCGCCTGAAGAACAGCGGACATGCGACTGATCAACGGTCAGATTATTCCCTACGGCTATAATCTGAGCCAGGATAGGTGACTGCAGAAGACTACACAGGCGTATGTACACTGTGCAGGTGCCTGAACAGACTTCAGCAGGAGACTGACAGGAGGGATGGAAAGGTCAACTTTCGCACGTATGCATTCAGACGACTGATGAACAAAATCCAAGCGCCTGAAGAAAGACATGCGGCTGAAAACTCTACATTAGTCGGCTGCCACACAAGATGGATTGGTGCTCAAGTTTGACAGGTTGCGCACACTGGTACTCAGACGACTTCTGAACAATCGTCAGGCGCCTGATGTCTGACAGGCGCATGTCTTTTGTTCTTCAATCGCCTGCACCAAAAGCTCAAGAAAGAGTCAAGAAATTGTTGACTTGAGCTGTACATAATAGTCGTCTGTAGAAGTCTGGTCAGGCGCCTGGTCCTGCCTTCAGCAGGTGCCTATTGGAAGGCCAAAAACTCCAATTGAGTTATTTGGCATGGGGAACCTATTGGATTGAATTTAATGAAGATCCTAAGGTTCACTAAGATAGTTAATGCATATGCATGAATGAGAGACCATTTAATCAAGGCATTACAAGATCCTAGACTCAAAAAGAGAAATGCAAGTAATAAAGAATTACATGGATTACAATTTGCATCTGCTAGAGTATAAAGAATTACATGGATTACAATTTGCATCTGCTAGAGTCTAAATCTTTGACACCTCTTAATGAGCTTCTCTTCATTAAGTTCCAAGCTTTGGCAATGCTCATCTTGAAGTTCATCCTTGCACCAAGCATTTAATCTCCAAAAAGCTATTCTCCAAATGATAAATATGATACTAAAAACATTGAGCCATTAGCAACAACATAATGTTCTGATCATCATCAAAATATTGGTCTAAAACACCAATACCTAACAGCTCTATCCCAATGATTAACCATCATTGATTTACAAAAGTTCCATTAGTCAAAAATTATGGATCGTTTTATGAGTAACATATACAAATTTACGATCCTTATAGATACCTAGAATGACCCATGTTATCGTCATTTCTGCCTTACTGGAGCTGAAATAACCAACTCTCATCTTATAAGTCTCCAGCTACAATTATCAAGCATAATTTTAGAATGTGAATGACTTCATCGAATCATATATCAAAATAAAAATATCTAAATTCCATTTACCTCTTTGTCTATGTCAATTTGCTTCGAGATGTCTGGTTCCACCCTCTCGATCACACGTTTGAGTCCATCAGCACCGCGTTGTCGTTTGTTACATTGGAGAAGTACTGGAAACGAGGATTCAGAAAATAGCCTGCGACATGAATATCTTGATGTAGTTGTTTATCCCATCTTTTGTCGATCATGTCCCACCATTTTCTGTAGCATGTACCAACATTCTTCCGAATTTCCTCGTTTACACGGTCCATGGCCTCATAGAGATACCCCATATCGGCCTTATCATCGTTATTGACCATTTGGAGAACCTTCACCAGTTGCTCAAACAATGTCTACTGACATCCCTAAATCTCTTCATACTTCATGTCCAAATATGTGTGACAGCTCCCAAGCAGTGGGTGAAGCAACGCCACAACCAGCTTTCGCAATAGCATCCACCATGGGCGTGTAATATGGGTTATTGGTCACATTATATGGGATGGTGTTGAAATAGAAAAATTTGGCCATAGCTCGGCCGACAAAGAACTTGCCATTTTTCATGAAGGAATTTTTTATGGTTGACTAGGATTTACCCTTCTTCGTTAGAGAAAAAGGGTCGACACCGGGCCTGAGAGCACCGGCTGGTCTACCGATTGGTTCAACATTGCGAGCAGAACCACAAACGAACATGCCGGCCATTCGACCGACACGTCTACCCGTTCTGGCTAGCCCAGAGGCTCAGACGATTCTGCTCGCATCCTTCTGCCCTTACGCCTAATCTCTTTTTCAGCAAGTTCTTGCCTACTTGCTCTAAGAGCTCTTCTAATATCTCTCGCCTCCACGGTATTATCCTCATACTCATTTAAGTCATCTGATATTTCCTCTATAGCTTTTGCTCTTATCTCCTCAATCATCTTCTTCTCAAATCTGGAGTGTACCATTTCTTTCTTCTCAAATATGTGTGCTTTCATCTCCGCACGCATTTCTTTTGGTGCCTTGAAGCATGTCAGCACATCCTCGATAATTGCAGCCAAGTGTTCCTTAAGGTGAGAAGCGCCTCCATGCATTTCTTTATGACATTTGTTGCACCTTATATGTATATGGTTATTTCCGATCATTGTAAATTGAGATCACCCAATATCCACAATCTTCTCCTTAGGAGTTCTTCGAGACATTTTAATTACTGTGACATATAACAATGTAAAATTGTAGTGAAAAGACAAATTATTTTTATAATTGCTAACCTCGTTTTAATTATTGAAAAGGATCTTTAACGTATTTGACTAGATATAATCAACGGCGTTACATTATGATAATAGGCATTCTAGTTTGGTCCAGTTGAACACGGCCAGACAGGTTTTGCTAGGTTAGGATCACTATCCCCAATCAGAGATGTGGTGATACAAAGCCCTCGGTGCAAACAATTCTAGACACCGGTTCGTGGACACCTTAAGAATGACGAATATTATAATGTGTAACATCGATTTAGTTTAGGTTCATTTTTCCTAGTTATACAATCGACGACGTCACATTATGATAATAGTCGTTCTAGATTGGTCCAATCGAACACGGCCAAGCAGGTTTTGTTAGGTTAGGATCATTATCCCCAGTTAGAGCTGGTGTGATCCAAAGCCCTGGGCGTAAACAATTCTAAACACCGATTCGTAGACGCCTTAAGAATGCTGATTATTAAAATGTGTAATATCGATTTAATTTAGGTTCATTTTTTCCTAGTTAATCCTAATTAACTAGGCATATCCTAAAACTAACATTTTAGGATTATAATAAATACTTTACTTTTTAAGTATTTTTAAGTATTTTTTATTTTTATTCAGTATTTCCCTAACCACTTTTTTACAATATCTAACCTCATTTTTCTAGAAATTTTAGTATTTTTAGACCTTAGTATTTAGTATTTTTAGTATTTTCTAGAAATTGTAGTGAAAATGCAAACATTTATAGTGCAAAATATAAAAAATTATATGAAAAATTTAATTACTAAAATTATGATATTTGTCTAACCTATTTTTAATATTTTCCAATATTAATTTATTTAGTATTATAAGTATTAAGTATTTTAGTACTTTAGTATTTTAAGTATTTCTAACCTATTTTTATTAAGAAATTTTCCTATTTTTAGTATTTTAAAGTATTTTTGTCCATATAATACTCTCTAAAATTTTGGATTTATTATGTATTGTTAAGCATTTTTTTATTTTTAAGTATTTTTTCCTCTAACCACGTATTATATGGGAATTAAATTGATGTTAGACAAATAGTAGTTTTAGTAGTCTAAATAGTATTTTTCGTATTTATTATGTATTTTTCCGTATTTATTATGTATTTTAAAGTTTTTTTTCATCTTTTTAAGGATTTATTATGTATTTTTAAGTATTTTTAACTTATTAGCCTTTAGATTTCCCCTGTATTTACAAGTATGACATTCTTTATGTTGCTTGTGTTTTCAGCTCTCATGTCAAACTTGCAATTATAACGAACAGCAAGGGTATTTTGGTAATTAAGCTAACACGCACTACCCATTAAGTTTCAGCATTACCCCTAGCTTTCTTATTATTTACAAGTATGTCATTACCGATATTTCATTAGGTTTTACTCACATGTCGAGCTTGTAAATAAGCCAAATGTCGTGGGTAGTTTGGTAATTTAACTAAAATTTAATTACCTCCCGGGCAAAAATTCGATCGCATTGTTCGCTACTTCGCTTCTTCGAAAAATGCCAGCGAGATGCGACGAGCCCTCGAGTGGTTGTGACAACGGTTCGACGCCTTCAGCGGCCTCGTCAACGATTCGACGCCTCCATATCCTTCTCCCAGCGGCCTCGTCGACGATTCGAAGCCCTGTCGACAATTCCCAGTGGCGAATTCTCCCTCTGAAGGCAACTAAGGCAACGGGAGATGAGATTATGGCTTTTGCTAAGCTCGATGGGATTCGGGCTTCAGATTCTTCAGCGCAGCTCCTCAGGCCGCAGCTCCTCATTGGGATGACATTATGAGGTAAGAAGCTGAATCTCCCCTCCTTTTATAATTTTTTCCTCCATCATCCTGTACATTCACATGATTCTGCCTGTGCTTGTTCATTCACGGGGGAGGGGTATTGTTAATTCACAGGGGAAGTCACGGGGCTGTAGGGTTTAGGGATATGGGCTAGGGTTATGGGCTTTTTCTTCTTCCCTTTCTTACTTTCTTCCTCAGTTTCTAGCCAAAACTTTCTTACTGACTTTCTTATTCAGTTTCTAGGGTTTCGGCCAGTTTTGCCCGATATTGGGTAAAACTGGTCGGCCAAAACCGATACAATGCCCCAGGTCTGGTATCGCTCTCTTCCGATACCGGGAGGAAACGGCCGAAACCCTAGAGTTTCGGTCGATACCTCAAACCTTGATTCAAAAAAACTTGCACATACATTCTACTCGATGGTCATCAAACACAGCATTATTTGCTCATTCTACTCCATGGTCATCAAACAAAGCATTATTTTAGCAAATGGATAAGTGCCTACTACAAAAAAGCAGATGGTGCTAGTTTCATACCAGTGATGCATATTCAACATTCTTTCCAAACATCCGGTTTGTTTCAATAGGAGACTTCCATGCCAGAAACAATTTAAAAATCGAAGAGGTAAGGTTGATTAGAGGCACACAAGCAGAGTTGAGAGGGACGTGGAAAGAAAGAAAAGGGAATTAAGGTTTCACAATTTTTTCGTGCCCGCAAATCATGACTAACCTTAACCTTGCCCAATCAAAACAAAATTAGAGTCCTCCATCACATAAAAGAACAAAGCAGCATCTCAATCTTTCTTCAACAATCCATCACCATTCAACAAAAGAAAGGCTCCAATCCCTTTTATCAAGATCGAAACTTGCCTAAGAAGAAAACAAATTCCAAAAAAATTGAGACTAATCCTAATTAAAAATTATATTGCCTTCTTCATTAAAGGCTACGAGATATTCAAAAGATAATTTACTAAAATAAGAATACAAATTAAGAAAGGAGTCATCAATAAGCTCACTTTCAGAATCCAGACATGGATTATTTTCTGAACAACACATGCAAAATTTGAAAATATGATAAATCTAAAGGTACTTTTAAATATAACCAAAGGCAACAGTTGACATGCATCCATGTAACAAACTATTTTTGAAGATTATGAGCCTATATCATTGATGTAAAATTTTAATTCGCATATTCACACACACACCCCCCCCCCCGACAAGGCTTATTTCGATCCTACAAGTGGTAGCAGAGCATGTTATTACAGACATACGGTAGGGATGGCAAATTTCAGTAGTGCTTTTCCTGAGGGTCAATCAACAATTAGGCGACCCAAGTTCAACGGATCTGATTATGCTGATTTGAAAGCTAGGATGATAATATATCTTATAACAGTAGATTGTGAAGTTTAGGAAATAATTGAGACGGGTTACAAACTTCTTTTTACTTCCTGTTATGCTGATAGAAAACATAGAAATTCCTAAACCAAAGTATAGTTGGAGTTGGGTGACAAGAAACATTTTTCACTTAATGCCAAAGCTATAAATGCTCTTATCTGTGCACTTGATAAAACTGAATATAACCGTGTTTGTCATTGTTTGACTGCACAGGGAATCTGGCATACTCTTGAGGAGACACATGAGAAAACCTCACAAGTTAAGGAGTCAAGATTAGCCCTGCTAAACAATGAATATGAGAACATCATTATGGAGAGAAGAAAGCTTGAGTCAAAGAAAATCTTGATGAGATGCCTGAGGAAGAAACTGGAGTCAATATGGACATGCCTGAATCCTCAAAACCAAGGTTGGACATTAAAAAATTGAAATTTAGTTTAGTTCACCCATCAGAATTGGTTCTGGGTAACTCAATAGCAGGTATACAAACTCGTTCTGCTTTTAATAAAAATCTTTGTGCTCTGAGTATTCTTGGTGATTTTATTTCTGAAATTGAGCATAAAATCATTATGATGCACTTAATGAAGAAAGTTGGGTAATGACGATGCAAGATGAACTTAACCAATTTGAGAGAAATAATGTATGGAAACTTGTGCATAGGCCTAGTGACTATCCAGTTGTGGGAACCAAATGGATATTTAAAAATAAACTTGAAGAGCACTGGAATGTAATCAGAAACAAGGCTAAATTGGTTGCACAATGATATAATCAAATTGAGGGAATTGATTTTGAAGATACTGTTGCACCAGTTGCTTGGTTAAAAGCCATTAGAATCTTGCTAGCTTTTGCATGTTTTAAAGGTTTTAAACTTAAACAAATGGATATTAAAAGTGCCTATTTAAATGGATATTTAAAAGATGTTTTTGTTAAACAACCTCATGGTTTTGAGAATCATGAATTTTCCAATCATGTGTATAAACTTGAAAAGGCTTTATATGGTCTGAAACAAGCTCCCCGAGCTTGGTATGATCGTCTTACTACATATCTTTTGAAAAATAAATTTAAGAAAGGGAGTGCGGACACGACTTAATTCAGGTTGCATGAACATGATGGATTTTTGGTTGTACAAATTTATGTTGATAATATTATTTATGGTGCTACTAATGATCTTTTTATGTCAAAAGTTTGAGAAAGGTATGCAGGATGAATTTGAGATGAGCTTAGTGGGTGAATTAAAGTAGTTTTGGGATTTCAAATAAAGCAAAGTGTGGAATGAATCTTCATTTCACAAACGGATGATGTGAAGGAGCTCTTGAAACGTTTTGGGCTGAAAAATGTGAAACCCATTGGAACATCTTTAAGTCCTTCAACCAAGCTTGATAAGGATAAGAACGGAATTTCAGTTGATCAAAAAATACCGAGGTATGATATGCTCACTTCATTATCTTACTGCTTCAAGACCTGATATCATGTTCTCTGTTTGTTTGTGTGCACGTTTCAAGTTAATCCTAAAGAATCTCACATGAAGGTTATTAAAAGAATTTTTCGATATCTGATGCATACACAGACACTTGGATTATGGTACACATCTTGTGATAATTTTGACTTGGTAGGCTATTCAGATGCGGATTATGCTGGTTGTCTTATGGACAGGAAAAGCACTAGTGACACATGCTTCATGCTAGGACACTCTTTAGTTACATAGTCAAGTCGAAAACAAAATAGTGTTGTGTTATCTACTACTGAAGCCGAATATATTGTCATATGTAGTTGTTATGCTCAAGTAATATGGATGATGGAAACATTATTCAATTATGGCTTAAAACTTAAAAGTGTTTCTTTACAATGTGATAGTAAGAGTTAATTGATATAACAAATAATCATGTTCACCACTCTCGTACTAAACACATAAATGTTAGACATCACTTTATTCGCGATCATATTGCTAAGGAAAATGTACATATAGAATTTATCCCAATTGATTATCAACTTGCGGATATTTTTACTAAACCTTTAGCGCATGATCATTTTCACGTCTACGTTTGGATTTAGGCATCATTGATTCAACATAGTGGTGTTTTGTGTTAATTTTTTAAAAACAATAAAATTAAAATTAAAATTAAAATTTTTTACCTTTTTTGCTTCCTTCAAATTAAACGTTTGATAGATTACATACTCATGTCACAGCCTTGTATTAGCCTTGTATTATATTCTTGTTAATATATTGACATGTTGGACTTTCATGACTACCAGAAACAATGTAAACATACTTTTCTAGATTCATACATCTCCTCACTTTACTCTCACAGATCTTTTCATTGATATGGTGGTCATGTGCACATGAAATCTAGGATTACTGTTGAAGATGAGGTGGTTATATGGTCATTGTAAGATTACTGAGAGGATCTGTTATGTCACCGTTATAAATGAAAATGAAGCTAGATTAAAACACCACCACCACTAACAAAACAAAACCAAAACAAAAATATGTTTGGCTACGCATGAAAATGGATACGGTTTATAGCATGACATTACTCAATAATATCTGACCTTAACTAAAGTAAATATTCTTTACAGTCGGTGTTTTCATTCCTCAAGCGATGTCACCCCTCGTCTAAGCGTCCTATATGGCAATGCATGGGTGCTGGTACCTTAAGCTCTTTTCAAAAGAGTTAGGGACAAACAATTCGAATATAAGTACATACTTCTCAATATTTGCATGGTATGCGGTTTGACTTTTGGTGGTAATTTCATGTTGCATCTCCCCTTTACATCGTTTTTAACACTTTTTACAACTTCGGGGATGTTAATCTAGTTCTGTATTTTCACTTATTCTCTTCTTCAAGATACTCTTTATGCTCATTATGTTTCATATTTTCTAATGATGGCTACTGTAAATGATATGTTTTATGTCATATGTTCTTCTCGTGACAACTAAAGTGGGAGAAAGAAAGAGAATTTGCAGAGTGAGCAGGGGAGAAAGTGTGAGAAGTTGCATATGACTTTTATATAGGGGGAGTTTGTTCAAGAGTAATTTTAAGAAGAGTTTGTTCAAGAGTGATTTTAAGAAGGGGGAGTAGGTTATCTTATTTTACCGACTTGATATCTGTTTGTTTCATGACTACACAAGTGTGTTTGTTATATGCGGAGTATGTGAATATTTTGCATATGTATTTTGCCTTTTGCATTCTTGCACAAATTATATTTTTAGGATTGTTCTCATCAAAAGGGAGAGATTGTTGAGTTTAACATTTGATGAGCTCTTGGTTAATGTGAACAAAACCTACTGAACTTTTTGATGTATTTGCTCTGTATTGTGCAGGTTATCATATGCCATGATAGTGTTGTCCATGACAAAAGGAATTGTAAATGGGGTTTCATGCAAATGGACATGAACATGTTCATCTAAAGTGGTTTCATGCAAAAGGAAATTTAAAATGGGTTTTTCATGCAAATGGTCATCAACCGATTTTCTTCAACAAAAGTATGCGGGATATTATTTCGAAGAGCTCGACGAAACGAATCCAACGGTATCAAGAACACACTAATCGGAGTTCGAAAAAAAGAGATAACTAGGTTTAAAGTTTGATATAAACTCCATTAATACGTGGGGGTCTTTTGATAGCCAATGTGAAAGTTTTATTTCTTCATTTGCTTAGTCGTGAGTTGAAGGGAATTCACATCATGTAAATCCAAAAACAAAGCATGAAAGCAAGGTTTCTTCATGCAAAGGAACAAGGACATAAATAGCAAACAAATGAAAGGGACTTGGTGTCCTTGGATTAGCTAAATGGGAAAGAAATGAAAGGGACTTGGTCTCCTTGGCGGTAAGTTTCTAAGAGAAAACAAATGAAAATTGGAGAGCAACTTCTTTCTTCATGGCCAAAATTCGCATTCCTTCATTCCCACGTGAAGTCTTGGCCATAATAAAGAGGCTTCATACATGAAGATGAACTTTGTTTTGTTTTGTTGTGCATGGCCGAAATGTTTAAGTGATTCACACGTGAAGTTAGACTTGGTTTTGTTGTGTTGTGGCCGGCCAAATTGAATGGAACAAAAGCCAAAATTCATTTGGCTTTCTTAAACTTAAATCATATTTAAGGGAGCCTTGCGGATGGAGAAAAAGATAACACAAGAGAACACAACACAAGTCTTATCCAAGTGCAAAGGAGGAGTAAAAAAGGGAAGAGACGGGAGTCAGACGATAATTCAGAAAGGATAAAATCAAGCAGTCTCAAGCTCGGCGTCAGCCACTACGTATCAGCACAACGGGGCAACACTGAGAAATCATAAACTCCTTCATCGTTAATAATTTCTATTTGTGTTGTTATTGTAATAAATTGTCAAACTATTTTCTAAGGGGTTTGAGTCACATATGTTGCGATTCAGGGATTCTTGAATCACGGGATGTGAGTCAAGGCAAGATTACTAGATTAGGTTAGATCAATCTTTAGCGGTGTGCGAGTTTACAGGTGTTGTAAGTGGTTGATTGATTGATCTGATTAGTTACCCAGGTTCGGCTTATAAAAAGCCTATGTCCTGTCCCCATCACTAATCAAATCAATCAATCAACCACTTACAACACCTGCAAACTCGCACACCGCTAAAGATTAAAGAATGATCTAATCTAATCTAGTAACCTAACGTTAAAAGTTTCTATTTGCTATAACAATCAAATTACGTATGACAACATCAGTTGCAAATATATATAATGTAGAAGGCACAGAGAGACACATAGATTTACCTAGGTTCATCTTATAAAAAGTCTACGTCCTGCCCCCCAAGATCACTAATCAAATCAATCAATCAACTGCTTACAACATCGGTAAACTCGCACACCACTAAAGATTGATCTAACCTAATCTAGTAATCTTGCTTTGACTCACGCCTCGTGAATCAAGAATCCCGAATCACAACACATGTGACTCAACCCCCTCAGAAAATAATTTAACAATTTATTACAATATCAACACAAATAGAAATTATTAAAGATGAAGGAGTTTAGGATTTCTCAATGTTTTCCCGCTGTTCTGATACGTAATGGCTGACGCTGAGCTTGAGATTGCTTGATTTTTCTCCTTTCTGAATTATCATCCGGCTCTCATCTTTCTTCCCTTTTTTACTCCTCCTTTGCACTTGGATAAGACTTGTGTTGTGTTCTCTTGTGTTATCTTTTTCTCCATCTGCAAGGCTCCCTTAAATAGGGTTTAAGTTTAAGAACGCCAAATGAATTTTGGCTTTTATTCCATTTAATTTGGCCAGCCACAACACAACAAGACCAAGTCTAATTTCATGTGTGAATCCCTTAAACATTTCAGCCATGCACAACACAACACAACACAACAAAGTTCAACTTCATATATGAAACATCTTTATTTCGCCAAGACTTCACGTGGGAATGAAGGGATGAGAATTTTGGCCATGAAGAAAGAAGTTGCTCTCCAACTTTCATTTGTTTTCTATTAGAAACCTATGGCCAAGGAGGCCAAGTCCTTTTCATTTCTTTCCCATTTAGCTAATCCAAGGACACCAAGTCCCTTTCATTTGTTTGATATTTATGTCCTTATTCCCTTGCATTAAGAAACCTTGCTTTCATGCTTTATTTTTTGATCTTGCATGATGTGAATTCTCTTTAACTCGCGGCTAAGCAAATGAAGAAATAAAACTTTCACAATGGCTATCAAAAGACCCCACATATTAATGGAGTTTATCTCAAACTTCAAAACTAGTTATCACCTTCTCCCGAACTCCGATTAGTGTGTTCTTGACACCGTTGTGTTCATCTCGTCTAGCTCTTCGAAATCTCATCTAGCTCTTCGAAATGATATCACACATGATATACTTTTGTTGAAGAAAATTAGTTGATAACCATTTGCATGGAAACCCCATTTTAAATTTTGTTTTGCATGAAACCACTTTAGATGAACATGTTCATGTCCATTTGCATCCATTTGCATGAAACCCCATTTACAATTCCTTGTCATGGATAACATTATCATGTCATATGACAACATGCACAATACAGAGCCAACGCATCAAAAAGTTCAGCAGGGTTTGTTCACATCAAACAAGAGCTCATCAAATATTATACTCAACAATTGATGGATGTTGCACATAACACAATAAATTCGACACAATGGTCTGGCGCTAATAGAAGTAGCGTACTCTCCATCTAGTGAAGGTGCCAAGGCAAGGCTTTTTAGTAGCAATAGTGGACGGTTCTTATGAGATCTAATCTATTTAGGACATTGGAATCAAACGAAGGTCGAAGGACCAGTCGATTCATTAAGGTGGCAGCCGGGACTATTTATTCGGTTAATCACCAAAGTTTGGAAGAGGAAGTTGCTATGGATGACACCTCTCGGCCTTGTTTTTTTTTTTTGCAAAGTCAGGGGCCAGACGCCATAGAGCAGCTAGGTATAACGGCAACCTTGCCTGGCAACATTCCCAAACCTAGTAGCAGACAGGCAGGTTGGGCCAGAATTCAAAGTGGACCAGACTCTGGTCCTTTTTGTTTCAGCTGCTCCCACACACGTAGCCTGGAAGATCTTAGTTTTCATAGATTGGACAAGTACGTAGGTATCGTCATGGGACCGGGGAAGGAGTCTCAATCGATCCTACTTGGGTTGTTTACGGGTTGTTTACTTATTGCTATATAGAGGAATCCAAAGATACGCAATTCCTTTTGATCCTATCCTGCATTTCTTTCACTTAATCAATATGTGCCGTTCTACATTAAATCTTCTTGATTGGAGAACACTCAACCTCAAGCTTAAAATAGGAGAGAAAGAGATAGTCTGGATCCGATGGCGCCCATGGCTTTGGACTCCTCAAATTATCCGAAGTTGTCCAGCACTAGCGCCCCCCCCCCCCCCCCCCCCTCCCCCCCCCAAAAAAAAAAACAAAAACAAAAAAGAACCTGATATCCCATTGATCGGAGAAGAAACTTATATATGATCAAAAACAAGAATGGATGCATGATCTCCTTTATCGGCACAACCTTGATGAGACTGACTCCAAAATCGGTAATCAAAAGTTCCAGCAATGTGGTAGCAAATGGAAAAGATGGAGGGTACCAAAGTAGGGGCTGTTTTGCATCTTTTGGCAGCAACGATGACTTTTCGACTATGGTCAGCAACTAATTGGGGGCCTCGGGCAGCATAGATGGAGATTCTCACTTTTGGTGACAGCCGGAAAGTTGTTTCGACTTTCGAGCGCAATGCTGTGCGTTGAGTATTTACTGCTTCAAGCCTCACAATGATCTTGTTCATCTTGAAGGTAGATGGCATTTGGTCCTCCAAACATCTGCTTCAAAACCTTACTACTGGTTTGAAATTGGACTGGAGGCAGATGCGGCTCGAGATGAATGCACAAGAAGGAAGGATCATAGAAATAAAGGTTTCAGACCATTTTGAGGCCTCACACCATGGGTAACATCTTCACATCACCAATACAAAAACAACCATCTCTATCACGTGGCTAAGAAGAGCAAAACCTTACTATTCTCAAATTCGATATATTGACAACATTGATTGCTCATAGTCAGGCTCAGATTACTTTGAAAAAATCAAGGACCAAGCATTGGGAAAAGAAATATTCCATTCTAGCATAAAAGCATCATATGATTGTGAACTATGTCCGCAAGATATCTCGAAAGCTTTACAAACAGTGAGGATATGTTAATGATATCATTAAAGGATCAAAGTGTTAGGGAGATTTGCCTCAACAAAGAAAAAATGTTAAGGAAATATTCTCATTCAAGCAATAAAGATAAATACATAGAGGACATATAGAAAGCAAGACAAGAAAATAAATAATAGTATGTGCAGACATCGGAAACAGCTTGTACTTTGTCATGTTCTTCTCTAAATAATTACTATCTTGATAGCTTTTCAGCCTCTTGTCAGTTAAGAAAACTCACATGGTTGTCTCACTCTATTTCATCCTTGCTCTCAACTTTAGCTACATAGTGTTCCTACTTAAAAGTTCCGTTCTCTATACTTAGAATTAATCCCCTCGCAAGCACCCGTTGACACAAAATGGTACTGCTAGAATTTTGGTGCGGGTGGCAAACTTGTAATTTTGGGCTTACGAGGCATTTTTGTAATTGTCGACAGGTGGAGGTGTTAGTGCTATTTTCTCATAATGAATTTGGTTAAGAATAAAAGGGATTAGGTGTAGACTAGAGTAGATCTTGGGAGAGTTAGGATTTATCTCAAATCAAAGCTAGAAGAGGTGTCCTCTCGAATTGAGGCCACGATCCTTTGTATTCCTCTTTATTTCTATAAAATCAGATTTTTACCACTCCAAACCCAAGAATTTTCCATCAAATTGGTATCAGAGCTCTTCGATCCGATGGCAGCAAGAAAAGTTAATGCTACGGAAGCAAAATTGGAAAGCGAGGTGGAAACCCTAAAGGAGCACCAACAATAATTGGGAAAGAACTCAAGGAAAAATTTTCTATGATGGAATACATGATGAAGGAGCTCTTGGAGACCTATTGCTACCCACAGCGCGAAGAGGAAACGCCAAAAGATGACAACTTTGAGGGACCCTCAAATCTAGGGTGAAAGGAGCAAGCTTTGGACAAGTTAAAAGGGAAAGTCGTCATCTTTGAAGAAGATTCACCTCTGAACAACTTCCGAACAACATAAATCTGAGTCAAAAGGTGAGATCTTTGGTCAACAAATAAGGAAAAATTATCTTCTTTGAGGAAGAAGAACTACCAACGTCAAATATAATCAACGGGAACTTCTACGACACAAATCTAGGACACAACGATTCTCGGTAAGAAGTGGCAGGGGGAGACAGCCCCCTAAATCGTCGACAGAGGCACCACGGCCCAGGGGCTTCGGCCCCCCGACAGGCTGCCACAGGGTGGTGAACCCCTGGGAGTCGCCTGGGCCTCGCATCCAACAGGCGGCCCCACTAGGGGCCAACAACCCTAGATGGGCCGCCTAGGGCCTCGCAGCCCTTGGGCGGCCCCAAAGGGGGCGGGCGAACCCCTCCAGTGTCACCCAGTCCCTGCGGGCCCTGGGCGACCCGCCCAGAGATTTGAGACCACTGGGCAGACCATTGTGGACCCGGTAATAGTGGGGAGCATTTCCAGGGGCCACACGGCCCCTGAATTCTTGGCGACCAACAACGACGACATATCCTGGTGGACGGTTAACTTTGGGATGCGCTTGGAGATTACTATGATGTCTACCCATGCTACGATGAGGATAGCAGAGAGCCGAAGTAGCATAAGAATGATTAAATGAGGACGAAATGGTAGTAGGAGGCCCATGTGGAGAATTTGGAGCTCAGCAGAATGCCTATCAGCAATTTCAATTGGCCAGCTTAGAGAGAGCAGTGCAGGGGTATTCGGCCATAAGAGTAGGGTCAGGAAGCTGAAATTGTCGGTTCTCAAGGGGAAGAATCCTTGTGGATGGGTTTATTGTGCAAAGAGATATTTCGCAATAAATCGCTTGACTGTGAAGAAGAAATTGTGAACAGTTGGAATTTGCTGGGAAGGGAAGGCGTTATCCTAATACCTGTGGTGGGAACAAAGGCAACCTGTAAGGTCATGAAAGGAGTTCAAGGACTACTTGATGGACCGATTTCGAGACACTCAGGTCGGAGATTTACACGAGTAGATCCTTGCGCTCAGGCAGGATGGCACAGTTAATGACTACATGGAGAGGTTCAAGGCGCTCTTAGGCCAAGTGAGGAGGATACCTGACGCAACGCTGGAGGAAAATTTCATGAAAGGGCTGTAGGAGGACATTAGGGCTGTGCTGCATATACTGATGCCAAGGGGGCTTGGAGAGGCAATGGAGATGGTCCAAATAGTGGAAGGCGATCAATGTAGTGTGGGCGGCCAACGAAATAATAAGCAGGGCCATATCCCGCACTCTTACCATGATAGAGGCTCAGAGATCTAAGCCAGTTGTGCGCAAACAGTTCAGGACAAGAGTAGCAAGCCTCGTAAAGACCGCATGTTCACGCATCTCGCACCTAGACCGACGCGCCAAAGTTTTATGCTTTCGATATGGCGAAAGGTTTTGATCGGAACATCAATGCCAGGATCGTGCTCTCAAGGTTTTGGTCATGGAGGAGGAAGAAGGCCAAGCAGCTAGGGAGGACGAGCACCCTGTTTGGAGTAGCATGCTCACAGATTTCATGACACCACCTTCAAGACAAGGTGGTTATTGGACTCGGAGTAATGTAAGAGTTGTGGTGCAGATGACAAACTTGTAATTTTGGGCTTAAGGGGTATTTTGTAATTATGGACAAATCAGTCCATTATATATATGTGGGGTGGTTTGGGCTATTTTCTCATGTTGAATTTGGTGAAAAAGAAAAGAGATTAGGAATAGACTAGAGTAGAGTTTGGGCTATTTTCTCATGTTGAATTTGGTAAAAAAGAAAAGAGATTAGGAATAGACTAGAGTAGATCTTGAAAGAGTTAGGCTTTATCTCTAATCAAACCTAGGAGAGAGCGGTCCTCCTCTCGAATTGAAGGCACTGATCATTTGTATTCCTCTTTATTTCTATAAAAATCATATTTTTACCACTCCAAGCCCTAGAATTTCCTATCAGGTACCAAATGGAAAATACTTTCGCAATCTTATGATTTTCAAGTGCCAAAAACCTAAACTAATTTACAAGCAAAGGTTCTTAATTAGAGAAAATGTCCTAAGTTTTCCATGAGTAAATAAAATTAATGAAAGGAATAAATCTGGTAAACCTCATCCAGTGTATTAAAAGGAATTTTTGAGGAGCACCTCAAGGCATTTTTCCTATGTGAAACACAAGTCTCACTTTGTGAGGTTCCAATGAAGCATGTGCATTGCGCTTTAAATGGAGCTTTTCTTTTGCAGCACAAGCTTTATTTCCATGGTTTAAAAGGTCCAACCATCCATGGATTATAAATGGTCCTCCATAAAGTAACACTGCCAGCAACTACAAGCTGACTTTTTCCTTAACATGCTATGGATTTTGATTTTCCTCGTCCATATAATATTAACAATTTCTCTTTGTTGTTATTGGTGATGAGTTGGTACTAGAATTCTTTTTACTGTAGAATTCACTATTAGTCTCTCAAATTTTCTCTCAAAGTTAATTTTTCTAATTTCCTTTGTCAATTTCTCTTGCTTTTCAGTGTATGCATTTATAAAAGTTTGTCCTTTTTTTATTTTTCATTATATAGATCTCATTTAATTCCAGGAGAGCACATTATTGACCACTGTATCAATCAAAAATTGTAAGATTTTCTCATATGTCATTCAGTACAGCTAAGTGAACTCTGATAGGACGTCATTTAATAAGACAGGTGTTCATTATCATTCTGCACTTACTTTATTTGTATGTGATAAGGGAAGTCCATCTCTGGCCCATTAAGGCTACCTTCGCAGTATACTATGCCTAATGTGGGTACTGACCTCACCCTTGCTACGGTCCAAAACAAACAGGTTGGCTTAGAAGGGGATTACCGATGTGCACCTCAAAAGTAAATTACCAAAGTACCCATATCATATCCTATAAAAAGGCATAGTTATTTAAATGAAAGGCTTGATTCGCACACTCATTATTGCCATCTTTACCTACCTGTTTACTTCTTCCATTTCACTCGGACTAACTTGAAGGTGAGAAGAAGTAAGTCGGGTCCCCAAACCCAATTTATCTTGGCTAACGTTCTTATCAGTTCCTTACATGCACCAAGAGTCACTTCTAGGAGTCTCCTCCGAGTACGCCAGCTCTTTTGGAAGCTACCCACTCTGCCACATCGCTTTCCAGCAGCTTATTATAGTTGGATACCCAATCTAATCACATGCCTTCTAGCAGGCCAAACAAGCACATACCCTAAACTTCATCACAGGCGACGTCTGTGGGGACTACCACAGACATGACTTTGATATTCACACGCAGTAAAAGTTGCCTCGACCAACTAGAAAATGACCTCCCTCCAGCTATCCCACCAACTGTCCCTTAGGTCGTGACTCTGACCGTCCCTCCGATGGTCCCTCAGATCGCCCCTATGATTGCCTCTCGGTTGCACCCTCAGAACATTTCTCCCAACTATCCCCCCAGTTATTCCTCTACCATCATCGAAAGGGTGAGGGAACATACCAGATCCCTAATGTAACAATCACACCATTATTCATCCTTATAGATCAGCTTTAATAATTTCAAGTCCAAATGTAGTCATATCCAATCTCGGATTTAATCCCAAATGCAGTAACAGATGCAGATAATGCAAGGGATGTTCAACCAAATGTTGCAACAGTGATACCCTTTCAACCCACGCATATGGGCCCTCCGAACTCACAGCCCTTGGGACAAAACATTTGTCGCCACCGCCCCCAACATCATCCAAGCTTACAAAATTAACACCGAGAAGGCCAGTCCCACTCTACACATCAAATTCTCCAAACTCATCCTTAGCAACGCAAAGGATATGGTTGTAAACAAAGAAGAAGCTCAAAAAGATAAAGATAGGAATTACCGGATGCACGAGATCAGTGACAATCTACATTATAAAGGATGAAGATTTCAAATGTTTGTCCTAGGTGGCGGGGTTTGTCCTACGTGGACAAGCTAAATATGACTAGGACAAACAATAGTTGATGACTAGGATACGTTTTGGGGGGGAAATTGAAAATGGGGTGAAATTATTTAGGGGGAAACCAAAAAATCTGAGCCATTTCACATCTAAAAGTTGAAAACAAAAGTTGGAGGGGAAAACTTAAAATTTGTGGTAACTTGAAATTTGTTGGGGGCTCAGCCATTAAATAAACTGTGCCCATAGGGGCACGGGTAATGACTAGTAATCTGATATATGAGGGACCTACCCAACCCAAAGACAGAATTAACGTATTATGTTCCTAAGGAAAATAGATTAGAGAGGAACTGCAACTTGTGACTCGTTTCAAAGTGACTCAAAAATATGGAGAAAGGGAAGAACACTAAAAGAACTGGATGCTTCTATAATACTGTCAGAACCACTTTTCGTTTAAGAGGTTCTGAAAGTCCCCCCTGTCCTGAGACTTTTGCCTTTCGAATCTCAAGAAGTACAACAGTGTGGGAGACTTTCTTGATCATGTCTATTACCATTAAGTAATGAACATGTATGGTTATGATGGGCTCGTCACGTACCAGAAGAGGCGTAAGCAAGGTGGGCCGGCGGCTTCTACATGACTCAGAGGCGTATTCGTCAACTTTTGAGTATTCTTGCACTTTTCTATTTTTAGATACGGCGTTATGTGCAATTTTGGATATGTGAGCAGTATTTATACCCCTTAGGGCCGGCCGGCTTTTCCATGCATATTTTGATTATTTTTTGAAAGAGGAGATTTCCTCGTTCTAAGGGAGAGTGCGGATGTCATCTACAATCGGCATCTTGGGAGGGAAGTTACCCCTTTAATTGTAATCGATTTATCTCTATTATTTTCAGTTTATATTGAATAAATTTCATATTTTGTTCAAGTTCCTATCCATTTGGTACCAAAGCACGTCGATCCATGGTGGCTGCAACAAGATCCAAAGATCGTATCGATGCAATGGAGGAGAATCTCAATGGCAAAATCGAGGGCATGAAGCAAACCTTAACGAAGCATGGTGATGCCCTAGCAAAGCATGGTGATGCCCTAACGAAGCAAGTGGAAACCCTACATAAACATAGAGAAGTCCTATCTCAGATCATCTTTCAACTTGCGGGGATTTCGGTGAAATTAACGGCGAGGACACAAACCCTAAAACAACGAAAAAGGCGTCACATTTGGACAAGGGGAAGGGCGTAGCAAAGGATTTCGAAGACAGAAGGCTCACAGACATCGACAGCAGCGACCCAGAAGCGAAGGAGCATCTTCAGGGGGCCGGTGGCCCTAGCCGGGCGTCGTCTACCGCGGCACACACACACGGGCACCGAAGCTTCCCCCAGGGCCGCGCGGGCCTGGAGGAGTACCGTCAGGGCCCGACGGCCATGTCCCAGAGCCGCTCAGGCCCCGCCGCCCAGAACAGGGTCGCTGGGGGCCCTGCCGATCACCGACAGGGCCGCTGGGGGCCAGACATTGCCCGACAGGGCCCTGCGGCGCCCTCCCAGGGCCGTCAAGGCCCCGCCGAGCCCAGGCGGGTTTCACACGGCCCTTCGGGCCCACTGCGAGTGGGTTACGGGCCCGATGGAGGTTTTCAGCCACTTTCTAATGCCCAGACACGTGCGTTTGACGATGATTTCTATCCTGGAGAGTTTCAGGAGTACGACAGCAATGGAAAAGGATTTCGAGACCGGATTTCGAGACCCACATACCCTCAATATGATGAGGACAGACAACGACACTCACCCCATACCTATGGGGGATATCCTGGAGAGGCTGAGAGGGGCTACGGAGACTTCGCGGTGCGAGGTGATGGGACAGTGGGTGACCACTTGGGAGACTATGAAGGCCGCGTATGAGGCCCAAGGGGGCCATGGAGACTGTGAGGGAGACACACAGAGAGGACATGAGTGGCACAGGGAGACGAGGGAACCAGGGGACCTTTGTGGTGGATAGGCTACGGAAGCTGAAGATGCCCGTATTTGAGAGAGAGGATCCGGTTGCATGGATTTACAGGGCAAAGAGATTTTTCAGTTTGTCACGTATGACTGAGGAACAGAAGCTAGAGGCAGCGGCAGTGTGCTTAGATGGGAAGGCCCTTGCGTCGTACCAGTGGAGGGAGGAGAGGCGCCCGTTTCGCTCATGGGAGGAGATTAAGGATGGGTTGGTGGAGAGGTTCTGCGATACTCACTTGGTAAACTTACGGGAGCAGCTACTTTCCCTCGGACATGAGGACACGGTGAGGGACTTGAGGGACAGGTTCGAGGCACTGTCAGGACGAGTGCATAGAGTTTCTAATGAGATGATAGAGAGTACCTTTATGCAGTGTTGAAGGATGCCATGCGCATAGAGTTTGCATACTGAAGCTTCGAGACTTGATGGAGACCATGGAGTATGCCCAGATGGTGGAGGATCGCCTGATGAAGGAGAGGAGGGCGAGAGGCAGTTAGAGTGGACTTGTTTTCCGCAGCCAGACGATGAACGGAGGGCATAAGGTGTCTACAGGAGCAAATCAGGCCAACAAGGAGAAGAGTGGAGAGAAGAGCAGTGCACCGCATGCTGAGAGATAGTTCAGAAGGATAACAGACGCAGAGATGAAGGAGAAACGACATAAGGGGATATGTTTCAGGTGCGATGAGAGGTTCACTCCAGGACACAGGTGCGCAGTGCACAAGCTCCAGGTGCTGATACTAGAGGACGAGGATGAGGATGAGGTTGTTGTGGATGAGACCGCAGAGGCAGAGGCCGAGGCCGAGGAGCAGCCGCATCTGGACGTGTCAAAGGTTTTCCTAAACTCTGTGTTAGGGTTCACCCCAAACCATACCATGAAGTTGCGAAGACACATTTATGAGCATGAGGTGACGGTATTGATCGATAGTGGGGCTACCCACAACTTTATCTACTGGAGGGTTGTAAAGTATCAGGATCTTCAGCTGGTGGACACAGGAGTTTTAGCGTCATGATTAGGACGGGCCAGATGGAGAGCAGCCAAGGTGTGTGTCGCAGCTTGATTCTGATGCTGTAGGGGATTTAGGTGGTAGAGAATTTCATAACTTTAGACTTGGGGAGCACATGTTTGATTCTGGGCATAAGATGGTTGCAGACTCTAGGGGACATGAAGGTGAACTGGAAGATTCTCATGATGGAGTTCCAGGAGGGATGCAGGACGGTGACGCTGCATGAAGATCCTAGCCTCTGCAGGACATTGGTCTCACTGAAAACCATATCTTGGACCATCCAGACAGAGGCGGGTGGTTTCTTGGTGGAGCTGCAGCGTATCGAATGCGAGAAGGGGTCTGAGGCTGAGTGGACCGGCCATTCTAGAGGATGTGCAGCAGCTCTTAGGGCAATTTGAGGAGGTTTTTCATAAGCCACAGGGTCTACCACCGCCTAGTGACAATGAGCACGCAATAGTATTGCAGGAGGGCGTGTCTCCTATCAGTGTGAGGCCTTACCATTACCTACAGGTTCAGAATGATGAGATAAAGCGTATGGTGAGAGACGGTGCAGGTAGGCGTTATTCAGCCGAGTATTAGCCCTTTTTCTAGTCTCGTGCTGTTGGTGAAGAAGAATGATAGGAGTTAGAGTCTTTGTGTGGGCTACATGGCGCTGAATAAGGAGGCGGTCCCAGACAAGTTCCACAACCCAGTCATCGATGAGCTATTTGATGAATTACACGGAGCCACTATCTTCACAACAATTGATCTGAAGTCAGGCTATTATCAGATCAGGAAGAGGGCAGAGGACGTACCAAAGACAGCCTTTAGAACTCATGAGGGTCATTATGAGTTCCTGATCATGCCTTTTGGCTTGATCAACGCCCCAGCTACCTTTCAGGCGTTGATGAATAAGGTATTTCACCTCTACCTTAGACGTTTTGTGCTAGTTTTCTTCGATGATATCATTGTTTTACAGCCGATTCCTGGAGGAGCACTTGAACCACCTACAGATAATCTTTCAGAAGCTTCAGTTCTACCAGCTATTTGCCAACCGAAAGAAGTGCTAATTTGGCCAGCACATGTGGAGTACTTGGGGCATGTGGTGTCTTCAAAGGGGATAGCAGCAGACAGAACGAATATATCAGCTATGTTGGACTATGTTGGACTGGCCGCGTCCTACTACTCTACGAGGACTGAGGAAATTCCTGGGCTTGACAGGCTATTACAGGAGGTTCGTAAAGAGATATGGTACTATGACCTGACCACTCACAGAACTGCTCAAGAAGGACAAATTCCAGTGGTGACGAGGCGATGCACGCATTTGAGGCCTTGAAGAAGGCCATGAGTCAGTACCACTTCTGGCTCTACCAGACTTTATCGAGCCATTTATAATAGCGTCAGATGCTTCAGGGCACGGGCTGGGAGCAGTACCGATGCAGAATCAGAGGCACATTGATTATTTCAGCCAGGTCTTGATGAGGACAAGATTGAAGTCCGTCTATGAGAGGGAGCTGATGGCTATTTTTTGGCGGTCCAGAAGTGTCGGCCCTATCTGTTGGAAAGGAGTTTTACAATAGAGGCGTCTTAAGCATCTATTGGAGCATTAAATGGTGGCGGAAGAGCACCAGCAGTTGCTAAGGAAGCTGATGGGATACCAATTTGAGATACAGTATCGCCCTAGTCTTGAGAACAAGGCAGCTGATGCACTTTTGAGGCGCGACAAGGACGTACTTTTAGCAGCCTTGTTGGCTCATATACTCCAGGACTGGGAGCCACTTCTTCGGGAGGCGGAGGAAGATCAGGAGTTGGCAGGGATACTGACAGCACTCGTATAGGGGTCCTTGGACCATCCGGGATATTCTTTGCAGGATGGGAGGCTTTTACATCACGGGCGCTTGGTGTTACCGCGCACATCTATCCACATCTCGAGAATTTTGCAAGAGTTTCACAGCAGTGCAGTGGAATGCTATTCAAGGGTCCTCAAGACATATAGGCGCCTGGCAAGGGGGCATATTGGAAGGGGATAAAGAAGGATGTCTCGGAGATGGTGGCGAAGCGTGACGTGTGCCAATGTCACAAGTACATGTCGATGGCCCGGGAGGATTACTGCAGCCACTATCTTTGCCAAAGCAGGTCTGGAAGGAGCTGTCCATGGATTTTATCAACGGATTGTCCAAGTCTAGAGGATTCACAGTTATACTTGTTGTGGTGGACCGCGTCAGTAAGTATGCACATTTTATACCGTTACGACATCTGTATAGTGCAGTAGCAGAGGTTTTTCTAAGGGAGATCATTAGATTGCACGGACCACCGAAGTCTATTGTCTCCGATAAGGACAACGTGTTTTGAGCAGATTCTAGCAGGAGCTCTTTAGGCTGCAGGGTACAGTGTTGAAGAGGAGTATGGCGTATTACCCAGACTGACGGCCAGACTGAGGTCGTCAATAGAAGTATTGAGACCTACATGCGATGCTTCATTTCAGAGACTCCGAAGCTATATGCACGGTGGCTAGCTTGGGCGGAGTATTGGTACAACACTTCATATCACACAGCTGCTCAGACCAGCCCCTTCAAGATACTGTATGGATGAGATCTGCCTCATTTGTTGAATTATGGGCATGAGTCTACTCCTGTTTCAGAGGTAGATCAGTACTTAGCTGAGAGAGACAAAGTTCTGGAGGAGTTGAAGCACCACTTGGCTAGGGCCCAGCAGATTATGAAGGCCAGGGCAGACTCCCATCGTAGAGACGTGCAGTTTGACGTTGGTGACATGGTTTATTTGAAGTTGCGCCCTTATGGGCAGAAGTCATTGGCCTACAGACGGAGTAAGAAGCTTTTCCCTAGATACTTTGGGGCTTACAAGATAGAGGCCAAGGTGGGGCCATTTGCATACAGGTTGAGGTTACCCGCAGGATCGATCATTCGCCCTATATCCCATGTTATCCCAGCTCAGACAGGCAATTGATGATCATATCACATCACCATCACTACCAGAGACTTTGACAGACGACATGGTGGTGACCTTGGAGCCTGAGGAGCTGAAGGGGGTTCGCACGGGATGTGTTGTAGAGCGAGAGGTGTTGATGCGCTGGAAGGATTTGCCAGATCATGAGAGCACTTGGAAGCTGGTAGGCGTCATATCACATCAGTTTTTTGACTTCCATCTTGAGGACAATGTAGCACTTTTGGGGGAGTAGTGATGGACTCATCACGTACCAGAGGAGGCGTAAGCAAGGTGGGCCGACGGCTTCTACATGACTCAGAGACGTATTCGTCAACTTTTGAGTATTCTTGCAATTTTATATTTTTAGATATGTGGTTATGTGAATTTTGGATTTGTGAGTAGTATTTATACCCTTAGGGCCGGCCGGCTTTTCCTATGCATATTTTGATTATTTTGTGAAAGAGATGAGAGATTTCCTCGTTCTACGGGAGAGTGCAGACGTCCTCTGCAATCGGCGTCTTGAGAGGGAGGTTACTCCTCTACTTGTAATCGATTTATCTCTATTATTTTCAGTTTATATTCAATAAATTTCAGATTTTCTTCGAGTTCATATCAAGTTATCCAGAAGCGATGATGCGCAAAGCCTTCTCAACTATCTTAATAAGAGCTGCATAAGACTAGTTTAACCATCTAAAGACTGCCTCCATTTTGTCTTTTCATCTACTATCAACACCATACATCTAGTAATTTCTTGCTATCAGAAAGAAAAAAAGCCTTCTATTCAGATGATAGCAATTAAGCAAGAGGAAGAAGAATCTCTTCAAAAATTGATTAAAAGATACAGAAGTGTGATATTAGAAACCAATGATGTCGTAGTGGAAATTGTCATGGCACTAGTACCAGAGTCCCGCAACAATGACTTAGTAAACAATTTGGCAAGGCGTGAATCGGAAGACATAGATGACCCCATGACCCGAGTCTATGTTTACATAATGCGAAAGAAATACATGTGATTCGAAATAAGACTTTAAAACTGGCAAATAGAAAGTGTAAGGAAAAGGGGGATAAGAAAGGAGAGATGAAGATTGCGAAGATATGGGCAAAATGAGGCAGATCCTACGTCCTCGGATGTTTAAAGATTCAAGGGATTCGATCCAGGGTTCGAGCAGTACACGGTGTACTGAATGCATCGTGTGCAGACATCTTGATGCAAGTCCTAAAATGAAGGGTGTCTCAAAAAGGACCTTCCAAAGATTAAATGTGATCCAAATAGAAGTGGCGCATGATGGTACTACGGTTACCATTAGGACTATAGTCACAATATAAAAAAATGTCGGTAGTTAAAGGATGATATCGAAGGCCTCATCCGACCAGGACGCCTGAGAAGCTTTATCCAATAACGGAGAAGAGAAAGGAGCAACCCGCCTTGATCATCGGTCTAAACACAAATCCCATTTAATGAGCAAAATCATACATGTAATTACTAACTGTGGAGAAGTTTCAAGAAAAAGAATGTTTATCGACAAAATTAACTTAGCATCCACCTCCGAGAAAAGGGCCCCAATCTCCCCTACATCTCCTTCTCGAACAAAGACTAGGTATGATTGAACACCTATTGTGACAACTCGGTCATCATTAAGATTGAGTTTATGGGCTTCGAGTTGGTGCTATAACGACTTTTGGCCGACCCATGGAGTTCAACAGACATCCTCTTTTATGATGTTTTCTAAGAGATGAACATAGATCTGAACCAACTGAAACCTTCAGCAACACCATTGCATGGGTTCACTACCATCAAAGCTGAAGTCGAACGAAGGGTGACGCTACCGTTGGCAGTTGGATATGAGGACCCTAGCAGAGCTACCATAAACGTGAAATTCCTAACCGTGAAGATGCATTTTACTTACAACACCACCCTTGGAAGATCATTCCTCGCAATTTTAAAAGTAGCAATTGCCCATTTTCACTAATACATGAAGATTCCTATCCGTTTCAGATAAGATCAAGCTCGAAATAACCGCTCGAAATAACCAAGAGATGGCTAAGCAAGATTACTTATTGTATGCAAAGAAGCCTAAAGAGAGAAAGCATTTACAGTGATCGCACGTATGCGAGAATGAACCTGAGGACCAAGGAGATAGGAACCGGTAGAGGAAGGGATCCCTAGAAGATAATAAGCCCCTGCAAAATGTCCAACTTGGGTTCCTCTTGTCTGAAAATTAGAGAAATGAGACCATGATATTTGTGTGGAAAAACAAAGATTTCTTCACCTGAACAGCAACGGGCGCACCTATTATCTGAAAGTGTGTGTGGTCCATTATCTAGAAGTTGATATAAATACACTGCCTATGAAGCAAATGAAGAGGAACATATACAGAAAAAGACAGAGAGCTGGAAATGAAGAAGTCGCAAAGCTGATGAAAGCTGACTTCCGCCAAAAAGTTAAATACAATGACTGGTTTGCCAACATTGTCATGGTAAAAAAGTACCATGGAAAGTGATGCATGTGCATGGGTTTCACTAACCTTAATAAAGTGTGACTAAAGTATTATTTCCAACTCCGTTGCATGGATCAATTGCTCCACAGATCCACAGGATACGAAATGTTAAACTTCATGGACGCCTTCTCAAGATGCAATCAAATTCAAATGAAGAGTGAGGATAAAAGAAAACGTCTTTCGTCAGGGACCAAGGAACATATTGCTACAAAAGCATACCCTTCATACTTAATAATAAAGGAGCAACGTAGCAAAGGCTAGTAACGTCAATATTCAAACCACACATTGGGCATACTATGCAAGTATTTGTAGACGACATGCTCGTAAAGTTCATGAAAGAAAAGGGCCATACAGCAAACCTTTGAGAGAATTTCTATCTACTTCGGGTTAACCAAATGACACTGTTCTAACAAATTCTGCATTTGGCTTAACTTCGAGAAAATTTCTTGGATTTATGATTATCGACCGAGGGATTGGAAACAAACCCAAAAGAGATACAGACGATACATCACCTTCGGTAGCTACGAACTCCCAATGATGTGCAAAGAATAGAACAAGCATTTAGGATCAAAGAGTGTAACCTCATCTTGAAGGAAAAGATGAAGCCCTTCAAAAACAGAAGACTCTTAAGAAGAAACAATCTGGCTCCTTTCAAGTGATGAGAAAAGATGACGAAGAACCTGATCCTAGGTTACCTAAAAATCCAGGGTGAAGTGAAGAGAATAAAACATGCCAAGAGACGGGTAGGAGAAGCAATGTGTCCTGTCCAAGAGATGTGGGTCCGAATGAAATTGAACATCAAGACAACTATGAACACTGAGGATCCATATCACTCCACGCTCACTCAGAGTTGAAGACAACAACGTAAAAGTGAGAGACGCGACAGGCATATATATGCACAAATGCCTCCTCTTTATGTAGGAAAATTGAAAAATCCATATCAGAATACAAAGAGATGCACCTTGAACTATTGCATCATTCCATCAACCATCTCATAACTCTACCACCGACTAGTCAAGGTTCGTCATGGTTTCTTTAGGGACCCACCATATAAATGACAAGCAAAGTTTCCAACCAGTCAAGAAGAGCCTCAAGTTTGGGCCTAACTAAATCCGGTAGTAATACCAATCAGACTTGGGTGATAAATGAAAAAGAAAGCATTTTCGGACCCATTAAGGCCTACATTCACATTATGCTCAGCATATTAACGGCACCAGTCTCGCTACAGTCCAAAACAGTCAGTCTGTCTTAAAGAGGAATAGCAGTTGTATCTCTTAGAGATAAATTATCATAACACCCATGTCGTGTCCTATAAAAAGGTGTGGCTTCTGAAATGAAAGTTTTGATTCTCATACTCATTATTGCCTCATTTACTTGCTTCCTTATTTCTCTCATTTCACTCGGAGCTAACTTGGGTATCTAACGAGGCAAATCAAGACTCCCAACCCGATCTGTCTCAACTAACATTCTTATATGTTTTTTATGTACAGGCACCATGAGTCCAAGAGTCGCTTCCGAAAGTTTCTGATACGTTTAGGGCTTTTGTGTGGATAAAAGGTGGGATTTTTATAGCTTTGGACTTTCTAATCTAGGGTTTAGAGACGAAGAGCTGATCTGAAATTAATATTAAAGCCTAGAATAATAGATCTAAAATCACGAACAAGCTAATTATCAAGAGAATTAATCTAGGGTTCTTAGGGAAATAAAATTACCTCTCAATTCTTCGATAAAATCCCTCGCTAAGGCCGGCCGGCCTTTTATTAGGGGAGGGATTAGTCCAATGTCTAATTACGAAATAACCCTCCCCTCCGGATGCGGAATTACAAGTTTGGGACCAGGTCCGTGGTGAACCCAAGCCGCCTCCTTCGTTGATAGAAGCCGCCTCCTTCGTTGATAGACCCGAACCGGACCCCCCTCTTGAGCCGTGCGCCCCGCCACCCCATGTGGCCGCCGCGACATATCATTACTCCCCCCAAAAGTGCCACCTTATCCTCAAGGTGGAATTCCAGAAATTGGTCGCATATCACTGCGGCTGACTCCCACGTAGCATCGTAGTCTGGTAGGCCCCTCCATCGAATAAGCACCTCATGCGTCCCGTCTGTAGCCTGCCGGACCCCTGTCAGCTCCTGAGGATCAAGAAGCACCTCCATGTCATCGGTCAAAGTAGGTGGCAAGGTCGATGATAGCGTGTGATTCCCAATGGCCCTCCTCAACTGCGAGACGTGAAACACTGGGTGGATGGTGGAAGTAACTGGTAACTGCAGACGATAGGCCACCTTTCCGATCTGAGCTGTCACCTCAAAAGGTCCATAGTAGCGGGCTGCTAGCTTCTTATTGCTCCGACGGATCCCTGCTGGAGTGCCTCCCGTATCCTCGTCAAGTCCGCGTCAGCCTCAATCTCCCTGCTCAACGGCTCCCAGTCTAGAAGGACGGGTGCGAAAATGGCCGCCACCTTTGCGGGCTCCTCGCGACGAGACAAGACATCTGCCGCCTTGTACTCCAGGCCTGGTCGGTACTGTATCTCGAAAGTGAAATGGACCAGCTTGGAGAGCCACTTCTGATGCTCCTCGATGACCATGCACTGCTCCAATAGGTATTTCAAGCTCCGCTGGTCGGTCCTCACTATGAATTTCCTTCCCAACAAGTAGGGCCGCCATTTCTGTATGGACAGAACAATCGCCATCAACTCTTGCTCGTATACTGACTTCAGCCTCGCCCGTGCTGACAGAGTCTGGCTAAAGAAAGCTATAGGCCTCTGGTCCTGCATCAACACTGCGCCCAACCCGTGTCCTAACGCGTCGGTGTCTATCACAAATGGCCTACTGAAATCTGGAAGTGCTAAAACGGGCACCGTCGTCATTGCCTGCTTCAAGGCCTCAAATGCCTTGGTCACCTCCTCGCCCCAGTGGAAGCTGTCCTTCTTGAGCTGCTCTGTAAGTGGCCAAGCAATCGAACTGTACCCCTGGACAAACTTCCTGTAGTATCCTGTCAGGCCCAAGAAGCCCCGCAAACCTCGTAATGTGGTAGGTACTGGCCAGTCCAACATGGCTGCAATCTTGGCCCTATCTGCCGTCACCCCCTCCGCTGACACCACATGTCCCAAGTATTCCACCTGCAGCTGCCCAAACAAACACTTCTTATTGGCACACAGCTGCTACTCCTGTAACTTATGCAGCACTGCTTGCAGGTGCCCCACATGCTCCTCCACACTGCGACTGTACACCGGATGTCGTCAAAAAATACCAGCACAAATCTCCGGAGGTAAGGTCGGAATACTTTGTTCATCAGGGCCTGACAAGTCGCTGGGGAATTTATGAGGCCAAAAGGCATGACCAGGAACTCATAGTGCCCCTCATGAGTCCTGAAAGCAGTCTTGGGCACGTCAGCCGCCCGCATCCGTATCTGATGATACCCTGACTTGAGATCGATCTTTGAAAAGTAAACTGCCCCGTGGAGCTCATCCAGCAGCTCATCAATCACTGGGATGGGAAATTTATCCGCAATCGTCTCCTTATTCAGGGCCCTGTAGTTCACACAGAATCTCCAGCTGCCATCCTTCTTTTTAACTAATAAACCCGGGCTGGAGAACGGGCTAGTAGTCGGCTAAATCACCCCTGCCTGCAGCACGTCCTCCACCAGCCTCTCTATCTCGTCCTTCTGTACCTGTGGGTACCTGTAGGGTCGCACACTGATGGGAGATACGCCCTCCCGTAAGACGATGGCGTGCTCATGATCTCTGTGTGGTGGCAGCCCCTGTGGTGTCTGAAAACCTCCTCATACTGAACCACCAGCTGCTCAATCTTCGGTGCCACCACCTGTGTCTGGTCCTCGCTCTGCACTGATGCTGCCACGGCCTGTAGCTCAACCAAGAAACCTCCTGCTGTGTGGATTGCTCTAGACATGGCCTTATAGGACACTAACGAGCGACAGAGGCTGGGATCCCCCTGTAATACTACTGTCTTCCCCTCATCATGGTACTCCATCCTCAACATCTTCCACTTCGTCCTGGTCTCCCCTAGTGTCTGCAGCCACTTCATCCCCATGATAACATCGGTACTTTCTAGCTCCAAGGGAAGAAAATCTGTGACAATATGCACTCCCTGAATCGTCACGATCACCCCGCGGCAGACACCGGTGCTGTGTCACCTGTCCAGTGCCCAGCATCACTCCATACCTCCACGTGCCACTCAGCTGTAGTCCATGCGCTCCCACCAACCTGCTGGAGATGAAGTTGTGGGTGGCCCCACTGTCTACCAACACGATCACCTCCTGACTGCCCACCTGTCCCACCAATTTCATGGTGTGGTTCGGTGTGAACCCTACCACGGAATGGAGGGACACCTCCGCCAAGTCTAAGTGCTGGTGCTCTGCCTCCTCCTCATCCTCTCCTGCCTCTAGTATGACGACCTCGTCCTCCCCCTCATCATCGTCCGCAATCAATATCTGGAGAGTCTAATCCGTGCATCGATGTCCTGGAGTGAATTTCTCATCACATCTGAAGCACAATCCCTTCACTCGCTTCTCATGTATCTCTGCATCGGTCATCCTCCGCACCTGCCCTCCCGCTCGGGGCTCCTGTCTCCTATTTCTGCTGCCCCCCGGCAACGGCTGTCACTCCCTGAGCAGGCGTGGCCCCTGACGTAGGTGCAGTCCTCTGTCCCGTAGCAGCTGCCTGTCCCCGAAAAGCGGTACCTCTCCATGTCCCGCGGGCTCTCCGCTCCGTCTCCTGATGGTCCTCCACCTTCCTAGCCAATGTCATCATCACGCACAGACCCACTAGCTGGAGCTGCCTCAGTCCCGATCTCACCGTGGGCCTCAGCCCCTTCATAAAACAGCCCTCCAATGATTCCTCAGATACTCCCCGAACGCGGTGGCAGAGCGACTCAAACTTCTTGATATAATCTTCTACGCTCCCCTTCTGCTTCAGTGAATAGAGTCTCTCAAATACTCCGCCAGCCTGCCCTGCACCAAATCGCTCCATCAAGAGCGATGTAAACTCCTCCCAAGTCTGAAATGGCTGCTGCTGATCAGTCCACCGAAACCAGCCTAAAGCTTCCCCCTCCAAACAGACTCGTCCGAATCCACTCCTTTCCTGGTACTGTTGATACCTCAAAGTACCTCTCCACTCGGTACAGCCAGTCGTCAGGGTCTACCCCTCAAAAATAGGCACCTCGAGCTTCCTCAACCGTCTCTCCCCAGCGAATCCACCTCTCCTGCTGATGGAACCCTACTCTCGGCTGATACCCCTGCCGTCTGTCTAGAAAATGTGCATCGGCTCGATCTCGGGCTCCACCCTCTGCTCCATATCCCTGCCAGTCATCCTGTGGATGTCCATACTCTGCTTGGTGGCCTCCTGGTGTGCCCTGGTATGCTCTCCAATCACCCGTCACCCCCCGAAGGGTGGGGGCTGAGTCGACGGGCCTCCCATAAGCTGGTGGTGCCCTCCAGGCTGCTGAAATCCTCCGCCGAGTCTCCCAAATGGCTGAAAACCTGGAAATTGTTCTCCTCGGACCCCGGGCTGGGCCCCCGGAAACTCGGATGTGCTCGAAAAGGGCTATCGGAAGCCCTGGAAGGCAGGTGGGGCCCGGGGGTCTGCCGAAGCTCGGGGCCCCCCGGTGGTCGGGCGAAGCCCCCCAAGGGGTCGTCGGGGGCGACCGACCCCAATTTTGGGTCGACGGCCCCCAGGCGTCCCCGCCTGGGTTTGCCGAACCCGCAGGGAGGGACGACGGGTGCAACCGCCCCTCCTGGGGGCCTGGCGGCCCTCCCGCGGCTCTCTGGGGTTCGTCGGCCCCCCAGAGGCCCGTGGGGGTGCGGCGGCCAGCCCCCAGGCTGCCGGAGGGGCGGGAGCCCCCCTTCGGTGGGTCCTTCTCCAGCGCGCGGTGGCGTGGAGTCGTGATACGCCCCCCACTCCTTGGCACATAGATCGAAGCCTCCGTCTTCATCTCGTTCCGGCCCTCCTTCGAAAAAAATCGTCTTTTTCCCTTGTCCATCGCCAAAGGTTGCTCCTTTTTGCTTGGATCCACCTTCGGGGCGAGATTCGCGGACAACGCCGCTATCGCCTCCGTGATCACCGCCAATTTTGCCTCTGTTCTCTATTGGTTCTCCTTCATCTCTCCCCGGATCTCCGCGGCCATCTCGGCATCTTCCTTCCTCGCGTCGATGAACCCCTTGCTGATTTGGGCTTCCATCCATTCAACCTTCTCTTCCAACGCTTCAACCAGCTCCATAGATCACGTGCTCGACATGGATCAACCGCTCTGATACCAATTTGATACGTTTAGGGCTTTTGTGGGGATAAAAGGTGGGATTTTTATAGCTTTGGACTTCCTAATATAGGGTTTAGAGACGAAGAACTGATCTGAAATTAATATTAAAACCTAGAATAATAGATCTAAAATCACGAACAAGCTAATTATCAAGAGAATTAATCTAGGGTTCTTGGGGAAATAAAATTACCTCTCAATTTTTCGATAAAATCCCTCGCTAGGGCCGGCCGACCCTTTATTAGGGTAGGGATTAGTCCAATGTCTAATTACGAAATAACTCTCCCCTCCGGATGCGGAATTACAAGTTTGGGACCGGGTCCGTGGTGGACCCAAGTCGCCTCATCCTTTGATAGCCCCGAACCGGACCCCCCTCTTGAGTCGTGCGCCCTCCCTCCCCATGTGGCCGCCGCGCCATATCAGTTTCCTCCAAGTAATCCAACTCTTTCAGAGGTGATCCACTCAGCCACATTGCCTTCTAATAGCTTATCATATCTAGATACCCAATCTAATCCCGAGCATCCTAGCATGCCCAACTAAACCATATCCTAAACTTCATCTGTATGGGGCATTTATTGTACTGAATTTCATTTATCACGATTACATTCATTTTATATGCTAACTACCTAAGCTAATGCATGTTAGAAACTAGCTAATGTAGTTTAGCATCTAGATGTTACCTCTGGGCAATTATTATACTACAATTTATTATGCATAAAATACTAGACCGTCTTTTTGTATCCTTTACATATTGTTTATGGATTAAAAAATTTAAAATATAAAAAAATCATGAGGCTTACAAATCAAGCTTTGATGCTTACGTTCCGCATCAAGAGAGGGTCAAACGCCTCGTCCCTTGCTTTTGCCTTTAAAACATGGCCCTCATTACTGGTATTAATTGAAATATCATCACGGAATATTTACTCCCAACTGAAAAGCTAACTTATTATCTTATCAAGTTAGGCTTATATGAATAATCAAGATATGAGATATAAAGATGGAAGAATTACCATGTGTGCAGGCTTATTTACAACAAGAACATGAGCATCTTCATATACTATATCAAGAGGAATATCTTCAGGTTCTGCCCTTAAGGGTTGTAACTCAGACACAGTGCAACTAACTTTATCCCCTTCTTTAATTATATGGGAAACCTGCAAAGGTAGAACCTAGGATGTCAGTTATGATATTACATGATGAATCAAAAACAATAAAATTAAGAACAATTAAACCGTAGGAAATACAATCCAAAACCCCAACAATATTTTTTGAGCTAGAAAAATTTAACTACTTATAGACTGCTTGAAAAATCAATTTTCTTTGAACTAAAAGAGCGTAGAATTACTAGGCAATTAAAAGCTTAAAGCTCTAAACTAGCAATATAGCCGGCCCTCTCTTGCGCCGCCGCCGATATGTGATGAGCCCATCACAAGTATTTGTACGTGTATGTGATGGGCTCATCACGTATCGGCGGCGGCGCAAGAGAGGGCCGGCGACAAGCTATGGAGGCCGTATTCATGCACATGACCCAGGGGCGTATTCGTAAACTTTTTGGGCCTTTTGTGAGTTTTATTATTTTAGGGGGCTATGTGTAAATATGTTAAAATCTGGACTCTAAATAGGCTATAGGTGGAAGGGATTTTATTATACTTATTTTGAGAGTTTATTGATTGAGAGGTGAGATTATCCATCGTTCTTCGGGAGAGTGCGGACGTCCTCAATGATTAACGTCTTGGGAGAGCGATCACCTCTTTGATTGTGATCAATTTATCGTAATTATTTTAATTTTAATATCAATAAATTTCAAATTTTCCTAGTTCCTATAATTTTGGTATCGACTGTGGGACCACCCACAATTTTATCTCCAGGAAAATAGTGAAGCAGCAGGTCCTACAGCTGGTAGACATGGACAGTTTTGGCATCATGATGAGGACAGGCCAGATGGAGAGCAGTCGAGGAGTGTGCCACGAGCTTATTCTAACGTTGCAGGGCATTCAGGTGGTGGATGACTTCCTGTCTTTGGATCTGGAGAGCATAGATGTGATCATATGTATGAGGTGGTTGCATACACTGTGGGACATGAAGGTGAACTAGAAGATACTCAGGAAGGAGTTCTAGGACGGGAGGACGGTGATATTACAGAGGGACCCTAGCCTATGCAGGACCATGGTCTCTCTGAAGACCAGGACCATTCAGTCAAAGGGTGTGGCTTCCTGGTGGAGATGCAGGGGCTAATGCGCGAGTAAGAAGTGGTGTCTGAGAGTGGGCAGCCCATTCCACAGGATGTACAACAACTGTTGGGACAGTTTGAGGAGGTTTTTCAGGAGCCGCATGGTCTCCCACCCCCTAGAGACCATAAGCACGTGATAGTGTTGCGCGAGGACATGTCTTCTATCAGCGTGAGACCTTATCATTACCCTCAGGCTCAAAAGGATGAGATGGATGGTAGTAGAGATGGTGTAGGCAGGTGTCATTCAGCCGAGTGTGAGTCCCTTTTCTAGTCAAGTGCTGCCGGTGAAGAAGAAGAATGGGATATAACGTTTCTGTGTCGACTACAGGGCGCTAAATAAGGAGACGGTATCCGACATGTTCCTCATCCCTGTTATTGCTGCGCTCCTGGATGAGTTGCATGAGTCGGCCATTTTCGCCCGGCTACCACCAGATAGGAGCGGGCAGAAGATGGGCCCAAGACAGCCTTCCGGACTCATGGGGGCCACTAAGAGTTCATGGTCATGCCTTTTGGCTTGACCAATGCCCATGCTACCTTTCAGCCTTTGATAAATAAGATATTCTGCCCCTGCCTTAGACGATTTGTACTAGTTTTCTTCGATGATATCTTGGTTTACATTCAATCTTTGGATGAACACTTGGACCACCTTCATGAGCTCCAGCACCATCAGCTATATGCCAACAGAAAGAAGTTGTTATTTGCCCAGCCACAGGTCAGGTATTTGGGACATGTGGTATCATCAGAGGGTGTGACAGCAGACGGATCAAACATAGCAGCTATGGTGGACTGACCACGTCCAACTACTAGATGGGGGCTGAGTGGGTTCCTTGGCTTGACGGGATTTACAGGAAGTTCGTGTATGGGTATGGTACTATCGCTTGGTTGCTCACAGAATTGCTGAAGAACAAATTCCATTGAAGTGACAAGGTGACGCATGAATTTGAGGCCTTGAAAAAGGTTATGACTACAGTACCAGTGCTGTCTTTACCGTACTTTACTAGACCTTCCATTATGGAGTCAAATGCTTCAGGGCACGGGCTGAGGACAGGGCTGATGCAGGACCAGAGACCCATTGCATATTTCAGCCAGGTTCTGATGTTGAGGGCTAGGTTAAAGTCCATCTATGAGAGGGAGCTGATGGCTATTGTCCTGACGGTTCAGAAGTGGAGGCCTTACCTGTTGGGACGAAGTTTCGTGGTGCGCACAGATCAGAGGAGCCTAAAGTACTTGATGGAGCAGCACATAGTGACGGAGGAGCACCAAAAATGGCTGAGAAATCTGATCGGCTACAAGCTTGAGATACAGTACCATGTAGAGCTAGAGAACAAGACTGCAGATGCATTATTGAGCCACGATGAGGACATACGCTTGGCAGCATTGTCTGTTCCCATGTTGCAAGACTGGAAGCCACTGCTACAGGAAGTTGAGGAGGACCAGGAGTTAGCGAAGATTCGAGCAGCACTCTCGCAGGGGTCAGTGGATCACCCAGGCTATTCGTTGTCGGACGGGAGGCTCTTATATCAGGGGCATCTAGTGATATCGCGAACCTCTACCCACAACCCTGTTATTTTACAGAAGTTCCACAGTAGTGCAGTGGGGGGCATTCTACGGTTCTCAAGACCTATATGCGACTGGCGAGAGAGGTTTTCTGGAAGGGAATGAAGAAGAACGTTGCGGCGATGGTGGCAGTGTGACATTTGCCAACGTCGCAAGTACATGGCGATGGCCCCAGGGGGTTGCTGCAGCCGCTCTCTTTGTCAGAGAGGATCTAGGAGGAGGTATCCATGAATTTCATTGAGAGGTTGCTCAAGTCTAGAGGGTTCACAGTCATACTTGTTGTGGTGGACCACCTCAGGAAGTACGCACACTTTATACCACTTCGGCATTCATACAGTGCAGTGTCTGCGGCTAAGGTTTTTCTAAGGGAGATCATTCGTTTGCATGGGCCGCTAAAGTCTATTCCCTCTGTAGAGATAATATCTTCTTGAGCAGATTCTGGCAGGAGCTCTTTCGGGTGCAGAGAACAGTCTTGAAACAGATTATGTGTATCATCAATATACTGACGGCCAGACTAAGATCGTCAATAGGAGTATTGAGACCTACATGTGTTGTTTTATTTCAGATACTCTGAAGCTGTGAGCATGATGGCTAGCTTGAACAGAGTACTGATATAATACTTCCTTTCACACAGCTGCTCAGACTACGCCCTTTAAGATCTTGTATGGACGGGACCATCCTCACTTGTTGCATTATGTGCATGGCTTGATGCATGTTTCAGAGGTAGAGCAGTTCTTAGCTGAGAGAGACAGAGTTTTGGAGAAGTTGAAGCACCATTTAGCTAGGACCCAACAGATCAAGATGGCTCCCACAGATTCACGCCGCAGGGACGTACTGTTTGACATATGAGACATAGTATATCTGAAGTTGTGTCCCTACCGACAGAAGTCATTGGCTCACAGAAGAACTGAGAAGCTGTCTCCTCGATACTTTGGGCCATATGAGGTAGAGGTCAAGGTTGGGCCGGTTGCTTATATGCTGAGGTAACCCTAAGGATCGGTCATCCAACCAGTTTTTTATGTGTCCCAGCTCTGTCAGGCGATTGGTGATCATAAACCTTCATCATCACTACCCGAGACATTGACAAATAACATGGACGTGGTCTTGGAGCGTGAGGAGTGGAATGGGGTCCGCAGAGGAAGCGCGGGAGAGCGAGAGGTGCTAGTGCGATGGAAGGACTTACCGGATCATAAGAGTCGGAAGCGTAGAAGAGCGAGAGGTGCTAGTGCGATGGAAGGGCTTACCGGATCATGAAAGCACTTGGAAGTTGGTAGGCGGCATGGCGCAGCAGTTTCCTGACTTCAACCTTAAGTACAATGTGGCTCTTTTGGGTAAGTAGTAATGGGATCATCACGTATCAGCGACGGTGCAAGAGAGGGCCGATGGCAAGCTAAGGAAGCCGGATTCATGTACATGACCCAGTGGTGGATTCATAAACTTTTTGGACATTTTTGTGGGTTTTATTATTTAGGGGATTATGTGTAAATATGTTAAAATCTGGACTCTATATATAGGCCATAGGTGGGAGGAATTTTATTATACTTATTTTGAGAGTTTATTGATTGAGAGGTGAGATTATCCATCGTTCTTCGGGAGAGTGCGAACGTCATCTATAATTGATGTCTTGGTAGAGCGATCACCTCTTTGATTGTAATCAATTTATCTTTATTATTTTCAGTTTAATATCAATAAATTTCAGGTTTTCCTAATTCCTATCAGCTTGTTCTTTAGTGCAATTCAGAACAAAATGGTCTCTAGCTACATAAACTAAATGATGAAGATGGCAACAATGTGGTTTTCAAGTGCTAGATTCCTAAGCATGTGAAATAATAGAAATTAACACAAAAGACTAAATCGCATGAATTTTTAGTTCCGTAATATATGTTAAAAGATGACGACCTTTATTAATCATATGAAGATGTCTTGTCATTGGGAATTGAGGACATATTTAACCTTTATTAACTATTAGTGTGAATATAAGAGATGACATGAGGCATGACATCGTTAATTGAGGTTATAGAGTATGATTTAGACCTAGTTTGGCAACACGGTGTTGGATATTGGATATCGCCAATACAAATTTTGATGATCAAATCATATGATATCTGCTAACATGTTTTGTTGCTCTATATATGAAACATATGATCATGATGACAAGTTTTAAGAACTTGAACAAAGGACTTTATGCACTTCTTTCATCTACTCGGTGGGAAAGGGTGGTTGGTCAATTTACTGTTTTTCTCAACGAGTGAATGTCACGATCAAAGAATTCAACAAGGCTTGTTGCAGAAAAAAGGCAAAACTGATGAACCAAGCAAGAGAAAGCGAGAAAGAAAAAGATTTTGTCCATGTCTTAATGATTAAAAATAAGACCTTTGTGACCATGACAAATTGCTAATGGGAATAAGAAGACTGGGATAACTGACCACGCCTCAGACAGGCAACACGTGGAATGGCGAGAGCGGCCCCTTTTGGATATATAATCCAAGCCGAGAGTGGAGTTAGTATCTGTTGTAAAACTAGGTCGAATACTTTATGCAATGGGCAGGGTCTCGAAAAACTGGGGACGAAGCAGCTATTTCTATATCTGCGTGCAAAATTCCTATACAAACTCAATTTGTTATTTCAGTATAGTGATGTGGAACTTTTCAATGAAAAAACAAGATATGTATATATCAATGAAAAACCTTGTATTTTCTCTTTTATTCAGATACTATGTATATAACATTGGTCTCATATACATCACAAATCATAGGTGATATAACTTAGATTTATCTTTCAAACCATGTCAAACCAATATTACTTGGTTCTTAGATTGCACCTATAATTTTATGTTGTTAGTCGACTAATAAACTTTCCTAGTCGACTAACACAGAAGAGGTAATACAAATGTTCATTTTCTTGTTCATTAGTCGACTAATCTATTATTCTAGTCGACTAATATAAAACTATCATTTTTATTTTTAAAACATGTCAGTTGACTAACAGTGTCACTAGAATACAAAACCACTCTTTTCTGACTATGTTTTGCTAGTCGACTAACAATATTTCTAGTTAATTAATGCAGATTGTTATTTTTCAAATTGTCAACCATTAGTCAACTAAAATTTCTATTAATCGACTAAAACAGATTTTGTTCCTTATTTATTTTGTTGCTAGTCGACCAATAAAATCATTCGTCTACTAATCAATGTAATTTTTATTTTTTGACTATTTAACATTTATCCGTTAGACCGTTGCAATAGCTATTGTTGAATCATTTGAATGTTAGATTTTGCCTCTCTGTGTGTGCGTGTGTATTCAACCACTAATTCAAAGAACAGTGGAATTCTTTCTATCTTAATTGTTCTCTCTTTGAGAAAAAAAACACAAGAATACCGTGATTTCTATTCTTTAAAGTTATTAATCCTTTAAACACAAATTTCCCTAACATTATATTGAATCATATTCACTGATCACTCACGGCTATTAGGAGTTTTGTAACCTTCAATTTCCTATAAAATTCTCTTTGATGTAAGAGAGTATTGTTGATCTTTTTCGTATAAGAGATTAGTGTTTGATCACTCTGATGATTAAGTGATTAGTTGTATTATTGCTAACTATGGGTTGTCAAGTTACATGGTTGTTCCCTTGCAGGTTCATAAGGGGAACAGGCTTGGAGACTGGAGTAAGTTTGGAGAACCGAACTAGGATAATTCTTTAATGTTTGCAATTGCTATAATTATCTGGATTGCAATTTCTCATGTCTTTGTTCCTGTGATTATGAGATTTACAAGCAATTCTCTCTATTTCTATTTATTATTATTTTAATGCTATTCGTCCCATTTTAATATTTTAGTACCATACATCTCAAGAGAGTCATCTATACTTGGCACAAGTACATATTCTGTAAACCATGAGGAATTCTTACGATTGGTATCAGCATATACGAACCCCTGGGCCTATATTCCTACAAAAAATCAGTTTCTCACATTCTGTGTAAATCCAGCTAGTTGGATTTTTGCAAGCCCTAATTTCATAAGGTTTTAGGGCCTATAAACCTCGGTTTCAAACATTCTATTGTCCTTCCCAAACAAGGTCAAAATCCGAAATATACGCCCTGTACGCCCTGAACTCCACCAAACCCCAATTTTTGTAACTAAACCATGTTGCCAAACAAGGCCTTAATAGTGGATTTTTTTTGTCATTTTTTTGGTTTTGTAAAGAACTACCAAATAATGTTACGTTAGTCCATGACATTTCAAATAGAAATATCAATTCCAATTTTTTTGGGGGAGTGGGGTTTAGAATTATAATATTTTCTGGTATATTAGCAAGAATTTCATAAGAAAGTCAAGTAACAAGGAGTCCATAAAATGAACTTAATTTTGATGCCTTCGGTGATAAACAGTTGCTACGTCTTTAGGCCAACTTCCTTTATTAACTAGGGATGAAGTATGAACAAACCCATATTTTTGAGCCAAGTAACGAAACCTATTTGGCCTTCACTAAACATGCATTAACATTCTGCTGATATAAAGAGATCAAACAGCTATCCTTGGTTATGATTTTCAATAGTGGAGATTCCAAACAATAAATATCATAAACAGAAAGTTTAAAATGGTCCAATCATCCATAACATTTTAAGATATTTTCCTCAGGGAGACCTTTCCTTACAGAGTATTTTCTTCTATCCAACTTTATAAGATGGAAGATTTATATGAACATCCTAATATCCATTTCTCACAAAATCTAGTAACCTATTGAATTTGACTCACCAACAGATTTGAAGGCAGGATTTGAAAATGAGTAACAAGAAACTACATGGGGATTTAAAAATGTTCCCTTTTTAGTTTGGGCAAGTCAAATGCATTGTAGTTTTAAAACTCTAATTTGTTCTATCTCATTTTAGGGTTCCACTGAAACTAATGATTCTGGATCCAAAATGTGTGGAGATAAGAAAGAACTGCTCACAAAAAAGAGCTAGAGGGAGTGAGAAGAATTGATTTGTTGAAGATAAAAAATAACATAATAGAGCCAAATTTCAAGCAACATGATGTAATATAATGCAACTAGATGATGGAAACAACTGAAGTGATACAATTATGTTAATATTTACGTGGTTCCGTCATGATAAAGTACGAGGCAGCTATGTTTCTCTGATGACATGTATGCTCGCCCAGCCCAACCCTACTACCACCCACCCACCTAGACTTATAAACAAAAGATAAACATCACACCTAAAATGTCATCGCACATATTATATGTGTATATATATGAGGCATATGGATGTGCTGACAGCCCAAGAAATTTTTCCTGTGATATCGGCATTTTGGGGGTCAAAACAATGGTTTAAAATTTTTTTGCAATATGTTCCACAACTTCTTGGCTACCTCCCCACCAATTTTCAAGTGAATCCAACACTTTTTGATCCTACATCCATGCATTTCAAAAAGACCGCTCAAGTTGTGAAACTGTTAACGCAATCTTTTTGAAATACATAGATAGATACTCAAAAAGTATTGGATTCAACAAGTTGTATAACACATTGCAAAAAAAAATTAAAAATGTTTTTGGACCCTAAAGTGTCGGCACAAGAAAACCGAACATGTGCTAACAGCACATGCCCATATTGCTATATATATGAGAGATTAATGGGAAACAGCTGGCTCTGTTTTCTTATATATATAATATATATGTATATATGTATATATGTATCTATATGTATATCTATATGTATATGTATATGTATATGTATATGTATGTACTAGTCATTACCCGTGCCCATAGGGCACGGTTTATTTAATGGCTGAGTTTTTCTCCCCCACAAATTTCAAGTTCCCCCAAATTTCAAGTTTTCCCACAAAATTTCAAGTTTCCCCCCCAATTTAAGTTTTCCCCCAAAATTTAAGTCCCCCATAATTGTCATTACCACCAAGGACAAACTTGCCACGTAGGACAAAGCTTTGTCCTAGTAGGATAAGATTCAAAATCTTCATAGAACTGGAAAAAAAATGGCCAGAAGGAGTGAGAATAAAAAGTGTGGGTGTGTGTGTGGAGTGTCCATAGGCAAAAATACAAAAACCGGGGTTGTATGTGCAAAATTCCCCACCTCCTCTTTTATCCCTCAAAATCTCATCTCTTATATTTTCTCTTATTCAATTTCCATGTTTTATATAATAGATATCCAAATTCTCTTATCCAATTTCTCATGTCCAAATTCTCTTATCAATTTCTCTTGATAACATCCGTCTTTTATATAATAGATATCCCTTATCCAATATCTCTTGTCCAATATCTCTTATCCAATTTCTCTTGATAACATCTCTCGTTTGTAATATAGATATCTCTTATCCAATTTCTCTTGATAACATCACTCTTATCCAATTTCTATTGTCCAATATCTCTTATTCAATTTCTCTTGATAACATCCCTCTTTTATAATATAGATATCTCTTATCCAATTTATCTTGTCCAATATCTCTAATCCAATTTCTCTTGATAACATCCCTCTTTTATAATATAGATATCTCTTATCCAATTTCTCATGTCCAATATCTCTTATCCAATTTCTCTTGATAGCATCCCTCTTTTATAATATAGATATCTCTTATCCAATTTCTCTTATCCAATATCTCTTATCCAATTTCTCTTGATAACATCACTCTTTTATAATATAGATATCTCTTATCCAATCTCTCTTGATAACATCACTCTCTTATAATATAGATATCTCTTATCCAATTTCTCTTGTCCAATATCTCTTATCCAATTTCTCTTGATAACATCCCTCTTTTATAATATAGATATCTCTTATCCAATTTCTCATGTCCAATATCTCTTATCCAATTTCTCTTGATAATATCCCTCTTTTATAATATAGATATCTCTTATCCAATTTCTCTTGATAACATCCCTCTCTTATAATATAGTGTTAGGATCCCAAAAATAGTCCCACATCGGAAGTGCAAAAGAAAAATAAATAGTTTAAGTATTAGAGGGCCTCTCCACCTAATACCAATTGGTTTTGGGTTGGATGCTCAATAATACTTAACAAATGGGATGTGAGCCCAGTGCTATGGGCCTAGTATGGGATATGCCCTTAGCATGGCTATTGTTAGAAGCCTAGTATGGGATGTGTTTCTAACAAATGGGCTAGTGTTGGAGGCCTAGTATGGGATAGGTCTCTAACAATTGGTATCAGAGCTAGCCCCATGCTACGACCCACGTTGCGGAAGGGGCGACCTGGGGAAGGAGCGACCTAAGAGGGGGCGACCTGGGTGAGGCCAGAGTGGGCCACTTAGAGTGGGCATCCCAGAGTGGGCCGCCGTGGACGGCGTTGTCGGAAGCGTGGTGGTATGTTAGGATCCCAAAAATAGTCCCACATCGGAAGTGCAAAAGAAAAAGAAATAGTTTAAGTATTAGAGGGCCTCTCCGCCTAATACCAATTGGTTTTGGGTTGGATGCTCAATAATACTTAACAAATGGGATGTGAGCCCAGTGCTATGGGCCTAGTATGGGATATGCCCTTAGCATGGCTATTGTTAGAAGCCTAGTATGGGATGTGTTTCTAACAAATGGGCTAGTGTTGGAGGCCTAGTATGGGATATGTCTCTAACATATAGATATCTCTTATCCAATTTCTCTTGTCCATTATCTCTTATCCAATTTCTCTTGATAACATCCCTCTTTTATAATATAGATATCTCTTATCCAATTTCTCTTTTCCAATATCTCTTATCCAATTTCTCTTGATAACATCCCTCTTTTATAATATAGATATCTCTTATCCAATTTCTCTTTTCCAATATCTCTTATCCATTTCTCTTGATAACATCCCTCTTTTATAATATAGATATCTCTTATCCAATTTCTCTTGTCCAATATCTCTTATCCAATTTCTCTTGATAACATCCATCTTTTATAATATAGATATGTATATATATATATATGTATATGTATGAGAATAATGTGTATCATACGCCATATGAGAGGGTCTCTCATATGACCTCTTACATAAAAGGGACAAGTACAAGCCCACATGGGCTTGTACTTGTTGTATTTAACCCCATTTATGTGAGAGGGCATATGAGACACCCTCTCATATGGCGTATGATACCCATTAATCCTTATATATATATGAATAAGGATATGTGCTGATAGCCCAGGAATTTTTTCCTGCGCTATCAGCGATTTCAGGCACTAAAACATTTTTTTAAATTTGTTGTAGTGTGTTCTACTACTTGTTAACTCGCTCCCCACCAATTTTCAAGCTGATCCAACACCGTTTGAGCCTCCGTTCATCCATTTCAAAAAAACCGCTCCAGACTTCCAAACTGTCAGCGCAACGTTTTTGAAATGGATGAACGGAGGATCAAACGGTGTTGGATCGGTTTGAAAATTGGTGGGAAGCTAGTTAACAAGTAGTAGAACACACTACAAAAAATTTAAAAAAACTATTTTAAGTGTCCGAAATTGCTGACAGCGCAGGAAAAAATTCATGCGATGTCAGCACATATCTATATAAATATATATACTAGAAAATACCCCGTGCACGGGTGCACGGGCAAAAAAAATTCGAAGGGGTAAAAACAGTTCGAAGAAACACTAAGGTGGAAAGTGAGCAAGAGTGGGTGTGTGTTGGGAGTGTCCAGGGGTAAATAGGAGCAAGTGAGGGGGGCTTTCTTGCAAAAGGAAAAAGGTGTGATGAGGTGGCCAAATCCACACCATACCCTACCAAGATTAAATCCTAGCCATCCTTCTATCAACCTCTTTATACATCATGCTGACATCATCTTGTCCCAGTCAGCCCTAGTTGTCTTTTAATATATAGATATATATATATATGTTAATGGGGTCAGGTGGCCAAATAGGAAAACCGTCAGGTGGACACCCACGGCCAAGCCCCTGCCATATTTGTTTTTGAAAAAAATTTCCAATATGCTCTACACCTCATGAATGATCACCACACCAAAAATGAAGTGATTCCAACACATTTTCCCATCGATCCATCCATTGCAAAAATTTCTATATTATTCTGGCGTTGATTTTTGCAATGGGTTGATCGATGCGAAAAAGTGTTGGAATCACTTGATTTTGGTGTGGTGATGATTCATGAAGTGTAGAGCATATTGGAAAAAAATTCAAAAATTTGTGGGAGGGGCTTGGCCGTGGGTGGACCAAGAAGGAAACCCCCTCCTTGGCCACCTGATTCCCATTTTTCTCATATGTGTGTATGTATGTATATATGTGTGTATGTATATATACTAGTCATAACCCGTGCCTGCGGGCACGGTTCATTTAAGATTTTCTCCAGCGAAACTTTTGTTCCCCAAAAAATTATTTCCACAGCCAAATTTTAAAAGCACAAATTAGAGTAAAAATATTTAGCGACACGGGCGCCTTTGGCACGGAACAACAATTTCGGCGTGGAACAACAATTTAGGCGTGGAACAACAATTTAGGCGCGGGCGCCTTCGGCGCAGAACCAATTAGCGTAAAAAATTTCAGCGAGGCGCCTTTGACGCAGGCGTCGGCAAAAAAGTTAACCCGTGCCAAAAGAGAAACGCTCGAAAATGAATAGGGAAAGTGCAAAGTGTGGATGTGTAGGGTATTGGGTAAAAAGTGAAATGAGAGGGTTTTAGCAAAAAGGGAAAATGGGCGGTATTCTGTGCAAATGTAGTGATTGTAGGGGTTTTTTGAATTAAATCTTGACCCTTGGATGCAAAGGATGCGGATGCATCCTGATCGTTGTTGGTGACTGTGACTTGTCCCAGTCAGCCCTAGGATTCAAAAAAGTTGTGTTTTAATATATAGATATATGACAATAATAAACATGCGCTAACACATGAAATAGTATTTCAACGTTGTAACATCCATCACTTTTCGATATTTTTTATGCTTGGGTTTCTCATGATCTGCACAAACTAAACAACTAACCATAAATATATCAAAATTATATTCAAAAAACATGCTTAAACCCCCAGGATCTGTAATTCAAGTATGGATGTCAGTTTATAATTTGAGTATTTTATAAAAATTTCATGGTTATCCTACCCTACACTGTTCACAAGGTGGTTGCGCGAACCTGCATGGGTCACCACTTGTAACGCCCTTGGAGGCAATTTTGTGGTTGTCCTGGTAGTTGTTTTGCGTGATATTGATGGTTGTTTTTGTGCAGTCTCTTGTGGCTGTTTTCGAGCAGTATTTGATGGCTGCTCGGGTGTTGTTTTAACCCTGTTCGAGTGTTGTTTTTGACCATGTTTTGGGTGCTGTTGTTTTCCATGTTTCGGTGCAGTTTTAGGTGTTGTTTTTGAGTGTTTCTGGTGGTTTTTTGGGTGCAGTTTCTGTGCAGATTTCTTAAAGATGGTTTTAGATAAAATAATTTCCCTTTCATTGTTTTATGGTTTTATATTGGACGTGGCGAATTCTTCCACTAAGCCGGTAGGTTGTGGGTTGAGTTGGGTTGCCGAATCTGATCCCTAAAGTGTCAAAATCTTAGTTCTTTTTATTTGAGTTTTTTTCTTGATTTGTTACTTTAAATGTTGAGCCCTAATAAATGCATGTGTTGGTTGATTAAATGGTTGTTTGTTCCTGATGAATGTAACTGGACACCATACTTGTTTTTTTATTCTACATGATCATCTAGATTACATATGTCAAATGCTATGCTTCATGAACTGGATATTAAATACTTGATAATGGGTATTGAATATTGGACGTATGTACTTGACATGCAACATGAGATTCATAGATTTTGTATAGCTCTTAACTATGTAATTTAGGAACTATGGAAATGACACTCAACATAACTTTAGAACTAGAACAACCACTTGACATGACACGAGTTTTGGGATAACTTGTAATGGAGAGAGTGCGGGAGCGATTGAAACCATACTTATGGCCCCGGTCTGGGAGGATATCCGATTATGGATCTTGAGTACTTACTACAGTTGTTCTTTTTACTCGGCCCGGGGTAGCGTACTGTGGTCCAAGGTGGACTTCACATTTCACATCGTGCTCTCCTATTATAAGTCACAACACTAAATGAATTGTTAGTTGATATACACTTATGGTTAATAGACATGACCAGTTTAGTACCTTTTTCTTCACAGTTTTTCCTTGCATGCCTACTAAATTCTTGCATGATGTTAATTAATTGTTGTAGTGAGGTTAAATCTACTATTTTAATGGTGGTTCAATTTCTGTCCGCTAGGTGACAATCAGATCTACGATGAGGCTCCACATTTCGAGGAGTCTGAGTTTCCAGTAAACGACATTCTGAGTCTTTGAGTTGACTACAGAATACTCGTCTTTGTTTTATTCTTTTCCTATCAATACTTTAAAAATTGAGAAATGTAGTTTCCTTTCCGCTTTAGACGATGTAATTTTTTCAAAGGATGAAATAAAATGAGTATTTTCATTGTTTTTAATAAATATTTCATGTTTATTACTATATTGACTTCACTGGTAACTGCAAGACCTGCAAAAGTATTGTGAGTGTGACGGTACCCGAGTCCGGGGCGTTACACACACCATCTCTCTCTCTAATCCCACCATCATTTGCATCCCTCTCTATATTATTTTCATCTCAAAACCCTATTATTTTCCTTCCAAAAAGTTTTAAAACTTTTTATCATATCGATTGGTTCATTTCTATTAAATCTTAATCCTTCTTCTACTTGCACTTTTATCATAATCAACATTCTCATTCAAAAATAACCCTCTTTTACATAATGGATATAATAATAAAAGATAGAAGTGATTCTCTCTCCCCAATATATGCCCAAATCCTTCTCTAATTTCTAACATTGTATCAAAACCAAGCTAGCACACAGTAGCCACTGCCCACCCAATCATCATGTTGTTTAGCATGTGCGTCTATCATCGATGAGGTGCATTAATTTCTTTTAAGACCCAATAAAGAAGTGAAACGATCCAGCCCACAGAAGGTAATTTTTGCCACTCAGCTTCTCAGTTGTAGATGATAAACTCTTATGATAAACAGACTATATGTGGATGGAATGAGGTAGGACAAACATGTGATCTCCAGAATCAAACACAACAACAAGTCAGTAATTAAACAAGAAGGTAGCAATAGTAGTTAGTGGTAGATAAGAACATGTAGGCAACAAGGCAACAATCATGTGAAGGTGACAGCACTTATACAACCTACATATGAGAAATAGATTTTTTTTATTGTTGCAAAACAGATATATTTGTGTTAGTCTACAAGATTTTTATTTTCAAAGGACAAAGAAGAGATGACCCATAAGGAAAACATGGGTACAAACATGCTCCAACGATGTTGGAAAACACTCATGGAGATGCAGATTTGATTGGTCCTCCTCATCTACTATTCCATTTAATCAGATCTTTTCTGATCTAGAGTTCCTATTGCACGTTGGAAATGTACACAATTCACTACACTTCATCCTAGTTCAAATTACGTCCTTATGATCATAATACGATTTTAGACAATTTGCATTTTATCACTCTTATGTGTTTACACCAGTAGGGCTGTTGACGAACAGGACGTTCGACGAACTACTCATGAACAAGCTCGGTACATGTTCGTTTTCGTTCGTTTGGGAAGCTTAATGAACAAGCTTGAACAGATTTTTAGAGCTCGGTTAGTAAACGAACATAGCTTGAACATAACTGTATTCGTTCATTTATGTTCATGAACAAGCTCGTTAAGTGATGTTCATGAACAAACTCGTTAAGTGTTCATTATAATACATTGATGGTGGAATTATTGGAATATTGGGTTCTGACATTGTATTGCATTTAGACAAATACCATATTTTTTACTATGCTTGGAATAGATGCTTGTAATGGGATTTATGGAGCTATTATGCTGGATTTGTTTGTTTTTGTCCTGCAAATATTTAATCCTTTTATTTAATTGATTTAGTATTGGCAATTATGGTTAAATATTATTATTTCTGATTAAAAAATTGGCGTTCGTTTGTTTGTTTGAAAATATTTTCATGAACAAGATTGATTGTGTGTTCACGAACATATTCCTGAACATGTTCACGAACAAGCTCGATAAGTCTTGTTAACGAACAGAACGTTCGATGAACTACTCATGAACAAGCTCGATAAATGTCGTTCGTTCTGTAAGCTTAACGAACAAGCTTAAACTGGTTTTTAGAGCTCGGTTAGTAAACGAAGGAACTGGATTTTGTTCATGAACAAAACCAAGCTCCATGCTCAATGTCCAAGCTCGCTCGTCAACAGCCCTATACACCAGTCTTATCAGTGGCAACTTGGAAGCAAGCCATGGATGAGGAGATAAACGATCTGCTTTCTAGATGGGCGTGGGACTTGGTTACTGTCTTGCCTGGGTTGGATGAATGCTTTGCGGTGATGCATAATCCAGATGGACCTGTGGCCAGATACAGGCCTTGGTTGGTGGCTAAGGGATTCACGCAGACCTATAGATTATCTAGAGACCTGCTCTCCACTCCAGTTGCAAGACTTAATTCTATTCGGGTTTTATCTTCTCGGTTGCAGCAAACCATTATTAACAGATGTTTCTGGCGTAAGCAACATTTACACAAACAAAAGCCCAAAACTAAAACCAAAATGAAACCCTAGTCTAGGAGTTGAGGGGAGATACCTTGTCGATTGTCCGGCCATTGACGGTGACGAGGCCGGAGCGGATGCTGGATTGGATACGGGCGCGGCTGACGCCATGGATCCGAGAAGAGATCCACGAGTCAAGTCTGGCCTTCCCTGAACCGACCTCGACGCTCTCTTCCAATCGAACTCCGGCGTGGTTGGCTCTAACGGGTTGCGGATCCCGGGACGAACCCGAATCCAGAGCGGGGGTCGAAGCGCGGAGGACGTTAGAAACACTGGTGTTATATTTGCGTTTGAGGAGTTGGCTTTTGAGCGAAGAGGAGAAAGAAGACACGGCGGGAGCTGCGGTGAGAGAGAACATCGTCGTCTGAGGGCTGGTGTTCACAAAGTGGAGAATTTGGAACGTGCAATAGTGAGCGAGGGGTGATGAAACCCGATAACCCGATAGAGTGGATCCGACGTAGGGCCGAAAAGCTTCTTAGGTGCACCCTCGAGGATTTCATGATCTAGATCCTACATTGATCTCCGATTGGTTAGTGAAGCGGTCAGGTTTGGGATTTGTGGAAGCTATAAATAGACACCATCTCCGTTTCAAAGACCACATAGAGATAGAATAAGTATATATTGATCCCTTGCTTTAAATCTTTTGTTATCATGGTCCATCCGTAAGTTGCTTAATGTGGTGGACTTAAGGGGAAAATCTGTATAGTGACTCAATCCATCGTCAAAAGAATGCACTTCTCCAATTGGCATTGCTTCCATTAAGGTACCATCATTACATGCTTCCGTTGCATAAATATATTACATGAGGCTCTAAATTTTGTTTGGGGAGGAATGTAAACGATTCACTACAATTCATATTAATGGGTTTGGCATGAACTGGCCCCAACGGACTGAAACCCGACCCGACCCAATAAGTTAGTTGAGATATGTGATGAATTTCCTCACACAACATAATGACGTTACGTGATTACGTAATCATGGGTCAATCGAGGATGTGGAGTATTGGATCCCTCAATTTGGTTTTGGTGATGAGTAGACATAATTAATTGTGCCTAATTCTCTATTTTGTAGCTAATGAAAGCATCGTCAATTTAACTGATGGAATATCAAATGCGATGATGGCTATAATCAATGATGCAAGAAAATCAAATGATGAACTCAATGAAATCAAGTGGAAGTTTTCAAGGCATTCAATAGGAAGTGAAGGGGATAAATGTGTAATTGTTTTTGTTTTTCATCTTCTTATTGAATTGGAATGTTAAGTCTTGGATAGACTTGATAGATTCACTTCCATAACACTCACACATCATAGTCCATTCATCATTTGAATCCTATATGGTTAGATCTTATAAAAACTCGAAATATAGTTTTTCAGCCTTCACAGACAACTTGTGCTTGAGACCCAGACGACTGGTCCTTGAGAACCAGACATCTGGTGCACATGCATTTTACTATAGCTGAAATATAACCCAGACCAGACATCTGATGTTCTCAGTCAGACGACTAGATGAAGAACTCCAGACGTCTGGCCAGTTATGATCTAAAACTCCAGTAAGCTCTGTTTCCACAGTCTGACTGATCAGACATCTGATGTTCACATCCCAAATGTCTGCATAGCGAGACATACGTCTGAATAATAAACTCCAGACGTCTGGCTCCTAAAGACCAATATTTCCAGTACCTCTATTTTTATAGTGTGACGGATCAGACGTCTAATGTTCTCATCCAAGACGTCTGCATAGTGAATCAAATGCATGTGTGAAGAAGAACTCCAGACGTCTGGCTCTTGAAGGCCAAAATTCCAATTACTCTATTAGTTTCCCAAGCTAATTGATCAGACGTCTGAAGCTTTTCATCCAGACGTCTACACAATGGCACATACACCTAGATGTTGAACTCCAGCCATCTGCGAACTATCGACTGGCATCTCCAGTAACTCTGTTTCAGAACCCAGTCTGTTCAGTCGTCTGAAGCTTTGGATCCGGTCGTCTACATAGTACCCCAGACGTCTGGAAAGCATTCTTTAGTCGTCTGGAACTAACCGTTTGATAGCATTAGTTGCCATGTCAATCAATGCTCCAGTCGACTGGTCTGTTTGCTCCAGTCGATTTGTGACTAGGATGTATACCCGTTAATAGCCGTTTACAACATTAAATGTTGGAGATCTTTGTTGTATTTGGTGCGATTCTTGATCTTTATAAATAGGTTTTGTTGGCATTTATTTCAAAACTCTTGGAACATTTAGAAGATAAATTTCTTACATTGTAGCATTCAAAGCTCCAACAAGCTCTTAAGCTCACAACTTCTACACTTGTCTCCCAAAGCATTCAAGTCCCTCAAAGCTGATCTTCATCCTAGCTTTGTTCCTCATTGTGCGACAAGTAGTAAGTGCTCATAATCTCATCATTTAGAGCAAAACACACACACCTCTTGGCCTCATACTATTTGGTCATTATTCAAGGCATAGGTTGTGTAATTTGTTTCATATTGACTTGTTTCAATCCTCTTCTCTTATTGAGATTACTCTCGGTTTGTGAGAGTGGACCATTCCCGAATTATGGGAAGGGCGTATTTGTGATATTGTGTATTATTGAAGCCTATTCGTATTTTATACATAAAATGTGGTTTTTGTGAGCTAATTTTTTCTTCTCGTATTTTTCAGGTACTCCTGGGATTTTTCTGGATTTTCTGGAATTTTTCCAGAATTTTTGGAAATTTCTGGGTATTTTTGGTGATTTATGGAAGCATGAGAAGCAATTTCTAAGAGTTTCTGGATTTTTAGAAAATAAAAAAATAAAAAAATATATAAAAGCCCACTTATGCGGGCCGGCCCACTAGCCGGCCCGCGTTGCCGCTGCTGCTGTAATCAGGAAAAAAAATAATAATAGTTTTTTAAAAAAAATGATCTGCGGGCCGCTGGCCCGCTCGAATTTTTCGAGCGGGCGGCCCGCTCGGAAAATTCGAGCGGGCCCCGCCCGAATAAAGCGCAGGCGCGCGCTGGCTTGAAGTGGGGCCCGCCCGCTGAAGCGGGCGGGGTTTGGGCGTGGTTTGCGGGTCGGATCCGACCCAGATCCGACCCGCAATGCCTATATTAGGGGCCTGGAGTGCGAAAATAGAAGGGATCTCGTTTTTTTTTTTTGCTGCAGCTTCGGTCAGAATTGATTTCTTAGGGTTTTGGAGGGGAGTTTTCTTCCCCAAAGGCTAGGGAGGAGCTTGGAGGCCATGGGGATGGTGGAGAAGCTTGGTGGAGGTGCAAATTGGTAGAGGGAAGCTCATTTGGGGAGATCTTGGGTGAAAAATTTCCTTTTCCTCTTTGTATTTTACATCTCTCTTTTGTAATGGATATTGAGTTAATGTTGAATGAAAATTCAAACTTGTGTTTTCAAGATGATTGAGTAGTGTAAATTGCTTGGGTTGTAATTCATTGAGTTGGTTGTTAATGTTTGCCCTAATTTCCCTCTTTGCCCAATTTGAATGCTAATGTTGGATGTGTAATTAGGGCACAAATTTAATTGGTTAAGTCCCGAGAGGGGCACAATTTGAGAAAATACCATAATCTTCATTTGATTAGTGCTCCGATCATACGTCCATCCCTATTGCAAAATTACGTGTTCATGAAAGCTAAATTTCCCGATTGGGCTTCCTTAGCCGGATGACCGATTGAGTTATACACGGGTAATTAGAGCTTAATTGACACCAATTCCAACGAACCCACAACCCATGCTCTCTCGCCTAGTTATCCTAAATCCCCTTTGGCTCTCTAACCATACCCACTTAGGATTTTCTTAGTTTCGCCACACTTTTTCATACACTCATCCACCGTTAGGTGAGGTAGTTGTAACACACTTTATTTTTTCGTTATCGATCAATTTTGTGAACGTAGAACGACTTGTCCCTGTGATCCGACCAGGTACTCACCGGTTATTTATATATTGCATTGACGCTCCTACGCTTGGGAGTGGAAGGCGTGCCACTTACGCGTTTTCCGAGTCAACCAATTGGCGCCGTTGCCGGGGATAACGGTTTTTATTAATAGCAATTTTTGATTGATTTTGAAAGTTTTAGTGTGATACTCCTATCTCTTAGTGTGTGTCTTTCCGTTTATTTATTTTTCACTTATTGAGTCGTTTGGTTGTTTACTTTCATTTTTCTTGAATTTTTTTTAAAACAACAATATGGCATCTTCTTCAGATTTTTCGGACATTGATTTGGAGGATATCCCACTTCCGCCATATTTTCATGGCACGGAGTGGGAGAACCCTCACTTACATATTAAAAATTTTGAAGATTGGATGCGTTCATGTCTTGGTGGGGAATATCGATGATGATTGCATATATTTTAGATTCTTTCCCGATTCTTTACAGGATGATGCTAGACTTTGGTTTGATTCATTGTCTCTAGACTCACATTTTACTTAGTTGTCATTTCAGGCTGAATTTCTCCGAGTGTTTTTCCCTATCTTTTTGGAGCAGGGTACATGGGCGGCAGGCCATGGAGCATGTAGCGAGCTTTATCCAGGCTGAGTGGGAGGCCTACCATCAGGCTTGGCAGAGGTTCACTGATTTGGTGCTTGCATGCCCACACCAGAGCTTTCACGAGGATCATCTTCTGCAGATCTTCTACACAGGATTATCGCCATCTGGGCGAGATTTGGGTGCAGATGAGCTGCGGTGGAGAGTTCTTTGATTATTCGACCGAGGATTCTTGGTTTGTACCTGAGAGACCTTGCAGAGTGGGAGCAGACTGAGCCATCTGGAGAGCCGTCACTTGGATATGAGGATGATGGCCAGTCCCAGTTTCCATTTCAGGATGCAGAGCTGCAGGCCCAGTGTCAGCTTGAGGAGCCACCTTTGGGCTCTTTTTCTTGCGACCCCATGGGATACAGAGCAGAGCAAGAGGATGGGTTGCATGAGAGCCAAGTAGAGGATATTGACAGATTATATATTGTTGAGTCGGATGAGATAGATGATGGAGTGCGTGTCGACCACGACGGTGACACGATGCATTTTCACTTTGAGGTTGAGGATGAAGCGGATGTGCATGATGGCCGAGAGCAGATTGAGGACACCATGGGGCCTGAGCCACATTCCACTTCAGAGTTAGCTTCGCAGGTCGAGGCGGTTGAGTATTTTGGGAGGACGACTGAGATGAGCTATTTCTGGGATGGCGAGGATGATGCGTGCTTGGATTTGCCCGAGACGTGTCTACCTCCAGTCCTATCACAGATGTCACTTCCCTCGCCTCAGGATGCGCACTTGCCAGTCATCGAGGAGGTTTGTGAGGAGCATTTACCAGTTGTGGGGAGTGCCGCAGAGACTGTTGGTGTTGATATTGATTTCGAGGAAGAGGATAGCGACGGGGATTGCGAGATGGTATATATTGAGCCCGAGCTTCCTCCTACTCCTGTTTTCTCTCTGCAGCCACTTCCACCTCCTCATGAGGCCGTGCATCATGCCACATCTAGCACCGCATTTCAGGGAAGTTTCCACCATCTCATGCCTTGCATTTCTGAAGCCCAATTTGCACTTCCACATATTTTTGCTTCAGATTGTCGTCCATTGCATTTAAATTCTTTTATTTGTTTTGACGACCCGTTTTGGCATGCTTTTGCAGGGCATGAGGACATGACTTGGATTGATGCAGCTCGTCTCCCACGTGATCCATATTATCCAAAGGAGATGCTTGGAGTTGCATTGCTGGAATCCAAGGAGGCCGGGTGGTGGCCTAGCTCCAAAGCAGCTGGCGGAGGAGCAAAAGGATATGATCGAGCAGCTACCACCACCGTTATACATTCGAGATCCGCCATTCGCCACGGTGTGTTCTTTCCATGTAGTGTAAATAAATAAAATTAAAAGTTAGTTTGCTTTTGCATTTTGCTTTTCATATGTTTTTCTTTTTCTTTTCTAGGATCTTTTGTGAGATCTAGTACTCTCCCAACATTGAGGACAATGCTTATTTTAAGTTGGGGGTAGAGTGTTAGAATCTCTAGGATTGTTAGGATTTTGAGCCTAAATTTTTTTTTGAGATACCTCTATTTTTCTCCATCACCCATTGATTTTCATTGCATATTATATTTTGGCCTCTTTGTCCCTACGCCTTTAGCTTTGTTTAGTCCCTACTTGCTTAATGCCATGCGATTTTTCGGATTATCATTTTGGTATCGATTTCTCGATGTTTGATTGGCACGTTTTCATTTCTTTTTCCAATTTGGAGTCGAATGTTAATATACCATGTATGAACTATTTTATACGTCGTGATATCTCTTTGAAACAATTTGGGGAAAAGTTTGGTGTAAGTGATTGCATTTGTTGGGATTTGGCCATCTTGTGCATGCTTTGTTTTCTTCTTAGAAGTGGGTGGATGAGTTGCTAATTTGTGTTGGAATGAAAAAGATAGTAGTATAAGTGAATGGTTTTTCTAATCAAATCGAGTAGCCGGGTGCCCCACGAAACATTGGGGAGGACGCCAAAGATGAGATTTAGGGAATCATTCCATCCATTTGCATATATAGTGTCATCGCGTGTATGTAAATGTGGTCGTGTTTGCATTTATGGCGTTATCGCGTGAATGCAAAACATAAACATCAAAAACAAAAAAAAAAGAAAAAAAAGAAAAGAAAAGAAAAATGAATGAAAAAAAAATGAAAGAATAAGCCACATGAGTGATGCAATCTCATCTCCCACAACTTAGATGAAATTTTTTTTCGTTTTGGCCATTTTCATGAAAGTTGGAAACTTTGACATCGTGATATTTCCCGATACGTGTGATACGGGGCTTATTTCTTCACTTTTCTTTGAATTGGATTGAGGGGAGTATCATTTGTTGTTTGCTTTCATATATTTGGTATATTGGCTTTGAAATCAATTGGAAATCTCATTTTTGGAGTATGCCATGAAGATATTGTGATTTTGGTGCATGTCATTCAATTTAATCCAAATTTATCGCGTATTTTGCTAGGGACTAGCAAAAAGCTAGTTGGGGGTGTGATTCGGGATATAAATTGCTTGTTTTCCCCCCCATTTTCGGGTATTTTATGTGTATATCATGTTAAATTTGGCTTTAATACGGGCGTATTTGTGATATTGTGTATTATTGAAGCCTATTCGTATTTTATACATAAAATGTGGTTTTTGTGAGCTAATTTTTGCTTCTCATATTTTTCAGGTACTCCTGGGATTTTTCTGGATTTTCTGGAATTTTTCCAGATTTTTTGGAAATTTCTGGGTATTTTTGGTGATTTATGGAAGCATGAGAAGCAATTTCTAAGAGTTTCTGGATTTTTAGAAAATAAAAAAATAAAAAAGAATATAAAAGCCCACTTATGCGGGCCGGCCCACTGGCCGGCCCGCGTTGCCGCTGCTGCTGTAATCAGGAAAAAAAATAATAGTTTTTTTTAAAAATGATCTGCGGGCCGCTGGCCCGCTCGAATTTTTCGAGCGGGCGGCCCGCTCGGAAAATTCGAGTGGGCCCCGCCCGAATAAAGCGCAGGCGCGCGCTGGCTTGAAGTGGGGCCCGCCCGCTGAAGCGGGGCGGGGTTGGGGCGTGGTTTGCGGGTCGGATCCGACCCAAATCCGACCCGCAATGCCTGTATTAGGGGCCTGGAGTGCGAAAATAGAAGGGATCTCGTTTTTTTTTGCTGCAGCTTCGGTCAGAATTGATTTCTTAGGGTTTTGGAGGGGAGTTTTCTTCCCCAAAGGCTAGGGGAGGAGCTTGGAGGCCATGGGGATGGTGGAGAAGCTTGGTGGAGGTGCAAATTGGTAGAGGGAAGCTCATTTGGGGAGATCTTGGGTGAAAAATTTCCTTTTCCTCTTTGTATTTTACATCTCTCTTTTGTAATGGATATTGAGTTAATGTTGAATGAAAATTCAAACTTGTGTTTCAAGATGATTGAGTAGTGTAAATTGCTTGGGTTGTAATTCATTGAGTTGGTTGTTAATGTTTGCCCTAATTTCCCTCTTTGCCCAATTTGAATGCTAATGTTGGATGTGTAATTAGGGCACAAATTTAATTGGTTAAGTCCCGAGAGGGCACAATTTGAGAAAATACCATAATCTTCATTTGATTAGTGCTCCGATCATACGTCCATCCCTATTGCAAAATTACGTGTTCATGAAAGCTAAATTTCCCGATTGGGGCTTCCTTAGCCGGATGACCGATTGAGTTATACACGGGTAATTAGAGCTTAATTGACACCAATTCCAACGAACCCACAACCCATGCTCTCTCGCCTAGTTATCCTAAATCCCCTTTGGCTCTCTAACCATACCCACTTAGGATTTTCTTAGTTTCGCCACACTTTTTCATACACTCATCCACCGTTAGGTGAGGTAGTTGTAACACACTTTATTTTTTCGTTATCGATCAATTTTGTGAACGTAGAACGACTTGTCCCTGTGATCCGACCCGGTACTCACCGGTTATTTATATATTGCATTGACGCTCCTACGCTTGGGAGTGGAAGGCGTGCCACTTGCGCGTTTTCCGAGTCAACCATGGACCATTCCCGAATAATGGGAAGTGGTGATCGAGGTTGTATTGGATTTAAACTTGCCGGTATTTGACAAGTAGGATATTAGTGGATACTAATCACTAGCGGGATTTGCTAGTGTGTTGATGGAGTAGGATTCCAGAGAGTCGGGAATTGACTCGAGTGAATCCGAACCAGGGTACATAATCTGTTTGCGTTTGTAATTTCTTTGTTTTTGTTATCACATAATCTTTTCTACGCGTTTAGTTACGTTAGGGATTTTAATTAGGCATAATTCTTTTTTTATTATCATAAAACAATATTCACTCCATAATGTTTTCCTCCAATAGTTTCAGGTCCTACAATTGGTATTAGAGAGAGGTTTTAACTATGGCAACTAACGACGACAACAACAACCGTGATAGTGCTTCATCCATTGCCAAAAGGACAATCCACCATTCGGCCTTCTCTATTTAATGTATCCAATTTTGGCTATTGGAAGTTTCGATGAAGATCTTTCTCAAGAGTATTTCACTATAGAGATCGGTCCAAACAAAATACAAAAATCCCCTAGAAGAAGACTTCAATAAGTGGACCCCCATTCAAGTGACCGTGGAGGCAAACAATGCAAAAGCAATGAACTCACTTATTTGCGCATTGACGGCATCAGAGTTCAACAAGATGTCGAACTGCACATCTGCATACCAAATCTGGAACCACCTTCTAGTCACACTGACACATGAAGGGACCACTTAGGTGAAACTTTCTAAACTCCATGTTTGTGTACAACATTTTGAGATGTTTCAAATACATGATAAAAAGAAAATCTTAAGCATGTATGCTAGGTTCACCGACAGTGTGAACGAACTAGATGCACTAGGAAAGATCTACGCTCAAGTAGAAAAGGTTCGAAAGCTTATAATAGCCATCACTCCAGAATAGGAGAAGAATACCATGGCCATGAAGAAGGCAATGACATGTCCACATACACCGCGGAGAACTTCATTGAAAACCTCATGGCTTATGAGATTAGGAAGGAAGACCAGTAGAAAAGGGATGCTCAAAAGGATCTAGACGAACCAAAGAAGAAAGCGATTGCTTTCACGGCCACATCAGACAATGAAGAATTCAATGATGAGATGGACTTGGAGTACATAGCTCTCATGGCCCAGAAGTTCCAACAGTTCTTCCGAAAAGGTAACTTCAAACCTTAGAATAAATTCAATTCTACTAACAATCCCTATGTGTTTTAAATGATAGCCTAGGGCACATTAAGAAGGATTGCCCCATGTATAAAAATAAGGAGAAGTGGAAGGCTCCCAAATACAAGAAGGGAGATAGGTACAAGGAGAAATAGAAGAAGAAGGGCTTGGTAGGAACATGGGATGACTCTAGCAAAGATTTGATGGATACGGATGAGCTAACCATGGATGACCTTAGATTAGAAAATGAACAATTATTTGATAAGTATCAAAAGGTATTCAACTCGTATATGCTTGCTAAGGACAAACTTGCTAGTCATCCAAGTCTATCACTACGCATATTGATACCACACATGACACACTTGTCAAGGAGAAAGCCACTTTGCTTTCTCAAAATGATTCCTTAAGGAATGAGGTTATTTCCCTCAAATCTCAATTGGATGAAGTCTAAATCATTGAATGTGATGACGTTGAGATTGAGACTCTTCGATCTCAAAACACACTTTTGGGGAATGAGAATTTAGCTCTCAAATCCCAAGTCCTTGAGCTCACCTCACGTGTATCCACCTTGGATACCAATATCTATTCACTCACAAAGAGATATGAGCTCATGTCCGCCAACGTTGATAGATTTAACAAAGGCAGGGGAAAGTTGAACACTTTGCTTGAAAACCAACTTCCCGCAAATCACCGCAGTGGACTTGGTTATTCAAAAGAAAATGCAACCAACTACGCACATCTTATAGTGGAGCAACTATAGAATTTGTGAGGCCATCCACTGGTGCATCCACGAGTGGAGCCCAAAACCACTTTAGTAGTTCTTCTACCAAGACAAGCTCCATTCCTACATCACCCTCATTTGGAAAGAAACCCACCAACGGTGGTCCTCCAAAGAAGGGTCATGCGTATATATACACTAACATTCAAACACGTAGGAGAGCACCTACACATCAAGCTCCTACATATGAGAAATTTTATGCTCCACACCCGAGTGCACGTGCTAACACAAATATGAGACGCCCATGTGTTCGCACTCAATCATATGCAAATGCTTATGCATATACACCGCATACACATATGCATAATCACTCACATGATCGTACAAATGTTCCACATATTTCTCGTGCTCGTCAACATATTCCACACGTGTCTTATGCTTCACATTCCTATGTGCCACATGCATAAAACCCGAATGTGAAAACACATAAGTATGCTCACAATGCACGCACACATATTGCAAGACCACAAGCCATCTATCATGCACACTCACATTATGACTACCCACATGCACCACACCATGGGTATGCACAAATACAATCACCGGATACTCACCATCATGCATATGTTCATCTAAATGCCTACATGCCTCCTCATAGAAACCATCCTCAAATGCTTACACCCTCTAGGCATATGACTTCCAAATCTCATTAATTTGGGGTCTTAAGAACACTAGCACATATGCTAAAGGATTGTATATGCAATCTTATTTTAGGGATGTAGTGAATAATGTAAACTATGTTGGTAAGCCTAAGTCCACTTGGACTTGTTTTCCAAAGGGCTAATCCCCTTGGACCCAACATGTTTGGGTACCATGTGCTTATGGTTTAATCCATAGGTACCCAAGAAGAAGAAAAAGAGAAATAAAGGGAAGATTGCTCCAAATACAAAAAGAAAAGATGGATACTCGATAGCAGGTGTTCCAAACATATGACGGGAGACCCAAGATTGCTCTCAAAAATTATTCGCTTCAAGAATGGCAGAACAGTCACTTTCGAAGGCAATGAAAATGGTTCCATCATATGAATTGGAAAAGTATGTAATCCATATAAACCCTTAATAGATAATGATTATTTAGTTGATGGGTTAAATCATAATCTTATTTCCATTAGTCAACTTTTTGATAAGGGTTACAAAGTTAATTTTTGTGATAAATTATGTAGTATATATGATTGTAATAATAGAAATATTATGTTTAGTGGCACACGCCATAAAGACATTTATGTGTTGGATACAACACATACACAAGACCAATGCTTGGTAGCACATACTAATGATCAACTTCTATGGCACCATCGCTTTGGTCATGTACACTTCAAACATCTTTTCAAACTATCCAAGCACAATCTAGTTAGAGGCTTTCCAAAACTTTCTTTTAATAAGAAAAGTTTTTGTGTTTCATGCCAACATGGCAATCTTCATAAATCATCATATAAGCATAAGAATGTAACCTCTACCACTAGGCCACCAAAGCTTTTACATCTAGACTTATTTGAGCCTACTAGGGTTGCATCCTAAGGAAATGCCTTTTATGGACTTGTTATAGTGGATGATTTCTCTAGATTTACTTGGGTTAGCTTCTTGCATAGTAAAAATGAGGCTCTTGACAAGTTTATTATTTTCTCTAAGAAATTTCAAAAGATACAAGACATACCCATTGTCACCATTAGTAGTGATTATGGAGGTGAATTTGATAATGAGCTATTCTCTAAATTTTGTGATGAGAACGAGATAACTCACACTTTTTCCATTTCTCATGTCCCACCTCAAAATGGTGTTGTGAAAAGGAAAAATAGAACTTTAATAGAATGCGCATGCACTATGCTTAGCGATAGCCAGCTTGGACCATAATTTTGGGCGGAAGCCGTTTATACCGCATGCTATGTGCTAAATAGAACTCTAGTGAGACCCCATACGAACAAAAAATGCTATGAATTATTTAATGATAAGATGCCTCAAATAAATTATTTTCGTGTTTTTGGTTGTAAATGTTTTATTAAAAATACATATGGTAATTTAGATAAATTTAAGTCTCGATCCGATGAAGGGATTTTTATTGGATATTCCTCACGTAGCAAGGCCTACCAGATATACAATAAAAGAACTTCAACGGTTGAAGAATCTTTTCACGTTTCAATTTATGAAGATTTTGATTCTCCTATTACACTTGACGATGACGTATTGAATTCTTATGTGATTCTATGAATGATGTAAAATTAGATGATTCTATTAATACCAACCCTCCTAACGATATTGTTGAGGATGTTCCAAGTGATCCAGGTATACCCTAAACATTTTCTACGGTCCCTCATCATCCACATGATCAAGTTATATGTAATATTAGAGATGGAGTCCGCACAAGGTCAAGGGTAGAGAAATTCACACATTGTGCTTTTGTCTCAATAATAGAACCAAGGAACATTGACGAAGTGTGTGAAGATAGCTCATGGATTATGGCGATGGAAGAAGAGCTCATCCAATTTGAACGGAATGAAGTGTGGGAACTAGTCCCTCTTCCGAAAGGCCATCATGTCATTAGAACAAAATGGATCTTCAAGAACAAGACAGATGAAAATGAAGTCATCACCCGAAACAAGGCGAGGTTAGTAGCTCAAGGTTACCATCAAAAGAAAGGTATAGATTTTGAAGAATCTTTTACCCTAGTAGTAGATTAGAATCCATTAGACTAATGCTATATTTTGCATCCTTCATGAATTTTAAACTTTTTCAAATGGATGTTAAAAGTGCATTTTAAATGTTTATGTCAATGAAGAAGTGTTGTTTCACAACCACCCGGTTTCATTCATGAAAAATTTCCAAATTATGTTTTCAAACTTAAGAAAGCACTTTATGGATTGAGACAAGCACTTAGCACTTGGTATGATCGACTAAAGTCTTTTCTTTTGGATTTAGGTTTCAAAATGTGTGAAGTTGATTCAACACTTTTCATTAGGTATTTTGATCATGACATACTCATCACACAATTGTATGTAGATGATATTATCTTCGGTTCTTCTAACACTTCTTTTTGTCAAGAATTTGCTAAGTCTATGAAGGATGAATTTGAGATGAGCCATATGTGAGAAGGGCTTCAAATTTGTCAATTGGAGCAAGGAATCTTCATCCACCAAACAAAGTACACTGTGGAGTTGATTAAACGCTTTGGAATGGAAAGTTCTTCCTCCAAGCGTACTCCAATAAGCACGATGACACATCTTGATAAAGATGAACGAGGTACGGATGTTGACGTTCATCAATATCGAGGTATAATAGATAGTCTACTTTATCTTGCCGCAAGTAGACCCAATATCATGTTTTCTGTATACTTATGTGCACGATATCAATCACGACCAAAACAACCAAAAATTTGATTACGGTCAAACAGATTTTCCATTATCTTAACCAAACAATTGATTATGGATTATTTTATCCAAAGTCTTGCTCATATAATCTAATCTCATATAGCGATGCAGATTTTACCGGATGTAGATCCAATAGAAAAAGTACTAGTGGCACTTGCCATTTTCTAAGAAATTTCCTTATAACTTGGTTTTCCTAGAAACAAAATTCGGTATCTCTTTCTACGACCGAAGCAGAATATATTGCCATGGTCTATCATGTGTACAAGTATTATGGATGAAACAAACATTTAAGGATTATGGTATCGATTGTAGTACATGTGCTATCATGGTTGATAATCAAAGTACTATGTGTTTATCCAAGAACCCGATAAAACACTCTCGTACTAAATACATTGACATTAGACACCACTTCATTAATGATCATGTCCTCAAAAAGGATGTAAAACTAGAGTACATCGATAACCAAAAACAAATTGCCGATATTTTCACTAAACCACTCAAGGAGGACTCCTTTGTGAGGCTTAGGAGAGAATTATGGATAATGGGTGTATCTGAACTCTAGGAAATTATCATTTTTTAGACATACCACGTTTCATTTTCAATCCATGTGATATACCATGTTTCAACTATAATTGATTGAACTTAAGTTACATATATCTCACATTCATGATTGAGTATTTTCTTCATTATATATATATATATATATATATATATATATATATATATATATATATATATATATATATATATATATATATATATGGGTAAAGTGTTCCTAGGGTGACTCCTTAGATTAAATCTAAGGAGTCGCCCTCATTTTCCCCTATATCCCACAATTTTTTTGGATTTCATTTTTCATGGGGTTGTTGTTCATATCATGGATGGTCAACATACCAAAAATCAAGGCATTCCAATACTTTTAGAATCTCCATCTACCCGTTGCAACTTCATGGGTTTTTCAGCACGTTTTTAGACCGTTGAAGTTGCAACGGGTAGATGGAGGTTCTAAAAGTATAGGAATGACTTGATTTTTGGTATGTTGACCATCCATGATGTGACCAACAACCTCATGAAAAATGAAATCCAAAAAAATTGTGGGAGATGGGAGAAAATGAGGGCGACTCCTTAGATTTAATCTAAGGAGTCACCCTAGGAACACTTTACCATATATATATATATATATATATATATATATATATATATATATATATATATATATATATATATATATATATATATATATATATATATATATATAGTAATGCTATTATGAGATGGTGAGCTCAAATCCTTATCGTGAGCTAGCACAATCGGCAACACCAATTAACGATCGGCACCGTTCATCTTCAAGAGCATGTCGATAGATCTATACCCTAAAAAAATTAGAGATTATAAACCCCAAAATCCTATGGATCAACCCGTTCCAATTTTGTTACATTTACAGGCAGCTTGTAAACCGTTCATCTTGCAAACACTTGATGGATCTGATAGAAATGTCCAAATGACACAAAAAATTATACATAAAGATCACTTGATAGATAGAAGAAGATGGACGGTTCCGATTGATGATTTGGCAAATAGTTTTGGCTAGTTCGAGATATGAATATCTCATCTCACCATCTCACCATCTCATATTAGCATCTTTCTATATATATATATATATATATATATATATATATTGAAGAGTTAGTAGAGTCTGTATTCAGATGTAAAATGATACAATGGTATAGTGTATAGTTATGAGGTATCAATATAAAGAGGATAGGGCACATGCGCCGTCACTCTTTAATATTGATCCCCAACCCTATAGCATTCTATACAAATAATAAGCAACAAGGATAAAAGTATAAGGTGGTGTCATCCCAAATCTCTGAACTCCCAATTCGCAAATGCTTCAGCCTCCTCTGAAGTAACAGGTTCTTAATCTCTCATAGCCAATCTGACATCCACCGCAATCTCCTCAAAGAGGATTGTTTTCCCTTTACTTGTATTCTCAAAGATTCTATGATTCCGCGCTCGCCAAATATGCCATACAGTGGCAGAAAGAGCAGTTTTTGCCAATCTACTCATAGTATTCTTGCCCCCAAAACGCAAAAGATAGTGTTCCCCAATCTCAGGTAGCCGGCCAACATTATGGAGTTTGATATTTAATTTTAGCAGAGCCCTGTTTAGGATATAGATAGAATAACTGCAATTAAAAAAGAGAGGGCTTATATCTTCAATACTGTCGTCACCACATAGAACGCAATTGACCGGAGTGTTTAACCCCCATTTGCTGATGATATCCCTGGTTAGAAGCTTGCCTTTAAAAGCTCTGGTAGAGTGGGAGAGAATTTTGGGACATGGCCTGGAAACCAAATTAATTTCTGAAATGGGAAAGGATCACCATGCTGCCGCACCACATCCCAGGCTTCTTTATATTGAAAATTTCCCTCACAATCCCCTCTTAATATGGATCTGTTTCCGGCCATTGCTGGCGCCCAAGCCCATACATCGGCCCCAGGTGAGAGTGCTACCTGGGAGAGGTATGGCCGGATTTGAGTTAGTGTTGGGTCATCCACCCAATCACACTCGGTCAAGAATTCCTTCACAGTAAATAATGATGTAGCCTGCGGAACAGCAACCAAGTCTTTTAGGGGTCCACAGTCCAGCCAGTAGTCATGCTAGAAAAGGGTTGTTCGCCCATCTTTTACAATTCTCCTGATAAGCTTCTGGGATACACTTCTACAATTCAACATATGTTTCCATGTTCCAGATTGCGTGACAAGACCCTTTGCCGCAAAGAAGCCACCTGCACCTCTATATTTATCCCTCATTAGCCTTGCCCACAGGCTATTAGAAGTTAGAAATCGCCACGTGAGCCTAATGCCAGAGGCAACATTGAGCTCATCTAGCAAGCGGATGCCCACCCCTCCTTCAGACTTGGGTGAACAGAAATCCTCCCACGCCCAGGATCGGGAAGATCCCATAATGAACCGTCGGCAAAGTGAAGATATTGTCCACAGAATGGTGTAAGGCAATCGGAAGGCTTGCATCCAAAATGTGACCATTCCATATATAACAGGTCTGACCATTTCAATCTGCCCTGAGATAGATAACAACGTAGATGACTATCCCGATCTTGGGCGTGAATTTTGAATTTGATTCGAGTAGATTGTGTATTTGATGATTGGGTATGCTTATAGTGTTGCTTTATGCTTTGTTAGATACATCTTTTTTCTATTAGCTTGAGAGTTTTCGTAGATATTTGTCTAGGTTCATTCCAAGCTCTCTGATACAGACCAGACACCTGGTATAGTCGAACCAGTTGTCTGTCGTATCAGATATGTGAATATCTGTATTTTTCAATCCTACCAGACGTCTGTAGTTCTCTGACCAGATGACTGCATAGTTGTCCATTCGTCTGGCTGTTGAACTTCAGCTGTCTAATCAGTAGAAAGTCTATCTCGTAAAATTTTCCCAAGAGCAACTCTTTTCTGACTATCGTTTACCCAGTCATCTGATTTGTTGAGACCAAACGCATATACCGTTGGTCAGGCGCCTGATATGTATTCATCAGACATCTAGCGTTGCAGGATTTATATTTTTACTTTTAAATCTCCAAACATCTGAACACTCTATTCTCGACGTCTGTCAAAGATTTGATCACCAGATCAGTTTTGATCCAACAACTGAGATTATAACGATCGATCGATAAAACCCCCATTCATCTCGATTAGGGGGTAAGCATTATTATTTATAGGGTCTATTCGTTCGTCTGCCTCGAAAGATCATCGACGTCTTTCGATTATCTCCAACGAATCTCCGATCATTCGATTCACTTTCATCAGCTCCTAGGTTTGTAGAACCCTTATGATCTTTGTTGATGATTGATATGCTCCTATTTTAAATGTTTTATCGCATATATTCATGAAACATTTCACCTTTCAACCCTTCATTTAATACGCTTTTATGCTATTATTTGGAACAATATGACTTTCGGAGCGTTTATTCCATTTCAGGGATTTGGAGCGATATTGGAGCAATTTAGAGTCAATAAGACGATCGGCGACGTGAGAGCACCAATGAGACTCATGATGACACGCTCGAGGTGTCAAAGAAGAATACTGGAGCAAGGAAGTGGCAAGAGAGAAAGTCGCACGATCAAGCTATAATGCGACGAAGGAATCGAGCGACCCGAAGTGCTGAAAACAGGATAGTCGTGCACTATTTCTAAATCTGTTATCACCTGGGATTTTTTACTATTTTTCTGATATTTTATCTAGATAATAGACTTCACGACGGTTCCAACGCCACCAAGAACACACCAATCAGAGGTCGGATGAGCCTTGGAGAATTTCTGCAAGTTGATAATGCAGTGCAGAAATTTTCTCAGCAGCCTACTCGGTCGAGCAGTGCACTACTCGACCAAGTAGTGCGAAAGTTCTGTTGGAATATGTTTTTTAGCTCCTAATCGATAGAGCATCAACCTGCTTGGTCGAGCAGCTGACTGCTCGATCGAGCAGGTGCTGAATTGTGATTTTTGAGCTCCGCTGAACGTTTGGCTGCTCGACCGAGCAGCTGAGTGCTCGACTGAGCAGCTGTATACTCGACCGAGCAGATGCATACTAGGCCCGGGTTGGCAGAGTGACATTTTTGGAGAGCATGAATTCCCTGTGCAATCCGACCGAGCAGGAGGGCTACTCGACCAAGCAGCCAGACTACTCGACCGAGCAGGCCTCACTCGACCCGAGCAGACATTTGGGCGACGTATCCGACTCGACCGAGCAGCTCTGTGCTCGGACCGAGTCACCGTTGGCCCACACGTGCATCCAGAACGCGATTTTGTTTTGGCGAGGGTTTTTTTGAAGGAAAAGGGAGGCAACCGCCAGGGGGACTTCATGGGGAGTTTTACAGGGACTTTTTGAGGGCGATTTTAGGGGAGATTTTTGTAAACTTTTTAGAAGAGAATTTTTAGATCTTTCTTAGACTTTTGTGGAGATGATCTTTTGGGGAGTTAGGCCATGCCCTAGGCCCCTCCGTTGTATCAAGATAAGTACTTTTGCCCTCTTTAATTTGATTGTTATTTCTTTGTAATTTCTCGTTGAATATCTCTTTGATGCGTGCTATGATGAATTCTCTTGCTATTATCGAATCTTATATTGCTATTGCTATCACGCATGAGTAATTCCATCTAAGGCTAAGGGATTAGCCCTAGGATTTTAGGATCTTGATGCAAAGATAGGAATTTTATGATGCATTAGGTATAAAAGGGGTTATACTTTGGTTGATCCAGCCAAATCCCTGGGATAACTCGTACTGAGATCGTGCCCACGGTCGGTGGAATCGATTAGCTTAAGGAGTGTCCTATGGATTTAATTAGGGAGTTAGTGGATTCAACCAAGGCTGGTGACCATGCCCGGCTCGTGCCTTAAGGGGATCCACCGACAAACTATATCACTACATTGACGGCTACCGACATTGCGTCAATAAGAGACCATCCCCATAAACCCAATGCAACATAAGAGTCCTAACCTAGCATCAACGTCCGACAGTTCTAACGGCGAGTCCTAAAGCCCTAGTATTTTATATTTTATTTATTTCTTTCTTTGTGTGGAACCTCTCGTTTGCGACGTTGAGTGACGCAATCTTTGCATCCACCACCATTACGACCCTCCATACTACACTTCCACCAATAAACCCGCAAGTCTAACTCAACCTAGGAGTAGATAGGTAGTATAACACTGCTTGCCCGTGTTCGATACCCGCTTGCCACTATACCGTGCGCTTGCGGTAGACGACATCGTTTCGGAGTTGATTCTGGCTCGATCAAGTTTATGGCACCGTTGCCGGGGAGGCGTTCTGCCATATTATCTATTTACCACAATTAGGTTGATTAGCTTGCGTTAAAAAAACAAACAAACAAACAAAACAAAAAAAATTTCCAAAAAAAATAAATAAATAAAAACAGAGAGATTTTTCACACCACCTGCTTTATCATTATCTCTATTTTCTTGTACCACTGATATCTTTTCCAGGTTGTTATTTTTGACTATTCAGGTACAATGGATCAATCTTGGAATTATTCAGGCAATGATTATTCGGTACAGTATGAGGCTCTAATGGAAGAATGCGAATATTATTCACAGGACCCTTACTATCAGATGGAAGGATATGATCAATATTCAGAGAGCTATGCCTACTGCGAGACTTGTGACAAGGAGGGACACATGCCCTACAAAAGCCGTGTCTGTCTCTTGAGCCCTGATCATCCTCTCAATTTGACACTCAATGCATTCATGGCATCGGTAGAGGAGAGCACGGCTGTCAACGCTATGCTGAATGAGTCACATGATCGATGGCAGAAGGATAAGGACGAAATCAACGAGTATCTCTCATCTCTTGAGCCTGTGGGGGAGATGCCTGAGCACATAGAGGCACCTCATCTTTCCACTGACGCCGAGGACCACCCACCAGAGCTTATTGCTCCCACTCAGGGAGATCTTTTTGCCCACTCCATTTCTGAATCATGCACCCCATTTGAAATTTATTCTGGTTCAGATCTTTTTAACATGTCGTACCTGTTGTAGGACACTTACAATTTTGGACTTGAGGTATGCTTGGACGTGACCGTGCTTCAGGAATCTAAGAATGAGGAGGAGTTGCCTGATGAGACCCATACTCATATGCCAGAGCTGCCTGAACAGCTTGAGATGAACGTCAAGGAAATGCCTGTCGTGGTACATGAGAGCGGAGATGTATTTTCAGGGAAGTATCGTCTACCTATTTTTCCTTTACATATTTCTTTTGACGATCTTCTTTGGAAAAATTTTATTTTGGAAAAAAATTTTCCACATCAGATTGATGCGGCTTATCTCTTCCAGGGTACATTTGGAGTCCTTGGGGAGATGCTGGGAGCCGCATTGATGAAATCTGATGGAGCCTGTGGAGATACGCACCTGGTGGAGCCACGAAAAGTGCAGATAAAGCAGCTGCCTGCACCGGCAAAGATATTGGACCCACCTTTTGCTACAGGTGGTACCAATCTAGTAGTGTAGTATTTTATGCTTTCAATAAACTCGAATCCTCTCGACATCGAGAGGACCGTATAGATTAGCTTGAATAAATAACACCTCTTATGACGGCCACAAAAATCTTTTACACCCCGAACCCATTATTATTTTTTAATTGCCCTCTTCATATTTTGATATGTCCCGCCATTTTGCTAACCACCATCGAGCATCTCTTTCAAGTGAATACTCACTTTCTTATTCATTTGACTTGATTCCGCTTAGCGAAGCCGTGACCTTTTTGATCAAGTCATTTGAATAGGATTGTTTGATATAAGCTTGGGGAAAAGCTCTCTCATGCATCATTGCATGTGCATGTAGTTGCATTAGGATTTCATGTCATTCATTTCATCATTTTTCATTCACCCCCATATTTATCGTTGTTCCTCACTTTTTTTCTTTTTACGATCACATTGAGGACAATGTGAAGTTTAAGCTTGGGGAGTGCATTTCCATGCCATTTAGTTGCATTTTTTTCTTTATTTTAGGATTTTAGAATTTTTTCAAATTTTTGCATCATCTTTTTGTTTTTTCCATCTTATTTTCCTTTTATGTGTGTCCATGCATCACATTGCGTGATTGTTTTTCTTTTATTTCTTTTTTCTATTTTTATTTCTCTATTTTCCTCTCTTTCTTTTGCTAGATATGTTCTATGTGATGTTTTATCTTATGCTTTCACCTCTCTCACAACGCTTATATTTCACGCCATGCTACTTAGAGAGTTTCATAATCCCTATAAGTACTTGAAAATATTCTTTTGATGATCTCTCTAGTGCGAATGCATGAAGCTTATTGAAACTGAATATGTAGAGTAGTATTTAGTATGCTTTCATTGGAAACACACCAAGATTCACGCATCACTAGAATTTCTGAAGCCTTGCTTTCATCTCTTATTCGCATTCTTATTGCATGCTTGATATAATTGAAAATATTACTGCTTAACTTCACTGCTCATTGATATGATTAAGGATACCCATGCTATTATACGAGTTTAGTTGATGTATTATTTTACAGAACCGTTTGTTCACACTTTTGATTGAACCGAGCGTCACATCTATTCCTTCTCCACCTATATCTTATATTCTCTACATGTCACTCGATTTCACTCCCCAAAGCTATTTCTACCGCATCCATCCCCAAAAATTCCCTACAAAAGAAAAGCTTGCTCCAAATGTCCAAAAAGCCAAAAAGGAGTCAAAAAACCAAAAATACAAATATCATTGCTCCTACAAAAATCCAAAAAGAAAAAAAAGGAAACAAAGCTCAAAATTTAGAGAAGAGCTCAACTTTCATTACTTGGAGCAATACATATACTATTGGGAAAACCAAAACAAAATTCCAAGTCCACAAATACTTCTTTGGATGTGACGCCTCAATTCAAGCTTGGGGGGAAATCTTTTGACCACATGAGTGAGCATGACATTAGAATGGAGTCGTGCACGAACGGAAAAGTTTGATAATGCTAAAACTTAACGAAACAATTTAGTTATGTGGATTTCTTATGATTTGATATGAGGAGGTGTATGTCTTGATTTTTATTCTATTCTTTATTGCATGCTTTGTGTGAATTTCCACGCTTCAGTTATATCTTCTGATTGAAAAGTGTGTCGCCAATGTTATGCATTTTTGATGCTATGAAACATAGGATGTTGATATAAACTAAATGTATGAATGCTAGAGAGACCCCTTTCGTTCATTCTTAACTCTCAAGTACTTTGTTTATATAAGATATGAAATCTCTGTGATAGTGTATGATTCACCTTCTGAGTAGTTGTGATATATGGTGAATATTGAGAAATCTGAGAGAATGATCTAGCGACCCTCTTTTCTTCGTATTACTTTTTGTTTTCTTATTTTTACCGCCCGATGAGCTTCGTATTCGTCTTCCTCGAGGACGAGTAAGAGGTAAGCTTGGGGGATTTTGATATGCTTTTATTTTACATGTTTTATCGCATATCTTCATGACACATTTCACCCTCCAAACCCTCATTTTATACGCTTTTGTCCTATTATTTGGAACAATATGACTTTCAGAGCGTTTATTCCATTTCAGGGATTTGGAGCGATATTGGAGCAATTTGGAGTCAATAAGACGATCGGTGACGTGAGAGCACCAATGAGACTCATGATGACACGCTCGAGGTGTCAAAGAAGAATACTGGAGCAAGGAAGTGGCAAGAGAGAAAGTCGCACGATCATCAAGCTATGATGCGGCGAAGGAATCGAGCGACCCGAAGTGCTGAAAACAGGACAGCCGTGCACTATTTCTAAATCTGTTATCACCTGGGATTTTTTACTATTTTTCTGATATTTTCTCTAGATAATAGACTTCACGACGGTTCCAACGCCACCAAGAACGCACCAATCAGAGGTCGGATGAGCCTTGGAGAATTTCCGCAAGTTGATAATGCAGTGCAGAAATTTTCTCAGCAGCCTACTCGGTCGAGCAGTGCACTACTCGGTCCGAGCAGTGCACTACTCGACCAAGTAGTGCGAAAAATCTGTTGAAATACGTTTTTAGATCCTAATCGACAGAGCATCAACCTGCTCGGTCGAGCAGCTGACTGCTCGACCGAGCAGGTGCTGAATTGTGATTTTTGAGCTCCGCTGAACGTTTGGCTGCTCGACCGAGCAGCTGAGTGCTCGACCGAGTAGCTGTATACTCGACCAAGCAGATGTGTACTTGGCCCGGGTTGGCAGAGTGACATTTTTGGAGAGCTTGAATTCCATGTGCAATCCAGCCGAGCAGGAGGGCTACTCGACCGAGCAGCCGACTACTCGATCGAGCAGGCCTCACTCGACCCGAGCAGACATTTGGGCAACGTATCCGACTCGACCGAGCAGCTCTGTGCTCGGACCGAGTCACCGTTGGCCCACGCGTGCATCCAGAACGTGATTTTGTTTTGGTGAGGGGTTTTTTTGAAGGAAAAGGGAGGCAGCCGCCAGTGGGACTTCATGGGGAGTTTTACAGGGACCTTTTGAGGGCGATTTTAGGGGAGATTTTTGTAAACTTTTTAGAAGAGAATTTTTAGATCTTTCTTAGACTTTTGTGGAGACTATCTTTTGGGGAGTTAGGCCATGCCCTAGGCCCCTCCGTTGTATCAAGATAAGTACATTTGCCCTCTTTAATTTGATTGTTATTTCTTTGTAATTTCTTGTTGAATATCTCTTTGATGCGTGCTATGATGAATTCTCTTGCTATTATCGAATCTTATATTGCTATTGCTATCACGCATGAGTAATTCCATCTAAGGCTAAGGGATTAGCCCTAGGATTTTAGGATCTTGATGCAAAGATAGGAATTTTATGATGCATTAGGTATAAAAGGGGTTATACTTTGGTTGATCCAGCCAAATCCCTGGGATAACTCATATTGAGATCGTGCCCACGGTCGGTGGAATCGATTAGCTTAAGGAGTGTCCTATGGATTTAATTAGGGAGTTAGTGGATTCAACCAAGGCTCGTGACCATGCCCGGCTCGTGCCTTGAGGGGATCCACCGACGAACTATATCACTACATTGACGGCTACCGACATTGCGTCAATAAGAGACCATCCCCATAAACCCAATGCAACATAAGAGTCCTAACCTAGCATCAACGTCCGACGGTTCTAGCGGCGAGTCCTAAAGCCCTAGTATTTTATATTTTATTTATTTCTTTCTTTGTGTGGAACCTCTCGTTTGCGACGTTGAGTGACGCAATCTTCGCATCCACCACCATTACGACCCTCCATACTACACTTCCACCAATAAACCCGCAAGTCTAACTCAACCTAGGAGTAGATAGGTAGTATATCACCGCTTTCTCGTGTTCGATACCCGCTTGCCACTATACCGTGCGCTTGCGGTAAACGACATCGTTTCGGAGTTGATTCCGGCTCGATCAATCATTTCTTTACCTAATCTTCAGATTTTGCTCTTAATTCTTAGTGATCATTTTTTAGGGTTTAATCATGCCACCCCCGCAAATGAGCTAGAAAGTCTATGATCACTCTCACTGAAGCCATTACTCTGTCGAGAAATCGTGAAGACACGCCTCCAACCAGGGATCAGCCAAAACCATCAACTCAAACTCCTCCATCTCCTGAGTTCTTTTGATTTCTACTTCATTACCTCCACGACCTGTCGACCCCTCCTCTTCAGAGTTGCCGCCAGCTAATGATGATATCCCATATCATTCTGCATCTCCGGACTTTGAAGACCCTTTCGAAGAGATTAGAGCTAGGGTTTCACTTCTGATCGATGACTACTTGCATTTGGATGGCCGTCAAATTTCATCCAGTGATAACCTTCAGAGAGTTGAGTCGTTCATTAGCGAACTTGCTGAGGATTATAAGCACATCCTTGCCTCTCGCGTTCGTCTCCAGGATAGTCAGCGAATTCCTTCCTCGTCCCAGCGTCCCGAGGATCTGAATAGTAGCTTGGGAAAATTTGAGTTCAGCCTATCTGCTAATGGAACTCTGTTTCGATGCTACATGACGATCTCACTTTTGTGAAGGGCATGGTTAAGTCTGTTACCTACAACATTCTTACCCAGACTCTTCAGTCACAGCAGCTTTTCTCCATGATTCTGAATATCCAGGAGAAATTGGACACTCTCTTGCCCACGTCAAGAGATATTATTGCTCTTGCCCTCCAGGACCCAGCGATTCTCGTTCACCACCACCACCTCCTCCTCCTCCACCATAACGTGATTGGATTATGTTTTGGTCATTCTCACACTAGGCTTCATTTTGTGTGTGGGAGTTGTTGTGGTTAGTGGCTGATATTCTTTTTGTATGTCTCATTGCTTTTGAGATAGATAATGTACATGACACATTTTGCTATACGTGTCATCTCTTTTGTTATATTGCGATGTATATTTGTACACTCCCTGTATCATCGCCAGTTTACACACACACACACACACACACACACACACACACACACACAGAGAGAGAGAGAGAGAGAGAGAGAGAGAGAGAGAGAGAGAGAGAGAGAGAGAGAGAGAGAGAGAGAGAGAGAGAGAGAGAGAGATCTGTTTAACATTATTAGGTTATGTTCTATAATGGGGAAGAATTAGAGAGAGAGAGAGAGAGAGAGAGAGAGAGAGAGAGAGAGAGAGAGAGAGAGAGAGAGAGAGAGAGAGAGAGAGATCTGTTTAACATTATTAGGTTATGTTCTATAATGGGAAAGAATTAGAGAAGGTAGATCAGACGGTTTCAAGGAAGAATTAGAGAACACAGTCACTTCTGTTTAATATTATTAGATTATGTTGTATAATGGGGAAGAATTAGAGAAGGCAGATCCGACGGTTTCAAGGAAGAATTAGATAACACAGTCACTTTGAATATGTATAACAGATCCGATGACAGTGTTTCAAGTGATAGTGTTTCAAGTGACAGTGTTCTAACCGACGATTTCTTTCTTTTAATTTCTCTTTCTCTGTAGAGAAAGAAAGCACTCCCTACTTTGTGACCTTGGCAAACTGCAGGTGACAATGTGGTCCAATAACATTATATGGCCAATAACTTTAAAACCAGTCTTTGATTCCAAGGCCACAACCTCGTCGCATCTCTTCAGTCCAACCTCCTCAAGATCTGCTTAGTTGCACGTAGGTGGAGGCTCTTCGTTGTAAATAATGAAGGCGGATCCTAGGGAGAACACCTTGACGTTTGTGCGTCCATCGCCATGTCAACAGTCTTCAAGACGGTTCCACCAGCAACTAGAACCACCTCTTCGAAGAAGCCCCTGTGAGGAGGCTCGAATTGATCGGTGAAGAAAAAGATTAATCCTGCAAACTAATTGGTAAAATACCCCGCCACTCCCCGCCCACCTCCTCCAACTACTAGATGTTTTCGAACCCATGGCTATTGCTACTGCACCTACAACCGCAATCCTACTCTACACTGAGGGGGTTAGGGTTGGTAGCAGTAGTTGTTGTCGTAGCTTTATGCTACGTACAACTGTCATGACTAATATCATACCCAACAATCCCAGTTCTGATTTGTAACTCTGTGTAGTCTTTAATCAATATATCTTGCTTAATGCATGCACGTCTGACGTCCCCGCGATGTGCGTGTCAGATGTGTGCAATATATGATTGGGGGCATGAGATTTAAATATTTATAACCGCAAGCGTACGGTGTTGTAGTGTGGCTTGGGGGTCGAACTCAGGGAGGCGTGGTTGTGCTTGTGTCAGAAAAGTCCGGATTCACCCCATGGGTGAGCTAGCCCGAATCGGTAAGTGGGTTGTCACGGAAAATAGAATGCGAGGGATAAACGATATAAAGGGAAACCCGGGACTTCGGTTTCCACCCTATCGTGCGGTTCTCGCCAACACGGCCTACAGGTAGGAAAATGATCGGAATTAGGGTCTAATGGTGAGATGTTGCCTCTAAGAGTGATACCGGCGTCCCGTGGGCCCGATATTCCGGTCGGTGCCCAGGATGATACGCTAGACTACCCGGGTTTGATCAGTGGGCATTCCCATGTCCATTAACATTGACCGACTCCGGGAGCACTAAGCTCGCAACGATAACCCCCAACGTCTCATCCTTCTGCTCCCGCGCGCTAGGATTCGACGTCTACGCTAAGGGCGTGAGCTATGGCTAGGGAGTCAACCGCCAAGTTTATTCCCCCTTGGCCCAACGGTCAAAGGCGGTCTTTTCCCACCGATGACAATAAAACACCCCGCGTAACAGATAGATTCCTAATCCCTATCGATTTCCTAGTCCTATGGACGCATCGGGGAGAACCCACGAAGGGGTTTCCACCAAAATCCCAGATTTGGGAACTACTCACACATATTTACTAAAAAGCAATCTAAATCAAAATCGACCGTTAGAAACATGATCAAGCGATTGAAAAGTAGTAAGAGCAATGCAAATAACACTATATTAAAGTTTGGTAAAGATCAGACAACTTACAAATATCTGAAAAATTACAGCCGTCAAGAGAGAGAAAAACAGCAAAAATAACAACTCTCTCCAATCTGGAAACCTAGGTTATGTATTTATAGAAAACGACATCACCCGATCGGGTGAAGAATCACCCGATCGGGTGACCTGCTGCGAACTTCAGCAGCCATCTTTGAGACTTCACCCGGTCAGACGACACGGTCGGTTGATGGAAGCTGCTCGTCGTTTGGATCTTGATCGTCGTCGGGTGAACCAATCGGTTGATATATCAACCGATCGGTTGGAATTGTTGCCCAAAAGACAGTAACTTCGGACATTTTGGCACGGTCTGCTGACGATCGGGTGAGCTCTCCGGGTCATCTTCTTCGGGGAAACGGCTACAGGTGAACCGATCGGGTGAAGATCACCCGATCGGTTGAGTTTCAGCTCCAATTTCCAGAGAGATCAGTCGGGTTGAACCGGTCGGTGACCCGGTCGGTTGATACTTTCGTTGCTTCAGCGGCTGACCGGGTCGTGCACGCGTGCATCATGACGTGCGTCTATATTTCATATATTCACGCACGTTTTCTTTTGTGTTTCTCCGTGTTTTCCGCCGTCTCTTGTTCGTTTTCGTATGTTTTCCCGTTTTCTTTCACTTTTCTCTGTTTGTCCATGATTGCAGGAGTTCGACCACGTAGGGGACCTTTTACGATGATATCCCAAGTCCCCGGAGCAACGGGAGAAGTCACGCGTGATCCAGGGGGTCAAACGGCGAAGTACTCATCTTTCTGCCCCTCACCCGGTCGGTTGGTCATCTCCAACCGATCGGGTGATGCACGCGTGCACCAACCGACCGCTACCGCAGCTCACGAAGAAGTCACTCGACCGGTTCACAGACCGGTTCTGCGGGCGGCTGTTCTCTGTCTTTTCGAGCTGAATTCCAACCGATCGGGTGACTCTCACCCGATCGGTTCATCTGTAGCTGAGAAAAAGAGCTGAAGACACGGGCGTCGAACCGACCGGTTCACCCGACTCCTCCAAGATCCAACCGGTCGCTCAAGAACTCACCCGATCGGTTCATGAGATCGGGTGAAAACTCGCCGTTTTCTGTGATTTATCTGTAACGGATCAACCGATCGGTTGACTTGTCACCCGATCGGTTGATCCGAAAATCTATATATAGGACCCCTAGGGTTCCAGAAACGGGAGAGTGGTATTTTTTTACTGTTTTATTTCCTTGTGACGGCTGTAATTGTTACTCTTAAGTAAGTTTTCAGATCTTTCTAATTTTTTAGTATTGTCTTTACTACTCCTTTACTTCCGCATTGCAATTGTCGGATTATGATTCTAACAGTTAAATTTCATTTAGATTGCTTTTTCATGAATTTTTGTGAGTAGTTCCCAAATCTGGGATTTTGGTGGAAACCCCTTCGGGGGCTCTTCCCGATGCGTCCATAGGGTTAGGAAATCGATAGGGAGTAGGAATCTAACGGTTACGCGGGGTGTTTCATTGTCATCGGCGGGAAAAAGACCACCTTTGACCGTCGGGCCAAGGGGGAATAAACTTGGCGGTTGACTCCCTAGCCAAAGCTCACGCCTTTAGCGTAGACGCCGAATCCTAGCACGCGGGAGCGGCAGGATGAGACGTCGGGAGATATCGTTGCGGACTTAGTGCTCCCGGGATCGATCAGTGTTTATGGACACGGGAGTGCCCACTGATCGAATCCGGGAAGTCCGGTGTATCATCCTGGGCACCGACCAGAATATCGGGCCCATGGGACGCCGGTACCACTTTCAGAGGCAACGTCTCACCATTAGACCCTAATCCCGATCGCTATCCATACCCGTAGGCCGTAGCGGCGAGAGTCTCTCGTCGGGTCGGATACCAAAGTCCCGGGTTTACTTTCTTTTTGTTCATACGCTTTCATTTCCTTTCGTGACAACCAACCACCGATTCGGGCTAGCTCGCCCCTCGGGGTGATTTAGGTCCTACCTGACCCAAGCACAACCTCGCCTCCCTGAGTTCGATATTCCCTCACCCTACACTAACCGTGAAACTTGCGGTAAACGACACCGCGCCGCCGCGCACATCACGCGGGGGCGCCGGTCAAGTTTATGGCGCCGTTGCCGGGGAGGCAACGTGCTTGATATCTTAGGATCTCTTGAACCCTCGTGTCTAGCTCACATCCCTACCTCGCGATAATTTTCGCATTCTTGTTTTTCTTTTTCTTATTTGTTTTTCTTATTTTATCTGTTTGTTTCCCACTTGTCGCTTCACGGGTGTCTGTTGTTTTTCATGCGCAAGAGTTCAAGGAGTCTTGACGACTTGATCCCCCTCAATCCAGAGATTAACGCCACCCTTAGGCGTTTGGCCGCCGAGAAGCGAAGAAGGGAAGATCCCGAATCCATGGAGGAGAACACCCCACCTCACAAGTCTCTGCTGGAGTACTCGATGCCATCCATCGAGTCGACTTCTGCCATCCGATCTCCAGCTATTGCGGCCCAAAGCTTTGAGCTGAAGCCGTCTCTAGTGACATGGATCCAGCAGGACCAGTTTGCGGGTGCGCCCATGGAGAGCCCGATAGAGCACTTAGACTCCTTCTTGGAGAAGTGTGACACCTTCAGAATTAATGGTGTCACTACAGAGGCTATCCGTCTGAAGCTGTTCCCTTTCTCTTTGCGGGACAAGGCCAAGCAGTGGTTAAGGGGGAAGGACCCCAATACTTTCAACACCTGGGAGAAACTCTCCAATGCTTTTCTGACGAAGTTCTTTCCTCCGGGGAAGACCATGAAGTTGAGGAGTGAGATCTCCTCCTTCTCCCAGGCCAGCCACGAGTCCTTGCATGAGGCTTGGACGAGATATAAAGAGATGCAAAGAAGATGCCCTCATCATGAGCTTCCGAAGTGGCAGATTATCAATCTGTTCTACAATGGGCTGAGGGATGACCTTAAATCTTCTATGGACGCCGCGGCTGGGGGTTCCTTCATGTCCCGAAGCGAGGAAGATGCCGGGAATATTCTGGAAAACATGGCATCAAACAATGAGCAGTGGTGTGACGAGAGAGCCACACCAAGAACTGGGGGTATACACAGAGTCGAGGACGTCGACAAACTTTCGAGCAAGTTTGACTTGCTTTCGACCCAGATCTCCGCACTGATGGTTGGAGCCGGTGGAGCCTGTACACAGCAAGTTTCTGCAGTAGAGTCCGAATTCCTTGGGGAATTCGACGGTGGTGACATCTCACCACCGTTGGATCAGGCGAGCGCACTATTTTACAACCCCACGGGGAATGAGCCATATCCTCCAAGGACAAATTCCAACCCGACCTACTCTCCCAACAACCGGAACCACCCAAATTTCAGTTACCGGCCACCATTTCAGCCCTCGCCGCCTCAGCAGCCGCAGCAACAAATCTATCAGCCGGCTAGACCACCGCAGAATCAGGGTCAGCTGCAACCATTTCAGCAGCAACCTCAGCAACAAACGTACGCTCCCAGGAATCAACAACCGTTCCAGCAGCAGCAGTATGGCCAGCAGAGGGCCGTCTCTCCGGTTGAGTCTCTCTTGACTCAATATATTACCAACCAGGAGAGGATCAACCAAAAGCTGGAAATGGGCCAGCGGACCCTCACGGACCAAGTAACCCAGCTGGGGTTACAGGTGGCGAACCTCTCAAGGTCACAAAACCAATTGCCGCCACAACCGGAGGTGAACCCTCGAGGAGCAACACAAACATCGGCACTCGTGCACGAGCACGCAAATGTGTCCGCTATCATTCTGAGAAGCGGGACACAAATTCCTACTAGAGTGCCCCCTAGCAACCCGGAAGCACCATTGGTCGTTGAGAGACCGACTGAAAAATTAAACGACATCGGTGCTTCGTCATCAAATCCCACGACTCCGGAGGGAGCGTCCGAAGAAGAGAAGAAGAAGGAGGAGGAGAGCCCAAAAGTTTATAAACCCGTTGTGCCATTTCCCCAACGGTTGGCTCAAGCAAAAATTGATGAGAAATATGGGAAGTTCTTCGCCATGGTCAAGGACCTAAGCCTGCAAATCCCCTTCTTGGAGGCAATTGAGACAATCCCCTCATATGCAAAATTCTTGAAAGATTTGGTGACGAAAGGGTCGAGAAAAGAGAAAGTGGTGCTGACGGCAGAATGTAGCGCTCTTATCCAGAGGGATAACCCGCCAAAGCTCAAGGACCCGGGGAGCTTCTCTATCCCTTGCACGATCGGGGCTGTGAAGATTAATCGTGCACTCGTCGATCTAGGAGCGAGTGTTAGCTTGATGCCCTTGTCAATGTATAGAAGGATAGGAATGGGTGATTTGGAGCCCACCGGGATGACCCTACAACTAGCTGACCGGTCGGTCAAATATCCGGTGGGAATTGTTGATGATCTCCCCGTGAATGTGAGAGGGGTGCATGTGCCTGTGGACTTTGTAGTCATGGACATGCCCGAAGACGCACACACCCCCATCATCCTGGGACGGCCTTTCATGGCCACTGCTGGCGTTCTTATAGATGTGAAGAACGGAAAACTCTCCTTGAACGTCAGCGGAGAGAAAGTTGAGTTTGACCTGGGACTATCCATGAAGCACCCCGACCCTCCTGATGACCTCCGGTGTAATCTGCTTGAGATAGAAGAAGAAAAAGCTGTAGAGGAGAACTCCTGGGAGATTCTCCTGAGAAACCCCCCCGATGAATTGGGGAATTCTGAAGATGAAGAAGGCCCCGAAGACGAAGAAGCTGCTGGAAAACCAAGTGCAGCGAGAACGACCCCTCCCGGGTTCCCCAAGTTTCATCCTGTGAAGAGAACGGGGAAAGAGCTCACGGACCTCACTAAAGACGAGGTCCGGATCCTGAAGAAGATGGCGGGAAGCGCCAACACCAAGGAAAAGCCCCCGGATTTCAAGAACAAAGGGAGGGTGGTCGAGCAAGTATTTTTCCAGCCGCTGACTACCCCGAGCGCCTTCAGCTCCAACAAGGAAGAGATGCCTAAGTTTGGGCATCACCCGTATCAGCCACCATGAGCATCTCTTGCGGGCGTCGAGCCAACGACGTTAAACAAGTGCGCTTCATGGGAGGCAACCCATGTTCTAAACTTTTTCTCTAATTTTTAGCATTATTTTTTACTTTAATTTATCTATTTCTATAAATAAAGTCAGCCGCGGGAACATCCGTTAGGGGACTTAATCAAATTTCTTGGTTTTTGCAGGAAACAAGCCCCAACCGATCGGGTGATAACTCACCCGATCGGTTGGGATGTATCAGATACGTGCCGAGATCTGTCCCCGAATGAACCGATCGGTTGAATCAAATTTCTTGGTTTTTTTTCCTGGTTTTCATTTCTTTTCGTGTCTGTGCGTATTCCACCCCCCCTTTTCATTGCCCTCCCGTACTCACTCTTATTGCATTGAGGGCAATGCAAGTTTCAGCTTGGGGGAGTCGCACTTCGTGCGTCATTTGTGTTGTTTTTCTACGTTATTCGAGTCATTTTCCATCGTGTTTTTCTTTTTTTTTTCTTTTTCCTTCTTTCTTTAGCTCTTTCTCCTAGAAATGAATCCTATGATGAATCGCCACAAAATCACACACACCTAGCATTGCATCGATAATCACACTCACTAACCCTAGGATTTCGAGTCCTCTTGCATTTCACGCATCGTGGGTCCACTTAGCTTTTTGTGAGTCGTGTGTCGTGACTAGCAATTGGTGTGCTTCTGCCTTGTGATTTTACTTTATATACCTGTCCAGGAATGACCCCTAGATTATCATGCTCCGATATTGAATATGCGGTATTTGCTTCTATATGCATGCTATATATATATCGTATACTTCATTTCACATGCGTCGGGATTCCACAACTAAGGACTAGGATAACCCAATTAGCCTGAGCTCTATTTAGCGAGAATAGTTCCATTTGCCCAAGTGTTTAGATTTCGACTTCTTTTTTGTTTTACTTGGTGCAAATCCCCTCGTCGTGTACCGTTCTCCCACTTGGGAGAGTACACAAGTGTATAGCCAAAAACCCAAAAATCCAAAAAAATGGGAGAAAAGAAATGAAAAACCCAAAAAGAAAAGAAAAAAAATTGTATAGCCAACAAGACAAAAAAATATGCAAATACCCAAAACCCAAAAAAATTCCCGTGTGAATATTTTCATACTTGCCAAGAATAAAGGGAAGGCGAGAATTTGCACCGAGTGTTCTTCTCCACATCATCTCAACCCCCGTCGTTATCAAAGACACTTGGCTTAGGAGCTATTTAGCTAGTATCTAGGCTATAGTGGCGTGATTTCCTTAACCCTAGTTGTGGAGTCCCCGATGCATGATACGCTCCTATTCTCTCTATTCTCATGCATGCTCGAACTTATATTCGCCGCTTAATTCAATTCGATTCGATATTTGGGTCATATCTAGGATTTGTGTATATCGAGCCTCGTAGCACATCGTAGAAAGCATCACCATTTGCTAGCACACGACCACGCTCACTCGCGCTTCACTGCGTGGACCCACGACACTTATTTGGACTCGCTTTCCTAGGTTTAGTGGTGTGATTTGGCGTTTGCTTGCTGGGGTGTGTCGTTTTTGATTTTGATGGCTCTGATGGACGATCTAGGGCTTAGAGTTTTCTTTTTCTTTCTTCCTCTCTATGTTTCCCTTCCGAGCTCCCACTCTCACTCGTCTTCCTCGAGGACGAGGAAGAGTTCAGCTTGGGGGATTTTGACGTGCGTCTATATTTCATATATTCACGCACGTTTTCTTTTGTGTTTCTCCGTGTTTTACGCCGTCTCTTGTTCGTTTTCGTATGTTTTCCCGTTTTCTTTCACTTTTCTCTGTTTGTCCATGATTGCAGGAGTTCGACCACGTAGGGTACCTTTTACGATGATATCCCAAGTCCCCGGAGCAACGGGAGAAGTCACACGTGATCCAGGGGGTCAAACGGCGAAGTACTCATCTTTCTAACCCTCACCCGGTCGGTTGGTCATCTCCAACCGATCGGGTGATGCACGCGTGCACCAACCGACCGCTACCGCAGCTCACGAAGAAGTCACCCGACCGGTTCACAGACCGGTTCTGCGGGCGGCTGTTCTCTGTCTTTTCGAGCTGAATTCCAACCGATCGGGTGACTCTCACCCGATCGGTTCATCTGTAGCTGAGAAAAAGAGCTGAAGACACGGGCGTCGAACCGACCGGTTCACCCGACTCCTCCAAGATCCAACCGGTCGCTCAAGAACTCACCCGATCGGTTCATGAGATCGGGTGAAAACTCGCCGTTTTCTGTGATTTATCTGTAACGGATCAACCGATCGGTTGACTTGTCACCCGATCGGTTGATCCGAAAATCTATATATAGGACCCCTAGGGTTCCAGAAACGGGAGAGTGGTATTTTTTTACTGTTTTATTTCCTTGTGACGGTTGTAATTGTTACTCTTAAGTAAGTTTTCAGATCTTTCTAATTTTTTAGTATTGTCTTTACTACTCCTTTACTTCTGCATTGCAATTGTCGGATTATGATTCTAACGGTTAAATTTCATTTAGATTGCTTTTTCATGAATTTTTGTGAGTAGTTCCCAAATCTGGGATTTTGGTGGAAACCCCTTCGGGGGCTCTTCCCGATGCGTCCATAGGGTTAGGAAATCGATAGGGAGTAGGAATCTAACGGTTACGCGGGGTGTTTCATTGTCATCGGCGGGAAAAAGACCGCCTTTGACCGTCGGGCCAAGGGGGAATAAACTTGGCGGTTGACTCCCTAGCCAAAGCTCACGCCTTTAGCGTAGACGCCGAATCCTAGCACGCGGGAGCGGCAGGATGAGACGTCGGGAGATATCGTTGCGGACTTAGTGCTCCCGGGATCGATCAGTGTTTATGGACACGGGAGTGCCCACTGATCGAATCCGGGAAGTCCGGTGTATCATCCTGGGCACCGACCAGAATATCGGGCCCATGGGACGCCGGTACCACTTTCAGAGGCAACGTCTCACCATTAGACCCTAATCCCGATCGCTATCCATACCCGTAGGCCGTAGCGGCGAGAGTCTCTCGTCGGGTCGGATACCAAAGTCCCGGGTTTACTTTCTTTTTGTTCATACGCTTTCATTTCCTTTCGTGACAACCAACCACCGATTCGGGCTAGCTCGCCCCTCGGGGTGATTTAGGTCCTACCTGACCCAAGCACAACCTCGCCTCCCTGAGTTCGATATTCCCGCACCCTACACTAACCGTGAAACTTGCGGTAAACGACACCGCGGCGCCGCGCACATCACGCGGGGCGCCGGTCACATCACCCGATCGATTGGATGTGTCCAACCGATCGGGTGGGGGGCTGAAAGATGCGATCTTCGTCGTTTGACCCCCTAGATCACGCGTGACTCCTCCCGTTGCTCCGGGGACTTATGATATCGTCGTTTTGTGTCCCCTAAGTCGACAAACTCCTGCAAACATACAAAAACACGGAAAAGTGAAAGAAAACAAGAAAACACGAGAAAATGAATACAAGATGGTGGAAAATAGTGGAAAAACATAGAAGAAAACGTGCGTGAATATATGAAATATAAACGCACGCCAAAATCCCCCAAGCTGAACCCTTCCTCGTCCTTGAGGAAGACGAGTGAGAGTAGGAGCTCGGAGGGAGAAATTAGAGAGAAAGAGAGAAAGAAGAGAACTTTAAATCCTAAATCGCCCGTCAGGGCCGACAAAACCAAAAACGACACGCCAAGCAAACAAACACCAAATCACATCACTAAACTAAGGAATACGAGTCCAGACAAGTGCCGTGGGCCCACGCGGTGAAGCGCGAGTGAGTGTGGTCGTGTGCTAGCAGTCGGTGTCACTATCTACATCGTGCAGTAAGCTCCATATACACAAATCCAAGAAATGACCCAAGTATCGATTCGATTTAGAAATAGTGGTGAATATATAGCTCAAGCATGCATGAGAAGAGCATGAGAATAGAAACGCATCATGTGTCAGGGACTCCACAGCTAGGGACTCGGGCATCACCACACTATCGCCTAGGTAATAGCTAGAAACTCCCTATTCCAAGTGTTTTCGAAAGCGATGGGGGTTGAGATTATGTGGAGTAGAACACTCGGTGCAAATTCTTGCCTTCCCTTTATTTCGGTAGATAGGAAAAATATTCACACACAATTTTTTTGGGGTTTTGGGTATTTGTATTTTTTTTGGATTTTTGGCTATAAATATTTTTTTCTTTTTCTGTTTTCTTTTCTTTTTTGGGTTTTTCTTTTCTCTCCTTTTTTGGATTTTTGGATCTTGGGATATATATACGTGTGTACTCTCCCAAGTGGGAGAACGGTACACGACGAGGGGATTTGCACCAAGTAAAAAAAAAGAAATCGGAATCTAAACACTTGGGCGAGGGAGATATTTCGCTAATCAGAGCATAGGCTAAAACGGGCTATCCTAGTCCTAACTGTGGAATCCCGACACATGCGAAATGAAGCATACGATATATGTATATTCACGCATACAGAAGCAGATAAGAGAGGCAAATACCGCATATTCAAATCGAAGCATGATAGTCTAGGGGTCATTCCTGTACAGGTATATAAAGCACAATCACAAAGTAGAAGCACACCAAACGCTAGTCACGACACACGACTCACGTAAAAGCTAAGTGGACCCACGATGCATGAAATGCAAGAGGACTCGACTTCCTAGGGTTAGTGAATGTGATTATCGAAGCCATGCTAGGTGTGTGTGAGATTTTTATGGCGAGTCATCATAGGGTTCATCTCTAGGAGAAAGAGATAAAAAGAAGAAAAGAAAAAGAAAAACACGATGGAAAACGACTCAAATAACGAAGAAAAAGAGACAAATGACGCACGAAGTGCGACTCCCCCAAGCCGAAACTTGCATTGCCCTCAATGCAATAGAATTACAGACGGGAGGGCAATGAATATGGGGGGAATACGCACAGACACAAAAAGACACGAAAGACAAGAAAATCACACAGACGAAACTTAAAAGAAGAATAAAAATAAAAATCACAACACACGACATATAAACAGAAAATAAAATAAAATAAAAAAAGGAAAATCACACGACATGAAAAATAAACAAACACACAAAGAAAAACGACACACGACATCACACAGAAAAATTGACTTCCCCCAAGCTAGACGTGACAAGGCTAGCGATAAGATGTGATCATGAAAATGCAGAGAAATGCAAGTGGGAGGTCAATAAAAGAAAAGAATGGAAATAAAAATTTAAAAAAATGGGACCTGATGCGTGAGTGGGTCCTCCCCCAAGCTGTGGTAAAGCAGGGCCCCACAAAGACAGATGGGCACTAAAAATAGGGGAGGCAAAAACTGGATGGGAATATATCAAGCAAAGGCACCACCCTCTGGGGTGGTGATGGGGCCCTGTGCTGAGGACCAGGAGTGGTGGGGGGTGGGATGTCAAGCTCAGAATTATTGGGTGAGTCAGTGTGAATGTGACGAATGAGGCTTTGAAGGACGGGTAGGTCACGCTCGATTGATTGCTGAGGTGCCTGACCATCAAGTCCTGCTAGGAGGAGCATGGACATGAACCGGTCAGCTTGGTCATCGTCACGGAATGTCACCTGGTATTCAGTATCGCCAATGTAAACGGGGTCAGAGGGGCATGGGGTGGTGGATGAATTGGTGGCGATGGTGGGTTGGGTGGGGGATTGTGTGTGACGAGCGTGCCGGGTAGGTCTAGGGTTGGACGTGCTGGCGTTGGTGGGTTTAGCACGGCGAGGAGGCATTGTGCAGGAGTCGTGTGTGTGAGTGTATGCAAGATACGATGAATACACACTAACACAGGCAATCGAGCAAAATGAAATTCTAGGGATAAATATAAAATTGAGCTAAGGAGCGAGGTTACCCAATCGAGATGAAGATCTTTGCTCGTAGATGTCCCAACGCAACGCAATAGGAACTAGTGTGAAGCCGCGGCTACTATTTTCAGCAAATTTTCGAAAATGGGGGTATCTGGGCGGAAATTAAGGGTTTGGGTGCGGGCGAAATCGAAGAGAAAGGGGGAGAGATCGACGGGGAGATGGAAAAGGAGAGGGGAGAGATCGATTGGGGGGTTTTTTTGGGTTGGTTGAGAGAAGGAGGAGGCCAGTTGGAGGGAGGAGAAGTCGAAACGGCGATGGAAATTCGAGATCGTGCGAGGGGGAATGAACGGGTGGAGGGCGGCTATATATAGGATTTTAAGTCGAACCGATCGGGTGAAATGTCACCCGATCGGTTGACTTCTAGGTCGAAAAATTTGCCGAAAAGAGGCTACATGCGACCCGATCGGTTGAGTTCTCAACCGATCGGGTGGCCGCTTCACACTTTTTCCCGAGAGTTTGTACAGCTCACCCGGTCTGTCACCCGATCACGCTTTGTATCAACCGACTGGTTGATCAATTCCCCAAAATTCCCGAGACTTCTACACAGATCACACGGTCTGCCACCCGGTCTCGGCTTTGCTTCACCTGACCGGTTCATTGGAGCTCAGATACAGCCATTATCTGATACGTCTCACCCGATTGTTGAGTAATCACCCGATCGGGTGAGGGCTTGTTTCCTGCAAAAATTCACAAATGGCCTAAGTCTCTCGACGGATGATCCCGCGGCTGAATTTAATTATTAAAATAGAAAAAATAAAGCTAATAAAAATCCTAAAAATGAAGATAAAAGTTTTAGAGCATGGGTTGCCTCCCATGAAGCGCTTTTGTTTAACGTCGTTTGCTCGACGCCCGTTGATGATATTCAAGGTGGACGGGGGTGATGCCCTAAAGTCGGCACCGCCTCGGCTTCAAAGTTGGTGGCCTTCGGCATCGTCGGCGGTAACAAAAAAACTTGCTCGACGACCCTCCCATTGTTGGCGGGATCCGGGGGTTTCTCCCTTATATTGGCGTCTACCGCCAATCGTTTCAGGATCCGAATCTCTTCTCCAGTGAGCTCCATGGGCTCTTTCCCTTTCCTCCTCATCGGAGGAGCGTTATGAAATCTGGGAGGGACCGTGTGTGCCGCATCTGCTTTCCCAGCAACGTCACATTTCTTCAGGCCGACTGGTTCTTCTAAGTCCCCCAAGCAATCGGGGGGATTTCTTGTAAGAATTTCCCAGGAGCTTGCCTCCGCAGCTCTCTCTTCTTCTAACTCCAACACATTGCATCTTGGATCATCCGGGGGATCGGGGTGCTTCATCGACAACCCCAAGTCAAATTCGACTTTCTCGTTGCCGACGTTAAGGGAAAGCTTCCCATTTTTCACATCTATTAAAACGCCGGCAGTGGCTATGAATGGCCGTCCAAGGATGATGGGGTTGTGCGCATCTTCAGGCATGTCCATGACGACGAAGTCCACCGGCACATGCACCCCTCTTACGTTGATAGGGAGATCATTTACAACACCCACCGGATATTTTACCGAACGATCTGCAAGCTGTAGGGTCATTCCGATGGGCTCCAAGTCGCCCATCCTTATCCTCTTATATAGTGATAAGGGCATCAAATTGACGCTCGCTCCTAGATCGACGAGCGCACGATGGATCTTTACTTCCCCGATCGCACAAGGGATAGAGAAGCTCCCCGGGTCTTTAAGCTTAGGCGGATTTGCTCGCTGGATGAGAGCACTACATTCCGCCGTCAGAACGACCTTCTCCTTTCTAGAACCCTTTGTCACCAAATCCTTGAGGAATTTCGCGTAGGATGGTATGATCTTTATAGCTTCAAGGAAGGGGATTTGCAAGCTTAGATCCTTGACCATGGCAAAGAATTTGCCATACTTCTCGTCTATCTTGGCTTGGGCTAGCCGTTGTGGGAAAGGCACAACGGGCTTCAACACTTTGAGGCTCCCTTCCTCGGTTTTCTTCTTCTCCTCTTCAGGGACTCCCTCCGGAGTCGTTTGCTTTGGCGACGAAGCACCGTCGTCATTCAATTTTTCAATTGGTCGTTCTACGACCAACGGTGCTTCCGGTTCCTTGGGGGGCACTCTTGTGGGGATTTGTGTTCCGCTCCTCAAAACGATAGCGGACACATTCGCATTCTCGTGCGTGAGAGCCAAAGTCTGATTTGCTCCCCTCGGGTTCACTTCTGGTTATGTCGGTAATAGATTCTGCGGCCTCTGAAGGTTCGCCACTTGTAACCCCAGCTGGGTTACCTGATCAGTGAGAACTTTCTGCCCCATCTCCAGCTTCAAATTTATCTTCTCCTGGTTGGTGATGTATTGAGTCAAGAGGGACTCAACCGGAGAGATGGCCCTATACTGGCCATATTGCTGCTGCTGCTGAATGGGTTGCTGAATCCTGGGAGCATATTGCTGATACTGTTGTGGAGGCTGCTGCTGCTGAAACTGCTGCTGCTAAAACTGCTGCTGCTGAGGCCTAGCCAGCTGATATATTAGCTGCTGTTGTTGCTGAGGAGGCGGCTGCTGATACGGCGCCCGGTAACTAAGGTTGGGGTGGTTCCGGTTATTTAGAGAGTAGGCCGGATTGGAGCTAGTCCGTGGAGGATACGGTGCATTTCCAGTAGGATTGTAGAATAGTGCGCTCGCTTAGTCCAACAGTAGTGAGATGTCACCATCCTCGAAGTCTCCCATGAATTCGGATTCCACCGCCGTAATATGTTGTGTACCGACGCCATCGGCTCCTACCATCAGTGCGGAGATCTAGGCTGACAACAAGTCAAACTTGCTGGATAATTTGTTGACGTCTTCGACCCTGTGGATACGCCCAGATCTAGGTGTGGCTCTCTCGTCACACCACCGCTCATTGTTTGATGCCATATTTTCTAGAATTTGTCCGACATCTTCTTCACTCCTGGACATGAAGGACCCTCCAGCCGCGGCGTCCATGGAAGATTTCAAGTCATCCCTTAATCCGTTGTAGAACAGATTAATTATCTGCCACTTGAGAAGCTCGTGATGAGGGCATCTTCGCTGCATCTCTTTAAGTCTTGTCTAAACTTCATGCAGGGACTCGTGGCTAGCTTGGGAGAAGGAGGAGATCTCACTCCTCAGCTTCATGGTTTTCCCCAGAAGAAAGAATTTCGTCAGGAAAGCGTTTGAAAGCTTCTCCCAAGTGTTGAACGTATTTGGGTCTTTCCCCCTAAGCCACAGCTTGGCCTTATCTCGCAGAGAGAAGGGGAATAGCTTCAGACGGATCGCCTCAGTTGTGACACCGTTTATCCGGAAGGTGTCACATTTCTCCAAGAAGGAGTCCAAATGTTCGATGGGACTCTCCATGGGTGCACCAGAGAATTGATCTTGCTGGATCCACGTCACCGAAGACGATTTAAGCTCGAAGCTTTGCGCTGTAATAGCAGGAGGACGGATGGCGGAGGTGGACTCGATGGATGACATCGAGTACTCCAGCAGAGACTTGTGAGGTGGGGTGTTCTCCCCCATGTCTTCGGGCTCTTCTCTTCTTCGCTTCTCGGAGGCCAGACGCCTTAGGGTGGCGTTTATCTCGGGATCAACAGGAATCAAGTCGTCAAGACTCCTTGTGTTCCTGCGCATTAAAAACAACAAACACCTGTGAAGCGAGAAGTGGGAAGGAAACAGATAAAATAGAAAATAAAAATAAGAAAATAAAAGTGAAAAAGAAGAATGCGAAAATTATCGCGAGATAGAGATGAGAGCTAGACTCAAGGCTTCATGAGATCCTAAAATAACAAGCACGTTGCCTCCCCGGCAACGGTGCCATAAAGCTTAACGTCCCCGCGATGTGCGTGTCAGATGTGTGCAATATATGATTGGGGGGGGGGCGTGAGATTTAAATATTTATAACCGCAAGCGCACGGTGTTGTAGTGTGGCTTGGGGGTCGAACTCAGGGAGGTGTGGTTATGCTTGTGTCAGAAAGGACCATATTCTCACCATGGGCGAGCTAGCCCGAATCAGTAAGTGGGTTGTCACGGGAAATAGAATGCGAGGGATAAACGATATAAAGGGAAACCCGGGACTTCGGTTTCCACCCTATCGTGCGGTTCTCGCCAACGCGGCCTACGGGTAGGAAAACGATCGGAATTAGGGTCTAATGGTGAGACGTTTCCTCTAAGAGTGATACCGGCGTCCCATGGGCCCGATATTCCGGTCGGTGCCCAGGATGATACGCCGGACTACCCAGGTTTGGTCAGTGGGCATTTCCATGTCCATTAACACTGACCGACTCTGGGAGCACTAAGCTCGCAACGATAACTCCCAACGTCTCATCCTACCGCTCCCGCGCGCTAGGATTTGACGTCTACGCTAAGGGCGCGAGCTATGGCTAGTGAGTCAACCGCCAAGTTTATTCCCCCTTGGCCCAACGGTCAAAGGCGGTCTTTTTCCCACCGATGACAATAAAACACCCCGCGTAACCGATAGATTCCTAATCCCTATCGATTTCCTAGTCCTATGGACGCATCGGAGAGAACCCACGAAGGGGTTTCCACCAAAATCCCAGATTTGGGAATTACTCACACATATTTACTAAAAAGCAATCTAAATCAAAATCGACCGTTAGAAACATGATCAGGCGATTGAAAAGTAGTAAGAGCAATGCAAATAACACTATATTAAAGTTTGGTAAAGATCAGACAACTTACAAATATCTGAAAAATTACAGCCGTCAAGAGAGAGAAAAACAGCAAAAATAACAACTCTCTCCAATCTGGAAACCTAGGTTCTGTATTTATAGAAAACGACATCACTCGATCGGGTGAAGAATCACCCGATCGGGTGACCTGCTGCGAACTTCGGCAGCCATCTTCGAGACTTCACCCGGTCAGACGACACGGTCGGTTGATGGAAGCTGCTCGTCGTTTGGATCTTGATCGTCGTCGGGTGAATCGATCGGTTGATAAATCAACCGATCGGTTGGAATTGTTGCCCAAAAGACAGTAACTTCGGACGTTTTGGCACGGTCTGCTGACGGTCGGGTGAGCTCTCCGGGTCATCTTCTTCGGGGAAACGGCTACAGGTGAACCGATCGGGTGAAGATCACCCGATCGGTTGAGTTTCAGCTCCAATTTCCAGAGAGATCAGTCGGGTTGAACCGGTCGGTGACCCGGTCGGTTGATACTTTCGTTGCTTCAGCGGCTGACCGGGTCGTGCACGCATGCATCACCCGATCGGTTGGCTGTGTCCAACATGTAGAGGAATATTCCCTCGGATCATTTATATTTGAGGCAAATGATTATTTAAGATTAGATAGGGACTATTTTGTATTTGATGCAAAAGAGATTAAATGTGTTTTAAATAGTTTAAGACAATATTTAATAACATTAACGCAAGGAAAAGGTTACCGATAAGATGGGTTCATCCCGCTCTATTCGCAGGTTCGAACCGCGTCGAAATCGGAGTCCAAACAAGCCCAATAAGTCTATTTGAAAGTGTTTTAAATAGAAGCCCACACACCAGCCTATAATTGTTTTGTTTAAGAAACAAAAAAAAAGTTTTTTTTTAAAAAAGAGGTGGGACCCGGCCTTTGGCCGGATCCCTTTTGTGCGCGCGCGCAATTAAGAGCGCCCGCAGGGCGCTCTGTGCGCCCTGCCTGGCGCGTGCTTGGCACGCGCCTGCGGGCGCATGCCTTGCACGCACCGTAGGGCGACAGGCGCCCTGCAGAGGCGCGTGCCTGGCACGCGCCGGCGGGCGCGTGCCAAGCACGCGCCGGCGGGCGCGTGCCAAGCACGCGCCGGCGGGCGCGTGCCAAGCACGCGCCCCTTGGGCTGCGCACGCAGCAACTGCGTGGGGCCCCTGTGTGGGGCCCCACACCTAGGGTTACGAACCCTAGGTGTGTTTTTTTTGTGACGGCTGGTTTTGGATGATAATACAACTTTGGGCTCAACTTTGGACATATGTTTGAGTGGTCAAACGGACTCCGATTGACGAACGGTTTTTTCCTATGCGTTCACCGCAGTGTTCTAAAAATTGGCCTGGGCGGCCGCCTAGGCGGCGCCTAGGCGCTAGGCGGCCAGTAAACGCCCCGATTATGGTCTGGGCGGTCAATCTGGGCGTTTTTGGGATTAATCGGCCGCCTAAGCGTTCTGGGCGGTGTCTGGGCGCTCTGGGCGGTTCCTGGGCGGTTCCTAGGCGGTTTCTGGGCGTTTTTGGTAAATTGCTTAATTGCACAAGAGTATCTTTTAAATTTTATTTTGTTGCACACAAATACTCTAAAGTAGGTAAACTGGATTTGATTTAGTATGTATTCAATATTTGATGTATTTTAAATAATATATATATATATATATTTATATATAAACATAAATATATTATATAAAAATAAATAAAATAATTAAAACTGCAAATCCGCCTAGGCCGATTAATCCCCGATTAATCCCCGATTAATGCTCTGGGCGCTAGGCGCTAGCAATCCGAACGCCTAGCGCCTAGCGTTTTTTACAACCTTGGTTCACCGTTGAACGCTCGTCGTATTGATAGGTTGTATCAATCTTGAAGCTCAACGGTGAGTGAGTTAAAATTCACGGAAGTTTGCACTTTGTGAAGTGCAAACTAACTTGATTTAATTAACTCTAATTTTTAGTCCCACATCGGAAATTGAGTAGAGGGGAGGGGCCAGCCGCCTATATAAATAGGGGTCTGCCCCCTTCCTCTAAACTCGTCCCAAGCTCTAGATCTGAGCAGCTCTCGTAAATGTTGGAGCACGCTCGGATCTAAGCTGAATTAATATTTCTCCTCTCCCTATAAATTTCTGCCTTGCTCCTGAGGGCTCTAGCAAAGCCGCAAAGGAGTTCGGATTCAGATCCGAAATCTAGGCGGAGGTTTCACTCGCGTGAAACTCTCTTCGGCGCGTGGTTGGCTCGGCGAAATGGGATTGATTGCCTCGGGATGCGGAGCGGTTCGAGGAGCAGTTCGGGGAGCGGTTCAAAGAGCGGCTTGGCGTGGGACGGGAGCAGCTCGGAAGACGGTGCGGAACATCTCGCCTGCCCCAGGGCTGAGATTCCGGGTATGTGTTTAAGCTTTTCATTTAATTATTCGCAGTAGTTAGATCCCTCTTGGGGTGGTCAGATCCACCCTAAGTTGGCAGAGTTCCTGGCTAATAGGGTCTGGTTCCTTAGGGTTGCATGTTAATTAGATTAACATAAAATTTTTCCGCTGCATTTCTGTCTATGTTCCGTCCGACTTAGGACGTGACTAGAGTTTTTGTGCCCTAAGGGTCCCAGAAAACCCTGCATTGGTATCAGAGCCATCTCTGTATGCTGATCTTGGACTGCGAATTTATTATTTGAATGCTTTTACAGAAAAATGTTTTCTTTAAATTTATGCGATAAATTTAAATTTTTTTTTAAAAATTTTATATGATAAATTTTAAACATGTAAGTTTTAAAATGGAATTTTTTAAATTTATGTGATAAATTTTAAAAATTGTTTTAAAGCTTTAAAACTTTATGTGATAAGTTTAAAATGTTGTTTAAAATTTTATGTGATAAATTTTAAACATGGAATTTTTTAAATGATGTTTTAAATTTATAAGATATTTTAAAAACTGATTTTAAAAAGTTTAAAATTTTTATGCGATAAATATTTTAAAGTAGCATGCAAATGTTATGATTTTTAAACAAGCTTTTACTTTATGAGATAAAATAAAATGTTTTAAAAATCGTAATTTTAAATTTAAATGTTAAATTTAAGTATGCATGCTAAAATTGTTTATGCGATAAACTTTAGTCTATTTAATTGTTAAATAGTTGTACATTTTTTATGCGATAAAATTAGTGTAATTTTAATGGCTATGTCTTCTTGTCCCTTATTTGATAACACAAGACAACCCTTTAGGTTAGCCATTAAGTAATGATTAAAATTTACTAATTGAATTTTAATGACATGCTATGTTTTAATAAAACATTAACAATGCTTCAAGACCTAATTCCTGATTAGGGTAGTCCTTTTAATGAATTTTTAATTTTAATTGTTATTATTAAATCATTAAAGGACTTCGCTTTTAGCGTTGGTTAATAAATTTATTAAAATCCTAATAACGATTAGGATAGCACGTGAACCTTATAGTTGATAAGGACTTAATAAAAGTTATTAAACAAATTCTAAAATTTTGAATTTAAGGATGCAACTAGTTGATAGGATTAATTAGGTGTTAATAAAAGCTGTTTAGTCTATGGCACACATACAAAAATGACAAGCTTCATTCAATGGACCATGATCCAGTCAATGTGCTTGGCTAAGAGTTCTGGATCAACCCTTACTAGTCTAAGGGGTAGTGATCCTGGCTTAGTCAATTCCCTGGCTGTGTTCCGCTGGACCGCAATGTCGCGAATCATGATTGTATGACACCCTGGACTATATCTAGTCAATGCGTTATAAATCTTATTAAAGATTAATCCGTATCCCTCCTTGATTTTGGAGCTTGGTAACTCAAAGAAGACAATTATAGTTGTTGAGTCTCCTCAAGCTATGACATGTTTATCTTTAAGGAACAAACTCCAACATACATGTGATGTAGTCTAGACTTGACCCAAATCGATACGTCGGGTCTCCTCGAGCATCGATCTAAGTCAAATCTGGACACGAAATCAAGGGTCTGACTAGACCAATCATTATGATTTGTTGAGTCTCCTCAAGATCATAAGTGACTGTGGGTAAAAAACGATAGGAAGTCACATGTGATGTGATTGACTAAGAGTTAGTCTACCAATCATGGAACCAATCAACTTGTTGAGTCTCCTCAAGGTTGTGAGGTTCAGGATGATTGGATCCCTCTTTCACTAAATTTTAATTCGATTAAATAGTTCGTTATTAAGCTTTGAAACGATCGTAAAAATAGTGGGAGGATATAGATAGATAAAAGCCATTCTACCTATATTTAATATTGAACATATGCTAAACTAGGGCAAGACTATGTTTACCGAAGGAATCAAAATATAAATTTTAATGGAATTAGTTAATTGGTCAAATAGGTTGATTAATTGAATATCAAGTTAAATTCTAATTGATAGAATCAAAACTATATTCTCGTTGACATTAAAATGACCTTCTAAAGAACAGACTTAAGAAATATGATTTCATTAAGTTCTGGGTCCAACAAATAAATTCACGCAACATGTCACTCGTCTCTATATGAGGCAGCTTGAACATATAGGATATTCGAAGTATGTTTCTCCCTACAACTTGTCGAGCTACCCTCAAGGTTGTATGGACAAACAATTTTGATCCGCAAAGTTCAAGAATTCGATCAAATTGTTTGAGTCGAATACGAGTGCATGAGCGATGCAAGGCTATGTATCCCAACCGGATCTTGAGACAAGCAACTTCTTGAGCTACACTCAAGATTGCAACTCTCAGGCGTTTGGATACATGAGACGCTTGTGTAGCCATTGATTTATGTTGGGCTATTTAAAGATCTAAATGTGATTTAGAAAAGGAAGAAGGCACTCCGGGAAAGTCAATCGAGTTTAATAGTTTAATTTATCATTAGTAAAGGCATAAGTAAGAGGAAATGAAAATGTGACATATTTTGATGTCACGATTTTATAATTATTGTTATACACAAGACGTCTAACACAATTTGACGAATGTCGTCACCTCGCTTCTGAAGCAATGTTTTGCGTTAGTAATTTATGTATAACGATAAAATATATATTAAATGTTAATATATATATACACAAGATAGTAGCAAACTTGTATGGAAAAATAGACTAGGCCGTATCGAGAGACTAAGCTTCACAAGTCACATAAAGAGGGGTCTGACCTCTCGTATTATGAAGTCTGTGGACACTTGTGAGTCTTATCCTCTTAGATAGAATGGCCGAAACCCATCTGTAAGACAGAGGGAGAATGAGTTGTCGAACTCAGTCTGGTACATACTGATGAACCCGAGTCTAGATTAACCAAATCAAGTTATTCGTATATTTTATTAAGACACGTGTTCTTGATGAAACACAAGTCTGATAAAATAAAGAACGAAATGACTAAAGTATTTAAATTGATTCGATTAGATCGAATGGTCAAATACTTAGCTACATAAAATCTTGCGAAACTAAAATAAAATGTGATTTTCTCTCAGGTCAAGTCTGTAAACACATCCGTGTGTTAAAAGGTATGAATCACACTTAGTTAGACTTGGTGTGATCCATTGTAAGTGACTCTGAGTTAAGTCCTCCTTCTGGGTTAAGTCCCATATAGTAACGCCTAGGTTTTGATAATGTCATGTGAGGACATTATCAATAAGATATTCATTAAATCAATCATTAGGAAGTTGTATAATTACTCGAATTTCGTGAGACGAAGAGTCGAGTTAAACATCATAACTGATGATGACTTAGTCAACTTCCGGGATGAAATTCGGAGTAGTAACTCCGATTTATAACTTGATGCAATCAGAATAGGTCCATGTGCGTAAATAAATTTTGGAATTTAGTTTACGTACCCAAGGAAAATGTTTCCTCACTTTTTGCAAGTAAATCTTTACGTTGAAAGATTGGTGCAGAAAAGAAAGAAGTGAAGTGCAATCATGTTGGTCAAGAATGGTTTTCATCCTAATTCCTATAAAATGGATTATGTTGAAACTGTCTCGCCAGTAGATGTGCACAGATCTACTCGGACCAAACTTGATGTAAAATGCTTAAGTTGACCATGAAAATTGGAGCATTCACTTATAAGTTCATTTTTCTAAATATGATTTAGACGGACCAACTTATATGAATTAGCCAGATAGTTTTCAAGGTCAGTGGGAGCGTATAAATTACATGCGAGGCATCAAAGGGATAGACCATATATTTTGACAAAGTGATCAAAAGAGTTTGATACTTTATCAGAAATAAATATGAGCCATTTGAAATGACCAGTAACTAATTTAAATGATTATCGTAAGGTACGATGAACTAGATAAGATCCAGGGAAATAAATATTATGGATTCCGACAGACCTAGTGAATTATTTGAATGAGATTCAAATGGTTGGTCTAATATGAACATAGAAACTCCCTAAGTCTATAGTGTAGACGGTTTTAGTAGATCCACTCACGAAGGCTCTACCACATGAAGTCGGGAAAACTTATGTGTAAAAACGGTATTAGATACCGAGATAAATGGGCCTGAGTGCAAGTGGGAGATGTTGAGAGATGATACCCTCGAGGCTATCTATCTTCATGTGTGAATAGCACAAACATCTTGTTCGAAATAACAGTAAGCTGTTTGGTAATAATTTATCTAAGTTATTTTATAATGTTGTTAACATTAGATATTAACTTAGGTAAAGTCCTGAGACTTTATGCGAGGTCAAACAGGTATCGAGATGAGTATCTCGATCATGGAGAAATGTTTGACCGTCTGTAGCATAAGTCTAAAAGGGTTCGTGGTCGTAGATGTTTCGAGACAAGGATATCGAAACATCGGATAGACCATTGTGTCTTAGTCTTCACCGTTTAGCGGTGGCGATGATCTCATGATCGCTTGACTTGGCGAAGTCGTAGACGAGACACCGGTGCTCATTAGAGAATGAGTTCACTGAACGATCCACAAGAGTTATCATATGGTTATATTGACCAATCTGTCAATGATGACTCTGAGTGATGATAGGCTAGTTGGTCTTTTGACTTGAGGTCATTTTGACGAACCTGTGCGTGAACGGTGCCACTTAGATCAAATGACCTAGCTTCGAGGCAAGGCCTGTCGAAAGGTTTTTGATTGGGTGACACTTGAAGCGTATGAGGAGAGTAATGACCAAGAGAGGATTCGTCTCTCCCGGTCAATGGGAGTTAGTGTCGTAGGGTTAGTTCGGTCTTTAGTAAAAACTCTGGCCAGAGTATGTTGGAAGAAGTCCAACATTTTTTTGACTAAAAGATCGATAGAAACTGACCGGAGTCAAGTTATTGGGGTTGACAGTTTAACCGTACCCTAGACTTGATCTACACGACATAGTTTAGACGAAGAGACTATAACTGCGGAATTCATCACGGAAACAGTCAGGGTGGTCCCGACAATACTCATGTCAATGAGTTAACCACATAATGATGATGCCTGAAGCAGGGACGACAACCACTGCTCGTGGTCACTGCCGTATAGGGCTTCGAGCCCAACTTATTGTAAGGGTTAGGCTGTAGGGTCTCACACAGAGTGTGATCTTTCGTCTTGTAATAGGTAGAAATTAGTTAGGGAGAATAATTTGCATTTGATGCAAGGGATAAAATATTGCAAAAAGATGTTGCTATCATCTCCTGCATTCGGGATAAATGATCCTGAGTGCAAGTGGGAGATGTAGATGAATATGCCCTCGGATCATTTGTATTTGATGCAAATGATTATTTAAGATTAGATAGGGACTATTTTGTATTTGATGCAAAAGAGATTAAATGTGTTTTAAATAGTTTAAGACAATATTTAATAACATTAACGCAAGGAAAAGGTTACCGATAAGACGGGTTCATCCTGCTCTATTCGCAGGTTCGAACCGCGTCGAAATCGGAGTCCAAACAAGCCCAATAAGACTATTTGAAAGTGTTTTAAATAGAAGCCTACACACCAGCCTATAATTGTTTTGTTTAAGAAACAAACAAAAAAAAAGATTTTTTTTAAAAAAGAGGTGGGACCCGGCCTTTGGCCGGATCCCTTTTGCGCGCGCGTGCAATTAAGAGCGCCCGCAGGGTGCTCTGTGCGCCCTGCCTGGCGCGTGCTTGGCACACGCCTGCGGGCGCGTGCCTTGCACGCGCCGCAGGGCGCCAGGCGCCCTGCAGAGGCGCGTGCTTGGCACGCACCGGCGGGCGCGTGCCAAGCACGCGCCCCTTGGGCTGCGCGCGCAGCAGCTGCGTGGGGCCCCTGTGTGGGCCCCACACCTAGGGTTACAAACCCTAGGTGTGTTTTTTTTCTGTGACGGCTGGTTTTGGATGATAATACAACTTTGGGCTCAACTTTGGACATATGTTTGAGTGGTCAAACGGACTCCGATTGACGAACGGTTTTTTCCTATGCGTTCACCGTTGAACGCTTGTCGTATTGATAGGTTGTATCAATCTTGAAGCTCAACGGTGAGTGAGTTAAAATTCACGGAAGTTTGCACTTTGTGAAGTGCAAACTAACTTGATTTAATTAACTCTAATTTTTAGTCCCACATCGGAAATTGAGTAGAGGGGAGGGGTCAATCGCCTATATAAATAAGGGTCTGCCCCCTTCCTCTAAACTCGTCCCAAGCTCTAGATCTGAGCAGCTCTCGTAAATGTTAAAGCATGCTCGGATCTAAGCTGAATTAATATTTCTCCTCTCCTTATAAATTTCTGCCTTGCTCCTGAGGGCTCTAGCAAAGCCGCAAAGGAGTTCGGATTCAGATCCGAAATCTAGGCGGAGGTTTCACTCGCGTGAAACTTTCTTCGGCGCGTGGTTGGCTCGGTGAAATGGGATTGATCGCCTCGGGATGCGGAGCGGTTCGAGGAGCAGTTTGGGGAGCGGTTCAAGGAGCGGCTCGGCGTGGGACGGGAGCAGCTCGGAAGCCGGTGCGGAACATCTCGCCTGCCCCAGGGCTGAGATTCCGGGTATGTGTTTAAGATTTTCATTTAATTATTCGCAGTAGTTAGATCCCTCTTGGGGTGGTCAGATCCACCCCAAGTTGGCAGAGTTCCTGGCTAATAGGGTCTGGTTCCTTAGGGTTGCATGTTAATTAGATTAACATAAAATTTTTCCGCTGGATTTATGTCTATGTTCCGTCCGACTTAGGACGGGACTAGAGTTTTTGTGCCCTAAGGGTCCCAGAAAACCCTGCACAACCGATCGGGTGGGGGACTGAAAGATGCGATCTTCGTTGTTTGACCCCCTGGTCATGCGTGACTCCTCTCGTTGCTCCGGGGACTTATGATATAGTCGTTTTGTGTCCCTTACGTCGGCAAACTCCTACAAACATACAAAAATATGGAAAAGTGAAAGAAAACAAGAAAACACGAGAAAACGAATAAAAGACGGTGGAAAATAACGGAAAAACACAGAAGAAAACGTGCGTGAATATATGAAATATAAACGCACGTCAACGTCTATCTAATTTAGATCTAGATTTTGTTGTATTCTAGATTTGTTGATTACTTTGTTGGATCAGCACTGCACTACGGAGAACATCAGTTCTGCAACTGAAGGATATCAGCTCTTTGAGTTTGACTTCATTTATCTCTCCATGGACTTCAAGTATGATACCATTCTACAACTTAATTATATCCAAACTTTGATTTGTTTGGATTAATTAAGATTAAGATATATATATAGGACACTATCTTTCTTTACTCACCCCCTCCCCTCCCACACACACCCACACATATCATATATATGTTATATATTTTTTTGGCAAGTAAAAGTTAGTCTTTATTAAGGTAAACAGAACAAAGTTTACATATTCACAATGTAAGTTAGTAATACAGATAATAAAATGAGAGGGGATAGGACACAGGCGTCGTCACTCTCTACAAGTTACTATCTAACATTACTACTTACATTAGCTCAAAACGAAAATAATACTAAATGTTAAACATTGTACATAACAAAGGCCTGCAGATCACTCAAATAGGAGACCCCAATTTGCAAATGGATCAGTTTCCGAGATCTCCTCAAGATCCAAATTGCATAGAGATATTCTGATGTCCGATGATATTTCCCCAAATAACGATGTATTAGAAGTAAACCTCTTCTCAAAGATCTGTTTGTTACGTTCTTTCCATATGTGCCACACCATACACGACAGAGCTGTTTTGGCCAACACACCCAACGGGCTCTTCTTCTTATATCTGGTGAGGAAGAGATCACAGACTCCTGTAATAGAACTAGGGACGATACCTGTGTATCCCAACTTGAGAAGACTCCTAGCAAGGATGTATCGAGAATAGTCACATTTAAAGTATATATGGCCGATACTTTCATCCAAATTTTCCGCACATAGGACACAAGAGAGGTCGGCAATAATCCCCAGTTTGTGGAGGTGCTCTTTGGTAGGCAATTTCCCATGAATTGCTCTCAAAAGGGCAACTGACCGCTTTGGAACGTGATGGGAGAACCACACAATTTCGGCAAAGGGGAAATAGCAGCCCGCTACCTGTGAGCCCTCCCAGGCACCACGCATTGTGAAGTGCGTTCCTGAGCCCCAATCCCATGTATCCAGGCCATCACAGAGAGTAATTTCATTTAGCAAATGCCTGATATGATGGATGGCCGGATCATATTTCCAGCCAGAGCCAATCCAGAAGTCTCCCACTTTAGCATGCTCCGTGCCAGGTGCCGGCTCATGAAGAAGGTGCAGAGGCCCCATAGGATGCCAGTTATCATACCAAAATGAAGTATACATTCCATCTTTTACGGTATGTTTAATAAGATATTGAGATATATGTCGGCAACGGAGAATGACTTTCCAGGAACCGGAATGGATAGGCTTTGATTCTGCGAAATAAAAGCCATAGTCAACAGACCTATAGTGATTCCTCATATAGTGTGCCCACATACCCTTATTAGAAAGTAACCTCCAAGTAAGACGGACACCAGAGGCCACGTTCAAATCAGAGAGGCGCCTCAGTCCCACACCTCCCTCAAGCTTAGGAGTGCAAACATCCTTCCATGCCCAGTTACTAAGCTTACCCCAAGTGAACTTCCGACAAGCTGAGTAAATAGTTCGAATAACTAATGGAGGGAAACAGTAGGCTTGCGTCCAGAAAGCAACCATGCCGTAGATAACTGAGCGGACCAATTCAATTTTTCCAGCAATAGAAAGTAGTGTCGAGGGCCAACCTAGAAGCCTTTTTTTACACTTATCCACCAGCATAGTGAAAAGAGTAGCTTTTGGATAATTACAGGAAAGGGGAAGGCCCAAGTAGGTTGTGAAAGAAGTTACCCATTTGATACCCAGAATCTCTGATAAGCCTCTCGCATTACGAACACCCTTGCTGAAGATGGCAGAACTCCTTTCCCAATTTATCTGCAGCTCGGAAAGACAATTAAATCTCTCTAATATATCCTTGAGCCCATTAAACGAATGTGAGTTGGCACCGCAGAAGACCAAGATATCATCTGCAAATAGGAGATGTGAAATAGAACCAGATCTTCGGAGTGGTTGGATGGAACCAGTCGAATCTGCAATGGCCATAAGTAGGGAAATAGATTCCATTACAAGAACAAACAAATACGGTGATAGGGGGTCACCTTGGCGCAAACCTCTATTGGAACCAAAGTACCCTTCAGGGGACCCATCAACTAAAACAGAGAACATAGTGGTAGAAATACATTCAGCAATCCAAGTAATGAACTTTGCCCTGAATCCCATCTGATGAAGGAGGAAAAATATAAATTCCATGTTCACACTGTCGAATGCCTTTCGTAGATCCAGTTTGAGGCAAGTTCTGGAACCCATAGGGTTACTAAAATCTCGAATTTGCTCATGAGCAAGTAGGGTGCAGTCTGCCAACAGTTTATCTTTCAAAAAAGCAGCCTGATTAGGCGAAATCAGCTCAGATATGACATGCTTTAGTCTATTGCATAATGTCTTACCGATAATTTTGTAAAGGACATTGCAACAAGCAATCGGCCTGTAATCCCCCAGACACGAAGCATTTGCATTTTTTGGGACTAGGGTGAGAAAAGCATGATTAACACTAGGAGGCATCTTACCCGAGGTGAAAAAAGAGGAGACGCCAGAGATAGCGTCAGGTCCAATTACCTCCCAATTGTGTTGGAAAAAATGTGCATTCCATCCATCCGGTCCTGGTGCCTTGTCTTTACCAATTTGAAACAAAGCTTGCTTAATTTCATCATGGGAAATCGGCCTCTCCATCCAAAGAGAAGCTTCATCAGTTAATTACGTTTAGGAATGAGATTTGGGAAGACATTCCAGTAATATTCTTGATTGTATAATTTTTGGTAAAACAGTGGAGCTTCCGTGCGTAAAACATCAATATTAATATGGCGTTCCCCATCCAGATTAATTAGGTGATGTAAGCTGGTGTAACAATGTCTAGATTTAAGAGCAGTGTAGAAAAAATTTGAATTTCTGTCACCAAGATTTAACCAACTCTGTCTACTTTTTTGCCTGAGATCCTCCTCCTCATTATCCATAGCCTTCATACGCTTTTGGGATGCCAATAATTCATGTATCTGGAGAGTAAAATCAGAATTCAACCTCACATCTGATTGTATATTCTGTAGCTCATTACGGCACTGGGAGACATTCATGATTTTTAATTTTTCAGAAGCCCAATTCTTCAAAAAATATTTAAGAGATTTAAGCTTAACATGTAGCCTGCGCAGATCCAAACATCTTGAAGGCCGGCTCCAAGTTGCAGATAAAAAGTCCTTATAACCAGAGAGAGGCCCAAGAATTAAAATATTTGAAAGGTTTAGGGGGAGAGTTAACCTTTGGGAGGCGATAGACCAGCATTGGGGAATGGTCGCTTGTGCCTGCCGTCAGGTAATCATAGAAAGAGGAAGACATCTGGCTGAAACAATTAGCATTCCATAAGATCCGGTCTAACCATGCAGAGATGTGCGCGCCCCCAGTTCGCTTGTTGTTCCAACTAAAACAGCCACCAGTGCTTTTCAGGTCAATAAGTTGACAGTACCCGATACATGTATATCACTTATAACCATATAGCATATCACCTATAACACTTTGTGTTTGGGTCTGCGTATATTTATCGATCATTAGAAAGTACACGTGCACATAAGGCACATGGACCAAAGTCAAAGCACACATTGATACATATCAAGATGGGCTACGCTTTAGGGCTAGTGTTAGTGTTAGTGTTAAGGTTAGAATGAGTCGCAAAGTGGAGTTTCTCATATCATTTATTAGCATTTAAATTAAGTAGACTAGCACACAACATTGACGGAATTGCATTTAACTCTATTTGGGTGATACAATGGAACAACAAAGCTTACACTAAATGTGGGTATTTCTAAGTAGTTTACAAAATGGGTATTAGTCAACTTGCATTTTATTGGATGCATTTGCAAGTTTACATTTTATTGGTTTAACATTAATCTCAACTAAAAATTCCAACTTTCACACTACTTAATGGTAAAACTCCTACCACATTTCCAAACTAAAATTCATCTCACAAGTAGGGAGTCCTACCTCTTGGAAGTGGATGAATTCCTCTTCTCTTTCTCATTCTGTAAACTTTAGGAATTTAGGGTAAGGGTTTCGTCTCCTCCTCCGATCGGTTTGAACCCTAGGGTTAGAGCGTGAGAGGAAAGGATGGAGGGAGGGATGAAGCAATGGAGGGAGTGAACTGGGCAGACTTCTGCCCAGAAAACTGGGCAAAATGCTGCCCAGTTTTCTGGGCATACTCTACCCGGTTTTCTGGGCAGAATCTGCCCAGAGCCCAGAGCAGAATCTGCTCAGAGCGCGCGCGATCTTCGCTTTCGGCTGGGTCACACGTGCACTCAATTACACGCTTGGTTTATGGGTAGATTGCACTCAAAAACCCCATATCAGTAAGATAGTGCTTCCTCATGAAAGCGGCACACAACCCATCATGAGTAAGAAATCGCTAGGTCAAACGAATCCCATATGCCACATTAAGATCCGCTAAATGGCGAAGCCCAACACCCCCTTCAGACTTAGGCAAACAAAGATCCTTCCAAGCCCAGAAGGAAGATTTCCCCTAAACAAACCTCCTGCATAGTGCATTAATCGAACACAAGATCGATTTGGGAATGCGAAAAGCCTGCATCCAGAAGGACACCATACCATAGTTAACAGATCTAATGAGCTCAATACGACCAGATATAGAGAGCAATGAAGAAGCCCGACCATGTAGCCGCCTCCTGCACTTATCAACCAACCGTCCAAACATGGAAGCATTGGGATAATGGGACGATAGTGGTAGACCAAGATAGGAGGAAATGCCACTCATTCGACGAATACCCAAAGTATCAGCCAAACAACTAGTCTCCTTGGCTCCTTTACTAAACATAGCAGCATTATTTCCCCAGTTAACCTCCAGGCCAGTGAAAAGCTGAAGGTACCAATGAGATCCTTCAAACCCTCAAATGATCTGGCCGCAAAAAGGAGATGCGTACAAACCGCATCATGAGTAAGAAATTTCCAGGTCAAACGAATCATATATGCCACATTAAGATCTGGTAAATGGCGAAGCCCAACACCTTCAAACTTAGGCAAACAAAGATCATTCCATGCCCAAAAAGAAGATTTCCACTAAACAAACCTCCTGCTTAAGGCATTAATTGAACACAAGATCGATTTGAGAATGCGAAATGCCAGCATCCAGAAGGACACCATACCATAGATAGCAGATCTAACGAGCTCAACATGACTAGAGATAGAGAGCAATGAAGAAGCCCGACCATGTAGCCTCCTCCTGCACTTATTAACCAACCGTCCAAACATGGAAGAATTGGGAAATGGGAAGAGAGTGGTAGACCAAGATAGGAGGAAAGGCCACTCATCCGCCGAATACCCAAAATATCAGCCAAACAACTAGTCTCCTTGGCTCCTTTACTAAACATATCATCAATCTTTCCCCAGTTAACCTGCAGGCCAGTGAAAGAGAAATTGGATAAGAGAATTTGGAGAAGAGTATATACATCTATATTATAAAAGAGGGTTGTTATCAAGAGAAATTGGATAAGAGATATTGGAAAAGAGAAATTGGATAAGAGATATGTATATTATAAAAGATGGTTGTTATCAAGAGAAATTGGATAAGAGATATTGGACAAGAGAAATTGGATAAGAGATATATATATTATAAGAGAGGGATGTTATCAAGAGAAATTGGATAAGAGATATCTATATTATAAAAGAGGGATGTTATCAAGAGAAATTGGATAATAGATATTGGAAAAGATAAATTGGATAAGAGATATCTATATTATAAAAGAGGGATGTTATCAAGAGAAATTGGATAAGAGATATTGGAAAAGAGAAATTGGATAAGAGATATCTATATTATAAAAGAGGGATGTTATCAAGAGAAATTGGATAAGAGATATTGGACAAGAGAAATTGGATAAGAGATATATATATTATAAGAGAGGGATGTTATCAAGAGAAATTGGATAAGAGATATCTATATTATAAAAGAGGGATGTTATCAAGAGAAATTGGATAAGAGATATTGGAAAAGAGAAATTGGATAAGAGATATCTATATTATAAAAGAGGGATGTTATCAAAAGAAATTGGATAAGAGATATTGGACATGAGAAATTGGTTAAGAGATATCTATATTATAAAAGAGGGATGTTATCAAGAGAAATTGGACAAGAGATATTGGACAAGAGAAATTGGATAAGAGATATCTATATTATAAAAGAGGGATGTTATCAAGAGAAATTGAATAAGAGATATTGGACAATAGAAATTGGATAAGAGTGATGTTATCAAGAGAAATTGGATAAGAGATATCTATATTACAAACGAGAGATGTTATCAAGAGAAATTGGATAAGAGATATTGGAAAAGAGAAATTGGATAAGGGATATCTATTATATAAAAGACGGATGTTATCAAGAGAAATTGATAAGAGAATTTGGACATGAGAAATTGGATAAGAGAATTTGGATATCTATTATATAAAACAGGGAAATTGAATAAGAGAAAATATAAGAGATGAGATTTTGAGGGATAAAAGAGGAGGTGGGGAATTTTGCACATACAACCCCGGTTTTTGTATTTTTGCCTATGGACCCTCCCCACACACACACCCACACTTTTTATTCTCACCCCTTCCGGTCATTTTTTTCCAGTTCTATGAAGATTTTGAATCTTATCCTACTAGGACAAAGCTTTGTCCTACGTGACAAGTTTGTCCTAGGTGGTAATGACAATTTTGGGGGGACTTAAATTTTGGGGGAAAACTTAAATTTGGGGGGAAACTTGAAATTTTGTGGGAAAACTTGAAATTTGGGTGAACTTGAAATTTGTGGGGGAGAAAAACTCAGCCATTAAATAAACCATGCCCTATGGGCACGGGTAATGACTAGTACATATATACATACACACACATACATATACATACATCTATTCTATAAAATTGGGATAGTATCAAGAGAAATTGGATAATAGAAATTGGACAAGAGAAATTGGATAAGAGAATTTGGACAAGAGTAAACATATACATATATACATATACATACATATACATACATCCATACATACATATCTATTCTATAAAATAGGGATGTTATCAAGAGAAATTGGATAAGAGAAATTGGACAAGAGAAATTGGACAAGAGTATTTACATACATATTAATACATACATATATACATATACATACATACATATAAATACATCGATTCTATAAAATAGGGATGTTATCAAGAGAAATTGGATAAGAGAAATTGGACAAGAGAAATTGGATAGGTGAATTTGGACAAGAGTATTGACATACATATATATACATACATATATTCATATACATCTATTCTATAAAATAGGGATGTTATCAAGAGAAATTGGATAAGAGAAATTGGACAAGAGAAATTGGATAAGAGAATTTGGACAATAGTATATACATCTATTCTATAAAATAGGGATGTTATCAAGAGAAATTGGATAAGAAAAATTTGACAATAGAATTTGGACAAGAGTATATACTTACATTTTTTTGCCGGGCAATAGTTAATCTTTATTAAAGTCAAAAATATACATACTCCTTATGACAGTTGGCAGTAGAGATAATAAAAGGAGAGGGGATATGGCACAAGCGCCGTCACCCTCAACATATTACTATCAACGAAAGTTACCTGTCAGAAAAGAGTAATAAAAATACAATACATCAGAAATCCAAAAAATTACAAAGGCTAATACTAATAACCCAAAGTGGGTTAGGTAACAACAAGGCCCCAATTAGCAAAAGGGGTTGTGTCCACAACATCATCAATATCAAGGCTGCAGAGGGATATCCTGACGTCCGAAGCAATTTCTTCAAACAACGCGGTTTTTGATGTAGACTTTACATCAAAAATGCGCATATTGTGTTGTTTCCAAATGTGCCAGACCATAGATGACAAAGCAGTTTTGGCCAACACGCTCACTGGGACCTTCTTTGTTTAGGTGGTCAGGATCATGTTACAAACTCATGTAATAGAAGATGGGACCATATTTGCGATGCCGAGCTTGAGAAAGCTCCTGACGAGAATGTATCTGGAATAATCACACTCAAAAAAAATATGGCCAACACTCTCCACAGATTTATCAGCACAAAGAGCGCAAGTAAGGTCTGAAATATTCCCATTCGCACGTAATCGATCTTTAGTCGGTAGTTTACCTCGAATAGCTCGTAGCAGAGCAATGGAAAACTTCGGCACATGATGGTTGAACCACACGACGTCCACATATGGGAAGGCCGGCTGAGCAATACGGGTCCCCTCCCAGATTTCGCGCAAAGATACATGCCGCCTAGATGCCCAGCTCCATTCATCTTTGCCGACGGTTAAAATAACATGCTATAGGGGGTTGCCGATACCTGGGATGGTCGGAACTGTGCTCCAGCTTGAACCGGTCCAGAAGTCTCCAACTCTAAGAAGCTCAGTGCTAGGTTGCGGGTCTTGTAGTTGGTTGAGAGGCCCCATAGGATGCCAGTTATCACACCAGAACGAAGTAGACATTCCATCCTTAATTGATCATTTTATTAGTTGTTGGGATAGATGACGGTTCTTAAGAATGAACTTCCATGATCCAGATTGGGTAGGGATTACTTTGGCCATGTAAAATCCATTGTCAACGGCTTTATAACGCAATCTCATATAATTAGCCCAGATGCCTTTGTTAAAAAGCACCCTCCAGGTTAGGCGGATTCCTCAGGCAACATTCAAGTCCGCCAAATGTCTCAGTCCCACTCCCCCTTCCTTTTTCAGGGTGCACATGTCTTTCCAGGACCAATTGTAATGCCTACCCCATATGAACTTCCTGCAAGCAGAGTTAATGGCCCTAATAACAGAGGGAGGAAAACAGTAAGCTTGCATCCAGAAAGCGACCATACCGTAGATGACAGAGCGAACCAATTCAATTTTTCCAGAGATAGAAAGTAGAGAGGAGGACCAGCCAAGAAGACGTTTCTTACATTTATCAACAAGGCGAGAGAACAGTGTTGCTTTGGGGTAATTTGAGGAAAGAGGGAGACCCAGATAGGTTGTAAAGGAGGATACCAATTTGATTCCAAGAATCTTTGATAAGTTGGTCGCATTACGAACCCCCTTACTGAATATTGCAGAGCTTTTGTCCCAATTGACTTGAAGCCCAGAAAGGAGATTAAATCTGGCTAATAAATCCTTGAGACTATTCAGAGAATGTGGATTAGCACGGCAGAAGACCAAGAGGTCATCAGCAAAAAGGAGATGAGAAATAGAACTGCTTCTACGCATGAGATGAATAGCACCAGTGGAATCTGCAATGGCCATTAGAAGCGAGAAAGCTTACATTATAAGGACGAACAAGTATGGAGAAAGTGGGTCGCCCTGACGCAAACCCCTGTTAGAATCAAAGTACCCTTCAGGCGAACCATCCACTAATACAGAGAACATAGAGTGGAAATACATTGAGTGATCCAGTTAATGAAAGTGTGTTTGAAGCCCATCTAATGTAGGAGGAAAAGAACGAACTCTCTGTTAACGCTCCTTTCGAAGATGCAATTTAATACAGGCTCTGGCCCCCATAGCATTGCTAAAATCACAGATCTGTTCGTGCGCAAGTAGCGTGCAGTCTGCCAACAGTCTATCTTTTAGAAAAGCAGCTTGGTGGGGGGAGATCAGATCGGAAATAACATGTTTCAATCTGTTACATAGAATCTTGCTGATAATTTTATACAGGACATTGCAACAAGCAATCAGCTTATAATCTCCTAGGCATGTTGCCTTAGCATTCTTTGGGACCAAAGTCAAGAAAGCATGGTTGACACCAGGGGACATCATACCAGATATGAAAAAAATTAGAGACACCCGCAATTACCTCCGTACCAATGATGTCCCAGTTGTGTTGAAAGAAGTGTGCATTAAAACCATTCGGTCCCGGCGCTTTGTCTTTACCAATCTGGAACAAAGCATGCTTGATTTCAACAGGGGTCACAGGCAAATCCAACCAACACGCCGCCTCCTCAGAGATTTTTTGTTTGGGTATTAGATCTGGGAAAACATTCCAATACTCGGCCTGATGATATAACTTCTGATAATAGAGTGGCGCCTCTTTACGCAACGCATCAATATTAGCAATCATCTTCCCGTCCTGGGTAATTAGGTGATGCAAATTGTTATGGCTGTGGCGAGCCATCAGTGCAGTATAAATTTTTTTTGAATTTCTATCTCCAAGGGTAAGCCAATTTTGACGGCTTTTTTGCCTCAAGTCCTCCTCCTCAATATCAAGAGCTTTCGCAAGATTCTGGGAAGTAACTAATTCCTGTTTCTGGAGGTAAGCATCAAAATTCAGTTTCGGATTGGATTGAATAACAAGGAGATTAGACCTGAACACATGAACATTCAAATTCTGCATTTGTCCTGCTGCCCAGTTTTTTAGCAAGTGCTTAAAGGCAATAAGATGGGTCTGAAGACCTCTCAGGTTTATCATTCCATTAGGCCGGTCCCATTGCTTGATAATTAATTCTTTGTAACCTGGTAGAGAGGCCCAGGAGTTATAATATTTGAGGGGTTTGGGTTTAGATCTGACCTTAGGAAGGAGGTAGACAAGCATGGCTGCATGGTCACTAGTGCCCATAATAAGATAATCATAGTAGGAATGCGCCATCTGAGAAAACCAGTTGGTGTTGCATAGGATCCGATCTAGACGAGCAAAGATACGCCTTCCCCCAATGCGTCTATTGTTCCAACTGAGGCAGGACCCCGTACTTTTCAGATCAGTGAGATTGCAGGCTCCAATACAAGAGTTAAAATCATCCATCGCCATAACATCAACATTCCGGCCACCAGACTCCTCATGGGAGCCCCTAACACAATTGAAGTCCCCGCCTACCAGCCATGGCAGAGTATTTAGTAGATTAGAATCAGCCTGCAGGCTGGACCATAGAGGAAGTCTAGCAGCAGGCAAATTTAATCCGTAGACATCAGTTAGACCCATAACAAAACCCACCGAGTTCGTGAAAATAACGGATATATGCTGATTAGAAGCAGCAACAGGGGTGACACGCCAAATATTAGAGTTGTAGAAGACAACAATACGACCCCCCTTATGATGGTCTCTATTATCCAGGCTCTCCCAATCCTTTCCAAAACACCGGTTAATACGGCTAGAATTACAAGATTCAACCTTAGTTTCAAGTAAAAATACAACAGACAGACTTAGCTTACACATAGAATGCTTCTGATTAGCACGTCTAGCTTTATTGTTCTGGCCTCTAGAATCCCAGAAATAGACGGACATTAAATCAGCTGGGGTTTGGGGTGTGAACCTGCTTGCGCCACCCTTGCGCTGCATCAAATTGAAGTCGGGGACGGTGCAACATGCTTGCATTTGATCTGGTCCCTAGCTTTGCACAACTCCAAGTGAAGTTCCTGCCAAGCTGGGTTCGGCACAGTTGGATTTTTAAGAGCTTCTGGCATTTGGGCTTGATTAGCATGTTCAGCCGCAGGGGCTTTAAGGCCTGAATCATGATTTGCCACTGCAACATGGCTAAGAACCTCAGATGCCGTTAGAGAAATAGGTTTCTGGAAAAATCTCATTACTTGGGCTGCTCAGAACGCGCGCATCTAGAGCTGTCTAAGGCCCCTTATACTCGTATTGCTTGGTGGTGAAAGAACATTACCCTCCTCTACAGTTCCTTTCGACCCAACCGAATGGCTACATTCACCCAATTCCATACTATGGCGGGGCTTTGAGGACTGAACAACTCCCTTATCCCTAGGGGTCACATGGGATGTTGAAGTGTCAACACTTCCAGTCTCCTGAGTCTTATGCCCATCAGCAAGGTCTCCTTCAATAGTGGGTGCAGTATTAGTATGTTTCATAGGACATTGACTCTCCAGGTGTCCAAAGCATGCACAGGCATCACACCTAGGGGGTTCCCCTTCATATTTTACCTCTATAGAGATTGTGGAGAGATCATCCAGCTCAATTGGCACAGATCTCTTCAATTCACACCGAGAATTTACCTCCACCAGACACCTACCATAGGAGATCCTATCAAGGTTTAAAGTTGATTTATCCAAGCAAATTGGCTTGCCGATTACGCTAGCAATGCAATTCAAAATTCCTGGCGTCCACATTGATATAGGAAGATTATGTAGTTGGACCCAAACCGGAACGGCTGTAAGGTTGTCCCTGTTATGTTTCATAGTAGGAGTCCATTTCTGAAGAACTACTAATCTTCCATCAAAGAGCCAAGGGCCCCCCCTGCAATATTGAATCACGGTCCTCCAAATTATCAAATTTGAAGTAGAAGTAGCCATTGTCTCTCGAGAAAATACGAAGACCACCTTTGATTCTCCACAGCCTCTCAGTCCAGGCTTTGATTTGCCCAAAATACGGTACGTCGCCAAGCACATAACCCACCAGAGTATACTCCCATCTAGCAGATCCTTTAGAAATCATGCTAGCAGAGATCTTAGCCTTCACAACACCATCCTCAGTAACAGTGGGAGGAACAAAGCTCATAACCAAAGGATCGGCGTATTTACGCCTTGAAGAACAGATATCAGACTAAGAGATTTTACCTTCAGAAGGGATAATATGGTATGGAATTTGAGGTCTTACTGCAATTTCGTTTTATCCTTTAACCCATTTGGATCTCGAAGACGTACTCCCTGATTAGGTCCACCACCTCCTTGATGTACCGCCGACGTAGAAGATTGAAGTCGCCCGGATCTTGGCACCGCACCATTGACCGCAGCAAATCGCCCTCCGCCCGATCTTGGATCCCCTCGAACAAGATTTCCTTCTCGAACGCGATTTGCTCCTCCAGGCCCACGAGCTTTATTCCTCCGGTAAGTGATCTGTTTCCACCCGTCACCCGAGGATGGGACAAAGTCAGACGCCGGGAAAACGATGCCTGAGGAGCCGTCGAAATTAGGTTTAGCCGCCACCCGCAAGTCGCCCTCTCCGACATCTCCGCTCACCATTTTTTTATTTATCTATTACATACATATATCTATTCTATAAAATAGGGATGTTATCAAGAGAAATTGGATAAGAGAAATTGGACAAGAGAATTTGGACAAGCGTATATACATCTATTCTATAAAATATGGATGTTATCAAGAGAAATTGGATAAAAGAAATTGGACAAGAGAAATTGGATAAGAGAATTTGGACAAGAGTATATACTTACATATATATATACATACATATATCTATTCTATAAAATAGGGATGTTATCAAGAGAAATTAGATTAGAGAAATTGGACAAAAGAAATTGGATAAGAGAATTTGGACAAGATTATATACATACATATATATACATACATATATATATATATTCTATAAAATAGGGATGTTATCAAGAGAAATTGGACAAGAGAAATTGGACAAGAGAATTTGGACAATATTATATACATACATATATACATATACATACATACATATATATACAGCTATTCTATAAAATAGGGATGTTATCAAGAGAAATTGGATAAGAGAATTTGGACAAGAGTATATGCATACATCTATTCTATAAAATAGGGATGGTATCAAGAGAAATTAGATAAGAGAAATTGGACAAGAGAAATTGGATAAGAGAAATTGGAGAAGAGAATTTGGACAAGAGTATATACATCTATTCTATAAAATAGGGATGTTATCAAGAGAATTTGGATAAGAGTATATACATCTATTCTATAAAATAGGGATGTTATCAAGAGAAATTGGACAAGAGAAATTGTATAAGAGAAATTGCACAAGAGTATATACATCTATTCTATAAAATAGGGAGGTTATCAAGAGAAATTGAATAAGAGAATTTGGACAAGAGAAATTGGATAAGAGATGAAATTTTGAGGGATAAGTGAGGAGGTGTGCAATTTTGCACATACAACCCCGGTTTTTACATTTTTGCCCCTGGACCCCCCCCACACCCACACTTTTTATTCTTCCCCCCTTTCCGACCTTTTTTTCCAGTCCACGTGCACGTGTGCACGGGTTATTTGCTAGTACATATATATGCATACTTATATACATAAACATACATACATATACATACATCTATTCTATAAAATATGGATGTTATCAAGAGAAAGTGGATAAGAGAAATTGGACAAGAGAATTTGGATAAGAGAATTTGGACAAGAGTATATACATACATATATTTACATACATATATACATATACATACATACATATACATACATACATATACATTTTATTCTATAAAATAGGGATGGTATCAAGAGAAATTGGATAAGAGAAATTGGACAGGAGAATTTGGATAAGAGAATTTGGACAAGAGTATACATTTACATATATACATATACATTTATACCTATACATACATACATGTACATACATACATATCTATTATATAAGAGAGGGATGTTATCAAGAGAAATTAGACAAAAGAATTTGGATAAGAAAATTTGGATATCTATTATATTAAAGAGGGATGTTATCAAGAGAAATTGGACAAGAGAATTTGGATAAGAGAATTTAGATAAGAGAAATTGGATATCTATTATATAAAAGAGGGATGTTATCAAGAAAATTTGTCTATTCTATATTTGATGAAGATCTTGAATTATGTCCTACTAGGACAAACATACATGATGACTAGGACAAACCAAAATGAGTTGGAATTTCGAAATTTTGGGAGAAACCTTGGGGGAAGTTTGAATTTTAGTGGGAGTTTTGAAATTTTGATGGGAGTTTGAAATTTAATGTTTGAAAGATATTTTATCATCATGGCACCAAAAGTTTGAATTTGAAAAATCTATGAAACAATTGGGGGGAAGTTTGTACTTTAGGGGGAAACTCTTGGTGGGGGGAAATGAAATCATTTATTTTTTTTGGGGGGGGACTACATTACAGTTATTGTGCTTTAATTTTGGGGGGAACTAAAATTTCGAGGATGGAAATATCTTAAATAAACAGTGTCCTATGGACACGGGTATGACTAGTCAATTCTATAAAATAGGGATGGTATCAAGAGAAATTAGATAAGAGAAATTAGACAAGAGAAATTGGAGTAGAGAATTTGGACAAGAGTATATACATCTATTCTATAAAATAGGGATGTTATCAAGAGAATTTGGATAAGAGTATATACATCTATTCTATAAAATAGGGATGTTATCAAGAGAAATTGGACAAGAGAAATTGGATAAGAGAATTTGGACAAGAGTATATACACACATATATATACATACATATATACATAAACATTTATACATATACATACATATATATACATACATCTATTCCATAAAATATGGATGTTATCAAGAGAAAGTGGATAAGAGAAATTGGACAAGAGAATTTGGATAAGAGAATTTGGACAAGAGTAGATACATACATATATTTACATACATATATACATATACATACATACATATACATTCATAATATACATTCTATTCTATAAAATAGGGATGGTATCAAGAGAAATTGGATAAGAGAAATTGGACAAGAGAATTTGGACAAGAGTATACATTTACATATATACATATACATTTATACCTATACATACATACATATACATACATACATATCTATTATATAAGAGAGGGATGTTATCAAGAGAAATTGGACAAAAGAATTTGGATAAGAGAATTTGGATAAGAAAATTTGGATATTTATTATATTAAAGAGGGATGTTATCAAGAGAAATTGGACAAGAGAATTTGGATAAGAGAATTTAGATAAGAGAAATTGGATATCTATTATATAAAAGAGGGATGTTATCAAGAAAAATTGTCTATTCTATATTTGATGAAGATCTTGAATTATGTCCTACTAGGACAAACATACATGATGACTAGGACAAACAAAAATGAGTTGGAATTTCGAAATTTTGGGAGAAACCTTGGGGGAAGTTTGAATTTTAGTGGGAGTTTTGAAATTTTGATGGGAGTTTGAAATTTAATGTTTGAAAGATATTTTATCATCATGTCACCAAAAGTTTGAATTTGAAAAATCTATGAAACAATTGGGGGGAAGTTTGTATTTTAGGGGGAAACTCTTGGTGCGGAGAAAATGAAATCATTTAATTTTTTTTGGGGGGGGACTACATAACAATTATTGTGCTTTAATTTTGTGGGGAACTAAAATTTCGAGGATGGGAATATCTTAAATAAACCGTGTCCTATGGACACGGGTAAGACTAGTCTATTCTATAAAATAGAGATTTTATCAAGAGAAAGAGTATATACATACATATATATACATACATATATCTATTCTATAAAATAGGGATGTTATCAAGAGAAATTAGATAAGAGAATTTGGACAAGAGTTTATGCATACATACATACATATATATATATACATACATATATACATATACATACATACATATACATACATACATATATACACATCGATTCTATAAAATAGGGATGTTATCAAGAGAAATTGGATAAGAGAAATTGGATAAGTGAATTTGGACAAGAGTATATACATACATATATTCATATACATCTATTCTATAAAATAGGGATGTTATCAAGAGAAATTGGATAAGAGAAATTGGACAAGAGAAATTGGATAAGAGAATTTGGACAAGCGTATATACATCTATTCTATAAAATAGGGATGTTATCAAGAGAAATTGGATAAAAGAAATTGGACAAGAGAAATTGGATAAGAGAATTTGGACAAGAGTATATACTTACATATATATACATACATATATCTATTCTATAAAATAGGGATGTTATCAAGAGAAATTGGTTAAGAGAAATTAGACAAAAGAAATTGGATAAGAGAATTTGGACAAGATTATATACATACATATATATAAATACATATATATTCTATAAAATAGGGATGTTATCAATAGAAATTGGACAAGAGAAATTGGTTAAGAGAATTTGGACAATAGTATATACATACATATATACATATACATATATTCATATACATACATACATATATATACAACTATTTTATAAAATAGGGATGTTATCAAGAGAAATTGGATAAGAGAATTTGGACAAGAGTATATACATACATATATATACATACATCTATTCCATAAAATATGGATGGTATCAAGAGAAATTAGATAAGAAAAATTGGACAAGAGAAATTGGAGAAGAGAATTTGGACAAGAGTATATACATCTATTCTATAAAAAGAATTTGGATAAGAGTATATACATCTATTCTATAAAATAGGGATGTTATCAGGAGAAATTGGACAAGAGAAATTGGATAAGAGAATTTGGACAAGAGTATATACATACATATATATACATATATATACATAAACATATATACATATACATACATACATATACATACATCTATTCTATAAAATATGGATGTTATCAAGAGAAAGTGGATAAGAGAAATTGGACAAGAGAATTTGGATAAGAGAATTTGGACAAGAGTATATACATACATATATTTACATACATATATACATACATACATACATACATACATACATATACATACATATACATTCTATTCTATAAAATAGGGATGGTATCAAGAGAAATTGGATAAGAGAAATTGGACAAGAGAATTTGGATAAGAGAATTTGGACAAGAGTATACATTTATATATATACATATACATATATACCTATACATACATACATATACATACATACATATCTATTATATAAGAGAGGGATGTTATCAACAGAAATTGGACAAAAGAATTTGGATAAGAGAATTTGGATAAGAAAATTTGGATATCTATTATGTTAAAGAAGGATGTTATCAAGAGAAATTGGATAAGAGAATTTGGATAAGAGAATTTAGATAAGAGAAATTGGATATCTATTATATAAAAGAGGGATGTTATCAAGAAAAATCGTCTATTCTATATTTGATGAAGATCTTGAATTATGTCCTACTAGGACAAACATACATGATGACTATGACAAACAAAAATGAGTTGGAATTTCGAAATTTTGGGAGAAACCTTGGGGGAAGTTTGAATTTTAGTGGGAGTTTTGAAATTTTGATGGGAGTTTGAAATTTAATGTTTGAAAGATATTTTATCATCATGGTACCAAAAGTTTGAATTTGAAAAATCTATGAAACAATTGGGGGGAAGTTTGTATTTTAGGGGGAAACTCTTGGTGGGGGAAAATGAAATCATTTATTTTTTTTTGGGGGGGGGACTACATAACAATTAATGTGCTTTAATTTTGGGGGGGGGAACTAAAATTTCGAGGATGGGAATATCTTATATAAACCGTGTCCTATGGACACGGGTAATGACTAGTACATATATATACATACATATATACATATACATACATACATATACATACATCTATCTTATAAAATATGGATGTTATCAAGAGAAATTGGATAAGAGAAATTGGACAAGAGAATTTGGACAAGAGAATTTGGATAAGAGAATTTGGACAAGAGTATATACATACATATATTTACATACATATATACATATACATACATATATATACATACATACATATACATTCTATTCTATAAAATAGGGATGGTATCAAGAGAAATTGGGGACAAGAGAATTTGGACAAGAGAATTTGGATAAGAGACTTTGGACAAGAGTATACATTTACATATACACATATACATATATACATATACATACATACATATACATACATACATATCTGATACGTCTATTTTGCGAAGGCCCAACAACATAGGCCCAAAAGCACAGCCCAACGAACGAAGCCCGAAAGATACGAGCCTGGATGCCCGACCGCCGATCAGAAGCCCATCTGCGCGATCAGGCCCGCCCGACAAAGCCCCATAGAGGGCCCACAAATATCGATCCGACCCGACCCCGATAACGCATGAGTCACTCACCCACTCCAGCGATAACCGTTCCCCCGACCCCGTTACCACTTAATGGCTGTTATGGGGAGGTGCTGGCATGGCGCAGGGAGCGGCGACGGGGGGGGGATTGATGGGGAATGATTGAGGGCGGATGAGCGACGTGGGTCGGGGGCAATCACGACGGGAGGTCTATAAAAGGGTTAGAAGGACGACTGGACAGAGGACCGCATCTCAGGTATCTAAAACCGAAGGTACTCCATCAACGACCTAGTTCCCCCATTTCATCTCCTTCCTCCCTCGCTCGCGCCGTGAGACGCCGTTCCGATCTCCTCTCGAGTCGAACCGTCTCCGCCGGGCCTCCTCTCTCAGATCACTGTCTGACTTAGGCATCGGAGGGGATTTGGCCGGAACCAAGGTCCGGCCCCCCTGACGAGTGTTCTCGTCTACGCAGGAGGACATCAGATCCACGGGCCGAGGCTTCCCCTCCGCCCCTCACCGGCCACACATCAAGCGAGACGACCGAGGCTGCCCCTCGTCGCCCGCCCGACCGAGGCCGAGCGCGACCGTCCGAGGCCGAGGCTTCCCCTCCGCCCCGCGACCGGCCGCGTAACCAGCGAGACGATCGAGGCTACCCCTCTTCGTCCGACCGTCCGAGGCCGAGCATCTCTGATTGGGTCGAGGCTTCCCCTCGCCCTCCTTGCGACCGAGGACCCCGAATCGGCCCAGCCGACGCGCTCCACGTCGTCTACAACTCCGACTCGCGCCTCGTCTGCACCGACTCGACACACCCGAGGGACCCAAGCGGGCCCCTTGACCACGTTGACCGGGTTATCCACGGTCAACGCTTTTGTAGTGAGAAAACACTCTGAAACATCTGGCGCCGTCTGTGGGAACGAACTGTCCCACGAAGAAACAAACCGCACCTGCAATGGCACGAGCCAGCAACGGAAAGAGACGCATGCCCCCCATCCCGGAGGAGGGGAATGGCGCATCCAACGGCAACCTTGAAGACACGCCCGTCAGCAATCACCCCGCCCCGTCAACCGAAGAGATTGGCGGGTCGGAACTGGCCACACAGGGACAACTCCGTGCCCTGGCCCAGGAGACCAACGCGAACATCCTGACGTGCGTTTATATTTCATATATTCACGCACGTTTTCTTTTGTGTTTCTCCATGTTTTTCCGCCGTCTCTTATTCGTTTTCGTATATTTTCCCGTTTTCTTTCACTTTTCTTTGTTTGTCCATGATTGCAGGGGATTGACCACGTATGGGACGTTTAATGATGATATCCTAAGTCCCCGGAGCAACGGGAGAAGTCACGCGTGATCCAGGGGGTCAAACGGCGAAGTATTCATCTTTCAGACCCTCACCCGGTCGGTTGGTCATCTCCAACCGATCGGGTGATGCACGCGTGCACCAACCGGTCGCTACCGCAGCTCACAAAGAAGTCACCCGACCGGTTCACAGACCGGTTCTGCGGGCGGCTGTTCTCTGTTTTCTCGAGCAGAATTCCAACCGATCGGGTGACTCTCACCCGATCGGTTCATCTGTAACTGAAGAAGATGAGCTGAAGACACGGGCGTTCAACCGACCGCTTCACCCGACGGCTCCATGATCCAACCGGTCACCCCAAGAACTCAACCGACCGGTTCATCTGACCGGGTGAAGCTCCGCCGTTTTCTGTTTGTTATTTGTAACAGATCACCCGATCGGTTGACTTGTCAACCGATCGGGTGGCGTTTTTTCTACGGGTTTGGACCCGAACCATTAGGGTTTCGAAGTGGGGCTATAAATACACGAGGCTGGCCGACTGAAGGGAGATCATCTTCTCAGTTTTTAGGGCTTTTGCCCCCCTTCTCTTGGGAGTTCTAGGTTAGTTTTAGATTAGGTATTTTGTTCAATAAGTCTTGTATGGGATCAACGATTCACTCAAGATAAGAATTTCTTTCTCTTGTTCTCCATTTTTGTATTGTATTTCTTTTGCTTCATGATGAATGTTTGTGTGTGTTTTGTGTTGTTTGTTTATATGTCTTTCATCATGGAGTAGTATTGATGAACCCTAATACGGGTTAGGGTAGGATTGTTGCTTGGGAATTTACATTAGACTTGGTTGCATGGCACGTGTTCGATGAAATGTGTCAATGGGGATTTCTAGCAATCTGGGTCCAATTCGTACGGCAACACACTAGATGTGTTGGGGATTGGGGTCCGGTGCTTGTCCTGTCAAGATCCGCTTCGATGTATTGCTAGAAATCACATTTGAACTATTTGGCCATTAGGGTTACGCGGGGGTGTTTCATTGTCATCGGCGGGAAAAAGACCGCCTTTGACCGTCGGGCCGAGGGGGAATAAACTTGACGGTTGACTCCCTAGCCATAGCTCACGCCCCCAGCGTAGACATCGAGTCCTCGCGCGCGGGAGCGGCTTGGACGAAGTGTTGGGAGATATCATTGTGGCCTTAATGCTCCCGGTTGCGGAAGGTGTTTATGGACACGGGAGTGCCCACCGTCCGGAACCGGGTAGGCCTAGCGTGCTTGGCACCGACCGGAATATCGGGCCATGGACACTAGGTACCACCTTTTGGGGCAATGTCTCACCCTGGATCAAGTCAAATGCCAAGTGTCATGAGTGCTCTAGCCCGTGTTAGCGGGGATTCATTTTGTGTCGTTTTCATTTCTTTCTTTTATTTATATACTTCACCCATATTATCCGCGTAGCTAGCACGCGGCCTAGGCGAGGCTAGTAGCCACTCAAGCCATCCACCTCCCTGTGTTCGATAAACCCGCACCCTACACTAACCGTGCACTTGCGGTAAAACGACACCGCGCCCAAACCGTAAACGGGGCGCCGGTCAAGTTTTTGGCGCCGTTGCCGGGGAGGCAACGTGCTTGATATTTTAGGATCTCTTGAACCCTCGTGTCTAGCTCACATCCCTACCTCGCGATAATTTTCGCATTCTCCTTTTTCTTTTTCTTATTTGTTTTTCTTATTTTTATTTCTTATTTTATCTGTTTCTTTCCCACTTGTCGCTTCACGGGTGTCTGTTGTTTTTCATGCGCAGGAGTTCAAGGAGTCTTGACGACTTGATTCCCCTCGATCCAGAGATTAACGCCACCCTTAGGCGTTTGGCCGCCGAGAAGCGAAGTGAAGAAGATGCTGCACGCAGTTTCAGGAGACATCTGGGATCACTCTCACCATATCCGCTGCTTGGCGCAGAGCTTAGCAGAATCACTGAATACTTCAAAATACTATCCCTCCTGTCTACCGCTGTGGAATGCCAAAGATATCGAGATGTGCAGGAGTACCTTGCCATGGCAGCTCCCTTTCCCCACGGAGAAATGGCGTGTATCAACAACCATGGTCTCGAATGTAGTGAAGAAGGGTCAGCCGCAGAGTTGTGTCAGGAGAACCACCCGACCAGGTTTGGAGGCGACGCTGAACAGGAATCAATCTACCCCTTGCAGACTTCTATTGAGTGTCCCCGGTCCTTGAACGATGGAGAAGCTGGAAACGGTTGTGGAGAATCATCGATGACTGAAACCTGTTTTCACCTACAAGCTATCTTCCCGGATAATTATGGTGAGCTCGGAAGAGACCCGGTGCATCTCTCGATCGTCCCCACTGTACCCTGCGAAATTTCACCGCTAGGAGCCACGGCCGAGGGGGAGATTCCAGATGCTGGCTTCAGTGAAATCCACGAAGAACTCTGTTCCCTTGAGGATGCTCAGCTTGAAAAGTATGCGTCAGGGCCCCAAGAAGTTGAGATGAAAGAATTACCGCCGGGACTTAAATATGAATATTTGGGAGCAGGGTCGACCCTTCCAGTTATAATTAACTCTTCACTACCTGAGGACCAAATGACCAAACTTCTTGGAGTTCTAAAAAGGTTTAAAGGAGTTTTCGGATATGCAATTGAGGATTTAAAAGGGGTTAGCTTAGGCCTCTGCTCACATAGAATTCTACTTGAAGATGAGCAAGCCTCCTCGATTGAGCCGCAGCGGAGGTTGAATCCCATAATGATGGAAGTTGTGAAGAAAGAGATTGTAAGGCTTCTACATGCCGGTATTATATACCCTATCTCCGATAGTCGCTGGGTTAGCCCGGTACACGTTGTACCCAAGAAGGGAGGAATGACGGTGGTTCGCAATGAAAAGAACGAGCTTATACCAACAAGGACCGTTACAGGGTACAGGATGTGCATTGACTATAGGAAGCTGAACAAGGCTACAAGAAAGGATCATTACCCCCTCCCCTTTATTGACCAGATGCTCGAGAGGCTGGCGAAGCATAATTATTTCTGTTTTATGGACGAGTATTCTGGATTTCTTCAAATCCCTATTCATAATGATGACCAGGAGAAAACGACTTTCACCTGCCCGTTCGGGACGTACGCCTATAGAAGAATGCCGTTCGGGCTTTGTAACGCCCCTGCTACATTCCAGAGACTAATGTCCGCTGTCTTCTCCGACTATTCCCAAGACATCATGGAAGTTTTCATGGACGACTTCTCAGTCTACGGAACTGAATTTGACTCGTGCCTCAATAATCTCACTAAGGTCCTGGAGAGATGTCAGGAAAAGGGACTAGTCCTAAACTGGGAGAAGTGTCACTTCATGGTCCAAGAGGGAGTTGTGCTGGGACATATCATCTCTTCGAGGGGAATCGAAATTGATAAGGCTAAAATCGAAGTGATTGAAAAGCTTCCACCACCGCACAATCTTCGAGGAGTCCGTGGTTTCTTAGGACATGCGGGATTTTATCGCCGCTTTATAAAAGACTTTTCGAAGATTTCCAGGCCTCTGACCCAACTCCTCGTGAAGGACGCACCTTTCGTCTTCGGCGAGGAGTGTGTGGAGGCCTTCCGCACTTTGAAGCTAGCCTTGATTTCCGCACCCATAATACAACCACCAGACTGGGAACTCCCCTTTGAGCTGATGTGTGACGCTAGTGATTATGCGGTTGGTGCCGTCCTAGGGCAGAGGAAAGATAAAAACCTTCATGTCATATATTATAGGAGCAAAACCCTTGATGCCGCCCAAAGAAATTATACTACGACGGAAAAGGAATTGCTCGCGGTAATCTACGCCATGGATAAGTTCCGACAATATCTTGTTGGCGCCAAGGTGATCGTACACACGGATCACGCGGCCCTCAAATATCTATTGAACAAGAAGGAAGCCAAGCCACGACTCATCAGATGGATCCTCCTCCTCCAGGAGTTTGACCTGGAAATCAGAGACAAAAAAGGGGCGGAGAATGTCGTTGCCGATCACCTGTCCCGGATGCCCACTCTCGATTTGAATGCTACACCAATTGATGATTCACTCCCTGACGAGCACCTCTTCTCTGTATCTTCCTCCTGGGCCCCCTGGTACGCTGACATCGCTAATTATCTGGCGTGTGCCATCGTTCCCCACAATGCGAGCTTTCAGCAGAAGAAGAAATTTTTCCATGAGGTCCGCAAATTCTATTGGGATGACCCCCACCTATACAAAACCTGCAATGATGGGGTGATACGAAGATGCATCCCTGAAACTGAAACGACTTCCATCATTTCCCACTGCCACGGACAGCAATGTGGAGGGCACGCGAGCACCTACAAGACCACCGCAAAAATCCTCCAAAGCGGATTTTACTGGCCTACGCTCTTCAAGGACACACATGTTTATGTACAAGCCTGCGATAGATGCCAAAGAGCCGGGAATATCTCCAAAAGAAATGAGATGCCTCAACACTACATCCTAGAGATAGAAATCTTCGATGTGTGGGGAGTGGACTTCATGGGGCCGTTCCCTTCTTCCTCGGGGAACCAGTACATCTTGGTGGCCGTAGACTACATGTCGAAATGGGTTGAAGCGGTGGCCAGTCCGACCAATGACTCTAAAGTGGTGGCCAAGTTCTTTAAAAGCAACATCTTCCCGCGGTTCGGTGTGCCTCGTGTCCTGATCAGTGACGGAGGAAGCCACTTTATAGAAAAGAAATTTGAGGCCCTCTTAAGAAAATACGGGGTACAACACCGGGTGGGGCGTGCCTACCACCCGCAGACCAGCGGTCAGGCGGAAGTCTCTAACCGGGAGATTAAGAGCATACTAGAGAAGACTGTGGCCAACTCCAGGAAGGACTGGTCATCAAAGCTCCCTGACGCGCTTTGGGCCTACAGGACGGCATTTAAAACTCCCATCGGCACAACTCCCTACCGGCTCGTCTATGGGAAAGCTTGCCATCTTCCTGTGGAATTGGAACATAAGGCATATTGGGCGGTTAAGAATCTGAATTTCGACACCAAGAAGGTAGGAGTGCACCGGCAGCTACAACTCAACGAACTCGACGAAATCCGGCTCAATGCCTATGAGAACGCCAAGATCTACAAGGAGAAACTGAAGCGATGGCACGATAAGCGAATCTTAAGGAGGGAATTCAAAGAAGGGGACTTAGTTCTCCTGTTCAACTCACGGCTGAAGCTCTTTCCTGGGAAACTCAAGTCAAGATGGTCGGGACCGTTCCGCGTCACCAAGGTTTTCCCGCACGGGGCTATCGAGATAATGGGAAGGGATGAGCCGTTTAAAGTAAACAGGCAGCGTCTGAAACACTACGCAGTAGGAGAACCAGAATTCTCTCCAGTCGGACCCCCCACGAGCGACAACTCTTCCTCCAACCCTCCGGATCCAACTTGAACACCGCTGCGGGCGTCGAGCCAACGACGTTAAACAAGTGTGCTTCATGGGAGGCAACCCATGTTCTGGACTTTTTCTCAAATTTTTAGCGTTATTTTTTACTTTATTTTATCTATTTCTATAAATAAAATCAGCCGCGAGAACATCCATTCGGGGACTTAATCAAATTTCTTGGTTTTTGCAGGAAACACGCCCCAACCGATCGGGTGATAACTCACCCGATCGGTTGGGATGTATCAGATACATGCCGAGATCTGTCCCCAAATGAACCGATCGGTTCAGTAATGAAGAGACCGGGTGGAAGACCGGGTGAGCTGGGGAGAACTCTCGGAAATTTTTGGGGAAATATCAACCGATCAGTTGAGTTCGAGCACGATCGGTTGAGGCAACCGGGCGGGCAGCTCTCAATTCTCAGGAAAAACTTGGTAAGCGGCCAACCGATCGGTTGACTTACCACCCGACCGGTTCGCCTGTAGCTGTTGACCGACTAGAACTTTCGAATTTTGGCTACCCGATCGGGTGGGTTTCCACCCGATCGGTTCATTTTCGACCCTATAAATAGGCCTTGGCACACGACGACCGCCACCCGACCTCAGAAAACCCCCTTCACGCGATTTCACACCCTCCAACTGTAGAATCGATCTTCTCGACCCTACATACTGTGCCTAAACCCTCATCCCCACTCACTCCCATACTTCCCCACCTCCGCCACCTCGCCATCGAGGACATTCCATCATCAAAACCCCCAAACCCTAACCCTAGCCCCAAAATTCTCAAAATTCTGTTCTTGTCGGATCAGCGGGCTACGGCTTCCCGAGTTGTTCCCTCCTGCTAAGCAAGACCCCCAGGCGCTTGATCTTGCTGCATCGATGGGTAACATTCTTCCACTCTGCACATCTTCAACTTTACCAGTAATATCGTAAATTGGTGTGATAACTGTTTCACTTAACCTTTATTCATCTCAAATTCGCCACCCGCATAGCAGCCATGTCTAAGAAAGGGAAGGACATTGCATCATCTTCGCGCCGTGATCCGATCCACGGCCCCTTTTCCCCCTCTTTCCTTGGCATTAACCCTTCTATGGAAGAGCAGTCTGGCCGGTTGCGAGCACTGCTTCATCGTCCGATGAGACCTACACTCTTCGCCGATCGCCCCACGCTCGAAGCTCTAGGGCTTTCGAACGGCGTCGGCAGAATTTTCAACTGTATCGGGTGCCATACCCTCTCTCACATCCATGCTCACACACACAGAAACCTCACGCTTGAATTCCTCAGTTCCCTCGAGTTGTGTGATGGAGGTTTCTCCTTCCGAGCTTTCAATTGTGACTTTTCTCTGGGTTTCATCGAGCTGAACAATATCCTTAATCTACGTCACCCCGATCTTAACACTGAACATTCCACCCACGATCGAACTGACATTTACTCTCGATTTCGGGCTGATGGTGTTTGGCAACGATTTACACGGCACACTACCTTTCCACCTGAGGCTCCTGCCTCTTGCATTATCCACCCGTGTTACCGCCTCGCCCATTGCATCCTCGCCAACACTGTTTTCGCTCGCGTGGATGTGTCCACTGTATGTAGGGACGAGCTCTTCTTTCTCTATGCCATGTCCGATGACAGAATCCTCGGGCACGTCCCTATGCCCATAAACACCGCTCATTGGATCATCCACGAAATTTTCGCTGTTAGCCGCGCCACTTCTGGTTCCATCTGTTGTGGTGGAATGGTCACTCTTATTGTCAGCTGTGTTTTGAGGGTACCCCCCGACCTCCCTATTCTTCCTGGTCGTAGCCGTATTGATCGCGATTACTTGATCGACATCAAATTGCTCACTCCCTTCGGTGAAGACCGTGCTGTCTACCTCTACAGCCCCGCCTGCGAGCCTTTCGCAATCCTGCCACCTTTGGCCCCTTTGCGGGTACCCTATACCCCGTCTCACCTTCCTTGGGAGTTTTACCCCGATCCTTGGTATTCTCCACTAGTGCATCTACCACCCTTGGATCCTCCCGATTGGCACCCAATTGTCGGCCCACCTAGTACGGTTTTCTTCCACCACAGCCCTCCGGTGCACGTCGATCCTCCCGTGCTCCAGCCTGTCGCCCCTCATTCACCCATAGGCACACCCTCCTCTTCCTCTGAGGATTCTTTCATTCACTATTCCCCTCCCTCCTCCCCCTCCCCCTACCATTCCAGTACCAGCGAATCAGACTGACTCCCCCTTGCACATATCTGGATTTCATTGATCATATCGTTTCGCTAGCTCTTTCTGGTCTAGCTTGGGGGAAGTCTATTTTGGTGTGCTGTCGTGTTTTCTCTGTTTTTCTCTTTTTTGTGTGTGTGCTTGCTTTTCACTTTTTGAGTGTCGTGTCACGTGATTTTATTTTATTTTTATTTTCGTATTGTTTGATTTTGATTTTGATCTTTCTTTCTTTTTTTTAGTTTCATCTGTGTGTTTTCCTCGTTTTCATTTCTTTTCGTGTCTGTGCGTATTCCCCCCCCCATTTTCATTGCCCTCCCGTACTCACTCATATTGCATTGAGGGTAATGCAAACTTCAGCTTGGGGGAGTCGCACTTCGTGCGTCATTTGTGTTGTCTTTCTACGTTATTTGAGTCGTTTTCCATCGTGTTTTTCTTTTTTTTTTCTTTTTCCTTCTTTCTTTAGCTCTTTCTCCTAGAAATGAATCCTATGATGAATCTCCACAAAGTCACACACACACCTAGCACTGCACCGACAATCGCACTCACTAACCCTAGGATTTCGAGTCCTCTTGCATTTCACGCATCGTGGGTCCACTTAGCTTTTTGTGAGTCGTGTGTCGTGACTAGCATTTGGTGTGCTTCTACCTTGTGATTATGTTTTATATACCTATCCTTGGTTGACCCCTAGATTATCATGCTCCGATTTGAATATGCGGTATTTGCTTCTACTATCTGCTTCTATATGCATGCTATATTTATATCGTATATTTCAATTCGCATGTGTCGGGATTCCACAAACAAGGACTAGGATAACCCATTTAGCCTAAGCTCTGATTAGCGAGAAATATCTCCTTTGTCCAAGTGTTTAGAATCCGATTTCATTTTTATTTTACTTGGTGCAAATCCCCTCGTCGTGTACCGTTCTCCCACTTGGGAGAGTACACATGTAAATATCCCAATTCCCAAAAATTCAAAAAAAAAGGAGAAAAGAAAAGAAAAAAAAACCCAAAAAGATGAGAAATGAAAAGAAAAGGAAAAAAAATACAAATACCCAAACCCAAAAAAAATTCGCGTGTGAATATTTTTTCATACTTGCCGTGAATAAAGGGAAGGCGAGAATTTGCACCGAGTGATCTACTCCACATCATCTCAACCCCCATCGTTTTCGAAAATACTTGGCTTGGGAACTTTTTAGCTAGTATCTAGGCTATAGTGGCGTGATTTCCTTAACCCTAGTTGTGGAGTCCATGACGCATGATATGTTTCGATTCTTGCTCTATTCTCATGCATGCTTGAACCATATATTCACCGCTTAATTCAATTCGAATCGACATTTGGGTCATATCTTGGATCTGTGTATATCGAGCTTTATTGCACAATGTAGATAGTGACACCGTTTGCTAGCACACGACCACGCTCACTCGCGCTTCACCGCGTGGGCCCACGGCACTCGTCTGGACTCGTATTCCTTGGTTTATTGATGTGATTTGGCGTTCGCTTGCTTGGTGTGTCATTTTTGATTTTGTTGGCCCTAACGGGTGATCTAAGATATAGAGTTTTCTTTTTCTTTCTTCCTCTCTATTTTTCCCTTCCGAGCTCCTACTCTCACTCGTCTTCCTCGAGGACGAGGAAGAGTTCAGCTTGGGGGATTTTGACGTGCGTTTATATTTCATATATTCACGCATGTTTTCTTTTGTGTTTCTCCATGTTTTTCCGCCGTCTCTTATTCGTTTTCGTATATTTTCCCGTTTTCTTTCACTTTTCTTTGTTTGTCCATGATTGCAGGGGATTGACCACGTATGGGACGTTTAATGATGATATCCCAAGTCCCCGGAGCAACGGGAGAAGTCACGCGTGATCCAGGGGGTCAAACGGCGAAGTATTCATCTTTCAGCCCCTCACCCGGTCGGTTGGTCATCTCCAACCGATCGGGTGATGCACGCGTGCACCAACCGGTCGCTACCGCAGCTCACAAAGAAGTCACCCGACCGGTTCATAGACCGGTTCTGCGGGCGGCTGTTCTCTGTTTTCTCGAGCAGAATTCCAACCGATCGGGTGACTCTCACCCGATCGGTTCATCTGTAACTGAAGAAGATGAGCTGAAGACACGGGCGTTCAACCGACCGCTTCACCCGACGGCTCCATGATCCAACCGGTCACCCCAAGAACTCAACCGACCGGTTCATCTGACCGGGTGAAGCTCCGCCGTTTTCTGTTTGTTATTTGTAACAGATCACCCGATCAGTTGACTTGTCAACCGATCGGGTGGCGTTTTTTCTGCGGGTTTGGACCCGAACCATTAGGGTTTCGAAGTGGGGCTATAAATACACGAGGCTGGCCGACTGAAGGGAGATCCTCTTCTCAGTTTTTAGGGCTTTTGCCCCCTTCTCTTGGGAGTTCTAGGTTAGTTTTAGATTAGGTATTTTGTTCAATAAGTCTTGTATGGGATCAACGATTCACTCAAGATAAGAATTTCTTTCTCTTGTTCTCCATTTTTGTATTGTATTTCTTTTGCTTCATGATGAATGTTTGTGTGTGTTTTGTGTTGTTTGTTTATATGTCTTTCATCATGGAGTAGTATTGATGAACCCTAATACGGGTTAGGGTAGGATTGTTGCTTGGGAATTTACATTAGACTTGGTTGCATGGCACGTGTTCGATGAAATGTGTCAATGGGGATTTCTAGCAATCTGGGTCCAATTCGTACGGCAACACACTAGATGTGTTGGGGATTGGGGTCCGGTGCTTGTCCTGTCAAGATCCGCTTCGATGTATTGCTAGAAATCACATTTGACCTATTTGGCCATTAGGGTTACGCGGGGGTGTTTCATTGTCATCGGCGGGAAAAAGACCGCCTTTGACCGTCGGGCCGAGGGGGAATAAACTTGGCGGTTGACTCCCTAGCCATAGCTCACGCCCCCAGCGTAGACATCGAGTCCTCGCGCGCGGGAGCGGCTTGGACGAAGTGTTGGGAGATATCATTGTGGCCTTAATGCTCCCGGTTGCGGAAGGTGTTTATGGACACGGGAGTGCCCACCGTCCGGAACCGGGTAGGCCTAGCGTGCTTGGCACCGACCGGAATATCGGGCCATGGACACTAGGTACCACCTTTTGGGGCAATGTCTCACCCTGGATCAAGTCAAATGCCAAGTGTCATGAGTGCTCTAGCCCGTGTTAGCGGGGATTCATTTTGTGTCGTTTTCATTTCTTTCTTTTATTTCTATACTTCACCCATATTATCCACGTAGCTAGCACGCGACCTAGGCGAGGCTAGTAGCCACTCAAGCCATCCACCTCCCTGTGTTCGATAAACCCGCACCCTACACTAACCGTGCACTTGCGGTAAAATGACACCGCGCCCAAACCGTAAACGGGGCACCGGTCACATCCAGACGTTGGTCGCGGCAGTCCAGCAGCTCGTCGGTACTGCGCCAGCTAACGGAGGCGCGTTGGGCGACGACCATCGTTGGGCGGGGGGTCCCCCGCTTTTACGATCCGCTGTGGTCGATGACCACGGGAACCAAAGACCGAACATGGAGCGTCGGTTCACGTTGTCCGGCTCCCGTCAGGCGAGATCGCGCGCCTCCTCCCCTCATCGTGAAAGGAGCCGAAGAGAAACTGAAGGCACATAGGACGAATCGGTGACCGCGTCGTCTCATCGACCACGATCACCCCACCGCAGGAGAAGCAATCGACACCACTCGAGAGACCGATCGCGGCGGAGCGAGAGCTACCGCCGGAGGAGTCGGGAACGCCGGGTCAGCCCGACCCCCAGTGTGGCGAGGGCCGTGGAGCCATCCCCGCCGGTGCCTGTACCCCCTCCACCACCGAACGAACCAGAGGCAGGCGGGTGTCGAACCCCCGGGGGCATCCACGGAGACCGGTGCCCCCTATCACGGAGAATAACCGACGCGCGGGTCCCCTCCCGATTCAAGATCCCGGCACTGGGGAAGTATGACGAGATAGGAGACCCGGGAAACCACGTGATGGACTACGAGGGGGACATGTCCTTCCAAGGAGCCGACGATGACCTGCTCTGCCGGGGCTTCTATTCGACTCTCAGGGGAGCGGCGAGGACCTGGTACCGCAGCCTACCCAGCCGCTCCATCGACAGCTTCGAGGAACTCACCCAGATGTTCTGCAAGCAGTTCATGGCAGGGAGACAGGTAAAGCCTGATGCTGAACATCTGTTTAACATAGTGCAGGGCCCGGCCGAGCCGCTCCGACAGTTCATGCGTCGCTTCAACGCGGAAAGGCTGAACGTGAACAGCCCTCCCGACCTTGTTGTCCAAACGGCCCCCAAGAAAGGGCTGCGCCATAGAGGCCTTAAGAAATCTCTGCACAACGATCCCCCGAAGGACCTCCCAGGGATCATGGCAAGGGCCGAGTGCTTCATGTTGACCGAGGAGACCTTGGCCATTGAGGCAGGAAAGGCCACTCGAGGGACCAAGCGCGGCGACAGCCGACGAGGCAGCCCCGAAGGGTACCGGACCGAGAAGAGGCCGAGAAACAGGCAGCGGGGAGAGGGTACGAGGGACGCCACCCCAGATGTCGTCCTCGCTCAAGTACAGAAGGAAGAGCGCGCCGATCGCCCCCCACCGAAGGCAAAAAGAGGTGGGAAGAATGGAGAGAAGTACTGCAAGTACCACAAGGACAATGGCCACGACACTGAAGACTGCTGGCACTTAAAGAAGGACATTGAGAAGCTGATGAGCCGGGGGCACGTCAGGGGTTTAGCCGACGATCCGGCCCACGGAGAAGGGACCTCCATGCAGCTGGACAAGGGGAAGAAGATCAACACCGTCCAAGGACCCCTCCGCATCATAGAGTGAGCGGGCGAGGTCCCTCCCCCCAGTCGCAGCCTAGTCCGAGGGGATTATCTAGGTTTACATCCCTCAGTCTAGCTTTATTTCCTTTTCCTTTCCTCCAAATGTACTAGTCCGACAGGACCCTTAAGAGTACAATTGCATTCCCTTTTGTCTTTTCTTGATCTTCGACGGAATCAACATTTCACTAAGGGTGCAAAAGAATGAAGACCACCGCCTCACTGGAGGGGGAGGGGGAGCTTCGCCCTCGCCGACCAACTCCTGCGCTCATAAGTCTGGGGGCAATTCCTCCAGCCAGCACGGACGCCGACCGGTCCTAAGCCGAGGAGCTTCGTCCTCGCCGACCAACTCCTGCGCTCATAAGTCTGGGGGCAATTCCCCCAGCCAGCGCGGACGTCGACCGGTCCTAAGCCGAGGAGCTTCGCCCTCGCCAACCAACTCCTGCGCTCATAAGTCTGGGGGCAATTCCCCCAGCCAGCGCGGACGCCGACCGGTCCTAAGCCGAGGAGCTTTGCCCTCGCCGACCGACTCCTGTGCTCGTAAGTCTGAGGGCAATTCCCCCCAGCTAGCGCGGACGCCGACCGGTCCTAAGCCGAGGAGCTTTGCCCTCGCCGACCGACTCCTGCGCTCATAAGTCTGGGGGCAATTCCCCCAGCCAACGCGGACGCCGACCGGTCCTAAGCCGAGGAGCTTCGCCCTCGCCGACCGACTCCATCGCTCGTGAATCTGGAGGCAATTCCCCCAGCCAGCTCGGGCGTCAACCAGTCCTAGGCCGAGGATGAGGCAGCAAAGCAAAATACGCGAGAAGTCCGAGTAAGTCAATTTCATTTATAACAGTTAACCAAGGTACAAAAGTGTGTCTTATTTACAGGGAATCGAAGCGAAGAAACCTCTCTACAAATAATCCGCTCTCGACAGAAACAAAGTTCGTCACCTACAGAAACTAGGGCAACACCGGCAGAGCAAAACCTGTCGACCGAGAACCTAAAGTTGCTGGCCTAAGCGAACATCCATAAAACCAGCAATTATTGGCTCTGAAGCAGGAAGCCGGTAGCGAAGCTGAAGGGGACAGCGGGGTCATGGATCCATCTCAAGTAGACTGGCCCAAAGCGAAGCGGATGCTAAAAAATTTGAGGATAAAAACAAGGATAACCGGCCAGGAGAGACGACCTAGGGGGTCCGGGCTCGAGAGGACACATCCTCGGGCGCCTCGCCCTGCTCGGAGCGAGGGGGATCGACAGGCGGGGGAGCTTACCGGACACGCTCCGCGCAATCCCGGAAGGAAGACTGGACGACTTCGACAATCCGAGGGGCGATGAGGTCTTCATACGTACCGAAGGCCTCCCTGAGAACCTCGAAGATCTTCTCCCCCAGGGTCCCGACGGCACCCCTCTCCACCTCCTCCGCAAGCCACACCACCTGACGCCGATCCGACAGTTCCCTCTGAAGCTCTTCCCTCTCCAGGCGGAACGACTCCGCCGCTTCCTCAGCCGACTGTCGAGCGTCCTCCAACTTTCCCTGGAGGTCACCCACTCGTCCCTCCAGCTCGGCCACACAGAGCTTGAGATGCCGAGACTCCATCTGGGCCTCCGTCATAGCTATCTCCGCCGCCCCAGCCCGCTCGTGGGCCCTCACAGAGGACTCCTCCAGCTCCCTCAAACGGACGGCTCGGCACTGCAGCTCCACGGCGAGCGTTGAACCCTGGAAGACGAGACATGGGCTAAGAAGAGAGTGAAGGGAGGGAAAGGACAGCAAGATAGCCGAACCTGTTGAAGGATCCAGACCAAGGAGTCTGACATCTTGTCGGCGGGAATCCTCTCGAGGAGACTGCGGTCCCGGGGAAGGACGGAGTCCTCGGCCATCCGCTGGGCCAGGGCTCGGTCGACAAACACCGAGTCCCCAGGGGTGACCTCGAGGGAAGCCGAGCTGCCTGCCAACAGGGTTCCGATTCCCGGCAGCGGAGGCGGGGACGTTGCGACGGGGGTGGTTGTCATGGCCACCGGAAGATCCCCGGTGGTCGCCGCAGGAAGCACAGAACACGTAGGACTGGAGAGATCCACATCCTCTTTCCTCTTCTACCCTCCGTGAGGCTCTGCGGGCGCCGAAGGGGAGCGCTTCCGCCTCGCACCATCCCCACCCTCAGGAACAAGAGGGGGCACGCCAAGGGCAGGAGGGACTGCACCGGACCCGTCGTTACCCCCCGCCTCTTGGGCTGGCGGGGCGGATCCGGCCCTTGCGACCCCCCTGGAGAGGAGATCGCCAGAAGAAGAGGCGGGAGGCGCGGCCACCACCTTGCCCACAGAAGGCTCGGCTCGGTGCACCTCCTCCTCAACGGTCCGTCGAGGCGCCCTTCCAGGGGTACTACCCCGGCTCCGAGCGGCTCCACGACGGATCAGCTCATCAACATCGCGGGTGAACTCGCGACCAGCCATTCCTGCAAGGGAAACCGAAATCAGGGTAAGCTACGGGGCAACCCAGGACTGAAAAAGCGACCTACCCGGAGACCACAAGACGGCCTTCAAGAGTAGGTCGTCCAACAAAGACCAGATGGATTTCGCCTCCAAGGGGAGGGTCGACAGCAGCGTGGCGGCCGCCAGATCCGCCTCAGAGAGGGCTAGCGTTGAGTCGGGCCGGACCGACCCGCCCCAGCCTGTCAGAATTTGGGCACCCTCCAGGAAGACCACGAAGACATAATCCGAACTCCAATCCCCCGACCAGCGGGGTAGCCCGATCAGGCATTCCCTCCTAGAGCGGGCTCGGAGTTGCAACCATGACCCGGGGCCGACCGTCTGGATCCGATAAAAGTAAAAGAGAAGGGGGAGAGACGGCTCCAGACCACGGGTACAGCAGAGCATCACGAAGCCCGTCAGTACCGCAATCGAACAGGGGGTGAACTGGCAAAGGGGCACCATGAGATACTCCATGACCTGGATGAGGAAGGGATTGAGCGGGAAACGAAGACCCAGGCGGAACATCTCGACGTAGACGCCGACCTCATTGCTCATCGGAAGGCAGATCCGCTCGTCGATGGACGGAACTCGAACATCGTACGGGTAGCAGAGATACCTCTCCCGGACCTCCGTGGCCACTGAAGGAGGAGTCCCGACGGCGTTCGGAGGATAACCGGGGGTACATTAAGCCGCACGACAGCCGACGCCACATCATCGCCGGCGTAGTCCGGGAAAAGCTTCCCCTTCCCCTTATCTCGAAAGGAACGACTCCCAGAGGAGGAACCTGATCCCACAAGCCGGGGCCCGCCCCGCCTCGACTCAGGAGGGTCCCTCACCCCTTGGCCGGAACCACCTATCCTAAGAGCAGCCATAATATGAAGATAAGAAAGGAGTTACCTTTTTATTAATTTGGAGAAGACAAGGAAACGAAGGCGATGGGAGACTCCAAGCTGCGGAAAGCAAAGACAGATGGAAGAGCAAGGAAGAAGTTGGGATCCACACAGCCGGAGATCTTATATACCAGACTCAGGGGCGAATTCGAATCGCCTGACAGGAACGCGTGGCAGGCCTCGGAGAACTGGCGGCGTTTTGAAATCGGTACCAAAGGAAGTCCAATCGCTCCGCCTCATCATTACCTTCATTTATAACCACGCCTCGACTGACGCGCCACTCGGAACCCCAGGAGTCACATCGGTCGACCCGAACCGGCCAAGGCCGATCGGCCCCACCGATGGGGGCAATTGATACGTCTATTTTGCGAAGGCCCAACAACATAGGCCCAAAAGCACAGCCCAACGAACGAAGCCCGAAAGATACGAGCCGGGATGCCCGACCACCGATCGGAAGCCCATCTGCGCGATCAGGCCCGCCCGGCAAAGCCCCATAGAGGGCCCACAAATATCGATCCGACCCGGCCCCGATAACGCATGAGTCACTCACCCACTCCAGCGATAACCGTTCCCCCGACCCCGTTACCACTTAATGGCTGTTATGGGGAGGTGCTGGCATGGCGCAGGTAGCGGCGACGGGGGGCGGATTGAGGGGGCACGATCGAGGGCGGACGAGCGACGTGGGTCGGGGGCAATCACGGCGGGAGGTCTATAAAAGGGTTAGAAGGACGACTGGACAGAGGACCGCATCTCAGGTATCTAAAACCGAAGGTACTCCATCAACGACATAGTTCCCCCATTTCATCTCCTTCCTCCCTCGCTCGTGCCGTGAGACGCCGTTCCGATCTCCTCTCGAGTCGAACCGTCTCCGCCGGGCCTCCTCTCTCAGATCACTGTCTGACTTAGGCATCGGAGGGGATTTGGCCGGAACCAAGGTCCGGCCCCCCTGACGAGTGTTCTCGTCTACGCAGGAGGACATCAGATCCACGGGCCGAGGCTTCCCCTCCGCCCCTCATCGGACACGCATCAAGCTAGACGACCGAGGCTGCCCCTCGTCGCCCGCCCGACCGAGGCCGAGCGCGACCGTCCGAGGCCGAGGCTTCCCCTCCGCCCCGCGACCGGCCGCGTAACCAGCGGGACGATCGAGGCTACCCCTCTTCGTCCGACCGTCCGAGGCCGAGCGTCTCTGATCGGGTCGAGGCTTCCCCTCGCCCTCCTTGCGACCGAGGACCCCGAATCGGCCCAGCCGACGCGCTCCACGTCGTCTGCAACTCCGACTCGCGCCTCGTCTGCACCGACTCGACACACCCGAGGGACCCAAGCGGGCCCCTTGACCACGTTGACCGGGTTATCCACGGTCAACGCTTTTGTAGTGAGAAAACACTCTGAAACAATATCAATTATATAAAAGAGAAATTGGACAAGAGAATTTGGATAAGAGAATTTGGATAAGAAAATTTGGATATCATTATATAAAAGAGGGATGTTATCAAGAGAAATTGGACAAGATGATTTGGATAAGAGAATTTGGATAAGAGAATTTGGATATCTATTATATAAAAAAGGGATGTTATCAAGAGAAATTGTCTATTCTATATTTGATGAAGATCTTGAATTATGTCCTACTAGGACAAACATACATGATGACTAGGACAAACAAAAATGAGTTGGAATTTTGAAATTTTGGGAGAAACCTTGGAGGAAGTTTGAATTTTAGTGGGAGTTTTGAAATTTTGATGGGAGTTTGAAATTTAATGTTTGAAAGATATTTTATTATCATGGCGCCAAAAGTTTGAATTTGAAAAATCTGTGAAACAATTAGGGGGAAGTTTGTATTTTAGGGGGAAACTCTTGGTGGGGGGGAAATGAAATCATTTATTTTTTGGGGGGAACTACATAACAATTATTGTTCTTTAATTTTGGGGGGAACTAAAATTTCGAGGATGGGAATATCTTAAATAAACCGTGTCCCCTGGACACGGGTAATGACTAGTACATATATATACATACATATATACATATACATATATACATATACATACATACATATACATACATCTAATCTGTAAAATATGGATGTTATCAAGAGAAATTGGATAAGAGAATTTGGACAAGAGAAATTGGATAAGAGAAATTGGACAAGAGTATATACATACATATATTTACATACATATATACATATACATACATACATATACATACATACATATACATTCTATTCTATAAAATTAGGATGGTATCAAGAGAAATTGGATAAGAGAAATTGGACAAGAGAATCTGGATAAGAGAATTTGGACAAGAGTATACATTTACGTATATACATATACATATATACCTATACATACATACATTTTTTTGAAGGGTTAGCAACTTTATTCATATAACTCATCAATTACAATATTGGATTACAGATGATCCAAACATAAAAACTCTAATGAAAACAACCATAAATTATCCAACATCTCGACTCGGGTAGGAAGTCCTAAAATTTAGAATTTCAAGATACTCGTAAACTTTTCCGTTGAGGGAGATTTATATATTTCTTTTTAATCGACTTCAATGATGGTGCAAAGCGGGATGTTATATACATACATACATACATATACATACTTACATACATATACATACATACATATCTATTATATAAAAGAGGGATGTTATCAAGAGGACAAGAGAATTTGGACAAGAGAATTTGGATAAGAAAATTTGGATATCTATTATATAAAAGAGGGATGTTATCAAGAGAAATTGGACAAGAGAATTTGGATAAGAGAAATTGGATATCTATTATATAAAAGATGGATGTTATCAAGAGAAATTGTCTATTCTATATTTGATGAAGATCTTGAATTATGTCCTACTATGACAAACATACATGATGACTAGGACAAACAAAAATGAGTTGGAATTTTGAAATTTTGGGAGAAACCTTGGGGGAAGTTTGAATTTTAGTGGGAGTTTTGAAATTTTGATGGGAGTTTGAAATTTAATGTTTGAAAGATATTTTATCATCATGGCACCAAAAGTTTGAATTTGAAAATCTATGAAACAATTGGAGGGAAGTTTGTATTTTAGGGGGAAACTCTGGGTGGGGGAAAATGAAATCATTTATTTTTCGGGGGGAACTACATAACAATTATTGTTCTTTAATTTTGGGGGAACTAAAATTTCGAGGATGTGAATATCTTAAATAAACCGTGTCCTATGGACACGGGTAATGATTAGTATATATATATATATATATGATATAACCCTGCATGTTATAATGTTAGGTTTATATAACAGTTAGTACTATATTAGGTGCATGTTAGTCAGATTATATTAGATGTTAGCTTATTATCGTAATCAGTCTTATAAATTATCAGTTATTTGTATATTAGATGTTAGTGTGTACATAACCCCTACATTTGTTTAATATGCTAAGTTAGTAATAAACAATTTTAAAACAATTATGGTGTGATTCTATATCTTGTTAAACCGCATCGTGAACCCTATAACTGATGCCCAAAAACCTAACTTCGCAGATAAAACATGACATACGCCTCAATCATCTTTGCATCCTACACCATTCACAGGCACGTATTTTATTGTGAATGAACTGCAACCCAAACGGCTCAATATTAATGTATGCGGAAATCTATTGTTGTTATTGACGCACCCGAAACCTACACCTAGTTCCACCTGGCGGTGTCACGATCGCCAGGTATGGTATGGCCCCTAGGTGTCAATTCTGGGCTCAATCCGCAAGCGGACAGTGTCAAGTAATAGTTTAAAAGATATCGAATCCCACAGGGATGGTGATAATGTATTTGGGTTCTCAGTTCACTTCTAAATCTCGAAGAAGATAGCTGTCGGGTTGAGATAATTGGGTGTTGTGTTGTTGTTGTTTTAATAATGAAAGGGACTAGGGCGTTAGGGATCACCGCTAAGATCATTGGGGATCGACGTTGGAATAGGATCCATACGTTGCATTAGGGTTAGGGAATTGATCGCGTCCGGATATACACCCGAAAAACGACTTGTAGTCTTACCGCAAGCGCACGGTGTAGCGACGAGCGGGTATCGAACACAGGGAGGACAAATGACAGTATCTCACTTTAATTACCTAGCTATCAAGAGAATAAGAATAATTTTGATGTAATCGTCACAATCATTCAAATAGCAAGAAATTTCAATATAATAAAAGGCGTCTAGGGATAGGAAATCCACACTACGGACCGTCTCTCATCCTTGTGAATCATAAATTTTATTGTCGCTAAGCTTGAATATAGGTGAACTAGTCGCAGCTTAATGTAGAACCAAGCTCACGCTCTCGCGCTATTGCCGGTCTATAGCAAACCTAGGTTAGGGCCCACTCTCGTGCAAACCCTAGCCTAAGCCGCTAGCGTGAAGATCGACATCATTGTCCAATCGCATCTCGAGCCCACTCTCGTGCAAACTAGAGCTACGATCTAGGTTATGATAGTTCTTATTCGTCCAATCTCTTACAAACGAATATTATTATAGATTTATAATTAAAAATCCTAGCTTTGGTCTAATCTCTTACAAACCAAATCTAGAGAAATTCAATTATCAATCTAAATCGAATATCTAGGCCTTCCTATCGATTGGGATCCAATCTCTTGCAAATCCCAATCGATATGAATTCCTAGCTACTCGTAATATATCAATCACAAGCTAACCATTATCAATTCTAGCAACAAATCTACAAATTCATCACAATTCAAAGATCTGGTCCATAGGGTTCATCCCCATGCCCTAGAACAATGGAACTACTTGTAATGCCCTGTGAAGCTACTGCACATGTACTAGAGGGGGGGAATAGTACTTTAAAATAATCAAGAGCGTTATTCCTAATTATTGTGCAAACGCACAAACAACAATGCGGAATAGACTACAAACAACAAGAATAGACAAACGCAAACAATGCATGTAACGGGTTCGAATCCACCCAAGTCTCCTCGACTTGTTCCCGGTGGTCCTACGTCCCAACCACCCGGATCCCCTCCGGATACTTGAGTTAGAAACCACTAACCCAAGATTTAGCACTATGAAATTCTTGTAGAAAACCTCTACAAGACCAAATCATACACAATGAAAATGTGACTCCCACAACCCGGGATCACACACTTCTCTCACAACTGAGAGAACAATTCAAATATCAAATGCGATGAAATAATGAAACACTTACCACAAAATCCTATGCCTTGAGTATACTTACCAAATTAGGGCAAAGAAGGATTTTGAGGAAGAAGATGTCACCAAACCCTAGCTCCAAGAAGTTGACCAGCAATGGAATCCTAGGGTGGAGTTGGTGACCTTGATTCAAGCTCCTTGGCTTGGAAGGCTCACAATCAATGAATCTCTCTTGAGGAATAAGAGTGAGGGAGAGATTCATGTGAGAGAGATAGCTTTAGAATGGAGTTGAATTGCTTCTCTTTGATTTCTCTAAAACCCAAAATATGCAGCCTTGGATCCTATGAAAGAACCCCTCCAGGTATATATAGGATAGAGGAAAGAGGGGAGAGAAATTCGTGCAATAAATGCTCCAACGGCTCTATTCTGAAGCAGACTAGTCGGTCAAAGAAGGATCACTGACCGACTAGTTTCTCACCTAGTCGATCGGTGATTCAACATGAACCGACTAACAGGTTGACAGCCAATAAAGTGAATTCCAGGCGATATTAACTAGTCGGTCTAAGAAGACTTGCCAACCGACTAGTTTCACAACTTGTCGGTCGGTGAGTGTTCTTTGACCGACTAACAGATGAAATAGAATAGGCTGAATTCAAATACATCTAGTCGGTTTAAGAACAACTTTCAACCGACTAGTTTCTCAACTAGTCGGTCGGTCGTTGTGCTTTGACTGACTAACTGTAAACAGTAAGTTAGGCTGTACAGAGGCAATGATAACTAGTCGGTCTGAGAAGGATTCCTAACAAACTAGATCGTCATCTAGTCGGTCGGTGAACCTTCTTTGACCGACTAATTGATCAACAGTGCCAGGCTGAAATGAGTAAGGCATTCTAGTCGGTTCAAGAGGAATTGCCGACCAACTAGATCGTCATCTAGTCGGTTGGTTCATCTACTTGAACCAACTAAGATGCACTAGAAGCTGAGGGAAGAAGCGATAGGCTTCGGGAAAGTTTCTAATGGCTTCTAAGATAATCCTAGCTCTAAGAAATGAGCGAAATGAAGATTATAATATAAGTCCTACTCAAGGCTTAACATTCTATTCTATGAAGCTAGAAGACATTAAAATAAACATGACGAACCGTCTTCAAAGCTTCAATCTTCACTCTTGACTTCAATAAAACTCCTTGAGCTTCAACGAAGCTTCAGGCACACGATCACGTGTATTGAGAAGTCTTGAGACGTCGCTTTTGATGTACGTATTCTTTTGGCGACGATCTCCATAACTGCGCTCACAAAGGGTTAGTTCACGATATTTATGTTTGCTCATCATCCAAAACCAAATCCGGGGAATCAATACTCAACATTCTCCCCCTTTTGGTGATGACAAACCAACATAAATAATAATCAATAATAATGATTCAAATGAAATTTACTTACTCCCCCTGCATTGATGACACGTTAGTTCCGTATTCAATACTAAGCATACGCATCAAGCAGAAGAGGGAAATATAAAATATGAATCCTATTATTGGAATTTAGGATCTAATCCATTTTATATCTTAACTCCCCTTGAATCTAACATATCAAATTAGATTCACGGTAAATTGCTTTGAATTATCAATTAGCGCATTATCATTATTAATTCTCTCCCCCTTTGGCATTAGCAAAAAGAACGGGAGGAGCTCAACGACAAAGAATACAATGGCTAAAAATAAAAGCATGAGAGTCTAAGAATACGACCATGGTCCAAATGACACCAAAGTAAAATCACGAAGAAAATCAAAGCGTGCCAATGTAACCATAGTCGAAAATCGAAAAAAGAAATCATCAAAACTCAAATTAATTTCTCTTATTGAGTTATGGAACATACTCTCCAATATCAACATTCTTAGTTAAATAATGCATGGAAAACAATTCTATGTTTTCATAAAATCAATTCTATTTAACCAAGTTAATCGTCGAGCGACGAAAACAACATCAGAGACAAATAAATCCAATGAGAAAACCAAATGAAGCATGCAAAAGTGTTATGCCAAAAATAGATAGTAACTTCATAAAAACTTATGGCATACACAATTCTAGTACAAAATGACATCAATTGGAATATAGTCTACCAATGGATGCATTCAACACACATGGATACCAAATGTATATCAAATGTAAGAATATAATTACAACATTAAGCTCCCCCTACTTTGGTGCATCACTTAAGCACCATCAACTCCAAGTGATTGAAAATCCTTGCAAATCAAGGAGTTGGTAGGGTTGGTATCCCATGGTGGATTTAACCTAGAGAACATAATTCTTGGTATCCAAAAATCCTTTTGGATCCTATGGGTTAGGCAACAAATTTAAAATATTAAATTCAAATAATTGTAACCCATATCCTAATGTAATCATGTCACTTGATAAATATTTTTATGATGCATGTAATATTAAACATAAACATGATTCAAAGCATGTGTAGCATGAAAATATTAAATATTTTAGACATACAAAATCATAAGCACAATGATTTACAAATAAACATGCAATGGAAATCACTTCATAACACAAATGCTTTGGTACCTATAAAATGAATATAAGCTTAAGGTACCAAGCAATGAAGGGTCAATGAAGACTAAGCCTTCGGAAACCAAGTCCAAGAGGACCTTGATTTCCCAACATAATCATCATTCAAAATAATATCATTAATATACGATTGCACATACATATACTTAGCATGCATGCTTTGTTGGATCCTGTGGATGGCAAACAACACTAGAAGGGGGGGTTGAATAGTGTTGTGTATATAGTAAACTTTTTCGCTCAACGATATTAACACAAATAAATTCCTTCTAATGTTGCCTAAGAAACCAAGTAGAGTGATCTACGCTTGGTTCTTAATCAACAAAACAATCTTAACAAGAATATGAAAGAGATTGGATTAAGATTAGATAAATATAACTTTAACAAATAGATCTTTACAAATAGATTTATACACATCGGAAATTAAAGATACAATCTTTTCAATAAGTTAACATTGAATTACAAAGATGAACAATTAATAAGTAAAGAATGCTTGTACAAGAAGGATAACAAATCACAGAAAACAAACGTAGACAAAAGGATTTTTATCCTGGTTCCCCGCAACCCGGGTACGTCCAGTCCCCGACCAATCCGGTACGAGATTTCCACTATCTTCCTTGGCAAATACAATTACCTAACTTCACTCGTTAGGATTTCCAACGACCTAGCCTTGACCAGGATTTCCAACCACAACACCTAGACTTGTCTAGGGTTTACCCTTGCCTCACAAACCGAGGACTTTTCAACTGGCAACAACTAGACTTGTCTAGTGTTCCAACAAACAACACAATGAGAATTTATCCAATACACCACAATAAATGATGGAGATTGGTTTATACACCCGATTCTATAGCCAATCAAAGTTAAGACAATTTGTGTAGTGGCGTGATAGAATGATAGTCTAGATCACACAAAGATACGAGAGAAGTTCTTTGTGATCTAGAGCTTTTCAAAAATCCTTTCAAATAAAATTAAAGAGAATAATAGTAAGGATTTTGAAAACGATTTAGCCAATAAAAAAGTAAGAGTATGATCTTCAAAAAGAATAAGAAAGTATTGCAAGATCAAATAAAAATTAAATTGGCTAGAGAGAAAATTGAGAGCTTTGAATTCAAGAGAGTTTTCACAATAGATTTGATTTTCAATGTTGTGTTTTTCACAAAAGAATTCAGCTCTATTTATAGGGAAAAACTGAGATTTGAATTTCAAATTTCGTTTGACTTTTTCCCCAAAAATTACGGAGTAAATTGCTCAAAAGATTTCAAAATTCAAATTCAAAAACGTCTGAAATTTACAGCTGGTAGTCGACTCCCTCATATGGGTAGTCGACTCCCAGAGAACTCCAGGAGTTTTTGATCTCTGACAAGTAGTCGACTCCCTACTTGTGGTAGTCGACTCCCAGAGGAGTTTTTCCTGATGTTCTTCTAGTCAGATAAGTAGTTAGCTCCATGGTGCGTGGAGTTTCACTACGAAAATTATGGAGTGACTAGAAAAAGCTCTCGAAAATATTTTGAAGATAATTAAAAGTATTTTCGAAATTGTTTTGTGTGTGCGTGTGTTTTGTCTATTTGATATGGCTTTAACAAATACCCTAAAAAGACACGACACACTCACTCTAGACTCAGAACATGTCTTCGGAAGTTTGGTCAACTTGATGAAGTGAAAGCGAGCTTCTCTTTGTGCTTTTTGTTCTGTTTGAGCTTGAGCTTCATCACTTGAGTTTAGTCATGTTCGTCTTTGTCTTTGAGCGTTGAAGTGTGCTTCTTTGAGTATGAGTAGAGCTTCACAAATTCTGCACATCTTAAGTGTAGTGTAGTTAGTACACTAAGCTTTCATTTGGTGTGCTCATCATCAAAATCACTTGGGGTGGACTTCAATTTCCATCACTCTCCCCCTTTTTGATGATGACACCCAAATGAAAAAAAATGAAGTAAGTTAAAGATGAAAATATTTAAGTATACTTACTCCCCCTGCTTTGATGTGGTTCTCCCCCTGCATCGAAGCTGTTTAGCAATACAATTCATATAATTTCATTTTTGCATTTCATATATTTTTCTCCCCCTTGTCATCAACAAAAACAAAGAAATAATTTCTAAAGAACATAAAATAATTAGGAGAGGAATTCAATTTCATATGCCTGGAAGGGAGATGTTAGTTCATAGGAACAACTAAGTATTGCATAGTAGATAATTTCATAATAGCTAGCATCACACGATAAAAGTTATTACAAGCCATAGTTTTTAGAGAATCATTGTTTTGAAAGGGAACCATTGTTTATGAAGCTAAGTTCATGAAGCTAAGGATGACCGCTGTTCTTCTTCAGTTCCTTGATCTCTTCAAGGATCATAACAAGCGTTTCCTCAGTCATCTTGTTGCTTTTCACGACGATCTCCTTGAGGTCGTCCACCTTTTGATTGAGATCTTCAAATCCTTTCTCTTGTGAGATCTTCAATTTTCCAATCTTCTTCAGAAGCATTTCCTGAAGTTCAAGAATGTATGCCGGAACTTCTTCTTCTTCTTCTTCTCCGCTTCCTCTTTCTTCTTCTCCTTCTTCTTCAGAATCTGAAATAACAACTTTCTTACCTCTCCTTGAGGATGATGATCCTCCTTCGGCAGCAATTTGTTCTTCAGGGACATTTTCATCAAGGTCATGGTGGAGATTCATTCTCCCAAGAGCATGTACATCAAAGACACGAGCAGGTTCTAGAATGGATGTTTCATGATCCAGTGGCACATTGTAGCTAATGAATAGTATAGTAAGATAGTGCCCATGAGAAAGAGTGGAGGAGGGTCTATCAGAAGAAGCTGAGGCTAGGATAGAATCCATAATCACTTTAGCCCAATTAACACGAATGTTACCTAGGATGGCATAGATGCACTTAGCTTGTTTCTCAGAAAGAATAGCATGGCTTCCAGATTTTTGAGTTATGTTATAAGACAAAATATTAGCCAAGATCCTCGTCGAATAACGAAGATTGCTACATGGAAGTTTGGTTTGAAAGTGTCTACCGGGCAAATACATTCTTTCTAGAATGTTCTCATCAGTCATTTCGATTTTGTCAAGAATCACACCGGAGTATGGGATTCCTAGGGCTTCTCCTAGGGATTTGACAGTTATTGCAAGTTTAGTATCAAGAACTTTTGTTATGAAACGACTTTTCACAAGATCATAGTCCATGTTTGCATAGAAAAGATGAACACGCCTAGGATAACAAAGATACACATTTTCAGAAGAGAACAAGTTTGCTAAGTTTTGAAAATCTAACAGACTGTCAATACCATAATTGATGACATCATGAAGTTTGACAAATCGTTCATGCAAGATTGGTTTCTTTGAGATCTTAACAAATTTCTCATAGGTAGTAGTTTTGAAAAGATAGGGTAAGATAATCTCCTTTTCAGAATCAATTTCTGTGGTAGTTTTCCTCTTCTTGGAGAAAATCCCCTTGATAGGCATCTAGATAGAGTAAAAAAATAACATTTTTACACTACTAGATAACCAAGAGAGATGAAATAAAAAAAATCATGGAGTAAGAAAATTTTTACCTTGAGTAACTTTGGAGGAAGATGAGAAAATAGCTCCAAAAAGTCCAAGCACCAAGGTGAAAAATCAAGAGAAGAGGAGGAGGAAGAGGGGTAGTCGGCTACCTCTAGGGTTTTTCTTGGGGTTTTGTTGTTTGGATGAAGAGTTGTGGAGAGGAGAGGGCCTTTAGATAAGGGTTTGGATGGCTAGGATGAGTTTTAGGCTTATTGGGTAAGTTGTCTTAACGGATCTGGATCCATCCACTCAATAGAACCCATTAGGAGTTAGTCAAAAAAAAGAGCAACCCAGAAATTTTTGCACGGGTAGTCGACTCCCTCATGTAGGTAGTCGACTCCCTGCTGGGTTGAGTCGTTTTCTCATCCCGGTGAGTTTTTGATCCAGGTTGAGTGTGCTTTCTGAACAACAAAAATATTTTAAGAATAAAACACAATCATATACACGTATTAACTCATTACAACACATTTAATATATATATATATATATATATATATATATATATATATATATATATATATATATATATATATATATATATATATATAAACAACTTTTGTTCTGATTCAGCCGTTTCTTGAATTTTCTTCATTGTTTTCCTCCTTTTAGAGTACCTGAAAATAAATAAGCGTTTTATGGTACTCTTTGATTTTGAGTCCGAGGAGTTAGTCTTTAGGAAGCCAAACCCAATACGGTTTAGTTCCTTCATGAACAACATATTTATAATTTTTGTTAAGATGAATTTGTTGAACAAAGTTAGTAGCGTACCTTTCTTTTCGCTGATTAGATAATCTCTTTGGTACCCAGATGCTCAAAACATTATTGTTAGCGTGATGCATCCTAGTATGCTTAACCCGTTTCTTGGTATGATGTGAATCATAGCCGAGTCCGGTTTTGCTAGATGAAGCTTTTTGATTATCTATTATACTATATAGCTTCCCTTTTCCTTTGTTAAAATTCTCAATAATTTTCATCGTAGCGTCGTATTTATCTTTGACAGATACGAGAAGATTATTTAGATTTTCAACTTTTTCATTTACTAGCAAAATATCTTTTTGTAGGAGATCATTCTTTTCGTTAAGAAGACTATTTTCTTTAATGACTTCTTCTTTTTCTTTAGTCTCTCTTTTAATATTTCTAAGTGTTTTTCTATGTTCTTTAATGAGCTTTTCATGCATTTTGCATAGCTCCTTATATGCTCCCCTATAATCCAAGTCTTCATCATCGCTTGACGATGACTCATTGTCACTAGATGAATCATGATACGAGCTTACCTTGGAGGATGTAGATGCCATGAAGCACATGTGTGCCGTCTCTCTTCTTTCATCATTATCTTCTTCTGAGGATTCATCGGATGAAGATTCGTCGCTCTGGTCGAAGGCTGCATAAGCTTCTTTCTTTGGTCGTCGAAACTTGTTTCTTGTATTGTTTCGCCTCTCATTATTGTCTTTGTTCTTCCCACGATCTCTTGAGTCACGGTTGTTTCTTTCCAATGGACAGTCTCTTTTGACATGCCCTGGTTTATTACAACCAAAAATAATAATACCGTTAGTGGGTCTAAAAGATCGTTTTCCATACTTACTAGTGATGAACTCTTTAAAGTTCTTTGAGATGAACGCGATATGGTCTTCTTTGTCCGTGTAATCGGAATCTTCCTCTTGAGCTTTGAATGCAAGATTCTTCTTCTTTGGTTTTTCTTCGATTTTCTTGTCTTCTTCAAGCTCAATCTCATATGCCATGAGGTTTCCCATCAGTTCTTCGATGGTGAGGTCCTTTACATTATGCGCTTCTCGAATGGCCGTAGTCTTTCCCTCCTACTCGGGTCGGAGGGATCTTAGTATCTTCATTACCTGTTCATACTCGGAAAGTTTCTTTCCTAGTCCTGCAAGCTCATTTGTAATATTAGTAAAACGAGTATTCACATCGGTGATACTCTCTCCTTCTTCCATTTTAAAAGATTTGAACTTTGAATGTAAAACGTTTATGCGAGATTCTTTTACCTTTTCAGTACCTTCGTGAATTACCTGAAGAGTATGCCATATTTGATGTGCTGTTTCACATTGGGAGACTCGATTGAACTCATTTCCTGTAACAGCGCAAAACAGAGCATTCATTGCTTTTGCATTGAGATTAGCTCTCTTCTTGTCGTCGACAGACCATTTTCCAAACTCAACATCGGTGGGTGCGATGTACGGGACTTTGGTAATAGTCCAAGCTTCAATGTCCAATGACTCTAGGTGAGTCTTCATTCGGATCTTCCAGCTAGCGTAGTTGGTTCCGTTGAATAGAGGTGGTCGCATGGTATTCAGTCATTCAGAGTGAAAAGAAGTTGACGCCATCACTTTTGTAGCCTCGCTTTGATACCAAGTGTTGGATCCTGTGGATGGCAAACAACACTAGAAGGGGGGGTTGAATAGTGTTGTGTATATAGTAAACTATTTCGCTCAACGATATTAACATAAATAAATTCCTTCTAATGTTTCCTAAGAAACCAAGTAGAGTGATCTACGCTTGGTTCTTAATCAACAAAACAATCTTAACAAGAATATGAAAGAGATTGGATTAAGATTAGATAAATATAACTTTGACAAATAGATCTTTACAAATAGATTTATACACAGCGGAAATTAAAGATACAATCTTTTCAATAAGTTAACATTGAATTACAAAGATGAACAATTAATAAGTAAAGAATGCTTGTACAAGAAGGATAACAAATCACAGAAAACAAACGTAGACAAAAGGATTTTTATCCTGGTTCCCCGCAACCCGGGTACGTCCAGTCCCCGACCAATCCGGTACGAGATTTCCACTATCTTCCTTGGCAAATACAATTACCTAACTTCACTCGTTAGGATTTCCAACGACCTAGCCTTGACCAGGATTTCCAACCACAACACCTAGACTTGTCTAGGGTTTACCCTTGCCTCACAAACCGAGGACTTTTCAACTGGCAACAACTAGACTTGTCTAGTGTTCCAACAAACAACACAATGAGAATTTATCCAATACACCACAATAAATGATGGAGATTGGTTTATACACCCGATTCTGTAACCAATCAAAGTTAAGACAATTTGTGTAGTGGCTTGATAGAATGATAGTCTAGATCACACAAAGATACGAGAGAAGTTCTTTGTGATCTAGAGCTTTTCAAATATCCTTTCAAATAAAATTAAAGAGAATAATAGTAAGGATTTTGAAAACGATTTAGCCAATAAAAAAGTAAGAGTATGATCTTCAAAAAGAATAAGAAAGTATTGCAAGATCAAATAAAAATTAAATTGGCTAGAGAGAAAATTGAGAGCTTTGAATTCAAGAGAGTTTTCACAATAGATTTGATTTTCAATGTTGTGTTTTTCACAAAAGAATTTAGCTCTATTTATAGGGAAAAACTGAGATTTGAATTTCAAATTTCGTTTGACTTTTTTTACCAAAAATTACGGAGTAAATTGCTCAAAAGATTTCAAAATTCAAATTCAAAAACGTCTGAAATTTACAGCTGGTAGTCGACTCCCTCATATAGGTAGTCGACTCCCAGAGAATTCCAGGAGTTTTTGATCTCTGACAAGTAGTCGACTCCCTACTTGTGGTAGTCGACTCCCAGAGGAGTTTTTCCTGATGTTCTTCTAGTCAGATAAGTAGTTAGCTCCAGGGTGCGTGGAGTTTCACTACAAAAATTATGGAGTGACTAGAAAAAGCTCTCGAAAATATTTTGAAGATAATTAAAAGTATTTTCGAAATTGTTTTGTGTGTGCGTGTGTTTTGTCTATTTGATATGGCTTTAACAAATACCCTAAAAAGACACACCACACTCACTCTAGACTCAGAACATGTCTTCGGAAGTTTGGTCAACTTGATGAAGTGAAAGCGAGCTTCTCTTTGTGCTTTTTGTTCTGTTTGAGCTTGAGCTTCATCACTTGAGTTTAGTCATGTTCGTCTTTGTCTTTGAGCGTTGAAGTGTGCTTCTTTGAGTATGAGTAGAGCTTCGCAAATTCTGCACATCTTAAGTGTAGTGTAGTTAGTACACTAAGCTTTCATTTGGTGTGCTCATCATCAAAATCACTTGGGGTGGACTTCAATTTCCATCATGCTTGTGTTCTTCGGACCCCAAATAGTGTATGTTTTGGGAGCCCTATTCCTATTAGGAGCATGCACACGTTGTTGATGTCTATGTGATGCATGTCGTGGGTAAGCATATGGCATATGATGCAATGGTGCATGATGATAATTATTCATATGAGAATGTGAATGAACATATGCATGTGGTGGAACACGTGCATGAGTATGTCTCACATGGTGTGCCCGTGCTCGTGGATGCGGAGCATAAAAATCATCATACGTGCTAACATGTGGAGTAGGATGTGTGTTCCTACATGGCATGGTATACATGAAAGCATGACCCTTCTTTGGAGGTCCACCCAAAGTGGGTTTCTTTCCAATGGGGGTGTGTACCTAGCGGAAGCACCATTGGTAGAAGAACTACCCTTGAAGTGTTTACTCCCATTATTGTAAATAGTAGTTGTATAGAATTGGTAGACTGAGTCGCTGTACTGCCATCGCTACTCCTCACCTCCATTCATGCAACCCGTGCTTTTAACGTGTTTTCTATCCGTGCAGTTCTCTCTCTACTTTTCTTACAGGTTTTCTGCTCCCCGACAAGGATGATGTGTGTTGTTTCGGGCGAAATCTGGGATCATTCACACCACGTCTACTATTTGGCACAGAGTTTGACAGAGTCCCTAAGTGCTTCGAACATTCTATCCCTTCTGTTTGCTGCTGTGGAAAATCAGAGGAGGTATCATGATACGCAGGAGCATCCAGTCACGACGAATCTCCTTCCTCCAGATGAAGTGGCGTATATTGGCGTGCCCTGTTTCGAATTCAGTGGGGAAGAATTGTTCACCTATGAGGAGTTTTGTAAGGAGAACCATCAGGCAGAGTCTGTCGGTTACGTTGAACAGGAACCGATCTATTCCTTACAGACTTCTATAGAGCATCCCAGATCTTGGAACAATGAGGAAGCTGGAAGCAATGGTGGGGAACCATCGACTGTTGAGACCTGTTTTCGCGTTGAGGCATTCTTCTCAGATAATTATTATGAGCTTAAGAAAGACTCAGTGCCTTCCTCCGTTATCCCCTCGTTACCTTGCGAGGCTTTGCCATGCGAAACCACGGCTGGGAGTGAAGTTCCGGATGCCAGCTTTCAAGAGATCCACGAAGAAGTCCTTTCACTGGAGGATGCTCAGCTTGAGAAATATGCGTCGGGACCCCATGAGGTTGAGATGAAAGAGCTGCCCTTGGGACTGAAGTATGAATATTTGGGGAAGGATTCGAAGCTGCCGGTAATAGTGAACTCCTCGCTGCCTGAAGACCAGATTATCAAACTACTTGGTGTTTTAAAAAGGTTCAAAAGTGTTTTCGGGTATGCAATCGAAGATTTGAAGGGAGTGAGCTTGGGGCTTTGCTCACATAGGATACTGCTTGAAGATGAGCAAGCCTCCTCAATTGAGCCGCAACGAAGACTGAATCCCATCATGATGGAGGTGGTCAAGAAAGAAATTGTCAGGCTTCTGCATGCCGGAATCATATACCCTACCTCCGACAGTCGCTGGGTTAGCCCGGTGCACGTTGTACCCAAGAAAGGAGGAATGACGGTGATTCGCAATGAGAGGAACGAGCTCATACCCACGAGGACCGTCACGGGGTATCGGATGTGCATCGACTACAGGAAGCTGAACAAAGCCACAAGGAAGGATCACTATCCTCTTCCTTTCATTGATCAGATGCTCGAGAGGGTGGCAAAGCATAACTACTTCTGCTTCATGGACGGTCCTCCGGTTTTCTTCAAATCCCCATCCATAATGACGACCAGGAGAAGACAACTTTTGCTTGTCCATTTGGGACATATGCTTACAGGAGAATGCCGTTTGGGCTTTGCAATGCCCCGGCTACATTCCAAAGATTAATGTCCGCAATCTTCTCCGACTACTCCCAGGATATCATGGAGGTTTTCATGGACGATTTTTCCATCTATGGAACAGAGTTTGACTCATGCCTCCGCAATCTAACTAAAGTCCTGAAGAGGTGTCAAGATAAGGGTCTAGTTCTGAACTGGGAGAAATGCCATTTTATGGTCCAAGAAGGAGTAGTACCGGGACACGTCATTTCTTCAAGGGGGATCGAGGTAGACAAAGAAAAAGTTGAGGTGATTGAAAAGCTTCCGCCTCCACTCAATCTTCGAGGGGTCTGTGGTTTTTTAGGGCACGCGGGATTCTACTGCTGCTTCATAAAAGACTTCTCCAAGATTTCCAGGCCGTTGACTCAACTTCTTGTGAAGGATGCACCTTTTGTCTTCAACGATGAATGTATGGAAGCCTTCCGCCTTCTGAAACAAGCCTTGATTTCCGCACCGTGATTCAGCCACCGGACTGGAACCTACCCTTCGAGTTAATGTACGATGCTAGTGATTATGCCGTTGGAGCCGTCTTGGGGCAGAGGAAAGATAAAAAACTACATGTTATATACTATACAAGCAAGACCCTTGACATTGCCCAAAGAAATTATACGACCACTAAAAAAGAATTACTAGCAGTCATCTAGCCATGGACAAGTTTCGGCAGTATCTCGTTGGTGCCAAGGTAATCATGCACACGGATCACGCGGCTCTCAAATACCTATTGAGCAAGAAGGATGCTAAGCCGCGGCTCATTAGGTGGATTCTCCTCCTCCAGGAATTCGACCTGGAAATCAAAGACAAGAAGGGGTGGAGAATGTCGTTGTCGATCACTTGTCCAGAATGCCTACTCTCGATTTGAATGCTACTCCGGTTGACGACTCGCTCCCTGAAGAGCACCTCTTCTCCATCTCTTCTGATTGGACTCCTTGGTACGCCGACATCGCAAATTATCTGACATGTGCCATCGTCCCCCACAACGTGAGCTATCAGCAGAAGAAGAAATTCTTTCACGAGGTCCGTAAATTTTATTGGGATGACCCTCATTTGTACAAGACCTGTAACGATGGGGTGATACGGAGGTGCATTCCTGAAACTGAGGCGACCTCCATAATTTCCCATAGCCATGATCAGCAGTGTGGAGGACATGCGAGCACTTATAAGACGACGACGAAAATCCTCCAGAGTGGATTCTATTGGCCGACCCTCTTTAAGGACACCCACGCTTATGTCCAGGCTTGCGACAAATGCCAAAGGACGGGAAACATCTACAAGAGGAACGAGATGCCTCATCACTACATTTTAGATGTGGAAATCTTCGATGTGTGGGGGGTCGACTTCATGGGACCATTCCCCTCGTCCTCTGGAAATCAGTATATCTTGGTAGCCGTAGACTACGTGTCGAAGTGGGTAGAAGCGATAGCCAGTCCTACTAATGATTCCCGGGTGGTCGCCAAGTTCTTCAAAAACAAAATCTGCTCGCGATTCGGTGTGCCTCGAGTTTTAATCTGTGACGAAGGGAGACACTTTATAGAGAAGAAATTCGAAGCTCTCATGAAGAAGAACGGTGTACAACTTTCAACCGAATCGGGTGTGCCTATCACCCACAGACTAGCGGCCAAGTGGAAGTTTCTAACAGGGAGATCAAGAGCATACTGGAGAAGACAGTGGCCAACTCTAGGAAGGATTGGTCATCAAAACTTTCTGACGCGCTCTGGGCTTATAGGACGGCATTCAAGACTCCGATCGGCACAACTCCCTACCGGCTTGTCTACGGGAAGGCATGCCATCTACCCGTGGAATTGGAACACAAGGCGTTTTGGGCAATCAAGAACCTAAATTTTGACGCCAATGAGGTTGGAGGCCACCGACAGCTACAACTTAACGAGCTCGACGAGATCCGGCTTAATGCTTATGAAAATGCCCGGATCTACAAGCGATGGCACGATAAGAGCATATTGAAGAGGGAATTCAAGGAAGGAGACTTAGTTCTCCTATTCAACTCGAGGCTGAAGCTCTTTCCTGGAAAGCTCAAGTCGAGATGGTCGGGACCCTTCTATGTCACCAAGGTCTTCCCGCACGGAGCTATCGAGATAATGGGAAGAGATGAGACATTCAAAGTCAACGGGCATCGCCTAAAACACTATGTGGTAGGAGAACCAGCATTCTCTCTGGTCGGAGTCTCAATGACCGACGACTCGTCTTCAAACCCTCCGGATCCTAATTGACCACCAAAAGAGGCGTCGAGCAAACGACGTTAAATAAAAGCACTTCATGAGAGACAACCCATGTTCTAAACCATCATCTTTGTTTTTAGGATTATTTTTAGGATTGTTTTTCTTATTTGGTTGAATAAATTCAGCAACGGAAACTTTCGTCGAGAGACTTAGGCTATTTGTGGATTTTTGCAGAAAACAAGCCCCCAACCGATCGGTTGATACCTCAACCGATCGGGTGGGACGTATCAGACAATGGCCTATATCTATTCTTTAGCGAATCGGTCGGGTGGAACAAGTAGTGACCGGGTCAGAGATCATGTGAGAAGAGCTGAAATCTCGGATTCTTGGGATTTAAATCAGCCGATCGGTTGATAGAAGCAGCGGTCGTGTGTCCGTTCGGGTGAAAAGCGCAGTGATCTCGAGAAAATTTGGGAAGCGGTCAACCGATCGGGTGAAATCTCACCCGATCAGTTCACCTGTAGCTGTTGATCGACAGATGATTTTTGAAACTTACCCAACCGATCGGGTGAACCGTCACCCGATCGGTTCGTTTTTGCCCCTATATATACTCCCCCTCACCCGGCCTTATTCACCCGGCCCCCCCACAATTCTGTTCGCGCGTCTCCCTCTCTCCATCTTCCAAATCGATCTCCTCCAGCAACCCCTCCACCCCTAAATCCACTCCCTCACTCATTCCCATACTTCCCCACCATCAACACCCCTCCCATCAACAACATTCACTCACCAAACGTCCAAACCCTAACCCTAGCCCCCAAATTTCAAAAATTTCGATTCTTGTCGGATCAGCGAGTGGCGGCTTCCCAAATCGCTTCCTCATTCCACGTGGGGTCTTTCGGGTGCTTGATCTTACAACATTGACGGGTAACATCTTTTCACTCTTCACATTTCTTTCATTATATGCAATGTCTTGAATTTGTGTTTACACACTTCATCTGCTTCATCATCTTCATAGACACCATATCCCACTTTATCATTCTTTCCCCCCAACAAAGTCACCATGTCTAGGAAGGGAAAGGAGATTGCCTCATCGTCACGCAGACATCCCCTATACTGCCCTTTTTCCACTTCTTTCCTCGGCATCAACTCTTCTTCTGAAGAGCAATCCGATCGTTTGCAAGCCCTTCTTCATTTCCCAATGCGACCTACTCTTTTCGTCGATTCCCCCAATCGTGAATCTCTTGGACTCCTTCGGGGCGTCAGCTCACTTTTTCGCTTCATAGGTTGCGATTTCGTTCTACGGACCCACGCCCATACACGCAGGAATCTCACACTTGAGTTCCTCAGCTCTCTCGAGGTGTCAGAATTTGGTTTCACTTTCCGCGCCTTCAATGGTGATTTTACCATGAGTTTCAAGGAGCTTAACAATATTCTGAACTTCCCTCACCTCGATCGTCATGTTGAATGTTCAACTCATGATCGATCTGACATCTTTTCTTACTTTCGGGCTGATGGTGTTTGGCAGCGTTTCACTCGATATACCACCTTTCCAGCGGTAGCCCTCGCCTTCTACATCATACACCCATGCTATCGCTTCGCCCATTGCTTCCTTGCCAACACCATTTTCTCTCACGTAGATGTATCCGCGGTGTCTAGGGATGAGCTCATCTTTCTTTATGCCATGTCCCATGACCGTATTCATGGCAATATCCCTTTACCCATAAACACCGCTCATTGGATCATCCACAAGATCTTATCCGTTAGCCGCGCAACTTCTGGCTCTATCTGCCGTGGGGGGATGATTACTCTTATTGTCAGTTGTGTTTTGAGGATACCGCCCGACCTTCCTATTGTACCGAGACGTAGCCGTATCGATCACGACTTCTTGATCGCTATCGGTATGCTTACTCCTTTTGGTGAGGATCGCGCAGTCTACCTCTACAGTCCTGCCTGCATTGCTTTTTCCGTTCTCCCACCCTCATCTCCTGCGTGCCTCCCCATTCGTATTTCACATCTACCATGGGAGTTCTACCCGGATCCTTGGTATGCCTCACTCATACAATTCCCACCCTTGGATCCCCCCGATTGGCATCCGTCTGTCGGTTCACCCGGTGCGGTCATTATCCACCATGATCCATTAATAAATTTCCACCATGATCCACCGGTGATCCAACCCATTACCCCTCCTACTCCTGTCGGCACACCCTCTCTTTCATCCTCCGAAGATTCCTTCTTCCACTATTCACCACCATCCCCTACCATTCTACCGACAGCGACTCCGATTGACTCCCCCCTCGCATATTTCTGCATCATCATGATCATATTATATCGCTAGCATTGTCATGCCTAGCTTGGGGGAAGTCAATTTTTCTGTGTGTGGTCGTGTGATGTCTTTTTGTGTGTTTGTTTATATCTGTCGTATGGTGTGATTTCCTTTATTTTTCAGTCTCGTATGTGTGTTTTTCTTATTTTTCATTTCTTTTTGTGTCGGTGCGTATTCCCCCCATTTTCATTGTCCTCCCGTATTTACTTCTATTGCATTGAGGGCAATTCAAGTTTCAACTTGGGGGAGTCGCACTTCGTGCGTCATTTGCGTCTTTTTCTTCGTTTTGAGTCATTTTCATCGTGTTTTTATTTTTCTTTTCTTCTTTTCATTCTCTTTCTCCTAGAGATGACCCCTATGATGAATTGCCACAGAATCACACACACACCTAGCATGGCTTCGATAATCACTTTCACTAACCCTAGGAAGCCGAGTCCTCTTGCATTTCATGCATCGTGGGTCCACTTGCTTTTATGTGAGTCGTGTGTCGTGCCTAGCTGTTTGGTGTGCTTCTACTTTGTGATTTCGATTTATATACCTGTCCTAGGAATGACCCCTAGATTATCATGCTTCGATTTGAATATGCGGTATTTGCTTCTCCTGTCTGCTTCTATATGCATGAATATATTTTATATCGTATGCTTCATTTCGCATGTGTCGGGATTCCACAACTAGGACTAGGATAACCCAATTAGCCTATACTCTGATTAGCGAAAAAAATCTCCTTTGCCCAAGTGTTTAGATTCCGATTTCTTTTTTATTTTGCTTGGTGCAAATCCCCTCGTCGTGTACCGTTCTCCCACTTGGGAGAGTACACACATGTATATGACCCAAAAGCCCAAAAATCCAAAAAAAGAGAAAAGAAAAACCCAAAAAAAGAAAAGAAAGGAAAAAGGAAAGAAAGAAGAAAATATGTATATCCAAAAATCCAAAAAAATACAAATGCCCAAAACCCGAAAAAATGTGTGAATATTTTCCTACCTATCGAGAATAAAGGGAAGGCGAGAATTTGCACCGAGTATTCTTCTTCACATCATCTCAACCCCCATCGTTTTCGAAAATACTTGGAATATGGACTTTCTAGCTATTATCTAGGCAATAATGAGGTGATTTCCTAGTTCCTAGCTGTGGAGTCCCCGATGCATGATACGTTTCTATTCTTATACTCTTCTCATGCATGCTTGAGCTACTATTCGCCGCTTATTCTAAATCGAATCGATATTTAGGTCTTTTCTTGGATTTGTGTAAATGGAGCTTATTGCACGACGTAGATAGCGACACTGTCTGCTAGCACACGACCACACTCACTCGTGCTTCACCGCGTGGGCCCACGACACTAGTCTGGACTCGTTTTCTTTGGTTTAGTGTGGTGATTTGTCGTTTGTCTGCTTGGTGTGGCGTTTTTGATTTTGTTGGCCCTGACGGGCGATTTAGGATTTCGATTTCTCTTTTTCTCTCTTTCTCTCCATTTTCTCCCGCCGAGCTCCTACTCTCACTCGTCTTCCTCGAGGACGAGGAAGGGTTCAACTTGGGGGATTTTGACGTATGTGTATATTTTATATATTCACGCACGTCTTCTTTGTGTTTTTCTGTTATTCTCCGTCATCCCGTATCCATTTTCTCGTGTTTTCTAGTTTTCTTTCACTTCTCCTTGTTTTTTTTGAGTTTGCATGAGTTTGCCAGCGTAGGGGACACATAACAAAGATATCGTAAGTCCCTGGAGCAACGGAAGGAGTCACGCGCGATCCAGGGGGTCAAATGATCAAGATTGCCACTTTTCAGCCCCCACCCGATCGGTTGGACACAGCCAATCGATCGGGTGATGCACGCGTATCCGACCTGGACTGCAGCTGAAGCGAAGCGAGGATCAACCAACCGGTTCGACGACCGGTTTAGCCCAATAGACTTCTCAGGAATTTGGAGCTGAATTCCAACCGATCGGGTGATATTCACCCGATCGTTTCATCTGTATCCGATTCCTCCAAGAGACGACCCGGAGAGCTCACCCGACGGCTCGCTGATCGTGCCAAGTCGACTGAAGTTTCTGTCTTTTGGGAGACAACAACCGATCGGTTGATTTGTCAACCGATCAGTTCACCTGATGACCTCAAGATCCAAACGACGAGCCGCTTGCGCCAACCGATCGTGTCGCGTGAGCGGGTGAAGTTCTGAAGACCGCTGCCGAAGAACGAAGTAGGTCACCAGATCGGTTGATTCTTCAACTGATCGGGTGGCATCGTTTTCTATATATAACTGCCCTAGGTTTTCAGAAACAGAGAGCTGTTGTATTTTCTGGCTTTTTTCTCTATTGTGACGGCTGGAATTTTTTCTTTATTTGTAAGTGTTCTGATCTTTATGAAACTTTGATATTATCTTAATAGCATTACTACTACTTCATTTCAATTGCCTGATTATGATTTTAACGGTTGATTTTCATTTAGATTGCTTTTTAGCTAATATGCGTGAGTAGTTCCTGTAATGCCCTTATAGCTACTGCACAAGTACTAGAGGGGGGTGAATAGTACTTTAAAATAATCAAGAGTATAATTCCTAATTATTGTGCAAACTCAACCAACAATGTGGAATGAAAATATTGACAACGAAGAAAGACAATGCAAACAAAGCGATATAACGGGTTCGGATCCACCCAAGTCTCCCCGACTTGTTTCCGGTGATCCTACGTCCCAAACACCCGGATCCCCTCCGGCTACTTGAGTTAGAATCCTCTAACCTAAGTTTTGCACTATGAAATTCTTGTAGAAAACCTCTACAAGATCAAATCATACACAAAACGAAATGTGACTCCCACAAACCGGGATCACAAACTTCTCTCACAACCGAGAGAAAAACTTAATAGCAATGTAAATTAAACAATGAAAAACTTACCAACAAAATCCTATGCCTTGAGTAAATTTACGATTTTAGGGCAAGAAGGATTTTGAGGAAGAAGCAAGCACCAAACCCTAGCTCCACCAAGATGACCAGCAATAGGTGGCTAGGGAGAAGTTGGTGACTTGGATTCAAGCTCCTAGCTTGAGTAGCTCACAATCAATGAGAATCTCTCTTGAGGAATAAGAGTGAGGGAGAGATTCTTGTGAAGAGAGAGAGCTTGGAAATAGGAATTAAATGCTCTCTCTTTAATTCTCAAAGTCTCAATAATATCAGCCTTGAATGCTATGAAGAAGCATCACAAGTATATATAGGATAGAGAGAAGAGAGAGGGAAAATTCGTGCATTCAATGCTCCAATGGATCTATTTTTGAAGCAGTCTAATCGGTCTAAGAAGGATCACTGACCGATTAGTTTCTCAACTAGTCGGTCGGTGATTCTTCTTGGACCGTCTAAGAGGTTGACAGCCAAGAAAGATAGTTCAGGAGATATAGAACTAGTCGGTCTAAGAAGACTTGCCAACCGACTAGTTTGACAACTAGTCGGTCGGTGAGTGTTCTTTGACCGACTAAGTAGTTGAAAAACAATAAGCTGAACACAAGAGAACTAGTCGGTCTAAGAACAAATTGCAACCGACTAGTTTCACAACTAGTCAGTCGATGAATGTTCTTTGACCGACTAACAGTAAACAGTGGCTCAGGCTGAAAGTGAAAGTATAACTAGTCGGTCTAAGAAGGATTCCTAACCGACTAGTTTGACAACTAGTCGGTCTAAGAAGGATTCCTAACCGACTAGTTTGACAACTAGTCGGTCGGTGAACCTTCTTGGACCGACTAATTGATCAACAATGAAGAGGCTGAATTGAGCAAGACAATCTAGTCCGTTCAAGAAGGACTCTTAACCGACTAGATGACAATCTAGTCGGTTGGTTCTTCTTCTTGAATCAACTAAGATGCACTAGAAGCCGCGAAATGAAGCGTGAAGCTTTGGGAAAGTTTGTATGGGCTTCTAAGATAATCCTAGCTCTAAGATATGAGCGTTAAGAAGATTATAATGTAAGACTACTCAAGGCTTAACATTCTACGAAAAGAAGCTAGAAGACTATAGAATAAACTTGACGAACAGTCTTCAAAGCTTCAATCCGAATCTCTTGACTTCAATAATGCTCCTAGAGCTTCAACGAAGCTTCATGCACACGATCACGCGCTTTAAGAAGTCTTGAGACGTCGCTTTTGATGTACATAGAATTTTAGCGACGATCTCCATAAATGCGCTCACAAAGAGTTAGTTCACGATATTTATGTTTGTTCATCATCAAAACCCAATACAGGGAATCAAACTCAACAGTTCCCAAATCTGGGATTTTGGTGGAAACCCCTTCGTGGGTTCTCCCAAATGCGTCCATAGGACTAGTAAATCGATGTGGATTAGGAATCTATTGGTTACGCGGGGTGTTTCATTGTCATCGGCGGGAAAAGACCGCCTTTGACCGTTGGGCCAAGGGAGAATAAACTTGGCGGTTGACTCCCTAGCCATAGCTCATGCCCTTAGCGTAGACATCGAATCCTAGTGCGTGGGAACGGCAAGATGAGACGTTGAGAGTCATCGTTGCGAGCTTAGTGCTCTCAGTGTCGGTCAGTGTTAATGGACATGGGAATGCCCACTGACCGAACTTGGGTAGTCCGGCGTATCATCCTGGGCACTGACCGGAATATCGGGCCCATGGGATACTGGTATCGCTTTTAGAGGCGACGTCTCACCACTAAACCCTAATTCCGATCGTATTCCTATCCGTCGGCAGTAATAGTGAGAAAACATGATAGGGTGGAAACCGAAGTCCTAGGTTTCTTTTTATATTGTTTAACCTCGTACCTACAATTTGTGACAAATCATCTATCGATTCGGGCTAGCTCACCCATAGGGTGAATCGGGTCCTTTCTGACACAAGCACAACCACGCCTCCCTGTGTTCGACCCCCAAGCCACACTACAACAATGTGCGCCTGCGGTTATAAATATTTAAATCTGGTATCCCCAATCTTATTGTACATTGCATGCCACAAATCTAGGGGACGTCAAAAAGTAAATCTAGATCTTACAAAAATTATCTCCTAATCTTCGCTCCAAAAACTCTCCAAAAAACTCACAATAAAAATCGCCCCCAGTTGACGTCGCAGCTACCAGACTTCACTCTCCCCAAATCGCGCAACAGCCGCTCTCGAAGATCCTTCCAAAAATGGCCTCAACATCGTCGACCGAGTAGGTGACTCGGTCGAGCAGTGTGTCGCTCGGTCAGTCGCTCGGTCCGAGCAGCTGTATTGCTCGACCGAGCATGACTGGAAATTGAAATCCTCCAAAATATTTACTCTGTCTGCACGGGCCGAGTCAGCTCTGCTCGGTCCGAGCAGAGAGCTGGCTCGGTTGCTGAAAATTCGCTCGGGCCGTGCGCTGGATTGGTCAGGCTTCGGAATGAAAGGCTGCTCGACCGAGCATTATGAGTGCTCGGTCCAAGCAATCCCCGTATCAGGCTCCTCTTCTTCATTTGCGTCTGCTCGGTCCGAGCAACTGCTCTGCTCGATCGAGTAGCCTGGGAATTTTTCTCCTGAAGCTGCTGAAGCTGCTGAAGCTTCCCTCTCCTCCTGCTCTCTCCTCCAGTCCTCCCAAGGCTCCCAAAATATGGTGAACTCCTGTGGAGCTTCACTAACGAGCTCACGGGCGTGTCAGATGTGTCCATACCCATGTCGGGTCCCAAATCGCTCCAAAATCCCTGAAAACTCATAAAATACTACGAAACTCGAATATAACGTCAGAAATACGATATCTTAGGGAAATATGGGATTTGGATGCGAAAATGGCATGGAATGCAATGTCATGATGATATGAAAAAGATAGAAAATATGGACACATCAAAATCCCCTAAGCTTACCTCTTACTCGTCCTCGAGGAAGACGAATACTAGGTACGCCGGGAGAAAAACAAAAGGAAATATGAAAATAAAAAATAGGAAGAGAATAGAATGGAGGTTAATGGAGGGTGCTAAGGATGTTCGGTCAGATCTCAGGCCTAAGTAGTATATCACGATGCTCTGAATAGTAAAAGTACATGCTAATGGTATTTTCGAGCTTTACAAATCATATGTCTAGCATGCAATACATACAAAAGACATGGATCTACTGAAATAGTGCTATCAACTCATATCAATCTCATGCAGTCCATAGAGTCTAGTATAAAAAGAGTTGTCAATGCACTTTTCAATCATAGATACACATGGAGCATATAGAAATCACACATCATGCAATAGAGAATAGAAAGAATCATGCTATTCAATTATTCATTTCGATTCATGAAAAATATCCAAAAACTAAAGTGTTTCGTAAAGTTAAACTATTATCAAATATCCTTGTTATGCACCGTCTCCACTCTAATGTCACAATCACTCATGTAATCAGTTGGTTCACCTCCCAAGCTTAGCCTGAGGCATCGCATCTTGGGATATGATATGTAATTTTTCTACTTCTTCCCAGTAAATGTGATAGCTTCTAATGAAAGTATAAAAACGATATATTTTTTATTTTATTTCTTTTTCTTTTCTTTTTCACATATGAATATATACACATATTTTTTTCTTTTTTCTTTTTTTCTTTTCTTTTTTTCAATTAGAAGCTATAATTTTTTTCTTTTTGGGTTTGGGAAGTGAGATGCGGTAAGGATAAATGTGGGGGTATAACCAACTGATATGTAGAGAATATATAGATATGTGGAGAAGGAAAATAATAGATCTCTCGGTTCACTCATAACAGGTGCACAACGGTTTGCTAAAATAATACTCTAACTAAACTCATAAATAGCATGGATATTTTCATTTCTCTAGATGAATACTAAAAAAGCATGCAGCAATAGGCACAATGATATCAGGCATGCAAGCAGAAGTGAATAAGATATAAAACAGATGCTCCAAGTGTTCTAGTGATGCGTGAACCTAGGTGCATTACCCAACATAAGATACTAATTCATGCATTTGATTTTCAATTCATTTCAAGCGTTAAATCAGATAGATAGTAAAACTGAAACTACCCTAATAGCATGTCAACAGATAGTAAGCATCGTGAGTAACTACTAAGGCTACAAGAGGTATTGTCATGCGGAACATCCTTAGCATAAAAAGAGAAAAAGGCGGAGAAAATAAGATAATGCAGAAAAGATGCATGCATGGTACAAAACAGAAAACGTGATGCAGAATGAGAAAAAAAGATAATGGCGTGGAAAAGTGGCGAAAAAGTAAAATAAAAACTGAAATAGGGAAGAAAATGTAAAAGAAAAAATGAAAAATAAAGCTGTAGCGCTCATCCCCTAAGCTAAACCTAGCAGTGTCCTCACTGCTAAGAAAACGCTGGTAGGTGGGACATGATGCTAAATGGGATGGGTGGGTGGGAGAATAAAAAATAAAAAAACTGTGCAAAAAGGAAGTAGAAATATGACATGATGCGGTGATGAATGAAATATGATGCATGCGTGTGTCCTTCCCCAAGCTGTCAGAAATCAGGGCCCCGAAGAGACAGATGTGCTCAATATAAAATGAGGGAGGCAAAAGACTGGTAGGGACGACATCAAGCAGATGCACCACCCTCTGGGGGTGGTGATGGGTCCCTCTGCTGTGGACCAGGTAGTATGGAAGGATCTGGCTGGAACTCAGTAGGTGGGTCAGTTCGCCAGTGACTGTTGAGTAATGGCGCCCCCCGACCTAAACTTGATCGAGCCGAAACTTACTCCGAAACGATGTCGTTTACCGCAAGCGCACGGTATAGTAGCAAGCGGGTATCGAACACGGGGAAGCGGTGCTATACTACCTATCTACTCCTAGGTTGAGTTAGAATTGCGGGTTTATTGGTGGATGTGGAGTATGGAGGGTCGTAATAGTGATGGATGCGAAGGTTGTGTCACTCAACGTCGCAAATAGGGGATTCCCCACAAAGAAAGAAGGAAATAAAATATAAAAGATTAGGGCTTTAGGACTCGCCGCTAGGACCGTCGGACGTCGACGCTGGGTTATGACTCTTACGTTGCATTGGGTTTATGGGGATGGTCTCTCATTGACGCAATGGCGGTAGCCGTCAATGTAGTGATATAGTTCGTCGGTGGATCCCCTCAAGGCACAAGCCGAGCATCGTCACGATCCTTGGTTGAATCCACTAACTCTCTAATTAAATTTGTAGGATACTCCTTAAGCTAATCGATTCCACCGACCGTGGGCACGATCTCAGTACGAGTTATCCCAGGGATTTGGCTAGATCAACCAAAGTAGAACCCCTTTTATACCCAACGCATCATAAAAATCCTATCTTTGCATTTAGATCCTAAAATCCTAGGGCTAATCCCTTAGCCCTAGATGGAATCACTCATGCCTGATAGCAATAGCAATATAAGATTCGATAATAGCAAGAGAATTCATCATAGCACGCATCAAAGAGATATTCAACGAGAAATTACAAAGAAATAACAATCAAATTAAAGAGGGCAAAAGTACTTATCTTGATACAACGGAGGGACCTAGGGCATGGCCTAACTCCCAAAAAGATCGTCCCTATAAAAAGTCTAAAAAGATCCAAAAAAAACTCCTCTCTAAAAAGTATACAAAAGTCCCCCTAAAACTCCCTCCTGACGGCTGCCCAAATCCTCTCCCCAAAAACCCCCGCATAACAACCCACAGAAACCCTCTCAAAATCGTCCCCAAAATCTGGATGCAACTTAAAATCTGGGCCCACGACGACTCGGTCGAGTAGGTGGCTGCTCGGTCGGCCGCTCGGTCCGAGCAGCTGTACTGCTCGACCGAGCATGACAGTAAATTGCGTTCCTCCAAAATCATCACTCTATCTACACGGCCTGAGTAGGGTCTGCTCGGTCCGAGTAGGTAGTTGCTCGGTCGAGTAATAGGCTGCTCAGTTGAGTCGTCAGAAGTCTGGATTCATCATCCAAAACAACGCACTGCCTGCTCGGACGAGTATGCAGCTGCTTGGTCGAGCAGCCAACTTGTCAGTCGAGCAGGTTAATGTTCAGCCGAATAGGCTGCTGTAATTTTCACCCTGCTGTAATTTTCACCTTGCTCGGTCTAGTAGAGCACTGCTCGATCGAGTAGGTTGTTGAAAAGAGATTTCAGCATTGCGGCATCAGCTTGCAGAAATTCCCCAGAGCTCAGCCGACCTCCGATTGGCGCGTTCTTGGTGGCATTGGAACCATCTTGAAGTATAATATCTGGGGAAAATATCAGAAAAATACTAAAAAATCTCAGGTGATAGCAGATTTTAAAAGAGTGTACGGCTATCCAGTTTCCAGCACTTCGGGTCGCTCGATTCCTTCGCCGCATCATAGCTCGATCGAGCGACTTTCTCTCTTGCCCCTTCCTTGCTCCAGTGTTCTTCTTTGGCACCTCGAGCATGTCATCATGAGTCTCATTGGTGCTCTCACGTCGTCGATCGTCTTATTGACTCCAAATTTGCTCCAATATCGACCAAATCCCTGAAATGGACATAAACGCTCCGAAAGTCATATTATTCCAAATAATAGCGTAAAAGCATATGAAATATGTAAATGAGCAATCATTTTGACGTGTAATCATTTAGATAAAATGTGGAATATAATGACACATCAAAATTCTCCCAAGCTTACCTCTTACTCGTCCTCGAGGAAGACTAGTAAGAATCGAACATGGGAGATGGATACAATGGAGATGCGAGGCGGTGGTGTGTAGTGGAGACAAGGGGTTCAATCTTAAATTCAGAAAATACAAGAACCCAAGATATGCAAGATCTCGTGAACACACGTCAATTTGAAATTAGAACACATATACACAACAAATACTTAAGTCTCGCTCAAATTAAAATAACGTGAATTTCAATAAATGTAATGAACTTGATAAGCAATAAAATGAGAGTAGAGTTATATCATATCATAGTTTATCATGCAATATACTAAGTTCACAGAAATGAAACCAATGTCCACAACTCATTCTCTAAGTAGTATAATATGTCATGATCAAAATTTTTCAAGTATGCGAGGTATTTTGTTATACTTCATGGAATGAATTTAGCAAATCCAATCAAGGTAAGGCATCACCACACTACGACCATTTTAAGACTCCTAGAACCCATCAACTTGCCATGTATTAGTTCTATATAGAAATGGAGATAAGGATATGGGATTTTTTTGTAGTTTTATATTGTTTTTGGCTATATGAATATTTCACATGCATTTTTCTTTCTTTATATACACGAGATAACTCAATGTATATAAAAAGCGGCCTATGCATCCCAGACCAGACGGTCTTAGGGCATTGGGTTACGAAGAACCCATAGGGCCTTTTATTAAGGATATTTGTTTGATTTATTTTTGGGATTTTTGCAAACTCGCGTAATTGCAATGGAATGCAAAACATGATCAAAGATCATTTATTGGCTATTCACAAAAGAAAAAGAAAAAGCATAGAGTCTAGACATGGCTCGGTTTCAGGAATCCTAATCGTCACTACTTTGGTTGTCGTGGGATTATCCTATCTCTTTTGAATCACTAAACATCCATGAAGCAATAGAATTATCAAGCAAATCACGCAGCAGTCAAATGATTTTCAGATTTGATTCATTCATTTTTATCTTAACTGTTTCGAGAATATGGTTGTGAAACTATGGATTCTACTATGAAAAAGCATATTAACAAAGATACACTAATCAAGGAATCAAACTCTAATCTAATAGATATCAGAGTTCATAAAAAATCCACGATATTTCATAAAAAATGAAGCATATGAGACATAAATATAGAAGTGAACATGGTTCATATGGAAAGTTCGAAGTGTGTTTCACGATGAAGCAAAATGCGTGCACTATGCACTCCCCCAAGCTTAAACATCACATTGTCCTCAATGTGTGTATGATATAAATAGTGGACAATAACCAAAAGGGGGGCACTCAACAAAATAGTTTCTCTTCCCCAAGCTTAAACATTACATAAAAATTGGGGAGAGAGGCAAAATAAGCACCAAATACAAGGGTGGACATGGATGATCAATAGTGGGTTGGGTGCAAAAGATTTGAGCCATCATATGGGGTGAATTTATTAAACTAAAAAAAATATAAAATCCTATACGATCCTCTCGCTGCCGAGAGGATTCGTGATTATTTAAAGCATAAAATACTACACTACTAGATTGGTACCACCTGTAGCAAAAGGCAGGTCCAATATCTTTGCCGGTGCAGGCAGCTGATCAATTTGCACTTTCCGTGGCTCCGCCGGGTGCGTATCTCCACGGGCTCCATCAGATTCCAGCAATGCTGCTCCCAGCATCTCTCCAAGGACTCCACCTGTACCTTGCAAGAGACAAGCTGCATCATCTGATGTGGAATATCTTTCCCCAAAATAAAATTTTTCCAAAGAAAATCGTCAAAAGAAATATGTAAAGTAAAAATAGGTAGACGATTCTTCCCTAAAAATACATCTCCACTCTCATGTACCACGACAGGCAGTTCCTTGTCACTCGTCTCAGGCTTTTCAGGCAGCTCTGGCATATTAGTATGTGTCTCATCAGGCGAATCCTTATCGTTGTCAATGGAAGGATGAGGTGGCTGCGGAAGCTCAACTGAAGGTGGGCAACACTCGGGATCCTTATGAATTTTTGTGTCCTTATCCCAATGCACGACCTCCTCGGTGACAAGCTCTAGCTCAGTGGGTATGGAAGTGAATGTGTCGCCCTTGGATGCATCGTGTATGTCAGCCGTTGTCTCCTCAGATGTGGAAGTATCAATGTCCTCAGTCTCTCCCTCGAGCTCATAATATGAAAGGCCCTTGTTGATTTCGGCCATATCTTTCTGCCAACGATCATGTGACTCATTCAACATAGCGATGATAGCCGTGCTCTCCTCTACCAATGCCATGAATGCATTAAGTGTCAAATTGAGAGGATGGTCAGGACTCAAGAGACATACACGGCTTTCGTAGGGCATGTGTCCCTCCATGTCACAAGATTCGCAGTAAGCATAGAACTCTAGGTAGTGGTCATATCCTTCCATCCGATAGTACAGGTCATGTGGATGATATTTGTAGTCTTCCATAGGAATCTCATACTGCTCTAAAAAATCATTGCCTGAATAATCCCAAGATTGCTCCATTGTACCTGAATAGTCAAAAACAACAACCTGGAAAAGATATCAATGGTACAAGAAGATAGAGATAAAGAGAAAGCAGGTGGGGGGGGGGGAATTTCTCTCTCTGTTTTTGTTTTGTTTTGTTTTGTTTTTGTTTTGTTTTTGTTTGTTTGTTTGTTTGTTTTTTAACGCAATCTAATCAACCTAATTGTGATAAATAGATAATATGACGGAACGCCTCTCTGGCAACAGCGCCAAAAACTTGACGCACCCGAAACCTACACCTAGATTCCACCTGGCGGTGTCACGATCGCCAGGCGTGGTACGGCCCCTAGGTGTAAATTTCGGGCTCAATCCGCAAGCGGACGGTGTCAAGTTGTAGTATAAAAGATATCGAATCCCACAGGGACGGTGATAGTGTATTTGGATTCTTAGTTCACTTCTAAATCTCGAAGTAAGATAGCTGTCGGGTTGAGAGAATTGGGTGATGTGTTGTTGTTGTTTTAATAATAAAAGGGACTAGGGCGTTAGGGATCACCGCTAAGATCGTCGGAGATCGACATTGGAATAGGATCCTTACGTTGCATTAGGGTTAGGGAATTAATCTCCCAATTCGTACCACTCTCGTGGGTTAGAATTGCAAGGTATTTCGGTGGCTCTCGTTGACGCAATGGCGGTAGCCGTCAATGTAGCGATATAGTTCGTCGATGGATCCCCTCAAGGCATGAGCAGGGCATGGTCACGAGCCTTGGTTGGATCGACCGATTTTCCTATTCGAATCCCAAGGATACCCCTTAAGCACATCAATTCCACAGACCGTGTGCATGATCTCAGTACGGGTTATCTAGGGATTCGGTAGGATCGACCGAAATACTCTCATAAGTCCCTAATTCAACGTAGGGATCCAGATCTACGTTAGCCCCCTAGGATCTTAGGGTCAACCCATCAACCCTAGAAAAGTCTACTCACTCATGACGTTGTTGACGGATAAAAACACGATATTTAGGAGAGAAAACATCATAGCAGATCAATAGATTGAAGATTAAAAACTTACAGTGAGAGATGAAGAAAATAGATGAGCAATAGATCCCAGAAAAATAACGAGATTCCAAGAACGCAATTCGCAATAGAGCACCAAAACAATAATCCAATAATTTCGATCCAACAGTCTTTAAAAGTAAATCTAGATCTTACAAAAATTATCTCCTAATCTTTGCTCCAAAAACTCTCCAAAAAACTCAGAATAAAAATATCCCCCAGTCGACGTCGCAGCTCCCAGACTTCACTCTCCCCAAATTGCGCAACAGCCGCTCTTGAAGATCCTTCCAAAAATGGCCTTAGCATCGTCGACCGAGTAGGTGACTCGGTCGAGCAGTGTTGCTCGGTCAGTCGCTCGGTCCGAGCAGCTGTATTGCTCGACCGAGCACGATAAGAAATCGAAATCCTCCAAAATCTTTACTCTGTCTGCATGGGCCGAGTCAGCTCTGCTCGGTCCGAGCAGGGAGTTGACTCGGTTGCTGAAAAGTTGCTTGGGCCGTGCGCTGGATTGGTCGGGCTTCGGAATGAAAGGCTGCTCGACCGAGCACTATGAGTGCTCGGTCCGAGCAATCCCCGTATCAGGCTCCTCTTCTTCATTTACGTCTGCTCGGTCCGAGCAACTGCTCTGCTCGACCGAGCAGCCTGGGAATTTTTCTCCTGAAGCTATTGAAGCTTCCCTCTCCTCCTGTTCTCTTCTCCAGTCTTCCCAAGGCTCCCAAAACATGGTGAACTCCTGTGGAGCTTCACCAACGAGCTCACGGGCGTGTCAGATGTGTCCATACCCATGTCGGGTCCCAAATCGCTCCAAAATCCCTGAAAACTCATAAAATACTGCGAAACTCGAATATAACGTCAGAAATGCGATATCGTAGGGAAATATTGGATTTGGATGCGAAAATGGCGTGGAATGCAATGTCATGATGATATGAAAAAGATAGAAAATATGGACACATCAGTTATGCATGTGGATATTGGATCTGAATCATACTTCTCTCTTGAGTAATTGTTTTTGGTATAATTGGACATGTAACATAAAGTCGTAATTGGAACAAATTACTATCTATCTGCTAACACAACGAACTAAACTAGACAGAGGTTAGGACACAACCCTCGAAATACATATGCAACACAATCGAATACAGATGGGATAAACCTAGTCGAACGACTAGACCGACACGTGGGTGGGGTTGTTCTTGTAGTAGAGTCTGTAGTGTATCTTGTACATCTTACGGCTACTTCCATACCACAATAATGGAAGCAAGCATCTTGGCCACTTTCCATGTTAGGGGTGGCAAGAAGCGTCACGGTAAACCCCCGATGATAGGATGTATCGAGAACATTATACCTACTCAGACATGAACTTACACGAGCACAAATAACTGAGAATATTCTATTTGAAAATGTTTTAACTCCTTTTAAAATGCAACTTATCTGTTCAATTAAATACAACATGCCCAACTTTACTTTACGCACTTGTTTATCATATCTGTGTTTGACGTTTCCTTTCTGTTGCTAAAGTTATTGTTACTATAAAATCTTGTCGAGGCTTTTCGCTGACATATATTTCAATGGACTATGAAATATATGTTAGGTTCAGAGACAGAGTACGCGGGGGACCCCGCAAATCAGAGCTACGAGGACGTCGAGACCATCCCTGCTAAAGACTAGACTATTTTTGCAGCTTTCCTTTATTTAGCTTTATTATTGTTGAAGGTGTGATGCTCTTTGTAATAAAATATACGGCCATGCATGCCTAACTTATTTGTGTACTTGCTTTCAAACTCTGGAATAAAAGTTGTAATGACTATTTGTGTTGTTTCTGAATAATGCGGTTGCAAGGACCTGGTTGCTTTACACACAAAACGCTTATTGTGCTCAAGTCAAAGAAGAAAGAAAAAAGGTACTTCTTTGTTTTAAGCACATGCGGACCCGCACGCGTTCTCGCTCCCAAGTATAATGGGAAGCGGGGTGTGAAATAACCCCTAGACACATGGCTTAATTAGAATGAAGGAGGTGATGCCAAGGATAAAAAGAGAGTTAATACAAAAGGGAAAATTCCTCATTGGCTCCTCCTCTCCCACTTCACACTTCAATCTTGCTTCATTCTCGCTTCCTCTCTCCTCCTTAGCTCCTCCTCTCCCACCACCCACACAACCACCATCTCCTCCCTTCCACCACCCAAACCACCTCCATTAAATTCTTCATAATCATCTTCTACATACTAAAAATTCCTCATTTCACCCATGCCAAATAATCCACATACCCATATTTTTGAAGAAGAAGCTTGAAGAGATAAAGTAGGGGTCTTCAATGATAATAAGGGCCAAAGGAATAGAAAGAAGGACACTTTGAGGTAGGTTTCTATAGCTTCTCTAGTTAGAATCTAGTTTTAGGATTGGAATTTAGTTAGGATTGCTATTTTTGTGCATGATTGAAGTGTTAGATGATGTTGATTCTAGGTTCAGTTTCCTGCAGTTTTGTAGTAAATTCATTCATGATAAATACCACTGTAGATGGAATTAAATTCTGAAAAAATATATCTGGAAAGCTTATGAAATTCATGACGACTTTCATGTTTTTCATTTATGCTAAATCCAACTGTAATTACGCTTTACGGGTCGTAGACTGCAGGATATCAATTCTGTCGGCTTTTACACCACTTCACTGTTTTAGCTCTAACTGATACAGTAGATGTGTAAACCTTGTGTTCTTGGACATTTATGATATATACACTTCAAAATCTACAATTCTCTTGTTGGGCACTTTTTCTAAATCTGTTAGGAATTGTTAGTAATTCACTGTTCTTTATGCATGATGTTTTTGTATTATCACCAAAACCGTTATAATAGACACAAATGAACTCCGATTGAGGTAATTCAAAATGCGCTGGAAAGCTAGTGAAGAATGCAATCTAATGAGTGATGAATGGATGAGAAATTCCAATCATTGAAAAACTGACAGATGTTAGAAGATAGATACAGATTGCAGAAATCAACACAAGACAACCAGAGGACTGGAGTTCATTGTTCAGGCGTCCGGGACACTGTTCAGACGTCTAATCATCCTGCATCAGACGGCTGAGAAAATGTGTGTGAGAAAACAGAAATCTTATAAAAACTCAACCCAATGTATAATCATTTGGAGTTCACCAGTCAGACGGCTGAACCACAATTCAGACGTCTGTCTAATGACCTTCAGACGGTTGAAAGTTGGCTGTGTCTAGCAACCTAAAAGGTGACACGCCCAACGTCGGGTGACCCTATACCAGACGTCTGATCCTGCTCCAAAGACACTATAAAGTGTGTTTTGGGCAATGGAACAAATGGGATGGGTTCCAAACAATTTCTAAGATACCCTAAGATGGAATTGATGCATTAGTGAGTGAGTGTGCATCTATTCAAGGCTACAAATACTCTTTGAAATAAAGAGAAAACATACATGAAGAATGTATTAAATACACTTGAAGTCGAAAACTCTTCATGCCAAGCTTTTGCTCCAAAGCCTTGAAAGCATCATCTCATCATCCAATGCCTTTGCTCCAACGCCTTGAAACCATCAGCCCATCATCCAATGCTTTGTCTCCTCTTCAAAATAGTCATTAATAAATCTGAGACTAAAACATATAAGACAATTCGTACACCACATAATATTGATCATCATCAAAACAATATTGGTCTTGAACCCAAAAATCAACATTTATAGCAGCAATATAGGATATTGCAATGCTCTATTGCATTTTATATTTCCCCAAGTATAAATGCCTGATTGATGTGTAATATGATTATATCGTAGTTTAGTAGAGCACGTAGTTGGTTGTTACTATAGAGTACTTAAAACACATTGTTTGAATTACCTTGGGAGTGTCAATGAGTTTTTTTATATCATTGGGGCTATAGAGGATCCTCACCCCAAACTCTGGAAACAACCTTGTGTTCTCTCTATATTCAAAGTGAGATCAACTACCTAGGATCACAGAATAGTGCTTAACTTTTCTTGTTTGGTGAGATTAAAATTTAATAAAGATAAAAAACATTTTTTGAGATCCAATCTAGATTATATTTACTGTATCATGGGCACTTACTGTTAGAATTATGTCCGGAAGCATTCTAGATACGATAACTCTAAGGTTACTTCTTATACACATTACTTTCTGAACACTTTTTAGTTCAGACTATGTTTATGATAAGATGAACCGTTTACTTTGATCTTCATATTTTAAAACCTCAAAACAGCAAATATCTAGTCAACTTTAGGATCTAACCATTACAAAAAAAATTCATTGAAATCGTTAAAGTTGCAATAAGTGGATGAACAAACAAAACCCATAGGGTACCTTAGATATTTGCTATTTAGGGATTTTAGAATAAGAGGATCAAAATGAACGGTTCCAATCATCAAAAATAGTAAATATTAAACTTTTTTAATGATAGTCAAGTAGGGATTCGGAGAAATATGTAGGTCAGCTAGTCAAGGAGTAATCCTCTTTGCTTATCGTTAAAAAGTTTAGTCTCAGCTATTTTTTGAGCTATTGAAACTATTCATTTTGACTCCATATTCTAAAAACATCAAAACACCAAATACCAGGTGAACCCTAGAGGATTTGCTCGTTCGTCTAGCTATTACAAAAAGTTCTATAACTGCGAAATAACATTATGCTTTTTTGAACAATCGAAACCATTCACTTTGATCTTCATATTCTAAAATCCTAAAACACCAAATATGGGGTTTTGATCGTTCGAGGATTAAAAGAATTTTATGAATGTTACACCGATGCCTTGCATTATTTTGTTATTTGTTATTTTGTTCTCATATTAGGTGTTTCTAATCATTTTATCCATTTCCTTTTCGTATCTAAATGAAGAAATAACACGATGTGATGCTCATTTATGTCAACAATATTTATTTAATGTTGTAGCCATGCAATTTCATTTTCTAGTTTATCAAGATTGGCCTGTTGCTGTATCCATAGCTCATGGTATATGTTGCCCACAAAAAGAACCCAGATAACCTATTTAAAGCAAATAGGAATAAAAACCTTTTACAAACTAGCCAGAATTAGTTTACAATATCATCCAGAGAGCATACAAGTACTCCAAATTGGAGACGATAACACATGTTGCATTTTCCATATAAATATAGTTCCTTCATAAACTTATAAAACGACGAAATGAGTAAACAAGATCCAGATGCAATACCCATACACTAAGTTATCAATGCATCCAAGAACAGATGATTACGAGTAAGCAAAAGCAAAATATAAAATCCAGATAATAAGCCGTCGCCGTATTGCTGGACCATACCGAACACAAATTGTTAGGCATAACTACGTCTTTCCTGCCCCAATGCTGTTGACAGTAGTACTTGATCAAATATCATATCGCAGAAGATTCAGACAAAACAACATACAATAAAATGAAAAGTTGCTTCTATTGTATTATGTTCAGTTGCATGTATTCTGAACTTAAATTTACATACATGTTCAAATTCTATCCACATGATTCTTCCCCGTGAGATTTGCCAAGTTGAGTTATCTATAAAGATCCAAGCTTGGAAAGCCATTATGAGTCATTAAATATCCTTGGATTGGAGATGTGATCTATCCCCTGCTATGAACTCATGAGCGATGCCATCAACCTCGATCATACTTATCCCTGAGGACTGCTCAATACCCATCTCAGCCATCACCTTCCTCAACTTTGCAGCATCCTCCACCCCACCTACCATATTGTAAAGATTCAAAAGAGCTACGTATCTTCCCTCTTCCCTTGGTTCGAGGTCAATGAGGAACCCCGCAGCTTCCAAGCCGAGCTCATAATTGCGATAAGTGAAGCAACCATTCAACAACGCACCCCATGCAAAACTATCAGCTTCGAAAGGCATGCTTTCAATGAGCATCCGTGCTTCTTCCAGATACCCTCCACGAGAAAGAACATCAACCATACAGTTATAGTGCTTGGCCTCTGGTTCGATATCATACAATCTGGTCATGCAATTAAAGCAACTACGAGCATGATCAACCATTCCCCCATGACTACAAGCCATCAGCACCGCAACAAAACTAACTCCATCGGGCCACCGCCCAATCTTAATCATGTGCGAGAAGAGAGAGAGAGCTTCAGACCCGCGTCCATGGACAGCAAAAGCGGTCAACATGGTATTCCAAGTCTCCAAGTTCTTAGCCTCATTGCCAAGGAACAAGTTGAAAGCAAAATCCAATCTGCCACATTTCGAGTACATATGGATAAGAGAATTACTCAGAGTCATGCCATAGAGACCGCCCGAATGCCTATCGATATACGCATGAATCCATTCCCCCATCTCTAAGCAACCGATCAGCGAACAAGCAGACAATGCACATATCAGTGTCACCTCATTAGGCACAACCTTCGAACTCTGCATCTCCCGGAATAGCTCAAGAGCAGTGACCGGGTAACCACAGCGTACATACCCGGTCAACATTGCATTCCAAGCCATTACATCCTTATCACACATTCCGTCAAACAAGATCCTAGCTTTGGCAATGTCACCACCCTCTACATAAGCTAAGAGCATGGTGGTTACCAATGCAGGGTCGCTGTCGGGAATTCCATCGAACACTTGACGGGCAACGCTGGATAGACTGGTACGCGAGTAGAAAGTTACGAGGGACGTCGCGATGAATCTATCAGATTGGAAGCCTGATTTGATGATGTGGGCATGAATGGATTTACCCAATGGGGCGGATGAGAGGAGGGTGGAAACTTTCATGGCTGAAATGAAGGTGGATTTCGTAGGGACAGGGCATTGGGTTAGAGTTTGAAGATAATGGAGAAGAGAATCGAAAGAGTTGGTCTTTTTGGATGGTCTTTTTGATCGTCGGCGTTGCGGGTGATAGGAGGTTGGAGGTGTAGGCAAAGGCAGGCTTCCCGCCATGTTTTATTTGGTCTCAACAGATGTTTAAAAAGTTGGCTGGTGAGGAAACCATAATTTGTCAAATACAAGTTTAGATATAGTTCTTTGATGCTCTTCAATTACTGATAACCCTTTCTATGTTGCCATTGTTCCCCAAAACAAAAACAAAAAAATTTAAAAAATTTAAAATTTAAAATTATTATTTTTTGAAATGAGTCAAGTATTCGGATGTTCCCTTGTCTGTTTTGTCATCAAGACCCATGTTCACGGGCATATACCTTAGGACATGTATGACAACTAAAAGTCTTGTTCAACAAAAAATCACTATCCAACTTAGGCATTGGAGTGGATTAGATCGAACTCCAGATTTGATCCACCCTAATAAGCTATTCGTGTTGCAGGAAGCTGAAGGTAGCACGGAATAGCTCGGACATAGTTGAAATAGCTCGGATTGAGGTCTATTCGTCCAGTACCTAGTCAGCTGCTAACGTCATCATGCGCCAGCTACTACATGCATACCATCATCAAGATTCATCTAACAATATCAGTGGTGAGAAAATGCTCGTAAACAGACCCCATGTTAAAATCATATACTAACTTCAGCATAAAAGGTTGTAAAAATTTTTAAAGTTGGTAATAACTCTTTTTTACACTAATTTTTAGTTTTAATAAACTATATCAAGGGGGTTCCACCTTCATTTTACTACTTGGTCGTGTAGGATTATACAAAAGAGGTAGGTTGATGTGACTTTGTCCTATGTGACAATGTCATATCAACCCCATACAAACTTTTCTCTCTTAGGCACCCTTTATTTATAAAGTTGTCATTGACACGTTCCCACTTTGAACCCCTTATTTACATGCTTGCCATTGAGATTTTCCTCTCTTTTACCCTCTGACGATATCGATATACACACACATACTTTTCATTCTTTTTCGATTGCGTGCGTGGATCGCATCTATTCGTGTACGGTTTTTTTTGCGCCGTGCACTACGAGCACGTGTTATTTCTAGTACAAATTTAATTGAACAATGCTATTACTACCAAGTGGCTTTTACAACTAACAAAAATGACAGATTCGTATTTTGCAAACATCACTTTCATTGTGGTAGATGTAAGATGTAAGATCTATACGGATAATAAAATTTTTTAATAATAACAGAACATAGGAGTTGGTCAGAATTAATAAAAGATGATCATTGCTATCTGCACCCCCTATGAGTAGGGGTGCATTGACTTTTTTAATCCAAATTTGGAAAACCTATGCTTTCTCTCTCTCGCTCGCTCTCTCTCTCTCTCTCTCTCTCTCTCTCTCTCTCTCACAACCAACTTCTTCCCATTTAAAGTTAAATATGTCACTAAATACAATATGCACATCTACTCATAGGGGTGCAGATAGCAATTCACTAAAAGATTATGAGAATTGCTAAAATGCTTGTCCTTTTCTTTGTCAAAATAGGAAGAGTATGTCACATCAGGGTCAGTGACGGGACATCTGATGTGACAATATCTCCGAATTTGACAAAAAAAAAAGAGATGGACGGACTCAAGATTAATTGAAAGGAAAGTGCTCTATACACCGATGTCAATCGGTGCATGGTCTTTTTTGGCAAACAAAAGTGGAATCAAATCAAATCATTTGACATTTTCACCTCTCTCTCCTATTTTACGGTAAATTGGGACCAAACTCTTATATGCACCTCCCCTCGTTCGGTGTATTTAGTCCAATCATAAATTGAAAATGGTTTATCATCTCGGTATGGCCAACGTACTAGCTGATGTCTTGAGTAGCTAAGGGCCTATTTCTTTGGGTTGCTTTGCTTTGGGATTTACTGTTTGCAATAGTAAATCCATGTAGGAATCCCGAGGAGAGAAAAGAAGAGTAGTGTGTTTCTTTTGGTTGCTTTGGGGTTGGAAAGTGGGTTGGAGTTTTGTTTGTGGGTGTTGGATATGGACGACATGAATACACCCATGAGGGGATGTATGAGGGTATACGGACGTCAGATGTCGCGTGCACGAAAGCGTGCGCGGAGGGAACCTTTTCTCGTGTGAAAAGGGCCACTCAATAAGTGGAAAAATCCACTCGATAAGTGGAAAAAGTCACTTTATAAGTGCATAAAGGCACTTGATAAGTGAATGAAGAAGAGGATAAATGAATGTGCTAATATAGGCTAATAAGCTTATAATTGGTTATTTCCTACAATAACCACCCCTAAAGCCTATAAATAGGACCCAAGGGTAAGGCATTCATACTACACTTTCCATGCCATAAGTTTGCAAAAGGCATCTTATGTTCTTCTTCTCCCTTCCATTAAAATCCTCTTCTAAATAGAGATTTAGGCGGTGAAACTCTGCTTCGATCCTCCGTGACGAAGTATCGACCGTTGTGGCAAATCCGAGGGCGAAGTTCCGAGATTACGGTGCCGCGTACGCAAGCGTAAGTCTCTACTTCATTATTCGATCCTAACGTCCTTATTTTGACAGGATCCAACATTGTTATCAGAGCCATACGGGTTCGCCCCGGTCAAACCGTCGCCCCGTCGAACCGATGAACGATGCGTTGTCTTTTTCACGAATGGGTATCCTACCATTATGGATATGGTAGGAACGCTTCGTGACGGAGAGAACACATCGGTTGTTCTTTTCACGTTAGGGTCTCCTACCATTACAGATATGGCAGGAACTCTCCGTGATGGGAAGAACCGATCGTTCATATCGTCAAGCTCGCACTCTTCATGGATGCTGTTACGAGGTGGAACTCGCGTACAATGAATTTGTATTAATGGGAACCAAGGGCACGGTGGTTATGTGGAGAAGGGGGTTTAGGTAGGCTATTTGACAAGCGATTAGTGGGGTGAAGAAGTCGATCTCGAGGCCAGTGACGGTCGCGAGGCTGAATCTCGCCGGATGCGGCCGAACAAGGTTGAACGGCAGGGGGGTGACGCCGACTGGTGTTGATAGGCGAGCTCTCCTGCAACACGAACAACTCGTCAGAAGGGCTGGGTTGGGGGTTCAACCCTTAGCCCCTCCGATGCCTAAGTCAGTGATAGGGCTTAAAATGGGGGGCTGGTCACGCTGGTCGGACTAACGGTGTGTCGACCGCGCGTGGCGAGCTATAGGTGGGAGAACAAAGATATGGAAGACCTTTGCACTCGTGTGTGAATAGTTGAATGAGAGAGAATTCTGCAGCATCCCCTTCTCCGTAAGAGGAGAAGGGGTATTTATACCTGACGGGTGATGACTAGGTGTGCTGAGCTGGCTCGGGTGTCGGCGGAGGCTTCGGACAAGGACGCCGGGAACAGGAGTCTCCGACCTGCCTTTGTCAGGCGGCGCAACGGCCCAGGGGTGCTTTTGTTGGATATGGAAGACGTTTGTACACCCTTGTGGGGGATGTACGAGGGAATACGGACCTCGAACGTCGCGCACACGAAGTCATGTGCAAAGGGAATCTGTTCCCTTGCGGAGAGGATCTCTGTATGAGCGGGAAAGTCGCATTATATATGCATAAGTGCATGCGACATATGGCTAATAAAGGGGGAATATCTTAAGCTTATGTTGTACCATGCATATGGTACAACTTAAGCTTATAATGTGCCATGCATCATGGTACACCTTAATTAAGTTGTTCCAAAGGAACAACTTACCCTAAAATAACTACCTTGGGGGCTATAAATAAGACCCAAGGGTAGCCATTTTCCTGACACATTTTGCATGAAATTCATGCATGCATCTTCTTCATAGCGAAGCTCTGCAGAAATATTTCCTCTCCCTCCATCCAAGTTCTTAATCTAAAATAGAGATTTAGATTGTGGGATTAGTAGCCTTACTCCGTTCGTGAGTAGACTCGATCCGTCGTGGCGAATCCGAAGGCGAAGTTCGTAGACTACCGTGCAGCGTACGCAAGCGTAAGTCTACACTTCATATTATCGATCCTAACTCTGTTTTGTACAGGATCCTTCATTGGTATCGGAGCCATATGGGTTCGCCCCGGTCAATCCACCGCCCCGTCGAAACTACGAACGAGTCGTTGTCTTTTTCACGAATGGGTCTCCTACTATTACGGATATAGTAGGAACGCTTCGTGACGGAGAGAACGCAGCGGTTGTTCTTTTCACGTTAGGGTCTCCTATCATTATGGATATGGTAGGAACTCTCCGTGACGGGAAGAACCGACCGTTCACGTAGTACGTTATTCATTTTTGGCACACGGCCATTAAGAGATAACTAATTTCTTCGACGAACGGGTGCTTCATCGAGGAAGATGATGGAAGTTATTTCCATCGGGTAAGAGGAAAATTTGGTGCATGTGCACCATGGCCAAATGGGCCATGAAGGCCATGCACCCCCTCTCCTCATGCGGAGGGGGTTGGCTACGGCCAATAACCACCGGCGACCACCCCATCAAGGGGGAGAAGAAAGTGCGGCAACCCCATTCAAAGGGGGTGGCCGGCCATGGCCAAAGGGGCCATGGCTGGCCAACGCCGAAAGGCCTTGACCATGGCCGGCCATGGCCAAGCCATGACCGGCCATGGCCAGGCCGGCAGTGGCCGGCCAAGGCCGGGCCGGCAGTGGCCGGCCTTGGCCAAGGGCCTGCCGGCCCTGGCCGGCCTGCCGGCCCTGGCAGAGGCCAGGGCCGGCGCCCTGGCCTCAGGCCAGGGCCTGGCCGAGGCCAGGGCAGGAGCCCTGGCCCCGGCCAGCGGCCTGCCGGCCCTGGCAGAGGCCAGGGCCGGTGCCCTGGCCTCAGGCCAGGGCCTGGCCGAGGCCAGGGCAGGAGCCCTGGCCCCGGCCAGTGGCCTGGCCGGCAGGCCCTGGCAGTGGCCAGGGCCTGGCCGGCCGGCCCTGGCAGAGGCCAGGGCCTGGCCGGCCAGGGCAGAGGCCCTGGCCGGCCTTTGGCCAAGCCCGGGTCAGGGCAGAGGCCCTGACCGGGAAGAAGTTGAATTCGAAAATTGGTCGACCAATTTTGTGTTTTTGGTCGACCAATCCGACAAATGGTCTGGGTCGATTGTAAACTTGCCAGATGACCCATACGGGGTAACAAATGGCCTTGGTCAAACTCGAATGTGTAGATTAGTCCATACGGGGCTAACTACAGTGCCGAATAGTTCATACGGGACTAACGTTTTAATGAAGTTTTCATTGGGCTCTACTCCTTGAAGATTAGCCATAATGCTCTACTTCATGCGAGATTAGCCAAGTCATTGTGCTCTACTCTTCGGAGATTAGCCAATGTACTTATGAAATTGTGCTCTACTCCTTGAAGATTAGCCGTAATGCTCTACTTCATGCGAGATTAGCCATGTCATTATGCTCTACTCTACGGAGATTAGCCAATGAACTTATGACGTTGTGCTCTACTCTACGGAGATTAGCCAATGTATTTTATATTCGTTTTGAAAAATACGTTTTCAAAAACGCTTTTCCGCTGCTAAGTACTATAAGAGTACTAACATTTGATAAAGTGAGGGAGAAATATTGAAAGTTACTCTAGATGGTGATTGGAAACATAGTGACCTTTCCGATTCTAGAGTAACATCTTCAATATTTTTCGAAAGTAACTTATCAAATACTTATTTTCCGCTGCTAGTACTATAAGAGTACTATTGTTTGATAAGTGATGGGGGAATATTGAAAGTTGTTCTAGATGGTGATTGGAATCATAGAGACCTTTTCGATTCTAGAACAACACCTTCAATATTTTTCGAAAGTAACTTATCAAATATAATATAATTCCAAGTGGGATTTGAATTTTAGAACTATCCAAATGGGATATTCTATTATCATTTCAAGTGGGAGTTATATTTTAAGAATTTTTTATGCAATTTTTTTTGATCGAACCTTCGGTTTTGTGTCTTTTGCAGCATTTTAAAAGTAAAATGTCTTCCGCTTCAAAGAATATCGTCGCTGAGTTAAACAAAGGTGAAAAACTCAACGGCGATAATTACAAACTTTGGTCCATTAAGATACAATACGTTTTAGAGGAGCAAGAAGTGCTCGAAACTCTAAAGAACGTAATGATTGAACCCGAGTTGGGCACTACGGCCCAACACCGAAAAGACAAGGAAGCTTTTGATGCTTGGTCTCGGAAGAATAAAATAGCGCGCATTACGTTATTAAGCAGCATGGCTGATGACATAATGCGCATCTTCCGAGAACATGACCTAGCCATGGACATATGGTCCAAGCTAGAGGAGAAGTTCGGTGGCACATCGGTGTCCAAACTTCGTGCCTTAACTATAAAGTTCGATACATATAAGAAACGTCCAGATCATTCCATGGGGAAACATCTGCGACATATGGCGAACCTTATCTCGGAGTTAAAGGACGCAGGTCATGTGCTCACAGATGAGCAACAAATCCAAGCAGTCATACGTTCCCTACCAAATGGGTGGGATCAGATGAAGATGCATCTCACTCATAATGAGAGCATCAAGACCTTCAACGATGTTTCCAAGCACCTCGAATTAGAGGAAGAGCGGCTTGCGGCTGCCAAGCCAGGTGCAGAAGTGCACATGGTTGCTAGTTCCTCACACGGGGGAAAGAAACGTAAAGATCGTTCGAAGTCTTCTAATGAACGTAATAAGCAACCTGAGTCTACTAAGGAACCCAAACATAAGGGTGGACACAAGAAATGGCACAAGAAGAAAGACTTGAAAAGAATCAAGTGCTTCAAGTGCAACAAGCTCGGTCACTATGCTCGTTCGTGTACGAGTGGAAGTGACGAGGTAACTTGTAATACTAGTTACATATGTGTTTCTAGTTCACTATTTCTTGTGGAATCTAATCCATTTTGGGATAATTGATTCAGGTGCCACCGACCACATAGCAAAGGACAGACGGTCCTTCGTGGAGTATCACCGGATACTCAAGGAATGAAGTGGATCAATGTAGGAAACAACACACGTGTTGAAGTGAAAGGCGTTGGGACTCGCAAGCTTGTCTTGGACAACGGCCGCACTATCCTACTTCATGATGTTCTCTTCATCACATATATTCAAAGGAATATTAAAATTGTGGTCAATTTATTGGGTCTTGGTTAATGGTTGGTTCCTTCATGTTTGTAATATGGACCTATTTTTGTAATAATTCCTTTATTGGTTCTGGGTTATGTATTTAAAGGATTCATTGTAATAAGTACAATGTATGATTTCTCATTTCCTTATGACAAATTCTTTGACTAATGAGTCTAATATAATTTGTTGGCAATCAAGGCTTGGTCATATTGGACCAACGTGTATGGATAGACTTGCCAAACGTGGCCTTCTATCCAATGTTTCAAAGGTTGAAATGTCGACCTGCGAACATTGCCTTGAAAGGAAATCTTGTCGCAAGCCGTTTGGAACCGGCACAAGGGCCAAGGTTCCATTACCGCTTATCCATTCGGACATATATGGTCCGATGAATGTCAAGACAAGACGCGGGAAGTCCTATTTCATCACTTTTAATTGATGATTTCACCCGATTCGGTAATATCTATTTGATATCCCACAAAAGTGAAAGCACTAAACCTGCTTTAAAAACTATATGAGTTTAGTGGAGAATCAATTAGATCGCAAGATTAAGGTCATGCGAACCGATAGGGGCGGTGAATATCAATCAACAAGTTTAAAGGAACTTTGTGATGAAAAAGGCATAGTACATCAAGTAACTATGCCTTATACTCCTCAACAAATTGGTGTTGCAGAAAGGAGGTATAGGACTTTAATGAAAAATGGTCTGTTCAATGATGGCGCAAGCTAACTTGCCAATCACCTTCTGGGGTGATGCATTATTGACAACCGTTTTCATTTTAAACCGCGTACCCTCGAAATCAGTTAGCTCCACTCCTTATGAGTTGTGGAACCAAAGGTCTCCTAACTTAAACATTTTACCTTGAGTTTGTGCATTCAACGCACATATTTCCTCCCATAAGTATGGCAAACTTGGGCCATGGGGAAGGAAATGTATCTTTAAACGATACGCATTAAACTCCAAAGGTTATGTTTTTGTTAGTCAGGAAGACAATGGTGTGCTAATTGAGTTTGAGTCGAGGGATGTCACTTTCTTGGAAAACGAGTTTCCAAGACAGGGCGAGATAAGTCAGGACTTATCTCTATTTGAGATTTGTGATCAAGAAGGATTACCTCATTCGAGTGGGAGAATTCTTGGTGAAAACGAAAATACTTTTCAACCTTCACCAATGGATTATACGAATGACGATTATCCTATTCCATACGGGAATAATGATCCAAGTGGGAGCAATTCTAACAACATTTCAAGTGGGAGTGATATTAGAATTGATCTAAATTCGAGTCAACAAGGACTTGAAGAATCTCAAATATGCCACATCATGCCCTGCAAAAGACAAATGGATGGAAGCGATGAAGAAGGAATTGAAATCCATAAAAGTTAACCAAGTCTGGGACTTAGTTAACTCACCCAGAGGACATAGAGCAATTGGGAACAAATGGGTTCTCGAGATCAAGCATAAGGCTGATGGCTCTATAGATAGATATAAAGCTCGCCTTGTCGCGAAAGGTTTTACGCAACATGAAGGGATAGACTACAAAGAAAACTTCTCACCTGTTGTGCGTTTTACCTTGATTCGCAATGGTAGCTTGCTTATACCTCGAATTACATCAGATGGATGTAAAGACTGCCTTTCTCAATGGAGAATTGGACGAGGAGATCTATATGGAACAACCAACAGGGTTTGTAAAAGAAGGAAACAAACATAAGGTTTGTAAACTTCGTAAGTCCATATATGGTCTTAAATAATCCTCGAGGCAATGGTATATACGATTTCAAGAAGTTGTCTTATCAAATGGATTTTTTCCATGCTTGATGAAGATAACTGAGTATATATCAAGAGGATTAAAAGCAAGTATATTATCATGTATCTATATGTAGATAACATTTTAATAGCCAGAAATGACAAGGGCTTTGTAATGAGTATCAAGGCTTGGCTTTCATCAGTATTTGAGATGAAAGGCATAGGAAAAGCCGCATATATCCTTGGAATTAAGATTTCAAGGAATCGTTCGAAGAAACTTCTTTCTCTTTCACAGGAGACTTATATAAAGAAGGTCCTAGAACGATTTAATATGCAGGACTGCAAGTCCATTGATATTCATATAAGCATATGCGATAACTTATATCTGGAATCGTGTCCAAAGAACCAAAAGGAAAAGGAAATTATGGAAAAAGTTCCATATTCCAGTGCAGTTGATAGTCTTATGTACACTATGGTGTGTACGAGACCGGACATCTGTTTTGCCGTTGGAAATGGTAAGCTGTTACCAATCCAACCAAGGGCAAGAACACTGGAAAGCGGTTAAGAGGATAATGCAGTATCTTAAAGGAACTGCAGATTTGCAAAAGACTATGATAAAACCAAGAAGGTAGACATAAGGTACATATCTACGCATGAGACGATAGAGGATCAGCTTACGAAAGCGATCCCCAGAAATGTGTTTTATAAACACTTATCATCTCAAGGATTGCGTATGGGCTGAGTTGTACCAAATATATATCCCCATGTCTAAGAAATGATCAAAATTAATAAAAGAATAAGTTCTTTTTCCAACATTGCATATGAATTTCTTAAGAAATGTTTGTGTACATTTTTGAAATCTCAGCTGAATTGTGTGTATGTCGGACAGATTAAGGTTGGCTCTCTCACATGAGCAACCGCCTTATCTTATCAGATGGATAAGATAGAGATGAGACTAGTTTAAAGTCAAAATCATTAGACGAATGATTTAGAGTCATGACTTTAACAAGATAGTCGAATGAAAGATCTGCATCATATGGATGCTTACAAAAGATCTGAGATCTGTATCACAAGGATAAAAAGATCTCATTGGATTTTATAATCCTATCTGTCTTATGCAGGATGAGAGTCCGGGAATATTTCCTGAGTAGTAAGGGGACTCAAAAGATAGGCACTATGGTGTCTGATCTTTCATCCGTACAACATCATTAAGACATACTCTCCCTGGGAAAGGAGTGATGTTGTAATACGTGTTCATACCACGTATGCATTTCGACCACTGAGTTAGTAGCAATAGTGTTTTCTATTATGTGAGACTCAAAGGCCATATGGGTCTTAACTCTTACCCTCAAGGACTCCAATTGGTTCCTTTAGATTTGACGAGATGATCGCTATCTTAGCGTGTTACTAATGGGCTATGGTAATTCGGCTCGGCGGGGCACGTTAGAAAAGCGAATCAAGTCAAGATCAAAAGGTTCGCAAGAAGAGGAAGATTGATTTCATATTCGCATTTGGACTTTAATGATTCAAAGCTGGCCAGCCAATTGTAATCCAGATGGGATTCAATTGTTGAATATAAAGTACAAGAAAATGTGAAGAAATAATCTAGGGTAAAGCATGCGTTGAACTACTCAACTTTGCACCTTCGAGGTCGTTGTGTATCTCTAACAAGTGCACAACAACAGACTCTACGCGCATGACGGTCGCACGGTCTATTTCTCGGTATGATAGATGAAAGAACTAAGGGAAAGACGTTCTCTTACAATCCCCTCAAGTGTGAGTGGGAGATGTTGGATATGGAAGACGTTTGTACACCCTTGTGGGGGATGTACGAGGGAATACGGACCTCGAACGTCGCGCACACGAAGTCATGTGCAAAGGGAATCTGTTCCCTTGTGGAGAGGATCTCTGTATGAGCGGGAAAGTCGCATTATATATGCATAAGTGCATGCGACATATGGCTAATAAAGGGGGAATATCTTAAGCTTATGTTGTACCATGCATATGGTACAACTTAAGCTTATAATGTGCCATGCATCATGGTACACCTTAATTAAGTTGTTCCAAAGGAACAACTTACCCTAAAATAACTACCTTGGGGGCTATAAATAAGACCCAAGGGTAGCCATTTTCCTGACACATTTTGCATGAAATTCATGCATGCATCTTCTTCATAGCGAAGCTCTGCAGAAATATTTCCTCTCCCTCCATCCAAGTTCTTAATCTAAAATAGAGATTTAGATTGTGGGATTAGTAGCCTTACTCCGTTCGTGAGTAGACTCGATCCGTCGTGGCGAATCCGAAGGCGAAGTTCGTAGACTACCGTGCAGCGTACGCAAGCGTAAGTCTACACTTCATATTATCGATCCTAACTCTGTTTTGTACAGGATCCTTCAGCTTTTGTCGGGATGTCAGAGCCGAAAGTGAAAGCGTTATCTGTCAGGTGGCTCTTCCGTCAGGGGGTGCTTTGTCGGATGGTCGGGTGACGTATGTGTCAGGTGTCCTTATCCTAAGGTTGTTTGTCGTTAGCGTCGGACTAAGAGTCGGCCAGCTGCGGGGGTCCGCCTCGGCCGGCTGCGGGGGTCCGCCCCGGCCGGTTCGGGGAGCGCTGCAAGGCGCGCCTGTCTCCATGATGCCCCGGATTTCCGGGGCGGCGGCCCTTTTGTGTAAAGGTGAGTTAATGGGGTATGTTAACGGATCCGGGTGGGAGTCAGGCTCATACGATCTTTAGGTCGTAACAATTGCCCCCGGCATTCGAGTACGAGGCGGAAGCCCGGTTCGTCTCGGATGGCGTAACATTATCCTTTAACCGGACTCGGGCTTGGGTCCAAGCTCAGGGTTGGATGCGCTGCTTCCGTGGGGTATTGCCCGCTGTTGCGGGATCGCGAGGTCTCATCCCGCTTGGGAACCAAGTGGGGCGTTGCCTCATAACTGCGCGCCGCTTTATGTGGCGGCTGGATCGGATTTTGGGGGAGCCCGACTTTTTGAGAAGGTTGTGGTTTTTGCTGAGATGTGTTTACCGGACATGTTTGTGATTTTCGCGGGGAGCCCGACTTTTTGAGAAGGTTGTGGTTTTTGCTGAGATGTGTTTACCGGACATGTTTGTGATTTTCACGGGATTTCCACCGCACTGTGCCCGGTGGACCTCCCAGCTGTTGTGCTCTTGGGCTCAGGGAAGGCGTCCATAAGGAGGAATATTATTCATCAACCTTTACCGGAGATTTAGATGATATTTACAGTGATAGCGCAGGTGTGACCCAGCCTATGGTCGGGATGGGCGGTGGTTTATACTCGTCGCCCGCTATATCGGGGTGGGTAGATCCCTGTTGCCGGGCGGTCTTCCCTTTTACTGACCGCCTAGTTCCTTCTGCTTCGTTGTCCGGGGAGGGGCCGACGCGCCGTGAACCACCATTTGGTTTAATCAGGGATGAAGTCCCGTGGTGGTTCCCCCTTCCGGGGGGCTGACCCTCGCTTGTCGGGTGGAGCTTCTTCCTTTCCCTTTCCTCGCTTCCTCGCGATCTGCCTCGCCGCCGCCGCGCTGGAGAGTTCCTCGCTAGGAATCCTGCGCACCGAGGGGGAACCCCAGGGAGGTTGAGGACGAGGTGGCGGTGGCGACACCGAGGGGGACGGCGTTAATTGGGGTGTTGCGGCACGCGGGCGGCCGTCTGAACCTGCCTTTTGATACAGTAACAAGCAGGAGGCAAGCTGGCGGGCGGGGCCTTCCGCGTGTAAGGGGAATATCCGGATGGAGGTGGCGGGGCCGTGGCGCCCGTCATCGGGGGAAGTGAAGTTCGTCGGTGGCTATCGGCTTTTTTTGTAGCTCGGTGGGGCGTTTAGGGCCGCTTTATGCCCGGAGTGAGGGGAGAGGAATCCCGTCTTTCTTCCTCTTTTACCCTGACCTCTGGAGGGGGGTATTTATAGCGAGGTGTTGCGGAAGGGTTTCTCTTGAGTAATGCGGGGGGGTTAGCGTTTCTAAGGGGCTCCGCAGAGTCACGTGCTTTGGGAATCGCTTATCCCCGGAGGTCTCTGGCACTCTGGCCTCTCGGGGATCGTGTTACTGCTGACGGCGCGTCGACCGAGCGGCCTTTCGTTATGTTGGGTCGCATCGCGGTCCTGTTCTGACGAGACAGGGCACTGCCTTTTCAGGACTGGGCGCCTACTTCGCGGCCTCCGCATCGGGACCCGGGTCATGTTGTTTTGGCATCTTGCGGAAGTTACGCAATTACCTATCATGCCCCCAACATTCCCGTGTCCGAGATCGCGAGGTCTGGGGGAAGGGGATGTTGTTGGCTTGTGTTGCTTTTAGGCGGGGTGGGGGGTCGGCGGAGTGGCTAGGGGCGATTCCCACTATCCTATCATTATTCGATCACGGGTCGACCCTGTTACACGGGGCGGGTTCCAGTGCCCCTCTTTCCCCCTGGAGGGAAAGGTGTCGCGGACTTTTGGTGAGCGGGGGTCGTGCTGTAGGCGTAGATTTCCCGGAGGTCCTATGCCAGTTAGGAGGGGTAGTGCGGTGCTAACCCCGAGCGTTGCGGGGGATAGCCGGTCGCTATGGTGCTCTCCGAAAAATCTGAGCGAATAAAGAAGAGCATTTTTATTTAGGTTTGTAAAGGCTGATCTACAGCTTGTACAAGAGTTCTCAGTTTATCGCCCGTTGCGGGGTCTGATCCGGCTGGGGGGGGCATAGAGTTGTCCTCGCCCGCGGTTTAATGACCTCCGGATCGGGATGTCGGTGTGGGCTGGGTGGGCCCTTCGTAACTTGAATTGAGCTCGGCGTGGAGGAGAATGGCCGCCTTCCGTGCTAAAGTGTTGCAAGGTCTCTTTGGCGATCGTGCCGCCTCACCTCCGTTGCTTCGTCATCTCTTTCCGCGGAAAGGGTTTTCCTCGGTCCGGAAGAGGCGCCGAGGGGGGGAAGCCGCATTGCTGCGGCTTGCTCCTTGGGGAGGTTCCTGAGCATAAGGCCGTCCCCCGCCGCCCCGTGTCTTGCCGCTTCGGTTTGAGAGTGGCGCTCGGCGCCCGGTTGTGCAGGGGCGAGCTGACACGCCATGACTCGCCGTTTGGGCTTGTCGGGGATGCAGCCTTTCCGAGGTCCTCGGCCGGAGGTCGAGGGCGAGGAGGTACTGGCCGGCCAGCGCGGGGGACTCTCACCTGCCCAGATTACTTTGAACGGATGCCATTCTTTCTCCGCCTCGTCCCCGTTTATGGGACGGAGGCGTGAAAGGTGGATTTCCCGTGTGTAAGCGGAATATCCGGATAGCGATCCGTTTGTAAGCGGAATATCCAGTTAGTGGTGTTGGGGATCTAGGCACCGTCGCTCTGGGCGGCGGGAACCATTGATGGCCGGTGACCTCTCTTTTGTTAGGGCGGTGTATCTCAGCCCTTTTCCCGGAGGGTGGGGGGATCAAGTGGCGGTTTTTCATGTCTGTTGGCTTTTTCTCTTCGGGGGGGATGGCCTCTTTATAGGTAGATCTTGTTGACGGTTTCTTCCTTATTTATTGCGCTGAGCTGGCATTATTAATGGGCTCCTCGAATTCGCGCCTGTGGGAAACCGCCTTGGCCAGGTGGCTCTTGCGTGTCCTCTTTTGGAGCGCATCATTAATGGTGGCGTGTTTCGCGAGCGTCCTTTCGTTTCGCCGAGTCCCATCGGGGCCGTCGACTCGGGAACTGATGTCATTTTGTCCCGGTTCGCGTGCCCCTGTTTTCTTTTGTTTTTCTGAGTCAGGGGCACGTGGCTCCCCTCGGGTTGGCCCTGCCCCAGAGGTCTGGAGGGGAGGAGCGGGCGCGTAGCCCGGCCCGTGCTCTTCTCTGGTTTGGGTGGCTAGGGTTGGCCCTGCCCCAGAGGTCTGGAGGGGGGAGCGGGCGCGTAGCCCGGCCCGTGCCCTTCTCTGGTTTGGGTGGCTAGGGTTGGCCCAGCCCCAGAGGTCTGGAGGGGGGGAGCGGGCGCGTAGCCCGGCCCGTGCCCTTCTCTGGTTTGGGTGGCTAGGGCTGGCCCTGCCCCAGAGGTCTGGAGGGGGGGAGCGGGCGCGTAGCCCGGCCCGTGCCCACCTCTGGTTTGGGTGGCTAGGGTTGGCCCTGCCCCAGAGGTCTGGAGGGGGGGAGCGGGCGCGTAGCCCGGCCCGTGCCCTTCTCTGGTTTGGGTGGCTAGGGTTGGCCCTGCCCCAGAGGTCTGGAGGGGGGGAGCGGGCGCGTAGCCCGGCCCGTGCCCACCTCTGGTTTGGGTGGCTAGGGTTGGCCCTGCCCTAGAGGTCTGGAGGGGGGGAGCGGGCGCGTAGCCCGGCCCGTGCCCACCTCTGGTTTGGGTGGCTAGGGTTGGCCCTGCCCCAGAGGTCTTGTGGGGGGGAGCGGGCGCGTAGCCCGGCCCGTGCCCTGCTCTGGTTTGGGTGGCTAGGGTTGGCCCTGCCCCAGAGGTCTTGTGGGGGGGAGCGGGCGCGTAGCCCGGCCCGTGCCCTTCTCTGGTTTGGGTGGCTAGGGTTGGCCCTGCCCCAGAGGTCTGGAGGGGGGGAGCGGGCGCGTAGCCTGGCCCGTGCCCTTCTCTGGTTTGGGTGGCTAGGGTCGGCCCTGCCCTAGAGGTCTGGAGGGGGGGAGCGGGCGCGTAGCCCGGCCCGTGCCCTTCTCTGGTTTGGGTGGCTAGGGTTGGCCCTGCCCCAGAGGTCTGGAGGGGGGGAGCGGGTGCGTAGCCCGGCCCGTGCCCTTCTCTGGTTTGGGTGGCTAGGGTTGGCCCTGCCCCAGAGGTCTGGAGGGGGGGGGGGGGGAGCGGGCGCGTAGCCCGGCCCGTGCCCACCTCTGGTTTGGGTGGCTAGGGTTGGCCCTGCCCCAGAGGTCTTGTGGGGGGAGCGGGCGCGTAGCCCGGCCCGTGCCCTGCTCTGGTTTGGGTGGCTAGGGTTGGCCCTGCCCCAGAGGTCTGGAGGGGGGGAGCGGGCGCGTAGCCCGGCCCGTGCCCTTCTCTGGTTTGGGTGGCTAGGGTTGGCCCTGCCCCAGAGGTCTGGAGGGGGGGAGCGGGCGCGTAGCCCGGCCCGTGCCCTTCTCTGGTTTGGGTGGCTAGGGTTGGCCCTGCCCCAGAGGTCTGGAGGGGGGGAGCGGGCGCGTAGCCCGGCCCGTGCCCTTCTCTGGTTTGGGTGGCTAGGGTTGGCCCTGCCCCAGAGGTCTGGAGGGGGGGGGGGGAGCGGGCGCGTAGCCCGGCCCGTGCCCACCTCTGGTTTGGGTGGCTAGGGTTGGCCCTGCCCCAGAGGTCTTGTGGGGGGAGCGGGCGCGTAGCCCGGCCCGTACCCTGCTCTGGTTTGGGTGGCTAGGGTTGGCCCTGCCCCAGAGGTCTGGAGGGGGGGAGCGGGCGCGTAGCCCGGCCCGTGCCCTTCTCTGGTTTGGGTGGCTAGGGTTGGCCCTGCCCCAGAGGTCTGGAGGGGGGGAGCGGGCGCGTAGCCCGGCCCGTGCCCTTCTCTGGTTTGGGTGGCTAGGGTTGGCCCTGCCCCAGAGGTCTGGAGGGGGGAGCGGGCGCGTAGCCCGGCCCGTGCCCTTCTCTGGTTTGGGTGGCTAGGGTTGGCCCTGCCCCAGAGGTCTGGAGGGGGGGAGCGGGCGCGTAGCCCGGCCCGTGCCCACCTCTGGTTTGGGTGGCTAGGGTTGGCCCTGCCCCAGAGGTCTTGTGGGGGGAGCGGGCGCGTAGCCCGGCCCGTGCCCTGCTCTGGTTTGGGTGGCTAGGGTTGGCCCTGCCCCAGAGGTCTGGAGGGGGGGAGCGGGCGCGTAGCCCGGCCCGTGCCCACCTCTGGTTTGGGTGGCTAGGGTTGGCCCTGCCCCAGAGGTCTTGTGGGGGGGGGAGCGGGCGCGTAGCCCGGCCCGTGCCCTGCTCTGGTTTGGGTGGCTAGGGTTGGCCCTGCCCTAGAGGTCTGGAGGGGGGGAGCGGGCGCATAGCGCGGCCCGTGCCCTTCTCTGGTTTGGGTGGCTAGGGTTGGCCCTGCCCCAGAGGTTCGGAGTTTTAGCGAACTGCAAAATTTGTGTAGGAACAACCAGGTTGGGAAAAACGTGTAGATGTGTGTATTGCGCGAAAAAAGAGAAACTCACAACTATTGGTAGAATTTCAGCAGATGTTTCGCGTTCCAAGGGTGGGCCAGCTCGCTCCCTTCGGGGGTGGCAAGGATGTAGGTGGCAGGTCCGACAATGTCGATGACCGTGTAGGGCCCCTCCCATTTGGCGGCCAGCTTTCCCCGCTGTGCAGTCTCGGGGCGGAAGGTGGCGTCGCGGAGGACCAAATCGCCGATCCTGAAAGTCCGCGGTTTCACCCGGGAGTCGTAGTATCGGGCCATCCTCTGGCTGTGTTTGACGAGGCTGGTCAGGGCCCTGTCCCGGACCTCGTCTATCAGCTCAAGACTGAGGCCGAGCCCTTCTCCGTTGATCTCTTCGTCGAAGAGTTTTAGCCGGAGCGTCTCTTCGCCGATTTCCACAGGTACAACCGCCTCCGATCCGTACGCTAGCATGAAGGGACTTTCTCCAGTCGAGGCCTTGTGGGTGGTGCGATAGGACCATAGGATCCCTGGTAGCTCATCGACCCATGCTCCCAGGGCAGCGTCCACCTTCTTCTTCATCGGGTTCAAGATACATTTATTCGCGGCCTCCGCCATTCCGTTGCACTGTGGGTGGGCGACTGATGCGAATTGGAGTTTTATCCCCCAGCCCGAGCAGAAGTCGCGGAAGCCCTCGCAGTCGAACTGCTTTCCGTTATCCGTGACTATGGAACGGGGAATCCCGAAGCGGCATATGACGGATTGCCAGATGAAGCCCTTCATGTCCGTCCACGTGATCCGCGCCAGCGGCTCTGCTTCGACCCACTTTGTGAAATAATCCACGGCGACGACTAGATACTTCCTTCCCCCGGAGGCCTTTGGGAAGGGCCCCAGGATGTCGAGTCCCCACTTGGCGAAGGGGACCGGGCTCAAGATGGGCATCAGGTTGGCCGGAGGTGCAGTCGTCCGCCGACAGAATTTCTGGCACGCCTCGCACCTTTTGACGTATTGTACCGCATCCCGGATCATCGTCGGCCAGTAGTACCCTTGGCGCATTATCTTGTGGGCAATGGTTCGCCCGCCGTGGTGGTTTCCGCAGAAGCCTTCGTGCACCTCGCGGATGACCTGCTCGGCCCGTTCCGGTCCCAAGCACTTCAGGTAGGGCAGGACGTCGAAATTGGCGCGGCGGCGGTGGTACAGCACTCCGTCGAGGAGCACGAACGTCAGAGCCCGTCTCTCCACCTGCTTAGCCAGCAACCGCTCCTCGGGTAGCTCACCTGTCTCTAAATACTTCACAATGGGGGTCATCCAGGACGTCATCGTGCCCGTGCACATCAGTTCCCCTTCATTGATGGAGGGTGTCGACAGGCTTTCGACGTAGATTGCCTTCCCGATCCTGGCCGCTGAGGAGGAAGCCAGCTTAGACAGGGCGTCTGCCCGGAGGTTGTTGGAGCGAGGCAGGTGTTGCACGTCCGCTTTCTTGAACTTGCGGAGTTCGACCTGGATGTGACTCAGGTACCGCTTCATGGTTTCCTCTCGGGCCTCGAAGCCCCCCAGGATCTGTTGGATGACGAGACGGGAGTCACTCAGGAGCAACACGTTCGTCGCCCCGACCGCCCGGGCGAGCTTTAACCCGTTAACCGCGGCTTCATACTCCGCGACATTGTTGGTGGCCGGGAAGTCGAAGCGTAGGGCGTATTCCAACGAACATCCGTCTGGAGTCTGAATGACGATTCCCGCTCCTGTTCCGGAGCCCGTCGCGGAGCCGTCGACGTGGATGGTCCATAATTCGCCTGCCGTCGTCGGGGAGGGTGCTGAGGGTTCGCCCGCCTCGATCCTCTGGGGGGACGTGGGCGCCGACAGTTGCTCTATCTGGTCTCCCGGCGGGATTTCCGTGGTGCATTCCACCACAAAGTCGGCCAGCGCCTGACCCTTGATCGCCGTCCGGGCTTTGTACGTTATGTCGAACTCGCTGAGCTCGACGCTCCAGTTGAGCATCCTCCCTGACCGTTCCAGCCTTTTCAGGTTCTTTTCGAGGGGCATGCTGGTGTGGACGGTTATGGGGTGGGCCTGGAAATAGGGTCGGAGCTTTCGAGCCGTGGTGATTAGGCAGTAGGCGGCTTTTTCGATGGGGCTGTAACGAGTCTCCGCATCCCGGAGGATCCGACTGGCATAGTAAACAGGGCGTTGCACCCCTCCTTCCTCCTTGATTAGGACGGAGCTAACCGCCTCCTCGGTGGTCGCCAGGTACAACCCCAGGGGTTCACCTTCCTCCGGTCGTGCGAGGAGCGGTGGGCCTTGTAGGTATGCTTTCAGCTCCACGAACGCCCGTGTGCAGTCGTCGTCCCACGGGATCACCTTCCTCTTGTCTTTAGCTTCGCCAAAGGCCGTGCGTAAGACCCTGAAGAAGGGGAGCGACTTCTTAGCCGATTTCGACAGGAATCGTCCCAGAGCAGCAATCCGACCGTTCAGTCGCTGCAAGTCCCGGATCGTCCGGGGCTCCGTCATACCGGTGAGGGCCGTCACCTTGTCGGGGTTCGCCTCGATCCCCCGCTTCGTTATCATAAAGCCCAGGAATTTTCCCGATTGCACGCCAAAGATGCATTTCGCGGGGTTTAGTCTCAGGTTGTATCGGCGGACCCTCTGGAAGGTCTCCTGCAAGTCGTTGAGGTGGTCGAGGGCCCTTCCACTCTTCACCAGCATGTCGTCGATGTAGACCTCCAAATTTCGCCCCACCTGAGGGCCGAAAATCCGGTCAACCATCCGTTGATAAGTCGCCCCGGCGTTCTTCAGCCCAAAGGGCATCTTGGTGTAACAGAAGGTGCCTTTATCGGTGACGAAGGACGTCTTCTCCTCATCCTCCTCCACCATCGGTATTTGGTTGTACCCCGAGAAGGCGTCCATAAAGCTCAACAACTCATAACCGGACGCCTGGTCCACCAAGTGGTCGATCCTGGGCAGAGGGAAGCTGTCCTTCGGGCAAGCCTTGTTGAGGTCGGTGAAGTCAACGCACATGCGCCACTTCCCGCTGGGCTTCTTCACTAGAACGACGTTGGCGAGCCAGTCGGGGTAGTCCACCAGCCGAACGAACTTGGCTTCGAGGAGCCGCTCTACTTCTTCCTCGGCTGCCCTCTTCTTTTCGCCCCCCGCACTCCTCTTCTTCTGTCGAACAGGCCGGGACTCTGGGTCCGCATTCAACCTGTGGGAGATTACCGCCAGGTCCACCCCGGGCATGTCGGCTGGTGACCATGCGAATATGTCCGCGTTCTCCCGGAGAAGGGTGACGAGGGCCGTCCTCAAGGCGGAGGGGAGTTTCGTCCCGATGGAGACGGCTCTCCCCTCGTCCGAGGTTATTGGGACCTCCTCTACTTCCTCGACCGGGGTCGGCCGCTGGTCGCAGAAGTCCTCCCTCTCGTCGGGGACGAGTGGCACCAGTGTCCGCCTGGGGCCCCCAGGCGGGGACGGCCCACGACTGTGGTCTTGGGGCATCCCTCGACCCCCCGCACCTGTCCCACCCCCCGCGGGGTCCGGAACTTCATCGTCTGATGTTGCAGGCTGGGGAGCGCCTCGATGGCCGTCATATATGGGCGTCCAATGATTCCGTTATACACCGACGCGATGTCGACGATGACGAAAAGCGTTTCCTTGGTGACGATCCTCGGCTCCTCCCCCAGTGTCATGGGCAAGGTGATCGTTCCTTCGGTAGGGATCTCATGGCCGGTGAAGCTGGCCACAGGGCCCACGCAGGGCTCTAGGTCTGTGCGCCCCCATCCCATCCTTTCGACCGTTGACAGGAACAGGATGTCGCAGGAGCTTCCGGTGTCAATCAGGAGCCGGCCGACGTCAACTGCCCCAACCCGAGCCTCGATGATGAGAGCGTCGTTGTTCTGGCTCCGCGTCTCCTGCCAGTCTTCCTCGGTAAAGGTGATGGGGGGTCGGTGTGTCCTTCTTCGCTTCGGTCGGTGGCCGGCGGCTGCCGTCATCACATGTCGGGCCCCGGCCTCCAGGATGGCGGACGCCCGCCCCGCCGAGGAAGGGCCTCCAGTTATCATCTCAATACGCATGACCGCCCTTGGGGGGCATGGCTCCTCCTTATCGCGGTTCGCCGGGGGTTCCCGTCCCCCTTCCTCCGGGGGGGCTCTCTCTTCTGCCGCCACCCGCCTTCCCGCGACAAAGTTCCCCAGGTGACCTGCTTGGATCAGCCGCTCGATTTCTCTCTTAAGGGAGTAACAACGGTCGGTGTCGTGACCGTGGTCCCGGTGATATCGGCAGTATCTCCGGGGGTCCCGCCTCGCCGGGTCCGTCCTCATCTCCAGGGGAGGCTCCGGCAGTAACCCGGCCCTCGTCGCCGCGGCCAGCACCTCCATCATGGGGGCATTGAGTCGCGTGTAATGCACCGGCGGGGGGTCTTCTGGTCTTGGGATGACTCCGGGGGGCCTCCGTGCCGGAGCGAACTCGCGAGCCGGGCCAAGGCGATCTAGCGGGCGGGGCTCGGGAGGCTCCCGCCGCGGTAGGGCCATCTGATCGCGGCCTCGCCCCCTTTCCTCCTGCCTCGGCCGAGGGTGCGGCCGGGGCCCATCTGCGGGTGGTTTCACCTGGGGGAATACAACCTTTGCACCCAAAGTCTCCTCCGCCAATGCGTGCCTCTCCGCCATCGCTACCAACGCTTCATAGTCGGTCGGTGGATCCCGGAGCAGGGATTTGTGGAGGCTCCGAGTCCGCAGCCCCGTCTTGAAGGCCAGCATAAGCACCTCGTCGCCGCATGTCACCACCGCCCGTCTCTCCTCCTGAAAGCGGCGGAGGTATCTTCCCGTTCCCTCCCCCTCCCTTTGGACTATCGTGCTGAGATAGTCTAAGGGCTTCTTTTTTGTTCTCCCGGCCCGGAACTCTTGGCAGAACTTATGGGATAGTTCGCCAAAGCTCCCTACGGACCTCGCGGGCAAGGCAAAGTACCAGTCCAGTGCGGTGTCCCTCAGGCTTTGGGAGAAATGTCGGCAAAGGAACGCCTCATCCACGTCCTGGGCTTCCATCGCCCCCCGGTACTGTTGCACGTGTGTGAGGGGGTCGCCCCTCCCATTGTATGTGGCCAAGTGAGGGGGTTTGAACCTTACGGGCCTGGGGGCGGAATTGATCCACCGGGCGAGTGGCGTGGCCTCCTCCGGGTAGGTCGGGTGATCCAGCGCATCCCCCCTCCGCCACTCGGGGGTCGGGCTCCGGTCGCGCCTCGGCCGTCGACGGTCCTCCGTCCCCGGCGAGTAGCCCGACGGTCTCCAGGCGGGGCTCCGTCCTTGGGCCGAGGATTCGACGGGTTGCGGGCTACGGTCCTCCCAGCGCCCACGCCTTCTGGCCAGCTCTCCTCGGGCCTCCATCCGTTCTTGATTCTCCCGAAGGAGTCTTTCACGCTCGGTGGTGAGGAAGCGTAGTTGCCGACAAACGGCTTCCTCGCGCAGGGTATCGGAGGGGTGGTGTTGGTGATGGGGGCCGCCCCCTCCAGGCGGGGACCTGTTCAGCATCGGGTCCCGCCCGTTCCCAGGTCGTCGCCTCGTCCAGGAGCTCTCGGTTGCTCCTGTTCTCCATCCTCAGCCTCTCGCGCTCCGAGATGATGAAGCGAAGCTGGCGGCGGGCGGCCTCCTCTTCCTGGTAAGCCTTCCGGGTGGTCTCGGCCGCCTCGTCCAGACGCCTCTGCGCGGCGGCCGCCTCCCCCAGGCGCCTCCACCGCTGCGCGACTTCTACCTCCTCTTCCAGGAGCCTTTGCTGGGCCGCGATCTCCTCAGCGAGCCCCCTATGCTCCCCCTCCTCCTCGAACTGAGGGTGGAGGTTTCGCCTCACGTTCAGGGGCTCTGAGGGTCCGGGCGGAGGTCCCGTTCCAGCCGTCTGACAGCCTCCCCTGGCTTGAGCAACGGCCTCGAAGCTCTTCAGGACAGCGGGGACTGAAGTGTGTTCGATCTCGGAGCCCATCCCCTGAAGGGGGTCGGACGCCGGGGTGATTTGTAGGGAGAGCGGTTCCTGTCCCACGGGATCTTTGCCGTGGTCCGGGTTCCGCGAGATCGGTATGGGATCTAACATGGGTGTGACCCTTCGTTCCCACAGACGGCGCCAATTGTTACGAGGTGGAACTCGCGTACAATGAATTTGTATTAATGGGAACCAAGGGCACGGTGGTTATGTGGAGAAGGGGGTTTAGGTAGGCTATTTGACAAGCGATTAGTGGGGTGAAGAAGTCGATCTCGAGGCCAGTGACGGTCGCGGGGCTGAATCTCGCCGGATGCGGCCGAACAAGGTTGAACGGCAGGGGGGTGACGCCGACTGGTGTTGATAGGCGAGCTCTCCTGCAACACGAACAACTCGTCAGAAGGGCTGGGTTGGGGGTTCAACCCTTAGCCCCTCCGATGCCTAAGTCAGTGATAGGGCTTAAAATGGGGGGCTGGTCACGCCGGTCGGACTAACGGTGTGTCGACCGCGCGTGGCGAGCTATAGGTGGGAGAATAAAGATATGAAGACCTTTGCACTCGTGTGTGAATAGTTGAATGAGAGAGAATTCTGCAGCATCCCCTTCTCCGTAAGAGGAGAAGGGGTATTTATACCTGACGGGTGATGACTAGGCGTGCTGAGTTGGCTCGGGTGTCGGCGGAGGCTTCGGACAAGGACGCCGGGAACAGGAGTCTCCGACCTGCCTTTGTCAGGCGGCGCAACGGCCCAGGGGTGCTTTTGTCGGGATGTCAGAGCCGAAAGTGAAAGCGTTATCTGTCAGGTGGCTCTTCCGTCAGGGGGTGCTTTGTCGGATGGTCGGGTGACGTATGTGTCAGGTGTCCTTATCCTAAGGTTGTTTGTCGTTAGCGTCGGACTAAGAGTCGGCCAGCTGCGGTGGTCCGCCTCGGCCGGCTGCGGGGGTCCGCCCCGGCCGGTTCGGGGAGCGCTGCAAGGCGCGCCTGTCTCCATGATGCCCCGGATTTCCGGGGCGGCGTCCCTTTTGTGTAAAGGTGAGTTAATGGGGTATGTTAACGGATCCGGGCGGGAGTCAGGCTCATACGATCTTTAGGTCGTAACAGATGCTGAGTCTCCATTCATAGGGAGTGTGAACTCTCTTCATGTGGATCATGTAGTTTGCGAACTTTAGAGTATGTTATTTCTTCATTTTGACACACGACCATTAGAGAATAACTACTTTCTCGACGAACGGGTGCTTCATCAACGAACGGGTGCTTCATCGAAGAAGACGACGGTGGTTATTCCCATCGGAGAAGATGAATTTTGGTGCATGATCACCATGGACAAATGGGCTATGGAGGCAATGCATCCCCCCTCCCCATGCAGATGGGGTTGGTTACGGCCAATAACTTCCACAGCCACCCCTCTGGCGGGGTGTGCAGCCAACCCCATGCAAGGGGGTGGCCGGCCATGGCCATATGGGCCATGGCTGGCCAAGGCCAAAGGGCCATGGCGAGGCCATGGCCAGGCCGGCACTGGCCGGCCATGGCCGGCCACTGCCAGGGCCAGGGGGGCCCAGGCCGGGGCCAGGGCCAGGCCTGGCCGAGGCCAGGCCAGGGCCAGGAGGCCCTGGCCGGCCTCGGCCAGAGCCAGGGGCCGGCCAGGCCGGCCCTGGCAGGGGCCAGGGCCGACGCCCTGGCCTTAGGCCAGGGCCGGGCCGGCCCTGGCAGAGGCCAGGGCCGGCGCCCTGGCCTCTGCCAGGGCCGGGCCGACCCTGGCAGAGGCCAGGGCCAGGCATTGGCCGGCCCTGGCCGGCCTCGGCCAGGGCAGAGGCCCTGGCCGACCAGTGTAACTTTTGGCCGGCATTGGCCGGCCTCGGCCATTGCCGAGCCCCGGTCGAGCCCAGTTTCGTGCCCCGGTTGACCCTGTATTTGGCAGGGGGGTTTGCATTAATGTGACATGCATGGCTAGCCCATACGGGGCGGACGTCAGTCGTTATGCGGCAAAATTCTCCTATAGAGGGGGGAAGCGCCTGAATCCATACGGGAGCCGGCGATGATGGCTTGCAGAAAAATCCCCAAAGGGGGGATCCGGCCTTGGCACGGCTACGGCTTATCCCCGGCAAATGGCCAGGAAATGTCGAATATTTCGCTAGTATCATAAGGGTACTAGGTTGAAATATACAATTTTGAAAAATACGTTTTCATACGTTTTGAAAAATACGTTTTCAAAAACGCTTTTCCGCTGCAAAGTACTATAAGAGTACTTTTATTTGATAAAGTGATGTGGAAATACTGAAAGTTACTCTAGATGGTGATTGGAAACGTAGTGACCTTTCCGATTCTAGGGTAACATCTTCAATATTTTTCGAAAGTAACTTATCAAATTATAAATATCATTCCAAGTGGGAGTTGAAATTAGAACTATCCAAATGGGATATTCTATTATCATTTCAAGTGGGAATTATATTTTAAGAATTTTTAATGCAATGTTTTTTGATCAAACCTTCGGTTTTGTGTCTTTTGCAGCATTTTAAAAGTAAAATGTCTTCCGCTTCAAAGAATATCGTCACTGAGTTAAACAGAGGTGAAAAACTCAACGGCGATAATTACAAACTATGGTCCATCAAGATACAATACGTTCTAGAGGAGCAAGAAGTGCTCGAAACTGTAAAGAACGTAATGATTGAACCCGAGTTGGGCACTACGGCCCAACACAGACGAGACAAGGAAGCTTTTGATGCTTGGTCTCGGAAGAACAAGATAGCTCGCATTACGTTATTGAGCAATATGGCCGATGACATAATGCGCATCTTCCGAGAGCATGACTTAGCCATGGACATATGGTCCAAGCTTGAGATAAGTTTGGTGGCACATCGGTGTCCAAACTTCGTTCTTTAACTATAAGATTTGATTCATACAAGAAACGTCCATATCATTCCATGGGGAAACATCTGCGACATATGGCAAATCTAATCTCAGAGTTAAAGGATGCTGGTCATGTGCTCACTGATGAGCAACAAATCCAAGCAGTCATACGTTCCCTACCAAATGGGTGGGACCAAATGAAGATGCATCTCACTCATAATGAGAGCATCAAGATCTTCAGCGATGTTTCTAAGCACCTCGAGTTAGAGGAAGAGCGGCTTGCGGCTGTCAAGCCAAGTGCAGAAGTGCACATGGTTGCTAGTTCCTCACACGGGGGAAAGAAACGGAAAGATCGTTCGAAGTCTACTAATGAACGTAATAAGCAACCTGAGTCTACCAAGAAACCCAAACATAAGGGTGGGCAAAAGAAATGGCACAAGAAGAAAGACTTGAAGAGGATCAAGTGCTTCAAGTGCAACAAGTTCGGTCACTATGCTCGTTCGTGTACGAGTGGAAGCGACGAGGTAACTTGTAATTATACTAGTTACATATGTGTTTCTAGTTCAATATTTCTTGTGGAATCTAATCCATTTTGGATAATTGATTCAGGTGCCACCGACCACATAGCAAGGGACAGCCGGTCCTTCGTGGAGTATCACCGGATACCCCAAGGAACGAAGTGGATCTATGTAGGAAACAACACATGTGTTGAAGTGAAAGGCGTTGGGACTTGCAAGCTAGTCTTGGACAACGACCGCACTCTCCTACTTCATGATGTTCTCTTCGTTCCAGATATTCGAAGGAATATAATATCTGTGGTCGTATTAATGGGTCTTGGTTATAGCTGGTTCTTTCAAAATTGTAAAGTGGACTTGTGTTGTAATAATTCCTTAAGTGGCACTGGGTATGTATTTAAAGGATTTATTGTATTAAATACAATGAATGACTCTTCATATTGTAATGAAAATTTCCTTGTTGCAAATTCTTCGACTTATGAGTCTGATATAATTTGTTGGCATGCAAGGCTTGGTCACATTGGACCAACGCGTATGGATAGACTTGCCAAACGTGGCCTTCTATCTAATGTTTCAAAAGTTGATATGTCGACTTGCGAACATTGCCTTGTAGGGAAATCTTGTCGCAAGCCGTTTGGAACCGGCACAAGGGCCGATGTTCCATTACAGCTCATCCATTCGGACATATGTGGTCCGATGAATGTCAAGACAAGACGCGGGAAGTCCTATTTCATCACTTTTATTGATGATTTCACCCGATTCGGACATATCTATTTGATATCCCACAAAAGTGAAGCATTAACCTGCTTTAAGAACTATATGAGTTTAGTAGAGAATCAATTAGATCACAAGATTAAGGTCTTGCGAATCGATAGGGGAGGTGAATATCAATCAACAAGTTTTAAGGAACTTTGTGATGAAAAGAGCATAGTACATCAGGTAACTATGCCTTATACTCCTCAACAAAATGGTGTTGCTGAAAGGATGAATATGACTTTAATGGAAATGGTCCGTTCAATGATGGCGCAAGCTAACTTGCCAATCACCTTTTGGGGTGATGCATTATTAACGGCCACTTTCATTTTGAACCGCGTACCCTCGAAATCAGTTAGCTCCACTCCTTATGAGTTGTGGAACCAAAAGTCTCCTGACTTAAACATTTTAAAACCTTGGGGATGTGCATCCTACGCACATATTTCCTCCCATAAGTTTGGCAAGCTTGGGCCATGGGGAAGGAAATGTATCTTTATACGATACACAGAAAACTCCAAAGGTTATGTTTGTTGAGTATTGGTGTTTTATACCAATCTTATTTTGATGATGATCACAACATTATGTTGTTGCTAATGAATCTCATGTATTAGTCTCTCAGCTTATTTCAAGGATATCTTTCTTGGAGACTAATCACTTGGTGTAAGGATGGACATCATGTGAAGAAGAACCAAAGTTTGGACTCAAGGAGTGCCAAATCTTGGAGATGATGGAGAGCAATCAAGGCATCAAGATTGAAGACTTAGACTCTTTTGAAAGCATTGTAATCCATGTAATTTACTTTATTGCTTTCTTTCTCTTTTTGAGTCTAGGGTTGATGTAATGCCTTGCTAGATGGTTTACTCATTCATGCTCATGCATTTAACCATCTTAGTGAACCTTAGGATTATCATAGAATCCAGCCCAATAGGTTCACTCTTTCGGTTAGTCATTTGATGAGGAAAAAACAGTCGACTGGATGATTTCCAGTCGCATGTAGATCCTTCTACAGTCGCCTGATATGCACTGCTCAAGTCAACATTTCTATTGACTCACACTTGAGCTTTACGCACAGTCGCCTGTCAATCAGTTTCCAGTCGCCTGTACATTTACAGTCGCCTGAGATTTGGTCAACAGTCACCTGTCTAGCGTAAGTGCAATCTCTGCATCTCTCTGTCTTCTCTCCATACTTTATAGTAGTCGACTGATGAAGAATATACAGTCACCTGACTATTCGACAGTCGACTGTAGAATTAACACCAGTCGCCTGTGCGAAGAATTGGAGAATGAGTGCAACTCTCTGTTTCGATCCATCCCCTGCAGCAGTCGTCTGCTGAAGGATTAACAGGCGCCTGTCCTGTTTATCAGTCGACTGTATTGACTTCGTCAGTCGACTCTCCTGGCTCAGATTATAGCCGTTGGATATTTTCTAGCCGTTGATCAGTCGACTGTCTTATGATCATCAGTCGACTGTTCCTGTCGTTTTCACCCAGTTTCTAGTCGTTGCAGATTTGTTTTTCTGGCTGTTTCTTTGGGTTTTTGGGCTTGATATAGGATTTCTATATATATGAGTGTGCTGTCATTCTTGAGAAGACTTGACAACATTTGATAAACTCTTGATTCTATAGAAAATCTCAAGAGATCAATAAGCCACTCTCAAGCTCCCTCATTTCCCTCTATTTGAGCATTCATCTTTCTTCATGCATTGAAGTCCAGCTCAAGGGAAATCATCCAAGTGCTCTCAAGCATATTCCAACACTTGGAGATCCTCTTCCATGCCTTGCATTCATTCATGAGTAAGCATCTCAAGGCATAGGTAAGAATATTTACTTTACAAGGTGTAAATTGTTTTCCTTTTCTCTTTGTGGGATTAGGATACTCTCTTTGTGGGAGTTTCTCTCTTTGTGGGAGGTTGTCTCTTTGTGGGACTTAGGAAATTCTCTTTGTGGGAATTAACTCTCTTTATGGGAGTTTAGTGTCCTAGTGTAGGGCTAACCCTAATTCTCTGAGTGGGAGTTAGTGATTCTCTGTGTGGGAATCTTGATCCTTGTGTAGGATTGGTTGGGTTCTTGTGTAGGGCATAAATCCTCTTTGTGGGGTATCTCTTTGTGGGATTTGTATTCACTTCTCTGTGTGGGAATATAGTGAATATTGGTGTGGCTGGATGTACCCAAGTTTCGGGAACCAGGGTAAAACTTTGTGTTTGCGTTTGGATTGATTGTGCCATTTAATTCCTCTTGCATTTATAATTCCGCATTTGCAAGTTTAATTTTATTTGGACAATTTTATTGCCATTACACTATTTACCCCCCCTCTAGTGTGTGTTGTTAGTATTGCAAGGGTTAGACGATCCCTACAATTGGTATCAGAGCGAGGTTATAGCATACTGCAACGATGGCATTCAACGCCTCATCCGTGTCTCATGAAGAAGGTCACTCAACCGTTCGACCTCCGCTCTTCAACGGAACCAACTATCCTAGTTGGAAGATCAGAATGATGATCTATATGGAGGGTCAAGACCTATGGGACATCACGGAGGTGCCATTTGAGAAGCCCACTACTCCTGCGGATTCAAGGACAACGGCGGAGAAGGACTCAATCAAGTTCAATGCGAGAGCCATGAACGCATTACATTGCGCTCTCTCTGCTAGTGAGTTCAACCGCATCTCCATGTGCAAAACGACGAATGATATCTGGCACACCTTGGAGATTTGTCATGAAGGGACAACTAAGGTAAAGAAATCTAAACAAACTGTGTTTAGATCTAAATATGAAATGTTTAAGATGCAGGAAGGCGAAAGCATTTCAGAGATGTTCACAAGGTTCACCGATATTGTGAACGCTTTGGAGGGACTCGGGAAGATGATTTCCCAAGAGGATCGTGTAGAGAAGATCCTAGACTCTCTCACACCTCGTTGGGAGTCAAAGGCCAACGGAATTTTGGAGTCTTATGACACATCCAAATATACCGTTGATGAATGCATTGGGAATCTCATGGCGTATGAAGTAAAGCTTCAACACAAGAAGGAGATTCATCCAACAAAGCCCGAGAAGCTAGAAAAGCAAAAGGGAGTTGCATTCCATGCCAAGGAGGAGCCAATCAAGTGGAGAAGAAAATTCCATCGCGAAGCTCCTAGCGAAGAAGATGAGTAAGAAGATGCAAGTGGAGAAGAAATTGAGGAACTTGCCGAGCAATTCAAAGCCTTCCTCAAATGCAAGCAAGGTAAGTCTTCGTCAAAGTTTGCCTCCAATTCTAATAAGGTTCCTATTTGTTACACTTGCAGTTGAAAATGTCATTTGTCCACCGAATGCCCTTCCAAACCCATTAAAGAAACGTACAAGGGTAAAGGGAAGAAGCATTGGAAAGGAAGGTCCAAGTCCAAAAATCACAAAAAGGGACTTGTCGGGACCTTTGATGATTCGAGTGAGGATACTTCTTGTACCGAAGAAGAGGATACAAAGGAGGATGCTCACGCATGCTTTGTAGCCATGGATGTCCCTACTCCAATTCCCTCCGGATTAAACGAAGAAGAGTTGGATGCTTGGCTTGACGCATACAACTCCTATGAGGATTCGCGCCTTGCGGCTAAGGAGGAGAAGTCGTCATCAAGCTCGTGTAATGATGATGTTGATGATGATGGTGTTGAGATCGAGGAAGAAAAGATCTCATATGAGGAGCTCAAGTTTAAATTTGACTTGGCCTCCGAAAAGGCTAGTATGTGCATCCACTCTTACAATAAATTAAAAGCTAAATATAAGAGTGCTAAGAGTAGAATGCATAAACTAGTTATTGCAAGTGTAGTTCATGATGAAAGACATGTTTATGACACTTGTGAGAAAGACACACTTCTTTCTCAAGTTAAGGAATTGAGCATTTCTAATGAAAATCTCATTGCTCAAAACCTTAGCTTAAATGCTCACATTCAACAACTTACGTTGAAATGTGAAGAGGAATCCCGGAAGCTCATAAGCTTTGTGTATTCTAGGGATTCACTCCACGATTTGTTGGAAAAATAACATCCGGTAAATCATAGAGGAGGTTTGGGTTATGTTCAAAATGTGGTTCCCAAACCCACCTCTAATTCTTCCTTTGGTGCAAATTCAAGAAATATTGCTAAAGCACCTAAGAAGAATCACCATGCTCTCTTGTACAACAATAACACTCACAAGAAGTATGTAGATCACAAGGTGATGAGGAAGAATGAAGAATCTTCATTTTTTGCTAAGAAGCAAAATCCTCATTCTTTGCATGCTAAGAAACTTGTTTCTACACCTAAGCATGCCACATCCTTCCCTCTTGCTAAGGCAAAACCTTTGCCTAGGAAATCCTTGAGATTATGGATTCCCACTAAGGCTAGTGAGCAAGAGAGAGATAGTTACATCAATTCTCTAGTTAAGGATGTGATCACCTCGTGTGATTATGTTAGGAAATCAAACTCCTCTTGGGTTTGGTTACCTAATGTTTAGGTTCCTCACACATTTGCATATTGCATGGGTATTATGCTTCTATGGTTATTTTATACATACCCATTGATTGTGTGTGTTTCATGATTTTGAAAATATTTTTCAAACTTATTTCTTTTCATGAAAATTGGGACCTTGGGGTTTATTGACATACATGCATGATCCATGTGTATGTCAATAGGGGAGTTAATATAATATATGTTTAAATTATTTTAAGACATATTTTAACTCTCATTTTGGAGGTTATTTGAGATCATTATTTATATTTGGTTATTTTGGGTCTCAAACCAAACCTCTTGTTTATTGCCAACATGTTTCATATCTCATTTTTTGGCAATATTCGTGTGTATCTCTGAAGCTTGATTTTTTTTCCATATCTATTGCTTTGATACACTAACGGCCCATGGCTCCAATAATTAATTGGTATTAGATCCTAGAAGTCAAGAGTTGACCATTTCTATGATCTAGGGGGAGCATGTGATAGTGAATTGATATCCACTAAATTTTATATTTGGTATCATACATATCTTTCTTTTCTTGCATAGTGTCACATCTTGGTTAAGATGTTAAAGAGGGGTATTTTTGATGTCCACCTTTTTGACGATGTCAAGGGGAGAGATATATGCATTATGTGATCATATCTATAGGGGGAGAGATATATGCATATGCATATGGGGAGAGATATCTCTATAGGGAAGAGATATATGGGATTAGATAAACCATTCTTGTTTGCATGATCTTTTACTTTGCAATTGGTTTATGTAATCCAAGCCTATTATATGTCACCATGTTATTATTGGTTTTTGAGCATTTACCTTTGTGTAGCTCATTATTTAATTGGTGCATATAAGTAGGGGGAGATCATTGGCTTTGTGCTTTAATTCTTTATGATTAACATAATGTGTGTCATCATCAAAAAGGGGGAGATTGTTGAGTATTGGTGTTTTATACCAATCTTATTTTGATGATGATCACAACATTATGTTGTTGCTAATGAATCTCATGTATTAGTCTCTCAGCTTATTTCAAGGATATCTTTCTTGGAGACTAATCACTTGGTGTAAGGATGGACATCATGTGAAGAAGAACCAAAGTTTGGACTCAAGGAGTGCCAAAGCTTGGAGATGATGGAGAGCAATCAAGGCATCAAGATTGAAGACTTAGACTCTTTTGAAAGCATTGTAATCCATGTAATTTACTTTATTGCTTTCTCTCTCTTTTTGAGTCTAGGGTTGATGTAATGCCTTGCTAGATGGTTTACTCATTCATGCTCATGCATTTAACCATCTTAGTGAACCTTAGGATTATCATAGAATCTAACCCAATAGGTTCACTCTTTCGGTTAGTCGTCTGATGAGGGAAAAACAGTCGACTGGGTGATTTCCAGTCGCCTGTAGATCCTTCTACAGTCGCCTGATATGCACTGCTTAAGTAAACATTTCTATTGACTCACACTTGAGCTTTACGCACAGTCGCCTGTCAATCAGTTCCCAGTCGCCTGTACATTTACAGTCGCCTGAGATTTGGTCAACAGTCACTTGTCTAGCGTAAGTGCAATCTCTGCATCTCTCTGTCTTCTCTCCATACTTTACAGTAGTCGACTGATGAAGAATATACAGTCGCCTGACTATTCGACAGTCGACTGTAGAATTAACACCAGTCGCATGTGCGAAGAATTGGAGAAAGAGTGTAGCTCTCTGTTTCGATCCATTCCCTGCAGCAGTCGTCTGCTGAAGGATTAACATGCACCTATACTGTTTATCAGTCGACTGTATTGACTTCGTCAGTCGACTGTCCTGGCTCAGATTATAGCCGTTGGATATTTTCTAGCCGTTGATCAGTCAACTGTCTTATGATCATCAGTCGATTGTTCCTGTCGTTTTCACCCAGTTTCTAGTCGTTGCAGATTTGTTTTTCTGGCGGTTTCTTTGGGTTTTTGGGCTTGATATAGGATTCCTATATATATGAGTGTGCTGCCATTCTTGAGAAGACTTGACAACATTTGATAAACTCTTGATTCTATAGAAAATCTCAAGAGATCAATAAGCCACTCTCAAGCTCCCTCATTTCCCTCTATTTGAGCATTCATCTTTCTTCATGCATTGAAGTCCAGCTCAAGGGAAATCATCCAAGTGCTCTCAAGCATATTCCAACACTTGGAGATCCTCTTCCATGCCTTGCATTCATTCATGAGTAAGCATCTCAAGGCTTAGGTAAGAGTATTTACTTTACAAGGTGTAAATTGTTTTCCTTTTCTCTTTGTGGGATTAGGATACTCTCTTTGTGGGAGGTTGTCTCTTTGTGGGACTTAGGAAATTCTCTTTGTGGGAATTAACTCTCTTTGTGGGAGTTTAGTGTCCTAGTGTAGGGCTAACCCTAATTCTCTGAGTGGGAGTTAGTGATTCTCTGTGTGGGAATCTTGATCCTTGTGTAGGATTGGTTGGGTTCTTGTGTAGGGCATAAATCCTCTTTGTGGGGTATGTCTTTATGGGATTTGTATTCACTTCTCTGTGTGGGAATATAGTGAATATTGGTGTGGCTGGATGTACCCAAGTTTCAGGAACCAGGGTAAAACTTTGTGTTTACGTTTGGATTGATTGTGCCATTTAATTCCTCTTGCATTTATAATTCCGCATTTGCAAGTTTAATTTTATTTGGACAATTTTATTGCCATTACATTATTCACCCTCCCTCTAGTGTGTGTTGTTAGTATTGCAAGGGTTAGACGATCCCTACAATGTTTTCATTGGTCAGGAAGACAATGGAGGTCTAATTGAATTTGTGTCGAGGGATGTCACTTTCTTGGAAAACAAGTTTCCAAGACAGGGCGAGATAAGTCAGGACTTATCTCTATTTGAGATTAATGATCAAGAAGGATTACCTCATTCGAGTGGGAGAATTCTTGGTGAAGATGAAAATACGTTTCAAACTTCACCAATGGATGATACGAATGACGCTAATCCTATTCCATACGGGAATAATGATTCAAGTGGGAGCATTTCTAACGACATTCCAAGTGGGAGTGATATTAGAATTGATCTAAATTCGAGTCAACAAGGACTTGAAGAATCTCAAATACGACGTAGTAGTCGTACAAGGTTGGCTCCTCTAAGATTTGAGGATGGGTTTCCACAAACCTTTATGACTTTACTACAAGATGATGACGAGCCTGCTACTTTCAAACAAGCCGTATCATGCCCTGCGAAAGACAAATGGATGGAAGCGATGAAGGAAGAGTTGGAATCCATGAAAGTTAACCAAGTCTGGGACTTAGTTGACTTACCCAGAGGACGTAGAGCTATTGGGAACAAATGGGTTCTCAAGATCAAGCATAAGGCTGATGGCTCTATTGACAGATATAAAGCTCGCCTTGTCGCGAAGGGTATTACGCAACAGGAAGGGATAAACTACGAAGAGACCTTCTCACCTGTTGTTCATTTTACCTCGATTCGCCTGATTCTGGCTATGGTAGCTTGCTTAGACCTCGAATTACATCAGATGGATGTAAAGACTGCCTTTCTCAATGGAGAATTGGACAAGGAGATCTATATGGAACAACCAACATGGTTTGTAAAAGAAGGAAACGAACATAAGGTTTGTAAACTTCGTAAGTCCATATATGGTCTTAAACAATCCTCGAGGTAATGGTATATACGATTTCAAGAAGTTGTCTTATCAAATGGGTTTTCCATGCTTGATGAAGACAACTGTGTATATATCAAGAGGTTTAAGAGCAAGTACGTTATTATGTCTCTATATGTAGATGACATTTTAATAGCCGGAAATGACAAGGGCTTTGTGATAGATATCAAGGCTTGGCTTTCATCAGTTTTTGAGATGAAAGACATGGGAGAAGCCGTATATATCCTTGGAGTTTAGATTTCAAGGAATCGTTCGAAGAAACTTCTTTCTCTTTCACAAGAGACTTATATAAAGAAGGTTTTAAAACGTTTTAATATGCAGGACTGCAAGTCCATTGATACTTCTATAAGTAAGTGCGGCAATTTATGTCTGAAATCATGTCCAAAGAACCAAAAGGAAAAGGATATTATGGAAAAAGTTCCATATTCCAGTGCAGTTGGTAGTCTTATGTACGCTATGATGTGTACAAGACCGGACATCTGTTTTGCCGTTGGAATGGTAAGTCGTTACCAATCCAATCCAGGGCAAGCACACTGGAAAGCGGTTAAGAGGATATTGCGGTATCTCAAAGGAACTGCAGACTATGCTTTATGCTATCAAGGAGATGCCTTGAGGCTCGAAGGCTACACTGATGCTGATTGGGCGGGTGATCTCGATGAGCGACGATCGACCTCAGGATATGTTTTTCTGCTCGGATCTGGTGCAATATCCTGGAGTAGCAAGAAACAATCCTACATCGCACTTTCAACTATGGAAGCCGAGTTTGTAGCATTTAGCATGGCAGTCCAAGAGGTTGTTTGGCTTAGGAAGTTCTTAGACAGGCCAATTGATGCAAGTGACTCAGGTGCTGTACCTATACACAGCGACAGTCAAGCTTCTATAGCCTATGTCAAAGATCCTAAATTCCATTGTAAGACCAAACACATAGATATCCGCTAAAAATTTGCAAAAGACTATGATAAGACCAAGAAGGTAGACATAAGGTACATATCTACGCATGAGATGATAGCGGATCCGCTTACGAAGGCAATCCCCAGAGATGTGTTTTACAAACACTTATCATCTCAAGGATTGCGTAAGAGCTGAGTTGTACCAATGTAAATTCCCATGTCTGTAAATGATCAAATTCAATAAAAGAATAAGTTCTTTTTCAACATTGCATATGAAATTTTAAGAAATGTTTGTGTACATTTTTGAAATCTCAGCTAGATTTTCTAGTATGTCGGACAGATTGAGGTTGGCTCTCTCACATGAGCAACCGCCTTTATTATATCAGACGGATAAAATAAAGATGAGACCTGTTTAAAGTCAAAATCATCAGACGGATGATTTAGAGTCATGACTTAAACAAAATGGTCGTATAAAAGATCTGCATCATATGGATGCTTACAAAAGATCTAAGAGGATTTTTGAAATCCTATCTGTCTTATGCAGGATGTGGGTCCAGAAGATTATTTGAGTAGCAAAAGGGACTCAAAATCAGACATTATGGTGTCTGATCATCATCCTTACAACATCATTAAGACATACGCTCCCTGGGGAAGGAGTGATGTTGTAATACGTATTCATACTACGTATGCATTTTGACCATTGGGTTAGAATAGAAATTGTGTTTACTATTATGTGAGACCCAAAGACCACATGGGTCTTAACTCGTTACCCTTATGGACTCTAATTGGTTTCTTAAGATTTGACTGGGTGATTGCTATCTTAGCATGTTGCTTATGGACTATGGTTAATTCGGTCTGGCGGGGCATGTTAGAAAAGCGAGTCAAGTCAAGATCAAAAGGATCGCAAGAAGAGGAAGATTAATTTCATATTCACATTTGGACTTTAGAGATTCAAAGCTGGCCAGCCAATTGTAATCCAGATGGGATTCAATTGTTGAATATAAAGTATAAGAAATGTGAAGAAATAATCTAGGGTAAAGCATGCGTTGATCTACTCAACTTTGCACCTCGAGGAGTGTTGTGTATCTCTAACAAGTGCACAACAGCGGACTCTATGCGCATGACGGTCACACGGCCTATTTCTCGGTATGATAAACAGAAGAGTTAAAGTAAAAGATGTTTCCTTACAATCCCCTCAAGTGTGAGTGTGAGATGTTAGATATGGACGACATGAATACACCCATGAGGGGATGTATGAGGGTATACGGACCTCAGATGTCGCTTGCACGAAAGCGTGCGCAGAGGGAACCTTTTCTCGTGTGAAAAGGACCACTCGATAAGTGGAAAAAGCCACTCGATAAGTGGAAAAAGTCACTTTATAAGTGCATAAAGGCACTTGATAAGTGAATGAAGAAGAGGATAAATGAATGTGCTAATATAGGCTAATAAGCTTATAATTGGTTATTTCCTACAATAACCACCCCTAAAGCCTATAAATAGGACCCAAGGGTAAGGCATTCATACTACACTTTCCATGCCATAAGTTTGCAAAAGGCATCTTATGTTCTTCTTCTCCCTTCCATTAAAATCCTCTTCTAAATAGAGATTTAGGCGGTGAAACTCTGCTTCGATCCTCCGTAACGAAGAATCGACCGTTGTGGCAAATCTGAGGGCGAAGTTCTGAGATTACGGTGCCGCGTACGCAAGCGTAAGTCTCTACTTCATTATTCGATCCTAACGTCCTTGTTTTGACAGGATCCAACAGTGGGTCCATAGTAAAGTATTGTGTTTCTTTTGGTTATAATAGGGATGTGAAAGTTGGATGAGAAAAGTAGGAAGTGGATTAAGTAATAATAAACTATTATATTTTAATATAAAAATTAAAGGTGGCGTCTCGCGATTGGCTGGGATGAGTGGGCCCCAACTTTCCATGGGTTGCTCAGACGTAATCCCCGCGAATTGGGGGGATTTTAGGGGCTGCTTGGTTGCCTCCACGTAGGAGAGAGAGGGGAGCAAAGCAGCCGGTCTTTGCAGCTGCTCAAAGAAACAAAACCGAGGAAAGCATCTAAGGATTCCTCCAAACAGTAGAGGAATTGACGCTCTACAGTGCAAAATTGCACTTTATCGAACCGAAGCAACCAAAGAATTCGGCAAAGAAACAGGCCCTAACCGACAGTTTTCCTTGGTTGCCTAGTTATCCACCCAAAAAAGATTGCTGCAAGATCTAGAGGAATGATACTCCATTAGTTATTGCAGTATGATGTTTGAATTAGTTGCCATTTTTGAAGATCAAATAGAACCAATGGTTTAAAATTATAGATTTATAATTCTTTAATAGCAGACAGACGTGTGTGTGTGTGTGTGTGTGTGTGTGTGTAATCATTAGTTTACAGAAATAGACAATTGTTTCTCTCCAATTGTTGTAGAAAAGTTTTCGTATCCAAGGAACTGTTTAAACTAAGGGCCTGTTCTTTTCAACGAATGTTGGGGAAGTAAAGCTCGTTCGACACTGTTCATCATCTGACGCCGGGATTCCATGCCCACATTCTCGCGTGCTGTTCTTTTGGAATTTGGAAGAGGGTCGGATTCTTGCAGACATGTCGCTTGGTTGTGAAAATCCACGGGCTCAAAAAAACCGGAGCAAAATACCACCGATTACAGAGGATTCCCACTTTATGGGCCCCCTCGCTCTCCATTCGACGCGCGCTTTCTTTTTTTTCCGCGTTGGTTCGTTGCTGGGGAGTGATAACACGTGGGGCCCCTCTTTATGTACACCCTTGATTACAAATTTCATGCACTTTTAATTATTTTAAGTATTATTTAATTAGTATATTAATTACTTAATTATTTTAAGTTTAGATACAAATATCACTCAAAAAATTTGAGTGGACCCCACACAACTTTCATTATCCAACTTTCTTCAACCAAAAGAACACACTACACGGAGTGGGACCCATCTCAAATTTCCAACTCCACAATCCAACCTCACTTTCCAACAAAAGAACACACTACACACCAATTTCTCTCTCATCAGAGTCCACCCTTCCCCAACTTTCCCAATTATACTTTCCAACAAAAGAACAGGCCCTAAGCATCATGGAACTTATTCGTGGGTTAGTAAACCATTTTCTCTACAAGTTAAGATTCGGATTCTTCAACATCAAATTCGATTTTTTGCATCCAACTTCGATTCATTCCATTCAACTACCACTTATCAATAGTAGAGATTTTGGTCTCAAGATATGCTTTTTTTTTCAATGTTAATCTCATTTTCCATCTATTTTCGCTCTGTTTTTCGATCAGCCAGGGGAAAGTTTGCCAATATTTTCTCAAGATGATCATCATCATCCTACATTGAAACAAGGAAATCACCTCAAGAGCCTCATGATTCACTGCTCTATATATAAAAATTTTGGCACATAAAAATCTCAATTTTCAAACAAACCTCATAGTTTCTTCATGTGGTGTTGATGCATGGCATCTCGCTGAGCCGTGATCCAACTGGTAGGGGGTGGAATCTGACTTTGGGATGAGTATTCCAGTAATAGAGAGTCCGGACAAGACGGTTTTGTCGGGCTAGTCTTCATCCCCAGGACCTGGAAAAGAGAGGAAAGTACGTCAGAGGACCAGGAGGAAAACCCCCCGGGTCATGGAACGGACCCCCGATTACCCTCCGATGTCTAAGTCAGTCACTGGTAAAGGGAATGAGGTGATGGGTGTAGGATAGGCCGTGGGCATGTGAGGCGTATGGATGAGCCCGTGTTGTAGGCGTCTCCATTTAGCCATGTGAGTTATGGTTTTGGGAGCCTATGGAAGGCGTACCCTCTTGACAGAAGTGATCTACTGTTTAAATAGAGCCTGGAGAGAACATGTCACGTCATACAGTCATGAAAATTGCGGACCTTTAGGCATAACTGTCTCTTGTAAATAAGGCAAGTGGACCGATAAGGCAGGAAGTAATTATTGCGTCTGCAAATAAGGTGGGTCGTTATTGACGCGTCACGTGGAGATCAAATGCTCGCTGATGTGAATGGTCTGTGAAGAATGCGATCCATCCGCATACGATCATGCCACGTGGATGGAGCGGGATGATCTTGCCATGTAGGTGCTTAGGCTCACTAGCTAAAGATACCGACCTCGGATGGTGATTTCATCTTTGTAGGAGTGTGCTGACCTAAGATAGCGAGGTCATCTTTGTAAAGGGGCATCTTTCTAGGAGCTGAATTAGGGTGTAATTGCTAATGTTATTTGTGTGGAGCATGGCTGTTAATGAGCTAACATCTGGTAGTGAGGTCATCCTAGAAGAGATGAGAGAGTCGGCCACACAGATATCAGTACTGCAGAGATCACGACGGGTCCCAGCTATCGAGCTCAACTGGGCCCCATCTCTAGTGGGTCCATGCCTAAACATGTATCTACAATTTTACTTCGTCTTCTAGCTCAACGAAGTGGAGAGACAAGGAGATAAAATCGAAGGAGAGAGACTTACTTTGTCTGTAAGGCATCATATGGGGAAGTTAATCATGGCTGTTGATGCAGGCGCATGCACCTTGAAATGTGAAGAGACAGATTCAATGTGATGAACATGTAATGTGGGATTTGAGTAGACATGGTCATTTTTCAAAGAATTTCTGATGTGGCAGATGTTGATTTGCAGTTGGTGGAAAAGATGGAAGTTGGTTAGTCGTGACGAATGGCTTAAGGTGTTTCAATCTGACGGTTACCTTCGTTTCATGCCGTTCCTTGTGCAGTTTATAAAATGTCGTGAAAGCAGCAGCTATTCGTGCTTGCACTTTTGCTTCTTTGTCTTCTTGTCATCTGCTCTCTTCTTGCAACAAGATAATGTAAACATGGAGTAGCTTCACTTACTCTCAGACCACGCCATTTGAGCCTTGGCCATCATCACCATTGGAGAGCTCACCATCCTTGGTTGAGACTTCTTTGAGCAAAGGTCCAAGCAAAGGGAGGAATCACTTCATCGAGTATCTAGGGGGAAAAGAGGTGTCGACTTGGTCCAGGAGGGTGGACATGATTTTTGTTGTGGCAAGGAGGTGATGGCCGTGTCACAGTGGTGCTCAGGCTGTGTGGTCTGTTCATCACCAGCCTATTGTCGAGGCTAACTCATAACCTCAAGCGGTTCCTGAGCTGTGCTCTCCAGTGATCCATGATAGGGATGAAGAGGTTGAAGCCCACCACGTTCCTCTGGCCGAGTGTCTGTGGAAGGAGAAAGGAAGGGTAGACGAGTGGACATTCGCTGAACCGCCGCTAAAGAGGAGCAGGGTGGTGGCCCCACCACATGCATCAGGCCATCCACCACCTGAGCCGATGCATGCCCCTAGCCTGGAGAGGGCCTGGGGTCAGAGAGCATGGTGGTGAGTCGGAAGGCATCGTCCAAACATAAGGTCGAGGACGTGTCTGAGCTCCTTGGCATATGGGCTCTTGAGTACATGTTGGCAGAGATTGGGAGGGCAGACGTCGGTCGTTCGGAGTCAGAGATTGACGGCTTTACCTGGGTGCTCCAATACATCAGTTGGGGACAAGCAGAGTTGTACCGCTATTTTCATAGCATTTTCCATTACAGAGGTCGAGTGTAGTTTTTAGAATAGAAGGTCATGTACCTCAGCATCTGGTCTGCATGTAGGGCTAGAACTAGAGGAGAGGGCCCGACTGTAGTGGGCCGAGGTGAAGATAGAAGAGCCAAGGAGGGCGGCTGCTTGGAAGTCCATCGGAGGGTCTGGTGATGGAGCTACGCCGGGTGAGGATGAGCCTGGCCCAGGGCTTGCTATGTAATTTTTTGCTTTTTCTTTTTGTGCTTGTAAGCCGTAGATATGTAATTTTGTAATCTTTTGCCAATGAATGAAAACGGTACTTTTGTCCACTGTTGTTTTGTCTAATGTACTATTTTTGGCTTGAGCTTAGGAGACTGACAGATAAGTCGCCTGCCTTGTGCATGCAGTGTTAGTATTGGGCCCAAGGGGTCCATGGCTCTGTACTCCTTCGTCGAGTGGTAGATTTGGATCAGACTTTGTAATCATGTTAGATAGACAGATGGATCTAAAGACAGTGATGCATGTACTTGGACTTCTGAGGAAGGTTCCCATGTGGGGCTCAGTGGAAGGAGGTGGCATGGTCTTGTATTAACTATTGATGTGAGACTCTCCTCAATAGAGGGGACTGACAAGGTTTTATCAAGCATAGATATTCTCACATACTTGAAAAAGATAGGTCAGATGACAGAAGACAAAAGAAATTGTTTGTCGACAATGGGACTCTGAGGTTGGACCAGCGGGTCCCCAGCTTAAGCTGGGGGCTAAGCATAGCACGACCAGAGTCATGTGCTGTTTGATAGTGTTGGGACACCGATGTCAAACCAGCAAGGCCCCCGGCTTGAGCTGGGGGTTAGGTTCAGTACGACCAGAGTCGAGTGCTGCTTTGTGATTTAGACATGGTAGGACCGTGGGGTCAGATGCCAGATGTTGGTTTTAGACATGGAACGACTGGAGTTGAGTGCCAGAGGTTGGTGCTAGGACCTTGAGGTCTCGACAACAGAGTCTGTGTAACCCTGATGCCTCAATAGCGGTTGCCCCGGCCATGCAAGGCATTTGATTCGGATGTGACATGACCGGAGTCAAGTGCCAAAGGTTAGTTTGGATGTGGCATGACCAGAGTCAAATCCCACAGGTCGGTTGGACGTGGCATGACCTCGTGGGGTCAAATGCTAGATGTCAGAGCTGTAGCTAATAGACTATGTTTGGACGTAGCACAGCCAAGGTTCGGCGGGAGGTCAAAGCTGTAGCCATGGTTTGCACCAGCTTGGGCCCCAACGTAACTAATGGCCTAGTTTCGACGTAGTATGACCTCGTGGGGTCGAATTCTAGAGGTCATATTTGACATGGCACGACTTGAGTCGAGTACCAGATGTCAATGTTGGGGCCCTCGGGGGAGCCTTGCCAACAGAGTTTGTGCTGCGACCTTTAGGTCTCGACAGCGAAAGTCGATGCTGGGACCCTCAGGGGAGTCTTGCCAATGGGTGCCCTGGCCTGGGCAAGTCTGTTTCAGGCATAACAAGGTCTGGACTGACTGCTAAATGTTGGAGTTGCTCATCATGCTAAGTCACTAAGGTTGGACCAACGGGAGCCCCAACCTGAGCTAGGGACGCTGTTGAAGGCAACACCATTAAGCGAGGGGATGAACTGTTGGATGCAACTCAATCTGGAACGAGTGCTACTTGATGCTTGCTCTGCTGGGTCATTGAGGTCGGACCAGCAGAGGCCCTAGTATGGACTATAGGATATGACTTCCCACTTTCTATAGAGCTCTGCCATAAGAGCTCGGGAATGAAGTTGCGATGCAGGCCTTTTCTGCACTTAAGGTCGAGCTGATTTGCAGGTTAGAGATATGCCATGAGTTCAGTCATTCCAAGCTCTGGAATTTCTCTTGGGTGTCTACTGCTAAGATCATCCTCATAGAGCATAGCTGTTGAGGAGCCGACCTTGGGTTTAACTGCTAGGATTGTCATTGTAGAGCATAACCCGTTAATGAGTTGACCGTGGGTAAATCGTCGAGGCCGTCCCTATGATGAGTAGCTGTAAGGAGCCGACCTGCTAGATGCCATTATTGTGAAGCATAGATGTTAGGGAGACAACCATGAATGTAACCATGTAGGTCGTCCTTATAGAGTGTAACTCATGAAGGAGCGAATCATGGGTGTAAGTGTGGCTCGTTTAGGACTAGACCTAGGGTAGTCCCTAAGAACCTATCTGGCCTTCCTTTCGTCTATAGGGATGATGGTGAAGAGGTTAGATCAAGATGCTGAAGGAGATATTGGACCGAGAGCCTATGCAACGATTGTTATCACAAGGCCATCCCTCTTGTGCCAACCGTTGATGCATGGAGTCTTGCTGAGTTGGGGTCCAGTCGATGGGGCATGGAATTCGAATTTAAGATGAGTATTCCAGCAATAAAGAGTGCAAACAGGATGGGTTTGTCAGGCCAGCCTTCTTCTCTCCGAGACTTGAAAAAGAGAAGGAAAGACGTTATAGGACCAGGGGACAAACCCCCCCCAGTCAGGGGGGAACCACTGACTTTGCTCCGATGCCCAAGTCAGGCGCTGCTGGAGGGAAGGACGTGATAGGCATACAATATCCCATGGGTGTGTGAGATGTATAGATGAGCCCGCGTTGTAGGCGCCTCCGTTTAGCCCTGGGAGTTAGGATTTTGTCAGGCCAGCCTTCTTCTCTCCGAGACTTGAAAAAGAGAAGGAAAGGCGTTATAGGACCGGGGGACAAACCCCCCCAGTCAGGGGGAGAACCGCTGAATATGATCCGATGACCAAGTCAGGCGTTGGTGGAGGGAAGGACATGATGGGCATAAGATAGCCCATGGGTGTGTGAGGTGTATGGATGAGCCCGCATTGTAGGCACCTCCGTTTAGCCATGGGAGTTAGGGTTTTGGGAGCTTGTGGAAGGCGTACCCTTGAGAGACATACCTCGTGGTGAAATTTACCTACTATTAATATCGAGCCTGGAAAAACATGTCACGTCACGCAGTTATGGAGATTGCGGATCCATAGGCGTAACTGTCTCGCACAAATAAGGCAAGTGGGCTGATAAGGTAGGTTGTAATGTTCGTGTCTACAGATAAGGCGTGCCGTTATTGACATGTCCTGTGGAGATTGATTGCTCGCTGACGTGGATGGCCTGGGGAGAAGGTGATTCGTCTGCCTAAGATTGTGTCGTGTGGATGGAGCGGGCTGATCATAAAGGGCCGACGTTTAGGCCCACGTGGCTTAAGATGTCGACCTCGGATTGCAAGATCGCCCCGGTAGGAGTATGCTAAATCGGGTAGCGAGGTTGTTTATGTAAAGAGGCCTCTGTTTAGGAGCCAAACTAGGGCTCAACAGTTAAGGTTGTCTATGTGGAGTGTGGCTATTAAGGAGCCGACTATGGGTGTGGCCGATTAGGTTGTCATGTAGAGAGGAGCTGCCGAAGGGAGCCAACCTCAGGTAGCGAGGTCATCCTAGAAGAGTTGAGGGAGTCGACCTTGGGGAGGTCGGCCATGCAGAGCTGCACTGTGGCCAGATCGGACTGAACTGTTAAGCTGATGTCAATAGGTCCTCGAAGGAGGGTAGCTCATGGCGGGTCCTATCAATCGAGCTTGGCTGGGCCCAGTCCAAAACGGTACCTACTTGTGGAATCTACTCTATAAAGGATGAGGATTTTGAATCTTATCCTACAAGTACAAATCTTTGTCCTACGTGGCAAGTTTGTACTAGGTGGCAATGACAATGTGGGGGGGCTTAAATTTTGGAGGAAAACTTAAATTTGGGTGGAAACTTGAAATTTTGAGGAAAATCTTGAAATTTGGGGGAACTTGAAATTTTTTTTTTTTGGGGGGGGGGGGGGGGGGGGGGGGGGTGGTGGAGTTGGGGGGGGACTCAGTCATTAAATAAACCGTGACCTATAGGCACGGGTAATGACTATGATCTTCTATATAATGCATCTCAATAAACACTTCACACATTCGCTAAAGAAATAAGAACGATGGGCTCCGATTCAACATTGGGCTTTGGGTCACATCTGATGTTGGGTTCACCAACAAGAGCAGGCACGAATTCAATTTTTCCTAAAGATGTTTTGAAGATCAACATGCTTTTACTTCATGCTTTCATTCTTGCCTTCTTGGGGGATCTTGATTCGTTTTTAATGGGGTCAAGAAAACGAAGAGAGGGTGAAGGCAAATATAAGGGAAGAGTGCAATCTATTTTATTTATTTTATTTATTTTATTTTCCTATTTCAATCAGTTTTTTGTTTTTCCATTTTCTTTTCCCTCTTTGGGATTGTTAATTTGATTATTGATGGGTTGATAGGTTTATGAAACAAGTTGTCTTAATTAATAAATTGAACACTGCAAATAATTTAAGCAATTTATAAGATAAGACATTTTTGATGATCATTTCACATTTGCAATCTCCAAGATTGGCCAAGGCAAACAATTATTTTACAGAAAAAAAGGCTAATTAATTATTTGTCTTCTAAACCGTGACAGGGAAAAAATAAAACCGTTATTTTGAAGGGAGAAAACGCAAATTCGAAAAAAAGAAGAAGCATAATACTGTTGGATGATGATGAACTCAAGAGAGAAAGAGACAAGATTTCTTAGCAAAAGAATCAATCACAATAGCTAAGAGCCATGGTGCTCTATTTATATATCGCATAGTGGGGAGGCCAAAAGCCTCTAGGAGACCAAGGGTCCCCATTACTCTAAGTAATGGGGCCTAATGAATGGGTAATGAAGGAGGGGAGGCCAAAGGCCTCCCTCATTCATAACACTCCCCCTTACACATTCATGACTTCGGTCTCAGCTACTGAGGCAAGGGGTGGATACTTCTGGATCCAGAGTAAGTGTGTTTGCCTCGTTAAAACCTTAGCTGTGGAAAACCCAGTGGGAAAACCCAACAGCTTAAGGAAAAAGAGTGCAACCCACATGTTACTCCCCCTGATCCGTACAAGCTTCAGGCTTGCAGGTCTTTCAACTGTCGCATACCAATGTTCTTTACAAGCTTTACAAAAGTACATTTAGGCAATGCCTTAGTAAAAAGACCAGCTAGGTTGTTGCATGACTGGATCTGTCGAACTTCAATCTGCTTGTCGTTCTTCTGCTCGTGCGTCCAGAAAAACTTGGGAGAAATGTGCTTTGTCCTGTCGCCTTTGATGTAGCCCTTCTGAAGCTGAGCAATGCACCGGCGTTGTCTTCGAATAGGGCAGTAGGCTCCAGATCACCGGTCTTCAGGCCAGTGGATTGGAGAATGTGTTGGACGACGGAGCGTAGCCAAAAACATTCTCTGCTCGCTTCATGGATCGCGATGAGCTCTGCATGGTTAGAAGATGTAGCAGTAGTGGTTTGTTTTACCGATCTCCAGGAGATAGCAGTACCTCCGTAGGTAAAGACAAAACCAGTCTGTGATTTTGCCGTATGCGGATCTGAAAGATAGCCTGCATCGGCATAACCAAGTAACTGTGAGGAGGCACCTCTCTGGTAGTAAAGTCCAAGGTCTACGGAACCCTGGAGGTATCGCAGAAGATGCTTTACTCCATTCCAGTGGCGCTTTGTAGGCGATGCACTGTGTCTGGCTAGGAGATTGACTGCAAACGCTATATCGGGACGCGTGCAGTTAGCCAGATAGAGAAGTGCACCAATGGCACTTAGGTAGGGTACTTCTGGACCCAGTATCTCCTCCCCCTCTTCCAGAGACCGGAAGGGGTCCTTTTGTACGTCTAATGATCTCACGACCATAGGGGTACATAAAGGATGACATTTATCCATTTGGAACTTATTTAAAAGCTTCCCGGTATAATTGGATTGATGTAGGAGGATTCCACCTCGTAGGTGTTCAATCTGTAAGCTAAGGCAATACTTCGTTCTGCCTAGGTCTTTCATTTCAAAAGTTTGCTTTAGCCTTGCAGATATCACATTAATCTCTGCTGGAGAGCCTATGAGATTTAAGTCATCAACGCAAACTGCTATGATGACGAATCCTTTTCCCGTTCTTTTGATAAAGATGCACGGGCAGACTTCGTTATTAGTGAATCCTTACTGTGCAAGGAAATCACTTAGTCTGTTATACCACATTTTGCCTGACTGTTTTAGTCCATACAAGGATCTATGTAGTCTAACAGAGAATACCTCCCGAGGTATCTCTTTCATCTCTGTGGGTAAGTTAAACCCATCTGGTAGTTTCATATAGATCTTTTTATCTAAATCGCCATAAAGATATGCAGTCACAACGTCCATGAGCTGCATTTCTAGGCTTACCAGAGATGATAGGCTTATTAAGAATCTGAATGTAATAGCGTCCATTACCGGGGAGTATGTATCTTCATAATCGATACCCGGTCTTTGGGAAAAACCCTTTGCTACAAGACGCGCCTTGTAGCGGACGATCAGATTTTGTTCATTTCTTTTTCTAATGAAAACCCACTTATATCCCATAGGTCTTACACCTACTGGTGTTTGGACTACAGGTCCAAAGACTTTGCGTTTCGAGAGTGAGTCCAGCTCTACTCTTATCGCCTCGTCCCACTTTGGCCAATCATCTCTGCGTTTACAATCCGCTAGAGAAAGTGGTTCGACGTCATCGTCGTATTCAGCGACGTGAACGGCAATAGTGAACGCAAAATCGTCGACGACGACTGTGCTATGTCGGTCCAGTACCTCCCCAGTACGTACAAAGTTTAATGATGTTTCTCCTAATGTTTCCTCTGCGGGGGAAATTAGGAGGGGAGAGGTAGCTGTCCTGAGCTCAGTATCATGTGGAGGGATAATCTTATTTTCACCAGGAATCTTCCTCTTTCGAGGAACTTTATCTTTTGAACCTGGTGGCCGTCCTCTTTTCAATTGAGGTACAACCATTTCTGCTGCGGGTGGATTGCATCCATTTATAGGGATGTCAATCCTAGCTGGAGTGTTAGCAGCAGGGACGTGTGAACGGACGATCTTCTGGTTGTCCGTGAATTTATCCGGCAATTGGTGTACTGTATTCTGGATGTGAAGGATCTTCAGGATCTCATCTTCACACAGATTTGTACGCGGATCATAAAAGGACAAAGACTTATTTTCCCAATTAATGGTCTCCGAAGCTTCAGGCTTCTTGGAATGTTTGCCCAACTTTGGAAAAGTTTTCTCATCGAATTCACAATCAGCAAGACGTGCCTTAAATGCGTCCCCCGTTAGGGGTTCTAGGTATCTAATAATCGAGGGTGAATCAAATCCAATATAGATTCCTAAACGACGTTGAGGCCCCATTTTGGTCCTCTGAGGTGGTGCTATTGGAACATAGACCGCACAACCAAATATTCTCAAATGAGATATATCTGGAGTTGAGCCGTATGCTAGTTGCATCGGAGATAATGTATTGCCTCCAGAGGGGCGTATCCTGATAAGAGATGCGGCATGCAGAATAGCATGCCCCCAAGCATCCACCGGCAATTGGGATTGCATAAGCAATGGACGTGCAATCCATTGGAGTCTCTTTATAAGGGACTCTGCTAATCCATTCTGGGTGTGAACATGAGCTACTGGATGTTCAACTTCTATACCCGTTGCCTGGCAATAGTCTTCGAAGACTTGAGATGTGAATTCGCCCGCATTATCAAGACGTAGTTTCTTGATATGGTTATCGGGGAAATGAGCACGTAACCTAATTATCTGTGCCAACAGCTTTGGAAAAGCTAGGTTACGGGTGGACAAGAGGCACACATAAGACCATTTTGTGGATGCATCTATTAGTACCATGAAGTACCGAAATGGGCCACTTGCGGGGTGAATAGGCCCGCAAATGTCACCATGTATCCTCTCAAGGAAGCCAGGAGACTCTAAACCCACTTTTAGGGGCGATGGTCTCGTTATTAGTTTCCCCTTGAAACAAGGGGGACAAGAAAATTCACCTTTCTGAAGAATCTTCTGGTTCTTCAAATCATGTCCGCGGGATTCAGATAAGATGCGTCGCATCAGAATAGATCCAGGGTGACCAAGTCTGTTATGCCATAGTTGAAATGGTGGCATTGGCTGGCACGTCTGGTGCTCAGTCATATTGGCTTCAACTGGTTGAATGTATGTTTGGTAGAGACCCGACGGGAGTCCCTTAAATATTTCGCAGATGGTCTTCTGGCCATCTTTACGAAGAGTGACATACATGTATTCAACCTTATTTTCATCTCTAGTTTCTAAGTGATATCCGTTTAAACGGATGTCCTTGAAACTTATGAGATTTCTATTTGATCTTGGAGAAAATAGTGCATTATTGATTTTTAGTCTTGTGTTATTTGGTAGCAATAATATTGCATCACCAGATCCTTCGATTATTTTGGACAGTCCTGAAATTGTAATGACAGGACCGTCATATTTACTTATGCTATTGAAATAGCATTCATCGCGAAGGATAGTGTGCGTCGAGGCACTGTCCACTAGGCACTCATACATCATCTATATAAGCCAAAAACGAAAATTTATTGATGGAAATGTAAAATGCATACATTCAAAATAAAAGATCGTCTTTATTAAGCATATTAGAGATGAAGCTACAATTTATTCTTTGAAAAGCATAGATAAAGATGAGGCTTAATCGAGCAGGTCGTCATTTTCGAAATCCTTGGAAGTGAACTTCGTCGGATTTTCCACATTTGCCATGTTTGTTTCAGGCGGAGGCTTCTGGCTCGCCTGATACAGTTCCTGGAAGTGGCGAGGTGTGCGACAGTTTCTGGACCAATTTCCAGTCATGCCACAACGATGACATTTGTCCTCCCATGTCTTCTTTGGATTTGACACTGTATCAGTGTTCTTACGTTTCCAAGTGAAGTTTTTCTTCCCTTTGTTATTCTTGCTTTGGGGAGGAGCAATGGCTGGTTTCATAGGGGCATTTCCTTTGTTCTTTCTGCCCCTCTTCTTGTTCTTCCACTTCGGGGGGTGAACACTGTGGGCTTCGGGAATAGGAGCTGAGCCTGCCAGGCGCTGGTTATGAGTGGCCAGTAAAAGGTCTCTATTCTGCTCTGCCCTAAGGAGGCAAGAGAGCAGTTCAGAGAACTTCGTGAAATTGCGTTCACGATACTGCTGCATGAGGATAGCATCTTTCTCGTGAAACGAGGTAAATGTCTTTTCCAACATGCGGTGCTCCGAGACTTCTTCACCACACAACTTCAGGCGTGAGGTGATGTTGTGAAGTGCTGAGTTGTACTCAGCAACGGACTTGTAGTCCTGAAGTCGGAGGTTCTCCCACTCATAGCTGGCACGCGGGAGTATGACATCAATTTGATGTCTGTAGCGTGCCTCTAACGCTGTCCATAACTCCAGAGGGTCCTCTACCGTCAAGTATTCGGCCTTCAGGGTCCGATCTATGTGTCGTCTGATATAGATAATGGCTTTCGCCTTATCCATGTCAGAGACAGTGGTAGAGGTACTGCCAGCTGAAAGGGCCGCTTCTGGGGCTTTGCTAGCAGATGCATCGGATGCTGCGGGAGCCGATGATTGGGCCACTGCGGGGGCCAGAATGGAGTGCAGGAGCGCCATGGAGCGCAAGTGGAACTTCAGGTCCACTCACCAGCTCAAGTAATTCTTGCCAGCTGCATCGAGCACATCGAAATCGACGCTTGCCAATTTGGCCATTTTATCTATGCAATTTAAAGATAATCATGAATTAAAATAAATTCAACAAACCATGCATAAATTAATAAGTAAAAATGCGGGGATCGGCCAGATACCCAAAATAATAAACAGTCCAAAGTTCGATTACAGTCCAAAGAAAAGAGATTGAAAAATACAACTTTGGAAACCCCGGGTGGGTCCCTATTTCTGCATCCGTCTTCTTATGCTGTTGCATCGAGCTTTGGCTTACACAGTCATGAATCGACTCCTTGCGGTCCAGCGGACGCGGCCAGGGAATTGACTAAGCCAGGACCACTTGTTACCCAGTCAAGCTAGGTTGGTCCAGCAAACTTAGCCAAGCACATTGACCGACATCATGATCCATTGAAGGAGTTTTCATCAATTCTATGTGCTGTTGCATCGAGCTTGGGCTTTTAAATACAAATTTCCTCACTTACAAATTCTCTCAAAAGATAATAAAAGTGCAAGGAAAGTAAATAGGTATACAATGGCCGATCCCGAAAAACACATTTTTACTTATTTTAAACATCCACGCAGTTTATATGCTACAGGCATAAATTAAACAACCACGCATATATCTCAAGCATAAAAAAATATGGAAAAAGTAAACTAGAAAATATAACTATCTCGTAGACCACGGGGAAACGTCATACACCGTTAGGTTAATTACCTAACGGCAGAGCGGTCTCAGGATCTTTGAGATGATTATATTTTTTTTTAAAAATTCTAGTAAACCATACATAATAATTTGCAAGAGAGATGTTTAAATAAATAGAGGAAATGTAATTATTGATTTTACAAAGTTTTTCTCATAAATTTCAATTTGCAAATTTAATTCTTCTTTAAAATTATGAAGAAGCCGAATTTCTGTAGAATTTTGTGGCTTCGGGCCAAAAATTATTTTTAGTATAAGCGCTTGTGGCCCGTTCCGCAGTTCTGCAAAGTTGTTTGTCGCAATTATTATGGCTTGGAGCCAAAAATAAACAATTAGCCTCGGCTTCAGGCCTCGGGCTCGGCCTCGGCCTCAGGGCTCAGCCTGCCATCGGCCTCGGCCTCAGGGCTCGGCCTCGGCATCAGGGCTCAGCCTGCCATCGGCCTTGGCCTCAGGGCTCGGCCTCGGCCTCAGGGCTCTTCCTCGGCCTCAGGGCTCGGCCTCGGCCTCAGGGCTCTTCCTCGGCCTCAGGCTGCCCCCTTTCAGCGGGGGGGGGGGGGGGGGGGGGGGGGGGGGGGGGGGGGGAGGGGAGGCCCCCCTCTCCACTGCAGGGGGGGCATGGTCGGCATTGTGGGAAGGCCCCCTCCTCCGTCAGGGGGGAGGGGAGGATTTCATTCCGGTTCTTCTTCCCACCGAAGAATTTTAATTGCAAAAGGAAAAATTTTTTCATAGAAAAAAAAAACTTTGTAATAGGGATAAATTTTTTTTTCTTTTATTAGACTAAATTTTTTTTACTTGTATATTAAAACAATGTAAAACTTATTTAGTCTAATTTTATCTACAGGATTATAGGGTTTTACCTCTAGATCAATGATCTAGGGAAGAACGCGACGATGATCCGTAGAAATAATAATCCAAGCTCCCGAACGCTTTTAGGATGCCGCAACGCTCCAACGAACCGCCGCAGCAACGTTAGATTCCTTGCGCGTAGGGATGAATGTAGATGAAACGCTCCAACGAATCGTCGCAGCAACCAAAGATTCCTTGCGCGTAGGGGATCAATTTGGTGTGGATTTAGGCTTGGATTCTTGCTCAAGGAAGAAATCGTGCTGATAACGTGTTGGATGATGATGAACTCAAGAGAGAAAGAGACAAGATTTCTTAGCAAAAGAATCAATCACAATAGCTAAGAGCCATGGTGCTCTATTTATATATCTCATAGTGGGGAGGCCAAAAGCCTCTAGGAGACCAAGGGTCCCCATTACTCTAAGTAATGGGGCCTAATGAATGGGTAATGAAGGAGGGGAGGCCAAAGGCCTCCCTCATTCATAACAAATACATTTTATTAAACATGTTAATGTTTTTTCTTTAACGGATTCTTAGAACATGAACAAGCCTGAGATCACAACAAAATGGCATAACTGAAACAAGAAATATTAAATGAGACCTAAAAACTTAAGCCAATAAATAGCGGCACCTTCTAAACCTCAAGGTAGGACATTTGAGTTTGGATATTAGTTTTCTGAAGGCCCATGATTCATATTAATTTGGTCCTGGATTAGGCTATAACAAACAAACATGATGAAACATGTGAACATACATGATTAGAAGATAAACATCTGTTTACGGGTGTTTTCTCACCACAGGGTCGTTGACCGGGATTTGTATGGTCAACGTGGTCAATGGGTTGATGTTGACCCCTTGGGAGTGCCGAATGCACGTGCTCTTGGCTCGGGTCGGGGTTGGCGACGGGGCCGTGCACTGGGTCGGGCAGGATGTTGGCTTCTGATTGAATCTGAGCGGAGGGGAAGCCTCGGCTCGGTTTTCGTGGGCTTGGCTCTTGGTCGGACTAGCGTCGAGGGGGTGGTCTCGGCGCCTCGGCCTTCTTTTTCCTGAACAGACGAGAAAACTCGTCAGGGTGGCCGGACCTTGGTTCCGGCCGTATCCCCTCCGATGCCTAAGTCAGATCGGGGTCTGAAGGATACTCAGCGAGGGTTGGCACGACTCGAGAGGAGATCGGTGCGCTGACCCACGGCGCGAGCAAGGGGAGGGGGAAGGTTCAATGGACGAAAAGCCAAGGTCGTTGATGGAGTACCTTCGGTTAGGATACCTGAAGTCCGATCCTCTGCTCTGTTTTCCCTCTGGTCCCTTTATAGGTGGCTCTGCCGTGATCGCCTCTTGCCCATGTTGCCGTCACGCCGCTCCTCTCAACGGCGCCGGCCCGTGACATGGGAAGCCGTCTGCCCCTCGCCTTACCGTTATGTCGTGCGCCGTCCGCCGCTACACCCCCTCCCGGTCCGTCTCCATGATGATGCCTGCCAGTGTCGATGGCCAGCCCATTCCGGGGCGCCTTGACGTGCATTTAATTCCTCACTCCGGGGCGCCCTGACGGACATTTAATGCCCCATTCCTTGGGGGAGTGGTTCCCATCGAGGATCGTGTGCCAATTTGAGAGTCTTCGGAGGCCTTATTGATTGAGCCGTGTTTTCTCCGTGGGCCTCATCTGGCGGGGCCCAACCTTACTAGTGGGCTTCCCGTCCATAGCCTGATTTCGGGCTTCTTCAAAATAGTCGTATCAATTGCCCCCATCGTCCGAGCCGTTCGGGTTTAGCCGGCCCGGTTCGGGCGATGTGACTATTAAGGATTTGTCAGGCGCGTCAGTCGAGGCCAGCCCATTAAATGGGGGTCATCATGACGCGATCGATTCGATCTTTTCTTAGCACGGGTTTCGAAACGCCATCGACCCTTGGATGCCACCACCTGTCCTACCCCAGACGGTTCGAATTCCAGGATTGCCTCGTATATAAGGTGCCGGTCTCCCAGACTTCAATCCCTTCGCGTTCTTCTGATTTCGTCTTCTCCGGCTTCCTCCTTCCGTCACTCTTCTCCCTGCGACTCCTTTTCAAGGTAACCCCCTCCTTTCCTTTTGGTCTCATGACCATGCTTAGAATTGGCAGGTCGGTGTCAGGGCCTGGGGGTCCTTCGGCACTCGGATCTGGTGATGTCCGGCCTTCGGGGCCCGGAGCCCCTTCGGGGGCTAATTTGTTTCGGGATAAGGGGAACGGCAAACTCTATACGGACCCTGTCGGCGATGACGTGGCCCGGGCCGTTGAGAGATATGATGTTCCCCCAGTAGTCCTAAGTTCTCCGTCTATGGTGACTTTCTCTGTGGTCGCGGAAATTTGGGAAAGGTGTTTGTGTCACCCGTACGACGTCCGGGTCCCCTTTTTTGACGAGTGGATCTGCTTTCCTCGGGGTAACGAAGTTGGCGTTTATGTCGAAAGCTTTCGCCTAGGCCTTCGTTTCCCCCTTCATCCCTTCATCATCCTCTTCATGGAGCGCCTGACGGTATCATTATGCCAGCTGACCCCGTACTCCGTGGCAGTGCTGACTGGATTTATCATGCGCTGCCGTGCCCATGGCATTGAGCCGTCCCTTCCACTTCTCTTCCATTACTATTGGGTCCAGACAGTCGGCCAAAGGTCGTGGCAGCACCTCCGGGCTCGTGCGGGGAGGGAATGCATGCTCGGTCTGCCCCGTTGGGTGGGGGACTGGAGCTCAAATTACGTCTTCGTCGTCTTTCCTGATGATGCTGAGATTTTGACAGGCTGGGGAGGGCTATGTCAGCATGACTTGTCGTTGGCCCTCTCCGAGGCCGACCAGGCAGCGGCTCGGCTGCTGTCGTCTCTCACTTTAGAGGAGAGGTCGGTCTGGCCCCTGCTGGACGACCTGCTTCTCAAGACCGTTTTATGGTCCCCTGGTAGGCCCACCCCTTCTTCCTGTTGCTCCTTTTGCTCACCCTGATCTTTTCCTCTTCTGCAGATATGACCGGACGCGAATTCACCCGCAACGTCGATGAACTCATCCGGAGAGGTTCGAGCCGGAACCGAGGGAATCCCTTGGGCCAAGCGCCTCTCCGCACCGTTGATGAAGAGGTGCGGCATGCCGAGCCGACCGTGGGTAGAGTGGAGCCTGTGGCTGTGACGATCACCCTCCCCCCGGTTGTGGAGAATTTTCCCGAAGGCGAGGCTCCGAGGGCCAAGCTTCCCTGCCCTGCCCCAATGGAGGGGAGAGGAAAGGGTGCCGATCCCCTCCTCCGGGCGCCCTCGGGGGGTCGTGATGTGGGACGTAAGCGCTCTCCTCCCACCTCCGCCGGTCCCGGTGAAAGGAAGAGGCGGAAGGACGGTGGGGAGGCCCGCGCCCCGGTGGTCCCCGGAGCGTCACCGATCTCTGGCGAGGCCCTCCCACTGACCTTGGCGACCACTGCCACTGTCTCGGCCGAACCTTCCCTGATGGGGGCCGGCGGCATGCTGGCGAATGCCCTGGCGGTCCCCGAGTTTGCCCCCGGGGACTCGATGTTTGTCGATCAGACCATGGCTAACCAGCTGGCGCACGGCTCGGTCCTCCTGAGGGATCGAGCTCTGCTGGAAAGAGCTCATGTCGACAAGCTGTCGGACACCCTGGTCTGGCAGCTACAACAGGTTCGGTTGCCCTACCGATTTTGATTCGGTCTCTCTATTATCCCTTGCATAACTTCTTTCTTTGCGCAGGTCACCACGATGGCCGTCGAGGTGCAATATCGCGCGGCCCGGGCGAGGGAGCTGGAGGAGACCTTGGTCCGAGAGCGTGCACGGGCCGGGGACACCGAGGTGGCCCTCCAAGAGGCGCGCATGGAGGTTCGCCACTTGCGATGCTGGGTGGACGAGCTCGCCGGTCAGGTGATGGATCTCCGGGGCGAGCTGGACGATGCTCAGAGATCATCCCAAGGGGCGGAGGAGGCGTTCTACCAGGAGAGGAGCGATCTCCGGAGCGAGCTGGCGGACCTGCGTGAGATGACCAGGTTCGTCAACGAGGTGGAGCGGGGCACCGGCGGGGTCCTGGGGGAAAGGATCACGGAGGTTCTTAGGGAGGCCTTCAGTTCCTACGAGGACCTCCTTGCCCCTCGGATCGTTGACGTCATCCGGGATTCCTTCCACCGGTTCGCGGAGCACGCCCGGCAGTCGTTTCCGCCTGCTGATCCCCCGCGCTCCGAGCAGGGCGATGTCCCCGAGGACGCTTCCTCCCGTGCCCCAGGGTCTTAGGCCCTTGTATCCCTACCCCCTGTTTTTCTCCCTTTTTTGGTTTGGGCCTGTAATTTTGAACAAGCTTGATTTATACAATTCCGCTGCTGGGGGTCTTCCGCCCCGCGGGGACCCTCGGCCCTTTACTGTTTCTTTATCATAGTCCTTCTTGTTGTCGTAACGTTTGGTCTGCTTAAATAGTCGCCCCACAGGAGGCTGGGCTGTTCCCTGTCTCGCGGTCAGGGCCAAACAACCAGCGAACAGGTCGGCCCGGCGGCCCCATGCAAACCCAGCTACGACAAACAACCTAGTATAAGGACATGACTGACACTAACGCCGTCCGACCACCTGACAAAGCACCCCCAGCCCGCTGCGACCACTGATAGTTAATGCTTTCGGCCCTGACGCCCTGACAAAAGCGCCCATGGCCGTTGCGCCTTCTGACAAAAGCGAGGCAGACACTCCTGTTCCTGACATCCTCGTCCGATGCTTCCGCTGACAGCCGGTCCAGCTCAGCACGACGAGTCAGCATGCCAGGTCAGCCCACCTAATCGTCTCACACCAGGTATAAATACCCCCTCACTTCCTACGGTGAGGGGGGGGGGGGGGCAAATTCACTCTCAATCCCATTATTCACACATGAGAGCAAAGGTCGCCCATATCTTTGTTCTCCCACTCATAGCTCGTCACGTACGGTCGACACACCCTCAGTCCGACCTGCGTGCCCAGCCCCCGCTTTAAGTCCCGTTACTGACTTAGGCATTGGAGAGGCTAAGGGTTGGACCCCAACCCGGTCTTTCTGACGAGTTGCTCGTGGTGCAAGGTAGCTCGCCCCTTGGCCGAGATTCGCCTTCGGCTCCCGCCCTCCGATCTTCCTCCTCCGCATCCGGCGGGATTCGACTCCGTGGTCTGCTCCAGCGGCAAGTTTAGCCTCTTCTCCCCACTAATCACCTGTCAAAAAGCCTACCTAAATCCACTTATCAATATAACCACCGTGCTCTTGGTTCCCCCTGATACAAATCTATTATACGCGAGTTCTACCCCGCAACACTTCTTGCTGTCGTAACGTTTGGTCTGCTTAAATAGTCGCCCCGCAGGAGGCTGGGCTGTTCCCTGTCCCGCGGTCAGTAGGGTCGGCCGTTCTCGGCTAAAGGGGCTGTCCCTCGGCTTAAGATCTGCCGTGTCTCTCACCCGGGGGAGTTGCCCCTAGCCCTCCAGGCGCGTGGGTCCTTGAGTCGCCGAGGGGTCTGCCCCCCGGCTTGTAACCATCGACACCACCTCCTTCCGGGGGAGTTTCCCCCAGCCCTCCAGGCGCGTGGGTCCTTGAATCGCCGAGGGGTCTGCCCCCCGGCTTGTAACCATCGACGCCACCTCCTTCCGGGGGAGTTGCCCCCAGACCTTATGGATGGGCGGGTCATTCGGCTGGCGAGGGAAGCTATCCCTCGGCTTACGACCGACCGATGTCCCCGTCTGCTGGGTGAGTTTCCCCCAGCCTTACGAGCAGGAGGGTCATTCGGTCGGCGAGGGAAGCTATCCCTCGGCTTACGACCGACTGATGTCTCCGTCTACTGGGGGAGTTGCCCCCAGCCTTACGAGCGGGAGGGTCGTTCGGTCGGCGAGGGAAGCTATCCCTCGGCTTACGACCGACCGATGTCCCCGTCTGCTGGGAGAGTTGCCCCCAGCCTTACGAGCGGGAGGGTCGTTCGGTCGACGAGGGAAGCTATCCCTCAGCTTACGACCGACTGATGTCCCCATCTACTGGGGGAGTTGCCCCCAGCCTTACGAGCAGGCATTTAGATCGGCCCGCTGGGGGTTGCCCCTAGCCTTATGGCCGGTCGTCTTGGTCTGGGGCTCCCGGCCTGCCGAGTTGAAGCCATCCCTTAGGGAGTGGAGATTGAGTTCCCCATCATGCCATTCATCAAAAAGAGGAAAAGGAGACCGCGTATGCATCAACAAGGATTCTTCTTCTTCTTCATCCCACAGCGCAGTACATTTTGGAGGAAAATAAGCAAAAGATACTAGGAGTCTCGGGCGAGACTGCCCCCTGCCCGGTGAGGTCGCGGACGTCGGTCTCGTCCGCTTACTCGATAATGCGTAGGGGCGCCTGGACCACATTCACCTTCTTCCCTTTGTCCAGCTGCCTGGACGTCCCCTCGTCGGGGGCGGGGTTGTCGGTGAAGTTCTTTAGATGGCCCGACTGACTAGCTTCTCTATATCTTTCTTCAGATGCCAGCAGTCGTCAGTGTCGTGGCCGTTGTCCTTATGATATTTGCAGTATTTTTCTTCGTCTCTCCCCCCTTTTCATCTTTGGAGGAGGTCGGTTCATGCGCCCCTCCTTCTGCGCCTGCGCGAGGACCACATCCGGGGCAGCGTTCAGCTGGGCGTGCCGCGGGTCCTCTCTCCGCTGCTTACCATGGGCCCTTTTCTCCAGTCGTCGTTCTTTCGAGCCGCGGCAGTCACCCTCATCGCGTCGGGATCCTCGCTTGGCCCTTCCTTCGTCGACGGCCAGGGCCTCCTCCGTCAGCATGAAGCGCTCAGCTCGTGCCATGACCCCGGCAAGGTCCTTGGGGGGTCGTTGTGCAGCGACTTCTTCAGGCCCCGATGCCGTAACCCCTTCTTCAGGGCCATCTTTACTACCAGCTCGGGGAAGCTTTCTACATTGAGTCGATCTGTGTTGAAGCGGCGCATGAAGTGCTTCAGGGATTCCCCGGGACCCTGCACCATATTAAACAAAAGTTCCGACTCCGGCCTTACCTGCCGTCCGGCCATGAACTGTCTGCAGAACAGCTGGGTGAGCTCCTCGAAGCTATCGATGGATCGATTGGGCAGGCTATGGTACCAGGTCCTCGCCGCTTTCCGGAGGGTTGAATAAAAACCTCTACATAGCAGGGTGTCGTCCGCCCCCTGAAATGCCATGACCCCTTCATAGTCCATTACGTGGTCAGCAGGATCGCCCATGCCGTCGTACTTCTCCAGCGTTGGCACCTTGAAACTCGAGGGCACTCATGCCTCCATTATCATGCGAGTCAGGGGGCATCACTCACCATTAACGCCCCCCGGCCGTCCCCCTTCGTTTGTCTTGCGCTCGTCGGGCGGCTGGACGGGTTCAGGCTTGGCTGCCCCTAGTGTCCCCCGAAGGTCGGGGGTGGGGCTCCTTCTGGGGGCATCCCTTTTTCTGCCCCGGCACTCCCACCTATCTTGCCTTGCCCGGGGGACTTTCGCTCAGACGGGACCGATCCAAAAATTCTCGGCGATCGTCCCGCCGGTGTCTGGACGAATATGATCGTTGGGTCGAGGCGGTCACCGACCTCCCCTTAGATTGCTCGAAGACCCTCCTGACCTCCTCGCGATACGAGGCGAGGGTGGGAGACCGCACTGGGTCGAAGCCTGGCATAGTGAATCGCCGCTCCTGGTTGGGACTTCCGTTCCCGTGGTCGGTGACCACGGCGGACCGCACGGATTGGTGGCCTCCTCCCCAGCGGTGGGCTTCGCTCAGCTCGTCTCCCTGGACGGGCGGGTCGCCAACAAGTTGCTGAATCGTGGCAGCCAACGTCCGGATGTTGGCGTTAGTCTCCTGAGCAAATGTGTGGAGCTGCTCTTGGGTGACCGATCGGGACTCATTTGTCCCCTCTGTAGTGTGACTGAGCTGATTTTCGGAGGGAATGTAATTTCCCTCCTCCTGGATGGGGGACATGCGCCCCGCTCCATTGCAAATGGTTTCCATTCCGGTGGTTCGATGTGTGCTTGCTTCGGTTCCCACATATGGCGCCAGATGTTTACGGGTGTTTTCTCACCACAGGGTCGTTGACCGGGATTTGTATGGTCAACGTGGTCAAGGGGTTGATGTTGACCCATTGGGAGTGCCGAATGCACGTGCTCTTGGCTCGGGTCGGGGTTGGCGACGGGGTCGTGCACTGGGTCGAGGCAGGATGTCGGCTTCTGATTGAATCCGAGCGGAGGGGAAGCCTCGGCTCGGTTTTCGTGGGCTTGGCTCCTGGTCGGACGAGCGTCGAGGGGTGGTCTCGGCGCCTCGGCCTTCTTTTTCCTGAACAGACGAGAAAACTCGTCAGGGTGGCCGGACCTTGGTTCTGGCCGTATCCACTTCGATACCTAAGTCAGATCGGGGTCTGAAGGATACTCGGTGAGGGTTGGCACGACTCAAGAGGAGATCGGTGCGCTGACCCACAGCGCGAGCAAGGGGAGGGGGAAGGTTCAATGGACGAAAAGCCAAGGTCGTTGATGGAGTACCTTCGGTTAGGATACCCGAAGTCCGATCCCCTGCTCTGTTTTCCCTCTGGTCCCTTTATAGGTGGCTCTGCCGTGATCGCCTCTTGCCCATGTTGCCGTCACACCGCTCCTCTCAACGGCGCCGGCCTGTGCCATGGGAAGCCGTTTGCCCCTCGCCTTACCATTATGTCGTGCGCCGTCCGCCGCTACACCCCCCTCCCGGTCCGTCTCCATGATGATGACTGCCAGTGTCGATGGCCAGCCCATTCCGGGGCGCCTTGACGGGCATTTAATGCCTCACTCCGGGGTGCCCTGACGGACATTTAATGCCCCCATTCCTTGGGGCAGTGTTTCCCCCCGAGGATCGTGGGCCAATTTGAGAGTCTTCGGAGGCCTTATTGATTGAGCCGCGTTTTCTCCGTGGGCCTCATCTGGCGGGGCCCAACCTTGCTAACGGGCTTCCCATCCATAGCCTGATTTCGGGCTTCTTCAAAATAGTCGTATCAACATACATTATTTATAGACAGAAAATGTTTGAAGATACACATCTACTACGGCTCATATAGCATCTTAATGTTGGCCGAGTCATGATTAGTAGCTGCGATTCAAAATCTTAAGTTATATTAGCATAATTCCTAATTTATAGATGTTAACTTCTTCCAATTTTTTCAATACGAGATTATTCTCGAGAACGCGACGAAGTCATGTCTCATAATATATAGTCCCAATTCAAATGACAAGATGTTGATAAGGACGAATGGAGCGGATCATTCAGAGAGATGTCCACATACCAACCGAACATGATACTGCACGTTAAGTCTCTTCCCACGTAACTTATTCATGCATAGTGAACATGAAAAATTCTTGCATAAATCCTTTTTGCTTCGTCAATCTTCATATTGATTTCCATTTTAATATCTGGTTTTCATCTGACTACTCGAGATAGACTTGGCAGGCCCATTCTCTACGATCAAGGCATTGGTCAAAGTGGGGTTAACCTTTGGTATACTAGAGATTATTGGTCTCCCCTCTTCATATGATGAAATAATAAAATGGGACCATGAGCTATTGGCCATGGTTAATCTCTTTAAACACGTTATCTGCATGATCATGCTCTAGAGAAGAAATTTTTTTGACCCACAGTATTTTTCGTCTTTCCCACAAATTTTCTCCCTCTTGCGAAGGAATCTTGTAGTTGCGGCAAAGCTCTTGCGACGACGATCGATTGATTACCTTCTCGACATTGCGGGAGCGGGGATTATATTTTTCTATCTACAGATTTTATTTGTTCTTCCCTAGATCATTGATCTAGAGATAATATAGCAAAAACAGCTAGCGTCGACTTTGAAGTTCTCAATGCGGCTGGAAAGAATTATCTGAGCTGGCATGTGGACCTGAAGTTTTACTTGCGCGTACAGGGCCTGATGACCACAACCTCTACTCCCGTGCCCACGGCAACAGGTACTGCTGAGGCTGCTTCTACTCCAATAGTCTCTGATGTAGATAAGGCAAAATCCATAATATATATCAGACGACATATTGATCGGACCCTGAAGGCCGAATATCTCACTGTAGAAGATCCACTAGAGTTATGGACTGCACTAAAAGACATGTATAAGCATCAGAAAGATGTGATCCTCCCACGTGCATGTTATGAGTGAGAAAATCTCCGTCTATAGGACTTCAAGTCCATTGCTGAGTATAACTCAGCGCTTCACAATATCACCTCACGCCTGAAGTTGTGTGGTGAACAAGTGACAGAAGAACGCATGTTGGAAAAGACTTACACATCCTTCCATGAGAAGGATGCAATCCTCATGCAACAGTACCGTGAATGCAAGTTCACTAAGTACTCTGACCTGCACTCATGCCTTCTCATGGCGGAGTAGAACAAAGACTTACTACTGGCCACCCATAACCTACGCCCTGCATGATCAGCTTCTCTCTCTGAGGCTCACCGAGTTTCTTCCCAGAAGCAGAAGAACAAATAGAAGGGAAAACAACAAAGGAAAAGCCCCTAAAAGGCAGGCCAGAGGTCCTCCCCAGCACATCATCCCTCCCCAGAGCAACAAAAATGAGGGAACGAAGAAAATCCAGTGGAAGAATAAGAACACTGGACAGACGTCTATTCCCAAGAATAATTGGAAGGACAAATGCCACAGATGTGGCATGACTGGACATTGGTCCAGAAACGGTCGTACTCCACGACACCTCCAAGATCTGTATCAGGCGAGCCTGAAGTCTCCCATTGAAACAAATCTGGTAGACAACCCACCGACAACCAAGTTCACATTGGATGACTTCGAGAATGAAGACCTCCCAGACTGATATCATATTTATCTATTATGCATTTACTTTATCTGTTATCATTAGTTCATCTGTAGTTTTCTTAATCTTTACTTTTTCAATGATAAATGTCTTCCTTTTATTAAAGTATTGATTTCATTATCTATAGATGAAGTGTGAGTGCCTAGTAGACAGTGCCTTGACGCACACAATCCTTCGAGAAAAAGCTATTTTATTAGCTTAAATAAATATGATGGTCCTGTCATTACTATATCAGGACTGTCAAACATAATTGAAGGATCTGGTGAAGCAATGATTATGCTCCCAAATAACACTAGACTAATAATAAAGATGCACTTTTCTCTCCTAAATCAAATAGGAATCTATTAAGTTTCAAAGATATTCATGTAAATCGATATCATTTAGAAACTATAGATATACATGAGGATGAATATCTGTATGTTACTCGTCAAAAAGACGGTTTAAAAACCGTCTTAGAACGATTTAAGGGACTCCCGTCAGGTCTCTATCATACTCATATTAAACCTATAGAAGCTAATTTGATTGTGCACCATAAGTGCCTTTCATCTCCAGAATTCAAACGCTGGCATAACAGACTTGGTTAGCCTGGATCGACAATGATGCACCGCATCGTCACCCAATCTTTTGGACATAATCTTAAGAACCAGAAGATTCTTCAGAAAGGTGATTTTCCATGTCTGCCTTGTTTCAAGGGCAAATTAATAACGAGACCATCCCTTTTGAAAGTGGGATTAGAGTCTCTTAGCTTCTTGGAGAGAATACATGTGGATATTTGCGGGCCTATTCACCCTGCAAGTGGCCCATTTCGGTACTTTATGGTACTGATAGATGCATCATCAAAATGGTCTTACGTGTGCCTCTTGTCCACCCGTAACCTATCTTTTTCAAAGCTTTTGGCATAAATAATTAAGTTGCGGGCTCATTTCCCCGATAACCATATCAGAAACTACGTCTTGATAATACGGGAGAATTCACTTCTCAAGTCTTTCTAGATTATTGCAAAGCAACTGGCATCGAAGTTGAACATCGAGTAGCACATGTTCACACCCAGAATAGGTTAGCAGAACCTCTGATAAAGAGACTGTAATGGATTGCACGTCCACTGCTGATTCAATCTCAGTTGCCTGTGGATGCTTGGGGCCATGCTATATTGCATGCCACATCGCTTATCAGAATACTGCCCTCTGATGGCCATATTTTATCGCCGATGCAGCTAGCATATAGTGCACCTCCGAATATCTCTCATTTGAGAGTGTTTGGTTGTGTAGTCTACGTCTCCATTGCAACTCCTCAGAGGACCAAAATGGGTCCACCGCGTCATTTGGGTATCTATATATGGTTTGATTCACCCTCTATAATTAGATATCTTGAACCCCTGACGGGTGACGCATTTAAGGCACGTCTTGATGACTGTGAGTTTGATGAAAATATTTTTCCAAAACTAGGCACACAGTCTAAGAAGCCAGAAGTTTCTGAGACCATTTCTTGGGACACAAAGACTTTGTCTCATTATGATCTGCGTACTAGTCAATGTGAAGATGAGGTCCTGAAGATCATTCATCTTCATAATACAGTACATTTACTACCAGATAATTTTACTGACAACCAGAAGATTGTCAGACACACGTCCCTGCTGTCAATACGCCAGCTAGGATTGACAGCCCCAAAGATGGTTGCAATCCACCAGCAGTAGAATCGGCTGAACCTCTATTAAAGAGAGGACGCCCACTAGGTTTGTAGGACAAAGCTCCTCGAAAAAGAAAAAATCTTGGAGAAATAAAGATGAACCATACACAGGATGTTGAGCTCAGACCAGCTACCTCTCACCTCCTACATTCCCCTGAAGAGAAAACTATAGGAGAAACATCATTAAATTTTGTACGTACTGGGGAGGTACTGGACAGAAAAAGCACTGTCGTTGATGTCGACTTTGCGTTCAATATTGTCGTGCACATCGCTGAATACGACGATGACATCGAACCACGATCTCTTGCTGAAAGTAAACACAGAGATTATTGGCCAAAGTAGAAATGAGGCAATAGGAGTAGAGCTGGACTCACTCTTGAAACACGAATTTTTTGGACCAGTAGTCTAAACACCTGAAGGTGTAAAACTTATGGGTTATAAGTGGGTTTTCGTCAGAAAAAGAAATGAAAAGAACGAGATCGTACGCTACAAAGCACGGCTTTTAGCACAGTGATTTTTTCAACGACCATTGATAGATTATGAATAAACATATTCCCCTGTTATGGATGGGATCATGTTCCGATTTTTATTAAGCCTTTCATCTCTGGAAAGCTTAGAAATTCAGCTCATGGACGTTGTGACTGCATATCTATATGGTAATATAGATAAAGAAATCTATGTGAAACTCTCTGAAGGATATAAATTACCTCCAGAGATAGCAGAGAGACCTCAGGACGTCTACTCTGTAAGGCTTCAAAGATCATTATATGGTCTTAAGCAATCGGGTAAAATGTGGTATACCAAACTGAGTGATTTTCTTACACAACAAGGTTTCACCGATAATGAAGTTTGCCCATGTATCTTTATCAAAAGATTGGAAACAAGATTTGTTATAGTCGCCGTTTATGTGGACGACTTAAATCTCATTGGATCTCCTGCAGAGATCGCTGAGATATATACAAGCCTAAAAAATACTTTTGAAATGAAAGACCTAGGCAAAACAAAGTATTGTTTTGGCTTACAGATCGAACACCTACGTGGCGGTATCATGTTTCACCAATCCACATATATAAGGAAATTACTGAAAAATTTCCAAATGGATAAATGTCATCCTATAAGTACATCAATGGTCGTTAGGTCCTTGGATGTACAAAAGGACCCCTTTCGTCTGCTTGAAGAGGGGGAGGAAATGTTAGGTCCTAAAGTACCTTATCTTAGTGCCATTGGAGCACTTCTATATCTGGCTAACTGTACGCGTCCCGATATAGTGTTCTCAGTAAATCTTCTAGCCAGATATAGTGCAGCGTCCACAAAGCACCGCTGGAACGGAGTTAAGCAACTTCTGCGCTACCTCCAAGGGTCGATTGACCTGGGATTATATTTCCCTAAAAATGGATCTCCCACTTTAATTGGTTATGCAGATGCAGGTTACAGGTCTGATCCTCACACCGAGAAATCAAAAACTGGTTTTGTGTTCACCTACGGTGGTATAACCATCTTATGGAAATCTGTGAAGCAAACCACTACAGCTATCTCTTCCAACCATTCCGAGCTCCTCGCGATCCAAGAAGCAAGCAAAGAATGTGTATGGCTTCGTTCAGTCATTCATCACATCTTAGCGACTATCGGACTGAAGACTGGTGACCTTGAGCCAACCACTATATTTGAGGACAATGCAGCCTGCATAGCTCAACTTCAGACTGGTTTCATCAATGGTGACAAGACGAAGCACATATCTCCTAAGTTCTTCTTGACGCACGACCTACAAAAGGAGAAGCAAGTTGAAATACATCAGATTCAGTCTTGTAATAATTTAATTAGCCGATTTGTTCACTAAGGTTCTACCTAGAGGTATTTTTGTAAAGCTTGTAAAAGGAATCGGGATGAGACAACTGAGAGATCTACAAGCCTGAAGCTTGTACGGATCAGGGGGAGTAACCTGTGGGTTGTACACTTTTTCCTTAAGACTGTTGGTTTTTCCTACTAGGTTTTCCACAGCTAAGGTTTTAACGAGGCAAACACGTTTACTCTAAATTCAGCAGTATCCACCCCATTAACATCATAAATCCTGAAGTATTCATATGCTAAGTCCAAGGTAATGGATGGATAAGGGTGAGTGTTATGACTGAGGAAGACTTATGCTCTCCCCTCTCTCATTATCCACCATAACACCCCACCACATGGTAGTGGGGTAAACCTTTGGTATACTAGAGAAGATTGGTCTCCCCTCTTCTTATGATGAAATAATAAAATGGGACCATGGGCTATTGGCCATGGTTAATCTCTTTAAACATACGAATTTTTATGAAATTACTAAATTTTTTTAATTCATCTAAAAGTAAAGTAGTAAAGAACCATCGACCTTAAATAGCGTCGTGGAAACACGAGGACTTCCCCAAAGGTCACCAATCCTATTACTGCTCTCGTCCTCGAACACTTAGCTTCGGAGTTCCCAAGGAACTAGAAGAAGTGGGAGAATCCTACGAAGCCCAAAATTACTAAAATGGTAGTATGAACTTTCTAAATTATACAAAATTAACCAAAACCAAAACCATATGTTTCCAATTGATATTTTCATCCTTTCATACTTTAAATGCCAACATATGAACCTTAGTATTTGTTTAAAACAGAAAAAAATAAAATATGTTATGAACGGGCTTTTGTAGGCTCAAGTGGAGCCCAATAGGGTTTAGGGTATCCACTCATTATGTAATTGTTTTCTATAAATAGAGGGCTACGAGTTCAGTAGCCGACACTCTCATAACACGTTATCGGCACTCTCATAACTCATTATGTAATTGTTTTACTTATAAAGGCCTTTTTATTTTCATCTTCATTTTTCTTAAAGTTTTCAACCTTCTTTTCAAGACTCACAATCTTTTCTTTGGACTTGCTTTCTTCTAGTTTTAGCCTGGCACAAGATTCACATTTAAGAGTTTCATCCAAACTAGTTTTTCCTTTTAGTTTTGAAATTGTAGCTTTAAGATCCTCAATCTCAGATTTCATCTTATCTTCATTTTGTGAAATATGAAAATTATCCTGCTGTAATTCAAAGTTGGTTTCTTTTAAAGATTCTACATAGGATTCTAGATTATCGATCTCTAAGTTCATATTTTCACAAATGTTCATAAGTTCTGATAAAGAGAATTCGTGTACCTCCGATTTTGTCGAATCGATGTCTCCAACCAGACATAAGGATGAGTGAGCAACTTCCTCTTCTGGTTCATCCTCGTCATCGTCATCCCACGTTACAACAAGTGATATTCCTTTTGATTCTGTTGGGGCATCCTTCAAAGTTGGACAATTCTTCATGAAGTGTCCTTGTTTCCTGCATTTGAAACACTGTACAGACTTAGTAGTATTCTGTTCAGAAGAAAAGTTTAAAGGATTAAACTTATTCAAGCGATTGAACCTTTTCGACATTTCATACTTTCCATGCGGTGTCTTGGTGTATCTCCTGAAGCCTCTGACCATCGGGGCTTGCTCATCATCAAGATCATCGTCGCTTTTTTCAGCTTTGAATGCTATGGACTTAGCAGCTTTGGATTTTCCCTTTTCCCATGACTCTATGGGTTTCAGCTCCAGCTCATGGGACATCAGGTTCCCAATCAAATCATCCAAGCTCAATTTAGAGAGATCTCGAGCTTCTTGGATTGCAATAACCTTTGGACGAAAAGTACTTGGCAAGGCTCAAAGGATTTTCCTTACCAGTTCCACGCTTGAGTACGTCTTTCCAAGTGCCTTTGAGTTGTAGACGATATCTGTAAATCTTGCATACATGTCCTTGATCGTCTCGGCAGGTTTCATGTGGAAGCCATCGTATTCAGTGCTGAGAAGTGCTAGTCTGGATTCCTTGACTTGAGACGTTCCCTCATGTGTTACTTCCAGAGTACGCCAAATTTTCTGTGCAGTTAAACAGTGGGAAACACGATTAAATTCAGTCTTATCGAGTGCACAAATTATTGCATTCATTGCTTTTCCATTTAATGAAAACAACTTTTTATCATTGTCATCCCATTTATCCTCAGGTTTTGAGATTTCAATATTTTCAATTATCAAAACAGGGGATGTATATCCATTAGCAACAATTTTCCAGACATCATAATCAGTAGACACTAAATATATTTTCATCCTAGCTTTCCAGTACACAAAATCAGTTCCATTAAATTTTGGGGGTCTGATAGTGGATTGACCTTCAGCAAATGCTGAATCATAAAGACTCATTGTAAACTAGACTTAAATGGTCAAGCCTGGTGCTCTGATACCAATTGTTAAGATCTAAATAGGGCCTAGAGTGGGGGGGGGGGGGGTGGTGAATAGGCCGATGACCAAATTATCGCAAGATAAAAATATTTAAGTCTAATTATAACAGATAAGTAGAAGTAATAGCAAAGCAGATTACACAAGAAACAGAGCAAGCAGATGACACAGCAGATTTACGTGGTTCGGTCTCCCAAGACCTACATCCACACCGGAACAACATCACTAAAAATTGTTTCTTTAAGTAGTTACAGTCACACAAGATTAGAGCCCCAACTCTAACCACTCTGACTAACCCTAGCTCACCAAAGCTCAAAAAGATAACAATACTTATGATGCTCTCCCAATCCGATATGCCCCAACAACTCGGATTACTCAAATCAGTTTAGCGGAAGAAAGAGTAAAAACCAAAAACCAACGTCAAATACAACAATGTATTCACAATAATATAAGATCAAGAGTTTAAAAAGCTCATTTGTGAAGATCCCTCTGGTGGTCGTCTTTCAGCATGTCAGTAGCTCCGCAACGCTTCTTTCGGAATGTCCATCGGAGTCCTGTAGAGGAAGTAGTCGCTGTCCCCGTGAGAGTAGTCGGTAGAAGCTTCTCAATAAACGTGATGCCATTTGATGAACATGAGGAACTGGCTACCAAACTTGGTGTCAGTACATCAGGGATGAAGTCACGGTCGTAATGCTGTAAACGGTGCTCAATTTGGATCTCTAGAACTCCACTTATTGATGAAAATGTGAAGAGTGTACATGGGTATATATATAATTGCATCTTAACGGGTCTATTCACTGTTCGAGGGGATCCTCTAACGTCGGCTTCGCGGGTTTTAATTTCGCTGGGACCCGCATACGTGAAAACGGCCTGTCGGCAGTCGTTCGATCGCAGATTGATGGCCACGATTGAGCCACGTCGCCCGCGGATTCGACGTCCGCGCCCGCTATCGACAACCCGGACCCACAGCCACCGCCCGCCTCTGCTGACTCGAGTCGGCAGCTTTCAGACCATTGGATGATGATCCAACGGCTGTGAAGTGTCCACGTCACCAGCGGCTCAGACAGCTGTGCCCGCCTAATTTGACTCCATTCGCTTGATTGGTGGTCGTTGGTTCTCGATCGAGCGGCCCTCAAGCGGCCATGTCGCTCCGCTTCGAGCGACCGTTGGATGCGGGATGAACGGCCCAGATAAGGCCACATCGGTCTGAATCGAAGCTGCTGTGAAAGCGTATATCCCAACAGTACCGTATGCCGATTTTTCAGTGTATTTCTGACATATTCCTCCATATTTTGGCACCAAATAAATCCAATAAATTCTGAAAATATTCTCAAAAATCCCAGAGCCCCATATTTACATGATAGAATTGTTTCACCTCATTTCATCACTTGTAGAAAAATTTTCTTCATTGTAAACTCTGTATTTCTTCGTATTTCCCCGTATTTTGGCTTCAAACAATTTCCATAATTCCTGAAAAAAAATTTCCATGATGTTTATAGCCTATGATTAACTCTAATGTAGAGTTTCATAGCTATACTTCATTGTTTGATCACTTTCGTAATTCCAAATGTAGTGTCCGCTTGTATTTCAACGTACTTGATCAGTACGTACATGTGTAACCTGACCAATCATGACTGTCACACTGCATAGGGACCTGAGACACACTTAACACACATATTAGAACAGTTTGGTAGGGTTTGTTATCACCAAACATAGTCTAGGAGGCTGTTTCCAACAGCGGGATCGTCTTGCGCTGAGGAGTAGCCTCGGCGCCTTAGTCAGCTCCTTCCTGGACAGACGAGAAAACTTGTCAGGTGGGCCGGACCTTGGTTCTGGCCAAGTTCCCTCCGATGCTTAAGTCAGATCAATGTCTGATGAATACCCGGCGGGGTAGGTACGACTCGAGAGGAGATCGATGCGCTGACCCTCGGTCCGAGCAGGGGAAGGGAGATAATGGCGAAAGCAAGGTCATTGATGGAATAACTCAGATTTAGATACCTGGGATTCGATCCCTCTCTCGGTCGTCCCTCTGGTCCTTTTATGGAGCTTGGCCCACGTTTGCCCCCGACCCACTCCCCCTGACTGACTCCCACTCTCGCCCCCGAGATCCGCCCCAGAGATGGCGTCTGTGTGCGTCGTGGGGGAGTCGATTACGGGGTTCTTTAATGTTCATTAAGGTTCCACGCCTCAGGGGGAGCGGTTATCCCCAGCGGTCGTGGGCTGGTCGTGCGTGTGCCGAGTCGCGGCTGATTCGAGTCTGAGATTTCTTATGGGCCTCGTTGAATGGGCCGCTTCCTTTTCGTGGGCCTCCTGCCCTTGGTTTGAGCTCGAGCCCTTGGCTCTGGGGCCTCTCCAAAATAGGCGTATCACAACCAATTGCCATTGTTTGGAAGAGACATCATGTTTTTCATTAAGGCTTGATGTCTCAATTGGTCAAATGATTTAAATTGGTGACAAATAAGTTTTCGTTCTTTCTTTTTATTCTTTAACTTTTAAAGTGTGTGTCGAATGATTACAATTTTAAAATTTTGTTTTTTATAAATTAACAATGTAATCACGTCAGTTTCTCGTTCATATCTTCGTTAATATGTGAACGATTTTGTGTTTAATAAATGCATGGATAGTTTTAATCTTCATAACTTATTTACGTTATCATGCAATTAAAACTTGTTTTTGTTTTCGACTTTCTTACTCGATTCTTAACACATATGTTGCATGAGGCCTGTGCAATGAATTTTATATTTATTTTGTTGTTCACTTCTTCGCCGCAAATATACTTAAACGTAATGGAAAAGCACATCCTTTGTCTCTTTGGACTCGTTGACTTGAACATCATCGCATCTATACATTTTACGAATGCAATTTGTATGCCTTTTTATAAGGCTGCACACCCCCCCCCCCCCCCCCCAAAAAAAAAAAACAAAAACAAAAACAAAAAAAACAAAAATAAACCACCACCACCACCACCACCAAACCCCAAATCATCGAATCCTGGTTCCGTCCATGTCCCCGTTCCTCTTAGAAGGCACGTGATAGAGACCCGACCGATGCACGTTTTAAAAGGCTCTTTCCCCTGTATAAAAAAGAAGGGGAAAGGACCCTGGAGTCCAGGTGGATAAATAAATTAAGGAAATAATTAATAGTTCACGTGCATGCTTCCCTCCATCAATGCGGCTTCTCCCCATGGACGCTTCTCGCAGCACACGTTGCTGCTCGGCAGACCAGAAATTTGATGATCTTTTTGTTTATTTAAGAGATATAATTTGGCCGATGAAAATTAAAGCCATGGATTCACTGTTTTTTTTATTAAAAAAAATATTTTTTGATAAACTAATGAAGTCTCAGCCCGAGATATTGCCGACACGATACATGCTGGATACGTACGCATGGCAGCTGGTGTGTCTTCAGCATTATTGGCCAGCCTTGGAGATTCCATCACGTATTTTTGAAGATCTAAACTATGCCAAAAAAAAAATTTAATAGTTCTTTCATCGTTTTGGTTTTCGTCCAACAAAATAGTCTAAACCTATGGAGAGATAAACTATCATAATCTCTCCGTAAGGTTGTCTGTCATGTCATAATATACCGTAAGCTTATCTCACACTATGCCCAAGGCATGCATGTTCTTTTTTCTCATAATTCATGCAAACCTTTTGTAACTAATTGCTTGTTGATTGCTTCTTGATTATGTTTAAGCTTCTAACCTATTTGGGTTGTATTGAATGTGCCTCAATTTATTTGGTTAGATGGAAATGGAGCTGTTGCAATATTTGTAGTAGATAAATTTTCATTCCATGTGTTTTCTGTGTAGTATGGCATATCAAAAATGTAGATGTAGCTATAACATGTAGAGAAAGAACCATGGAATAACCGACAACCGCCTCATTGAATTAATTATGTACCTTTTTCATAGATCACACCTCACTTGTTCATTTACCATAACTTAATATGGCATGTTAGCATAGCTATCTTTTATAACCACTAAAAAGATGATCGTAACAACTAACAAATGTTGCATTATGCAAGCCAAACAATTACTACATGCAACATGTTTTACTACTGCGATCGGATTAGACCGATATGACTCTGCAAAAGTCAGATACGAGGATGCTGGCCATGTGGCTTCTACAGGGCAGATGGTCGTTCGGCGCAGATTGTCGTTTGGTCGTCAGCTCGAGTCTGATGGTCGAACGCTCGGCATTGGGTCATTGGGTCGTAACGCGGTTAGAGTCTGTGTTTGGTCGAACCGTCGTATGGAGGCTCGAAAGATGGAAGGCTCGTACACATGGCTCGACAATTCGATCGTTCAACACAAAAGGAAGATCGTTCGGTCGAAGGGAGCCCATTGGGATGCGGCCCACTAGGATCGATGCGGCAGAGGCCCCCTAAAGCACGACAGAATTAATTGCGTAGAGCGGTGATTAGATTGTGATATGGTCCTCCCAGGATGGACCAAGACTGAACGACCCAGGTCCACGTCGTAAACCACGGGACCGTGGGAATGGGGCCCCCACGAAGAATCAGCGCCGGGCCGGCCTCGGGCCGAAGCGGCACAACCGCTAACCCACGCCTACAGGAGTTAACCGCTCCTCTTAAAACGTGCACTCTTAATCACCATTAAGGAGCCCCATTACGTCTACCTTCATGACCCATGAAGGCAACATCAAAGTGGCGGATGATCGGGGCGAGATGGGGGGACGTTAAGAAGACGTGGCTGGGGAAGACTTCTATAAAGTGACTCGAAGAGCAACGTGCAAAGGATCACTTCCTGGATACTAGAAACCCCTAAGGTAACTCTCTGGTATTCCTCTCTAAACGACCTTGTCTTCCACCAAATAACTCTCCTCCACAGCTCGGCCCGAGGACTCGCGTATCGGCCTCCCCGTGAGCCGTACCGATCACACCGAGCATCCTTCAGATCCGTTCTGACTTAGGCATCGGAGGGGACTTGGTCAGGACAAAGGTCCGACCCCCCTGTCGAGTTCTCTCGTCTGTTCATGTCAAGTAGATCCAGTCACGCCGAGGCTACCCTTTGGCACCCAACCAGTCCGAAGTTGAACGCACTCGCCCCGAGCATGTTCATCTCTACCCCTACGGAGGCCGTCGCCTTGCCGAGGATTCCCTTCGGCACACCAACGCTCGGACCTGTGCGCCCTTCGCCGAGCCGAACCAGCCACGCCCGTCCACCGGAGGCCACGCGTGCCCCTCGTGATCGCGTTGAGCTCCAGCCCTCCAGTCAACAAATCAATGGTGAGAAAACACCTCGAAACATCTGGCACCGTCTGTGGGAAGCAAGAGAAGCACCCACGTCAAACAATCACATCGCTGAAATGGAGTCAGCTTGCAATGGAACAGGACGCATGCCCCCATCCATGAGGAGGGCGACTACATTCTGCCCGAAAACGGGCACAACCACACCACGAATACACCGGCAACTCACGCTTGGTGACTTAGGAACAACTCCGTCTCTTCGCCCAAGAGATGAAGGCCCACTTCTGGACACTGGCCGAGACAATCCAACAGCTCGTGGGCAATCCACGCCTCCCAAAAGGGGGCTCAACAGCCATCCCCGACCGACAGGAGCTCCAATATCCGCTACGCTCGGCCGTGGTCACCGACCATGGCGGCGAGGGCGCCAACCCGGTGCGAATGTTCACCATGCCAAAATTCATCCCGGTGAGGTCCCTCACCCCCACCTCACTCCAGGATGCGGCGAATGGAAGGCCTAAGTGGACCAGAGACGAATCAACCACGGCCTCGTCCTGGCGATCACGCTCAGCGTGCTGACGGTCGCCCAATCGTCGAACCGCCGAGGATCGACGGGGTCGGAGCGGGAGCCCATGCCAGAGGAGGCGTAGGGGTCGGGAAGATCGCCGTGAGAGGAGAAGCGCTCGACGACTGACGCATATCCTCAGTTGGGATGGGTGTCGAGCGGATTCTCCTTGAACCCACGTCAGCCCGTCGGGGCAGCCTGGCCCTCGCGTCAAAGCATTGGCAGGCCATGGAGGCCCAAGGGATGATCAATGCCCATTAGCGAGGATCATTACCGATGCATGGGTGCCATCCAGGTTCAAGGTGCCGACCTTGGAGAAATATGACGGCACAGGAGACCCGGAAGATCACGTTATGGACTACAAAGGAGTCATGGCGTTCCAAGGGGCCGATAACGCCTGCTCTGTCATGGATTCTACTCCACTCTCCAAAAGTTCACCAGGAGTTGGTACCACAGCCTCCACAACCGCTCAATCGGTAACTTTCAGGACCTCTCCAGAAATTCCGGAAGCAATTTATGGTCGGTCGACAAATAAAGCCGGACTCGGAGCTTCTGTTCAATATGATATAGAGGCCGACCGAATCCCTAAGGAGCTACATGCGACGCTTCAATGTTGAGAGGCTGAATGTGGAGAGCTGCCCCGAGATGGGCATGAAAACGGCCCTGAAGAAAGGGCTTCGACACAATGGCTTAAAGAAGTCGCTGCACAATAAACCCGCGAGGGACCTCGCTGATGTAATAGCCTGGGCAGAGTGTTACATGCTGACAGAAGAGGCGTTGGCAGCGAAGGAAGGAGGTCTCCCCACAGAAGCCAAGCGGGGCTCCAAACGGGACGAAAGCGAGCACCGCAAGCCGGAAGACCACAAGCGGGAGAAGAAGGCAAGGGGAAAGCAGCGCAAGGAGGAAGCGCGACCCCCAGGCTGAACGCTACTCAAGACACCGTCCTAATGTAGGCTCAAAAAAGGGCCACAACAGCAAGTTGCCCCCGAATATGAAGGGTGACAGAAGGGATGAGGAGAAATACTATAGGTACCACAAAGACAACGGCCACGACATCGACAAATGCTGGCACTTGAAGAAAGACATAGACAAGATGATCAGCCGCGGGCACATGAAGAACTTTGTCGATGACCCAAAGACAACCCCCAGAGAGGGGATGTCCAAACAAATGGACAAAGGAAAAAAGGTGAACATCGTCTAGACTGCTCTACGCATTATCGAGTGAGAAGGCGGGACTATCCGCCGCAGCTCCTCCCCCCAAGCGAGACTAGCTATCCATTATCTTCCATGCTTTATTCCTTTCGAATGTATTCCTGGTTCAGAGAAAGAAATGCAAGTTCGCACTGAAGCAATCGTGTTTCTCCCCGCCTCGCCACAACGGACCTCATGGTCGACCATAAGGCTGGGGGTTATTCCCCCAGCAGGCCGATCACAACGATCGCCTGTAAGGTTGGGGGCAATTCCCCCAGCAGGCCGACCGTTCTGATCGACCGTAAGGCAGGGGAAACTCCCCCAGCAGACCGATCACAACGATCGACCATAAGGCTGATGACAACTCTCCCAACAGGTCGATCGCTCCGGCTGACCATAAGGCTGGGCAACTCCCCCATCAGGCAGATCACAATGATCGCCCATAAGGCTGGGGCAACTCCCTCAGTAAGCCGACCGCTCCGATCGACCATAAGATTAGGGCAAATCCCCTAGCAGGCCGATCACAACGATCGTCCGTAAGGCTGGGGGCAACTTCCCCAGCAGGCTGATCGCTCCGATCGACCGTAAGCCTGGGAAAACTCCCCCAACAGGCCAATCACAACGATCGACCATAAGGCTGGGGGAAACTCCCCCAACAGGCCGATCGATCTGATCGACCATAAGGCTGGGGCAGCTCCCCCAACAGTCCAATCACAACGATCACCCGTAAGGCTGGGGGCAATGCCCCCAGTAGGCCGACCACTCCGATCGACCGTAATGCTTGGGACAAGTCCCTAGCAGGCCGATCACAACGATTGGCCATAAGGCTGGTGGCAAATCCCCCAACATGCCGATCACAATGATTGATCGTAAGGCTAGGGAAAACTTCCTCAGTGGGCCGATCATAACAATCGACCATAAGGCTGGGGGTAACTCCCCCAGCAGGCCGGTACATCGATCTACCGTAAGCCTGAGGGTAGCTCCCCCAGCTGGCTGACCGAGCCGATTAATCGTAAGGCTAGGGCAACTCCTCCAACAGACCGATCCATCGATCGACTGTAAGCCTGGGAGTAGCACCCCCAGCTGGCCGACCGACCCGATCGACCATAAGGCTGGGGCCCCAGCAGGCCGATCACCCAATCGACAATAAGGCTGGGGGCAAGTCCCCCAGTAGGACGATCACCCATTTGACCTTAAGACCGAGGGCAACCCCTCAGTAGGCCGAAAATCCGTTCAACCGAAAACCCGAGGACATTTCCTTGGCACCGGCCTGGCAGACCGACCATCAAGCGAGTTGACGTGTTTCTTCCAAGCCCGTCTGCTCAACCCAGTAGAGAACGAGATGTTTGCGAGGAAACAACCTGGGAGGACTGGAGGACTCAACTTGGAAAACATTGATCTCCCCCAGCAAGGAGCTTGTTCCCCCCATCGGACCGGAAAATCCACCTCCGGAGGGAAGCCCACGAAGGCATACCCCCTTCCAATGCTTCACAGGAGTCAGCAACCCCAACACCAAGCTCTTCTTCGGATGGGCACTGATGTAGATCCAGGCTCCTGACTTGTGATGGCTCATGCAAAAAAATCGGGCGAAAAGGTGAAGGGTAGGCTCTATCCTATTGAGCGAGCATAGCACGACAAACCCCAGCAAGCCGATCGCTCCGATCAACCAAAGGCTGGGGGCAACTCGCCCAGTACACCGATCGCAACGATCGACCGTAAGGCTGGTGGCAATTCCCCCAGCAAGCTAATCCCGACGATCGACCGTAAGGCTAGAGGCAGCCCCCCAGTAGTCCCCTCTTAAGGATCGACCATAAGGCTGGGGGTAATTCCCTCAGCAGGCCGATGGCTCCGATCGACCACAGAGCTGGGGGTAACTCCCCTAGCAGGCCGAATGCTCTGATCAACCTTAGAGGCTGGGGGAAACCCCCCCAGTAGGCCAATCATTATGATCGTCCACAAGGATGGGGGCCACTCCCCCCGCGGGCTAATCACCTTGATAAGACGATGACTTAGCCGGCAAGAAGAAAGCCTCCCACAACTCAAACCAGTGGGCCACCTCAGCATGCACAGCGGGAGGGGGCAACAAAGAGTCTGAAGCACAGTCCAGAAAACACTTGACAAAAGTAGACAAAAGTACGACATCGCACAAAAAGGTAAAAATTTCAAAGAAAAGGAGTTATCTTTCTGGGAGATAAAATTGTTCTTTACAAGGGAGGGAACAAAAACGGGGGTACATCGCCTACGACGCTGGGGCCCGAGAAGAAGCATCCCCGGGGGCCTCACCTTGCCCCGATCAAACGGACTCCTCGGGGCTAGCCGGAGGGCAAGGAAGCATCTGCCGGACCTACTCCTCGAACCTCAAAAACCCGTCCCGAAAGGCCCCCACGATACTCGGGGCCAAAATGTCTTCGTAGGCCTAGAACGCCCACAGAGGTATTCTGCGATCATCGGCACCAGGACCTCCTCGTGACCACTCTCTACCTCCTCGATGAGTCGAGCAGGGTGCGCGTGCCGCAGGGACCCCCAGCTCGGCCCAGAGCTCGTGCCTCTCCCAGTGGAACGTCTCCTCTGCCTCCGTGCGGATCTCTCGGCGGCTGCCAGGGCCTCCCTTAAGTTCCTTACCTCGGAGATAAGCTCGTCGACCTGACACTGCGAATGACGAGCCTCCGAATGGGCCTCTTCAGCTACCTTCTCGGCTGCCTCAGCCCTCAGGCGCTCATGTGCCAAGGCCGCCTCGAGACCGTCCACCCGCTCCAAGCAACGATGTGTCTCTACGGCCATCGTAGGAGCCTACAGGACAGAAGGGGTAAGCAAAGGCCGCGGTAAAACGGAGTGAAAGGAAAGAGAAAGACCAACCAGCTAGAGCTGCCAGACCAGGGAGTCCGCTTCTCCCATAAGGAGCGGTCCCTCTGGAGGACGGAGCCCTGCGCCAGCTGGATGGCCACTTCTCGATCAATGAAGACCGAACCTTCGGGCGGGATCTCCGGGCCAGCCCCAAACATGGACAGGGTCCCCACCACATCGATCGAAGACTGCTCAGCATGGCTGGCAGAGGCGGCCACCTCCACCAACAAGAGGGTCACCCCCCGAGATGATCGACGAGTCAGGCACCGCCGAGGACCTGCTCTCCACCACCTTCTGCTTCTTCCTATCTTCGGCCCCTCTAGACTCCAAAGGGGGGGCACTTCTGATCTTCCCGATGGTTCCCGACCGGTGTTTGAGAGCCCTGACTGGTGCCCCCAGCGACCCCTTCGGCACGGGCGGGATCGGGGTTATCACCAGTCAAGTTTTCCGTCGTGGGGGAATCAACAACGACTTGGGGCGATGGCATGGGGACGACCACTGGCTCCACCGTCCCCATTACGATGTCGACCGCATGGATCTCTTCCTCCACCGTGCGTTGAGGTGCGTGACCTAAAGGGTTTACACGCCCGTTATTGGCCCCTCGACGAATGAGCTCGCAGACGTCACGGCTGAACTCCCGGCCTGCCATCTCTGCAGAAGGAAAGAAGATCAGGGTAAGCAAAACGGAAGGGCAGAAAGAAGAAAACGATTACCAGGGGACCACATGATGTTCTTGAGGAGGAGGTCATCCAGCAAAGGCCAGACCGACCTCTCTACCAGCGGCAACGACGACAAAAGCCTGACCGCGGCCTGATCGACCTCGGAAAGAGACAGTGTCAGGTCGTATTGGCACAGGCTCCCCCAATCGGTCATATTCACAGTGTCTTTCGGGAAGTTGACAAAGACGTAATCTCTACTCCAGTCGCCAACCCAATGGGACAGACCTAGCAGACACTCCCTCCCCACCCGGGCACGGATGTGCTGCCACGACCCCTGCCCGACCATCCGAACCAAGAAATAGTAGAAGAAGAGGGGCAGGGTTGGCTCCAACCCGTGCGCATGGCAGATCATGATGTATCCAACCAATGTCACGACCAAGTAAGGGGTCAGCTGACGCAGGGCCACCACTAAAAAATCCAGGACCTGGATGACGAAAGGGTGGAGAGGGAAGCAGAGCCCCATACGAAACATCTCAATATACACGCCGACCTCGCGGCTCCCTGGGAAGCAAATCCTTTCGTCAATGAAGGGAATCCAAATGTCATATGGGTGGCAAAGGTACTTCGTCCTGATCTCCTCAGCCATGGTATAGGAGACGGTGGACGATGACCTGAGAATCACCGAAGGAACATCGAACTCCTATGTCGTGTGGGCGTCATCTCAACGGGCCGGATCCTCAAACAGCAGACCCTTCCCTTTGTCGGGGGTCGGCTGGGGAGCCGTAGGATTACCAGACCCTGGAGCCGGAGGATCACCGGACCCAGGAGCAGAACTTCATATCCTCAATGCTGCCATGTGACAAATCGAATAAAGCAGAAGAGGAAGAGGAGATTACATTGAAAAAGATCGGAAGAGGAAAGACGAAGGGGAATTTGTTGACACTCAGAGGAACAAGATCAGATCTGAAAGGGCAGCGATTTTATACAAGAGATATTCTCAGAATCTAGCCCATTCGAAGGAGGACGCATGACGACATCTAGCAACCGACGTCACTTCGAATTCTGCTCCCAAGGGTGGGAGAAGTCCAACTATGCAGTGTCTTGATGACTTCCATTCAATGTCGTTGCCTCAACTAACGCACCTGTCAAATCCACACGGATCACATGGCTCGAACCGACCCGTCAGAATCCGAACGGGCCGAGCTATAAGGGAAATTGATACGGCTCTCCCAGGATGGGCCAAGTGTAGGGAAATTGGCGGTCCCTTAGGGCACAAAAACTCTATGCCCGTCCTAAGTCGGACGGAACATAGACACAAAAACAATAGCAGCGGAAGAAAAACTTATGTTAACTAATTAACAAGCAGTTAAAACATTTTTAACTTAGCCCTAAGGTCCAAGACCCTATGCCAAGATCTATGCCGACTTGGGATGGATCTGACCATCCCAAGAAGGATCTAGCCTACTGCGATTAAACTAAACTAATGCTAATAAAATACTTTAACCACATACCCGGAATCTCAGCCCTGGGGCAGGTGAGATGTTCCGCGCCGTCTTCCGAGCTGCTCCCGTCCCACGCCGAGCCGCTCCTTGAACCGCTCCCCGAACCGCTCCTCGAACCGCTTCGCATCCCGAGGCGATCAATCCCCGTGCCACCGAGCCAACCACGCGCCGAAGAAAGTTTCACGCGGGTGAAACCTCCGCCTAGATTTCGGATCCAGAATCCGAACTCCTTCGTGGCTTTGCTAGAGCCCTCAGGAGTAAGGAAGAAATTTAGAGAGATGAGAAATATTAATTTAAGCCTAGATCCGAGCGTGCTCCAACATTTACGAGAGCCGCTCAGATCTAGAGCTTGGGACGAGTTTGGAGAAAGGGGGGAGACCCCTATTTATATAGGCGGCGGACTCTCCCCTTTTCTCAAAATCCGATGTGGGACTAAATAATGGGTTAATTAAAATCAAGTTAGTTTGCACTTCACAAAGTGTAAACTTCCGTGAATTTTAACTCACTCACCGTTGAGCTTCAGGATTGATACAACCTATCAATACGACGAGCGTTCAACGGTGAACGCATAGGAAAAAACCGTTCGTCAATCGGAGTTCGTTTGACCCTCCAATTGAGTGTCCAAAGATCAGCCCTAGGCTAGTTTTTCGCAAAAACTGAGCCGTCATTTGATTCAGCACACTTAGGGTTCAAACCCCTAGAGGTGGGGCCCACAGGTGGGCCCCACGCGTCCTGGCGCGCGCATAATCGCCTGGGCAGAGCCCAGGCCGTGCCTGGGCACCCCCAGGCGCCTGGGCGCGCCCAGGCCCGCACCTGGGCTCGCCCAGGCGGCCTGGGCGCGCCCAGGCTTCCGCCTGGGCTTGCCCAGGCCGAGACTGGGCTAAGCCCAGGCTTGTGCCTGGCTAGCCCAGGCCGAGCCTGGGCTTAGCCCAGGCAGCGTCTGGACTAGCCCAGGCAGCATGTTCTGCCTTGCATTTACTGGGCCTGGCCTGGTCTGATCGTTTGGGCTGTTTTGGCTCTAACTTGAGCATTTGGTGTCCGATTTGGACGCCGTTCGAACCTGGGTCTAGACCGGAATATTTCCGTCTTACCCGCGAACTTTTCCTTGCGTTTATATTATTAAATATTGTATTAAACAATTTAATACACATTTAATCGCTTTTGCATCAAATGCAAAATAGTCCCTATCTAGGCTTAAATTACCACATTGCATCAAATGCAATTATCTCTTCTTTTGTATCAAATGCAAATATTCTCCCGAACTAATTTCTACCTATTACTAGACGAAGAATCGCACTCTGTGTGAGACCCTACAGCCTGACCCTTACAACAGGTTGGGCTCGAAGCCCTATACGGCAGTGACCACGAGCAGTGGTTACCGTCCCTGCTTCAGGAATCATCATTATGTGGTTAACTCATTGACATAAGTATTGTCGGGACCACCCTGACTGTTTCCATGATGAATTCCACAGTTATAGTCTCTTCGTCTTAAATATGTCATGTAGATCAAGTCTAGGGTACGGTTAAACTGTCAACCCCAATAACTTGACTCCGGTTAGTTTCGATCGATCTTTAGTCAATAAATGTTGGACTTCTTCCAACATACTCTGCGCAGAGTTTTTACTAAAGACCGAACTAACTCTACGACACTAACTCCCATTGACCGGGAGAGACGAATCCTCTCTTGGTCATTACTCGCCTCGTACGTTTCAAGTGACACCCAATCAAAAGACCTTTCGACAGGCCTTGCCTCGAAGCTAGGTCAGTTGATCTAAGTGGCACCGTTCACGCACAGGTCCGTCAAAATGACCTTAAGTCAAAAGACCAACTATCCTATCATCACTCAGAGTTATCACTGACAGATTGGTCAATATAACCATATGATAACTCTAGTGGATCGTTCAGTGAACTCATTCTAATGAGCACGTGTGTCTTGTCTTTGACTTCGCCAAGTCAAGCGATCATGAGATCATCGCCACCGCTAAACGGTGAAGACTAAGACACAATGGTCTATCCGATGTTTCGATATCCTTGTCTCGAAACATCTACGACCACGAACCATTTTAGACTTATGCTACAGACGGTCAAACGTTTCTCCATGATCGAGATACTCATCTCGATACCCGTTTGACCTTGCATAAAGTCTCAGGACTTTGCCTAAGTTGATATCTAATGTTAACTACATTACAATATAACTTAGATAAATTATTACCAAACAGCTTACTGTTATTTCGAACAAGATGTTTGTGCTATTCACACAGGAATAAATGGCCTTGAGGGCATCATATTCCTACATCTCCCACTTGCACTCAGGCCCACTTATCTCGGTATCTTATACCGTTTTTACACATAAGTTTTCCCGACTTTATGTGATAGAGCCTTCGTAAGTGGATCTGCTAAAACCGTCTACTCTATAGACTTAAGGGGTTTCTATGTTCATGTCAGACCAACCATTTGAATCTTATTCAAATAATTCATTTGGTCTGTCGGAATGCATAATATTTTATTTTACTTGGATCTTATCCAGTTTATCGTACCTTACGATAATTATTTAAATTTGTTAATGGTCATTTTAAATGGCTTATATCTATTCTTGATAAAGTATCAAACCTTTTGATTACTTTGTCAAAATGTATGTTCCATCCCTTTGATGATTCGCATGTAATTTATACGCTCCCACTGACCTTGAAAACTATCTGGCTAATTCATATAAGTCAGTCAGTCTAAATCATATTTAGAAAAACGAACTTAAAAGTGAATGCTCCAAATTTCATGGTCAACTTAAACGTTTTACATCGGCTTTGGTCCGAGTAGATCTGTACACATCTGTTGGCGAAACCGGTTTCATCATAATCCGTTTTAAAGAAATTAGGATGAAAACCGTTCCCGTCCAACATTATTGTACTTCACTATTTTCTTTTCTGCATCAATCTTTTAAAGATTTACTTGCAGAAAGTGAGGAAACATTTTCTTTGGGCACGTAAACTAAATTCTCAATTTATTTACGCACACGGACCTGCATCAAGTTTTAAATCGGAGTTACTACTCCGAATTTCATCCCGGAAGTTGACTAAGTCATCATCAGTAATGATGTCTAACTCGACAATTCGTCTCACGAGATTCGAGTAATAATACAACTTCCTTACGATTGATTTATTGAATATCTCATTGATAATGTCCTTATAGAGTATTATCAAAACCTAGGCATTACTATCTGGGACTTAACCCAGAGGGAGGAGTTAACTCAGAGTCACTTATTTATGGATCGCACCAAGTCTAACTAAGTGTGATTTATACCTTTTAACACTCTGATGTGTTAACAGACTTGACCTGAGAGAAAATCACATTTTCTTTTAATTACACAAGATTTTATGTAGCTAAGTATTTGACCATTCGATCTAATCGAATCAGTTTAAATACTTTCGTCATTTCGTTCTTTATTTTATCAGACTTGTGTTTCATCAAGAACACATGTCTTAATAAAATATACGAATAACTTATTTTGGTTAATCTAGACTCGGGTACATCAGTATGTACTAGACTGAGTTCGACAACTCATTCTCCCACTGTCTCACAGATGGGTTTCGGCCATTGTATCTAAGAGGCTAAGACTCACAAGTGTCCGTAGACTTCATAATACGAGAGGTCAGACCCCTCTTTATGTGACTTATGAAGCTTAATCTCTTGATACGGCCTAGTCTAATTTTACCATATAAGTTTGCTACTATCTTGTGTATTTAATATATGTATTTAATATATATATATATATATATATATATATATATATATATATATATATATATATAATGCCCTACCAGCTACTGCACAAGTACTAGAGGGGGGGTGAATAGTACTTTAAAATAATAAGGAGTATAATTCCAAATTAAATTGCAAACAACTACCAAATCAATTTGCGGAAGCTTAAATTGAATGACAACAACAAAATTAACAATGCAAACAAATAATGTTAATGGGTTCGGATCCACCCAAGTCTCCCCGACTTGTTCCCGGTGATCCTACGTCCCAACCACCCGGATCCCCTCCGGATACTTGAGTTAGAAACCCTAACTCAAGATTTCCACTATGAATATCTTGTGAAAAACCTTCACAAGATCAAATCATACATGCAATAGCAAACGTGAATCCCACAACCCGGGATCACAACCTTCTCTCACAACCGAGAGAATCACAAAGCAATATTAAAGAGTTTAATATGAAATAAACAATCTTACCACAAAATCCTATACCTTGAGTTTTTCTTACCCAAATGGTGAAATGAAGGATTTGAGGAAGATGAAGTCACCAAGACCTAGCACCAAGGAAATGACCAGCAATCGGTGCCTAGGGATGATTTGGAGACTTGGATCAAGCAATAGCTTGAAGAGCTCACCAAGAACAACCTTCTCTCTAGATGGATTCTAGATCTAGAAATGAGAGAGAATGGGTTTCTTGTGAGGAAGAGAGCTTTTGATTTGAGTGAGAATAGCTATCTCTTTTGATCTCAATGAATCTCTGAATGGAACTCTTACCTAGATAGAAATGACCTAGGTTCGTATTTATAGGGTCCCATAAAAACAAGTTAGGTCATTCTCCAACGGATAGAAATCTGTGAGAATTAGTCGGTCAAAGAACTATCACTGACCGACTAGTTCATCAACTAGTCGGTCAGTCAAACAGCATGGACCGACTAAGAGAGGAACTGAGAAGAAAAAGAATTTCAGACCTAGAAATCTAGTCGGTCCAAGAAGACTTTCTGACCGACTAGTTTCACAACTAGTCGGTCAGTCAATGAACGTAGACCGACTAAGAGGCAAAATGAAATAGTCTGAACACAAGTTGACTTAGTCGGTCCAAGAACAAAAGTTGACCGACTAGATTGTCAACTAGTCGGTCACCAAACGTTCTTAGACCGACTAACGATAAACAGTAGCTTAGGAGAAATTTAGCATGAACAGTAAGTCACAACTAGTCGGTCAAAGAAGCATCACTGACCGACTAGTTCATAAACTAGTCGGTCGGTGAGTCAACGTAGACCGACTAACTGTAAACAGTAAAGTCCAAGAAATTAAGGAATCAAACTAGTCGGTCCAAGAAGAGTTGCCGACCGACTAGATCACCATCTAGTCGGTCAGTACTTGTTCTTGTACCAACTAACATGCACAATAAAGTCCGAATCGAAGCGCGATGCTTCGAGGAAGTTAGAATGAACTTGTGCAAGGATCCTAGAGCTACTAAATGAGCGTAATGAAGATATAAGCGTAAGATATACTCAAGGCTTAACATTCTATATATCGAAGCTAAAAGACTATAAATAAAACCTTAATAAACGGTCTTCGAGAGCTTCGATTGAATCTTCATAACTTCCAAAACGGCGCAAGAGCTTCAACGAAGCTTTAGGCATGAATACGAGCTTTGGGAAGTGTTGAGATGTCGCTTTGAATGTTCTCGTGAAATTGGCGACGATCTCCAATACTGCGCTCACAAATTGTTAGTACATGGATTATTTATGTTTGCTCATCATCAAAACCAAATCCGGGGAGTCCAATATTCAACATTCTCCCCCTTTTTGGTGATGACAAACCAACATAAATAATAATCAAAAATAATGATTCAAATGTAAAATACTTACTCCCCCTGCATTGATGACACGTTAATTCCAAAATGAATATATATGAATTGCATCAAGCAGACGAGTAAGATAAATAAAGAGAATCGATTTTTGAAATATCGGATTTTGAAAATCCTTATATATATCTTAACTCCCCCTGAATCTAACATATCAAACTAGATTCTTGGAAATTGAGTTAAATTTTCATTTGCGCTATTTATTATCATTATCTCTCCCCCTTTGGCATTATCCCAAAAATGGGGGGCATACAACGACAACAACTAGGAAATGGAAAATCCAACATCGGGAGTCGTAGACATTGACGATGGAACAAATTTACACCAAGGGAAAAATGTGGAAATCAAATCAAGGTGTGCCAAAATGTCCATTATCAAAAAAAATAATCAAAATCATCAAAAATACCAAATAATTATTCATTTCTTGAATAAAGAAACATACTCTTCAATATTCAATATTCTTGGTTAAATTTGTGCATGGAAAACAATTCTATATAATTATAGAAATATAATCTATTTAACCAAGCATTTAAGCATCGAGCGACGAAATCACATTGCAAGGACATTGAATGAGAATTAATGTGCATGACGAAGTAAATATCACAACATGAACACCGATGTATATATATAGAAATGATAACATGTGGAGTACATCCAAAAAGATATCAAATATAAAAATGTACATCACATCAAATGCAACACATCATCTATATAAACATCAAAAAGTACAACATCATCGTTTACATCAAAATATAACATCATCATCAATATCCAAAGTACATCAAAATACAACACATCAAAATATCCAACCGACATCCAGAAAACTCCAAAAGTACATCAAAACAACCATCAATCTCCATCCTAACCTAAAATAAAACACTCTCAAAAAGGTAAATCATCCAATGAGCAGTGGAGAGTCCTCGTAATAGACGATCACGAGGAAGTGGCTGGATCTGCAGTCTCCGTGGGTCCAGTCGACGGAGTGGACTCAGGATCTGCAGGGAGAAGAGGCGTCTCAACAGATGGGAGCGTCGGGGTAGGTGTGGAAACGACGTGCTCAACAGTAGGGGTCGCAGCAGCAGGGGTCTCAACAGCAGCAGGTGAAAGATGTGCAGGCTCGACAGCAGGGTCAGCAGCAGGCTCAGAAGTCTGAAGTGCTGAAGCAGAAGTCTCTGGAGCACCGGAAGTGGTGCCATCTCCAGGAGCTGAAGTGGTAGCAGCAGCAGCAGCAGCAGTGGCCTCATCGCCACGGGCTAAGGAAGTGACAAGCTCGTCAAGTTCCTCATCGTCCATCTCCTCGGCCTCAGAAACTGAAGGAGGAAGATCAATCCCCATCATACGAGCCATACGGCAGACTACCTCCTCAGTACGAGCCAAACGTGAGTCGTGCTGACGAAGAAGGCGTACGACATCGTCTAATGTGGCAGGAGGAGCGGGGGCTGCAGCAGCTGACGGAGTAGACTGGGAAGCAGATGCGGTAGACCTCTGCACGTGACGAAGCGCCGCTAGAGATTTCTTAACGGCCGTCGCGTTTAGAGGAGTACCCAAAGGACGCTCATCGTCAGGAGGGAGAGGGACTCGGAAATGACGAAACAAGAGGGTCAACAGACAAGGGTATGGAATATGCGCAGATTTATTGGTCTTGCGTATACACTCGAAAGAGTCCATCTTATCGAGTATCACGCGAGCCCAATTAATCTCGCACCCCAAGAAAAGAGCGTAGATCAATTTCAAGAACGGCTGGGATGGAAGTGAAGATGATCCATACTTAGGGAGTAGGCAAGACTTCAAGATCAGGTTAAGGACCCACGCATTCGGCTTGAAAGATTTCGATGGAACACCAATGAATGCGGAGGGGATAACCTGGAAGATATCTGAAAGAACTGACTGATCCAAGGAAGATATATCGTCGACGAAAATGTCCGAAGGAAGGAGACCACACGACGAACAGCCAAGAATCACCCCCAAGATTTCTGCCGTGAGAACTATAGGAGTTCCCAAGACAGTAGTCTCAAGGGAGTGACTGGCATCGTACTGGCCTCGAACGCGATTGGCATAGAACAATTTCACAAGGCGAGGATATGGTTTAGGATTGGCCTTAAGATCATAGCGGAGATAATCAAGGAGACCACTATAGGAGAGGAGATCGGCTAAGCCAAGGAAATCTGAAAACTGGACGTAGTGCTCCAATAGCATCGGGCAGTGTTCAATACGGTTGTAGGCCGCGAGACACATAGGGTCATCGCGACACAACGATATGTCAACACCCCCCGCTGGCATTGGGCCCTTTCCCTTTGGCTGGCGAGTCCTAGGACGAAGTGGAGGAGTGGGTTCCTTAGTGCTAGGCTCATCCTCAGGGATAAATTCAGTGTCGGAATCGGGAGGAGTAGAGGGTGAGTGGAGTATGGCCTTTTTGGTCTTAGATTTGCGGGGTTTTACGGTCGCCGTCCTCTGCTTCTTCAGAGGAGGCGAAGACGGAGAAGCTTGGGTTGATTTGGCACGATGTTTAGGCTTAGGGGGATTCCTAGGGTCGGAAGGCCCTATAGATATAGGAGAAGCCCCAGAAGAGGCGATGGGAATCCTCGTCTTTGCCATGGTCGTGGCACGACGAGCACAAGAAACTGAAACTACGTGCAACACAAACCCTAGAGATCAAACCCTAGAAGCACACACAATCAAACCCTAACTCACAAGCCCTAAGGAAAAAAAAAAATTTCGAAACCCTAGAATACCTAGAAGATGAAATCGAACCCTAGGGAAGGAAATCGACCTAGGAGGAGGAGGGAGATACCTAGGAGGAGGAGGCGACGGCGGCGGACGGCGGGGATGGCCAGAGAGATGGCCGGAGTCGACGGGAATACGAAGAGGCTCGGAGGGGGGTTTGGGTTTTTGCGGGCTGAGCTGAGAATAAGACCGACTAAAAAGAATTTTAGTCGGACGAAATGAGCATATGTCGGTCTGGAAATCGAAAAGACACAAATGCCCTAACCCACTTAGTCGGTCACAGTTCAAGCACTGACCGACTAGATTACGATCTAGTCGGTCGGTCAATGAGCTTGAACCGACTAAGTCGAAACAGAGGCAAACAGTGATTTTTAGGGCAAGAATTAGTCGGTCGCAGTATATTCACTGACCGACTAGTTTTCAATCTAGTCGGTCGGTAAATGTACTGTGACCGACTAAAGAAAGAAAATGAAAAGAGTTAGAAGAAAGCTTGATCTAGTCGGTCTGAGTTCATTTGCTGACCGACTAGATGAGCATCTAGTCGGTTGACAAATGAACTGAAACCGACTAGAAGAGTTCAAAAATTGATAATTGATTTCTCTTCACAACCCACTTGGATGAAACATCTTAACACTCTCATTAGTCATCTAAATTACCCCATAAAACGTCGAAATCTTAAATACGACATGGAAATACGAATTCGAGCATAAATTCAAACATATCACATAAAATTCCCAAAAATTCAATAAATCTAGCATGAATGAAATATCGCAAAATATAATAGCATGCAAGATAATTGAATGAAATATGAATCCTATATCTCGGATTCACCCATAATCCCCAATTCTCGACGCAACCGCACAAAGGAGTCCTCCTTTAGGGGTTTCATGAAAATATCGGCGATTTGCTTTTGGGTTTCAACGTACACTAAAATGATGTCCTTTTTAGCAACATGATCATCTAAGAAATGGTGTCGGACATCTATGTGTTTTGATCGGTAATGGTGCACCAGATTCTTTGAAAGACAGATAGCACTTTGGTTATCCACCATGATAGGGCTAGTATCACAGTGAATACCAAAATCCTTCAAAGTGTGTCTCATCCAAAGAACCTGGGCACAAGCGGCACCAGCGGCAATATATTCCGCCTCGGTGGTTGAAAGTGATACGGAATTTTGCTTCTTGGAAAACCAAGAGACAAGAGAATTTCCTAGAAAATGGCAAGTGCCACTAGTACTTTTCCTGTCGGATTTGCATCCCGCATAATCGGCATCACTGTATGAGACTAACTCATACGTGCTAGATTTCGGATAAAGTAATCCAAAATCAAGTGTATAACTTAGATAACGGAAAATACGTTTTACCGCTACTAAGTGAGACTCCTTAGGTTGAGACTGATAACGAGCACATATGCATACATCAAACATAATATCGGGCCTACTTGCGGTAAGATAAAGTAAGCTACCTATCATACCCCGATATAGACGAATGTCTACATCTTTACCGCCCGTATCCTTGTCAAGATGCGTAGTCGTGCTCATTGGAGTCTTTTTCCCGGAAGCACTTTCCATTACAAATCGCTTAAGCAACTCCACCGTATACTTCGTTTGGTGGATGAAGATTGCATCGTTCAATTGGCGAATTTGGAGACCTAAGAAATATTTGAGTTCGTCCATGTGGCTCATATCAAATTGTTCCTTCATAACATTAGAAAACTCTTCGCAAAGAGTGAAGTTAGTAGCACCGAAAATGATATCATCAACATAAATTTGAACTAATAAAATATCATTATTCGCATGCTTAACAAAAAGTGTAGAATCGGCTTCGCCCATTTTAAAATTCAAATCCAAAAGAAAATTCTTTAGGCGATCATACCAAGCTCGAGGAGCTTGTCTCAAACCATAAAGAGCTTTCTTTAGTTTAAAACCATGATTTGGAAATTTTTCATTTATGAAGCCCGGAGGTTGAGAAACGTAAACTTCCTCAACAACATCTCCGTTTAAAAATGCACTTTTAACATCCATTTGAAATAACTTAACATTTTTATGGCATGCATAAGACAATAAAAGTCTAATTGATTCTAATCTAGCTACCGGAGCGAAGGATTCTTCGAAATCGATACCTTCCTCTTGGCGATAGCCTTGAGCAACTAACCTAGCTTTGTTCCGGACGACGACTTGATTTTCGTCGGTTTTGTTCTTGAAGATCCACTTTGTCCCTATGACGGTGTGGTTCTTCGATGGCAAAGGAACAAGCTCCCATACCTCATTCCTCTCGAATTGAATGAGTTCCTCCTCCATGGCAAGGATCCAAGCACTATCTTCGCATGCTTCAGCGATATTCTTTGGCTCTATCGATGAGGCAAAGGCACAATTGGCGAAGTGGTGGACTTGAGATCTCGTCTTGACACTATCATTAATATTGTCAATGACTTGCTCATGGGGATGGTCGCGAACGGTATGAAGCCGCTTGGGAATACCTTGATCACTAGGCACATTCTCAACAACTTCATTAGTCGGGTTAGTCTCAATAGAATCAATTGAATCAATGGACTTAGAATTTTCAAACGAATCACATAAAACATCCATAGAATCATTATCATTTGAAATTCTAGAAGTAGTAAAATTTTCATTAAAAGAGACATGAAGTGATTCCTCGATCGTAGAGGATCTTTTGTTGTATATCCGGTAGGCTTTGCTACGTGAGGAATACCCAACAAATATCCCCTCATCCGATCTCGGATCAAACTTGTCCAAATTATCATATGTGTTTTTAATGAAACATTTTGCGCCGAAAACACGAAAATGTTTAACTTGAGGCAATCTACCAAACAACAATTCATAGCAAGTTTGTTTGGTGCCGGGCCTCAAAAGTATTCTATTAAACACATAACAAGCGGTGTGTACCGCTTCCGCCCAAAATTGATAACCAAGTTGACTATCTTCGAGCACAGTGCGAGCACACTCCACAAGCGTTCTATTCTTCCTCTCAACAACACCATTTTGAGGAGGTGCGCGAGGGAAAGAAAACGTGTGAGTAATTCCAAGATCATCATAAAAATTTGAGAAAGACTCATTCTCAAATTCACACCCATGATCACTATGAATAGTGACAATGGTGGTTCCGATGAGATTTTGTACTTTCTTCACAAATATTGTGAAGTTTTCAAAAGCTTCATTTTTATTACATAAGAAAAATACCCATGTAAATCTTGAATAATCATCAACGATGACTAGTCCATATCTTGCATTTCCTAAGGAAGCAACTCTAGTTGGCCCAAATAAATCTAGATGTAATAGCTCTAGTGGCCGTTTCGTAGAAATGCTTTTCTTAGGTTTAAATGAAGATTTAGGAAGCTTGCCACGTTGACAAGAATCACAAAAACTTTTCTTTTCGAAAACGAGCTTCGGAAAACCTTTAATGGAATTTAATTTCGAAAGTTTATAAAGTGTTCCAAAGTTCACATGTCCAAAGCGTCGATGCCATAAGTGTTGTTCACTTGTGTTGGCAACGAGACATTGTTCATATGACTTAGGAAGATCCAAAATATAAATATCTTTATGGCGTGTGCCGGAAAATAATAATTTATTATTATCATTTGAAATATGACACAATCCTTTCGCAAAGCTAACTTTGTAACCTTTGTCACAAAGTTGGCTTATTGAAATAAGATTATGATTTAAACCATTAACAAGATATACATCACTAATTAAGGGTTTAGAAGGGTTACCCACTTTACCAACACCGACGATGGTTCCGCTCTTGTTGCCTCCAAATACGACGCGATTTCCATTTGCAATGGGAACCACTCCGGAGAGCAATTGAGCGTCACCCGTCATGTGTTTTGAACACCCGCTATCGAGTATCCAATTCCCTTTGGAGCTAAATTTAAATTTGTTGCTCCTTTTCTTTTTCTTTTCCTTGAGTACCTAAAGATAGAAACTTTCATATCATGGTACCCAATGTCATTGGGTCCTCAAAAGTTAGACCTTTGGAAGCCAAGTCCAATTGGACTTTGACTTCCCCACATAATCTCTACTATGCACAACATCCGAAAAATAAGCATTCATATATACTTGTTTTTCATCCATGCTTGTGTCCTTTGGGCTCCAAATAGTGAAAATTTTGGGAGCCATCATCCTATTGGGTGCATGCATGCGTTGTTGGTTTCTACGTGATGCATGACGTGGATAGGCATACGGAACATGATGGAATGGTGCATGACGAGAATTATTCATACGATGAGGTGGGTGAACATATGCATGTGTGGGAACACGTGCGTGAGGGTGTCTCACATGGTGTGCACGTGCCCGTGAACGTGTAGCATAGAAATCATCATATGTGTGAGATGGTGGAGTAGGACGTGTGTTCCTACGTGGCATGGTATTTGTGTACATATAAGCATGCCCCTTCTTTGGAGGTCCACCCAAAGTGGGTTTCTTTCCAAAAGAGGGTGTGGACGAGGTGGAAGCACCATTGGTAGATGAACTACCAATAGAGTGTTTGCTACCACTCGTAGAGTCACCGGAAGTTGGCCTAACAAAAGTAGTGGCCGCTTTGGATGGACATCCCATCGTATACCCCAAGCCAATGTGGTGATTGGCCGGAAGTAAGTCACTTAGGATTTTATCCAAGTGGTCCTTACCCTTATTGAATCTATTGATTCGGCCTAATGTGTTCTCATATTTCTCTTTGAGAGAACGCATAGAAGTATCTAACGTGGATACTTGCGATGTGAGCACATAAACACGAGATTTAAGATTCTCGTTCTCAATACTCAAAGTAGAGTTTTGAGAAGTTAAATCCGCTATCCTATGTTCTTCCGGATCATCAATGCTAACATGTTCAAGTTTAGATTTGAGATTAACAATCTCATTTCTTAACTTTTCAACAACGGTGTCGTTGTTGGTGATGATAGTCTTAGGCGAGGTTTGAATGCTAGCTAGGTCATCTTTTACTTTAGTATATCGATTTACTAATTTTGTGTATTTAGACCATAAATGAGAGTTAGCATCCCTAAGATCATCCATAGTTACCTCATCGCCTTCGTCGTCGCTATCATCGGAGGAGGAAGATCCTTGATCATGCTCCTCTCTTGCCATGAAGCACATGTGCGCTTGCTCCACTTTCTCATCATCCGACTCTCCGCTTGAGGAATCCTCGGAGTCGGTGAATGTTGCTTCGACAAGTCCCTTTTTGTACCCCTTTTTGTACTTCTTTGACTTGTCGAACTTCGGCGCCTTCCACTTCTCCTTTTGCTTGTTTTGAGGACAATCCGCTTTGATGTGTCATGGCTTATTGCATTTAAAGCACAAAGGTGGAGAGGCGTTAGTAGAAGTAAACTTAGATTTTTGTTTGAAGTTACCCTTTCGGAAGAAGCGATTGAACTTCTTTGCCATGAGTGCAATGGATTCCATGTCCATTTCTTCTTCCGAGTCCTCATCATCGGTAGAGGTGGATGGAGCCGCCTTGAATGCAATCGCCTTTTTCTTAGGCGCATCTAGGTTCAAATAGGACTTCATCTTTTCTTGTAACTTCACCTTGCTATCTTTGCGTCCTCGTATGACATCAAAGTACCCATTAGTTGAACTACGGTATATTTGTTCATGTCATTACCTTCCTCGATGGCGAATGTACGTTTTTTCCAAGAAGAGGGAAGTCCTTCAATAAGCTTTGAGCACTTCTCCTTTTGAGTGTAGGACTTGCCGAGGGCCTCTAACTCGTTTATTATGTCAACGAAGCGAGCGTAATATTCTTTAATCTTCTCGCCCTGTTGCATATGAAACATTTCGTAATCTTTGTTTACGACTATGAGTTTAGAGTCTCTTACCCTACTCGTCCCTTCATGAAGAATGAGGAGGGAGTTCCAAATTTGATATGCACTCTTACATGTGCATATCTTATTGAAGTCCTCGGGCTCCAATGCGCATTGCAAGGCGTTCATTGCCTTGGCATTGCTTACCTCCGCGGCGACCTCCGCGGTAGTCCATTTCTCAAAGTCTTCTTCTTTGGGTTCGATGTATTCCTTCATTGTAGTCCTCCATAAGGATGCACTCCGGAGGAAGGTTTCCATCCGGCATTTCCAATACCCATAGTTGGTACCGTTGAAGAATGGAGGCCTCGTAGAGGAATGTCCTTCCATCACCGATGACGCTCCTTCACGGTTCCTGAAGGTGTCATAGTTGGAAGGTGGAGGCACGGTCTTGTTGTCGTTGGCAGACATAGCTAAGTATCTGGCTCCGATACCAAATGTAATGCCCTACCAGCTACTGCACAAGTACTAGAGGGGGGGGGGGGGGGTGAATAGTACTTTAAAATAATAAGGAGTATAATTCCAAATTAAATTGCAAACAACTACCAAATCAATTTGCGGAAGCTTAAATTGAATGACAACAACAAAATTAACAATGCAAACAAATGATGTTAATGGGTTCGGATCCACCCAAGTCTCCCCGACTTGTTCCCGGTGATCCTACGTCCCAACCACCCGGATCCCCTCCGGATACTTGAGTTAGAAACCCTAACTCAAGATTTCCACTATGAATATCTTGTGAAAAACCTTCACAAGATCAAATCATACATGCAATAGCAAACGTGAATCCCACAACCCGGGATCACAACCTTCTCTCACAACCGAGAGAATCACAAAGCAATATTAAAGAGTTTAATATGAAATAAACAATCTTACCACAAAATCCTATACCTTGAGTTTTTCTTACCCAAATGGTGAAATGAAGGATTTGAGGAAGATGAAGTCACCAAGACCTAGCACCAAGGAAATGACCAGCAATCGGTGCCTAGGGATGATTTGGAGACTTGGATCAAGCAATAGCTTGAAGAGCTCACCAAGAACAACCTTCTCTCTAGATGGATTCTAGATCTAGAAATGAGAGAGAATGGGTTTCTTGTGAGGAAGAGAGCTTTTGATTTGAGTGAGAATAGCTATCTCTTTTGATCTCAATGAATCTCTGAATGGAAGCTCTTACCTAGATAGAAATGACCTAGGTTCGTATTTATAGGGTCCCATAAAAACAAGTTAGGTCATTCTCCAACGGATAGAAATCTGTGAGAATTAGTCGGTCAAAGAACAATCACTGACCGACTAGTTCATCAACTAGTCGGTCAGTCAAACAGCATGGACCGACTAAGAGAGGAACTGAGAAGAAAGAGAATTTCAGACCTAGAAATCTAGTCGGTCCAAGAAGACTTTCTGACCGACTAGTTTCACAACTAGTCGGTCAGTCAATGAACGTAGACCGACTAAGAGGCAAAATGAAATAGTCTGAACACAAGTTGACTTAGTCGGTCCAAGAACAAAAGTTGACCGACTAGATTGTCAACTAGTCGGTCACCAAACGTTCTTAGACCGACTAACGATAAACAGTAGCTTAGGAGAAATTTAGCATGAACAGTAAGTCACAACTAGTCGGTCAAAGAAGCATCACTGACCGACTAGTTCACAAACTAGTCGGTCGGTGAGTCAACGTAGACCGACTAACTGTAAACAGTAAAGTCCAAGAAATTAAGGAATCAAACTAGTCGGTCCAAGAAGAGTTGCCGACCGACTAGATCACCATCTAGTCGGTCAGTACTTGTTCTTGTACCAACTAACATGCATAATAAAGTCCGAATCGAAGCGCGATGCTTCGAGGAAGTTAGAATGAACTTGTGCAAGGATCCTAGAGCTACTAAATGAGCGTAATGAAGATATAAGCGTAAGATATACTCAAGGCTTAACATTCTATATATCGAAGCTAAAAGACTATAAATAAAACCTTAATAAACGGTCTTCGAGAGCTTCGATTGAATCTTCATAACTTCCAAAACGGCGCAAGAGCTTCAACGAAGCTTTAGGCATGAATACGAGCTTTGGGAAGTGTTGAGATGTCGCTTTGAATGTTCTCGTGAAATTGGCGACGATCTCCAATACTGCGCTCACAAATTGTTAGTACATGGATTATTTATGTTTGCTCATCATCAAAACCAAATCCGGGGAGTCCAATATTCAACAATATATATATTACAAATTACTTAACACAAAACATTGCTTCAGAAGCAAGGTGACGACATTCATCAAAAATGTGTTTTTTGTATAACAACTTATTCCGAAATGTGACATCAAAATATGTCACGTTTTCATTTCCTCCTACTTATGCCTCTACTAATGATAAATTAAACTAACTTTCTCAATTGACTTTCCGAAGTGCCTTCTTCCTTTTCTAAATCACATTTAGATATCAACATAAATAAATAGCTATGCAAGCAACTTATGTATCCAAACGCTTGAGCTTTGCAATCTTGAGTGTAGCTCAAGAAGTTGCTTGTCTCAAGATCCGGTTGGGATACATAGTCTTGCATCGCTCATGCACTCGTATTCGACTCAAACGGTTTGATCGAATTTTCGAACTTTGCGGATCAAAATTGTTTGTCCATACAACCTTGAGGGTAGCTCGACAAGTTGTAGGGAGAAACATACTTTGAATGTCCTATATGTTCAAGCTGCCTCATATAGAGACGAGTAATATGTAGCTTTAATTTATTTGTTGGACCCAGAACTTAATGAAATCATATTTCTTAAGTATGTTCTTTAGAAGGTCAGTTAATGTCAACGAGAATATAGTTTTAATTCTATCAATTAGAATTTAACTCGATATTCAATTAATCAATTTATTGACCAGTTAACTAATTCCAATATTATCAATTGATTCTTTCGGTAAACATAGTCTTGCCCTAGTTTTAGCATATGTTCAATATTAAATATAGGTAGATTGGCTTTTATCTATCTATATCCTCCCACTATTTTTACGATCGTTTTAAAGCTTAATAACGAACGATTTAATCGAATCAAAATTAATGGGTAAGAGTTCCAATCACCTTGAGTCTAAACAACCTTGAGTGTAGCTCAACAAGTTGATTGACTCTGCGATCGGAAGATGACTCTTCATCGATCATATCGGATATGACTCTCTTAATCAGTTTTTGCCCCTAGCCATTCGTGATCATGAGTGTGCTCATCCAAATCACAATGTCTAGTCTAGTCGGACCCTTGTTTTCATGTCTAGCCTGACTTGCCCCTCAGCTCGGTGTATGCACGACACGTTGGTTAGGGTCAGGTCTTAGACTACATCTTATGTATTGAAGAAGTTGGTTCCTATAAGATTGCCATGTTACAGCTTGAGTGTATCTCAACAACTATAACACGGGTCCTATAGTTGCCAACCCCAAAACAAGGAGGGCTACGGCTAATCTTGAAAAAGATCATTAACGTATTTGACTTAGATATAGTCCAGGGTGTCATACAATCATGATTCGCGACATTGCGGTCCAGCGGAACTCAGCCAGGGAATTGACTAAGCCAGGATCACTATCCTTTAAAGGGTGATCCAGAACTCTTAGCCAAGCACATTGATTGGATCATGGTCCATTGAATGAAGCTTGTCATTTTTGTATGTATGCCATAGACTAAACAGCTTTTATTAACAACTAATTAATCCTATCAACTAGTTGCATCCTTAAATTCAAAATTTTAGGATTTGTTTAATAACTTTTATTAAGTCCTTATCAACTATAAGGTTCACGTGCTACCCTAATCATTATCAGGATTTTAATAAATTTTATTAACAACGCTAGAGGCGAAGTCCTTTAATGAAAATTAATTATAACAATTAGAATTGAAAATTCATTTAAAGGACTACCATAATCAGGAATTAGGTCTTAATATTGTTGTTAATGATTTATTAAAACATAGCATGTCATTAAAATTCAAGTAATAAATTTTAATCATTTTAAATGGCTAACCTAAAGGGTTGTCTTGTGTTATCAAATAAGGGACAAGATTAACAAGCCATTAAAATAAAGCTACACTAATTTTATCAACATAAAATGAAAGTGTATATCTATTTAACAATTAAATAAACTAAGTTTATCGCATAAACAATTTTTTAGACTTTTAAAATCAGTTTTAAAAATATCTTATAAATTTAAAACATTACTTTAAAAATTTTCCATGTTCAAAAATTTATCATATACAATTTTTAAACATCTAAAATATTTTAAACTTATCGCATAAATTTAAAGCCTTAAAATCAATTTTAAAATTTATCACATAAATTTAAAAAAACACCATTTTAAAATTTTCATGCTTAAAAAATTTATCATATAAAAATTTTTAGGCATTCAAAATAAATTTAAAACTTTTAAAGATTTAAAATTAGTTTTAAAATTATCACATAAATTTTAAAACGTCATTTTAAAAATTTTCATGTTCAAAAAATATCACATAGAATTTTGAACTTCAAAAACATTTTTAAAATTATCTAATAACTTTAAAAAATTTAAAAGTATTTAAAAGGCATTAAGAAGTTTAATGAAATCGCAGTACCTAGATCGACTACGCAAACCTAGGCTCTGATACCACTGTAGGGAAATTGGCGGTCCCTTAGGGTACAAAAACTCTATGCCCGTCCTAAGTCGGACGGAACATAGACACAAAAACAATAGCAGCGGAAGAAAAACTTATGTTAACTAATTAACAAGCAGTTAAAACATTTTTAACTTAGCCCTAAGGTCCAAGACCCTATGCCAAGATCTATGCCGACTTGGGATGGATCTGACCATCCCAAGAAGGATCTAGCCTACTGCGATTAAACTAAACTAATGCTAATAAAATACTTTAACCACATACCCGGAATCTCAGCCCTGGGGCAGGCGAGATGTTCCGCGCCGTCTTCCAAGCTGCTCCCGTCCCACGCCGAGCCGCTCCCCGAACCGCTCCTCGAACCGCTCCTCGAACCGCTCCGCATCCCGAGGCGATCAATCCCCGTGCCGCCGAGCCAACCACGTGCCGAAGAAAGTTTCACGCGGGTGAAACCTCCGCCTAGATTTCGGATCCAGAATCCGAACTCCTTCGTGGCTTTGCTAGAGCCCTCAGGAGTAAGGAAGAAATTTAGGGAGATGAGAAATATTAATTTAAGCCTAGATCCGAGCGTGCTCCAACATTTACGAGAGCCGCTCAGATCTAGAGCTTGGGACGAGTTTTGAGAAAGGGGGAGACCCCTATTTATATAGGCGGCGGACTCTCCCCTTTTCTCAAAATCCGATGTGGGACTAAATAATGGGTTAATTAAAATCAAGTTAGTTTGCACTTCACAAAGTGCAAACTGTAATGCCCTACAAGCTACTGCACAAGTACTAGAGGGGGGGAGGGTGAATAGTACTTTAAAAATAACAAGGAGTATAATTCCTAATTATAGTGCAAACAACTACCAAATCAATTTGCGGAAGCTTAAATTGAATGACAACAACAAATTTAACAATGCTAACAAAAGATGTTACTGGGTTCGGATCCACCCAAGTCTCTCCGACTTGTTCTCGGTGATCCTACGTCCCAACCACCCGGATCCCCTCCGGATACTTAGGTTAGAAACCTTAACCCAAGATTTCCACTATGAATATCTTGTGAAAAACCTTCACAAGATCAAATCATACATGCAATGGCAATAGTGAATCCCACAACCCGGGATCACAACCTTCTCTCACAACCGAGAGAATCAATAAGCAATATAAACAAGTTTATAATGAAATAAACAATCTTACCACAAAATCCTATACCTTGAGTTTTTCTTACCCAATAGGTGAAAGGAAGGATTTGAGGAAGATGAAGTCACCAAGACCTAGCACCAAGGAAATGACCAGCAATAGGTGCCTAGGAGTGATTTGGAGACTTGAATCAAGCAAGAGCTTGAAGAGCTCACCAAGAACAAGCTTCTCTCAATATGGATTCTAGATCTAGAAAGTGAGAGAATGGGTTTCTTGTGAGGAAGAGAGCTTTGGAAATGAGTGAGAATGGCTATCTCTTTTAATCTCAATGAATCTCTTAATGGCAGCTCTCACCTAGAGAGAAAAGACCTAGGTTCGTATTTACAGGGTCCCATAAAAACAAGTTAGGTCAATTCCCAACGGATAGAAATCTGAGGCAACTAGTCGGTCAAAGAACAACCACTGACCGACTAGTTCATCAACTAGTCGGTCAGTCAAACAACATGGACCGACTAAGTGAGGAACTGAGAAGAGATAGAAATTCAGACCTAGAAATCTAGTCGGTCCAAGAAGACATTCTGACCGACTAGTTTCACAACTAGTCGGTCAGTCAGTGAACGTAGACCGACTAAGAGGCAAAATGAAATAGTCTGAATACAAATTGACTTAGTCGGTCCAAGAACAAAAGTTGACCGACTAGATTGTCAACTAGTCGGTCACCAAACGTTCTTAGACCGACTAACGATAAACAGTAGCTTAGGAGAAATTTAGTATGAACAGTAAGTCATAACTAGTCGGTCAAAGAAGCATCACTGACCGACTAGTTCACAAACTAGTCGGTCGGTGAGTCAACGTAGACCGACTAACTGTAAACAGTACTGAACAAGAAAAGATGAACACAAACTAGTCGGTCTAAGAAGCTCTGCTGACCGACTAGATCACCATCTAGTCGGTCAGTACTTCTTCTTGTACCAACTAACATGCACAAACAAGTCCGAATCGAAGCGCGACGCTTCGAGGAAGTTAGAATGAACTTGTACTAAGATCCTAGAGCTACGATATGAGCGTTATGAAGATAGAATCGTAAGATATACTCAAGGCTTAACATTCTATAGATCGAAGCTTAAAAGACTATAAATAAAACCTTAAAGAACGGTCTTCGAGAGCTTCGATTAATTCTTCATGACTTCCAAAAATGGTCCAAGAGCTTCAACGAAGCTTTAAACAATGAATACGTGTTTTGAGAAGTCTTGAGATGTCGCTTTGATTGTTCTCGTGAATTTGGCGACGATCTCCAATACTGCGCTCACAAATTGTTAGTTCATGAATTATTTATGTTTGCTCATCATCCAAAACCAAATCCGGGGAGTCCAATATTCAACATTCTCCCCCTTTTTGGTGATGACAAACCAACATAAATAATAATAAAAAATAATGATTCAAATGAAAAATACTTACTCCCCCTGCATTGATGACACGTTAATTCCAAAAAGAATATATATGAATTGCATCAATCAGACGAGTAAGATAAATAAAGAGAATCGATTTTTGAAATATCGGATTTTGAAAATCCTTATATATATCTTAACTCCCCCTGAATCTAACATATCAAACTAGATTCTTGGAAATTGAGTTAAATTTTCATTTGCCCTATTTATTATCATTATCTCTCCCCCTTTGGCATTATCCCAAAAATGGGGGGCATACAACGACAACAACTAAGGAAATCAAAATCCAACATCGGGAGTCGTAGATGTTGACGATGGACCCAATTGACACCAAGGGAAAAACGATGAAATCAAATCAAGGTGTGCCCAAATGTCCATCATCTAAAAGAGAAAATTAAAATCATCAAAAATACCAAATATTAATTCATTTATTGAGTAAAGGAACATACTCTCCAATATTCAATATTCTTGGTTAAATTTGTGCATGGAAAAAAATTCTATACAATTATAGAAATATAATCTATTTAACCAAGTTATCAAGCGTCGAGCAACGAAATCACATTTCATATGCGTTGAACGAATAGTAAATGTGCACGACGAATTAAAAACATAGAGAACATCGATGTATATATATATGAAAACATCATGAGTACATCCAAAAAGATATCACATCGAGTACATCAAGTATAACATACCATGGATATCAACACCAAAAAGGAAACTACATCATACATCATCTAACCATCAGCATCATCCAAGTACATCAAAATACAACACGGACATCCAGAAAAAAAATCAAAATACATCAAAATAACCCTCAAACTCCATCCTATCCCAAAATACTCTCAATAAGATGCATCATCCAAAGAGCAGTGGAGAGTCCTCGATACTGACGATCACGAGGGAGTGGCTGGATCTGCAGTCTCCATGGGTCCAGTCGATGGAGTGGACTCAGGCTCTGCAGGGAGGAGAGGCGTGTCAACAGACGGGATCGTCGGGGCAGGAGTGGAAACGACGACGGGCTCAACAGCTGGGGTCTGAACAGGAGCAGCAGCAGGCAAGACATGAGCAGGGTCGTCAACAGGAGCAGCAGCAGCCTCAGAAGTCTGAACTACTGGTGCAGAAGTCTCTGGAGCACCGGAAGAGGTGCCATCTCCAGGAGCAGATGTGGTAGCAGCAGCAGCAGCAGTGGCCTCATCGCCATGAGCCAAGGAGGTGACAAGCTCATCAAACTCCTCATCGTCCATCTCCTCGTCCTCAGAAACAGGAGGAGGAAGCTGGACGCCCATCAAGCTAGCCATACGGCAGACGACCTCCTCGGTACGAGCCAAACGCGACTCGTGCCGACGAAGTAAGCGTACGACATCATCTAATGTGGCAGAAGGAGTGGGGGCTGCAGCAGCTGAGGGAGGAGGCACTGAGGCAGCTGAAGGAGGAGGGACTGAAGCAGCCGAGGGAGTGGCCTGAGATGCAGAAGGTGTCGACCGCTGCACGTGACGGAGTGCCGCAAGAGATTTCTTTACGGCCGTCGCGTTCAGAGGAGGACCAAGAGGACGCTCATCATCAGGAGGGAGGGGAACACCGAAACGACGGAAAACCAAGGTCAACAGACATGGATATGGGATATGCACAGATTTAGTGGTCTTGCGTATACACTCGAAAGAGTCCATCTTATCGAGTATAATGCGAGCCCAATTAATCTCGCTACCCATAAACAGAGCGTAAATCAGTTTCAAAAACGGCTGAGATGGAAGAGATGAAGATCCATACTTGGGAAGAAGGCATGATTTCAAGATCAGGTTAATCACCCAAGCATTCGGCTTGAATGATTTGGAAGGGACTCCAATGAATGCGGGGGGATAACCTGGAAGATTTCACCTAGGGTAGGCTGATCGAGGGAGGAGATATCATCGACAGAGATGTCAGAAGGGAGGAGGCCACACGACGAGCAACCAATCAACTCCCCCAAGATTTCTGCCGTGAGGACTATAGGAGTCCCCAAAACAGAAGTCTCGATGGAGTGAGACTCATCGTACTGGCCCCGGACACGGTTGGCATAGAATAATTTGACCAGGCGAGGATATGGTCTGGGGTTCGCCTTGGGGTCATATCTAAGATAGTCCAATAGGCCACTATAGGAGAGAAGATCAGCAAGGCCAAGGAAATCAGAAAACTGAACGTAATGTTCCAACAGCAGCGGGCAGTGCTCTATACGGTTGTACACAGCTAGACACTGAGGGTCGTCGCGGCACAACGATATATCAACACCTCCGACTGGCATTGGAGCTTTACCCTTAGCCTTACGGGTCTTAGGAGGAGGTGGAGGAGGGGGTGGAGTGGGTGCTCTCTCGGGATGTTCAGGAGTGTATTCCTCATCGGTATCATCCTCGGAATCACTATCTGGACGCTCACCGGGAGGAGTGGGTGCACGGAACTTTTTGGGTTTAGGTTTAGGCTTGGACGATTGGCCGGTAGGTTTAGGCTTGGACGTCCTCTTCCTCTTCAACGGAGTCGAAGACGAAGAGGGGGGACGTGTGGCCTTGGCCCTACGCTTGGGAGGGGTCGAAGCAGTAGCACCCTCTACGGTCATAGGGGATGCCCCAGATGATGTAATCGGGATTCTCGTTCGTGCCATGATCTCGGCACAACGAGTACAATCAAACGATGAAGATAAGATCAAACACACCCTAAGCGTAAGCCTAAAAAATGAAATCAAACAAGCACAAAGCCCTAAAACTAGAACTTAGAAACCCTAGAACCCTAGAGGTGAAATCGGCCAAGATCGAACCCTAGAATAGGAAAACGACCTAGGAGGAGGAAGGAGATACCTAGGGGAGCGATCGGCTGCGGCGGATGGACGGAAAACTGGCCAGAGATCGAGGGAAGACGAAGAGACACGATCGGGTTTAGGGGGTTTTCGAGCTGGAGGGACTTAGAATACCGACTAAAACAAAAATTAGTCGGATAGAAGTGATTTCAGTCGGTCGAGAATGCGAAAAGACGTGTTTGCCCTAACGCACTTAGTCCGTCACAGTTCAAGAACTGACCGACTAGATTACGATCTAGTCGGTCGGTCAATGAGCTTGAACCGACTAAGTCGAAACAGAGGCAAACAGAAATTTTTAGGGCTAGAGTTAGTCGGTCACAGTATACTCACTGACCGACTAGTTTTCAATCTAGTCGGTCGGTAAGGGTACTATGACCGACTAAAAGAAGTCAATGATAGGAGAAAGTTAAAACTTGATCTAGTCGGTCTGAGTTCACTAGCTGACCGACTAGATGAGCATCTAGTCGGTTCACTAATGAACTGAAACCGACTAGAAGAGTCCAAAAGTTGATAAATGAGTTCTCTTCAAAAACCACTTGGATGAAACATCTTAACCCTCTCATTAGTCATCTAAACTACCCCATAAAACATCGAAATCTTAAATACGACATTCAAATAAGAATTCGAGCAAAAATTCAATCATATCACATAAAATCCCCAAAAATCCAATAAATCTAGCATGAACGAAATATCGCGAAATATAAAAGCATGCAAGATAATTGAATGAGACATGAATCCTATATCTCGGATTCACCCATAATCCCCAATTCTCGACGCAACCGCACAAAGGAGTCCTCCTTTAGGGGTTTCGTGAAAATATCGGCGATTTGCTTTTGGGTTTCAACGTACACTAAAATGATGTCCTTTTTAGCAACATGATCATCTAAAAAATGGTGTCGGACATCTATGTGTTTAGATCGGGAATGGTGCACCGGATTCTTTGAAAGACAAATAGCACTTTGGTTATCCACCATGATAGGGCTAGTATCACAATGAATACCAAAATCCTTCAGTGTGTGTCTCATCCAAAGAACCTGGGCACAAGCGGCACCGGCGGCAATATATTCCGCCTCGGTGGTTGAAAGTGATACGGAATTTTGCTTCTTGGAAAACCAAGAGACAAGAGAATTTCCTAGAAAATGGCAAGTGCCACTAGTACTTTTCCTGTCAGATTTGCATCCCGCATAATCGGCATCACTATATGAGACTAACTCATACGTGCTAGATTTTGGATAAAGTAATCCAAAATCAAGTGTATAACTTAGATAACGGAAAATACGTTTTACCGCTACTAAGTGAGACTCCTTAGGTTGAGACTGATAACGAGCACATACGCATACGGCAAACATAATATCGGGCCTACTTGCGGTAAGATAAAGTAAACTACCTATCATACCTCGACATAGACGAATGTCTACATCCTTACCGCCCGTATCCTTGTCAAGATGCGTAGTCGTACTCATTGGAGTCTTTTTCCCAGAAGCACTCTCCATTCCAAATCGCTTAAGCAACTCCACCGTATATTTCGTTTGGTGGATGAAGATTGCATCGTTCAATTGGCGAATTTGGAGACCTAAGAAATATTTGAGTTCGCCCATGTGGCTCATCTCAAATTGTTCCTTCATAACATTAGAAAACTCTTCGTAAAGAGTGAAGTTAGTAGCACCGAAAATGATATCATCAACATAAATTTGAACTAATAAAATATCATTATTCACATGCTTAACAAAAAGTGTAGAATCGGCTTCGCCCATTTTAAAATTCAAATCCAAAAGAAAATTCTTTAGGCGATCATACCAAGCTCGAGGAGCTTGTCTCAAACCATAAAGAGCTTTCTTTAGTTTAAAAACATGATTTGGAAATTTTTCATTTATGAAGCCCGGAGGTTGAGAAACGTAAACTTCCTCAACAACATCTCCGTTTAAAAATGCACTTTTAACATCCATTTGAAATAATTTAAAATTTTTATGGCATGCAAAAGATAATAATAGTCTAATTGATTCTAATCTAGCTACCGGAGCGAAGGATTCTTCGAAATCGATACCTTCCTCTTGGCGATAGCCTTGAGCAACTAACCGAGCTTTGTTCCGGACGACGACTTGGTTTTCGTCGGTTTTGTTCTTGAAGATCCACTTTGTCCCTATGACGGTGTGGTTCTTCGATGGCAAAGGAACAAGCTCCCATACCTCATTCCTATCAAATTGAATGAGTTCCTCCTCCATGGCAAGGATCCAAGCACTATCTTCGCACGCTTCAACTATATTCTTTGGCTCTATCGATGAGGCAAAGGCACAATTGGCGAAGTGGTGGACTTGCGATCTCGTCTTGACACTATCATGAATATTGCCAATGACTTGCTCATGGGGATGGTCGCGAACGGTATGAAGCCGCTTGGGAATACCTTGATCACTAGGCACATTCTCAACAACTTCATTAGTCGGGTTAGTCTCAATAGAATCAATTGAATCAATGGACTTAGAATTTTCAAACGAATCACATAAAACATCCATAGAATCATTATCATTTGAAATTCTAGAAGTAGTAAAATTTTCATTAAAAGAGACATGAAGTGATTCCTCGATCGTAGAGGATCTTTTGTTGTATATCCGGTAGGCTTTGCTACGTGAGGAATACCCAACAAATATCCCCTCATCCGATCTCGGATCAAACTTGTCCAAATTATCATATGTGTTTTTAATGAAACATTTTGCGCCGAAAACACGAAAATGTTTAACTCGAGGCAATCTACCAAACAACAATTCATAGCAAGTTTGTTTGGTGCCGGGCCTCAAAAGTATTCTATTAAACACATAACAAGCGGTGTGTACCGCTTCCGCCCAAAATTGATAACCAAGTTGACTATCTTCGAGCACAGTGCGAGCACACTCCACAAGCGTTCTATTCTTCCTCTCAACAACACCATTTTGAGGAGGTGCGCGAGGGAAAGAAAACGTGTGAGTAATTCCAAGATCATCACAAAAATTTGAGAAAGACTCATTCTCAAATTCACCCCCATGATCACTACGAATAGTGACAATGGTGGTTCCGATGAGATTTTGTACTTTCTTCACAAATATTGTGAAGTTTTCAAAAGCTTCATTTTTAGTACATAAGAAAAATACCCATGTAAATATTGAATAATCATCAACGATGACTAGTCCATATCTTGCATTTCCTAAGGAAGCAACTCTAGTTGGCCCAAATAAATCTAGATGTAATAGCTCTAGTGGCCGTTTAGTAGAAATGCTTTTCTTAGGTTTAAATGAAGATTTAGGAAGCTTGCCACGTTGACAAGAATCACAAAAAATTTTCTTTTCAAAAACGAGTTTCGGAAAACCTTTAATGGAATTTAATTTCGAAAGCTTATAAAGTGTTCCAAAGTTCACATGTCCAAAGCGTCGATGCCATAAGTGTTGTTCACTTGTGTTGGCAACGAGACATTGTTCATATGACTTAGGAAGATCCAAAATATAAATATCTTTATGGCGTGTGCCGGAAAATAATAAATTATTATTATCATTTGAAATATGACACAATCCTTTCGCAAAGCTAACTTTGTAACCTTTGTCACAAAGTTGGCTTATTGAAATAAGATTATGATTTAAACCATTAACTAGATAGACATCACTAATTAAGGGTTTAGATGGGTTACCCACTTTACCAACACCGACGATGGTTCCGCTCTCGTTGCCTCCAAATACGACGCGGTTTCCATTTGCAATGGGAACTACTCCGGAGAGCAATTGAGCGTCACCCGTCATGTGTTTTGAACACCCGCTATCGAGTATCCAATTCCCTTTAGAGCTAAATTTAAATTTGATGCTCCTTTTCTTTTTCTTTTCCTCGAGTACCTAAAGATAGAAAATTTCATATCATGGTACCCAAGGTCATTGGGTCCTCAAAGGTTAGACCTTTGGAAGCCAAGTCCAATTGGACTTAGACTTCCCCACATAATTTCTACTATGCACAACATCCGAAAAATAAGCATTCATATACACTTGTTTTTCATCCATGCTTGTGTCCTTTGGGCTCCAAATAGTGAAAATTTTGGGAGCCATCATCCTATTGGGTGCATGCATGCGTTGTTGGTTTCTACGTGATGCATGTCGTGGATAGGCATAAGGAACATGATGGAATGGTGCACGACGAGAATTATTCATATGATGTGGTGGGTGAACATATGCATGTGTGGGAACACGTGCGTGAGGGTGTCTCACATGGTGTGCACGTGCCCGAGAATGTGTTGCATAAAAACCATCATATGTGTGAGTCGGTGGAGTAGGACGTGTGTTCCTACGTGGCATGGTATTTGTGTACATATAAGCATGCCCCTTCTTTGGAGGTCCACCCAAAGTGGGTTTCTTTCCGAAAGAGGGTGTGGACGATGTGGAAGCACCATTGGTAGATGAACTACCAATAGAGTGTTTGCTACCACTCGTAGAGTCACCGGAAGTTGGCCTAACAAAAGTAGTGGCCGCTTTGGATGGACATCCCATCGTATACCCCAAACCAATGTGGTGATTGGCCGGAAGTAAGTCACTTAGGATTTTATACAAATGGTCCTTACCCTTATTGAATTTATTAATTCGGCCTAATGTGTTCTCGTATTTCTCGGTGAGAGAACGCGAAGAAGTATCCAAAGTGGATACTTGCGACGTGAGCACATAAACACGAGATTTAAGACTTTCATTCTCAATACTCAAAGTCGAGTTTTGAGAAGTCAACTCCTCTATCTTATGTTCTTCCGGATCCTCAATGCTAACATGTTCAAGTTTAGATTTGAGATTAACAATCTCATTTCTTAACTCTTCAACAATGGTGTCGTTGTTGGTGATGATAGTCTTAGGCGAGGTTTGAATGCTAGCTAGGTCATCTTTTACTTTAGTATATCTATTTACAAATTTAGTGTATTTGGACCATAGTTGAGAGTTAGCATTCCTAAGATCATCCATAGTTACCTCATCGCCTTCGTTGTCGCTATCATCGGAGGAGGAAGATCCTTGATCATGCTCCTCTCTTGCCATGAAGCACATGTGCGCTTGCTCCACTTTCTCATCGTCCGACTCTCCGCTTGAGAAATCCTCGGAGTCGGTGAATGTTGCTCCGACAAGCCCCTTTTTGTACCCCTTTTTGTACTTCTTGGACTTGTCGAACTTTGGCGCCTTCCACTTCTCCTTTTGCTTGTTTTGAGGACAATCCGCTTTGATGTGTCCTGGCTTATTGCATTTAAAGCACAAAGGTGGAGAGGCGTTAGTAGAAGTAAATTTAGATTTTTGTTTGAAGTTACCCTTTCGGAAGAAGCGATTGAACTTCTTTGCCATGAGTGCAATGGATTCCATGTCCATTTCTTCTTCCGAGTCCTCATCATCGGTAGAGGTGGATGAAGCCGCCTTGAATGCAATCGCCTTTTTCTTAGGCACATCTTGGTTCAAATAGGACTTCATCTTTTCTTGTAACTTCACCTTGCTATCTTTGCGTACCTCTTATGACATCAAAGTACCCATCAATTGAACTACGGTATACTTATTCATGTCATTACCTTCCTCGATGGCGAAGGTACGTTTCTCCCAAGAAGAAGGAAGTCCTTCGATAAGCTTCGAACACTTCTCCTTTTGGGTGTAGGTTTTGCCGAGAGCTTGCAACTCGTTCATTATGTCGACGAAGCGAGCATAATACTCCTTCATCTTTTCTCCCTGTTCCATATGAAACAATTCGTAATCTCTATTGACTACTACGAGTTTAGAATCTCTTACCCGACTCGTTCCTTCATGCAAAATGAGGAGCGAATTCCAAATTTGATATGCACTCTTACATGTGCATATCTTATTAAAATCTTCGGGTTCCAATGCGCATTGTAAAGCATTCATAGCTTTGGCATTTGCAATCTCCGCGGCGACCTCCGCGGTAGTCCACTTGTCGAAATCCTCTTCGGTAGGCACATTGTACTCCGACATGGTAATTCTCCACAAGGAAGCGCTCCGAAGGAACGTTTCCATCCGGCATTTCCAATATCCATAATTGACGCCGTTGAAGAATGGAGGCCTTGTCGAGGAATGTCCTTCCATTACCGAAGACGCTCCTTCACGGTTCCTGAAGGTGCCATAGTCGGAAGGTGGACGCACGGTTTTGTTGTCGTTGGCAGACATAGCTAAGTATCTCGATCTGATACCAAATGTAATGCCCTACAAGCTACTGCACAAGTACTAGGGGGGGGGGGGGGTGAATAGTACTTTAAAAATAACAAGGAGTATAATTCCTAATTATAGTGCAAACAACTACCAAATCAATTTGCGGAAGCTTAAATTGAATGACAACAACAAATTTAACAATGCTAACAAAAGATGTTACTGGGTTCGGATCCACCCAAGTCTCTCCGACTTGTTCCCGGTGATCCTACGTCCCAACCACCCGGATCCCCTCCGGATACTTAGGTTAGAAACCCTAACCCAAGATTTCCACTATGAATATCTTGTGAAAAACCTTCACAAGATCAAATCATACATGCAATGGCAATAGTGAATCCCACAACCCGGGATCACAACCTTCTCTCACAACCGAGAGAATCAATAAGCAATATAAACAAGTTTATAATGAAATAAACAATCTTACCACAAAATCCTATACCTTGAGTTTTTCTTACCCAATAGGTGAAAGGAAGGATTTGAGGAAGATGAAGTCACCAAGACCTAGCACCAAGGAAATGACCAGCAATAGGTGCCTAGGAGTGATTTGGAGACTTGAATCAAGCAAGAGCTTGAAGAGCTCACCAAGAACAAGCTTCTCTCAATATGGATTCTAGATCTAGAAAGTGAGAGAATGGGTTTCTTGTGAGGAAGAGAGCTTTGGAAATGAGTGAGAATGGCTATCTCTTTTAATCTCAATGAATCTCTTAATGGCAGCTCTCACCTAGAGAGAAAAGACCTAGGTTCGTATTTACAGGGTCCCATAAAAACAAGTTAGGTCAATTCCCAACGGATAGAAATCTGAGGCAACTAGTCGGTCAAAGAACAACCACTGACCGACTAGTTCATCAACTAGTCGGTCAGTCAAACAACATGGACCGACTAAGTGAGGAACTGAGAAGAGATAGAAATTCAGACCTAGAAATCTAGTCGGTCCAAGAAGACATTCTGACCGACTAGTTTCACAACTAGTCGGTCAGTCAGTGAACGTAGACCGACTAAGAGGCAAAATGAAATAGTCTGAATACAAATTGACTTAGTCGGTCCAAGAACAAAAGTTGACCGACTAGATTGTCAACTAGTCGGTCACCAAACGTTCTTAGACCGACTAACGATAAACAGTAGCTTAGGAGAAATTTAGTATGAACAGTAAGTCATAACTAGTCGGTCAACGAAGCATCACTGACCGACTAGTTCACAAACTAGTCGGTCGGTGAGTCAACGTAGACCGACTAACTGTAAACAGTACTGAACAAGAAAAGATGAACACAAACTAGTCGGTCTAAGAAGCTCTGCTGACCGACTAGATCACCATCTAGTCGGTCAGTACTTCTTCTTGTACCAACTAACATGCACAAACAAGTCCGAATCGAAGCGCGACGCTTCGAGGAAGTTAGAATGAACTTGTACTAAGATCCTAGAGCTACGATATGAGCGTTATGAAGATAGAATCGTAAGATATACTCAAGGCTTAACATTCTATAGATCGAAGCTTAAAAGACTATAAATAAAACCTTAAAGAACGGTCTTCGAGAGCTTCGATTAATTCTTCATGACTTCCAAAAACGGTCCAAGAGCTTCAACGAAGCTTTAAACAATGAATACGTGTTTTGAGAAGTCTTGAGATGTCGCTTTGATTGTTCTCGTGAATTTGGCGACGATCTCCAATACTGCGCTCACAAATTGTTAGTTCATGAATTATTTATGTTTGCTCATCATCCAAAACCAAATCCGGGGAGTCCAATATTCAACATTCTCCCCCTTTTTGGTGATGACAAACCAACATAAATAATAATAAAAAATAATGATTCAAATGAAAAATACTTACTCCCCCTGCATTGATGACACGTTAATTCCAAAAAGAATATATATGAATTGCATCAATCAGACGAGTAAGATAAATAAAGAGAATCGATTTTTGAAATATCGGATTTTGAAAATCCTTATATATATCTTAACTCCCCCTGAATCTAACATATCAAACTAGATTCTTGGAAATTGAGTTAAATTTTCATTTGCCCTATTTATTATCATTATCTCTCCCCCTTTGGCATTATCCCAAAAATGGGGGGCATACAACGACAACAACTAGGGAAATCAAAATCCAACATCGGGAGTCGTAGATGTTGACGATGGACCCAATTGACACCAAGGGAAAAACGATGAAATCAAATCAAGGTGTGTCCAAATGTCCATCATCTAAAAGAGAAAATTAAAATCATCAAAAATACCAAATATTAATTCATTTATTGAGTAAAGGAACATACTCTCCAATATTCAATGTTCTTGGTTAAATTTATGCATGGAAAACAATTCTATACAATTATAGAAATATAATCTATTTAACCAAGTTATCAAGCGTCGAGCAACGAAATCACATTTCATATGCGTTGAACGAATAGTAAATGTGCACGACGAATTAAAAACATATAGAACATCGATGTATATATATATGAAAACATCATGAGTACATCAAAAAAGATATCACATCGAGTACATCAAGTATAACATACCATGGATATCAACAACAAAAAGGAAACTACATCATACATCATCTAACCATCAGCATCATCCAAGTACATCAAAATACAACACGGACATCCAGAAAAAAAATCAAAATACATCAAAATAACCCTCAAACTCCATCCTATCCCAAAATACTCTCAATAAGATGCATCATCCAAAGAGCAGTGGAGAGTCCTCGATACTGACGATCACGAGGGAGTGGCTGGATCTGCAGCCTCCATGGGTCCAGTCGATGGAGTGGACTCAGGCTCTGCAGGGAGGAGAGGCGTGTCAACAGACGGGATCGTCGGGGCAGGAGTGGAAACGACGACGGGCTCAACAGCTGGGGTCTCAACAGGAGCAGCAGCAGGCAAGACAGGAGCAGGGTCGTCAACAGGAGCAGCAGTAGCCTCAGAAGTCTGAACTACTGGTGCAGAAGTCTCTGGAGCACCGGAAGAGGTGCCATCTCCAGGAGCAGATGTGGTAGCAGCAGCAGCAGCAGTGGCCTCATCGCCACGAGCCAAGGAGGTGACAAGCTCATCAAACTCCTGATCGTCCATTTCCTCGTCCTCAGAAACAGGAGGAGGAAGCTGGACGCCCATCAAGTTAGCCATACGGCAGACGATCTCCTCGGTACGAGCCAAATGTGACTCGTGCCGACGAAGTAAGCGTACGACATCATCTAATGTGGCAGAAGGAGTGGGGGCTGCAGCAGCTGAGGGAGGAGGCACTGAAGCAGCTGAAGGAGGAGGGACTGAAGCAGCTGAGGGAGTGGCCTGAGATGCAGAAGGTGTCGACCGCTGCACGTGACGGAGTGCAGCAAGAGATTTCTTTATGGCCGTCGCGTTCAGAGGAGGACCAAGAGGACGCTCATCATCAGGAGGGAGGGGAACACCGAAACGACGGAAAACCAAGGTCAACAGACATGGATATGGGATATGCGCAGATTTAGTGGTCTTGCGTATACACTCGAAAGAGTCCATCTTATCGAGTATAATGCGAGCCCAATTAATCTCGCTACCCATAAACAGAGCGTAAATCAGTTTCAAAAACGGCTGAGATGGAAGAGATGAAGATCCATACTTGGGAAGAAGGCATGATTTCAAGATCAGGTTAATCACCCAAGCATTCGGCTTGAATGATTTGGAAGGGACTCCAATGAATGCGGGGGGATAACCTGGAAGATTTCACCTAGGGTAGGCTGATCGAGGGAGGAGATATCATCGACAGAGATGTTAGAAGGGAGGAGGCCACACGACGAGCAACCAATCAACTCCCCCAAGATTTCTGCCGTGAGGACTATAGGAGTCCCCAAAACAGAAGTCTCGATGGAGTGAGACTCATCGTACTGGCCCCGGACACGGTTGGCATAGAATAATTTGACCATGCGAGGATATGGTCTGGGGTTCGCCTTGGGGTCATATCTAAGATAGTCCAATAGGCCACTATAGGAGAGAAGATCAGCAAGGCCAAGGAAATCAGAAAACTTAACGTAATGTTCCAACAGCAGCGGGCAGTGCTCTATACGGTTGTACGCAGCTAGACACTGAGGGTCGTCGCGGCACAACGATATATCAACACCTCCGACTAGCCCAGACAGCCTGTTCTGCCTTGCATTTACTGGGCCTGGCCTGGTCTGATCGTTTGGGCTGTTTTGGCTCTAACTTGAGAATTTGGTGTCCGATTTGGACGCCGTTCGAACCTGGGTCTAGACCGGAATATTTCCGTCTTACCCGCGAACTTTTCCTTGCGTTTATATTATTAAATATTGTATTAAACAATTTAATACACATTTAATCGCTTTTGCATCAAATGCAAAATAGTCCATATCTAGGCTTAAATTACCATATTGCATCAAATGCAATTATCTCTTCTTTTGTATCAAATGCAAATATTCTCCCTAACTAATTTCTACCTATTACTAGACGAAGAATCGCACTCTGTGTGAGACCCTACAGCCTGACCCTTACAACAGGTTGGGCTCGAAGCCCTATACGACAGTGACCACGAGCAGTGGTTGCCGTCCCTGCTTCAAGAATCATCATTATGTGGTTAACTCATTGACATGAGTATTGTCGGGACCACCCTGACTGTTTCCGTGATGAATTCCGCAGTTATAGTCTCTTCGTCTTAAATATGTCGTGTAGATCAAGTCTAGGGTACGGTTAAACTGTCAACCCCAATAACTTGACTCCAGTTAGTTTCGATCGATCTTTAGTCAATAAATGTTGGACTTCTTCCAACATACTCTGCGCAGAGTTTTTACTAAAGACCGAACTAACTCTACGACACTAACTCCCATTGACCGGGAGAGACGAATCCTCTCTTGGTCCTTACTCGCCTCGTACATTTCAAGTGACACCCAATCAAAAGACCTTTCGACAGGCCTTGCCTCGAAGCTAGGTTAGTTGATCTAAGTGGCACCGTTCACGCACAGGTCCGTCAAAATGACCTCAAGTCAAAAGACCAACTATCCTATCATCACTCAGAGTTATCACTGACAGATTGGTCAATATAACCATATGATAACTCTAGTGGATTGTTCAGTGAACTCATTCTAATGAGCACCTGTGTCTCGTCTTTGACTTCGCCAAGTCAAGCGATCATGAGATCATCGCCACCGCTAAACGGTGAAGACTAAGACACAATGGTCTATCCGATGTTTCGATATCCTTGTCTCGAAACATCTACGACCACGAACCATTTTAGACTTATGCTACAGACGGTCAAACGTTTCTCCATGATCGAGATACTCATCTCGATACCCGTTTGACCTTGCATAAAGTCTCAGGACTTTGCCTAAGTTGATATCTAATGTTAACTACATTACAATATAACTTAGATAAATTATTACCAAATAGCTTACTGTTATTTCGAACAAGATGTTTGTGCTATTCACACAGGAATAAATGGCCTTGAGGGCATCATATTCCTACACCAAGACCAAACCACATTGGCCCACGTTGTAAACCCACGGGCCCGTGGGAACGGGGCCCCCACGTAGAATCAAAGCCGGGCCGGCCTCGGGCCGAAGCAGGCACAACCGCTGACCCACGCCAGTAGGAGTTAACCCCTCCCCCTAAAACACGCACCCTTAATCACCATTAAGGAGCCCCATTACTTTCACCTTCATGACCCATCAAGGCGCCATCAAAGTGGCAGATGATCGAGGCGAGATGGGAGGACGTTAAAGAGACGTGGCTGGGGAAGACTACTATAAAGCGACTCGAAAAGCAACGTGCACAGGATCACTTCCTGGATACTAGAAACCCCTGAGTTAACTCTCTGGTATTCCTCTCTAAACGACCTTGTCTTCCACCATATAACTCTCCTACATAACTTGGCCCGAGGACTCGCGTATCGGCCTCCTCGTGAGCCGTACCGATCCCACCGAGCATCCTTCAGATCTATTCTGACTTAGGCATCGGAGGATAGGAACGGGCCAGGTGCGGTCAAACCCGCAAGCCCACTAAGGGCCTTTCTTTGCCGTTTTGCTTCTCTGGGCTCGTTTGAGTTCCGATTCGAACGCGATTTCTTCCTGTAGATTTCTATGGAAGCCCCCTTCGTTCTCATGCGACTTTGTCAATTTAATACCAAGTATTAATTTGTGCCAAATGCTAAACTCTTTAGCTTTAAGTTCACAACTAACTTGTGAACTAAATTATTCCCTTGCATCGAATGCATTCCTCTTTAAAGTTCTTCCTATTACTAAGACATGAATACTACTCGGTGTGAGACCCTACAGCCTAACCATACTACAGGTTGGGACTCGAAGCACCTAGACGACAGTAACCGTGAGCAGCAGGTGTCGTCCTTGTTTCAGAATCATACTTACGTGATTGACCCATCGACAAAAGTGTCGTCGGTATCACTCTGACTATGTCAGTGATGAATACCGCAGTTTTAGCCCCTTCGTCATACCTGTGTCGTTGCATGGCCAAGGGTATGGTTAACTATCAACCCCACTAGCCAGCATCGGTTAGTATACAGCGGTCTTTGTTATATATACGGTGTACATCCTACAACGTACACCGGCCGAGGATTAACACAAAGACCGTACTGAGCATGTGACCTAACTTCCCCGTTAACGGAAGAGACGAATCCGATCTTAGTCATTTACTTCCCTCGTATGCTTCAGGTGTCACCCATCCTAAGACCTTTCAGTAAGCCTAGCCTCAAAGCTAGGTTATAGATCTAAGTGACATTATTCATGAACAGATTTATACAACTGACTTTAGGTCTTAAGGACCAGCTTACCTATTATTACTATAGAGTTATTATTGACAGTTTAGTTAAAAGTTAACCATTTAATAATACTAAGTTGGTCGTTTAGTGAACTCATTCTCTAATGAGCACATGTGCCTCGTCTCCGACTTTGCCAGGCCGAATGATTATGAGATCATCATTACCCTTCAGGTAAGACAACGACACAATGGTCTATCCGATGTGCCGATACCTTATTCTCGACACATCTATGACCATGAACCGTTTAAGACTTAAGTTCTAATCGGTCTTTCACTTCCCACAATCTAGATCTACATTTAGATACGTGATGATCGCACTTTAAGTCTAAGGAAATTATCTAAGTATTTAATTCATAGAATTTATACTAGGACAATTAGTACCATATAATTATTAGAACAAGATGTTTATCTTAGGGTAAATGCCTCAAGGGCATACATATTCATACATCTCGCACTTGCACTTAGGCTATTTATCTCAGTATCTTAGATCGCTATAGCATATCAATCACACTGGACCTTCATATGTCAAACCTAAGAATGGATCTGCTAACGCGTATCTATTTTGCATTTTAATGGAGTCCTATTATACTTTACTCGATCACACCAGGTTGATCCTCCGAAATTGCTTTGCATCTCATCCAACAATTTTTCTCCTTGTATAGCCAATGATTAGCTTATACAACTTGATGTAAAGTTTATCATTTCTATAAGTCAGTCATATCATATTTTAGTTATTCATGTGTCAATTATGTCAAGTACATAAATGACACCAAAATTTCTATATCTTTGACATAATCAAAAACTTTTGATTTGATGTTAGATATAGATTTTGATAACTGGGACTTCTTACTTAGTCCGAAAAACGGAACTAAGTTTATTTGCCGGCTCCCATTGACTTGAGAACCGTCTGGTTAAATACTTCGACTTAAATATCTAAATCTTATTTAGAGTATTTATTAAGTATAACCAGCTTATTTAGTGCTGAATAATTTAAATAGGAATATACCGGTGTCAGGTTGATTTGACGAATAAGTCATAACAAGATCCGTTCATAGGAATCTTGCTGACAACTTACTCAGTCAAAAATTCCTACACTTTTATTTCCTTTTAACTGCATTAATCTTCTAACTTTGAAGCATTAAATGCAGCCCAACGAGAACTATTCTCATTGTGCATATCATTAAGATCACATCTAATTTATGCGCGTATGGGACTTACTAGTTACTAAGGATTAGCTTACACACACACACACACACACACACACACACACACACACACACACACACACACACACACACACCGACAGCTTCCAAATAATCACATTAATTTAGAAGGTATCACGACAGCTCAAGAAAATTATGCACACCAACTCAAACATCCATATCCACATCGATCAGCCATTCTCAACAAATCACATTTTAAACAGAGCGCGCACACACACCCCCCCACCCCACCCCCAAGGATATCAACCAACAACCAATCCATTCATAATGAATCAAATTTGTTCAACATCAAATAAACATTGAGTGACAATCACTCAATCATTGTTTTGAAACAAAATAATCGATACATTTATTCAAATAATAAAAAGTATCGACTTCTTCTTGTTGTTATCTCCTGAAGTCCATATACGGCCCCAGCAGCAACGATTACTCCGATGCCGACCTGTACTGAACTTCGTCCATTCCTTACTTTGCCTTAAGTACATGTAGACATTATACAGATGTCTTAGTAAATGTACTGGTATCTCATACCATATATCAAAGCTTAAAGGAAATTTTATGCTCTTAAGTAAAATTTGTACCCGAGGTAGAGGCATCAGCATGCCCCTTTTCCTCTGCAAGGTAAACCTTGCAGTTCCTCTTCCAATGACCTGGCTTGTGGCAGTGGAAGTGATCACTCCATATTTTACACCCTTTTTCTGCATGTTTGCATGCCACTTTGGTCGCTCATATCGCGTTTTTCACGATTATTCGACAATGTTGCGATGCTTTTCACGATTTCTTGTTTTTGTCGTATTTCAGGAGATATAGAGCGATTCGGAGTGATTTTGAGATCAAGAGGATTTGCACCCACTCCGGAGTGTCACCCAAGGCTCTTCTGAGGACTATTCGGCGATGGAAGACGAATGGAAGAGGAAGGAACTTCGTAGGAGCGACGAGAAAGCGAAACAATGAAGATTGGGCATATGCAGCATCTCACTCGGCTGAGTGAAGCACTCACTTGGCCGAGCAAGAAGACCACTCGGCCGACCAGACCGGACACGCACCACAGAAGGAAATCAGCGTGCACTCGGCTGAGTGACGATATTCCACTCGGTCGAGTATGAAGATCCCCTCGCCCGAGTGGCATGGGAAAATCCACCATCAAAAGAGGCCGACTTACTGGAATCCGTCAGGCGATTAAGGGTTCCGACTCGGCCGAGTACCGAATGCCCCTCGACCGAGTGAGTAAAGCCACTCGGCCGAGTCACTTCCGAAGATGGACCCCCGAAAATCCCCGACTTACTGTAAATGTACAGGGTTTGTCACTCGGCCGAGTGACATTTGTCACTCGGCCGAGTGACATTTGTCACTCGGCCGAGTGACATTTGTCACTCGGCCGAGTGACATTTGTCACTCGGCCGAGTGAGCCGCCCCGCCTGCTGCGTAAAGTGCGATTTCTGGGCTGCGCAGGGGCATTTTTGTCACGAATTTCTGGGCGATTTTGAGGGGTATTTAAACCCAGTTTTTGCCCTAGTTGAAGAGAACTTTTTGATACTTTTTGCAGCCTTTTTAGAGAGCTTTTTAGATAATTAGATTTAGGCTTTTTGGAGAGATTAGAAAGGCTACTTTTGTTGGATGCTATTGGATTCTCATTGGTTTGTCTCTCTTCTCATCAAAAACCATTTTTGTTGATAATTTCTCTATTGCAATGAATTGTGCTGATTTTGTTATTGATTTTCTCATGAATTGCATGCTGATCAGTGAGTAGTTTTATCATCTTAGGGCGTAGGGATGAACCCTATTGACCCTATTTCTAGATAGTGATGAATTGGTGAAATTCTTGCTAGAATTGATTAGGGTTAGGTTGGGATTGATAAATTACCGATAGCTAGGGATTCATATCGATTGGGATTTGCAAGAGATTGGGTCCCAAATGATAGGAAGCCCTAGAAATTCAATTTAGATTTACGATTGGACTCCTCTAGGATTGGTTTGCAAGAGATTGGACCAAGGCTAGGGTTTTCAATCGTGATTCTATACCAATACCCGTTTGCAAGAGATTGGACGGGTAGGAACTATCTCAACCTAGGTCGTAGCTCGAGTTTGCACGAGAGTGGGCTCGAGATATGATTGAACGATGATGTCGATCCTAATGCTAGCGGCTTATGTTAGGGTTTGCATGAGAGTGGGCCCTAACCTAGGTTCGCTATAGACCGGCAATAGCGCGAGAGCGTGAGCTTAGTTCTACATCTAGTTGCGACTAGTTCACCTAGGATTCAAGTCTAGCAATGATGAAACCTACGAATCACAACGATGAGATACGGTCCGTAGCGGGGATTCCCTATCCCTAGGCATTTTATTTTATTGATATCTCCATAGACATTTGAACGATTGTGACAATTTCACCCCGAATCATTCTCGACCATTTCGATAGCTAGGTGATTGGAAAGAGACACTATCATTGTTCCTCCCTGAGTTTGATACCCGCTCGCCGCTACACCGTGTTCTTGCGGTAAGACTACGAGTCGCTTGTCCCGGGTGTGTGTGCACCCCGTGGCGCGATCAGGTTTTTGGCGTCGTTGGCGGGGAGGCGATAGTGTTTTATTCTCTTTACTTAGTATTTTCTTTTTGTTTCATTATTTTTATATTTTTGCTCCTTTTTCGTGCTAACAATTCCTTTGAAACTCTGTTTCTCTTGCATGAACACGAGATCGACGACGGATCCAGACGATATTATATTTGATCCGGAGATCGAGCGTACCGAGAGGAGGATCAGAGCCGAGAGAAGGCACGCTACGGAGGACAATTGTATGAACCGTGCGGAGACACCGGAGGAGCTAGCCGTATGTATCGCGAGGATCATATCCATCAGAGATAGGCTTCGGCCTAAGACTTCTTCCACCACATCATCCATCGTCATGCCGGAACTAGCGGTGGACAAGAATTTTGAGCTAAAGATGGGATTGGTTGTATTGATGCAACAAGACCCGTTTCATGGGAACTCCTATGAGAATCCGCATTATCACATCCAGCTTTTCTTGTCCAAGTGCGCCACCTTCCAAATGCCGGGCGTTTCCGTTGATGCAATCCGACTGCGATTCTTCCCCTTTACACTCAAAGATAAAGCTTTATATTGGTTGAGGACGCAGGCGGAAGGTACATTCACCACTTGGGATGAGTTGGCTAGCGCCTTCGTTGACAAATTCTACCCGCCATCCAAGACGGTGAAAATACGGAGTGCTCTCATGTCTTTTAAGCAAGGACCGCAGGAGACCCTATATGAAGCATGGGAGCGCTTCAAGGATTTACAACATCAATGCCCCCATCACAGTATAGAAGATTGGGAACTTGTTCACAGTTTCTACAATGGACTCCAACCAGGAACAAAGCAAATTATAGACGCAACCACCAATGGAGCCATATTATCAAAGACCTCGGATGAAGCTATGGCCTTGTTAGAGGAGATGGCCTCTAATAACCAACAATGGGGCGACGAGCAAGGACATTCTTCGTCCTCCTTGAAGCCCACTAGCATATATGAGGCCAAGGTCGTGGCGGAGCTTTCAAACAAATATGATTCTCTTCACAAGGTAGTGGAGAGATTGGAGAAGTATATCACCGAGCCACAAGGGGCACCCTCTACATCTACGCCAATGAGCAATATGAGTGATTGGCAAGACCAATCCCAAGCCATGTATGTAGGAGGGGACAATGGAGAGGGAGCCTTGGAGCAAGTACAATATGTTGCGGGAAACTCCGGATATTGGGCCAACCCCGCCGCTAGAAACCATCCGGGCTTTTTATATGCAAACAATGATGGTGCTTTGAACCCGTCGCCACAACAACTTCCTCAAGCTCGACCTCCACTACCACAACCTCAATATCAACCGAGGGGGCCACCGCAACAAAATTACCCGTCGAGACAACAAGCGGAACCATATAGACCTCCCGGTTATAACCAAGGTTGGAGAGCTCCCAACCCACATCAAGCTCAACAACGATTGGATCACGAAGCTAGGGTAGAGGAATTCATGGTGGAGCAGAGAAAGATAAATGCTAAGTTGATGGCGGGACAAGATTCCCTAAGTACCGTCGTCGCTCAACTTGGAGAGCAACTTGCGTTGCTCAACAAGAACGCCCAACAATTGCCGGCTCAACCCGAGCCCAATCCACGGAGCAACACCGGACACATCAATGCGGTGGTTGCGGTTACAACAAGGGAGGGAAGGATACCACTCCCGCTATGACCCAAAGCAAGCAACCCGTGGTGGAAATTTTGGAAGAAAAAGAGACGGCAATTGAGGAGGAGAGCCAAAAGGAGCCGATTGGAGGAGGAAATTCCGAAGTGGAAAAGCCAATTGATGAGCGCCGCTACATGCTGTCGGTGCCGTTTCCACAACGGCTAGCTAGAGCCAAGGTAGAGAAAAGGCTCGCCAAGTTCCTTGAATATTTGAGAGGAGTAGGCCTCAATATTCCTTTCTTAGATGCAATAGTGGATATCCCGTCTTACGCAAAGTTCTTGAAGGCCTTGATATTGGGAAAGAAAAGGAAAGAGAAAATCATGCTTGCGGAACAAGGAAATTGGTTTACCCGGAGGGAGAAGGAGCCCGCGAAATTCAAGGATCCTGATAGTTTCCGCATCCCTTGCACACTTGGAGGTGTCCCGTTGCAAAAAGCTTTAGTTGACTTGGGCGCGAGTGTGAGCCTTATGCCCCTTAGCATGTCCCGGAAATTGAACACGGGCACCGCTTGAAGCCGACCGCTATGAGAATTCAACTTGCAGACGGTCGGATTACTAGGCCGGTAGGGATTGCACAGAATATTCCACTTCAAGTTCCGGGAGGAATATGCTTACCTTGTGATTTCGTAATCATGGACATCAAAGAAGAGGGCGACACTTCACTCATACTCGGACGCCCGTTCCTCGCCACCGCAGGTGTTAGAGTCGACGTGCGGGAAGGAACTCTATCCTTGAATGTGGGGAACATCGAGGTCGAGCTTCACATATCCAAAGCCATGAAGCATATGACCTATCACGAGGAGTTGGACTATTTGAACCTCCTCGATGAAGTGATTGAAGAAGCTATCCCCCATTCTATTGGCACTCTCCATGACGATGGCTTCGAAGAAGGCCAAGCTTCTAGCGATGAAAAGAAGTTGGAGGACCCTCCAGATAGCTCCACGGACGATGATGAAGGCGATGCTGATGTCGCAAGAATACGAGAGCTTTGCAAGCTCTCGACGGCCAAGAACCCAAAGAAAGTTCCACCGAATAGAAGATCGGTGTCACCGGCCAAGAAGAAGATAGGAACAGGCTCTAGCTTGGGGGACTTATCCCCCCAACATTGCCCATGATGATGAGGCATCGAGGAAGACCAATGATCATCACGACCCAAATCCAAGTGGTCTTTCCGGAAAGTTTGATGGGCGCATCTCGTATGCGCCCAATATCGCGAGCTAAACGAATATCTTAAGGGGTCGAGCTCACGACCTTAAACGAGCTCTTGTCGGGAAGCAACCCAAAAGTTTTTGCATTGTTTTTATTTGGTTTTCATTTTTGGTTTAGACTTTTATTAGTGTTTAGAGTCTAGTGTCCATGAAAATCGTGACAACGGGTCCTAATTTTCATGACAGGAGAAGGAAAAAGGGAGATCACTCATATGGAGGATGATCGAGGCAAGGAAGAGCACTCCAGGAACGCGCTCAGGCCTTAGGAGGAGGAAGAAACTGACTGGAGAAAGAAAAACAGAGACTGGAGGGTAAACAAAGAGCCGTTGCAGAAAACATCACATCACTCGGCCGAGTAGCATCTGCCACTCGGCCGAGCAAAGACTCCACTCGGCCGAGTGGAGCGCCAATTAGGGAAGTTTCTGCAGACCAACTCTCTGTCAATTTCTGTAATTTTTAGTTTTAATTGCCACTCGGGCAAGTGACTTGTCACTCGGCCGAGTGAAACAGATACCCTCCCAGTCCTTTAAAATTACCGAGCGGCAGAGCCACTCGGCCGAGTGGAGTTTCTCCATTCGGCCGAGTGAAGCAAAGTCACTCGGCCGAGTCGTAAGTTGCGAGGAGAGTTTGAAATATCTTTTGTTTACGCCACTCGGCCGAGTGACATAGTCACTCGGTCGAGTCGTAACAATCCCTATATAAGCAGAATCGCAGCGGCGCGATTTGCGAGACAAAGAAAAAAATCCCGAGCGCTGCCGTTTCGACTCCCTCGGCCACTGCGATCCCCCCTCACCCGCTGCGACTTGCCGAGCCCCGAATTGACTGACCCTCACCGGCGACCACGCTCCCACCGACCGCCGACGACCGGGCACCCCCCTCACCAGCGCCGGCCGCCGCAACCCTCCGATCGCCCGTTTTCACCCCAAAATGCACATTTCTACCTATTTCTCTTGATTTGTATGCCCATGAACCCTAAATCCAAATTAATTTTCATATCTATCTATTATCCCCTATCTCCCCCATATATATTGAATATTATTCGCTGATTTGATCGTTTGATTTGCAGGCTAGCTTGGGGGAGCTTTGGGGAGTTTTTGGACGCGCTTTGAGCTTCGCGGCGGAGGCGTTTCTTCGCACACATTGCTGATTGCTCTCGCGGCGTGTTCAGGTATACTCGTTCCATCATTTAGCACGTCGCATTACTTATTTGGTTGGGACACGTCTCGCGGCACACATGTCGCTGTGCACTAGGCCACGTACACGGGGAGCCGCTTCGAAGCGGAAGAGGACCGATGATCCTGGTCCCTCTTCTGCTAGGGAGGACTCCCCTCCACCTAACCCACCACCACCACCTACACAGCCTATCCCTGATGATCCCGTCCCTCCACCCGCTCCCGCCGTCGGGCCGATGTGGATTAAGTTTCGAAATGACGCACACCGCACCAGATTCGAGCGTATCTACCATCGCTCGATAGTACCCTCTAGGTTTGTACACCTAGCCGACCTAGACTGCCAAGGGGTACTCGAGGGGCTTCTCATGTTGTACGACAACGTGGGATGGCGTGATTTTCTGTCAGTGTCGGTGGATACCTACATCCGTCTGACACTAGAGGTCCTCAGTTCCATTGGCCGGACCCCGGGTGGATGCACATTCCGTTTGATGGATCGATAGTGCGAGATCACTCTCGACATACTTAGAGCATTCTTCCAGTGGCACGCCGTCCCGGTCCCTGACCACGCCTATGCTCCCATGCACATCCCACCCCCGTCGTTCGACACCCGCACCTTCTGGACACGGATCACTTGATCCCCACTCGGCTTTGACCCTAGTAGGGCCAAGGCATCTGCTATCCTCCACCCCTGCCTCCGCATTGCACAGTGCCTTATGGCGACTACTTTCCTCGCGAGGTATGAGCCCGGGACCATGTCTATGCCAGAGCTCTACATGCTCTACGCGATGACTCGCCTAGGGTTCTAGATAGGGGTAGTGACGATTTGGTCCCCGCCGTCGAGATCGACATTGCCAGTTGGTTTTTAGACCGCATTATCATTTCAGTGAGAGCTCGCTCCCCTATCTGTTGCGGTGGCCTGATCACCCTTTTGGCCCTTATGACCGGCGTCGACCTTCCTGACGACTTGCGTCGAGCTCCGGGCCCCAATACGCTTTCGATAGATGTTATGGCCTGGATGAAGATGCTTCGTCCCCACGGTCGTTAGCACTGGGTGTGGTTGCACGGTCCCTTCAGCGCTGACTATATGGTTCTTCCGAGCCCCGCTCGGACACACATTGGACCGGCTCACTGGGACTGGATTCCAGCGATGGACCTTCTTATCCCCGCCGCCTACGTGCTTGAGCCCGAGGGTGCTGAGCAGGCACCCCCTGCACCACCTGTCGACCCCGTGATCCCTCAGCCTGCGCCTTCACTGTCTGCACCTCCCGACACCTCTGTCCACACGTCTGTTAGTGTCGGGAGCACTTTAGCTGAGTTGTCTACCACCACCACCACTGCGCCTATTTCCGTCGAGCCCATTGCCACTCTGAGCCCCGAGCGTCCACCCACCATTCTTGAGAGCGGCGAGTCTTCCTTTACTGCTGCCGTGGAGACCTTCTCCCGATTGCTGTCCATGACTCCTGATGAGTCATCTTTGTGCCCTTCACAGCCTCCCCAGTCGTCGACCTTTTGGTCTCCACCACCCCTGTCTTTACCGAGAGCATCGTGACTTCTGTCCCTACGTCTGCGTCACTGACCTCTCCCGCCTCCTCATCGCCCATTTTGACTTCCACTTCTGCTGCTGGTGCTTTCGGTTCGACACAGCCTGCGTCCCAGCCTCACACCGAGGCTGGGCATCACGTCGCGAGCACAGCACCACCACCACACTACCTTCTGGACCCATCCTCTACACTACCCGCGTGAGACATCCCCGCACTTCACCTGTTAGACCTGTGCGTCCCTCTGCTCCACCACCCCCTGACACTCTAGTTCAAAGCATTCGTGCTCTTGAGGGGGCTGTTAGTGGACTCAGAGGGGACTTTAGGGCTCTCTTCGCCACAGTCAGTTCCGTGCAGATCCGCGTCGCCATGCTTCCCGATATTCAGGCTTGTCTGGTTCAGATTCTGGCGCGTTACTAACTAGTAACATACCTCACTCTTTCTGGCATGCAATACGTTTCTATTATCAATGTGTGGTTGTATAACGGAAGGGAGAATCCCTATAAAGCACTGAGAATAATGAAGATTAATTTCTGCTATGTATACACTAATCTCATATCTGATATGACCTTATGTGAGCTATTTAAATTTATGTCCCCTCTTTTGGCGATCAATATATTTCCAGTATGTTTCATCTCCACTGATATATATAGAGTATACCCACTCAAGCATGAGTGAGACTTAAAGACCCATACCATAACCAGAATACTTTATATACATAACCCGCACCACCCACACCCACACAGCAGCTACCACGCCCACCACCCCCACCTCCGCCACAGGACGGTTTTGGTGCAGCGCCACCACCAGCTTAGGCACACTCTTGATGCCTCTGATATTTTTGTCGTTTTTCTGCCCATTTGTTCTTGGGCCTGGTGATTTTTGCCCCCCTCCTCCACGTACTACTTTGGTGCCTTCCTGATCATATCTTTTTATATCTTTTTGGGAGTGAGGGAGAGACCTTTTGGAGACACTTATATTTGCACCATCCTGATCTTTGCATGCATCACATTCATTCACATCTTATTTTCTTTTTGTTTTTCTTTCTTTTTCATCATGCATGCATCCACACCCACCCCACCCACTTCACGTCTCTCGGTGTGCTACACTCCGCACATTGAGGACACTGTGCACTTCAGCTTGGGGGAGTGAGTTCTCACACTTTTTATTTTTGCCACCCTTTATTTTTGATTTCTCACATTTTCTTTCCAGTTTTGCACTTATTTTCACCACTTTTTCATTTTTTATCATGCATCACGTTTTCTTATCCTTTTTGAGTATGCTACATTGTATATATAGTTCTATTTTCTTTTGCTAGAGATGACTTTTCTGTGATGATGATGACGTGGTGTTAGCTTATCTCAATGTGCATGCTATTTTGTCATGTCCTAGCTTTTGTTTCAGATATCATATGATATGTCCTGCTTTGCATTTGAAATAGTAACCCACTCTTTTTCTGTATGAATATGGATGAAATTCTGTTATTAGTTGATGTCTGATGATTCATATGTATGCTTTTCATAGAAAACACACCAAGCTTCACACATTGATTGCTTATATCTGGAGTACTGCTTTCCTTTCTCATATCACTTCTTATTGCATGAATTGTACGCTTCACTTTCAGGTTGATTGAATGTTTGCTAGGATGATATATCTGGACTAGTTTACTTTTTGAGATTAAACTGAGTAGATTATATTACTCTGCTGAAAGTTGTCGTGCACGTCCTATAGAGTGAACCGAGTGATACATTTATTTATTTCTCCACATATCTTGAGCATTATTTCTCTACTTAAAATTCATTGGTGAATCCTCCCCTTAACAAGTCTATTATCGGCATTTGCCCCGCTATTAGTTTTCATGCTCCAAATCCCCAAAATCAAAAAGAAAAAAAAATATATACCTGTATATCCTTCTCTCTTTTGATTTGGGATCGCTTATGTATTTTTGTTAATAAAAAAAGAGAGAGAAAAAAATTGAGAAAAAGAAAAGAAAAGAGAAAAGAAGTTTATAACGATCCCATCTCACACTATTTCTCTCTTTCTTCCCTCTTTTGTTTTTTTTATTTTTACTTTTTTTTGGAGCTTCAAAAGAAATGGGGAATGTACATGTTGATTTGTTTATGCCACCACGCTTATGGATAAGCTTGGGGGGAGAGGATCCAATGATGTGTGAGAGAGTGACTACCTGACAGTGCATGACAACCTAGGCTAAGTAATCTTCTATACTCGGTGAGATTGCTAAGGTTTCACGAAATCCAGAAATCGACACTTAGCATTCATTTCATGAAAACCATACTTTTCTATTCTTACTATTCTATATCGTGTGATATCTCTTATACTCCTTATAGAAAGCATTCAATTGAAAAGTGTGTGATCTATGGTTATGCATACCGCTTTAGATGCTTCAGACGATGCTAATCCTAGAATGATTCCATATTTCGTGCTATTTTGATATTTTGGGGTTTTCTATTTTCGAATGCATTATTATACTATGATATGGAGATAAAAGTCTGTGACATGTGTTTTATATTCGATGTATGCTATATGAGTAAGCAAAACCCACGTCCTGAGAAGAATGATCTAGCACCCCCTTCTTCGCTTTCTATTCTATTTTTATTTTTATTTTCCTTCTTTTCCATTATTTTGCCCGTCGGGTTCGCTTTTTACTCATCTTCCTCGAGGACGAGTAAGAGGTAAGCTTGGGGGATTTTGATCACTCCATATTTTACACACTTTTCCTGCATGTTTGCATGCCACTTTGATCGCTCATATCGCGTTTTTCACGATTATTCGACAATATTGCGATACTTTTCACGATTTCTTGTTTTTGTCGTATTTCAGGAGATATAGAGCGATTCGGACTGATTTTGAGATCAAGAGGATTTGCACCCACTCCGGAGTGTCACCCAAGGCTCTTCTGCGGACTATTCGGCGATGGAAGATGAATGGAAGAGGAAGGAACTTCATAGGAACGACGAGAAAGCGAAACGATGAAGATTGGGCATCTGCAGCATCTCACTCGGCCGAGTGAAGCACTCACTCGGCCGAGCAAGAAGACCGCTCGGCTGACCAGACCGGACACACACCACAGAAGGAAATCAGCGTGCACTCGGTCGAGTGACGATAGTCCACTCGGCTGAGTATGAAGATCCCCTCGCCCGAGTGGCATGGGAAAATCCACCATCAAAAGAGGCCGACTTACTGGAATCCGTCAGGTGATTATGGGTTCCGACTCGGCCGAGTACTGAATGCCCCTCAGCCGAGTGAGTAAAGCCACTTGGTCGAGTCACTTTCGAAGATAGACCCCCGAAAATCCCCGACTTACTGTAAATGTACAGGGTTTGTCACTCGGCCGAGTGACATTTGTCACTCGGCAAAGTGAGCCGCCCCGCCTACTGTGTAAAGTGCGATTTCTGGGCTGCGCAGGGGCATTTTCATCACGAATTTCTGGGTGATTTTGAGGGGTATTTAAACCCAGTTTTTGCCCTAGTTGAAGAGAACTTTTTGATACTTTTTGCAGCCTTTTTAGAGAGCTTTTTAGATAAATAGATTTAGGCTTTTTGGAGAGATTAGAAAGGCTACTTTTGTTGGATGCTATTGGATTCTCATTGGTTTGTCTCTCTTCTCATCAAAAACCATATTTTTGTTGATAATTTCTCTATTGCAATGAATTGTGCTGATTTTGTTATTGATTTTCTCATGAATTGCATGATGATTAGTGAGTAGTTTTATCGTCTTAGGGCGTAGGGATGAACCCTATTGACCCTATTTCTAAATTGTGATGAATTGATGAAATTCTTGCTAGAATTGATTAGGGTTAGGTTGGGATTGATAAATTACGGATAGCTAGGGATTCATATCGATTGGGATTTGCAAGAGATTGGGTCCCAATTGATAGTAAGCCCTAGAAGTTCGATTTAGATTTACGATTGGACTCCTCTAGGATTGGTTTGCAAGAGATTGGACCAAGGCTAGGGTTTTCAATCGTGATTCTATACCAATACCCGTTTGCAAGAGATTGGACGGGTAGGAACTATCTCAACCTAGGTCGTAGCTCGAGTTTGCACGAGAGTGGGCTCGAGATATGATTGAACGATGATGTCGATCCTAATGCTAGCGGCTTATGTTAGGGTTTGCACGAGAGTGGGTCCTAACCTAGGTTTGCTATAGACCGGCAATAGCGCGAGAGCGTGAGCTTGGTTCTACATCTAGTTGCGACTAGTTCACCTAGGATTCAAGTCTAGCAATGATAAAACCTACGAATCACAACGATGAGATACGGTCCGTAGCAGGGATTCCCTATCCCTAGGCGTTTTATTTTATTGATATCTCCATAGACATTTGAACGATTGTGACAATTTCACCCCGAATCATTCTCGACCATTTCGATAGCTAGGTGATTGTAAAGAGACACTGTCATTGTTCCTCCCTGAGTTCGATACCCGCTTGCCGCTACACCGTGTGCTTGCGGTAAGACTACGAGTCGCTTGTCACGGGTGCGTGTTCACCCCGGGGCACGATCAGGAAGCATTTAGATTCAAATGCGCCCCTTTGTTCTTCTTCTTCACCTTCTTTTCTTTCGAAGGTTGAGGGGCCTGCCTCTTCTTTCCATTGCCCTTAGGCTGGTGGGAAGGGGCATGGCCTAAAACCAATGCTGAATTTGGCCAGCCGGAGCTTGTTGAGGAGACCTGAAAGATCTACTTCAGTACTGTTCATTACGAAACCCGTAATCAACGAATTAAAGTCGGGGGGCTAAAGATCTCAGGATAATGTCCACGCTCATTTCGTTCTCGAGGACAAATCCTAGCTGCGCAACATCCTCTATGTAGCCGATCATTTTAATAACATGATCCTGTACAGTGCCCGTCGTCATCTTAGTGCCCCAAATGTTGCACTTGGCCTCAAACCTGGCAGCTCTGGAATGCTTGTCATACAAATCCTCAGCATTCAGAAGCATGCTACGAACATCCATATGTTCGTGCTTACTTTGCAGGTCATTGGTCATAGAGGCCAGAGTAAGGCACCTTGCCTTCTCTGCATCCATTTGGTACTGCTTGGAGGCATTCTTCTCCTCATTGGTGGCATCCTCGTCAGGGCTTTCTGGAGTGTCTTCAGTTAGTCTGTATTCAATCCCAGCTAACAAGAGAACCAACTTTATGATCCTAAGACAATCCTTGTAATTTATCCCATCTAGCTCGTTTTTCTCGATAATGAATTTTAGACCCCACTCCATACTGCATTATTAATAGAAATGAATTAGCATATGTTCTGGTATAGTTTAAGAGGTTTTTATTAAACTATATTCTCCCACTATTTTAAAGAATTTTTAAGCCATAATAATAAACAATTTACTATACTAAAGTATTTGTGGGAGAGGGTCCGACTACTCTCAGTCTGACAACTTTGAGTGTAGCTCAACAAATGGTTAGACTCGGTAGTCGGCACATTGACTCTTCATGTATCATATCACATATGACTCCCTATAGTTTTTACCCATAGCCATTTATGATCATGAATGTCGCTCATCCAAATCATAATGGCTAGCCTAGTCGGTCCCATGTTTTCGCGTCTAACTTAACTTACGCCGGCGCTCGGTGTATTCACTACATGACGGTTTGGGTCAAGTCTAGCCTACATCATTAGATTAACTTACGCCGGTGCTCGATGTTTTCACGACACAACGGTTTGGGTCAAGTCAAGATTACATCATATGTATTTAAGGAGTTGGTTTCTACAAGGTTGCCATGTCACAGCTTGAGTATAGCTCAACAACTAGAACACGGGTCCTATAGTTGCCAGCCCCTAAAACAAGGAGGGCTACGTTTTTTCTTGAAAAAGATTATTAACGTATTAGACTTAGGTATAATGCAGGGTTTCGTATAATAATGATTTGTGTCATTACGGTCCAGCGGACACGGCCATGGAATTGACTAAGCCAGGATCACTTACCCACTCTCTAGCTAGGGTGACCCAACAAACTTAGCCAAACACATTGACCGGTACATGATCCATTGAATGACACTTATCATTTATATATGCGTGCCGCAAACTAAAAGGCTTTTATTAACACTAATTAATCCTATCAACTAGTGGAATCCTTAAAATTCAAAATTTATTAGGATTCATTAACAGCTTTTATTAAGTCCTAATCAACTATAAGGTTCATTTGTGCAACGTGCTATCCTAATCATCATTAGGATTTTAATAAATCAATTTCAACACTTCTAAAGTGTTGTCATTTAAAGAAGATTATTATTGAAACGATTAAAATAATAATCGTCGTTAAAGGACTACCCTAATCAGGAATTAGGTTTAAAGATTGTAAAGATTCATTAAAATATAGCATGTCACAATTTTTAAAATTCATCTTATAAATTTTTGAAGTGATTAATGGCTAACCTAAAAGGTTCATGAATAATCAAATTATAAATCATTGCCATCAAACATAAACTACGCTAATCATTATCGTATAATATTAGGGTTCAACTATTTAACAATTAAATAGAACAATATGTTAAAACATTTATCAAATAAATAATTAACATGCAATCTTTAAATTTTAACATTTAAATTAAAAAGTATGATTTAAAAACATAAAATATTTTATTTAATAAAATAATTTCATAAAAATTCTCAAATAATTTTATTACAAACCTTTGTATTTAAAATCATTACAAAACATTAGAATGCTTGCTAAGAGGATTTTATCACATAAAATAATCATTAAAAGCATCTAACCATAAGAAGTCTTATTTTAACATCATCACATAAAGTTAAAATATTTCTCAAAAAATTTCATGCTTTTAAAAACAATTTAAAAAAAATTTTAAAAGAAAGGGTTCATTCTAACGATATCACATAAAGTTAAAATCTTTATATGCATTTAGTAATCATTCATAATTTTTTAAAACATCGCAGTCTAAGATCATCATGCAAACCTAGTGCTCTGATACCACTTAAGGGTTTTGGCAGACCCTTAAGGCTCTAGTCTGTGCCCATCCTAAGTCGGATGGACTACAGAAGCATAATAAAACAGCGGAAACAAAAAACCGCTAATCAATTTAGCGAAGCCCTAAGGAAGGTAGACCCTTAGCCAGGATCTATGTCAACTTGAGGTGGATCTGACCACGCCAAGAGGGATCTAAGATACTGCGACATAATTAAAAACTAGAAAGCTACTAAATTACATACATGGAATCTTGCCTTAGTGCAGGCAAGATGTACCGAACCACCTTCTTTCGCTCCAGCTGAGCTGCCTCGTGCTCTCGAACCGATCCACTCGAAGCAAGCCAATGCCTGTCTCCGAGCCAACCACTTGCTGAAGAATATTTCACTTGAGCAGATCCACGTCAGAGACTTCTCGATCAGATCTAAACCTCCTCACCGTCTTGCTAGAACTCGATTGGAGGATAGGAAGAAAGAGGAGGAATAATTAAGTCGTCGATCGAGAATGCTCAAAATTCAGGAGCTTCTCGAATCGGAGACTTGGTATACTTTTCAATGAGGAGGGCTATCGCCTATTTATATAGGGAGCCAGCCCCTCCCCTCTTGCTACGAGCAATGTGGGACAATAAAATGGACAATATGGGTTGATTTCACAAGAAGTCCAAACTTCTAAAATCAACCATAAATCCATTTCCGAGTTTTGACTTTCATACAACCTGTCAAATCGAAGATCTCGAGACAACGATCGCATAGAAAAAAGGCATCCAATTCCAGTATCATTTGACCACTCAAATGTCAAAAATAGATTCCAAAACCCGTTTTTGAAAAAATCAGCAAAGAAACACGCCTCTCGAGGCGTTGGAATCAGATCGCGCCACGTGGCACTATCTGCACGTGCCATGTGGCATGCATACACGGAGCCGCATGCGTGCCAGCACTCAGTGAGTGCAGTCCCTGCCCGCACGTGGGCTCATCCCGCATGCCGCAAACGCAGCTGTCACCCCACGGGTCGGACCCGCTTAAGCGGGTCCAAACAGCTACCTCCTGGCGGGTTAGACCCGCCAGGTGCGGGTCAGACCCACAAGCCCACTATGGGCCTTTCTTTGCTGTTTTTGCTGCTCTGGGCTCGTGTGAGCTCCAATTCGAATGCGGTTTCTTCCTGTGGATTTCTCCAGAAGCCCCTTTTGTTCTCATGCGACTTTGTCAATTTAATACCAAGTATTAATTTATCTCAAATGTTAAACTCTTTAGCTTTAAGTTCACAACTGACTTGTGAACTAAATTATTCCATTGCATCGAATGCATTCCTCTTTAAAGTTCTTCCTATTACTAAGACGTGAATACTACTCGGTGTGAGACCCTACAGCCTAACCCTACTATAGGTTGGGACTCGAAATCCCTAGATGAGAGTAACCGCGAGCAGCAGGTATCGTCCCTATTTCAGAATCATACTTACGTGATTGAACTATCGACAAAAGTATCATCGGGATCACTCTGACTGTGTCTGCGATGAATACCGTAGTTTTAGTCCCTTCGTCATAACGGTGTCGCTGCATGGCCAAGGGTATGGTTAACTGTCATCCACATTAGCCAGCATCGGTCAGTATACAGTGGTCTTTGTTATATACACGTTGTACATCCTACAACGTACCCCGGCCAAGGATTAACACAAGACCATACTGAGCCTGTGACACTAACTTCTCCTTTAACAGAAGAGACGAATCCCATCTTAGTCATTTACGTACCTCGTATGCTTCAGGTGTCACCCAACTAAGTCCTTTCAGCAAGCCTAGCCTCGAAGCGAGGTCATAGATCTAAGTGACACTATTCACGAACAGGTTTGTACAAATGACTTTAGGTCTTAAGGACCAGCTTGCCTATCATCACTATAGAGTTATTATTGACAGTTTAGTTAAATGTTAACCATTTAATAACTCTAAGTTGGTCGGTCAGTGAACTCATTCTCCAATGAGCACCTGTGCCTTGTCTCCAACTTTACCAAGCCGAATGACTATGAGATCATCATTACCCTTAAGGTAAGACAAAGACACAATGGTCTATCCGATGTACCGATACCCTATTCTCGACACATCCATGACCATGAACCGTTTAAGACTTAAGTTCTAATTAGTCATTCATTTCCCACAATCTAGATCTACATCTAGATACGTGATGACCTCACTTTAAGTCTAAGGAAATTATCTAAGTATTTAATTCATAGAATTCATACTAGGAGGAATTGGTACCGTATAATTATTAGAACAAGATGTTTATCTTAGGGTAAATGCCTCAATCGCATACATCTTCCTACAAAGTAGCATGTTGTCGTACGAGCTGACCTACACGGAGGTGAAGGGGAGGGTTAAGAAGGGTTTGGGGCATGTCAAAATTGTTTAGTCCCACGTCGATGGGAGTGGGCATATCCATGGTTTAAAAATATTTGATTGTTTTCCCTGACCATAGAATTCAGCTAATCGTCACTCTCTCAAGGTCCCTGACGACGCAGCAAAAATTTCGTTGCTGGTAGAAAGCCATAAGCTAAGAGAGACATGCTCTGACGGTTTCTGTCAGTGAATGTCTTTTTTGTTGATTGAAATGTCTGTCCATGAACTTCTTTTTGTTGACGGAAAGGTATGCCATCAATGGACTTCTTTTTTTGAGGTCGTAAGGGAATGTCGTATTTTGCTAACGAAAATTGTTGTGTATTGGACTTCTCCCTACTTGGTGTTAATGATGATCAAATATAAATACTTGTGACTAATCCCCTATTTGCAGTTAATCCATTACCTAAGCATATCATGAAGATCAATTAGCAATGGATGTCACTCAAAGATCAATGAAAGCAAGAAAAGTGGATTGGATGATCAAAGATGGTGATTGAAGCTCCTAGAAGACTTCAAGCTCATACTTTGGATAGAAGAGAGACTTCTGCAATATGTAATCTTTTTATTCTCATCTAGTATGTAGCTTAGAAGTAGTACTATGTTGGAGCACACACACATCTTAATTTATGTCCTAGGAAATCATTAGATCACTTTTTCTTAGACTCTAATTCAGTTTTTACCAAGCATGTGCATGTTGTGATTTCAACAGGCGACTGTTGAATGATTTACAGTCGCCTGTCTCAAAACAGTCGACTGTGATTTGTTTTACAATCGCATATTATACACATACGTAATCAATTGATTTTTGGGCTCTCTAAACTTTAACTCCTTCAGGCGACTGCTACAGACGCCTGTCCAAGATACAGTCCTTTTGATTTGTTAAGCAGTCACATGTCAATCTTCAGCCCAAAGATCATTTTCTTTTTCATCTTGCCAGTCGACTGATGTTGTATTGACAGTCGCCTGTCCAAGGCACAATCGACTATCAATGCTTCAACAGTTGCATGTCCATGATTCCTCTACAGAATCTGCTCTCTGGATTATTTCTAGTTTTAGTGCCAGATGACTGATGTTGTATTTACAGTTGCTTGTCCATGGCACAGTCGACTGTCAATGCTTCAACAGTCATCTGTCTTAAAATTCTTTGCAGACTTGTTCTCTGGAAAGTTTCAGGTTTTTGTGATAGTCGGCTGATGTTGGTTTCACAGTCGCATGTCCATGGCACAGGCGCTTGTGTGTTCCACATCAGTCGCTTGTCGTATTTTCCCAAAACGTTCTGAGATTGTCTCAGCTTACCCATATTGCGGCCAATCGCCTGTAGACGGATTTACAGTCGCCTGTTGGATTTATAGGCGCATGTATTCTCTTCATCAGTCGACTGTCTGGTAAGTTACCGTTTGAATTCTCACCTACACTCTGACAAAGTGCAGCAGTTGACTATGTTTTGTTCAACAGTCGACTGTCGACTATGTAAATTCTAGCCGTTGGCTTCTTCTCCACGGATTTCAAAGGGGGGTTTGTGGATTCAGTTTGAGGTTTTGAGAAACCTATAAAGGGAGCTCCTACTATTCCATTGAGGGGTTACTCATCTATTCAAGCATTTCATTTTCTTGATCAAAGCTCTCAAATCCTAAAGCCCTAGAATTCCAATCTTTTCCTCTCTTGTTCTCCAACCTAGAATCAAAGAGATATCTTCTAGGCAATTGGTGGTGACAAGAGAAAGGGATTTTCTCTCTTCCAAGAGAGACCTTAAAACACAACACACTTGCTCCTTCAAGTTCTACTTCAGGGCATATGTGATTGTAAGTGTTGTTATTTCAAGATTTCATATCTTTCGTAATTAGATTAACTCTCAGTTTTTGATAGTGGTTTACTTGCTCCCAAGTTGTGAGAGTCAAGGACATCGAGTGTATTTCGATTTCACGTGTATGGTTTCTACAAGTGGGTTTAATGGAAACATCAAGTTAGGGTTCTAACTTAAGTATCCGGTAGTATCCTGGTGGAAGAGACTTAGGATTACCGGGAATAAGTCGGGAGTTGACTTGGGTAATCCGAACCCTTGAAACATCCTTGTGTTTGCATTGTTTCAATTTAGGGTTTATTTACATTCCGCATTAATTGTTGGTTAGGAATTTAATTTGGTGTAACTATCGTTTTAAATTGCATAAACACTATTCAACCTCCTTCTAGTGTTTTCCTCATAGCCAGGTCCTTAAAATTGGTATCAAAGCATTGGTTTATAGCTATAGCATCCACCAACAGCAACGTTCCTTCACGACTTCGTACAACAATCACGACCGTGATGGTATGTCTACCGTCTTCGAAGGACAATCAACGGTTCGTCCTCCGAGTTTCAATGGCACGAATTATGGCTATTGAAAATGTCGGATGAAGACGTTTCTTAGGAGTGCTTCTTTTTGGAGAACTCTTCACAAGGAACACGTTGAATCCTTCGAAGAGGATTTTGAGAAATGGAATCCCTCCGAGAAATCTGCCAAAGTGAACAATGCCAAGGCAATGAATGCTCTTCATTGTGCATTGGATCCAGATGAGTTTAATAAGATATGTACATGTAAGAGTACATATCAAATTTGGAACCATCTGGTTGTACCCACGAGGGAATGAACAAGGTAAAGTTATCTAAACTATATGTTGCAATACAAAACTTCGATATGTTTTATATGCAGGATAATAAAAGCATTGTAACGATGTACAGACAATTTCACCGACATCACCAATGAACTTGAAGCACTTGGACAAGTTTACACCCAAGAAGAGAATGTGAGAAAGATTATCATGGGAATGACCTCGAAATGGAAAAGAAGAGCAATCGCCATTGAGGAGGTCAACGACATGAAGAACTACACCGGGGTAAATCTCATCGGTACTCTCATGTCTTACAAAGTAAGAAGGGAGAACCGATTGAAGATTCGAGCAATGATGAACCCAACAGAGGCCAAGAAGAAAGCATCAGCATTCAAAGCTACTTCGTCATCATCCAATGGTGAAGAATCAGAGAACGAGATGGACTTGGAAGAAATGACACAAATGGCGAAGAAGTTTCAACGCTTCTTTCGCAAAGGTAAATTTCCTTCCAAGAATAAATTTGATTCCACTGACAATACTTCATCTCTTTGTTTTAAGTGTAACAAGCCAGGGCACATCAAGAAGGATTGCCCAAAGCTTAGAAACAAAGAAAATGGAAAGCTCCAAAGTACCACAAGTCCGACAAATACAAGAAGGATAAGGTGAAAGGACTTGTCGGGACGTTCGATGATTCAAGCGGAGATTTCTCAAGCAAATCCGGGGATGAGAAGGGTCAGAGTGCCCATATATGTTTCATGGCCCGAGAAGATCCACTCTCCGATGAGAGTGATAGTGACATCGATGAACCCGAGGTAACCATGGATGAACTTCGTATTACTAACGAAGAATTATTTTCTAAGTATCAATCTCTTATGCTTAGATATACTAGTTTAAAGAAATCAAATGTTGGCAAATCATCCATGCCATGCATTATCAACAATGACACCACTGTTGATACACTTACACTTGAGAAAGCCACATTGGTTTCTTAAAATGACATCTTGAAAAATGAGGTGAATTCCCTCAAATCTTAACTAGATCAAACGTATCATAAGGATAGTATTGATCTAGTTTTACAAAACACAAAATTGGGTATTGAGAATGATTCTTTTAAAACCCAAGTGCACGAGCTCATAACACGGGTGTCCACCTTGGATACCAATATTTCTTCTCTTACGGAGAAATATGAGCTCATGTCCTCCCGAGTTAAGATATTTAACAAAGGGAAAGGACAATTGGATGAATTGCTCGCAAACCAATTTTCGGCCACACATCGTGTTGGACTTGGTTTTGTGGAAGCAAATGTATCCAAATCTCGCACCTCCTATAGTGGTGTAACTATAGATTTTGTGAGGCCATCCTCCGGTGCATCCACAAGTGGTGTCAAAAACACTATTGGTAGCAAACCTACTAAAAAAGCCACCACTTCACAATCTATTTCTTTTGGCAAGAAACCCAATAAGGGTGGAAACCAAAAGAAAGGTCATGCTTATATGTACACCAACCTTCATCCATGTAGGAAATCTCCTAGTTCACACGTGGACACTAATGACACTTTTATGATCTACACCCACGGACACGTGTAAATCCACACATGAGAAATACTCATGCACATGCCTCTACATGCTCATATGCTCATACACATCATTCTTCACGTATGCACATCCACCTCATATTTTGCATGCTCCTTATGTTGCATATAACATGCATGTTCCTAAGTTTTCATACAACCCATATATGTCCAAGGCTTATCCATCTCTATCTTCATATGCTAGAACTCATGCTCCTAGGAAGCACGCACCACATAGAAATCAATCAATTGTGCATGCAACTAGGAAAAGGACAACCAAAACATACACAATTTGGGGTCCTAAGAATACTAGCTTAGATGATAGGAATGCTTATGTTGACTTCTATTTTAATGATGTAATAAATAGTAGTAATTATGTTGGGAAGCGAAAGTCCCCTTGGACTTGGCTTCCGAAGGGCTAATCCCCTTGGACCTAACAAAATTTGGGTACCATAAGCTTATGGTATATTATGTTAATACCCAAGAAAAATAAAGAGAGCAATAAAAGTCATATTCGCTCTAAAAGAAAAGGATAGATACTCGATAGTGGTTACTCTAAACACATGACGGGAGATCACACATTACTCTCCGAAGTGATTAGCATCAAGGATGGTGCAACGGTCACTTTTGGAGGTAATCAAAGAGAATCATTATTGGAGTAGGCAAAGTGGGTAATCCTTCCAAACCGCTTATTACAAATGTTTATTTAGTTAGTGCTTTATGTCATAACCTTATTTCCATTAGTCAACTTTGTGACAAGGGTTACAAGGTTAACTTTAGAGAGGGTATGTGTAAAATTGTATATATTGATTCACATGTTTTATTTACCGGCATTAGGTGTAAAAATATTTATTATTTGAGCTTGCCTAAAACCATATAACATTACTTAGTTGTTAATTCAAATGAACAACTATTATGGCATCGCCATTTTGGTCACGTTCATTTTAAGCACTTATATAAGTTAGCTAAGCATGATCTAGGAAAAGGTTTTCTGAAAATTTATTTTAGTAAGAAAAACTTTTGTGATCCTTGTTAAAGAGGTAAACTAAGTAAATCATCTTTCAACTTAAAGAAGGCATAACTTCTAAGAGGCCCCTAGAATTACTTCATCTAGATTTATTTAGGCCAACTAGAACCACCTCTTTAGGTAATGTTCATTATGAATTAGTTGTCGTAGACGACTTCTCTAGATTTACTTGGGTTTCATTTTTAACCAATAAGAATGAAGCTTTTGAATATTTTACTATATTTGCAAAGAAGATTCAAACTTTCTTAGGATCCACCATTATCACTATTCGTAGTGATCATGGAGGAGAATTTGAGAATGAGTCTTTCACCAAGTTTTGTGATGACAACTGGATTACTCACAATTTTTCTTTTCCTCGTGCACTACTACAAAATGATATTGTAGAGAGAAAAAATAGGACCGTGGTTGAGTGTGCCAGTACCATGCTTCACAATAGTCATCTTGGACTACAATTTTGGGCGGATAGGGTGCACACAGCATGTTATGTGCTTAATAGGATCCTAGTTAGACCATTACGAACAAAACTTGTTTCGAGTTATTTTATGATAAAAAGCCACAAGTTAAATATTTTCGATTTTTTGGTTCAAAATGTTTTATCAAGAACTCCTTTGGTAACTTAAATAAATTTGAGCCAAGATCCGATGAAGGAATTTTTGTTGGATATTCCACACGTAGCAAAGCCTATCGGATATACAACAAAACCTCTTCAACGATCGAGGAATCACCACACGTATCATTTTATGAAGATTTTGATTTTCCTCATGTTGTTGATTATAGTGTAGATATTTTATGTGATTATATTAGTAATGTTAAAATCAATGATTTTATTATTGAGACTAGCAATACTCATGAAATTGTTGAAGATGTTCCAAGTGATGCAGGGATTCCCAAAGCTTATCCAACCGTTCGTAATCACCCCCATAACCAAATTATTGGAGATATTGGTGTGGGTATTCGAACGAGGTCAAGAATTGATGAATTCTCTCACTGTGCATTTGTTTCTACCATTAAGCCAAAGAACATCCAAGAAGCGTGTGAAGATAGCTTTTGGATAGTTGCAATGGAAGAAGAGCTCATGTAATTTGAGAGAAATGAAGTTTGGGAGCTCGTTCCTCTTCCAAGTGATCACCTAGTGACTGGGACCAAGTGGATTTTTAAGAACAAAACCGATGAGAACGAGTTCATCACAATGAATAAAGCAAGGTTAGTAGCTCAAGGCTATCGGCAAAAAGAAGGTATTGATCTCAAAGAATCATTTGCGCCCATAGCTAGATTAGAAGATATTAGATTACTTTTATCTTTTGCATCCCATAAAAAAGTTATTTCAAATGGATGTTAAAAGTGCATTTTTAATGGTATTATTAATGAAGAAGTTTATGTTTCTCAACCACTCGGTTTCATTCATTTAAAATTTTCAAACCATATTTTCAAACTTAAGAAAGCGTTATATGGGTTGAGACAAGCTCCTAGAGCTTGGTATGATCTACTCAAAACCCTTCTGTTGGATTTAGGTTTTAAAAAGGGTGAAGTTGATTCAACTCTTTTCATTAAAGATTATGAAAATAACATCCTATTAATTCAAGTTTATGCAGACGATATAATATTTGGTTCTACTAGCTTTAATCTTTGCCACGAATTTTCTAAGTCTATGAAGGATGAATTTGAAATGAGCCATATGGGTGAGCTCAACTACTTCTTTGGACTACAAATTCGGCAAATGAAGGATGTGACTTTCAAACATCAAACAAAGTACACCTGTGAACTTATCAAGTGATTCGGGATGGAATTGTCTTCAAGCAAAAGGACTCACATGAGTACGATAACCCATCTACACAAGGATGGGAACGAAAAAGATGTAGACGTTCGTCTATATCGAGGTATGATCGGTAGCTTACTTTACTTAACCACTAGTGGGCCCGATATTATGTTTTCTGTATATCTTTGTGCTAGATATCAGGTTAGACCTAAAGAGTCACACTTGATTGCGGTTAAACGAATTTTTCGTTACCTCAATCATTCGCTAGATTATGGGTTGCTTTACCCGAAGTCTAGCACATATGAGTTAATCTCACATTGTGATGCCGACTTTGTCGGATGTAAATCTGATAAGAAGAGTACTAGTGGCACTTGCCATTTTCTAGGAAATTCCCTAGTTTCTTGGTTTTCCAAGAAATAGAACTCGATATCATTGTCCATGACTGAAGCGGTATATATTTCCGCAGGTCTTGCATGTGCACAAGTTCTTTGGATGAGACACACACTTAAAGACTATGGTGTCAATTGTGATCCTTGCCTTATCATGGTTGATAACCAAAGTGCTATTTGTCTTTCCAAGAATCCGATACATCACTCCCATACCAAACACATGATGTGAGACACCGCTTTATTAATGATCATGTAGCTAAGAAGGACATCATCTTAGAGTACATTGAAACCCAAAAACAAATTACCGACATCTTCACTAAACATCTTAAAGAAGATTCATTTGTGAGGTTGCGTATAGCATTAGGAATTATGTGTGAATCTGAATTGTAAGAGTTCATACTTTCATGTTATATTATGCTTGAACTCATATCATCATTTTTACCTCTCTTGTTTTGATAAATTATATGTTTCACATATATTTGTTTTAAGATATGTATTTGAGATTTTGATGATTTCGATTGTTTGGATTAATTTACGAGTTTTGTACTTTAATCTATAATATTTTGATACTGATTGATTGATTAGATTTGTGTTAGAGTTTAGGTCTTAGGGTGAGTTGTCTCTATCCTCTGGATATTAACCTCACTGTGCATTTTTGGATCAGGACAGACGACTGTCATTCCTTCGACAGTCGACTGCCCAACTCAATATTTCCTTACAGCAGACTGATTTTTTTCACACAGGCGATTGATTAACATTTTCCAGTCGACTATCTGCGCGACAGGCGACTGCAATTTGGTCATCAGGCATCTATCCAAATCTTCGGATGTCTCTATTTTATCATCATATTTTTTGATTCTCTGTCAGATGACTGTTATGTAAGTTACAGTCGACAGTTTATCCGACAGGCGACTGTCAGTTACTCAATAGTCGACTGTCTGTCGACCCAAGCTGATCTCTATCCTATCGACCAGTCGACTGTCAACTTTTGTGGCGGTTTGTTAACTTGATCTGAGCCGTCGATTTCTCGATCGAATGGCCCAGATTATTTTGACCCCGCCCAGATTCTTTTGACCCCATCATATAATCTCGAGGGCCATCGATTTCTTCAGTTATATTCTCTCTCATCCGACTCGACTTCCCTCATCTCCCTCCTCCTCCAGGCTTTGTGCCTTTGTCTACTGATGTACTGCCCTCTGTGCCTGATCACGTGGAGTCTCTTGCTACTGGTTCGTCGTCATCTAAGCAGAAGGCTCATGTGTACCCTACTCGTTGCTCTACCAGATTGATTTTCCGTCGTTCTGGTCGCCCTTCAGACCCATCCGTCACCCAAATTGACTGATGCTGCTATGCATTAACTCATCATAGGATTTTTGTTGCTGTTATGGTTTAAGTGTTTGTTTGTATCTTTTCATTTTTGAGTTCTGATGTATGATGATGTTTGTCTGTTGATCACATTTTATTGATGTACATGGAGTTGTAGCTGTATTTTGTACTCTGTATCTAGTGATTATACATACATACATACATACATACATACATACATATATATATGAAATTGCTTTACTTCATTTGCTGCTTCACACTTTGCCTCATTTCTTATGTTAATTGTGTGAACATTGTTAAATTATCTCCCTTTGTATGCTATATCATATACATGTTGGGCTTTGAGATGTTTTTTCTCATTTGGTTTGAAATGTTGATATTGGATTCTTATTCCTTTAGTCAACTAAGATTTCTTGCGTTTTACGAGTTTTTGGTATATATATCAATGAGATGCACCTTCGTGATTAGTTTTTTTCCGGATTATGTGTTAGTATCACAATTGATATACATCCCATCTGTAGACTTTCATGATTGTTTTAGTACTTATTTAGCACTATTGTTATTATTCCACTCCCACTTTTTGGATAATACCATAAGGGGAGAGAAATAAACATATCATAATTATGTGCTAAGTAAATCCTAATTATATACTTGAATCTAAGATTGAAGTTGCTTTAGATTCAGGGGGAGTAAGATATAATGAACTTGGATTATAAAATCCTAGATTTCAAGATTTCAATAAAATCATTTCATTTCATTCATATCTTGCATACTTGCTTCGAATGATCTATAGATGCCCTTATATTCATTGACTAACTTGATTGGCATCTATGTAGGGGGAGTAAGTTTTCTCTAAGCACAATTATTTATCTTTTTGTTTATGTTTGTTTGTCGTCATCAAAAAGGGGGAGAATGTTGTTGAGCATTGGACTTCTCCCTACTTGGTGTTAACGATGAGCTAACATAAATACTTGTGACTAATCTCCTATTTGCAGTTAATCCATTGCCTAAGCATATCATGAAGATCAATTAGCAATGGATGTCACTCAAAGATCAATGAAAACAAGAAAAGTGGATTGGATGATCAAAGATGGTGATTAAAGCTCCTAGAAGACTTCAAGCTCATACTTTGGATAGAAGAGAGACTTCAACAATATGTAATCTTTTTATTCTCTTCTAGTAGGTAGCTTAGAAGTAGAAATATGTTGGAGCACATATACATCTTCATTTATGTCTTAGGAAATCATTAGATCACTTTTTCTTAGACTCCAATTCAGTTTTAACCAACCATGTGCATGTTGTGATTTCAACAGTCGACTGCTGAACGTTTTACAGTCGCCTGGCTCAAAACAGTTGACTGTGATTTGTTCTACAGTCGCCTGTTATGCACATACTTAATCAATTGATTTTTGGACTCTCTAAACTTTAACTCCTTCAGGCGACTACCATACATTTTACAGGCACATGTCCAAGATACAGTTGCATGTGATTTGTTAATCAGTCACATGTTTATCTTCAGCTCAAAGATCATTTTCTTTTTCATCTGGCCAGTCGACTGATGTTATATTGACAGTTGCTTGTCCAAAGCAAAGTCGACTGTCAATGCCTCAATAGTCGCCTGTCCATGATTCCTCTGCAGAATCTGCTCTCTGGATAATTTCATGTTTTAGTGCCAGCCGACTGATGTTGTATTTACAGTCGCCTGTCCAAGGCACATTCGATTATCAATGCTTCAACAGTCGTCTGTCTTAAACTTGTCTACAGACTCTGCTCTCTGAAAAGTTTCAGGTTTTTGTGACAGTCAATTGATGTTGGTTTCACAGTCACCTGCCCATGGCACCTGCGCCTGTGTGTCCCACATCAGTCGCCTGTCATGTCTTCCCAAAACTTTCTGAGATTTTCTCAGCTTACCCATATTGCTGTCAATCGCATGTAGAAGGATTTACAGTGGCATGTAGAAGGATTTACAGCATGTCTTCTCTTTATCAGTCGACTGTCCACGTGGTAAGTTATCGTTTGAATTCTCACCTACACTCTGACACAGTGCAGCAGTCGACTATGTTTTGTTCAACAGTCGACTGTCGACTGTGTAAATTCTATCAGTTGGCTTTTTCTCCACAGATTTCAAAGGGGGTTTTGGAGATTCAGTTTGAGGGTTTTGAAAAACCTATAAAGCGATCTCCTACTGTTCCATTGAGGGGTTACTCATCAATTTGAGCATTTCATTTTGTTGATCAAATCTCTCAAATCATAAAGCCCTAGAATTCCAATCTTTTCCTCTCTTGCTCTCCAACCTAAAATCAAAGAGATATCTTCTAGGCAATTAGTGGTGATAAGAGAAATGGCTTTTCTCTCTTCCAATAGAGACCTCAACACACAACACACTTGCTCCTTCAAATTCTACTTCAAGGTATATGTGATTGTAAGTGTTGGTATTTCAATATTTCATAACTTTCGTAATTAGATTAACTCTCGGTTTGTGAGAGTGGTTTGCTTGCTCTCAAGTTGTGGGAGTCAATGACATAGAGTGTATTTCGATTCCACTTGTAGGGTTGCTGCAAGTGGGTTTAAAGAAAACCTCAAGTTAGGGTTCTAACTTGAGAATCCGGTGGTATCCAGGTGGAAGGGACGTATGATTACCGGGAACAAGTCGGGAGTTGACTTGGGTAATCCGAACCCTTGAAACATACTTGTGTTTGCATTGTTTCAATTTAGGGTTTATTTACATTCCGCATTAACTGTCAGTTAGGAATTTAATTTGGTATAACTATCGTTTTAAATGGCATAAACACAGTTCAACCCCCCCTTCTAGTGTTTTTCTCATAGCCAGGTCCTTACAAAAATGGCTTCCTGAAGCATTGCGTGCGTAATAGAGCCAATCATTCGCGGACGGGAAGACGGTTTCGTCAGCAAAAGTCAAGATTTTTATGATTGCCACGGTTAGAGAAAGTCGTCTTTTGCTAACAGAAATGCCTTCCCGTCAGCGAAAACATTACGCAAGCAATGACGCCAACCTTTCGCTGATGGAATTTTTTTCCCCATAAGTGAATATCTACCTCTAGTGGCAGGTTTTGTAGCTGTCATTAAAACTCAGCTTGAAAGACATTTTTCTTGTAGTGGATAGGATATCTCAATCGTCAGGTAAGTTCTCGTTATGTCTCATTGAGCACACAAATCTTAACAAAACACTAATGGCTATGGGTACACCTATGCTCACCATGACGATGCGAATACACACGTGTTATCTTACGCGCATCATCTCATTTCCTCCATCATTATCTGACTTAGGCATTGGAAGGTAGAAGGATGGTCCGTTCCCCGGCCTTGGAGCTACGCCATCCGGTCCCCTAATGTCTTTGTCTATCTTTTTTAGGCTTCGGAGAAGTAGGAAGGTTCGGTAAAACATCCCTGTTCTGGCTCATGTGTCGTGTGAATGCTTGCGTCAGGGGGTTGGCCGAGGGTCTTGACGACCAGGACTAGTCCCGGCGAGATTCCAGGCATCAACATCATTAAATTTTAAATATAACTTGGAACGGAATTTTACATTTAATTTCTTATTCTTCATCAAACACCAATAAATTTAATTAGAAAACAATAAGTTTAAAAAATCATCCCTCTCGCTCATCTGATCTCTTTCTCTATCTAGCCATCTCTCTCCCTCTCTTTTTCTCATTGTCCCTCTCTAGAGAGGGGGGGGGGGGGGGGGGGGGGGGGGGGGGGGGGGGGGGAGCGAGAGAGAGATTCCCCTCTCCGTGCCAAATTCTACTTCGAGGATTAATTGTAGGGGGTACAGCTTACACAGCAAATAGAATTAGCGTGGCTTCTAGCGCGGTATCCTGCAACTCATCAATACCCAGATATATTACTGTTGTCACCAAAATTTTTGCCAACATTTTGTCTGATAAGAAATAAATCAAGGTACTACACAGCGCATATGAAGTGGGCAGTGGTCCATATCTCCGAGCCTTGCAATCAATTTGGCAGCGAGGGACCAATGTTGACTAGTCTAGATTCATGGCATATAAAGCATATAGCGAGTCTCGACGTCAGAATTTATGTTTAGCCCAACACCATAGCATGGGCCTTCGTTCAAGCCGATAACAAACTTTAAATACAGAAAGAACGATCCTCGGCCATCTGTTGTGAAAAATACGCGAAATTATACTGCATGTATATATGGCAACCTATATACACATTTTTGACTTCAACAAGATTGCTACTTCTCGTGAGTGAAATTTAGAATGCAATGCCTTTTTTTAACAACGGGCCAACGGCCATTTCGATCGCTAACTTGAAAGGATGTGGCCATGCACGAGAGTCTCGTGGTTGGGTCCGCCTCTTTATAAATTGTTGTGCATATTTGACAGTTGACAGTAACCGCAACAAATGACTGCATGAAAGCAGAGTGTGGAAGATGAAGACTTGGGTGGAGAGCCTGTGAACGCCAGTGGATTCAATATACAATGACCTTTGCATTGATTGTGCGCAGTTGGTTGCTTACCCTTTCTCTTTACTTCTCTGTCCCCATCATCTCCCTTGAGTCTCAAGGGCCAAGCCTTTACGTACTATAAATATTTCTACCCCACAACAGATAAGCCCATGCCATTGAAACCATGGATGGGCTTGGCGCTCCCTTCTCATCAAATCTCCTCTCTTCTGGTGAGAATGTAACAATGAACGCCTCTTCGTCGGCTCGCTCTTGGTTCCCATCGTCGCCTTCATCGTCATCGTTGGCGCCGTCGTCGTTATCTCCTGCTCCTCATGCTTCCATGGCCGGAAGGGTCGGAAGATGTATCCATATCATGATAACCTGCGTTTTCGCTGCAGGTTTGGGCTCATAATAATGCTAGCGATTGTGATGTTATATGTTGATCGACATTACTGATGAGAGTTTCTTGAATTTTTTTTTTCTTGCTTTTAAATAAGTGGGTTCTGTGGTTGGGGCGGTGACGGGGGGCCTGATAGGCCTGGCGACCGAAAGCGGGCTGCTCAGAGGGGCCGGGATCGGGGCGATCTCTGGAGCAGTCTTCACCATCGACGCTTTCGAATCGTCTCTTTTTATATGGCGTTCTAACGAATCAAGGACGTGGACTCTCCTCTATATGGTAATTAGCACCCAACATTTCTTTCGTTTTGCAACATATATATTTGTAGATTCAATCAATAATCTTACTCTTTTTTTATAGGTTGACATATTCTGCAGCCTTCTGAGTGGGAGGCTAGTAAGAGAGAAGGTTGGCCCGGCGATGCGAAGTGCGGTGCAAAGTCAGATGAGTGCCGTCGACTCGCCTTTGATGGAGGCTATTGACATTTTCGACACCGGATGCGCCAAGGGAATGACGAGGGCATCAGTGGACAGGCTGCCCAAAGTCCGCATCACCGCCGCCAACTCCATGAACGACGCTGGGGAGAGAATTTGCTGTGTCGTCTGCCTTCAGGTGAGTCATCTTCATCAAATCTTAACGCAGTAATATCGACTGAACTGATGGAATTGAATCTTGCTTCTTGTGTTGAAAGGACTTTGAGGTTGAGGAAACAGTGAGGTGCTTGCCGCATTGCCAGCACAAGTTCCACCTGCCATGCATCGATGGCTGGCTCACAGTGCATGGCTCCTGCCCACTCTGTCGCCGCGATTTCTAATTAAATTCCCCTCCTCCTTTTTCCGTTTTAATTTGTGCAATTACGAGAGGCTGTGATGTACATCTTGTTCAGCCCCCCTACATTTTGTTTGTGTTTCTAATTATGCTTATAATATTAATGATCTTCCTACTGAATTCTACTCTACGATCGTTTCCCATACATTGTTGTCAGCTGTGGATGAGAGAGAAAGAGAGTTTGGTTTGTAGCGAGCTTTAAGGTCCCTACACTGTACGTTTTCAATTGGGCTAAGCAGGCGGGACAGTTGCAGAGTTAATAGATATGTAGTGTTATAACAAGGAAATGTGCGGTGAGTTAATGGGTGTCTGCATCAAATAGTAAATGAGCAAGTGGATCAGCGGCCCACACCATTGAACTCATGTTGGATTGGTGATTGAATGGTTAGTAAATGAATGCCATGCTCGTCCCTCTCATGTGAGAGAGACTGATTATGGGCGTGCTTTAATGATGAGATGTTGGTTTCTTGACTAATTTGGATAGGATATGTGATTCTTCAGTGTTTGATCATCAGACCCTGATGAAGTAATAAATAGGAATATGAATAAGACGTGAAAGCGGTTATTTTTTAAGGAAAAATTGGTAGAATACCGTGGCTATATGAGGATGCACAGAGAAACAGCATACTTATCAGAAAAGTTTTAAGGATGTGTCGTGGGATGGCCACTGACTTGAAAGCAATTACGGCGCCACCTCGGTGGTAATCGATATTGCCGGTTGCTCCCCAAGGTTAACACAACAGCCTCTGGATGCGTCCACTCGTGACCAGAGACTTTGGAGTTTGCACAGTACAGGTGCCCAGGAGAACAAGCTGAGGAAGAGAGAATTTTTGGAGGAAGCATATATTTTCTTGTGTCACATATGGAAAGAGACATGGCTATTTATAAGAATCATCAAAAGATGTTTCAGAATACAAACGGTCAAAATTAATTAGGTCGTAAGTGTTGGGACAAAATCCGGAAACGCCTTGAGATCAATGCGGAAACCAACCCTAATAAACTAATCAGGAATATTGGGCTAGCAAAAATCTAATCTCAAAGACCCAACAAAATTCCCAAATGACCTTGCAATAGAAAGTAGCAAACGAATCATAGCAACAAATTAATCAATCGCAGACACAAAAGAATTTACCCTGGTTCGGTTGTAAACAAACTACGTCCAGCAATCCAATCCGAGACGATTCCACTAGTAGAGAGATCCAAACAATTAGGGTTACAAAACGCTCCCTCACGCGTGAGTAATAACTTGTCAGCGGAACAAGCCCTCACGAATCCACTCAAGACGAAGAAATCAATGGAAGATGAAGAGAATGGAAAATCATACCTTTCTCTCAAGAACACAAACACTAAAACTCTCTCCAATCTCCAATGGGGTAGCAAGAGGCTCTCTCAACTCAATAAAGGCTTTCAAAACTCAAGATGACGGCTTAACCTAATCCAAAACATCAATAGGTTAAATACGAACCCAAACGAACGGAGAGAAACAGCATCCAGGCCGTCGGATGCTGCGCGCAGGCCCAAGCCTGCTCGATCGAGTCAATCACCTGCTCGGTCGAGCACGGAGAAACAGCCATATCCGTTAAAGTCGACTCGGTCGAGTCCAAGACCGAGTCAAGTCCACTCGGTCGAGTAGTCATGCTGCTCGGCCCGAGTATGACAGTAGCACTTCAGGAAAAAAAGTCCCAGCTCTATATTTTTTCGATCTGTCAGAGGCGACGGACTGCTCGGTCGAATAGCTTGCTGGTCGACCGAGCAGCCTGGGAAAATAAAACCGATGATTTTGAATCACGAAAAACAACACTTTACCTTGATTCAAATCTCATCACAAATGACTCCTGCATCTCCACGCTGCGTGCCATGACCCTCTCTCTAAAATCATCATCGTCTCGGAAAACGCGCCCTCTGGCGCCACCTAAGCCAACAAGGAAATCAGCTCCAAGCAAACCTGGAGCTTAACGGCGGGAACTGGCTTGGTAAACATGTCTGTGGGGTTCAAATCAGTCGGGATCTTCTGAAGCTCTATCTCCTTCTTCTCCAACTCAAGGAAAGAATCGCGCACCTCAATATGCTTCGTCCTCGAACTGTATGCCTGGTGTTTTGCCAGATGAATGGTACTCTAGATGTCACAATGCACATATGACGAACTCTCCGGCACCCCCAAATATCTCAGCAGACTCCTCAAATACTTGGCATCCTTCACAGATTCCACCGCTGCAATCAACTCGGCTTCTGCGGTTGATAGCGCAACCACAGACTGTAAGACCAACCTCCACGATACCGCGGTAGTGCCTAAACTGAACACATACCCCGTGGTAGATCGCCGCCTGTCTCTATCACCTACGTAGTCACTATCGTAGTAACATGTTAGCATCTTTCCGTCTCCTCTCCCATAGAGGATCCTGACACTCGCCGTGCCTCGCAAATATCTCAGAATCCACTTGACGGCCAGCCAATGCTCCTTGCCAGGATTTGCCATATACCTGCTAACCACTCCTACGTCCTATGCAATATCTGGACACGTGCAAACCATCGCATACATCAAGCTTTCTACTGCACTCGCTGACGTGCGTTTATATTTCATATATTTACGCACGTTTTCTTCCGTGTTTTTCCGTATTTTACCGCTGTCTTATATTCGTTTTCTCGTGTTTTCTTGTGTTTTCTTGTTTTCTTTCACTTTTCCGTGTTTTTTGTATTTTGCAGGAATTTTCCAGCATTTGGGACATAAAACGACGATATCATGAGTCCCCGGAGCAACGGGAGGAGTCACGCATGATCCAGGGGGTCAAACGACGAAGATCGCATCTTTCAGCCCCTCACCCGACCTGTTGGTCACTTCCAACCGATCGGGTGATGCACGCGTGCACCACCCGGACACAAGTTGGAGCGGCCAAGAAGTCACCCGGTCGGTTCAGTGACCGGTTGAAACGCCCCAATTCTCGGGAATTTGGAGCTGAATTCCAACCGATCGGGTGACATCTCACCCGATCGGTTCATCTGTAGCCGCATCGCCTCAAAGATCGAACCGACGGCTCCACCCGCTCTCTTCAGTGACCGGTTGATGCTCCCGAAGCCCGATGGCCAAAGCAACAAGCGGCTCACCCGATCGGTCGATGTTTCAATCGATCGGGTGGCCTTTTCTTCCGCCTTTGCACGCTGCTGATGCACTCATTGAATATCTGCTATCATTCCAGAGGGATTTAGGGTGATCTCTTATTTTTCTAGCGTCGGCATCGTCGTTAGCTTTCCAACGATAGGTCGCATGCCCAAATCCGATTTTTCTAGATTTTTCTGGAATTTTCTGAGCGCAGCTATGTGCTGAAATTGGCTGATGTCTGAAATTTCACTTCAACCGATCGGTTGGGAGTCCAACCGATCGGTTGGGAGTCCAACCGATCGGTTGAAGTCAATTTCAGCAGTTTCGTGCTCTCTGTTTATTCCACCCGATCGGGTGAGTTTTCACCCGATCGGGTGGGCCTGTTTTGACAGTTTTGAGTGGGTTTCGGATCCGAACTGTTAGGGTTTTTGAGGGGCTTATAAATGGAAGTTGGGGGCACGATTTGGGGGAGTTCCTTCTCAGTTTTTAGGGCTTTTTGCCCCTTTCTTTTGTGAGTTTAGATTAGGTTAGATTAGGTTTTCTCTTGTAATAATTCTTGTATTGGATTGGAGGTTCAAAATCAAGATAAGTATTTCTTTCTTTTGTTCTCCATTTTTTGTGTTGTATTTCTTTTGCTTCATGATGAATGTTTGTATGTCTTTTGTGTTGTTTGTTTATATGTTTTTCATCATGGAGTAGTATTGATGAACCCTAATACGGGTTAGGGTAGGATTGATGCTTGGTTGTTTCATTTGACTTTGTTGCATGGCATGTGTTCGATGAAATGCGTCAATGGGGATTTCTAGCAATCTGGGTCCAATTCGTATGGCAACACACTAGATGTGTTGGGGATTGGGGTCCGGTGCTTGTCCTGTCAAGATCCGCTTCGATGTATTGCTAGAAATCACATTTGACCTATTTGGCCATTAGGGTTACGCGGGGGTGTTTCATTGTCATTGGCGGGAGAAAGACCGTCTCTGACCGTCGGGCTAAGGGGGAATAAACTTGGCGGTTGACTCCCTAGCCATAGCTCACGCCCCGAGCGTTGACATCAAGTCCTTGCGCACGGGAGCGGCTTGGACGAAGTGTTGGGAGATATCATTGTGGCCTTAATGCTCCCGGTTGTGGAAGGTGTTAATGGACATGGGAATGCCCACCGTCCAGAACCGGGTAGGCCTAGCGTGCTTGGCACCGGCCGGAATATCGGGCCATGGACGCTAGGTACCACCTTTTGGGGCAATGTCTCACCCTGGGTCAAGTCCAATGCCAAGTGTCATGAGTGCTCTAGCCCGTGTTAGCGGGGATTCATTTCGTGTCTTTTTATCTCTTCTCTATATTTCTACACTTCACCCATATCATCCGCGTAGCTAGCACACAACCTAGGCGAGGCTAGTAGCCACTCAAGCCATCCACCTCCCTGAGTTCGATAAACCCGCACCCTACACTAACCGTGCACTTGCGGTAAAACAACACCACGCCCATACCATAAACGGGGCGACGGTCACTCGCATATGGCACCTGAGACATGTAAGTCTTCTCCTTATCGGTGCTTGGTGACTGACTCGCCGACAGCTGAAAATGAGCTCCCAAAGGTGTCGTCACGGGCTTCGCACTATCCATCCCATACCGGGCTAGTACCTTCTCAATATACCCCTTCTGTGACAATCTAAGCTCATGCTTCTTCCGATCTCGAAAAATCTCCATTCCGAGAATCTTCTTGGCGGGCCCCAAATCATTCATGTCGAATTCTTGCCCTAGCTTCTTCTTCAGCTTCTTCACCTCCGCCATGCTATTAGAAGCAATTAGCATGTCGTCCACGTAGAGCAACAAATAAATCTTCAAGCCATTCTCAAGTGTGCGAACATACACACATTGATCCTTGATGTTCCTCTCGAAGCTTACTCCCATCATGAAGCTATCGAATCATTTGTACCACTGCCTGGGTGACTGATTCAACCCGTACAATGATTTCTTCAACCTGCACACCAAGGTCTGTTTCCCTTCAACTCTGAACCCCTCAGGCTACTGCATATAAATTTCCTCATCAAGGTCTCCATGCAGAAAGGCGGTCTTCACATTGAGTTGCTCCAACTCCATATCCATTCTAGCAACTAGCGCTAATAACACACGAATGGACGTGTGCGCACAAACGGTGAAAATATTTCGTTGTCGTCTTCACCCTTCCGTTGTGCAAATTCCTTGGCAACCAACCTTGCCTTGTACTTGACATTGTTCCCATCTTGAGTTGAACTTTCCTTGACCTTGTATATCCAACGACAACCAATAGCACGCTTCTTGCTAGGTAACGACACCAAATCCCAAGTGTCATTCCGGTGAAGGGACTCCATATCCTCCTCCATAGCTTGTTGCCAATGGGCGGCATCTCCTGAGACTATGGCTCCACCATATGTCGCTGGCTCCTCATGCTCTAGGTTGAGTGCATAAGACGCCATATCATCGAAAGAATATCCGGTATAATCCCATGAGCCTAATCTTTTTGGCGCTTTCTTCACCCTCTTCGATCTCCGCGTTCCATCATCACCGGCATAAGTGTCAATGCGTACCTGAGATGTATCGGGTGTATGCACATGGTCCTCAGCATGGATCTCATCATCTCCCTCAACTGGAGCATCGACTATCAACTCTTTGCCTGGTCACTGAGTGGGCTGGACCGGAAGACTAACCCTCTCCGGTGAAATTACCTCTGCGGACGTGTCCTCTTTTGAGTGAGAATGCTCCGCCCTGAGCATTGCATCCTCATCAAAAGTGACATGTCGGCTCACTATCGCTTTCTGACCCTCTGGATCCCACAAACGATATCCCTTGATGCCGTGGCCATATCCAAGAAAGACACACTTCTTTGCTCTTGGATCCAACTTGTCACACCTCTAATGAACATATGTCGGGCAACCCATGATGCGCAAGTACGAATAATCACTAGCTTCACCACTCCACATCTCCTCAGGGATCGTGTAGCCAATCGCTACTGAAGGAACACTGTTCATAATGTGCACAGCAGTCGAGAGTACCTCTCCCCAGAATTCCTTCCCCAAACCGACTGAGTGCCTCAAACACCGCACTCTCTCCAACAATGTCCTATTCATCCGCTCCACCACACCATTCGACTGCGGATCATCCGGTGTGCTAAAGTGTCTGCGGATCCCATGGAGTTTGCAGAAATTTCTAAACTCACTCGATGTAAACTCACCTCCATTGTCAGATCTAAGCACCTTCACATGCCTTTCGGTTTGCTTCTCTACCATGGTCTTCCACTCTCTAAACATATCAAAAGTTTGATCCTTAGACTTCATTAGGTACATCCAACCTTTGCGAGAGTAGTCATCAATAAACAAGACAAAATGCTTAGCTCCCCCTCTTGATGGCTCTGGGCACGGTCCACACACATCGGTGTGTACATAGTCAAGTGGTCCTTTGCTAGTATGCTTCCCCGTGTTAAACTGCAGCTTTGTCTTCTTACCGTACACACATGATTCACAGAATTCTACACTCTCATTCGAGGCTTCAATCAAATTTCTTCTTCGGAGTACATCAAGCATTTTGTCACACGGATGACCCAAACGATAATGCCATAACTTGGCTGAATCTCCAGAAGCTGCGCTCGTAATGCTTACGTCTGCTTCACCTTCAACTGTGGTACCTTGAAGGGCATATAGGTTTCCAACCTTCCTTTCCTTCATTACAACCATGGCTCCTTTCGAAACACGAAGTTGGTCTTTTTCAAAGACCGACTTACATCCGACATTGTCCAACATGCCTATGGAGATTAGGCTCTTCCGCAAATCTGGGACATGCCTCACATCGACAAGTGTACGCACTATGCCGTCATGCATCTTTATCTGAACGGTTCCAATACCCGCAGTTTTACACACTAAATTGTTTCCAACGAGGATTGAGCCTCCATCTTGCTTGGAACGGTATGTCACGAACCAACTCCTATGAGGAGTCATATGATACAAGCACCCACTGTCCATGAGCCATGCCATACAGGCATCACCTGCAATCCCCGCAGCAAAAATATCGGTATCTCTACCTTCATCATGAACCTGCTCACCATCAATCCCCAAAGATGCCGAACCGGAATCCTTCTCGATTTTCTTTCCTTTCTTCCTATTCTTGATAGGACAATGATTCGAATAATGACTCTTCTTGTGGTAATTATAGCATGTGATGTTTGCAAATCTGTCCTGCGAGTGTCTCGACTTGAAGCGGTCATTATTCTTCCTGAAGCCTCCTCTCCTTTCCTGTTGACCCCTCACATGCAGTGCCTCCTCGCGGTTACTCACATGATCTCTACCTTGAACCTTGCCACATAGTTGCTTCGTGTAAAGCGCCGCCTTCACCTCTTCCACGGTGAGAGTGGTCCGGTTGTAAATCATCGACCGAACAAACTGATTATACTCTTCAGGGAATGAACACAACAAGAAAACCGCTTGCTGCTCATCTTCAATCTTCACATCCATACCACGCAACTCTAGCACAATCCTGTTCAATTCATCCATGTGATCCTTCACCGCTGAACCAGACTTCATCTTGAGAGTATACAGCTGCTGAAGCAAATACAGGCGACTCGTGAAAGACTTCTTCATATAGAGTCCCTCAAGCTTCTTTCACATATCAGATGCAGTCGCCTCATCCAGGACTTCCCTCAAAACATTATCTGATAACGACAACTGAATCGCGCTGTACGCCTTCCTTTCCATATCCGCTCTAGCGGATGCAGTCACCTCCTTATCAATATTCGAGACATCGAATACGATCTGGTAACACCACGTCTGCATAAGAACATTCTTCACTTTCGTCTGCCAAATCCAAAAATCATTCCGGCCGGTGAACTTATCAATGTTCAAAGTTGCCAAAAACACCAGCTTTCCTTCGCCACTAACTTTCTTTGCAATAAAACCACAAGCTCTGATACAAGTTGTTGGGAGAAAATCCGAAAACGCCTTGAGATCAATGCGGAAACCAACCCTAATAAACTGATCGGGAATATTGGGCTGGCAAAAATCAAATCTCAAAGATCCAACAAAATTCCCAAATGACCTTGCAATAGAAAGTAGCAAACGAATCACAACAACAAATTAATCATTCACAGACACAAAAGAATTTACCATAGTTCGGTTGTAAACAACCTACGTCTACCAATCCAATCCGAGACGATTCCACTAATAGAGAGATCCAAACAATTAGGGTTACAAAATGCTCCCTCACGCGTGAGTAATAACTTGTCAGCGGAACAAGCCCTCACGAATCCACTCAAGAGGAAGAAATCAATGGAAGAAGAAGAGAAGGGAAAATCAAACATATCTCTCAAGAACACAAACCCTAAAACTCTCTCCAATCTCTAATGGGGTAGCAAGAGGCTCTCTAAACTCAATAGAGGCTTTCAAAACTCAAGATGACGACTTAACCTAATCTAAAACATAAATAGGTTAAATATGAACCCAAACGAACGGAGAGAAACAGCATCCAGGCCGTCGGATGCTACGCGCGGGCCCAAGCCTGCTCGATCGAGTCAACCGCCTGCTCGGTCGAGCACGGAGAAAGAGCCATATCCGCTGAAGTCGACTCGGTCGAGTCCAAGACCGAGTCAAGTCCACTCGGTCGAGTAGTCATGCTGCTCGGCCCGAGTATGACAGTAGCACTTCAGGAAAAAAAAGTCCCAGCTCTCTGTTTTTTCAATCTATCAGAGGCGACGGATTGCTCGGTCGAGTAGCTTGCTGCTCGACCGAGCAGCCTGGGAAAATAAAACCGATGAGTTTGAATCACGAAAAACAACAGTAAGAATGATGTAATTAACAAACACAATCAAAATCATAAATAGGGCGTATGGATGCGCTGTAATTAATAGCTGCAATCAAAACGATAATTAAGGCGTATGAATGCTGTAATTAACTGTTGAAATCAATAGGACATTAACAGCTGCAATCAAAATTGGAACGTTGAGACATTTAAGAGGCTGGGTCCAAAAAAGGAAAGGATTGCTGTCCAAAAAAGGAAAGGCTCGCGCGTCACAACACGGCAGACCGGTGGCACGTGCGCACGTCATGTCCGGCGGGCGGGCGGGCGACAGCGGTGGCGGCATGCGCATGTGGTGGACCTATTCTCATGTAATTCCTCTCCCCTTCACAAAAGTGTCATATCCCTTGGGGCACACCCAAGTCTCTACAACTCTCCTAATAAACTCCTTCAAGGCAAATTGCCCAATCAAACAAAGGCTTTTGAGAGCCTATTATTTCCAACAATCTCCCACTAATGGCTCAAGAAAAAAAACGAAGAACTCCTGGGTAAACAAAGGATAAATACTTAGGCATCAAAGTATTTCGATTGAATTGATACATAGTGAAGTGAGGCAACAACTTATTTCCTAATTAGTGAATTACTCTTGAACTCGTTAGAGGTCGGTGGAGACCCCCACAATACATATTGTAACCTTGCGTATGTGCAAACTCTGTGATACATATCAAGCGCTTTAAGGCCATGCGCACACCTCGGTCTCATGAGTGATCTTAAAAAACTGCCCTTGTCTTTCTTAGAAGGCGACCAAACCTTCACACCCATGTAGGTGATCCATCAAGTGATTCTCTATAACAACATCACAAGGGATATGGAACCATTAACAACATATTGCTCAACTTCTCAACAGATAATGAGTCCATCAAGTGCTTCTCTATAGCACCACCAAAACTGGTTATGGACTTATCTCAAAGTGAATCCATCGAGTGCTTCACAATATCACTACCAAACTTGGCTATGGATTCAAAAACACTACCACACACCATAGAGATGGAAATGTAGTGTATGTTCAGAATCATATGGCTTCATTAGACCACATTGGGTATCAACCATATTGTCTTAACTCATGGGCTTTAGCCCCATCCCCCTCGACGAATCAAGAACCACTTTCCTTGGCAATCCCTTGGTTAGTGGATCTGCAAGATTTCTTTCGGACCTCACATATTCCAAATATATTACTCCATTTTTCAATAGTTGTTTAACCACATCATGTCTGATGCGTATGTGTCTTTTCTTCCCGTTGTAGACACTGTTTTTAGCAACTCCAATAGATTCTTGAGAATCATAATGAAGGAAAACTGATGCAGTTTTTTCTCCTACAGTGGCAAGTCTGCTAACAGTTCAATAACCATTCCGCTTCTTGTCCTACCAACTTAAGTACAATGAATTCAGATTCCATGGTGGATCGTGCTATACATGTCTGTTTTGAAGATTTCCACATCCACCTAAAGTAAAAACAAAACCACTAGTTGAACTTACTTTATTATTACCTGAAACCCAGTTTGCATCACAAATATTTCTAAAACAACAGGAAATCTGCTAAAATTCAAACACCAATCAATAGAGTATTTTAGCAAATAATGAAGAGCATTCCAATGTTCATTACTAAGGTTATGTATATAACGACTTAGCCTACTAACCGCATAGGCTATATCAGGTCGAGTACAGTTCATGAGGAACATCATACTTCCTATGATTTTAGCATATTCATATTAGAAAACACTCTCGTCCAAATTCTTTTTCAAATGTATGCTAGGGTCATAGGAAGTTGTAGCAAGCACAACATCAAAACAATTGAACTTTTCAGCACCTTTTCTACATAATGAGATTGACATAAGGAGATACCACTGGAGTTTCAAATAACTCTAACTCTTAAAATAACATTAGCTTCTCCTAGATCTTTCATCTCAAACTGAGATAACAAGAAATTCTTGTTATTATTCACAACGTCCAGATTGTTCCCAAAAATCAACTTGTCATCTACATATAGGCATATACTTACACAAGTTGATCATATTAGATTAGAATAAACACAGGAGTCAGAGGTATTCACAATATAGCCATTCCTCACTAAACTGATGTTAAACTTCTCATACCATTGCTTAGGTGCTTACTTTAGACCATATAGAGATTTTCTAAGCTTTCATACCCAGGGACGGAGCCAGATAGGGGCCAGGGGGGCACGTGCCCCCCTGAAAAATCGAGAAAAAAATTACATTTACACCTTTGTATTAAATTTTTAACATGACAATAATATTAATAAATAACGTTCAAATGATAGCAGCACTTGCAGGCTAGCTTTGTGGTAGACGGCGTGAATGTTAGGTTTGTCATCCTGGGTTCGAATCTCAGGCCATACAATGATTAATTTGAATATTTATTTTTTTCCTTATTGAGGGAATTATCATGGCAACATAGTATTAAGAAATAAATTTCAAAAAAATAACACCAACAACAAGCTGGCTTGGTGGTAGGACTGCGTGAATCCTATGTTGGCAACCTGTGATCGAATCTCAGCCCTAGCAATGCTTAATTTTTTTCGACCTCTTAAACATATTTATACCCTTCTATTAAGGGAATTATCATAGCAGCATAGTATTTATTTATGATTTTCAAAGGTGTTTCCTCCTCAGGTTTTGCAAAGGGACCGTGGTTATTCTTTAAAAACGGGTTTTGCAAAGGAACAAGTGGGTCGTCATTGGATTTCACATCAGCCATTATGATTTGACAAAAACATGATTTGCTTTATAATGACTTCTTTTTTGCTCGCTTAAAATACAAGGTTTGTATTTTTGCCTCCTTAAAATACAAAACAAGGATGCGTTGTAAGAATCTCAAGTTGTTAGCTAGTTATCATTGTTATTTGGCAGTGTCCTCAGAATCTCAAGGTATATCAATTTTTACCTCCTTAAAGACATGTAATTTTTTCCTTGGTTTTGCAAAGGAACAACTGTTCGTCAACACTTTTGATCTGCCCTTGGGTTTCGCATCAGACATCAGGCAAACAGGTCGACGTTCTCAAGGTAGTTATTTTTTTGGTAGTACTCTCGAGGTAGGTATAGTATATGTAACGTTATGTGAATTTCTTTAACTTATAGTATGTTAGTTTTTTTCGAAATTTATGTGACTCTTTTTCCAAAAAAATTTAATCCGTCTTAGAAAATTGTGCCCCCCAAATTCAATTCTTGGATCCGTCACTGTTCATACCTAATTCTCTTGACCAACAATCACAACCCCCTTGGGTTGGGAAATGTAGATTTCTACATTTAGGTCACCATTTAGAAAGGTTGTCTTGACATCCATTTGATGTACAACTAACTCATGAGTTGTAGCTAAGGTAATTGGAGTCCTTATCATAGCAATCTTGGTCATAGGAGAATAAGTATCAAAATAGTCTAAGCCTGTCTTTTGGATAAAACACCTAATCACAAGTCTAGCTTTGAACTTTCTATTGAACCATCAGGTCTCGTCTTTTTCTTGAAGATCCATTTACCATTAATGGATCTACTATCGTTAGGTAACTTAGTCAATTCCTAAGTTTCGTTAGAAACAATAGGATTAAGCTCGCTTTTAATAGCCTCTTTCCAAAAACTAGCGTCAATGGATCTCATTACCTCATCATAAGTTTTTGGGTCTCGTTCTATCATAAAGGCAGACACAAGCTCTAAGCAGGTATATACATTCATTTTATGATAAAATCAGGTCCAAAGCTGGTTTCAGTTCTTTGCCTCTTACTCCTAGGTTCATCAATACTAGTACTAGTACTAGTAAGACTATTTTTATGCACATCATCAGATAATGTTGAAGGGGTGGGTATAAAAATATCAGTAGGTCATAAGAGACATGGATTTTTTTCAAAGGAAAAACATGCTCAAAAAATCTAAATTTCTGCAGAAATAGACTGATCTTTAAAAGACATGAATATATAAGTAGCACTATGATGAGCTTAACTAAAGAACACGGTATCATAGGTCTTAGGTCCAATGTTAGACTTCTTAAAGTCAGGTAGACCTACCTTGGCCAAACACCACCACACTCTAAGAAAATTCAGGTTGGGAATATATCCTTTCCACATCTCATAAGGTGTCTTGTCTAGTTTCTTATGGGGTACACGGTTACGAACATGACAAGCTGAAAGAATAGCTTCTCCCCCACATGTCATCATGTATCACTGAACTCAAAATCATAGCATTCATTATTTTCTTCAAAGTTCTATTTTTACATACTGCTATACCATTTTGTTGCGGTAAGTAAGGAGCACCAAACTATTCACATTCTTCTTACAATAGTCTTTTAGGGTGTTGGTACTATTTCTCCATCTCTGGCAGACCTAACTCTCTTGATATTTTTATCAAGTTGGTTTTCTGCTTTGGCCTTGTATTTAATAAACATTTCTTCGGCCTCACATTTAGTTATAAGAAGGTACACCCTTATGAACCTAGAGTAATCATCAACAAAGGTGATATAGTAATGTTTCCCTCCTTTTCTTCTAGTATTGATATATTAGAAAAGAATTTAAGATATTTCAATAAGAGAAAAATGGGAACCAGCTAGTCAATAATGACAAATTTCCTCCTTGGCTAGCATCGAAACCCCAACCCCCAACCATCTCCTCTTATTTTTTTTCATGTATGATTCGTTCATTTTGATATTCTTCTCATTCAAACAAAGATGATAAGCAGCATTTGCTCATTAACACACATTAGCACTGCAAAATTGATAATAATCTAACATTCAAAAGATTAGTTTCATATCTCTAACAAACAAGGCATGACAAATAAGGATTTTACATCATACCGAAAATGTGTTGACTACAGATGAGGTATTGCCCTATTTATCTGCTATATTGGTTTCTGTTCGGGTAAAATGGCCTGAAGCACCTTCTTTGGTTGGAAGGTATGCCGAAGCCCATCTTGAAATGGACATAGATAATCAACTGGTTGTATGGTGATATTCATAGAAATAACATGCATGAACTGTACCCCTAACTTTCATATATTAATAATGTGTATGGTTGCTACTTATAGCAGTAACATGCATGGATTGCACCCTCAACTTTCATATAATAATAATGGTGCTTATACCACTAGGCCCGTGTGGGTTCTCCACTCAAAACATCTGAAGGTAGGAGAGAGTTTAACTAACCTATCAACAAGAGAATGACATAATATGATTGGATCTGGTTGATGGGTTAGAAATACACTAGTATCTCTTAGCAATAAGTATCCTTCAATGGCCAAACTAACATAAGAGTAGAATTATAACAGAGGCATATTTCTACTACCAATGGATACTTTAAAAGAGACAAAATATGAATTCTGCATACAAAAAAATATTATAACCCTGCACTAACAAACAATAATTTTTTAACCAGATAGCAACACACATAGCTTTTTTCAGTAAAACTTACTAAATATAGTAGTAACTTAGTAATTTCCTTCAGTCCACTTCAATGGCTCAAAATCCATACAAGACCAACAAAGATAGCAAAGATAAGCCAAATAAAAATTGATGGGTTTCTTCACAAAAAAATATTAAGTGGCAAACATCTACGCATTGCTTGCAATGGTAGCTATAGTATGTCATGTCCCAGTCACCTAAATACCTTGGAATTAGAGATAGATGGGAAAGGGGGTTTAACAGGCCGCGATATTGCACCAAGCATAGAATTTACAATAAGCATTACAAGCAGGCCACTGCACATACTAGAACAACACCGACAGCAAAAGGTAAAGTAACTAAACAGCACTCCAACACAAATAGCAATAAGCACTACTCAGCATAGAAATGTACACTGCCAATAGTACCACTGAAAAGTAAGTACAAGTACAAAATTAAGCACGACCCTCATATCAGTACATATAAAGCACTAAAACCCTCAGGGTCTACAAAATTACAACTCACACTGTAACCTAATGCTGGCTACCAGGGGAAAAAGTTGCCTCTCCTGTAGGGTCAACAACCAGCTCCTGCTCCTAAGGCACCAGCTCTGGTCCTAAAACGGGAAGGAACACGTCACAATGTGATCCAGTGGGAAACCCAACTTGTGCAGAAAGTACATATTAATTGGGGATTATTGCTATTAGTACTTTATTTTATTTATTTTTATTATTTTTATATTTTGTCACAAATAGTGAAAAGCACGATAGGAATCATAGTCAAGCAAGGAAAAAGAGGAATCACACATTGAAAATTTAAAGCACTAAAATATTTAATTAAATTTCATTTGGAAACCTGGGTGTATCGTTGAATATAAGGAACTGGACTACACCCTAAGGTGAGGCATAAGGAGCACCCGCTAGTGGTATACGAGCACTGTTTCCTTAACTTGGCCGCTCACTCCACCCACTCCCACATACCTGAGTGCAAGTGAGGAAAATCTCCACAACAACACCACACTATCACAAGTTCCTGAAATTGAGCAAGGTACATTACCTGTCACATACTAGACCATTCTGCATACTTTACTGGCATACAGTTTCCCCCAACCCCTTTCTAGGGCGCTCACCTGACATGTGGCAGACCGAGACAACCCTATAATTTCTTAGCATTTAAGTTAAGTAAGTGAACGTACATACAGACGTCTTAAAGAAACATTCGAGAATTTGAATTGCAACTTAAGTAAAAAGGCTAGCATGCATTTTGAATTAAAAACCTAGCATGCGATATGAAAGATAACATAATGAAAATCCCATGATTAAAAGAAAACAACAACATCTCCTTTTTCATCACCACGAACATACAACATCACATAGTGAAAGTCATGTAGAGCAACTTGCTTTAGCAATCCTACTTAGGCATTCCCATTAAATGCAAACTTGTAAGGAAATGAATTAGAGACAACTTGCAATTTGTCATAAACCATGCTCCACAAGATGCTAGCCTCATAAAGCTACAAGATCACATGCAACATCAACCACAAAATGCAATCTTATAAAAGCTAATAGCCAGTTTAGAAGATTCTCTACAACATGCAAGCTTAAGCAATACTAAAGTAATCACAATGATGATTTCCCACATCCATGCAACTTTAGTGTAGCTAATGGCAAGTTTAGTGAGCAAAATGCCACATAAGCAACCACTTAGTAGGTTCTCTTAAATATGCAAGCTTAAACAATCCTATTTAGGCTTCCCTCATCATTATGAAACCCTTAAAATTAAGTAATTCTACTAAAGAAATGATTTTTTTGTAAGGACAATTTGGATCCACGTTTGAAAATGTGAACTTTACTTAAAAATCTAACAAACATGCAATTTTTATAGGATGACACAAAAGTTAACTTCAAGATACATAGAAATCCATTCCCAAAATGCTAACTTGATAAGTTACAAGCAAATTTATCATTCAATTTATATTTTCTACATAAGATGGGACTCCTACTTCAATTTAGTAAGCTTCCTCCTATTCTTCATCTCCCTTGTGCAATGGCAACCTCCCACTCTTCTTCTTCTTCCTTCTCTTTGCTTTTCCCCTTTCTTTTCTTTTTGTTTTTTTTGTTTGTAGGTGGTTGGGCCCTAAGTAGGAGGGAAGAGAAATGAAAAAAATGGAAATGAAAAGAAAAAGAAAAAGAAAGAAAAAGAAGAGTGTAGAAGAAACTAATAATTTATTAAAGGAAAATATCTCTTCTAAAGGTCATTTTACTTACAAGTTGCCATTACTCACTCTCTTTTCCTAATTGCCCTCCAACTTTGTACCTTAATTACACCTCATGCCATTGCATAGTGCTTCCAACTAAATACCTTCTATCTCGGTGTTTTATTTACAATGATGACATTGCACAATGGTTTTTAATAAAAGCCCTCTAACTTTAAGCTACAATTACAATAATGCCATTAGCGTAAAGTGGAAATAAAATTGCACCTACACTTGTTTGGTTAATTACTACTCATGCCACCCCAAGGATAGATCACAAGTGGCCATTCTCATACACGCATCTTGGCATAAATTTCAAGTGTGGGAAAACAATGTCTACGTACATAGTTAAATGGACGCGTACCCAAAAAGGTGTATTACAGTCGTAGTACTTCTACGAGGGGTTATATCTTACCCTCCTTAAAATAAATTACGTCCTCGAAATTACAAAAATACCATAAGACGGTAGTTGTACATAGAGTTGGGAGCTAAAAGAGTTACAAAGCCATACGAGATACTATGTAAACAAATAAGGATAAACCATGAGAGATACTATGTAAACAAATAAGGATACTTCTCTTGCATCTCATCTTCACGTTCCCATGTGGACTCTCCTAGAGACTCCTGGTACCACATGACCCTCACACGATTAATGACTTTTCTCCGCAGCATTTTCTGTCTCTGATCCAAGATAGCCACTGGTTGCTGCTCATAGGTCATGTCTGGGTGCACTTTGATTTCTGGGAAATCCACGACGTAGCCTGGATCACCTACGTATTTTCTGAGCTGGGATACATGGAACATGTCATGAATACCTTCAAGGGACGGATGTAACACCAGTCGATAATCCACTTCACCAACACGCGATGAGATCACAAAGGGGCCAATGTATATGGGGCTCAGTTTTCCCTGTCGGCCAAAACGTATGGCTCCCCACTTAGGTGAAATCTTTAGAAATACAAAATCACATAGTTGAAATTCCAAAGGTTGCCTCTTAATATCTGCCCAGTGTTTGTAGCGGTCTTGAGCAACATAGATATTTTCACGAACCGTCCGTACCACCTCAACTGCCTTTACCACCATGTCGGGTCCCAGAAGTTCACGATCCCCGACGTCATCCCAACTCAAGGGTGATCGGCACTTTCTCTCATAAAAAGCTACAAATGGTGCCATACCAATGCGTGCTTGGTAGTTGTTGTTGTAAGGAAATTCTACCATGTGCAAATGATCTTCCCAGTACCCCTTAAACTCTAGCTTGCATACCCTCAACTTGTCTACTAGAATTTGTATGGTGTGCTCAGATTGCCTGTCTCTTTGGGGAAAGTACTGAAGCTAAGATGAGTTCCTAGACTGGCTTGTAAGCTCCACCAAAAGTGAGACGTAAATCTAGTGCCCCAATCAGAAACTATACAAACATGGACACCATGAAGTCTCACGATCTCCTGGACACAGAGGTTCATCAGAACATGCTAAAGAGACAACTAGAAATAACATGATTGTGGTAAGAATCATACCTCCATATACCTTCTGGCAAAAACTTCTGTAGACTGACCCACCCGGAAAGGGATGAAATGTGCTGATTTGGTTAATCGGTCAACGATCACCCAAATCGCATCATGACATCAGGGAGTTCGGGGTAGACCAGTCACAAAATCCATCATCACATGTTATCATTTCCACTCAGGAATATGGAGGGCTTGTAACACACATGCAACTTTTTGGTATTTAGTTGTCACTTGCTGGCAAACAATACATGAGGCAACACTCCTAGCCACACTACATTTCATACCATGCCACCAATAATGTTGTCTAAAGCCACGGTACATTTTCATCCCTCCTGGGTGGATAGAATACGGCAAGCTGTGGGCTTTCTTCAACAGTTCTTCTCGTACATTGTCGGACGGCACACAAATTCTATTCCAAAGAGCCATCCTCATGAATGTGAAAATCCGTCCGAAGCCCAGCTTCTACTTGTTCTCTTATCTTTTTTAATTTCGCATCTCCCAGTTGAGTAGCCTTAATATGGTTCACCAAGTTAGACCGAACTTGCAAACCCAGCATGATTGTCTGATCACTCAAAAGTATGAACTCCATCTGTCGTAGCGCCCAATGGAGTTGTGGTAGTGAAGTCAATCTCAACACAATGGGGAGTCGACTGAGAGCATCTGGAACTACATTCACTTTTCCAGGGTGATACTGAAGATCAATGTCATACTCCGCCATCAACTCCAGCCACCTATGATGTCTCATGTTGAGTTCCTTCTGTGTAAAGACATACTTCAGGCTTTTATGATCAGTGTATATCTTTACACGCTCTCCAAGCAAATAATGCCTCCACAACATCAAGGCAAAGATCACTACTGCTAACTTCAAATCATGGGTAGGGTAATTCTATTCATGCACTTTCAATAATCGAGAGGCATAAGCCACCACACGACCATGTTGATGAAGAACCCATCCAAGGCCTCTATCAGACGCATCACAGAAAACTCAAAACACCCTGACCAATCAGGAATAGTCAGAACTGAAGCAGTCGTCAATCTCTGCTTCAATTCCTAAAATTCACGCTGACTTGCATCAGACCATACATAAGCAACCTCCTTAGTGGTAAGGTGTGTCAATGAAGCGACAATATTAGAGACGTCTCGAATGAACTTTCGATAATAACCTGCAAAGCCCAAGAAGATCCTAATCTCAGTAACCATCCTAGGAACGGGCCACTTCTCCACTACAACAAACTTTTCTGGGTCAACAAATATTCCTTCTCCAGCAACTACATGTCCAAGAAAAGCAACTTTATATAACCAAAATTGGCACTAGCTATACTTGGCATATAATCGGTGCTGTCTTAGGGTCTCCAACACAATTCTCAAATGTCCAACATCCTCCTCTTCATCCTTTGAATATATCAATATGTCATCAATGAAGACCATTACAAACTTATCCAAGTAGTCAAAGAAGACTTGACTCATCAGTCTCATAAAGGTGGCTTGTAACGACCCGTATTTGTCAACATTCATTTACGTATTTAACGTATTTTCATTTTTAAAAGTATTGTTAGTCAGGAGTTTTATATCAAAACCGATTTCAAAATTCCTTATAAAAAATATCTTGAAGCATCAAACTAGGTATGGTATATTTCAGTAAGTTCGGGTTTCATTAAATACTTCTAAACAATTTTTATAATAATTCATTTTCAATTATTACTGATTTGGCTGAATTAATTAATTTTCTATATAAAATCATCAAAATATTTTCAAACTTCTATAGTATCATTCTATGAACATTTAGGACTCTCCATATTAATTTTGTAATTTTTTGAAATCAAATCGACCTAGAACCCACAAACCAGCATCCTAAATGTTTTGGCCTAAAACTTGTACCCCGTAGCTCAAACCCTGAAATGGATCTCGTATTCGCGATCCTCGCGATGATACGATCCTGTGGCTATGTTTTCGTAATTTTTCGGAGTTGTATGCGAAGCTGGGTTGTATTCCTCCGCTCACTAATTACAATCACTAATGACTTTTTACTCTTACTAATCACCCAATTACTATTTACTTTACCCCTAATCACTCCCCAAACCCCACCACATAACCTCCCACCGTTTAGTTGGGTCTGATCCAATAGTTTCGGATCTAACCCCCTAACAACTATACATTCATTTATTATTATCATCTTTATTGTTATTTTTATTACTTACGTTATATATTACTAAACCTATATATAGCATCTTCCCCCTTTCGTTCTCAGCAGCCCGAACCCGAACCCAGGCTCTCAAATCCCACCCCGCTCTCTTTTGCGTTCGAAACCCCTCTCCCCTCGTTCATCTCTTCCCCGAATCCTCTCCCTCCGTCTGGTGGGATGCTGCCGCCCACCGTTGCGTTTGCCGCCTTCCCTCACTAACGTCGCCACACAGCCCCCTCACCGTCGTCTCGTTTCCCCATCGTCGTCGAGAGCATCAACCCCCCTCCTGCACCACCGTCGACGGCGAACACCCACCACTTCGACCTCCGCTCAAGCCACCCCTCACGACGACAAGCACATCTCCACCCTCAGACACCGCCCAGCCCCATCTCCGCCGTGCTCCGACCCCCTCGAGCCCTGTCCGACTGCACTCACTCTCCCTGCGTCCCTCTCTCACCCACCTCGCCATTGCCGCTACCCCCCCACGCTCTCGTCGCCGTACAACAGCCTCGCCATCAAGAGCGCCTGACCCCCGACGCTTCCGCCTTCCTCCTCTGACCCGCCACCATCGTGCTCCGATAGACTCCGACACAACGCCTTCCTCCGAGCTCCCCGCAAGCTCAGTGCCCCACCGCGAGCCCGCTTGGCTCTGCCTGTCGCCTCCTCCGTCACCGGTGACATTGACGTCGAAGAACGCCAACGAGGCAACCCACTCTGCCCCTCATTCCCACCAATCACTGCCGCGCCCTCCGGTGTTTCCTGCCACTCACCGCGGCTTCGCCGCCACTGTGGAGACCACCGCCATGCCTCACCTCGCCGCTACCGCATGCACATCCTCCAAGACCCCGCCGCTGTTGACAGCAGCAAACCACCACCCCCCCCCGTTGCTCCCATGCAACATTATACACGGAGGTGAAGTTTAATTACGTATTTACATATTTTAATACATATACGTGTACATACGAGTATAATTCTATTATAATATATGTTGATTCTTTGTAAAATTCATAACTAATTACGCATGCCTCAGAAAATTACAAGACCAGCTCCAGAAAATCAGAAGTAACATTCTGGACTCATTGGTGCTAGTTTTATCTCAATCAGACGCGTAGATTTTTCACAATAAATTTTTAGGCATACATTTTAAATACGTTGTTTTCCTTTAAAAATTCATAACTTGTCATTTTCACGTAAACTAATATGTGGAAAAAATATATGTTGTAGTACTCTTCGATTTCATTTTTTAGTCGAAACCTTAGGCGGTTCTCGAAAAAAGATAGCGAAAAAAATTATCCCTAAAGTCGAGACTAAAAGGAATGTATAAACCAATGCTTCCATAGATTCGATCGTGGTTTACAATTATAGCTTTCACGCCTATTTGTTTGGGTAGGATCATTTACCATACCATATAAAAACTAAAAAAGGAAAAATATCAAAGAAAAAAAGGTGATTCAAGTCTATATTTTTTGGGTACCCTATTCAAAAAAATAGAGGCGAGAAATTAGCGAGCTCCTTCCATTATGCGAAGAAAACATTCATTCTTCGTTCGGTTCATTTTTCAAAATAATTCAATCGGTACGCGCAAGAAATATGCCAATTCGGCCGTTTTTTGTTCAACTTCTGGTGGATTCAAATTTTCATCAGTACGAGTCAAGGGAATGCTTACCCCCATCTATCTGAATGATAGGTCTCAACTCGGGAGGAAGGACTGGTAATAGGCACAAAACCATCCATTCTGGTTCTACATTTGTTCGAATAAAATGTTTAGCTAATTCCATGCGTCTTTTGACGGCTCACTTGAAACTTTCTGATGCATATTGCATCCAGAAGAAATTATTGAACAAATACGAGACCTAATTAAAATTAGTTTTTAAATTGATTTTTGAGCTTTTAAAAATTATAAAAATTACTAAAAGCTTCAGAAAAATGTTTCCTCCTTAAGTAAAATTATTTTCCTCATATATAGCCTGTATAAAAATTTAGAATGCTTTTCGGCACCGTTTCAATCGATTATAAAATCAAAATGATCAAGTTAAATAAATAGAAAATAATGTGTTCTTTAACCGATTGTTTCTTTTGTTTACATGTACCAATTCTCGTGCACCAACTCCCTTGGAAGATCCAGATCTAGTTTCGGCTCACTACAACAACCTCGAAATCTGTAAGTCATGATAAATTCTAGATTTAGAAAATTAGATAGTGTACTCGTACGAACTTTTAAACCAACACTTTTTTGTGTTCCATATTTGTTGGACTTGTCTTTATCCTAAAATTTCTTAGCATTCACTTTGCTTTACTTTCTGGTTTTCAATAAAAAGTCGACATGTGGTCCTGTTTTAACTATCATCGTAAACAAGGGGCTAATAACATCATGTGCCACAGCTTGTGGAATATCTTATGGAATATCCCGTGGAATATCTCGTAGAATATCTTGTGGAACATCCTGTATGAAACATGTAATCGATACACACGACACTGGGGTTTGGGATAACTCATTGTAGAGAAAGTGTGGGAGCTATGACAAAAGTCACCTCTCTCGTCTCGTCTCGTCTCATCTCGTCTCGTTTTTCTCAAAAGTATGTTGTGGTTGACACCCGAGATTTGCTCCCTGTGGCAACGAGGTGACCCATGGTTAACTATCAACTCTCCTACGTGAGTTATATCACATAGTTTAGTTAAATACTGCCAACACCAAAATAACCATTGATTGTAAGTGTTATTCAGCACTTTGCATGTTTATTATCGTTATAGTTCATGCCTGCTAGTCTCACCATTGCTACTCTTACATGTTACTCGTTGGACTTGCACTGCCACCTTTTACTTTATGTATTACATGCACTTTACTTACCACACTTGTGAAGTCACCGGTACTTTACTTGTCGTACATATAGCTACAACGGTAGCATACTTCACTTGCTTAGCTGCTTTACACTTGCACTACCACAGTACAGTTCGTTCTCTTCTTTCAGTTTGGTTTACCTTTACTACGCAGTTGTGTACAATTGTTGCTCAGCACTTTACTTTTCACTCTGGTTTGCTTGTACGCAGTTACTTTTGTTATACTTGTGCACTGCTTCTTTTCTATGTTTAGAATTTTTGACTTACATACGGTTCTATTTATGTCACTGGCAGACGATGACCAGACAGAGGAAGTGGCCCCTGAGTTTGAGGAGCCAGAGTTTGACCCAGAGGCTGCTGTTTTCTAGCTGTTTGAGTTGGTGTGCATATTATATTATGTATTTCTTTTGCGCATTTCCTTTTTTTACTTCCTTTAATGTATTTGGTGAGAGAGTACAGTTTGCTGTTGTATTTTAAATTATAGACTGTAATAATGTACGATGGTTTGAGTATTAGTACATCTCTGTATCGTGGCTATATTGATTACACTGGTAATCTGTAGACCTGTAAATAAATCAAATAAGTAATGGCATCCCGGGAGCGGGTCGTTACAATTTTGACGACCCATACAGGTTCGCGCTAAATACCTCGTGAACAGTATAGCAAAATCAGGATGTACTGTATATAATACTCAACGAAGTTGACAATTTTTCTATGTATGCAGGTGTGACACTCAAATGATGGACGAAAACACTTCTGGGAGTCCCAACGGAGCTGATCTATCTGGAGCTAGCAACCAAACCAACAACGGACCACCTTCCACAATGCATCAAATTTCTGATATCGCATTGCGAGAGCTAGTTCAAGCTATACGAGGAGATCACAAGCACGAAGGAGGACTACAACAATTCAGGTTGCTCTGTCCAAAGCCCTGGAATGGTTTGGACAGTCCTCTGAAGGCTGAAGAGTGGTTGCAAAGCTTTGAGGATGACTTAAGAGCAGCCTAGATCGCGGAATACGCATGGGTGGACACTGCCAAATCACAACTGACTGACGGAGATATGATTTGGTGGAACTCAGCAGAACGTTGCCTACAACGACCAATTGATTGGGCAACGTTCACCGATCACTTCAACACCCATTACTTCTCACCCAAAGCTCAGATGGAACTACAAGCCTAGTTCGTCAGGTTGAAGCAAGGTTCCATGACAGTGGAACAATATGATGCTCAGTTCACCAGGCTTAGCCGATTTGCTCCAGGGATGGTTGACACCCCTCTGACTCGAGCTCAACGTTTCAAGCAAGGATTGAACATAGAGGTTCAATGTAGCTTGGTCGGGCGCCAACTCTGTACCCATACTGAGGTCCTCACTGCACCTCGCGAGTACGAATTCATCGAAAGAGAAGAAAAGCGAGAACAAGCTTTAGCTGCCCCTCCCTGAAGGCTGCTACCTCCTACATCAGCAACTGGATACAGTCATCGATCTACATCCAATCTGTATCGCCCAGTCCAGCAAACTCAATTCAAAAGGCCAGCACCGCAGCAACATCGAGAGTGCTTCTATTATGGTAAAGCAGGACACATCAAAGCAGAATGTAGATCGTACCTGAACCTTTGCTTGATCTGCAGATCCAAGGATCATGGAGTAAAGGATTGCCCAGAAGATAGATATAGAGATGATTTTGATGCCCTTGCAAGGAACACTCCACAACGACCACCACTTCCTCCTTAACAGAAGGTGTTCCAACAAGCGCAACAATCGGCTCCACCACCGAGACGACAAGCCTATACAATGACCGTCGAAGATGTTGAAGCCATCAACCAGGCGATTAGAGGTATGCGTTATTGCTTTTAATATTATACTTAGCCCTCAATGGTTTAGACATAGCTCTTGTATGGTAGGTAGTTGGTAGACCATCCTTACTTTATCTATATCACTTGCTACATGTTGCCTTCTAGCAATCATTTCGTTGACATCCATGATGTCCCCTTTGAATCCCTGACTTCTTATTGGAACGTCAACATGACTGACGATACTGTACAGAAGCAAATTAAAGGATGCTCAAGACGATGCGAGACAAATTAAGACGAACCAAACCGAGATGTGTAAGCTGATGCCGCTACTTCTTCATCTTTTTTGGACTCGTCTTCTTCTTCTATGTTAGCCTATTTTGCCTTGAGACTAACTACAGAAGCTATGGTGATGTCAATAGTATCTATTCATACATCACATCTCTTGTTTTCTTGATGCAATGATATCACATTATATTTCATGCTATTAACAACTTATTTTCCTATATCATAGTCATTCATCAAGCCTTCCTTTCGATCGTTTAAATTGCTTAGGCAATTATCGGCCTTTTGAATTCCGAGGACGGAATTATTTTAAGGAGGGTAGGATATAACGACACGTATTTGTCAACACATTCATTTACGTATTTAACGTATTTTCATTTTTAAAAGTATTGTTAGTCAGGAGTTTTATATCAAAACTGATTTCAAAATTCTTTATAAAAAATATCTTGAAGCATCAAACTAGTTATGGTGTATTTCAGTAAGTTCGGGTTTCATCAAATATCTCTAAAAAATTTTTATAATAATTCATTTTCAATTATTACTGATTTGGCTAAATGAATTAATTTTCTATATAAACATCATCAAAATGTTTTCAAACTTCTACAGTATCATTCTATGATCATTTAGGGCTCCACATATTAATTTCGTAATTTTCTGAAATCAAATCGACCTGGAACCTGCAAACCCTCATCCTAAATGTTTTGGCCACTCGTATCCCCATAGCTCAAACCTGGAAATAGATCTCGTATTCGCGATCCTCGTGACGATACGATCCCGTGGCTATGTTTTCGTAATTTTTTGGAGTCGTATGCGAAAACGGGGTTGTATTCCTCCGTTTTCACTAATTACAATCACTAATGACTTTTTGCTCTTACTAATCACCCAATTAATATTTGCTTTACCCCTAATCACTCCCCTAACCCCACCCCATAACCTCCCACCATTTAGTTGGGTGAGATCCAATAGTTTCGGATCTAACCCCCTAACCACTATACATTCATTTATTATTATCATCTTTATTGTTATTTTTATTACTTACATTATATATTACTAAACCTATATATAACATCTTCCCCCTTTCGTTCTCAGCAACCCGAACCCGAACCCAGGCTCTCAAACCGCTATCTCTCCTGTTCGAAACCCCTCTCCTCTTGTTCATCTCTTCCCCGAATCCTCTCCCTCCCTCCGGTGGGTTGTCGCCGCCTGCCGCCGCATTCACCACCTTCCCTCACCAATGTCACCGCACACATCCCCACGTCATCGTCCCGTTTCCCCCACCATCGTCGAGAGCAGCAACCCCCCTCCTGCACCATCGTCAACGGCAAGCACCCACTACTTCGACCTCCGCTCAAGCCATCCCCCACGACGACGAGCGTCGCTCCACCCTCCGACGTCGCCCAACCCCGTCTCTACCATGCTGCGACCCCCTCGAGCCCCGTCTGACTGCACTCACTCTCCTCGCGTCTCTCTCTCACCCACCTCGCCATTGCTGCCACCCCCCCACACTCTCGCCGCCGTACAACGGCCTCGCCACCAAGAACGCTCGACCCCTGACGCTTTCGCCTTCCTCCTCCGACTCGCCACCCCCGTGCTCTGACAGAATCCGACGCACTGCCTTCCTCCGAGATCCCCGCAAGCTCAGTGCCCCACTACGAGCCTGCTTGGCTCCGCCTGTCGCCTCCTCTATCACAGATGACATCGACGAAGCCATCGACGTCGAAGAACGCTGACGAGGCAACCCCCGATGCCCCTCTTTCCCGCCACTCACCGTCGTGCCCTCTGGTGTTTCCCGCCACTCACCACGGTGTCGCCACCTCTGCAGAGACCGCTGCCATGCTGCGCCTCCCCGCTGCCGCCTACACCTCCTCCAAGACCCCGTCGCCGTCGACAGCAGCAGACCCCCCGTTGCTCCCATGCAACATTATACAAATATGTGAAGTTTAAATATGTATTTACGTATTTTAAAACGTATACGTGTAAATACGAGTATAATTCTATTATAATATATGCTGATTCATTGTAAAATTCATAACTAATTACACATGCCTCAGAAAATTACTAGACCAACTCTAGAAAATCAGAAATAACGTTCTGGACTCATTGGCGCTAGTTTCATCTCAATCTGACGCATAGATTTTCCACAATAAATTTTTAAGCCTAAATTTTAAATACGTTCTTTTCCTTTAAAAATTCATAACTTGTTATTTTCACGTAAACTAATATGTGGAAAAAATATATGTTGTAGTACTCTTTGAGACGGTTGTTTTGACAGCTCACTTGAAACTTTCTGATGCATATTGCATCCAGAAGAAATTATTGAACAATTACGATACCTAATTAAAATTAGTTTTTAAATTGATTTTTGATCTTTTAAAAATTATAAAAATTACCAGCAGCTTCAGAAAAATATTTCCTCCTTAAGTAAAATTATTTTCCTCATATCTAGCCTGTATAAAAATTTAGAACGCTTTCGATACCGTTTCAACCAATTATAAAATGAAAACGATCAAGTTAAATAGATAGAAAATAGTATGTTCTTTAACCGATTGTATCTTGTGTTTACATGTACCAATTCTCGTGCACCAACTCCCTCGGAAGATCTAGATCTAGTCTCGGCTTACTACAACAACCTCGAAATCTGTAAGTCACAATAAATTCTAAATTTAGAAAATTAGATAGTGTACTCGTACGAAATTTTAAACCAACAATTTTTGTGTTCCATGTTTGTTGGACTTGTCTTTATCCTCAAATTTCTTAGCATTCTCTTTGCTTTACTTTCTGGTTTCCAATAAAGAAGTCGACAGGTGGTAATGTTTTAACTATCATCGTAAACTAGGAGCTAATAACATCACGTGCCACAGCTTATGGAATATCCCATGGAATATCTTGTGGAATGTTTAATGGAATATCTCGTAGAATATCTTGTGGAACATCCTGTAAGAAACATGTAATCGATACACACGACACTGGGGTTTAGGGTAACTTATTGTAGAGAAAGTGTGGGAGCTATGACAGGAGTCACGTCTCTCGTCTCGTCTCGTCTCGTCTCGTCTCGTTTTTCTCATAAGTATGTTGTGGTTGTTGCCCGAGACTTTCTTCCCGTGGAAACGAGGTGACCCATGGTTGCATATCATACTCTCCTACATGAGTCACATCACATTGTTTAGTTAATTACTGCCAACACCAAAATAACCATTGATTATATGTGTTATTCAGCACTTTGCATGTTTATTATCGTTACAGTTCATGCCTATTAGTCTCACCATTGCTACTCTTACATGTTACTCGTTGGACTTGCACGGCCACATTTTACTTTATGTATTACATGCACTTTACTTACCACGTGTGTGCAGTCACCAGTACTTTACTTGTCGTACTTATAGCTACAGCGGTAGCATACTTCACTTGCTTAGCCTGCTTTACACTTACACTACCACAGTACAGTTCGTTCTCTTCTTTCAGTTCGGTTTACATTTACTACTCAGTTGTGTACAGTTGTTGCTCAGTACTTTACTTTTCACTCTGGTTTGCTTGTACGCAGTTACTTTTTTCATACTTATGCACTTCTTCTTTTCTATGTTTAGAATTATTGTGACTTACTTACGGTTCCATTTATGGCACCGACAGACGACGACTAGACAGAGTAAGTGGCCCCTGAGTTTTAGGAGCCAGAGTTTGACCCAATGGCTGTTGTTTTCTAGCTGTTTGAGTTGGTGTGCATATTACATAATGTATTTCCTTTGCTCATTTCCTTTCTGTACTTTCTTTAATGTATTTAGTGAGAGAGTGATGTTTGCTGTTGTATTTTAAATTATGGACTGTAATAATGTACGCTGGTTTGAGTATTGGTACATCTCTGGATTGTAGCTATATTGATTTCACTAGTAATCTGCAGACCTGTAAATAAATCAAATAAGTAATGGCCCCCCGAGAGCGGGTCATTACATGGCTGGTGCATTGGTCACTCAAAAAGGCATCACCAAATATTCATACTGACCATAACGGGTCCTGAAAGCAGTCTTCGGAACACCAGATCCCTGAACCTTCACTTGATGATATCCACTACGCAAATCTAACTTCGGATATACTCGAGATCCACCCAACTGATCAAAGATATCATTGAAACGAGGGAGAGGATATTTATCCTTCACGGTTACCTTGTTCAACTCCCTATAGTCAATGCACATTCTTCAAGACCCATCTTTCTTATTTACCAGAAGCACTGGTGCTCCCCACGGAGATACACTGGGCTAGATCAAGCCTCGTTCAGATAGTTGACGAACTGATTGCGAAGCTCATCTAACTCAGGTGGGGCCATACGATATGGATCTTTTGCAATCGTTTGTGTGCCTGGTATCAAGTTTATTGTGAACTCTAAGGATCTATCTGGGGCAATCCATAAATTTCATCAGGGAATACATCAGGAAAATCTTGAACGACCCTTGGTAGGACTATGCCAGCTTCCATGGTCATTGGCTGAGCTTCTACTGGTGCTGCCCTAAATTTCACAGGTTCAAGTGTGCTACTTCCACTATGAAACTCAAACTCTGGGTGACCCTGAATCCGAAAGACCACCCTCCTTCATCTACAATAAATGATGGAAAAACATCCCCAGCCAATCCATCCTAAATATGGCCTAAAAACTAGGCATCTTAATAACCAAAAAGTCTGCATACTACTCTCTCCACCAATCTCAACAAGACAGTTTCGATAACCCGAGGTGCTACATATCACACCATTCCATTTATGGACATTGCAACTAGCGGCAAAAGGCTCTACTCTTATTGCATGCTTGGTCACAAACTCTTCGGACAGGAAAACGTACGACGCCCCAGAGTCAAAAAGTGACAGTGCAGGAAAAGAAGCTATTATAACGGTGTCTACGACCATATCAAACAAAGGAAACTAAACATCTACACAGAGAACAATAAAGGAACATACATAACCGATGTAAAAGAGTAAGGACTCACCAGTAATAACTGGCCAGTGCCATCTACCTCTACCGCAGTTATCATGAAGGTATGGGGCCTCTAACGAGTCTGGGTCGCCCTCCTAAAAGCTCACTGCTGAGGAATGAAGGGAGGTCCTCTCGGTGCTACAATAATGGGTCTGGTTGGTTCTAGAAATGGATGCCTCTGTGGTGCCGGTGGAAGGGCCCGCTACTATGGTACCGGTGAAAGGGTCCGCTGCTAAATCGTCCTGGCTGCTACATCTGCTCTCGGCACTGAGGGACGACCCTGATGTGGGCAAAACCTACTGATGTGTCCTCCTCCTTCGCATGTGAAGCACCGTCTGGATGCCCAAAGCCGCCATCCTTCCCCTCGTGTCCTGCCTTGACACAATGATGGCATGACACCTGCCTTCAGGTCGATGGTGGGACTCCTAGCCTCTTGAAATGAGTAGTCTGCACTGGTCGAGGAGGATCCCTTTGCTGTTCAGATGGTTGTCTGTCTCCCGTAGGTATCCTTCCTACACTCTGCAAATGGACCTCATATAACCTGGACGCCTTCAACACAGCCTCGTGTGTGGGAAAATCCATGGTAGACATCACCCCTCTGAACTCTTAGTCAATGCCCAAACGGAAGCACCGAGCTCCATTGGCATCCGTCTGTACTATCTTTGGGTCATACTTGCTGAGTAATGAAAACTCAACATCGTCTCATCCACGCTCCTCCCACCCTGGGTCAAATGCTCAAACCTCTGCCAACTCATATCTAGCTGTATCCGGTAGGTACTTGACCACGAAGCACTCCTAGAACATCTTCCAGGTGATAGTAGTCCCTGCCAAGTGTTGCTCCCGAGACTCCCACCAATCACCAGCATAATAAGTCCAACACCTCCTGGCTGCCTCCACCCAGCCCTCTCGCGAAAAATCGATCATAGTCAAGTCATTCTTCATTTGCCTCCGCCACTTGTCCACCTCTAGTGCACTCTCCTTTTCGGAGAAGGACTTAGGATGCATCTCCTTAAACTGCTTGTAACCTGGCTTCTTTTAAGCCGAAACACCAGCCGACTTCTCATCATGCTGGCTCAACTGGTCTAGGATCCCCATCTGTATCTTTTTCATTAGGGCAGACTCAGAGGACCTAGATGTCCCGTCCCCAGATCCTCCAGATCTGCCAGTCCCAGATATTTCATTCCTGCCTTCGATCTGCAAAGAGAGAGCATGATAATTCAGATTAGTATCATACACTGAAGTATCATAGCATTGTCTGTGTCGTCCTTAGGGATGACAGTAATGACCTGATCCGACCCGCCCGACCCGACCCGCCACGGTTTTGACCCGCCCCGCCCCGGCCCGCAGACGGGTCAGGGCAAGCTTGGGCTTTGTATGCAACCTGACCCGCCCCGGCCCGCCCCGATAAACTGTAGAGGTTCTAAAAAACCTTACTATTTTGATGCGAATCATGTGGTCTATTTATATCACATAACTCATACTCTGTTCCAATGTTGTTCCAATTAGGCCAATTCCCAATACCAATTTACCAGTACATCACTATTCTCCTAAATCCCAAATAAAACTTTTATTTGGGATTCATATGGATGACAGTAATGACCTGACCCGACCGACCCGACCCGGCCCGACCCGCTTTTGGTAAGAAATTACCCGCCCCGCCCCGACCCGAGACCCGCCCCGCCCCGGCCCGCAGACGGGGCGGGGCAAGCTTGGGTAGTTAAATACCCGCCCCACCCCGCAATATTGCCATTCCTAGTCGTCCTTGCACATGTCACAGTGTTAGTGGGCCTGTATGAGCCGCCACAAAATCTGTCATGCCCCAGTCACCCAAATACCTCGGAATTAGAGATAAATGGGAAAGGGGGTTTAACAAGTCGCGATATTGCACCAAGCATAGAATTTATCAATACGCATTAAAAGCAGGCTATTGAGTATTGGACTTCTCCCTACTTGGTGTTAATGATGAGCAAACATAAATACTTGTGACTAATCCCCTATTTTGCAGTTAATCCATTGCCTAAGCTAATTATGAAGATCTACTAGTAATGGATGACTCACAAAGTTCATTGAAGGCAAATTACATGGATTGGATGATCGTAGATGATGATTGAAGCTCCGTGAAGACTTCAAGCTCATACGATGGAAAGAAGAGATTATTCGTCAAATGTAATTTTATTTTAGCTCTTCTAGTATGTAGCTTAGAAGTATAACTTTGATGGAGCACTCACACACATCTACATTCAGTCATAGGACATCATTAGACCTTTCGTCCTTAGACTCCAATTCATTTCTCTATTGGTTATGCAAGGATTGTTTATAACAGTAGACTGATTAACAGTTTACAGTCGCCTGTCTCAAAAACAGTCGACTGTGTATTGTTCGACAGTCGCCTGTTATGCACAGACTTTTACAATATAGTTTTGGGCCTTCTCTGTTTATTTCGCACAGGCCACTGATGAATGATTCACAGGCGCCTGTCCTGGTGACAGTCGACTGTGTTTTGTAAATCAGTCGCCTGTATATCCTTTGCCCAAACTCTGTTTGATCTGACTTTTACGGCCAGTCGACTAATGCTGTATATATAGTCGACTGTCTCTTGGATCAGTCGACTGTCTATGCTGCAACAATCGTCTGTCTGTGAGTCATTTCTTTTACTCAGCTCTCTGGAAATTTCTCAGGCTTTTAACAGTCGTCTGTTTAAGGATTTACAGTCGCCTGTTCTGATTAATAGTCGACTGTGTTCCTTGCATCAATCGTCTGTCCTGTTACTTGTGAGATTTTCAGTATTAGTCTAACTTACCCATCTCTCGGCCAGTCGCCTGTAGAAGAAAGTATAGTCGCCTGTTGGTTTAACAGTCGACTACCTTTGCTTCATCAGTCGACTGTCCACGTGGTAAGTTACCGTTATGAATTCTCACCTACCCTTGCTGACTGTGCAACAGTCGACTGTGGATTGTTCAACAGTCTACCGTCACGAGTTCAGATTCTATCCGTTGAGATTTTTCTCACGGATTCCAATTGGGTTTTTGCCTAAACTGTTTTGTGGATTTGAGAAAACTATAAATAGAGCTTTGACTGTCCCATTGGACGGTTACTCATTCATTGCAAAATCTCTCAAGCTTTCATTTCCAAAGATCAAAGCTCTCAAATCCAAAGCCCTAAGTATTTCCAAATCTTGTTCTCTTGCTCTCCAACCTAGAACCAAAGAGTGATCTTCTAGGCAATTGGTGCAGTCAATAGAAAGGGCTTCTCCTCTCTTCTAAGAGAGTTCTTCAACACACATCACACTCCTCCTTCAAGTTCTACTTCAAGGCATAGGTGATTGTAAGTATTGTTTTCTTTATTTCATAACTTTCGTTATTTGAGATTTGCTCTCGGTTGTGAGAGTGGTTTGCTTGCTCCCAAGTTGTGGGAGTCAAGGACATCGATTGTATTCGATTGTACTTGTAGGGTTGCTACAAGTGGGTTTTAAGGGAACCTCAAGTTAGGGTTCTAACTTGAGTATCCGGAGGTATCCGGGTGGAAGAGACGTAGGATTACCGGGAACAAGTCGGGAGTTGACTTGGGTAATCCAAACGCTAGAAACATAATAGTGTTTGCAATTGTTTCTTATTTGGGTTTAATTCTATTTCCACATTATTTGTTGGATTGCATTTTATTTGGCGTAAATTCCTTTTAAATTTGCATAAACACTATTCAACCCCCTTCTAGTGTTTTCCCCATAGACAGGGTCCCTACAATTGGTATCAGAGCGCAAGGTTATATCTATGGCATCCAACAACAACAACGTTCCCCGTCGCCTTTGTACAACAATCACGATCGTGATGGAGCGTCCACACTTTTTGAAGGTCAATCTACGGTGCGCCCTCCGCGCTTCAAAGGTACAAATTTTAGCTATTGGAAATGCAGGATGGAAATGTTCCTTAGGAGTGCTTCGCTTTGGAGAACCCTCCACAAGGAATACGTCGAGGCCACCGAAGTAGATTTCGACAAATGGACGTCTTCCGAGAAAACCGCCGAGGTCAACAACGCTAAGGCAATGAACGCTCTTCATTGTGCATTGGACCCGAATGAGTTCAACAAGATATGCACATGTAAGAGTGCATATCAAATTTGGAACCATCTCATCGTTACCCACGAGGGAACGAATAAGGTAAAACTTTCAAAGTTATATGTTGCCGTGCAAAACTTCGATTTGTTTCATATGCAGGATAATGAGAGCATTGCATCGATGTATGGACGTTTTACCGACATCATCAATGAATTGGAAGCCCTTGGCCAAATATATTCCGAACCTGATAAGGTAAGGAAGATCATCATTGGAATGACCTCCAAATAGGAAAGAAGAGCGATTGCCATCGAGGAGGTCAATGACTTGAAGAACTACACCATGGTGAATCTTATCAGGACTCTCATGTCTTATGAGGTAAGACGAGAGAACCAGTTAAAGATTCGAGCAATGATGAATCCTTCAGAGGCCAAGAAGAAAGCTTTGGTATTCAATGCCAATTCATCATCCTCCGATAGTGATGAATCCGAGAATGAGATGGATTTGGGTGAAATGGCCCAAATGGAGAAGAAGTTCCAATGCTTCTTCCGCAAAGGTAAATTTCCCTCCAACAAACGTTTTGAGTCTACTAATGCTACTTCCGCTCTTTGCTATAAATGTAATAAGCCAGGGCACATCAAGAGGGATTGCACAATGCTAAAGAACAAAGAGAAGTTGAAGGCACAGAAGTACCACAAGTCTGATAAGAACAAGAGAGACAAGAAGAAAGGACTCATCGGTACATTCGACGACTCAAGTGATGAATCATTGAGTGATTTCGATGATGAAAAGGGTGAGAGCGCCCACATGTATTTCATGGCACTAGAAGACCCACTCTCCGATGAGAGTGATTCCGACACGGACGACACCGAGGTAACAATGGATGAACTTCGTATTGCTAATGAAGAGCTATTTGCTAAATACCAATCTTTAATGCTTAGATACACTAGCTTAAAGAAATCAAATGTTAGCAAGTCATCGATTCCATGCATTATCAACAATGACACCATTGTTGATACTTTAACTCTTGAGAAAGCAAACTTAGCTTCTCAAAATGTCACATTGAGAGATGAGGTGAATTCCCTCAAATCTCAACTAGATCAAACAAATCCTAAGGATAATAGTGATCTAGTTACACGACACACACAATTGGGTTTAGAGAATGATTCTCTTAAAACCCAAGTGCACGAGCTCAAAGCACGGGTGTCCACCTTGGATACCAACATTTCTTCTTTAAAGAAGAAATATGAGCTCATGTCCTCCCGTATTATGAGATTCAATAAGGGAAAAGGACAATTGGATGATTTTCTTGCAAACCAATTTTTGGCCACACATCGTGTTGGTCTTGGATTTGTAAAAGCGAATGCATCAAATGATTGCACCTCCTATAGTGGTGTCACTATAGATTTTGTGAGGCCTTCCTCCGGTGCATCCACAAGTGGTGTCAAAGACACTATAGGTAGTAGACTTACCAAGAAAGTCACCACTTCACCTTCTCTTCCTTTTGGCAAGAAACCCACTAAGGGTGGAAACCAAAAGCAAGGCCATGCTTATATGTACACTAACACCCATCCACATAAGAAACCTTCTACTTCACAAGTGGATAATCATGACACGTTTTATGCTCCACACCCATGGACACGTACAAATCCACACATGAGAAATACTCATGTGCGTGCTCCTATACACCCGATGCTCATACGCATCATTCTTTCATGTATGCTCATCCACCACATGTCATGCATGATCCATATGCTTCATATAATATGCATGTTCCCAAGCATACATATCATCCTAGAATGTACAATGCATATCCTCCACCACATCTCTATGCTAGAAATCATGTTCCTAAGAAGCATGCACCACATAGAAATCCAACACATATGCATGCAACTAGGAATAGGACTCCCAAGATTTACACTATTTGAGGTCCTAAGAACACTAGCCTAAATGATAGGAATGGTTATGTTGATTCCTATTTTCATGATGTGATTAGAAATAGTAATTATGTTGGGAAGCAGAAGTCCACTTGGACTTGGCTTCCAAAGGGCTAATCCCCTTGGACCCAACAAACATTGGGTACCATAAGCTTATGGTATATTATATAGGTACCCAAGAGAAAGAAGAACATCAATAAATGTCTTATTAGCTCTAAAGGGAAAGGATGGATTCTTGATAGTGGTTGCTCCAAACACATGACGGGAGATCCCTCGTTGCTCTCCGAAGTGATTAGCATCAAGGATGGTGCAACGGTCACTTTTGGAGGTAATCAAAAGGGCACCATCATTGGAGTAGGTATCGTTGGTAATCCTTCAAAACCCTTAATTACTAATGTTTTTCTAGTTAGTGGTTTGTGTCACAATCTCATTTCCATTAGTCAACTTTGTGACAAAGGTTACAAGGTTAATTTTGGAGAAGGATTGTGTACAATTGTTGATTGTGATTCAAATGTTTTATTTTCCAGTATTAGGCGTAAAAATATTTATTATTTGAGCTTGCCTAAAACCGTAGAACATTGCTTAGTTACTAACACAAGTGAACAACTATTATGGCATCGCCGTTTTGGTCATGTTCACTTCAAGCACTTATATAAGTTAGCTAAGCATGATCTAGTCAAAGGTTTTCCTAAGATTGCTTTTAATAAGAAAAACTTTTGTGATTCATGTCAATGAGGTAAACTAAGTAAATCTTCATTTAACCTTAAAGAAGAGATTACTTGTAAGAGGCCCCTAGAACTTCTTCATCTAGATTTATTTGGGCCAACTAGAACCGTTTCTTTAGGTAATGCTCATTATGGATTAGTTGTCATCGACGAGTTTTCTAGATTTACTTAGGTTTCATTCTTAACTAATAAGAATGAAGCTCATGAAGAGTTTACCAAATTAGCAAAGAAGATTCAGAATCTTTTAGGATCCACCATTATCACTATTCGTAGTGATCATGGAGGAGAAATTGAGAATGAGTCTTTTACTAAGTTTTGTGATGACTCCGGGATAACTCATAATTTTTCCTTTCCTCGTGCACCACCACAAAATGGTGTTGTAGAAAGAAAGAATAGGACTCTTATTGAGTGTGCTCGCACTATGCTCCATGATAGTCCTTTAGGACTACAATTTTGGGCAGAAGCAGTGCACACGGCATGTTATGTGCTCAATAGGATCCTAGTGAGACCTCGTACGAACAAAACTTGTTTTGAGTTGTTTTATGATAAAAAGCCTCAAGTAAAATATTTTCGTGTTTTTGGTTCAAAATGTTTTATAAAGAACACGTTGGTAATTTAGACAAATTTGAGTCAAGATCTGATGAAGGAATTTTTGTTGGATATTCCACATGTAGCAAAGCCTACCAGATATACAACAAAACTTCTTCAACGATTGAGGAATCACTTCACGTATCTTTTTATGAAGATTTTGATTTTCCTCATGTTGATGATGATAATGTAGATATTCTTTGTGATTCTCTTAATAATGTTAAGATTAATGATTCTATTGTTTAGACTAACACTTCTAACGAAATTTTTGAAGTTGTTCCTAGTGATACAGGTTTACCCAAAGCTTACTCGACCATTTGCAATCATCCCCATAACCAAATTATTGGAGATATTGGTGTGGGTGTTCGAACGAGATCGAGAATTGAAGAATTCTCTCATTGCGCATTTGTCTCTACCATTGAGCCAAAGAACATCCAAGAAGCTTGTGAGGATAGCTCTTGGATAGTGGAAATGGAAGAAGAACTAATGCAATTCGAGAGAAACGAAGTTTGGGAACTCGTACCTCTTCCAAGTGGTCACGAAGTCATTGGGACCAAATGGATCTTCAAGAACAAGACGGATGAAAATGAGGTAATCACAAGGAACAAAGCAAGGTTAGTAGCTCAAGGCTACCGACAAGAGGAATGTATTGATTTCGAAGAATCTTTTGCCCCAGTAGCTAGATTAGAAGCTATTAGGTTGCGTTTATCTTTTGTATCCCATAAGAATTTTAAACTATTTCAAATGGATGTTAAAAGTGCATTTTTAAATGGGTTTGTCAATGAAGAAGTTTATGTTTCTCAACCTCCCGATTTTATTCATGAAAAATTTCCAAACCATGTTTTCAAACTTAAGAAAGCGTTGTATGGGTTGAGACAAGCTCCTAGAGCTTGGTATGATCGACTTAAGACCTTTCTTTTGAATTTAGGTTTTAAAATGGAAGAAGTTGATTCTACACTCTTCACTAACGATTATGAAAATGACATTCTTTTGATTCAAGTTTATGTAGACGATATTATTTTCGGTTCTACTAACTTTAATCTTTGTCAAGAATTTTTCAAGTCTATGAAGGATGAGTTTGAGATGAGCCACATGTGAGAGCTCCCCTACTTCCTTGGATTACAAATTCGACAAATGGAGAATGTCATATTTATACATCAGACAAAGTACACAGTGAAGCTTATTAAGTAATTCGGAATGGAATCGTCTTCGAGCAAAAGGACTCCCATGAGTACTACTACTCATCTACACAAGGATGAAAGCGAAAAAGATGTAGACGTTCGTCTATATCTAGGTATGATCGGTAGCTTACTTTACTTAACCGCTAGTAGGCCCGATATAATGTTTTCCGTATGCCTTTGTGCTAGATATCAAGCTAGACCTAAGGAGTCACACTTGATTGCGGTTAAACGAATATTTCGTTATCTCAATCAGTCTCTAGATTATGGGTTACTTTACCCTAAGTCTAGCACATATGAGTTAATCTCATATAGTGATGTCGACTTTGCCGGATGCTAGTCCGACAGAAAAAGTACTAGTGGCACTTGCCATTTTCTAGGAAATTCCTTAGTTTCTTGGATTTCTAAGAAACAGAATTCGGTGTCATTGTCCACGACTGAAGCAGAATATATTGCCGCGGGTCTTTCATGTGCACAAGTTCTTTGGATGAGACACACTCTTAGTGACTATGGTGTCAATTGTGATACTTGCCCTATCATGGTTGATAATCAAAGTGCTATTTGTCTTTCCATGAATCCGGTACACCAATCCCGTACCAAACACATAGACGTGAGACATCATTTCATAAATGATCATGTAGCTAAGAAGGACATCATCTTAGAGTACATTGAAACCCAAAAACAAATTGCTGATATCTTCACTAAACCTCTTAAAGAAGATTCATTTGTGAGGTTGCGTGGAGAATTGGGAATTATGGGTGAATCTGAAATCTAGAAGCTCAAACATTCATGTTATAACTCTTTTTGAGCTCATATCATTTTTTTGCCTATCTTCATGTGCTTTATTATATATGTGTGTTTAAGAAAGGCAATTGTGATTTAATTGATTTCATGAGTTTTTGAGATTGATTGTAGTGTTTTGTGTTTCAATGGATTTATTGTTTTTTACATTTTTTACGATGTATTTGTGATTAGAGTATAGGTCCTAGGGTTAGTGTTCTTATTCTCTGGAATTCTATCTCACTGTGCATTTTTGGACCAGGACAGACGACTGTCTTTCCTTCGACAGTCGACTGCCCTACCCTATCTCCTCAATCTGAGAATTGGTATCTTTTGCACAACCGACTGATGACTGTTTTACAGTCAACTGTTATTTTAACAGGCGACTGCATTTTAGTCATCAGGCGACTGTTCTCTCTGTCAACTTTTCTTCAGAGCTCTCTGTCTTATTGATGAACTGTATGGTTTCTCGGCCAGTCGACTGATGCGTAACTTACAGTCGACTGTCCAATGGACAGGCGACTGCATGTTACTTGCCAGTCGACTGCCCCTCTTTCTGAGCTTTATTTTTATCACCTCATCCAGTCGAGTGACTTCTGTTCATCAGTCGACTTTCAGCTGTTGAGACGGTTCAAGTGCTTTGATCTGAGCTGTCGATTCATTGATCCAACGGCCCAGATTTTTTTCCCCAACTTTTATATTCGACTAATCTGTTCATTTCCCCAAGTCGACTCTCTCTCCTCCGATTGAACCGCTTCATCATCCCGCTCGATTTCTCAGCCGTTGTCGTCAATCTCCGCGTCCCCGCTCGTCAATTGCTTCGTCGTTGAGTCTTCACATCTTCTCTTTATTCGTTAGACTCTCTCTCTCTCTCTAGCCCTTCGTTCGATTTATTTCTTTCGATTACTTCGACTATCGTTTCTCTCTCTCGCGATTCCATGGCACCCAAGGGTAAGGGAAAAGAGAAAATCGTTGCTCCTAAGCCTCCTATGGCACCTAAGAAACCTTTAGCCAAGAAGAAGAAACCCTACATAGCCCGAACCAAACAAGCCGAGTCTCCCTTGCATTCTTCTTCGCAGGGATATTCTCCTTCTGCTTCTTCTTCTACAGCCCCTGGAGTTGCTCACTCTTAGATATGTGTTTGTGTGGTGTTAGCTTGATGATGGTTGTATTTTGATGTTTTTAGTCTGGATGTTGTTGATATTGACATTATATATGTATGTTGATGTACTTCGCTGTTGTCATGACTATGTATTTTTGTCTTGATCATGATGTATTTTTTGATGGACATGTAGATGTCCATCCGTTGATGTACTCATCTTTTACATATATTTATATATGATGCTACGTTTATCTTGTGTCACACTATGCTATACTGCTTATCTTATCTGTGTGATGTATGTTATGTTGTCTCCATGGATGCTATACTCTCTCTGATGTGCTTTTGAGACAATATATGAATTTGATATTCGATTTTCCAAGCTATCTCTGGTATGATGCATTTGTGAAATCACTTTTGAAACTATTTTTGTGTGTATATCTAAAATGTTGATATTGGACTTCAATTCCATTACTCACATGTGTATATGATGTGATTTTATGAGTTTTGATTCGATATATCTTTATACCCCTTGATTGTTGTTAGTTCGTATTAAGCACTATTACTGTTGTTGTTATTTGCTCCCATCTTTTTGGATAATGCCATAGGGGGAGAGAAATAAACATACAAGATTCATAATGGATGTGCTAAGTATGTTCTAACACTTGAATCTAAGATTAAAGCTACCTTAGATTCAGGGGGAATAAGATTACAATGAATAGGGATTTTAATTCCTAGATTTCTTGAATTATATTCATCCATATCTCACTCATTTTCTTCAATTGATATGTAGATGCCCTAATATTTGTTGACTAACTTGATTGGCATCTATGTAAGGTGAGTAAGTATTCATTACACACAATTATTTATCTCTTTGTTTATGTTTATTTGTCATCATCAAAAAGGGGGAGAATGTTGAGTATTGGACTTCTCCCTACATGGTGTTAATGATGAGCAAACATAAATACTTGTGAATAATCCCCTATTTTGCAGTTAATCCATTGCCTAAGCTAATTATGAAGATCTACTAGCAATGGATGACTCACAAAGTTCATTGAAGGTAAATTACATGGATTGGATGATCGTAGATGATGATTGAAGCTCTGTGAAGACTTCAAGCTCATACGATGGAAAGAAGAGATTATTCGTCAAATGTAATTTTCTTTTATCTCTTCTAGTATGTAGCTTAGAAGTAGAACTTTGATGGAGCACTCACACACGTCTACATTCAGTCATAGGACATCATTAGACCTTTCGTCCTTGGACTCCAATTCATTTCTCTATTGGTTGTGCAAGGATTGTTTATAACAGTCGGCTGATTAACATTTTACAGTCGCCTGTCTCAAAAACAGTCGACTGTGTATTGTTTGACAGTCGCTTATTATGCACAGACTTTTACAATATAGTTTTGGGCCTTCTCTGTTTATTTCGCACAGGCCACTGATGAATGATTCACAGGCGCATGTCCTGGTGACAGTCGACTGTGTTTTGTAAATCAGTCGCCTGTATATCCTTTGCCCAAACTCTGTTTGATCTGACTTTTACGGCCAGTCGACTAATGTTGTATATACAGTCGACTGTCTCTTGGATCAGTCGACTGTCTATGCTGCAACAGTCATCTGTCTGTGAGTCATTTCTTTGACTCAGCTCTCTGGAAATTTCTCAGGCTCTTGACAGTCGTCTGTTTAAGGATTTACAGTCGCCTGTTCTGATTAATAGTCGACTGTGTTCCTTGCATCAGTCATCTGTCCTGTTACTTGTGAGATTTCCAATATTAGTCTAACTTACCCATCTCTCAGCCAATCGCCTGTAGAAGAAAGTACAGTCGCCTGTTGGTTTAACAGTCGACTGTATTTGCTTCATCAGTCGACTGTCCACGTGGTAAGTTACCGTTATGAATTCTCACCTACCCTTGCTGACTGTGCAACAGTCGACTGTGGATTGTTCAACAGTCGACTGTCGCGAGTTCAGATTCTATCCGTTGAGATTTTTCTCACGGATTCCGATTGGGGTTTTGCTAAACTGTTTTGTGGATTTGAGAAAACTATAAATAGAGCTTTGACAGTTCCATTGGAAGGTTACTCATTCATTGCAAAATATCTCAAGCTTTCATTTCCAAAGATCAAAGCTCTCAAATCCAAAGCCCTAAGTATTTCCAAATCTTGTTCTCTTGTTCTCCAACCTAGAACCAAAGAGTGATCTTCTAGGCAATTGGTGCAGTCAAGAGAAAGGGCTTCTCCTCTCTTCCAAGAGAGTTCTTCAACACACATCACACTCCTCCATCAAGTTCTACTTCAAGGCATAGGTGATTGTAAGTGTCGTTTTCTTTATTTCATAACTTTCGTTATTTGAGATTTGCTCTCGGTTGTAAGAGTGGTTTGCTTGCTCCCAAGTTGTGGGAGTCTATGACATCAATTGTATTCGATTGCACTTGTAGGGTTGCTACAAGTGGGTTTTAAGGGAAACTCAAGTTAGGGTTCTAACTTGAGTATCCGGAGGTATCCGGGTGGAAGGAACGTAGGATTACCGGGAACAAGTCGGGAGTTGACTTGGGTAATCCGAACCCTAGAAACATAATAGTGTTTGCAATTGTTTCTTATTTGGGTTTAATTCTATTTCCGCATTATTTGTTGGATTGCATTTTATTTGGCGTAAATTCCTTTTAAATATGCATAAATACTATTCAACCCACCCTTCTAGTGTTTTCCACATAGACAGTGTCTCTACAATTGGTATCAGAGTGCAAGGTTATATCTATGGCATACAACAACAACAACGTTCCTCCGCCGCCTTCGTACAACAATCACGATCGTGATGGAGCATCCATACTTTTTGAAGGTCAATCTATGATGCGCCCTCTGCACTTCAATGGTAAAAGTTTAGCTATTGGAAATGCAGGATGGAAACGTTCCTTAGGAGTGCTTCGCTTTGGAGAACCCTCCACAAGGAATACGTCGAGGCCACCGAAGTAGATTTCGACAAATGGACGTCTTCCGAGAAACCCGCCGAGGTCAACAATGCTAAGGCAATGAACTCTCTTCATTGTGCGTTGGACCCGAATGAGTTCAACAAGATATGCACATGTAAGAGTGCATATCAAATTTGGAACCATCTCATCGTTACCCACGAGGGAACGAATAAGGTAAAACTTTCAAAGTTATATGTTGCCGTGCAAAACTTCGATTTGTTTCATATGCAGGATAATGAGAGCATTGCATCGACGTATTAATTGGAGATTATTGTTATTAGTACTTTATTTTATTTTTTATTATTATTATTATTTATTTTGTCAAAATTAGTGCAAAGCACAAAAGGAATCATAGTAAGACAAAGAAAAAGAGGAATCACACAATGAAAATTTAAAGTACCTAAATATTTAATTAAATTTCATTTGGAAACCGGGGTGTGGCGTTGAATATGAGGAACTGGACTCCACTCCAAGGTGGGGTGGTAAGAAGCACCTGCCAGTAGTACACGAGCACTGTTTCCTTAATGGAGCCTTTCACTCCACCCACTCCCCCACACTTGCGTGCAAGGGAGGAAAATCTCCACAACAACACCACACTGTCGTAAATACCAGAAACTGAGCTAGGTAATATACCCGAACTGAGCAAGGTACATTAACTCTGTCACATACTAGACCAGTCCTCATTCTCTACTGGCATACAGTTTTCCCCAATCCCATTCTAGGCACTCACCTGCCATGTGGCAGATTGAGACAACCCTATAATTTCTTAGCATTTAAATTAAGTAAGTGAACGTACAACATTACAGACATCTTAAAGAAGCATTCGAGAATTTGAATTGTAACTTAAGTAAAAAAGGGAAGCATGCATTTTGAATTAAAAACCTAGCATGTGAAATCAAAGACAACATAATGAAAATCCCATGATTAAAAGAAAACAACCACATCTCCTTTTTCATCACCACGAACATACAACATCACTTAGTGAAAGTCATGTAGAGCAACTTGCTTTAGCAATCCTACTTAGGCATTCCCATCAAATGCAAACTTGTGAGGAAATGAATTAGAGACAACTTGCAATTTGCTATAAACCATACTCCACAAGATGATAGCCTCATAAAGCTACAAGATCACATGCAACATCAACCACAAAGTGCAATCTTATAAAAGCTAATAGCAAGTTTAGAAGATTCTCTACAACATGCAAGCTTAAGCAAACTAAAGTAACCACAATGATGATTTCCCACATCCATGCAACTTTAGTGTAGCTAATGGCAAGTTTAGTAAGCAAAATGCAATATAAGCAACCACTTAGTAGGTTCTCTTAAACATGCGAGCTTAAACAATCCTATTTAGGCTTCCCTCATCATTATGCAACCCTTAAAATTAAGTAACTCTACTAATGAAAGGATTTTTTTGTAAGGAGAATTTGGATCCACTTTTGAAAATGTGAACTTTACTTAAAAATCTAACAAAAATGCAATTTTTATAGGATGACACAAAGTTTAATTCAAGATACATAGAAATCCATTCCCAAAATGCTAACTTGATATGTTACAAGTAAATTTATCATTTAATTTATGTTTTCTACACAAGATGGGACTCCTACCACAATGAAATAAGCATCCTCCTATTCTTCCTCTCCCTTGAGCAATGGCAACCTCCCCCTCTTCTTCTTCTTCTTCTTCTTCATTCTCTTTGCTTTTCCCCTTTCTTTTCTTTTTGTTTTTGTTTTGTTTGTAGGTGGTTCATCCCTAAGTAGGAGGGAAGAGAGATGAAGAAAAATGGAAATGAAAAGAAAAAGAAAAAAAAAGAAAAAGAAGAGTGTAGAAGAAAATAAGAATTTATTAAAGGAAAATATATCTTCTAAAGGTCATTTTACTTACAAGGTTGCCATTACTCACTCTCTTTACCTAATTGCCCTCCAACTTTGTACCTTAATTACACCTCATGCCATTGCATAGTGCTTACAAATAAATACCCTTTATCTTGGGTTTTTATTTACCATGATGCCATTGTACAATGGTTTTTAATAAAAGCCCTCTAACTTTAAGCTACAATTACAATGATGCCATTAGTTTAAAACTGGTAGAATACCATGGCTATACGAGGATGAACAGAGAAGCAGAATACTTATCAGAGGAGTTTCAAGGCTGTGTCGTGGGATGACCATTGACTTGAAAGCAATTACGCCACGACCTCGGTGGTAATTGGTATCGCCAGTTGCTCCCCAAGGTTAACACAACAGCCTCTGAATGCATCCACTCTTGACCAGAGACTTTGGAGTTTGCACAGTACAGATGCCCAGGAGAACAAGCTGAGGAAGAGAGAAGTTTTGGAGGAAGCAGATATTTTCTTGTGTTACATATGAAAAGATACATGACTATTTATAAGAATCATCAAAAGAACTTTCAGGATTCAAACGGTCAAAATTAATAAGGGCGTAGGAATGCTGTAATTAACAGCTACAATCAAAATCATAATTAGGGTGTATGAATGTTGTAATTAACAGATACAATCAAAACGATAATTAGGACTTATGTATGCTGTAATTAACAGCTGCAATCAATAGGACATTAACAGCTGCAATCAAAATTGGAATGTTGACACATTTAAGGGGCTGGGTCTAAAAAAAGAAAGGCACACCGTCCAAAAAAGGGAAGGTACACTCATCACGTCATGGCCAGTGGGCAGGCGGGTGGCAGGCACGTACGTCACGTCCGGCTGGCAGGTGGTGACAGCGGCAGCGCACCCGCTTGTGTGTGGTGGACACATGCTCATGTAAGTCCTCTCTCCTTCACAAAAGTGTCGTACCCATTGGGGCACACCCCAAGTCTCTACAACTCCACTAACAAACTTCTCCAAGGCAAATCATCCAAGCAATATGGGACAAAGAGTTAGTGGAAATGAAACAAAGGCTTTTAAGAGCCTATTATTTCCAATAATTTATACGGAAGATCTTATCTTTGGGTTGTTGTAAATTTGACGAAGAGAACCTTTCTCATGACATAAAGCAATGTCACGAAGAACAAATTGTTGATGTAGCAACCAAAAGGTAAAGGCGACAAAATAACTCGTTAAGTTGGGGAGGTGAGATAGGCTATTGTTGCATCATCGGGCCAACACTCGAGGGGGCTCGTTCAGCGAGCGACCAAAGCCCACACAGACCACAAAGGAAATCTGAAGCAAACTTAGTCAAAGCCCACGTGCCATTCGACCGTTGCACTCCCGCCTAACGTGAAAGAGATTGGAGAAAGCTCATTAATGATGGGGACGTGTGTGATGGTTATTCTTATTAAGGGGGAAGGATCATGACATCATAATTGGTGACTGTTATCCTCCCAACTTCACTAAAGGGATGGAGGAGGTCTATAAATATGGAGGGGAGGAACAGAACAAGGGGGTACGAGATCCGATACTCCGACATTCTATACTCCACCTAATATTTCTAAAAGCTTGTGATACCTGACTCGAGACGAGCCTCCGTGGGTTGATCTTGGTAGCTCCAAGCTTCCTCCCTTAACTTCATATCTATCATAACACATATCTGACTCTCCTGACACTTCTTTGTAGTGCAGATGATCGAGGCTCAATTCAGTGGGAGGCTCATACGACAGCAATTCACCTGTGGGAAGGTAGTTCAGGTGCCCCTCAATATCAATTGATCGAAGTTCGATCCATTCGAGGGTCGAACAAGCATCGCAAGTCGACTACAAACTATCAACGACCCCGGTCCCACTCACCTAGGGTCTCACTCAACCGACCGACGAGGATCCAACCCAACAAGAAAGTGTCCATGTTAGCATCATTATTGTTTCAATAATTTTTGGCCTTAACAGTTGTGCTGTCTCTGGGAAAATTCATCAGTTCGACATCCCAAAGCAATTAACAAGCTATATCGGCTGGACCCAGCAACATCGGACCAAACCTTGGTCCAGCTGGAAGATGCCCCAGACTCTGCATCCTCATCAAAAGGACCCAGAAGGGCAACTAAGATACCAAATGTGTCCCAGGAGAAATTCGACTGATTTGCAGAGTGGGTCGACAAAAGCATCAGCGTATTGGCGGCTGTGGTGAGTCAAAGCATGGGAGGCCTGCCACCTACAACTGAGCAACGATCGCCTCCAAATCCAACACTGGCATCGAAGAGGGATGTTGACATGCCTAGGGATCCAAGAGATCTAAGAGTGGACCGACAGGATAATACACCGCTCAATACCACACCTACATCTCACCATAATGGCAAAATAGGGAATGATAACCATGCAATTGGCGTCTAGGGAGGACCCAGTCCTTCCAATTATAGACGTGCAACTCACAGCATTCTGGATCAGGTAATGAATGGAGTCTCTCAAGGCCACTACCCTCTCGAGTTTGTAGGTGCAAATGAGTGGAGAGAGGCGGAAGAAATTACCAACCGATCCTCAGGAGGCAAGGAAGGGATAGGTGATTCCAACTTAGCCATCCTTCAAATCGATAGACCCCATTGAAGGAGAACATCACGTCTACACCTTTCCTCCCAAAGTTCAAGCTCCCCTCCCTGTCGACGTATGACTGCAAAGGTAACCCATGGGCACACGTCCATAAATACCTAAACGTGATGCTGCTTCATGGAGTAGACGAGCCATACCTCTGTCGAGCTTTCCACACTACCATAATTAAGACGGCAGAAGGGTGGTACAACGGATTACCCAATGACTGTGTCGGGTCATTCGACAAATTGTCCAATCTGTTTTGCAGGAAATTTTTCCTGGGTCGGTGCCCCAAGAGAAAGTCCTCCCACCTCTTCACTTTTAAGTAGAATGAAAAAGGGTCAATCTGAGCCCTCGTCCAGTGGTTCAACGATGAACGGCTCAAGGTAGAGGACTCGCCAGATGTGACTGTCATCGTGGCTTTTACTCAAGCAGTGCAGAACATGCATTTGTAGAAGCCCTCCACCAGTTTCCACCAACAACCTTATGGAGATATTCAATATAATTGATCAGTTCACCGTCTCTGACGGAGCATAGGAGGCACTTGAAACTACTGAAAAAGGCACTCCTGATGCCAATCGAGAGAAGCAATCCCAGGAAACCCCTCGCCAGGAACCTCGGGATAAGAGACAGAGGGAAAGGAGCTCTCGAAGTAAGGAGCACCCAGCTTATGCAAGACCAAACGCTCCTAAGGAAAAGGCCTTAGCTTATGCCCAGCGAGAGGAACTTGTTCGAAGTCCGTAGAAGGGAAAGTATGAAAAAATGTATGAACTCAAATTTTGCAAGTACCACAATGATTACGGGCATGATACCAATGATTGTTGGACACTTAAAAAATAAATCAACGAACTGGTTAAGCGTGGGCACCCCAAGAACCCAGTCGACGACTAGCCAAGTAAAGAAGGGGCCTCAAAGCAAAAAGGCAAGATGACCGGGTCACATGTTACCAAGGTGGTCGATTAGCAAGCTTTTAAGTCTAAGATCCAATAAAGGCAAGAAAAGAAAATGATCCCTGGTGAAAATCGAAAATGCATGTTTGCTTTTTTCTTCCTTTATTAAACATGCTTTTCTTTCATCAATACAAGTCTGCTTCCTTTCTGAAACAACTTTCTTCAATAAAGCATTTATAAATTTTTTGAAAACTACCCACATCAAGCTCCTCGTTACAAGGATTCGATCCTTAGGAAACTCTAGATGGAGCACATTCATTTAACAATCAAATTGATGAAAACTAACATGTGCACTTTATCGTGTTGTCAGCCGTAAGCCGAAGGTGCCACCCCTTGCCACTGAATGACCCTATTGCATCGTCAGCCATAAGTCGAAGGGGAACAACCCTATCGTGTCGTCAGCTGTAAGACTAAGAGGCCACACCCTTTCCACTGAACGACCCTTTTGCATCATCAGCCATAAGTCGAAGGGACCATCCCTTACAACTGAGCGACACTCTTGCGTCGTCAGTGGTAAGTTAAAGGAGCCACCCCCTCGACACTTAACAACCCTCTTGTGTTATCAGCCGCAAGTCAAAGGGGCCACCCCTCGCTACTAAACGGCTTTATCGTGTTGTCAGCCGTAAGATGAAGGGGGCCATCCCCTCGCTACTGAACGACCCTCTCACGTCGTCAGCCATAAGTCAAAGAGGCCACCTCCTCGCTACTGAGTGAACCTCTCACGTCATCAGCCATAAGTAGAAGGGGCCACCCCCTCGTCACTGAACAACCCTCTCGCGTCATCATCCGTAAGTAGAAGGGGCCATCCCCTCGCCACTAAACGACCCTATCGTGTCGCCGGTTGTAAGATTAAGGGGCCACCCCCTCGTAACTGAACAACCCTTTCACGTCGATAGTCGTAATTTGAAGGGGCCATCCCCCTGTCACTGAACAACCCACTCGCTTCATCAGCCATAAGTCGAAGGGGCCATCCCCTCGCAATTGAGCCACCCACTCACATCGTCAGTTATAAGTCGAAGGGGCCACCCCCTCGCCACTGAACAACCCTCTCGCATCGTCAGTCGTAATTAGAAGGGCCACCTCCTCACTATTGAATAACCCCATCGTGTTGTTTACCGTAAGACGAAGGAGGCCATCCACTCGCTACTGAACGAACCTTTAGCATCGTCAGCTGTAAGTCGAAGGGGCCGCCCCCTCGCTACTGAGCGACCCTCTCGCATCGTCAGTCGTAGATTGAAGGGGCCACCCCATCGCCACTGAACGACCCTCTCGTGTCATCAATCGTAAGTCGAAGAGGCCCCCCTCGCGCCACTGAATGACCCTCTCGCATCGTCAGCTGTAACTCAAAGGGGCCATCCCTTCGCAACTAAATGACCATATCGTGTCATCGGCCGTAAGACGAAGGAGCCACCCTCTTGCAATTGAACGACCTTATCACGTCGTCAGTCGTAAGTCGAAGGGACCACACCCTCGCCACTGAACGACTCTCTCGTATAGTCATCCGTAAGTCAAAGGGGCCATCCCCTCACAACTAAGTGACCCTCTCGCGTCGTCAGCTGTAAGTCGAAGGGGCCACCCCCTCACCACTGAATGACCCTATCATGTCGTCAGTCATAAGACAAGGGGGCCACCCCCTCACCACTGAGCTACCCTCTTGCGTTGTCAGCCGTAAGCCAAAGGGGACACCCCCTCGCCACTGAGCGACCCTTTCGCGTCGTCAACTGTAAGCCGAAGGGGCCACCCCCCTCGCCACTGAACGATCCTCTCGCATCGTCAGCCATAATACGAAGGAGGCTATCCCCTTGCTACTGAATGACCTTCTCGTGTCGTCAATCATAAGTCGAAGGGGCCACCCCCTCGCCACTGAACGACCCTCTCGCGTCGTTAGTCATAAGTCGAATGCCACCTCCTTGCAACTGAAGGACCATATCGTGTCGTCAGACGTAAGATGAGGGGGCACTCCCTTTGCAACTAAACAACCCTCTCGTGTCATCAACCATAAGATAAGGGGGCCACCCCCTTTGCAACTGAATGAGGAGGTCTAGATTGGATATGGTTCAATGACTCAAACCATGCTATCTTGGGCAGGGCTTTACCTGTGGAATGGGGCCAACAGGAAATACGACCACCCATACGAACAATGACAAACAAAGAAATATAAGTCGACTTTTTATGGCACAATACTACATTACAAAATTATCATTGTTTATATGGAGAATGCCCCTATTCATTTGTAAATTTCGGTGGAAGAAGAAGAGCATCAAGATCCTTCAGCGAGTCAAGATGCCCCTGGTCTCCCTTGAGCGCATCAATATTCTCTTGACCCCCGGAGCACCAACATCTGCGTCCTCACCCGTCTTGGTGACAATTTCGCCAACAGGAGCGGCCCCCTCTGTGCCTTGACTTAAGTCATTGCCATCGATGACCAGGAAAAGCACAGGGATCTGGTCAATATCAGTGGCGATATCAGGGAATCGATCCTTCACTTTCAACCAACATCGCTTATACCCATGCGTGTATAATTCGTCGAAGTCGGACAATGAATCCTTATATTCTTGGACCACCTTCTCCGCGATGGCATATGTGCCAACTCCCCAAAAACTGTCAATGAGTCGGGAGAGGAGCTCATTCTATCAAACTTCCCACCTCGCTTTCTCCTCAAGCAGCATCTTTTTCGCTTGCTCCCTCGAGGCGACATGGGCATCTTCCTTCTTCGAGCCTCACTTAACTCATGCTCGAGTTCAAGTACTCGTGACTGTCACAGAAGCCCCAGTCTATCCAGCTTCACCTGGGATTTCTCCACGACCTTCATAACGGCCCCTAAGGTGACTTCGTGGTTGGCCACCAATGATGCACGTCGAGGTAATGCAACATTGGCCACGAGAGCCTACATACAAGTCACGGTATTCAACATCCACGCCTACTTCATCCATAATGAAGGCTAGCACAATAGTAACCTAGACATTCGTGCAGATGGCAATTGAAGTGAGCCAATCGTAATTGACCCTCTCCAGAACGGTCCTATCCTACAGAAAGGTGGCATTTTCAGTGATCCTAGAGGTGGTACCGCAAGACAAAAGAGCATAATCGTCTCTCTTGATTGGAAATTCCATCTGAAGGATCTCCTCTATGGAACAATCAAATGAGGCTTGAGGAGATCGACTTTCCAGCAAAAGTGATCTGAATTCTTTAGGAATATCCTCAACCAGAGACACTGAAGGGAACATGCCCCCCAATGCTAGGAATCCTGATGCAGAAGGGGCTCCAGAAGAGGTGGGGATTCCCCTGAATCTCCTTCTAAAAGATCTCCCTATTCCTCCTCGTGGAGATGGGCCTCGCCACGGAATTGACTCATATCTGAAGGCACAGGCCGACCCACGACATCAATCGACCCAGACGGCTCCGAGTCACTAATGCAAAGTTGTTGCCTCCTTTTCTTCCCCTCAATTGCAACCACCTCAAACTCGGTGGGGGACTTTTTCTTTTTCTTCTGCTGGAGACGAGCCAACTGAGGAGCCCTATGAGCAAAAATGGGCAAATCCTCTGAGGTTCGTGCCACTCCTTTCTCCAGAAGGAGCACTTGAGGAGTTAACATGCTCTCCTCAGCTTCTCTGATAGAAGCCTTGACCCCCTCCCTCAACGCAGGATCCACCTGGTACTCCATACCAACCATGCCTGCAAGTAAAAAAACATGTTATGAAATAAAACAAAGATCAAACAGTTGATGGGTAAAATTGGATCTGCCTTTCGTCCAAACAGTCCAACCCAGCACCAAGTCGGACCACAACCACTTTGTCTTCCTTATACTCTTTGGTAGGTTTGACAATGCATCAGCGGCTTCCTTCTCTACTTCGGATAAAGGCTTGTCCTTGGCGAGACCCAAGTCAGGCACACCACATCCAGTGTAAAAGCTCAACTCGCCTTGAAAGACCACAAATACGAACTCGTCTTTCCAATTTGAATTCGAGGTAGGGAGATCATCAAATAGCTTCCTGCCTCGATGGGCTGTTATCATGTACCAACCTAGATTCTTGAGGGAATGAATCAAGAAGAAGTAATTGAACAACCCAATCATCGGTTCAACCTTCTTCATCACGCACAGAGCGATGAAACCAACCCACACACATATGGCATTTGGCATCCGCTGACAAAGGGAAAGGTTCAATGTACTCAGTACGTAGTGCATGAAAGGATGCAAGGGGAATCAAAGCCCTTGTTGGAAGGCTTTGACGTAAACCCTAACCTCCCAATCGATGGGACGATGAACCCTTTCTCCCTCTTCAGCAATCGGATCTGGTAGTCGAGCCGAACATATTTTTTCTGGAATTTGGTGACTTGATCGTCTCCAACTATGGATATTTGGTTGGCGATCAGGCTAGACACCACGGCTTCATCCTTATTCTTCTGCACTACAGAAGCTGAGCTCCTCCCAGAGGCATGGACGGATGACGCAGCCATTTTCAAAAGGAGAAAATCTAAGTTAGGAACGATGAAGATGATGACTTCAACTTTTTCATCCGAAATCGTCTTATTTCGACAAGACGACCTCAACGTGTTGAGACACGTGTCAGAGATCGCCTATTAGCATCTTGGATTTCAAACCAATGAATCATCCAAATCAGCAAAGCATATGCTTTGGCACCTAAAACTCGAGTATTAATTCCTCGACTGTCGTGCCCCATTAATGCGATGTAACTTCGCTTGACCCCAACAAACAAACTGTCTAAGCTCGAGCAACGGGGGCCAATATTACATCATTGGGCCGAACTCGAGTGGGCTCGCTCAGCGAGCGACCAAAGCCCACAAAGATCTCGAAGGAAATCTGAAGCAAACTCGGTCAAAGCCCGTGTGTCATTCGACCATTGCACTCCTGCTTAACGTGCAAGAGATCGAATGAAGCTTATAAATGATGAGGATGTGGGTGACGGTTATTCCTATTAAGGGGAGGGATCATGATGCCATAATTGGTGACCATTATCCTCCCAATGTCACTAAAGAGAAGGATGAGGTCTATAAATATGGCGGGGAGGAACAGAACAAGGGGGTACGAGATCTAAAACTCTGACATTCTATACTCCACCTAATATTTCTTCCTCTAAAAAGCTTGTGATACCTGACTCGAGACAAGCCTCCTTCGATATTGGTAGCTCCAAGCTTCCTCTCTTAAGTTCCCATCTAACTTAAGCATTGGAGGGGATTTGGGTCGGAACTCAGATCCAACCCCATTAACGCTTTCTTGTGGTGCAGATGATCGAGGCTCGATTCAGTGGGAGGCTCATATGACAGCCATTCACCAACGGGAAGGTTGTTTGGGTGCCCCTCAATATCAATTGATCGAGGTTGGATCCATTCGAGGGTCGAATGAGAACCGCAAGTCAACTACAAACTGTCAACGACCCCGGTTCGACTAACCTAGGGTCTCACTCAACTTGTTTACCAGGCTCCAACCCAGCAAGAAAGGATCCACGTCAGCATCATTATTGTTTCGGTCATTTTTGGCCTTAACAGCTATCATAATGTATTTGGTTGCTATTGTATTTGGTTTACTTAAGGAGTGAGTCCATTTAATTAACCGCAAGCCCATATCCTATTGTATTTGGTTTCTTACCCTCATGTTGAGTAATGTGCTAACATTTATTAGAGTGACCAAACTAGAATTGCATCTTTTCCTATAAGTCTCTATGTATTCCAAGGAGTCTAGAATGATGTACTTAACTACAAATAAGCCTTGTAAACATCAATGAGAGAAAGGAATCAATGAATCATTCTTACCTCCAAAATAAATCTTCTCAATTCTTAACCTATTACCCAACAAAATTGGTATCTAAGTAGAGGTTTCGCAGCCTTAGTACTTCATCCCCTAAAACCAAATAATTTGAGTGATTTTCAAATACACAAAATGTCCAATCCTACTAGTGATGATCCTCCAATTCCTATATTATCCGGTGAGCATTATGATCATCGGTATGTAAAAATGACAACAAATTTCAGATCACAAGAGTTTAAGAATTTGTAGAGAATGTCCATTAAGAAGTGGAAAGTGTAGAAGGTTTCAAAATTCAACAACTAAAGACACTCAGAAGCATAGGAAGAAGGATGCAAAAGCTCTCTCATATATTTAGCAAGTTGTGAGTCCGGATATCTTCTCAGGAATCATCAGACCATATAAAACGAAGGAAGCATGAGAGACTCTATTAAAGGAGTTTCAATGAAATCTTAAGGTAAAAGAATTACTCTTCAAACTCCTAAAAGAGATCTTGAAAATTTGAAGATGAGTGATGCTGGAAGTATACAAAATTACTACACAAAGATCACCAAAATTATAAATAAAATTGAGGCCTTTAATGAAGAAAAATTTGATCCAATGGTATCCATAATTGAAGAGACAAAAGACATTTTCTTATTGAGTGTTCAAGAGTTGATGGGATCCTTAAAGGCTCATAAGCGAAGGATGTCTAGAAAAATTCATTGAAAGTGTTATCACTAGAAAAAGAAATTTCCTTATTGAGTGTTCACGAGTTGATGGGATCCTTAAAGGCTCATAAGAGTTGATGGTGAAGAAAAAGTGATTAAAAGTGCTTTCCAATCAAAGCTGAATTTTGGTCCCAAAACTAATGACGGAGAGTCCTTTAGCAGCTACCAAAGAGGAGGAGACCCACAAAGAGGTTGTAAATATTTCTGTGAAAGAGGTGGAGGCAGAAATTCATAGAGGAAGAGGAAAATAATAACCTTCATATGGCTTTTAATGCTGAAAATTCACAGCCTTGCAGCTATTATGAAAGAGCAACCATCTTTAGAAAGATTGTTGGCACAAAGATAAGCCAAAGTGCTATTATTGCAAGAGATGACTTGAGAACGATTATAGATTTAAACCCAATCAACAAGCATAATCTTCAAATGAGAAACAAGATGAAGGAAATTTGTTCTATGCTTGTCACATGGTCACCGAGAATAAGAATAATGTGGGGTACATTGATAGCAGTTGTATAAAATATATGATAAGAAATAAAAATACTTTTGTTGACTTGGATAAATCTAAGAAGCCTGCAGTGAAGATGTGAAATGGAGTCATAGCTCAAGAACTAGGATTGGGAACCATTGGAGTATAAACTAAGTAAGGTACAAAGTTCATTCGTGATGTTTTATTTTGTTACTGATTTGGACCAAAATTTAGTTAGCCTTGGACAGCTTCTTGAGCATAAATATGCCCTTAACTTTGATGATTATGAGTGCTGCATTTATGATTAAAAGGGTTGCATACAGCTTGTAATGAAAATCAAAATGCAAGCAAATCGAAGTTCAATCTGCTTCAACTATAGTTGCTACCAAGCCTTGAAAGCACATGTCATTGAAGATTCTGGTTGTGGCATAAGAGGCATGGCTATTTAAATTTTTACAACCATACAGTATTACAATAAAAGGGGATGTCATATGGCTTACCAAGGATTGAGGAGAAACATGAAGTTTGAGAAGTTTGTGCACTCGAAAAACAACATCAACAACCATTTCCTAAAGTAGTTGCTTGACGAGCCAAGAAGATTTTGGAGTTAGTGTATATGGAAGTTGTGGATATTTGAAAACAACTTTTTATAGAGGTGACAAGTATTTCACCCTTTTATTGATGGTTTTCAAAGAATGATTTGGGTTTAATTCATGAAAGAAATACCAGAGTGTTTTTCATTTTTACGAAGTTCAAAAGTCTTGTTGAAAAATAAAGTGGTCACTATATTAAAGTGTGGAGGAGTGATCACGATAAGGAGTACACCTCAAATGTATTCCAAGAATTCTATGAAGATAAAAGCTTGGAAAAGCAGCAGACTGTTGGCGATAAAATGGATTTTCAGAAAAAACCAAACCGTAATTAAGATGACAAAAATCTATGCTACATGAAAACACTTTGCCAATGGAATTTTGGGTTGAAGCAGTTTATATAGATATGCATTTGCTTAATATAATTCTCACAAAGGGTGTGTGGAATCAAACTATAATTAAAGCATGGAGTTGAATGAAGCATGTTGGGTATTGGCTATTAAGCCCAAAATTTTTTTGATGATTATCACCATATTATGTAGTTGGTAATGACTCTACATGTTTTAGTCTCATTTTATTATAGATTATCTTGATGAGGAGACAAGCATTAAGTGATGGGCGGATAGATTCAAGGCCATGGAGCAAAAGCATGCATGAAGAGTATTGAATTTCAAGTGTAATTTTACATTTTCTTCATGTAATTTTGATGTTCTTTAATAGAATATTAGTAAGTCTTGGATAGATGAGCTCACACACTCATATGCATCATTTCCATCTTAGGTTATCTTAGAAATCATCTAGAACACATCCCATTTAATTCCATGCCCAAAACACTCTTTATTATGCTTTTGGAGCAGGATCAAACGTCTGGTATAGATGCACCAGACGTCTGGCAAGTCAGCTTTTAGGTTGCTAGACACATCCATCCACCAGTCGTCTGAAGGTCATTGACCAAACATCTCAATAGTGATTCAGAGTTCTAACTGGTGAACTCCAGACAACTGTACAGTGGGTGTTAGTTTTTGTGAACTCTCCGTTTTTCACCCACAATTATGCAATTATCTGATGTAGGATGATCAGACGACTGAACAGTTGATCATCCGTCTGATAATCCTTCTTCAGACAACTGGTTGCTGGGAGATTGGACAACATTTTTCTTATTTCCATCTCTAATGTCAGTTGTCTGATGTTATGTTTTCAGACGTCTATACAGTTGATCAACCGTCTGAGGACACTTTACCATACCTTTGATGACTACATTTTCTACACGTTTATAGCTGTTAGACTGCGGTTTTTCTGGGTTGGTTTTCTTAGATTCCGTGCAGTTTTGAGGCCCTATTTAAAAACCCATTTGAGCTGCATTTTGGCACTAATGATTATCATATAGAACTCATTTTAGAGCCAAAAATCAAGAGCATTTCTTTCTCTCATTCCCTCTTTCAATCTTAAGGGTTATGCAATGATCTTGCATCAAGGGAAGAAAGTTTTCAAGTGCACACAAGCTTCAACTCAAGCACTTTGGTTGTTTCACACTTCATGCCTTCATATTCACAATAGGTAAATCTATTCAAGGCATATGTAAGTGTGTTAATTGTGTTTATAATTTTGTTTTAACCTACCTCTCGGGTTGTGAGAGCATTGTGGAGGGTTTACTCCATATTTAGGAGTGTTTACTCCTTTGTAACCTTGGAGGGTATACTCCTCGGTATCTCGGTTTGAGGATTGTACTCAGTTTGAGTTTGGTGCCCCGGTTTAGGTGATGCATGACGGATAATGGAATACAAGGAGTTTAGAATTGAAAGATAGAATGAAGGGGTAGAGATCTGATAAAAAGGCTATGCCACCACTTAAGATCAGGAAATGGAGTTCACCACAATTGAGATTCTAGGCCACCCTCCCAATTGATAAAGAGCTCACTTTTCTCACCACTAACCTTCCCACAGTTAGATAAAGTTAACACGATTAACAACAACAAGTTTTGAAAAAACTTGCAACTTCATAATTATAATTCAACAAAACTGATCTTTTGAGTTACAATGACTCTCTTATAAAGAAGAGATACACATTGAAAATGACATACATCAGCATTTAATAGCAAACAACTTACTAGGCTACACTTTACCGGGCTACAACTTACTAGGATACAACTTACCAGACATTGAATGCTGGAAAAGTAAATGCTAGAGTTGAATTACAAGGCCAAAGCCTTCAAAATTTGTCCAAACTCTTCAACTTCTTCTTAATTTGAAATCTAAATCTTCATTTGAGTTAAGATGCTAAAATAATGACTTTCCAACATGCTTGACTAATTAAGAAAGCCAATTAAGCAAAACCTGGCCCAAAATAGTTTGAGGACCAACCTGAAATTGAGAGCTAAAGTTGGAGCTCGAAATTTCTTTGATCTCACTTGCTAACATTAGATTAGTCATGCTTTCTCCTGCATCATTCTCCCTCCTTGATTAGGATTTGCCCCCAAATCCTCAACGTCTTCATTTTCAGGCGAGAATGGAGTTAAATCACCAATATTGAAAGTTGCAGAAATATTGCTTTCTCTTGGCAATTCATGCTTGTATGCATTACTTCCAACCTTCCCAACTACTTTGAAAGTGTTCCTTCCTCAAATGAAGCCAAACCAAATCTCCAGACTTAAATTCAAGGGAGTTGCAATGCTTGTTAGCCTTTTGTTAGTATAATTCATTCGCCCGTTCAATTCTGGTCTCCACTTGTTCATGGAGCTTTTTCATTTCTTTGGCATAATATTCAGCTTCAAAACTCACTTGTGACTCAATAAGAAGTGGGATCAAATCAATGGAAGTAAGAGGGTTCACTTCAAATGGAGACTTTCCTATTGCATAAGATGGAGCGATATTGTATGCAAACTCGGCATGTGGAAGTTTGTTATCCCAATCTTTGAGATTTTTACGCACCAAACTTCTGAGAAGAGTTGAGAGTGTTCTATTTGTCACATCTATTTGCTCATCATTTTGAGGATGGTTGGCAATACTAAACAAGAGCTTTGTCCCTAATAATTTCCACAAGCATCTCCAAACATGACTTAAAAACTTAGAGTCTCTATCACTTACAATGGTTTTAGGAACTCCATGAAACTTGAGAGTTTCTTTGAAATATAGATCAACAACATGAGACGCATCATCTGATTTATTGCATGTGATGAAATGAGCCATTTTTTAAAAACGATCAACAACTACTATGATAGCATCTTCCCCTCTTTGAGTTCTTGGTAGTGCCACAATAAAATCCGTGCTCACATCTTTCCAAGGCTGATTTGGAACAAGCAGAGGAGTATATATTCCTTGATGAAATTGACTCTAAGCTTTATGACAAATAGATCATCTTGAAACAACATTGTGAACATCACCTGCCATCTTAGGCCAATAAAAGTGTTCTTACAAGATGTCAGTGTCTTGTTGATGCCAAAATGACCAACAACAGCTCCACCATGGGCTTCTTTCACCAAGAGATCATGCATTGAACTTTTGGCAATGCACAATTTGTTGTTCTTAAAAAGAAAACCTTCCTGAATCACATATGGGCCTGAACGAGTAGTTCTTTCTTCCCCAAATAATTGAGAAAAGTCTGGACCATCCTTATAAAGATCTTTAATAAAATGAAAACCAAGAATTTTAGTTTCAACGATAGATAGAAAAGAATACCTTCTTGAAAATACATCAGCTACAACAATGATTTTTCCAGATTTATGCTATGAAACAAATGAGAAGGATTGAAGGAATTCAACCCATTTAGCACGCTTTTGATTCAACTTGTGATGTCCATTAATAAACTTGAGTGCTTGATTATCAGAATGTAGAACAAATTGCTTGGGGCGAAGATAATGACTCTAATGATCAAGAGCTCTTACAATGGAATAGAACTCCTTATCGTAAGTGCTGCAATTCTTCCTTGAGCCATTCAACTTCTCACTGAAATAAGCTATAGAACGTTGAGATTGCACCAGAACTGCCCCAATACCTACTCCACTTGCATCACACTCCACTTCAAAGAGATCATCAAAATTTGGCAAGGGAAAAATTGGAGATTCAAAAAGTTTCTTTTTAATTGATTCAAAGGCATTATGAGTAGCCTCAGTCTATTCAAAAGAACCTTTCTTCATGCATTCAGTTATAGGAGCCAATAGAGTGCTGAAATCTTTAATGAATCTTCTATAAAATGATGCAAGGCCATGGAAACTTCTTACTTCAGATTTGTTGCTTGGAACTAGCCAAGATCTCATAGCTTCAACTTTGGATTGATCAACAGAAATACCTTCCTGTGAAACAACATATCCAAGGAAAACAACACTAGGAGTGAAGAATTAACATTTTTTCCAACTTTCCAAAAAGTTTTTGTTGCCTCAAAACAGAAAAGATATATGTTAAGTGCTTCAAATGATCTTCACGATTCTTAGAATAAACCAGAATATCATCAAAGTATACGATGACAAACTTACCAAGGAAAGGACGTAGGAATTCATTCATCAGCCTCATGAAAGTATTTGGAGCATTAAAGAGTCCAAATGGCATGGCCCTCCATTCATATAATCCTCCTTTAGTTTTAAATGTTGTCTTCCACTTATCTCTTTCCTTCATTTTGAATTGACGATATCCACTACGAAGATCAATCTTTGAGAAGACAATAGAACCATGCAACTCATCAAGCATATCATCCAAGCGAGGAATTAGATATATATACTTAATGGTGATGTTATTTATAGCCCAACTATCAACACACATGTGCATAGTTCCATTCTATTTTGGAACAAGAAAAGCTGGAACAGAACAAGGGCGCATACTTTCTCGAACGTATCCTCTAACCAGCAATTCTTCCACATGCCTTTGTAGCTCTTTGGTTTCTTGTGGATTACATCGATAGGTAGCTTTGTTTGGTAAAGGAGCACCAGGTATGCGATCAATTTTATACTCATTCCCTCTTATTGGAGGCAAACCGGCGGTAGATCATCCAAGAACACATCTTGAAATTGCTTAATCAATGGTTGCACCAAAGGATGCAATGGATCTTCATTTCTTCCTTTCGAAGCCTCAACCACAAGTAAAGCATAAATAGTGTTGCAATTGAGTAAGGAATGCTCAACTTGTGCCTGGCATAGGTAAGATGCTTTCTCACTTATGGTTCACACTCCATGTAAATTCACATAAATCTAACTAGGTATAAAGGAGCAAGTGTGATTTTCATTTGATCAACAATTAGAGAATAAGTGTTTTTATGGCCATCATGAACAACATGTTTATCAAACTGCCAATGTCTTCCTAACAGAATATGGCTAGCATCCATAGGAATCACATCACCAAAAATACGATCATGATAAACATTACCAATGGAAAGAGCAACAAGAGCTTGTTTGGTTACCTTGACAACGCTATTTTTACTGAGCAATTGACGTTTGTAAGGATGATGGTATGGTTTAGTATGCAACTGAAGTTTCTCAATGAGTGTTGTAGAAGCAAAATTTGCATAGCTGCCACTGTCTATAATGAGACTGCATATTCTGCCCTTGATGGTGCACCTAGTGTAAAATATTTTCCCTCTTTGGCCTTGTTCTTGTTGTGCTTCCTTTGCATGGATAACCCTTCTGAACATGAGAAGGTCCCCTTGATCAGATTCTAACACCAACTCATCTTCATGATCAACATTTCTTTCAATATCCCAAATTACTTCCTTTTCAACTTATTGTCAATCTCTTTAATTTCCTTAAGTCTCATAATTCTTCTATTTGGACAATCTGCCTGGAAATGGCCAAACCCATGACACTTAAAGCATTTTTTCCCATCAAACTTTTTCTGAACTTCTTTAGGGGTTTCCGTGACCTTCTCCTTATTCTTATCAGCTCTTGAAGAAGAAGAGTCATTTAGAGAAATCACTCTTAAAGAAATTCGGAGGCTTATTTGTTGTCTTCTTCAACTTAGCATGTTTCTCCACCTTCATGGCCAACTTGCACACATCCTCAAATGTCCAAAAAGGCTGTAGATCAACATTCTCAGTAATATTTGGATTCAACCTGTAACGACTGGTTTTCATGTATCTGGATTTATTATATTATAATATATGTTTTGGTGGATTTTCTCCTCATGTGTGGTTTTCGTCTCCGTGACTTTCATTTTCGATCGTTTCGTCGTGTTTTCTCGTTTCTTCCTTAGGATCGTCGAATTCGGAGTAAGTCATTCGTGACGGGCTTCATAACGGTCGTATCTTACTATTAGATCAAGCCTAGGAGTCTTAGGAAGCGATCCTGGAGCTCCGCGCTCCGTATCGGAACTTTTGGTGCTTATTAGCCGGTGTAAGAAGGGGCACCGACCGACTAGATGACGATCCAGTCGGTCGACAATCCTTCTTGAACCGACTAGTTGGCTTTCTAAATTTCTCAGAAGTTACTGTTTATCGTTAGTCGGTCTAAGAACGTTGGTTGACCGACTAGGTTGCAAACTAGTCGGTTGGCAATGCTTCTTTAACCGACTAACACATCATCTAAATTTTAGTATCAGTACTGTTCATTCTTAGTCGGTCTAAGTTCATCTTTCGACCGACTATTTGTTAAACTAGTCGGTTAAGTTTTGTACTCAGACCGACTAATTCTTGGTTCTTCTGTACAGTCGAGTTACTGTTTACTCTTAGTCGGTCTAAGAACATTCACCGACCGACTAGATGTCAAACTAGTCGGTCAGTAGTTGTTCATCGACCGACTAAATCCAAATCCTATTTTCGTTCAGAAGTTACTGTTTACACTTAGTCGGTTTGCGTTGGTCGACCGACCGACTAGTTGCCAAACTAGTCGGTCAGTGGTTGCTCTTTGACCGACTAATCTGTGTTAAAACCCTAATTTCTAGGCAGCCGCCAGGCCATCCTATTTAAACCCCTCCCAAACGTTTTCTTATTCCTCCACTCGACCCAAAACCCTAGTTTCTCCCCCATTGAGCCCCCATCTTCCTGAAACCCTTTTTCCTCCATTCCAAGCTCATCCTCCATCATCCAAACCATCCCTCAACACATTCTACCCCTCATCTTCCCCAAAATCTCATCAAATCCCCAAAATCCCCCAAAAACCCCTTGTTCTCCAAACTTCTCCATTCGTTTCCAGATCTGGTCCCTAGGTTCTCCGGAGTGTTTCTTCCGCCTCCTCACGGTAAGAAATCGATCTCTTGATGTTTTCATAACCTATTTGTATTTTTATGAAACCCTAATGAAATGAATGTTGTTTTGATGATTGTTTCCCCATAACAGCGATTTCCCCGTAGATTAGCATCCACGAGACGAACCCTCGTGATCGTCATCCCCGGTGCTAGGTAAGTGAAACTTGCCACTTAGGGTTTAGGCCATGTTTTAGGCCATTTGCTTGTTGTAGGCGTAAAAGAGGCTAGGCGACGAAATGATACTCGCCTAGGCGCAAATTTAGGAACTAGTTTGACAATGAAGCTAGATCCGACATTTATCATGTTGCATAATTACCATGTCATGTTTAAATTCCATTAACGGTACGCAAATTAATTGTCATGTCATTGCATTCTTTAAGTGATCCAGTGATTGCGTAGCATCGCTACAATACTTGTGTTTCCTGGCTCGTGACCAGAAGCGAGCATAATGAGTTGCTAACCCCAACGCTCGATAATGAATTGTGAACTAGGAAAACAAGCTCCCGTGCGGGACAACCCTGGCTCATTTACTGGGCTCATGTACAGGGACCCTGGCTTGTTTACGTGTGGGATTGGGTAAGAGTTAAGTGGTCATTCAACTGGGGGTCTGCCTGATCAGCAACCACAGTTGTAAGGCGTAAACTCTGGGGTGGGGTAGTGTTAAGCGGCCAATCAGCGTGAATGCTATACCATTCAGCTGTAAGGCGTAAACATCTACAAACAACAGTGAAACGTGAATAGTGAATTTATTGAGATTATTAGTAGCTTGGCTACTCTTGTCTTGTCCCGATAATTGTTCTCTTGTACTTATTGTTCACCATGTCTTGCATGTGCACTCATGTTATAACTGCCATGTCATGCATACTATAACTGCTAGGTTGCTAGTTGCCTTACTTTCCGTTTCCTTGCCCAAGTCTTTTAGACTTGCTGACATGTGCCCCCTTTAATCTTTTGGGTGACACATGTTAGATCCTGAGCCTGAGTACCTTGTTGAGGACGAGGTGTTTGCTGACGCCGAGCCCGAGCTTGTGTTTGACGGGGAGTACGTGGACACTGGGGACCAGTCCTAGTGTCTTCGTTGTGATTTCCTTTTGTTTAGACTGCTGTTTTGTTGTCGGTGCGTAGCACCTATACTTTGTGACGTTGTTGCTTTTGTTGGCCTTGTTCTGGGCCTTAGACTCTTTCTTTTAGCCTGGTGGCTTTTCTGGATGTTGAACTTATTTTCATGTTGGACAATTTATGAGATATGAGAATTTTATTTCTGTCTCTCCTTTTATTATTATTGTTGCTCCGTTTGTGGTTACAGGGACCTGTTTACGTTTTATTGACGCTTATCGGGTTTGGGGCTTCACAGCTCCACTCTCGTGCGGACCTCTTCACGTCTCGCCTCCATTTTAGGGAAGCGGGTCGTGACAGGTTTTGTTGGTGGCCCATGCAGGTCCTTCTGTAACTGCGATTTTTGGAATGACGATAATAATATTAGAATGTCCAATAAACTAAGTTCCACGTCCGAGTCATAAGCTATGAGTCTAATCTGATTCGTTTTCTGTGTCATTAGATGGTAGGAAGGCGATTCACCCGTGGTGGGGGTAGTGGTGCGCTCCCTCATGATGAGGAGCCTGAGCGGGAACCCACCAACGGTGAGATGATGCGGATGATGCTCCAGATGATGCAAGTGCAACAGGGCGTGCTCCTGCAAGTCCAGAATGCTCCACTTGCTCGAGCTGCACGGGCTCTTCCGGATGCCCCTCACTCTGAGCCGGGAGCGAATCAATTTCGGGAGCTGGGTCCTGCATATTTTGATGGGTCTGAGGGTCCTCTGGCTGCCGATGAGTGGATTCGGAACATCGAGGACAATCTGAAGATGGCCAAGATCACCCCGGCTGGATGGGTTGATTTGGCGAAGAGGCAACTCAAGGATAATGCTCGGAACTGGTGGGATGCGGAAGAGAAGATGTTGGTGGAGCCGATAGCTTGGGCTACCTTTAAGTCCAGGTTTGATAAGGAGTTCTTTCCGAAGGCTGCCAAGAAGGAGATGCTGCAGCGCTTCATTGATCTGAAGCAAGGGAGCTTGACGGTTTACCACCAAGAGTTCACTAGGCTGAGTCGGTTCGCACCGAAGATGGTGCAGGATGCTGATGAGAGGGCTCAGAGGTTCCTGCAGGGACTTGCTTTGGAGCTCCAGAGTTTTGTGTCTTCCTCCGATCTGGACTCTTATCAGAAGGTTCTGGTCGCTGCGAGGAGGCAGGAGCTGAACCTGAGTCAGAGGAGGGGGTCTATTGTTGGTGCTGGGAAGAGGCCTATGGAGCAGGCCAGAGCGGTGGTTAGGCCTGGTTTCAAGCCTAATCAGCCAGCTCCGTTTAAGAGGCCAGGAGGGCCTATTCTGAAGACTTGCCATTTCTGCGGCAAGCCTGGCCACATCAAGGAACAGTGTCGGAAGTTTTTGGGCCAGTGTCTGGTTTGTGGTGATGCTTCCCATGTCGCGAAGGATTGTCGACATGCGGGTCAGCTGCGGAGGGCGCCTGTTGCAGCACAGCCGTTGCAGCAGCGAGCGTCTGTTCCTGCTGGTCGTGGAGCAGCTCTTGTTCCACAGAGGCAGGCTTTTCAGCAGGCTGTTCCACCGAGGAGGCAGGCTTTTCTGATGACCGCTGTGGAGAGCGAGGCTGTGGATGAGGTTATCGCAGGTAATCCTCAATCTAGCTATTACTTTCCTAGCTGGTTTGAATGTTTGATTGTGTTGTTTGCTTGAACATGGTTTTTTGCTAGACTAGGGTTTGATTGTTAATTGCTTGTTAGGTGTGGTTTTGGTGTGCACATTTCCTGCACGAGTCCTCTTTGACTCTGGTGCATCGATGTGCATTATTTCTCGGAGCTTCGTGGAGAGGCATTCCTTGTCGACGTCCCCTCTTCCCAAGAGTTGGAATATCGTTACAGGGAATGGCGTGGTCTCGGTGCATCGTGGTTGCAATTCTTGCTCGTTGGTGGTCTGTGGACATGAGCTTTTCACTGATTTCATTGTCCACGACATCATCAACTATGATGCAGTTCTTGGGATGGACTGGCTTACGAGCTTCTATGCTACGATCGACTGCAGGAGAAAGAAGGTGGTGTTCGAGATTCCCGGACATCCAGTATTTGAGTTCAGTCGTGGTAGCAGTTCACTTGGTCCTGTCAGATTTCGGGCCAGGCCGGTGGAGGTTGTGGCTATGCAGATGGAGCTGGAGTGGCCAGCTGTGGTGCGTGATTTTGGTGACGTCTTCCCCGAGGAGATGTCTGGTTTTCCACCTGATCGAGCTTTAGAATTTTCTATTGATCTTATTCTAGGTGCGCAGCTGATTTCGAAGGCGCCGTATCGTATGGCACCTGCAGAATTGGAAGAGTTGCGGAAGCAGTTGGATGAGCTTTTGCAGAAGGGTTATATCAACCCTAGTGTGTCTCCGTGGGGAGCACCGGTGCTGTTGGTGAAGAAGAAGGATGGTTCACATCCCATGTGCGTGGACTATCGGGAGTTGAATGCGGTGACCATTAAGAATAAATACCCGTTGCCTCGCATCGATGATATTTTTGATCAGCTTGGAGGTTCGAGGGTGTTTTCTAAATTGGATTTGAGGAGTGGTTACCATCAGTTGAAGGTGAAAGAGGAAGATATTCCGAAGACAGCATTCAGGACAAAGTATGGACACTATGAGTTCGTGGTTATGCCTTTCGGCGTAACTAACGCACCCGCAGTTTTCATGAATCTGATGAACCTGATTTTCTACGACTTTTTGGAGAAGTTTGTCGTTATCTTTATTGACGACATTCTGATCTATTCGAAGTCGGAGGAAGAGCATGCCTCGCACTTAAGGGCGGTGTTGGAGATTTTGAGGAAGCATCGTTTGTATGCTAAGTTTTCGAAGTGCGAGTTTTGGCTGGATAGAGTTGCTTTTCTCGGGCATGTGGTGACTGGAGATGGTATTTCAGTGGATCCCGAGAAGATTAGGGCCATCAGAGAGTGGCATGTTCCGTCGTCTACGTCTGAGATTCGGAGTTTCCTTGGGCTTGCTGGTTACTATCGGTGATTCATTAAGGACTTTTCCAATATTGCTGAGCCGATGACCAGGTTGACGCGGAAGGATGTACCTTTTGTTTGGTCGGGTGATTGTGAGAATGCTTTTGGTGTTCTGAGGGAGAGGTTGACGACTGCCCCTATTCTTGTTGTGCCTGATCGCAGTGGTGGATTTGAGATCTTTTGCGATGCTTCTGGCAAGGGTCTCGGTTGTGTGTTGCACCAGCATGGGCATGTTGTGGCTTATACGTCTCGTCAGCTTAAGGTTCATGAGAAGAATTACCCGACGCATGATTTGGAGTTGGCTGCCGTTGTGTTCGCTCTTAAGATTTGGAGGCACTTTCTGCTGAGTAAGAAAGTGAAGATTTTCACCGATCACAAAAGCTTGAAGTATATTTTTACTCAGAAGGAGCTCAACATGCGACAGCGTCGATGGTTGGAGCTTATGGCAGATTATGAGATTGATTTGCAGTATCACCCTGGCAAGGTGAATGTGGTCCCTGATGCGCTGAGTAGGCTTCCAGCGGTGATGATTTTGACCTCGCAGTGGAGATTGCAGCAGGATTTTTGCGAGTCTGGTGTGGAGATTGTTCTTCCTGGGGAGGCTTCATCGTTGATGTACATGCAGGTACAGTCAACGATTGTGGATCGGATTAAGGCTGGCCAGGCTGAGGATCCGAAGCTGGTGAAGATTCGAGAGCAGGTGGAAGCCGGTCTGCGGACTGACTTTTTGATTCATGAGGATGGCTCGCTGAGGTTTGGAGCCAGGTTGTGTGTGCCAGCTGGAGATGTTAGAGAGGAGTTGATGGTGGAGGCACACAATTCGCCGTATTCTGTGCATCCTGGTGGCACCAAGATGTACCAGGATCTTCGTCTGAATTATTGGTGGCATGGTATGAAGAGGAATGTGGCTCGGAGTGTAGCCAAGTGCTTGGTTTGCCAGCAAGTGAAGGCGGAGCATCAGCGTACGGCCGGGTTGCTACAACCGATTCCGATTCCGGAGTGGAAGTGGCAACACATCACTATGGATTTCGTGACTGGACTACCTCGGAGTCCGAAGCAGAATGACGTGATTTGGGTGATCGTAGATCGATTGACCAAATCCGCGCACTTTATTCCATTCCGAGTGGGACAGTCTACTGAGGCGCTAGCAAGGAGATATATGGAGGAGGTCGTGCGACTTCATGGAGTCCCCGTGAGTATTGTGTCGGACAGGGACACGAGGTTCACATCTCAGTTCTGGTAGAGTTTGCAGAAGAGCTTGGGTATGCGTCTGAGTTTCATCACGACGTACCATCCGCAGCCGGATGGCCAGTCCGAGAGGACAATTCAGATCTTGGAGGACATGCTGAGGGTGTGCATGTTGGATTTCAAGGGTTCGTGGGAGGACCATCTTCATTTGATGGAGTTTTTCTACAACAACAGCTTCCAGGCGAGTATTGGCATGGCGCCTTTCGCCGCTCTTTATGGGAGGGAATGTCGATCGCCATTGAGTTGGGATGACGTTGGTGATCGGGAGTTGTTGGGACCTGAGATGATCGTGGAGGCCGTGGATATTGTCAGGAACATTCGGGAGAGGTTGAGAATTGCTCAGGACCGTTTTAAGCATTGGGCGGATGCTAAACGTCGTCCTTTGGAGTTTCAGCAGGGCGACCATGCGTTCTTGAAGATTTCACTGAATCGCGGTGTGATTCGTTTCGGGAAGCGAGGGAAGTTGAGCCCGCGATACATTGGACCGTTTGACATTCTAGAGAAAGTTGGCGAGGTAGCTTATCGCTTGGCCTTGCCGCCATCTTTGGAAGGAGTTCACAATGTTTTCCATGTGTCGCAGCTTCGTCGATACATTAGCGATCCATCTCATGCTGTGGATTTTTTGGAGATTACCGTTCGCCCCAATATGACGTATGACCAGCATCCAGTGCAGATTCTGGATAGGCGTCAGAAATCGCTTCGGAACAAGATTGTCAATCTTGTGAGGGTGATGTGGCAACACGGCTCACCTGGAGAGTCTACTTGGGAGAATGAGGATGAGATGCGAGAGCGTTTCCAACTTTTGTTTTCGGACACGTGAGTGTTGGGAAATTCCGAGGACGGAATTTTTCTTAAGTTGGGGAGGATGTAACGACTGGTTTTCATGTATCTGGATTTATTATATTATAATATATGTTTTGGTGGATTTTCTCCTCATGTGTGGTTTTCGTCTCCGTGACTTTCATTTTCGATTGTTTCGTCGTGTTTTCTCGTTTCTTCCTTAGGATCGTCGATTTCGGAGTAAGTCATTCGTGACGGGCTTCATAACGGTCGTATCTTACTATTAGATCAAGCCTAGGAGTCTTAGGAATCGATCCCGGAGCTCCGCGCTCCGTATCGGAACTTTTGGTGCTTATTAGCCGGTGTAAGAAGGGGCACCGACCGACTAGATGACGATCCAGTCGGTCGGCAATCCTTCTTGAACCGACTAGTTGGCTTTCTAAATTTCTCAGAAGTTACTGTTTATCGTTAGTCGGTCTAAGAACGTTGGTTGACCGACTAGGTTGCAAACTAGTCGGTCAGCAATGCTTCTTTAACCGACTAACACATCATCTAAATTTTAGTATCAGTACTGTTCATTCTTAGTCGGTCTAAGTTCATCTTTCGACCGACTAGTTGTTAAACTAGTCGGTTAAGTTTTGTACTCAGACCGACTAATTCTTGGTTCTTCTGTACAGTCGAGTTACTGTTTACTCTTAGTCGGTCTAAGAATGTTCACCGACCGACTAGATGTCAAACTAGTCGGTCAGTAGTTGTTCATCGACTGACTAAATACAAATCCTATTTTCGTTCAGAAGTTACTGTTTGCACTTAGTCGTTCTGCGTTGGTCGACCGACCGACTAGTTGCCAAACTAGTCGGTCAGTGGTTGCTCTTTGACCGACTAATCTGTGTTAAAACCCTAATTTCTGGGCAGCCGCCAGCCCATCCTATTTAAACCCCTCCCAAACGTTTTCTTCTTCCTCCACTCGACCCAAAACCCTAGTTTCTCCCCCATTGAGCTCCCATCTTCCTCAAACCCTTATTCCTCCATTCCAAGCTCATCCTCCATCATCCAAACCATCCCTCAACACATTCTACCCCTCATCTTCCCCAAAATCTCATCAAATCCCCAAAATCCCCCAAAAAAACCCTAGTTCTCCAAACTTCTCCATTCGTTTCCAGATCTGGTCCCTAGGTTCTCCAGAGTGTTTCTTCCGCCTCCTCACGGTAAGAAATCGATCTCTTGATGTTTTCATAACCTATTTGTATTTTTATGAAACCCTAATGAAATGAATGTTGTTTTGATGATTGTTTCCCCATAACAGCGATTTCCCCGTAGATTAGCATCCGCGAGACGAACCCTCGTGATCGTCATCCCCGGTGCTAGGCAAGTGAAACTTGCCACTTAGGGTTTAGGCCATGTTTTAGGCCATTTGCTTGTTGTAGGCGTAAAAGAGGCTAGACGACGAAATGATACTCGCCTAGGCGCAAATTTAGGAAATAGCTTGACAACGAAGCTAGATCCGACATTTATCCTGTTGCATAATTACTATGTCATGTTTAAATTCCATTAACGGTACGCAAATTAATTGTCATGTCATTGCATTCTTTAAGTGATCCCGTGATTGCGTAGCATCGCTACAATACTTGTGTTTCCTTGCTCGTGACCAGAAGCGAGCATAATGAGTTGCTAACCCCAACACTCGATAATGAATTGTGAACTAGGAAAACAAGCTCCCGTGCGGGGCAACCCTGGCTCATTTACTGGGCTCATGTACAGGGACCCTGGCTTGTTTACGTGTGGGATGGGGTAAGAGTTAAGCTGTCATTCAACTAGGGGTCTGCCTGATCAGCAACTGCAGTTGTAAGGCGTAAACTCTGGGGTGGGGTAGTGTTAAGCGGCCAATCAGCGTGAATGCTATACCATTCAGCTGTAAGGCGTAAACATCTACAAACAACAGTGAAACGTGAATAGTGAATTTATTGAGATTGTTAGTCCTTGGCTACTCTTGTCTTGTCCCGATAATTGTTCTCTTGTACTTATTGTTCACCATGTCTTGCTTGTGCACTCATGTTATAATTGCCATGTCATGCATATTATAACTGCTAGGTTGCTAGTTGCCTTACTTTCTGTTTCCTTGCCCAAGTCTTTTAGACTTGCTGACATGTGCCCCCTTTACTCTTTTGGGTGACACATGTTAGATCCTGAGCCTGAGTACCTTGTTGAGGACGAGGTGTTTGCTGACGCCGAGCCCGAGCTTGTGTTTGACGGGGAGTACGTGGACACTGGGGACCAGTCCTAGTGTCTTCGTTGTGATTTCCTTTTGTTTAGACTGCTATTTTGTTGTCGGTGCGTAGCACCTATACTTTGTGACGTTGTTGCTTTTGTTGGCCTTGTTCTGGGCCTTAGACTCTTTCTTTTAGCCCGGTGGCTTTTCTGGATGTTGAACTTATTTTCATGTTGGACAATTTATGAGATATGAGAATTTTATTTCTGTATCTCCTTTTATTATTATTGTTGCTCCGTTTGTGGTTACAGGGAACTGTTTACGTTTTATTGACGCTTATCGGGTTTAGGGCTTCACAGCTCCACTCTCGTGCGGATCTCTTCACGTCTCGCCTCCATTTTAGGGCAGCGGGTCGTGACACAACCCACCAAGGAATCAGACGATTTTTTGTTCTGCTTATTTCTCGAATTCCACTCTTCATAAGCAGTTGCTCAAATTCTCTAATATATTATTCAAAACTTAAACTTTCTTGCTTAAGAGAAGCAAGCATGAGATAAAAATCTTGCTTGTAACTTGCTGGAATAAATCTTTTATCCATTAGACTTTTCAGTTTGATCCAAGACTTGTGCTTTCTTTTGCCTTCTCAATTCTTCTCCAATTTCAGGTTCTCAAACCAGATCGATGCATAACTTTTGAGCTTGATGCATGCAACCTTGAAGCATTTCTCATCACTATAATTTTTGGCTTCAAATATTTGCTGAATAGAACAAACCCACTCCAAATATACATCAGGATTCAAACATCCATCGAAATCAGGCAGATCTATCTTCACATCTTTGAAATCATCTTTAGGAGGCCTTCTATGATGAACTTGAGGAACTGATTTTTCAGACGAAGAATCTGCATCATTAGAATCAGAATTAGATAAGGAAGGCTACCATGAGTGCTCATTGAGTTCCTACTTCTTCCATGGTTCCTTCTTAGGCCCAGTTGGACAATGGCTTGGTGTATTTCTGCAATCTGGCCTCTTAATTCAGTAAGCTCTCTATCGTTCCTCAGATTTTGAGCTAGCTCAAGGGTCATATTTTTGGGAATTTCATCCATAATTTAGGCTTAAAAGGGTTGTGTTTAGGTTTATGAAAGTGTTTAGGCTAGAATGGAATAGAGATTAGGCTGAAAGGAGAAGATAAGACAACAACAAAAGAGATGAACACCTGATTTTATGCTCTGATACCAAGTTGATGCATGGCAGGTAAGGGAATGCAAGGAGTTTAGAATTGAAGGATAGAATGAAGGGTAGAATCTGAGATAAAGGCTATGCCACCACTCAAGATCGGGAAATGGAGTTCACCACAACTGAGATTAAAGGCTAGGCCACTATAACGACCCGCTCTGAGGGGGGCATTACTTATTTGATATATTTACATGTCTACAGATAACCACTGAAAACAACATAGCCATGATGTAGAGATGTACAAATACTAAAATAGACGCCATTTATTTCAATCCATGATTGAAAGTACAATAAGCTCCAACAGCTAAGACAGAGATACATGAACAAAAACCAGAAGGAAATACACATACGAATATAGCACCCAACTCGAGCACTAAAAATTTACGGCCTCTGGATCTAAGTAAGAAAAGCAGGCTAAAGAAAGAAAAGCAATGCATACGTATAGAACATGCTAAGTAAGGAAACATGCTAAAGAAATAGCTACAGACAAGTGCGACAAGTAAAATAAATGTAGTCATGCATACAAGTACGATAAGTAGCGTACGTGTGGTAGCATAAGTGTGGTAAGTAACATGCATGTAATGCATAAAGTAAAGATGACTAGGCAAGTTTCTAGTTTAACTTCATCTCTTGCCTGGGTGTGCATAGCCAGACGAATGCCGAAACACAGGCAGCTAGACTTGAACTGTCGAAACACAGGCAACGGGATGGGATTACCGAAACACATGCAGCTGGACATGTAGATGAACTCCCGTCACTCCCACACTCTCTCAAACTATGAGTTATCCAAAACACAGTGAAGTGTCAAGTGTTCTATGTATATGTTTGTTACAGGATGTTCCACATAATATTCCACAATATGTTTGTTACGGGATGTTCCATATGATATTCCACAAGATATTCCACCTGATATTACATACGATAACCCATTAGCATTCACTGAGTTATAAATGGCATGTAGCAGTTGATGTGACTATTTAAATGTGAGCAATCAGGCAATAAGTGTATCCAAAGTTCATGTATAGTTTTCAAGTGACAAGCATCAAAACATGGTAGGCAAGGGTGTACAAGTCAAGGACGTTATTATAGTGAATATGAGTTTAAGTGAGATGAAAAGTCGAAATAACTCATTTAAAAGTATTTATAATCGATGTTTACAAACTGATGATAATTTGAATTCTAGTATTGATCCACACAAGCTTAGTCAAGGTTGGCCAAGCAGGTCATTATCCCCGAAGGGTGATCCAAACTTGGACACAAGTGATTCCAGCCGGCTTGGAGAACCAATATTAAGAACACCGATTATCAACTTTTGCTCCATCAATTATATTAACAAACAATAGAGTAGTTCCCTGTTTATTTAAGTCTATATGTTAGCAATGTCATATGCGTAAGTCAATAGTCGTTCTTGTTGGGTTTTGATGGACCCTTGGGGCACAAATCTTTATGCCTATCCTAAGTCAGACGAACAATAGAGGTAAAAGAAAGCACATCAGAAGAAAACTGTTAAACTTTTTAACGAAGCTCTAAGGAAAATGAAGACCCTTAGCCAGGGTCTCTGCCAACTTGAGGTGGATCTGACCACCCCAAGAAGGATCTAAGCTACTGCGACATAATTAAAAGAAAGCTTCTAAATTACTACCTGGAACCTTGCCTTGGTACAGGCAAGGTGTTCCGCACCGTCTTCCTAGCCGCTTCCCCTCCCGCATCGAACCGATCCTCGAACCGCTCCGCGTCTCGAAGCGAGCAATCCCCTTGTCATCGAGCCAACCATGCGCCGAAGAAAGTTTCACCTGAACGTGAACCTTCACCAAGATTTCGGATCAGATCCGAACTCCTTCATGGCTTTGCTAGAGCCCTTCATGAGCAAGGCAGAAAATTAGGAAGAAGAGAATATTAATTTAAGCTAAGATCCGAGCGTGCTCCAACATTTTTGGGATCTGCTCAGTTCTAGAGCTTGGGACGAGTTTAGAGGAGGGGGTAGACCCATATTTATATAGGCGGCTGACCCCTCCCCCTTACTCCACTTCCGATGTGGGACAATGTTTTTAGAGTTTAATAATTCAAGTTAGTTTACTTTTCATAAAGGCCAAGCTTCCATGAATTTTAACTCCCTTACCATTGAGCTTCAATCTTGATACAACCTATCAAATCGAAGAGGGTTGAACGTTGAACGCTTAGGAAAAAACAACGAGTCAATCTGACGTCGTTTGACCCCCTCAAACATCGTCTAAAAGTTAGCCAAAAAACATTCGAATATGGAAAATCCAGCCGTCAAAAAAATCCCGGGTTTCAAAGACCCTAACCAGAAAATTTGGGCTTGGTGGGCCTCCATTTCGCTTGGTTCAGCCCAACAGTTTAGGCTGACTTGTTATAGCTCTAACTTGTGCATTTGGACTCTGTTGTTGATGCGGTTTGAACCTGCGTTTAGAGCGGGACGATCCCGTCATCCAGGTAACCTTTTCAATGCATTTATTATATTAAATATGGTCTTAAACAATTTAAGACACATTTAAATCTTTTTGCATCACAAGCAAAATAGTCCCATATCTAAGCTTAAAATATCATTTGCATCAGATACAAATGATCTGAGGGCATACATCCCCCAACATCTCCCACTTGCACTTAGGATCATTTATCCCGAATGCAGAAGATCACTGCAAACTCTTTGTAGTGTTCTATCTTTTGCATCAAATGCATATTCTCCCTAATATTTCTACCTATTACTAGACGAAGGTCGCACTCTGTATGAGACCCTATAGCCTGACCTTACTACAGGTGGGACTCGAAGCCCCAGACAACAGTGACCATGAGCAGCAGTTGTCGTCCCTGCTTCAGTATCATACTTATGTGGTTAACTCATCGACATGAATATTGTCGGGACCACCCTGACTGGGTATGTGATGAATTCTGTAGTTATAGTCTCTTCGTCTAAACTATGTTGTTTATTTCAAGCCTAGGGTAAGGTCAAACTGTCAACCCCAATATCTCCAATCCAGTTAGTCTCCATCGATCTTTAGTCAAATAACATTGGACTTCTTCCAACATACTCTGGCCAGTGTTTCACTAAAGAACGAACTAACACTGCGACACAAACTCCCATTAACCGGGAGAGACGAATCCTACCTTGGTCATTACTCTCCTTGTACGCTTTAAATGTCACCCGACCAAAGACCTTTCCACAGGCCTTGCATCGAAGCTAGGTCAGGGGTCTAAGTGACACCGTTCACGCACAGTTTCGTACAATGACCTCAAGTCAAAAGACCAACTTGCCTATCATCACTAAGAGTTATCATTGACAAATTGGTCAATCATAACCATATGACAACTCTTGATGGGTCGTTCAGTGAACTCATTCTCCAATGAGCACATGTGTCTCGTCTTCGACTTCGTCAAGTAGAACGATCATGAAATCATTGTCACCGCTATACAGTGAAGACTAAGACACAATGGTCTATCCGATGTTTCAATATCCTTTTCTCGAAACATCTATGACCACGAGCCCTTTTAGACTTATGCTACTAACAGTCAAGCACTTCTCCATAATCGAGATATGCATCTCAATACATGTTTGACCATGCATTAAGTCTCAGGACTTTATCTAAGTTAATATCTAATGATAACTACATTATGATTAACTTAGATAAATTTATACCGAACAGCTTACTGTTATTTTGAATAAGATGTTTGTGTAATTACACATAGATAATTACCTTGAGGGCATACCTATCTTGCTACATCTCCCACTTATACTTAGGCCCATTTATCCCGGTATCTCATACCGTATATACACATAAGTCTTTCCAGACTTCATGTGGTAGAGCCTTCGTGAGTGGATCTGTTAAACTGTCTACTGATTAAACTTAAGGGGTTTTTCTATGTTCATGCTAGACTAACCATTTGAATCTCATCCAAATAATTCCTTTGGTCCTACAGAATCCATTTAATTTTCTTGGATCTCATCCAGCTCATCGTACCATATGATAATAATTTAAATATAGTTACTAGTCATTTTAGATGGTTCATATTCAAAAGTGTCAAACTCTTTTGACCACTTTGTCAAAAATATGTTCCAGCCCCTTGATGCCTCACATGTATTTTATTCGCTCCCATTGACCTTGAAAACTCTCTGGCTAATTCATATAAGTTTGTTCTTCTAAATTATATTTAGAAAATGAAATATAAATGGATGCTCCAGCTTTAATGGTCATCATGAGCATTTACATCGAGTTCGGTCCGAGTAGTTCTGGACAAATCTATTGGCGAGACAGTTTCATCATAATCCGTTTATAGGAGTTAGGATGAAAACGGTTCTCAGCCAACACAAGTTGTACTTCACTACTTTCTTTCTGCACTTATCTTCTAACTTGAAGATTTCCTTGCAGATAATAAGAAACATTTTCTTTGGGCACATAAACTAAAGTCCATACTCTATTTACGTACATGGACCTTTTCTGATTGCATCAATTTATTTAATCAGAGTCCCTACTCTGAATTTTATGCTTGAAGTTGACTAAGTCATCATCGATTATGATGTCCAACTCGACTCTTCGTCTCACGAGACTCGAGTAATCTTTTAACTTCCTAACAATTGATTTAATTAATATCATATTGATAAGGTCCTCATAGAACCTTATCACACCCTAGGCATTACTATCTGGGACTTAACCCAGAGGGAGGATCGTATCTCAGTCACTTTGCCATGAGTCGCACTATGTCTCACAAAGTGCGATTTATTCTCTCCAACATATCCAATATGTTAAGAGACTTGACTTGAGAGAAAATCACATTTTTTAATTTCGCATGATTTATACATCTAAGTATGCGACTTTTCGATCTAATCGAATCAATTCAAATACTTCTGTCATTCCTTTCTCTATTTTATCAGACTGGTGTTTCAGCAAGAACATGTGTCGTAATAAAATGAGAATAACTTATCCTGTCTAACTTAGACTTGGGTCCGGGTACATCAGTATGTACGAGACTACGATTTCAACAACTCGCTCCCCCACTGTCTTACAGAAGGAGTTTCGGCCATCATACCTTTGAGAATAAGATTCACAAGTGTCTGTAGACTTCATAATATGAGAGGTCAGACCCCTCTTTATGTAACTTGTGAAGCTTTGTCTCTTTGATATTGCCTAGTCTATTTTGCCATATAAGTTTATTACTATCTTGTGTATTCATATATTAACATTTAATATATTTTCGTTATACTTATTATTCATTGCTTCAAAAGCAATGTGACGATATTCGCCAAAATGTGTTTTCCTTTTGTATAACAATTCTTTTGAAATCACGACATCAAATATGTCACATATTCAGTTCCTCATACTTATGCATTTACTAATGAGAAATAAAACTATCGTTCTCAATTGACTTTCCTTAGTGCCTTCTTCCTTTTCTAAATCTCATTTAGATATTATATGACCCAACAAAAATAAGTAGCCATGCAAGCATCTTATGTATCCAAACGCCTAAGCTTTGTAACCTTGAGTGTAGCTCAACAAGTTGCTCGTCTCAAGATCCAGTTGGGATACATAGTCTTGCACCGCTCATGCACTCATCTTCGAATCAAACAGTTGGATCGAAGTTTCGAACCTTGCAGATCGAAAATGTTGTCCATACGACCTTGAGTTGACCCAACAAATTGTATGGAGAAACATGCTATTTTAACATCAATATGTTCCAGCTGCCCCATCTAGAGGATAACGACATGTAGCGTGCATTTATTTTATTGGACTCAGAACTTAATGAAATCATATTCCTTAAGTCTGTCCTTAAGAAGGTCATTTTAATGTCAATAAGTATATAATATATTTTATCAATTAGAATTAGATATTTCATTAACCAATCATTTGGACCAGTTAACTTATTCTCTTAGAATATTATGTTTTTGATTCCATCGGTAAACATAGAGTTACCCTAGTTTAGCATATGTTCAATATTAAATATAGATAGAATGGCTTTTATCAATCTATATCCTCCCACTATTTTTACGATTATTTTAAGCCAATCAATGAACGATTTAATTAAATTAAATTAATGGGTAAGAAATCCAACCACTTCGAGTCTTACAACCTTAAGTGTAGCTCAACAAATTGCTTGACTCTGCGATCAGCAGATGACTCTTCATCAATCATATCATATATGACTCTCTTATTGGTTTTTACCCCTAGCCATTTATGATCATGTGTGTCGCTCACCCAAATCATAATGTCTAGCCTAGCCTGACCCGTGTCTTCACGTCTAGCTTAACTTATGCCGATGCTCGGCATATTCACGACACGACGGTTTGGGTCAAGTCTAGACTACATCATTAGATTAACTTACGTCGGTGCTCAGTGTATTCACGACACGATGGTTTGGATTAAGTCAAGATTACATCATATGTATTAAAGAAGTTGGTTTCTACAAGGTTGACATGTCACAGCTTGAGTGTAGCTCAACAACTAGAACACTGGTCATATAGTTGCCAACCTCTAAAACAAGGAGGGCTACGTTTTATATTGAAAAAGATTATTAACATATTAGAATTAGGTATAGTTCATGGTCATATAATCATGATTTGTGTCATTGCGGTCCAGCGGACACTGTCAGGAAATTGACTAATCCAGGATCACTTACCCACCAGTCTAGCTAGGATGACCCAACAAACTTAGCCAAGCAAATTGACCGGTATCATGATCCATTGAATGCCACTTGTCATTTATATATGTGTGCCATAAACTAAAAGAATTTTATTAACAACTAATTAATCTTATCAACTAGTTGAATCCTTAAAATTCAAAATTTTAGGATGTGTTAATAACTTTTATTAAATCCTTATCAACTATAAGGTTCACATGCTATCCTAATCGTTATTAGGATTTTAATAAATCATTTACAACACTATAAAGTGTAGTCTTTTAATGAGAATATTATAATAACGATTAAAATAATAATCATCGTTAAAGGACTACCCTAATCAGGAATAAGGTTTTAAAAGGTTGTAATGATTATTAAAACATAGCATGTCATTTAAAATTTATCTTATAAATTTAAAATAGGTTTTAATGACTAACCTAAAAGGTTTCAACATTTTTCACATAATGAAGCATGGCCATTAAAACATAATCTAAATTTATCAACTATAAAATTAGCATGCAATTATTAATCTAATTATCGCATAAAAGGGTTATAACTGTTTAATGATCATCACATAATTATTAAACATGCATCAACAAATTAAAACATTTATCCTAAAAAATAATTAATGTGCAATTAAATTTAACACTTATATTTAAAAGCATGATTTTAAAACTAAAAACTGTTTCATAAAAATTATCATATAATTTTTATTACATAAACTATGTTTAAAAATCATCATAAAATTTCCATGTTTCAAAAAATAATTTTATCGCATAAAAGAATTTTTAAAAACATCTCAAATGAAAACGGTTTCATTTTTAACAATATCGCATAAAGTTAAAAAATTTAGTATGCATTTAAAAGGCATTCATTTTAAAAACGTCGCAGTCCTAGATCATCATGCAGACTAAGCTCTGATACCAATGTTGGGTTTTGATGGACCCTTGGGCACAAATCTCTATGCCCGTCCTAAGTCGGACGAACAGTAGAGGCAAAAGAAAGCACAGGGGAAGAAATTGTTAAACTTTTTAATGAAGCCATAAGGAAAATCAAGACCCTTAGCCGGGATCTCTGTCAACTTGAGGTGGATCTGACCACCCCAAGAAGGATCTAAGCTACTGCAATATAATGAAAAGAAATCTTCTAAATTACATACCCGGAACCTTGCATTAGTACATGCAAGGCGTTTTGCACCGTCTTCAGAGCCGCTCCTCGCCCCACGCCGAACCGATTCTCGAACTGCTTCGCATCCCGAGGCGAGCAATCCCCTTATCACCGAGCAAACCACGCGTCGAAGAAAGTTTCACCTGAATGTGAACCTTCGCCAAGATTCCGGATCGGATCCAAACTCATTCGTGGCTTTGCTAGAGCCCTTCAGGAGCAAGGCAGAAAATTAGGGCGAAGAGAATATTAATTTAAGCTAAGATCCGAGCGTGCTCCAATATTTTTGGGAGCTGCTCAGATCTAGAGCTTGGGATGGGTTTAGAGGAAGGGGTAGGCCCCTATTTATATAGGCGGATGACCCCTCCCCTTTACTCCACTTCCGATGTGGGGACAATGTTTTTAGAGTTTAATAATTCAAGTTAGTTTGCCTTTCATAAAGGCCAAACTTCCATGAGTTTTAACTCCCTCACCATTGAGTGTCAATCTTGATACAACCTATCAAATCGAAGAGGGTTGATGGTGAACACGTAGGAAAAAACGGAGAGTCAATCTGACGTCGTTTGACCCCTCAAATGTCGTCTCAAAGGTTGCCAAAAACCATTCAAAGATGGAAAATCCAGCCGTCAAAAAAATCTCGGGGTTTCAAAGACCCTGACCAGAAAATTTGGGCTTGGTGGGCCTCCATTTTCGCTGGGTTCAGCCCAATAGTTTGGGCTGACTTGTTTTTGCTCTAACTTATGCATTTGGACTCCGTTTTTGACGCGGTTTGAACCAGCGTTTAGAGTGGGATGATCTCATCATCTAGATAACCTTTTCAATGTGTTTACTATAATAAATATGGTCTTAACAATTTAAGAAACATTTAACTCCTTTTGCATCACATGCAAAATAGTCCCCTATCTAAGCTTAAAATATCATTTGCATCCTATACAAATGATTTGAGGGCATACATCCCCCAATAGTTCTGCAGTTGAGTGGTTCCTATTTAATTAGGTCTCTAGTTGGAAATGTCGTGTGTTCAAGTCATTAGCCATTCTGAGGCTATATATAATATCCTAAGTTCATACTAGTACACTGTCCAAATTTCTAGATTTAGAATCTAAGATGACTTTGTTGGATCTGGATCCTAGCCTAGAGGGAAGGTGAATAGGCTTATAAAAAATAATTCGTGCAACCCACGAATAAGCACACGCAGTTATAACAGCAACAGGGTAAATAAAAAGCAGACACAGAGTACACAGCAGATTTACCCTGGTTCGGTCGTCCCAACAACCTACTCCAGCCCCCAAAGCAGAACTAGTATTGAATAGCGCAATAGGTACAAAACCACAAGTTAGAGCACGCTCAGAGCACCCTCTACGTCTCTACACTCGCCAGGCTCTCAGTACCCCCACACACAGTGTTTTCTCTCACTATCAATCCTAGTAACGCTTTCTACCAGCTAGTCCCAAACTAGCTGGGTCCCACTTGTCTAGTCCCAACTAGACAAGTCCCAAAATAATCACACAAAAAATAGTAAAGTTTCACTACGAAGATCTAACACAACAACTACACAAAATAATAAAGAACAGAGTTTAGAAGGCTCAGTTCGTATAGCGGCGATGTCTTCGTCAATCAGCACGGGTCAGATTTCGTCTGACAAGTAGTGGTCTCTGATGTCCCCTCAATAGTTTGCATCTCTCTCTATGAAACTTGCGCTCTCAACAAAATGTTGAAACTTGCGGCACCTCACCAAAGATTGCAACTTGCGACACCTTGGCTCTTTGAGATTTTAATCACAGAATACAGTCGTGCGCTACAAAATTCTCAAAGGAAAGAACATGGATTATTTCGGCCATGTACTTGTGATGTGCGGCATATTGAGAAGATGTGGCTCTTGAAGTAAATAATAGAGAAATTCTTTGTGTTTCCCTTTCTTTGGCCTGCACAACAAAAAAATGTTAGTGGGGAAACAATTGTTTTGAAAACAACAAAAAAAACATTGGCCCTGTGCTTCTCAAAGTTTTTGAAAGTGGAGTGCTTGGAAATTTTTCCAGATGAAAGAATGTGCTGCGCCTTTGGGTTATGGAGGAGAGGCTTGCGTGACAGTGATTTGATGAAGTCAAGAGTTGCGGCACATAAGAATTTTTATTTGATGAAGAAAAAAAACAAAACCCTATCAAATAAATTTTCGGCTGCCCTATGCTCTCAAACCCTAATGCGCACACCCCTGTATTTGATTGGATCCCTTTTTTATTATTTCGGATGTCCCGATGGATGAACTGTAAACAAAAATCTTGGGCCAAACAAATGAGCTACACCTCTCTTCCAATCATGCGGCATGGGCTTTGGGTCATTGGCTTTTTGTTTGTTTTTCAAAAAGGGAACGAAATGAAGTGGGCATGTGTTATAATTTATTTTATCATCAATAAAAATGGCATGTCTCTTGGAATTTTTGAAGAGGAGAGAATAAGCAATTCTGGCCTGTGAAAAATTTCACACAAAAAATGTTTATCAATACACAAAATATGGTTATCATAAAAAAATTTCCGGCCTGTGAAAAATTTGAAGGAGTTTTTGATTTGAGAATCACACACAAAAATGTTTTCGGCAGCAAATGAAAGTTTTGGCTCATGTCTATATTTTTTGTGTTGGAACTCTTATTAGGTTACGACTGAGAGGTTGGGATATGGATGATGCGGCAAGAGGATCTAATGGCTAGTGATGATGGGTCGGCTGAGGGATTCCTATTGCTAGGAAGAATAGCACACAAGATTCTCCCCTTCTTTCCTTTGCACATTGACCAAGTCTCTCCGTGAGTTAATCACAAGTCCACCATTCCTGAAACACTTAACACACACGTTAAATAGTTCACACACATTTGTCATCATCAAACCAAAGATCCTAGATCGTTGCGTCCAACATTCTCCCCCTTTTGGTGATGACAAACACATAAAAGATTTGAGCAATAGATGGGTGTGTGAAGTGTGTTGAAGGGTGTAATGATATATGATGTATGGATGAGTCATTCAAGCATTACAAAGCATGCACAACAATTAGTAAATATACAAGCATGCTCCCCCTTCTCTCAAGCTCCCCCTTCAACATTATTTTTCATGCTCCCCCTTCAACAAACAATACCGACATCAAATCTCCCCCTTCAACAAATAATATCTGTCAAATCTTTCTTTTCTTTCTTTCTCCCCCTTTGTAATCACCGAAAGTGGATTAATGAAGTCACAAAAGCATTCCATGCAAAAATAAACCATTATTACATGTAGCGTGCAATTTGCATGAGTTTTACACAAAATAGACAATCCAAGCTCATAGGATTTCATAACAAGACTTCTCCACCTTAGTGTAAGTGCAGTGATATAGACAATAAAGTACAAGAGGAGATTCAATTTCAGAAAATCAACCAAATCAATCCACATTTTCCAATTTTTCATGATTATCACTAGGATTGATTTTTCCACCTCATCAAAGATGAGTTCAAGTTACCAAACCCCAAAACATAGCCTAAAAGGACTTTTAAATGTGGGGTGGCATTGCTTGACGAGTTATATACACCAACGCTAATGATTACCCATGTAGCATAAGTTGGATACTCGTGGGTTGTGTATTAGCCATGAAGTGTATCCATTTTTCATACGGAGCAATTTTCATTTTTTTGAGTTGCAATTCTTTTGTGCTCAATTTTAATTCATGGCTAAACACTTCATATCCCTTAGAAAATTCAGAAATTAATCATTCCAACATTCACTTTCCATTATTCTTCAAAAGAATCTCCAAAAGCACTAAAAAGTCAATTATCGTGAAAGTGCAAATGTAGGTGTAGAAGTCAAATTTGAAATTTATGAGACATGGCATGGCTACTAAAAAGAGAACAACATGTTCATGTAGCTACAACAATAATGAATTAACTTCTACAAGGGATAGATTTGAACATTCATACAATACCACTTAAGATAAATCATAAGTGGTATTCTTTTAAGCACATTTTTTTTTTTGGTTTTTCAATTTTTTTTGTTTTTTTAGAAATAAAAACATTAAAATTCATGCAAGCAAGCACACAAAACAAAATAAAAACAAGCACACAAAAACAATCTATGAAGGTATGCAATGAAATACAAAGAGGGATAAAAATTATACCTTCTCGTCGCTATTTGACGAAGGAGCTAAAAGAATGAGACATTGAAAAATTTGCTCCTCACCAAATCTCCACCTTACCTACATGAAAGGTGTTAAGTGTGACCTTGGAATCCAACAAGGTCCACTAGTATTAGCCATTATTGTTTTAGGAACCCACACTTGTTTAAACTTGTTATTTGTGTTCCTAAATTTACAATAATATGAAGTGTGGCCTACACTATCACAAGTAAAGCACTTTGCATATTTGTTCTTAGCAATAGAGGGTAGATTGTGGAATTTCTTGAATTTTTGCTTTTCAACGTTTTTCAGACCAAAGCCAAGTCCTCTTCTATTATTGCCATATAATTGATTCTCTAAAATAATGTCCAACGATTGTTTTTCCATAGAGAATTTCTTAATTGCTACTTCAAGATGAGAGACTTTGGTTTTTAATTGTTTATTTTCTTCCACAGGCATCGTGCATTTACTAATAAAAGCTCTCTTGTTTTCCTCTTCCTTCTTTTCAAATTCAACCATTTTTCTTTTAAAGTCATTATCCAACATGCAGAATTTATCATTAAGCTCTCTAATCACATAGTCTTTTTCAGTTTCGAGCTTAATCAAATCAAGTTTAAGCATGCTAATTTGGTTTAATAATGAGGGACAAGAAATACAAGGAGCAGTTTCATCAAAGCTAGCCTTTTCCTTCTTCATGATTTCAATAGTAGACTTACAAGCATTAAGTTCAATTTTAAGCTTTTCATTCTCTTTAAACACCTTATCATCTCTAACTTGCATTTTATAGTTCTGGTTTTGGAGACATTCAATAGTGAACTCATGATCTACTATTTGATTTTGCATTTCTTCACAAATTTTAAGAAGTTCAGCTTTGCTACCTGACGATGTCTCATCTTGGATGCCCATCAAAGCCATGCAAGAATGGGCTTCATTTTCCACATCGCTTTCAGCTTCACTATCCAAATCACATGTTAATACCTTAGCTTTTCCTTTTCCTTTAGCGAGCTGAGCAGTTTCATTTGGGCAATCCTTCATCAGATGTCCTCTTCCCTTGCATTTAAAACATTGCATTCTATCAGTAGATTTCTGATCATTAAATTGCTTGGAAGAATTATTAAAGTTAGAACGATTAAACCTGGGTGCCATTTCGTTTCTCCCATGCTTGTTCTTGATGAACTTTCTGAAGTTTCTCACCATTAGCGCTATGTCGTCATCATCATCCTCTTCTTCGCTGGCTTGCAAAGCAAGGGGCTTTATGGCTTTCTCTTTCTCCTCAGGTTTCTCTCTTGCTTCAACATTTTGCAGTTTTAACTCATGGGACATCAAATTACCAATAAGGTCCTCCACCTTCAGTTGTGACAATACCTTTGCTTCCTGGATGGCGGTGACCTTTGGTCTGAAAGAGCTTGGCAATGCTCTTAGGATCTTCCTCACTTGATCGAGGCTATCAAATGGCTTTCCACGCGAGCTAGACTTGTAGACTATGTCGGTGAACCTCGCATACATCTCTGATATGCTCTCTGATGGTAACATGCGAAATCCATCGAACTCTGCACTCAAAAGAGACAGTCTAGACTCCTTTACCTGTGACGTTCCCTCGTGCGTCACTTCCAAAGTACGCCATATTTCCTGCACAGTTAAACAATGTGAGATTCTATTATATTCAGATTTATCAAGTGCACAAATGAGAGCATTCATAGCTTTAGCATTTAAAGAATAAGATTTACAATCATTATCATCCCATTTGTCATTTGGTTTTTCAATCTCAACATTTTCTACTTTAATAACAGGCAGTTTATATCCTTTTTCAATTATTTGCCAAGCTTTATAATCAACAGAAATAAGGTAGATTTTCATTCGATTTTTCCAATAAGCTTAATCACCTCCATTAAACCTAGGGGACGGGACACGGACTGACCCTCAGCAAAAGCACTATACATATGGTTATTCATGGTCAATCCTAGGCTGGATCCTAAAACCTGCTCTGATACCACTTGTTGGATCTGGATCCTAGCCTAGAGGGGGATGAATAGGCTTATAAAAAATAATTCGTGCAACCCACGAATAAGCACACGCAGTTATAACAGCAACAGGGTAAATAAAAAGCAGACACAGAGTACACAGCAGATTTACCCTGGTTCGGTCGTCCCAACGACCTACTCCAGCCCCCAAAGCAGAACTAGTATTGAATAGCGCAATAGGTACAAAACCACAAGTTAGAGCACGCTCAGAGCACCCTCTATGTCTCTACACTTGCCAGGCTCTCAGTACCCCACACACAGTGTTTTCTCTCACTATCAATCCTAGTAACGCTTTCTACCAGCTAGTCCCAAACTAGCTGGGTCCCACTTGTCTAGTCCCAACTAGACAAGTCCCAAAATAGTCACACAAAAAAATAGTAAAGTTTCCCTACGAAGATCTAACACAACAACTACACAAAATAATAAAGAACAGAGTTTAGAAGGCTCAGTTCGTGTAGCGGCGATGTCTTTGTCAATCAGCACGGGTCAGATTTCGTCTGACAAGTAGTAGTCTCTGATGTCCCCTCAATAGTTTGCATCTCTCTCTATGAAACTTGCGCTCTCCACCAAAGGTTGAAACTTGCGGCACCTCACCAAAGATTGCAACTTGCGACACCTTGGCTCTTTGAGATTTTAATCACAGAATACAGTCGTGCGCTACAAAATTCTCAAAGGAAAGAACATGGATTATTTCGGCCATGTACTTGTGATGTGCAGCATATTGAGAAGATGTGGCTCTTGAAATAAATAATAGAGAAATTCTTTGTGTTTCCCTTTCTTTGGCCTGCACAACAAAAAAATGTTAGTGGGGAAACAATTGTTTTGAAAACAACAAAAAAAACATTAGCCATGTGCTTCTCAAAGTTTTTGAAAGTGGAGTGCTTGGAAATTTTTCCAGATGAAAGAATGTGCGGTGCCTTTGGTTTGTGGAGGAGAGGCTTGCGTGACAGTGATTTGATGAAGTCAAGAGTTGCGGCACATAAGAATTTTTATTTGATGAAGAAAAAAAACAAAACCCTATCAAATAAATTTTCGGCTGCCGTATGCTCTCAAAACCTAATGCGCACACCCCTGTATTTGATTGGATCCCTTTTTATTATTTCGGATGTCCCCTGGGATGAACTGCAAACAAAAATCTCGGGCCAAACAAATGAGCTACACCTCTCTTCCAATCATGCGGCATGGGCTTTGGGTCATTGGCTTTTTGTTTGTTTTTCAAAAAGGGAACGAAATGAAGTGGGCATGTGTTATAATTTTTTTTATCATCAATAAAAATGGCATGTCTCTTGGAATTTTTGAAGAGGAGAGAATAAGCAATTCCGGCCTGTGAAAAATTTCACACAAAAAATGTTTATCAATACACAAAATATGTTTATCATAAAAAAAATTTCCGGCCTGTGAAAAATTTGATGGAGTTTTTGATTTGAGAATCACACACAAAAATGTTTTCGGCGGCAAATGAAAGTTTTGGCTCCTGTCTATATTTTTTGTGTTGGAACTCTTATTAGGTTACGGCTGAGAGGTTGGGATATGGATGATGCGGCAAGAGGATCTAATGGCTAGTGATGATGGGTCGGCCGAGGGATTCGTATTGCTAGGAAGAATAGCACACAAGATTCTCCCCCTTTTTCCTTTGCACATTGACCAAGTCTCTCCGTGAGTTAATCACAAGTCCGCCATTCCTGAAACACTTAACACACGTTAAATAGTTCGCACACGTTTGTCATCATCAAACCAACGATCCTAGATCGTTGCGTCCAACAGACTTATGGGTTGAGGATCGTCGTAGTAAGCCGAGACTGGAGCTAGATCTTCCCAGTGTGCTTGTGCACGAGAAATGGTACCTGCAAATATAATAAATTACCGGTTATATGTCACGCTATTTTCTATCTATTTATCTTACTTTTTATTTTTATAACGGCTTAAAACGCATCAAAACACATACTAGTAATTTTTAGAAAGGCTAGATGTGAGGAATATAATTTTATATAAGATGAAAATATTTTTCTGAAGCTCAGCTGTATTTTTTATAATTTTTAAAATCTTAAAATCAATTTTTGAAATTTAAAATCAATTTAAAATTAATTTTTAAAATTAAAAATTAGTATTAATTTAGAGAAATATACACGTCAAAATATTTCTTATGATATGTCAAAATGTCACTCTAGACTAGTAGAATACAAACATATTTTTGTATTACGCGTAGTATTAGAGAATACATATTTTAAAAGCAAATGAGAATTAATTATGCATAACTTAGAAAATTCGTATTTAACAAAATAAGTTTCTGATTGGGATGATTCTAGCGCCTACGCGTTCTATGCGACGCGCTGGATTTTTCGATGGTCTCCTGGTATTTTTTGGTTCTTATAGGATTTATTATGAATTTTAGTCTAAAGCTCATATAATACATATATACGCATATATATGTTTATACGTATTACTTAATATACTCGTCTTATACTCCCTCTCCCTCACTTTCTCACGTGATGCTGCAGAGGAGGCTGGGTCCAGCGGCAGGCGACGACGAAGGCGACAGCGACACAGGTGGGTCGGCGACGAGGTGGAGGCTGACGGATGACAGTGAGGTGACGAGAAATGCCTCGACGATGGCACAGCGAGCTGTAGGGGGTCGCGGGGGTGACAGCGAGGGAGGCTGCAGGGGGTGTGGCAGCGCCCACTGTGACACGGGATACGACGGAGAGGGCGGAGGCCCGGCGAGGATCAGTGGCACTGGGGTTGACAGAGGCAGCATAAGGGCAGAGATGGCAGCTGGAGGGCATACTCTGGGGGCTGTCAGGCTGAGGGTGTCGCTAGCAGGGTGCTGGAGGTGGTGACGGAACACGACGATGCAGTGGGCAGCGTAGCGACGGGTTTGGGTCGGAGACAAGGGAGAAGCAGAGGAGAGGTAGGGTGTGCCAGTTGTTGCGTTGGGGAATAAAGGGGATTAAAGTGTTGGAATTCTATAATTCCATATTCCTATCTCCATATTGTTTTGATGTGACAAACATATTCTGTTTATACTAACTCTATCTATGCAGGTATACTAACATTTCTACAGTATACAACAATGGACAAACAACAACTCAAAGGACTAAATATATGCGACAAGGATCTTCTGATAACTGCTCAAGATAAAATATCTACGCCTTTATGTATCAAGAAGAATTGTTGTATATCTCATAGATTGTTAAAGCCTTCTAATGATTTATCTTAGCTCCATAGGTCACCTATTTCATCACTCTTCAAAATCCCATTTCTCATACTACAAATAATTCCACTTCAAATTTTAGTCGACCAATTCATTTTCCTTGACTATTAATTTCCAAATATCTTTGACTACATGACTTTTGTTCAATCATTACGGTTTGTACTCTAACAATCACAAAAAATCCATCATCTCAGAATTAGAAGCCTGATAGATTTTTTAGCCTGCTAATTTCTTTTTAGCCTGCTAATTTTCTTCTAGCTTGCTAAATTCTTTTTTATCCCATTAAGTTAGTTTGTTGCCGTTACTCACAAAATCCAATCATTTCCGAATTAGCAGCCTAAAAAGATATTTAGCTTGCTAATTTCATTTTTATCCTATTAAGTTAGTTTCTAGCCGTTGTCTTTGAAACCGTTTTCAAACCCTATAAATACAAGGGTTTACTCTCACTTTTCATACAACAACTTTTCTCTTTCTCTCTCTCTCACGTTTTGGATTAGTTGAAATTAAGTTCTTAAGCATTTTGCCATTAGTTGTTCTTTTCTTATTTGCAAAAAGAAATCGATAGATTTCTCTCTTCGTTTAAGAATGGAAGAACTTGGATTTCAACACTTTTTGGAAAGTTGTTCAAGTTCTTATTTGCAAGAAGTATTCGATAGATTTCTCTCTTCATTTAAGAACGAAAGAACTTCAATTGTGTTTCACCATTTTATATCTGGAAACATTGAAGTCTCTCCTCTAAACACAGTCCTTTTGAATTCATATTAAATATTCATTACAAGGCTATAGATGTTTGTTATTTCATTATTTCGTTACAAAATTATTTTGAATCTCTTGGATAGAGATTATACAAAGTTTGGGACACGGGGAGTGTCGCCATTTTTGTAAAGTTATTGCTTGCGGTTTTGCAGGTGTTGATAATGAAAAATCTCTACTGGAGGTAGAGGACAAGATTAGGATCAAGAGGATCCGAACCAGGATATATCTCTCTGTTTGCGTTTGATTTACATTATTCTTGTACTTTATTTTCTGCACATCTTAAGCAATTAGAAATAACTCTTTAATTGCAACAGTTTTTTATTATATACACTATTCCCCCCCCTCTAGTGTATTGATCCATACAGGGTTAAATTCACATTTGGTATCAAAGCGAGGCAAAGATGGCAGAAAAATCAAACAACACAGAAGGACCTTCAGGAGTTGCAATACCACACAATTACAACACAAATCAATATTCTGAAGGGCACTCTCAAATATGTCATCCTCTATTTGATGGCTCAAATTACTCATATTGGAAAATTCGATTGGAGATTCATCTCCCAAGTTTGAATTATGAGATTTGGAGCATCGTAGAGACAGGATATACAAAGCCAACAACTCCTGTTACTGAATGGACCGCTATCGACAAATCTGCAGCAACCAACAACTCAAAGGCCATGAATGCATTATTCTGTGCCATAGATAAAACTGAGTTTAATCGAGTATCTCAGGCCAAAACTGCAAAAGAGATTCGGCACATACTGGAGGTAACTCATGAAGGAACCAATAAAGTAAAGGAAACTAAGATTTCCTCTTTGCTTCATAAATATGAGATGTTCAAGATGCAGGACAAAGAGACAATTGGAGAAATGAACACCAGGTTCACTAATATTATTAATTCTCTTAATGCTCTTGGAAAAGTTTATTCTTCTCTTGATCAGGTACGTAAGATTCTTAAAGTACGCTTTCCAGAATGTCCAAAGATTACTGCTATTGAGGAAGCCAATGATCTTTCCGCATTATCCATGTAAGACCTTATTGGCAACCTAATGGCACATAAAGTTACATTACAAGATGAGAAAGAAGAATCAGATCAAAAGAAGAAAGTACTCGCCTTCAATGCATCTTCAGAAAATGAAGACTTAGATGATGATATGGCTTTCCTTGCCAGGAACTTCAGAAAGTTCTTTCAAAAAGGTAAGTATAATAATTTTAAATCTAAGAATACTGATTCTTCTCTTTGTTTTAATTGTAATAGGCAAGGACATATGAAAAAGGATTGTCCACTTCTCAAAGCAAAATTCAAAAATTCCAACAACAACAATGAACAATCAAGAAGAGAAAGGAAGTTTGACAAAATGAAGAAAGCATTTGCGGCTACATGGGATGATTCTTCAGATGATGAAGATAACAATGATGAAAGTGCTAACATGTGCTTTATGGCACAAAATGATGAAGATGATGTAAGTTCTTTTAACAACGAAGAATTACTAGATGCTTTAAAAGATCTTTATTCTCGTTTCAAGAAATTAAATGGTCAACATAAATCCCTGAAACAGAATAATGATAATATTCTTCTTAAATATCAAGAATAATCTTCTAAAAGCACTACACCTAACTCTATACATATTGAGAATACATCTTCTCAATATTTTGATCTTAGTGAAGAGAATGAACTTCTCAAAACTAAGAATCAAGCATTACATTCACAAATATCCGAAATGGATAAAAGTACCTCATCACTAAAAATGAAATACGATGAGATGTCTTCCAGTGTTAATAAATTTAACAAAGGAAAGAGTAATCTCGATTATTTGCTAAAAATTCAATATCCAACAAATCATAGACAATGATTGGGATATTATCATAAGAATGCACCTAAGTCTTGTAACACATCTTCATCCAGTGGAAAAACAATCTTTGTTAAACCACAAAAGAAGAATCATGCATTCATTTACACGAAGAAAGTAAACATTCCTACTTCTTCTTCACAAAGAAATGTTACTAATATTTCAAAATCATCCCCTAGGAAACCTACTACAATTAGTATATGGGTTCTTAAGGATTCATGTTTAAAAGATAGAAATAATTATATCTCTCATTATATACATTCTATCGTATATTCTAGTGATTATATTAGAAAGCCAAATTCCACTTGGGTTTGGCTTCCAAAAATCTAATCCCAAGGACCCTCAAACAAAGGGTACCAATGCTTAATGTTTCATTTTTCAGGTACCTAGGAAAGAAAGATGGATTTTGGATAGTGGATGTTCAAAACATATGACGGGAAATGTCAACTTGCTTTCAACCGTTAAATATAAAGATGGAGGCACAGTTACCTTTGGTGACAACAACAAAGGAAAAATTATAGGCACCGGAACAGTTGGAAATACAAATCAGCCTATCATTGAGAATGTTCTCCTGATCGACGGTTTGAAACACAATCTACTTTCAATTAGTCAATTATGTGATAAAAGTTATAAAATAGTATTTGAATAAAATGATTGCATCATTTATGATTCTGATATGTCATCTATTTTATTCCGTGGTAAACGTAAGAATAACATTTAAATCTTATGTATGTCTGTTACCACTCACAATCATTGTTTAATGATTACATCAGATGATACACTTTTATGGCATAAACGTTTTGGACACACTAATTTCAAAAATCTAGCACATATTTCAAAACACAAGTTAGTAAATGGAATGCCAAATATTGCTTTCAAATACAAACACTTTGGTGATGCTTGTCAACAAGGAAAAATGCACAAATCTTCTTTTAAATCAAAGGATATTATCTCAAAAAAGAGACCTTTAGAACTCCTACACTTGGATTTATTTGGTCCTTTAAGAGTAGCTTCTTTGAATAGAAGTAGATATGCATTTGTCATTGTTGAGATTATTCTAGATACACTTGGGTTATATTCTTACAGAATAAGAGTGATGCCTTTGAAGAATTTTCAATATTTTGTAGAAAGATACAAAAAATCAAATCCTCTAACATTGTCACTATTCGTAGTGATCATGGGGGAGAATTTGAGAATGAATATTTCTCCAAGTTTTGTGATGAAAATGGCATTACTCACAATTTCTCCTTTCCTCGTGCTCCTCCTCAGAATGGAGTAGTAGAAAGGAAAATTAGAACTTTACAAAAATGTGCAAGAACAATGCTTTGTGATAGTAAATTACCAAAATATTTTCGGGCAGAAGCTGTCGCAACTGCTTGTTACATTATGAATAAAATTCTTATAAGACCATTGCTTAATAAAACTTGTTTTGAATTATTCTTTAATCGCATTCCTCGTGTATCATATTTTAAAGTGTGTTTGGATGTAAATGTTTTATTCTTAATACTAAAGATGCACTTGACAAATTTGATTCAAAATCTGATGAAGGTATTTTTGTTGGATACTCAACACGTAGTAAAGCCTACAGAGCATATAACAAAAGAACTTCAACAATTGAAGAATCACTGCATGTCACCTTTGATGAGAATCCTTCATCTAGTTCTCCCATCATTAATGATGAAGAAAATATATTACCTTTAGCTAATTCTTTAGATAATATTAATCTTGATGATATTGATGCTACTAAACCGTCTTTTGAGTCTATTTCAGATAATGCAGATCTTCCTAAGGCATTTACACAAGTTCCTAATCATCCACCAGATTTAATTATTGGAGATATTGCAGATGGTGTGAGAACTCGTGCACAAATAGAAAAAATGGCTCATTGTTCATTCATTTCAAATATTGAACTAAAGAACGTCATCGAAGCATGCAAAGACAGTTCTTGGATCATTGCTATGCAGGAAGAACTCAATCAATTTCAGAGAAATGATGTTTGAAAATTAGTTCCTAGACCACTGATCGCGCCCCGGATACACGTCCCCGAGCGACGACACTGTAGTCTTACCGCAAGCGCATGGTGTAGCGGCAAGCGGGTATCGAACACAGGGAGTCCTAATGACAATGTCTTCTTCAATCACCTGGCTATAGGAAAAGTCGAGGAATGTTCGCAGAAACGCGGTCACAATCGTTCAAATGTATAAAAGGAATAACAAATTAATAAAGACGCCTAGGGATAGGGAATCCCCGCTACTTGCCCTATCTCATCATCGTGATTCGTAGGTTTCACAATTGCTAGACTTGAAATTCGGGTGAACTAGTTGCAACTAAATGTAGAACCAAGATCACGCTCTTGCGCTATTGCCGGTCTATAGCGAACCTAGGGTAGAGTCCAATCTCTTGCAAACCCTAACCTAGGCTAACTAGCGTGAAGAACAATATCATCGTTCAATCGTATCTCGAGCCCACTCTCGTGCAAACTCGAGCCACGACCTAGTTTGGGATAGTTTCTACCCGTCCAATCTCTTGCAAACGGGTATTGGTATAGAATTACAATCGAAAACCCTAGTTTTGGTCCAATCTCTTGCAAACCGATTCCGAAGAAATCCAATTGCAACCCAATTCGAATTTCTAGGGCTTCCTATCGAGTTGGGATCCAATCTCTTGCAAATCCCAATCGGTATGAATCTCTAGCTATTCGTATTAAATCAATCACAAACTAACCCTAATCAATCCTAGCAATTATTTCACCAATTCATCACAAATTTGAAATTGGGCTCGTAGGGTTCATCCATACGCCCTAAGACGATGAAACTACTCACAATTCATAATCAAATCCAATAGAAATTCACAAGTAAAATGAATGGAATTCATAGTTATATTCAATAAATCAATAAAAATGGAGTTTTTGAGGGAGAGAGAGAGAGACAAACCAATGAAGAACAAGTTAGCATCCAACAAAATATCACTTTTCTCTCCTCCCTAAAAACTAAATCTAATTCCTAAAAAGTAAATCAAAAAGGGGCTGCAAAAGTTCTGAAAAGCTCCCTAAACTAGGTTAAAAACTGGGGTTAAATACCCCCCAAAATCGCCCAAAAAATCCTGACGAAAATGCCCCTGCGCAGTCTCAAAATCGCAGTTTACGCTACTGGCAGCGCGGCTCACTCGGCCGAGTGACAAATGTCACTCGGCCGAGTGAGAGACCCTGACGGATTCCAGAGAGTTGGGGGTCTTGGGGGTCGTCTCCTCGGGAGTCACTCGGCCGAGTGACTTTTCTTCACTTGGCCGATGGACGTTCTTCACTCGGGCGGACGTTCGTTCGGCACTCGGCCGAGTCGGTCTTTGGGGCTGACTGACGGATTCCAGAGAGTTCAACATTTTTGATGCAGTCGTCTTGGCTCCACTCGGGCGAGGGATGAATCGGTGCTCGGCCGAGTGGTATGGTGATGCTCGGCTGAGTGCACGCTGATATTGGCTCTGTTGCGTGTCCGATCTGGCCGGCCGAGCGGGCTGTCTATGCTCGGTCGAGTGACTCCTTCACTCGGCCGAGTGGCATGCTGAAAATGCCCATTCTTCATGTTTTTGCCTCCTAGTCACTCCTACGACGTTCTTTCTTCTTCCACTCCTCTCCAATCGTAAAATACCCCTTAAGAGAGTCGTCGGTGACACTCCGGAGTGGGTGCATCTCAAAATCACTCCGAATCACTCTAAATCTCCTGAAATACGACAAAAACAACAAATCGTGAAAAGCATCGCAATATTGTCGAATAAACATGAAAAACACGATTTGAGCGATCTAAATGGCATGCAAACATGCAGAAAAAAGGTGTAAAATACGGAGTGATCAAAATCCCCCAAGCTTACCTCTTACTCGTCCTCGAGGAAGATGAGTAAAAAGCGAACCCGGCGGATAAAGATAAAGAAAACGACAGAAAGGCAGAAAACGGAAAACGAAAAACAAAATAGAAAACGAAGATTGAAGTTGCTAGATCATTTTTCTCAGGACGTGGGTTTTGCTTACTCATTTAGCATGCATCGAATATAAACCACATGTCAAAGACTTTTATTTTGATATCATAGTATAATGGTGCATTTGAAATAGAAAACCCAAGAATATCAATATAGCATGAAAAATGGAATAATTCTAAGATTAACATCGTCTGAAGCATCTAAAGCGATATACAGTATCGTAGATCACACACTTTTCAATTGAATGCTTTCTATAAGGAGTATAAGAGATATCACACGATAGAGTAGTAAGAATAGAAAAGGTGTGGTTTTCAAGAAATGAATGCTAGGCGTAGATTTCTAGATTTCGTAAAACTTTAGCAATCTCACCGAGTATAAGATATTACTTAGCCTAGGTTGTCATGCACCGTCAGGTAGTCACTCTCTCACACATCATTGGATTCTCTCCCCTAAGCTTATCTATAAGCGTGGTGGCATACACAAACAATATTTACATCCCCGTTTCTTATGAAGCTCCAAAAATCAAAGAAAACAAAAATAGAAGCAAAAGAAGGAAGAAAGAGAGAAAGGATATGAGATGGGATCGTTTTCGAACTTCTTTTCTCTTTTCTTCACTTATTCTCAAATCTTTTTCTTTTTCTTTTTCTTTTTTCTCTTTTTCTCTTTTTTTTTCTTTGAATGTTTACACAAATGATCCCAAATCAAAGAGAAGGATATACAAGTATTTTTTTCTTTGGGTTTTGGGGAATTTGGAGCAATGTGATTTAATAACGGGGGATGCCAATAATAGAATTGCTAAGGGGAGATTCACCAATGAATATAAAATAGAGAAATAATGTTCAAGATATGTGGAGAAAGAAATAAATGTATCTCTCAGTTCACTCTATAGGACGTGCATGACAACTTCAGCAGGGTAATATAATCTACTCAGTTTAACCTCAAAAAGTAAACTAATCCAGATTTATCAAAGCTAGCAAACATTCAATCAACCTGAAGTGAAGCATACAAATCATGCAATAAGAAGTGATATGAGAAAAGAAATCAGTACTCTAGATATAAGCATCAATGCGTGAATCTTGGTGTGTTTTCTACGATAGCATACATATGAATCATCAGACATCAGCTAATAATAGAATTTCATCCATTTTCATACAGCAAAAGAGAGTGGGTTACTATTTCTAAATGCAAAGCAGAACATAGCATATGATATCAGAAATAAAAAGCTATGACATGACAAATATAGCATGCATAAAGAGAAAAGCTAACACCACGTCATCATCATCACAGAAAAGTCATCTCTAGCAGGAGATGAAAGAAATAAAGACAAAAGAAAAATAAAAACTATTTACAATGCAGCACACAAAGAAAATAAGAAAAATCGTGATGCATGGTAAAAAAGAAAAAACGTGATGAAAAATGGGTGCAAAAGTGGAAAAACGTGAAAAAAAACCAAAAATAAAAGTGATAAAAGCAAAAAGTGTGAGTACACACTCCCCCAAGCTAAAGTGCACAGTGTCCTCAATGTGCGAAGTGTGGCGCACCGAGAGACGTGTAATGGGTGGGGGGTGGTGATGCATGCATGATAAAAAGAAATAAAAATAACAAAATGAAAAATATGATGTGAATGTGATGCATGCAAGGATAAGAGTGATGCAGATATGTGTGTGTCACCAAAAATACTCTCCCTCGCTCCCGAAAAAGGATATAGAATGATATGATCAAAATGTGGACAAAAATAGTAAGGGGAGGAGGGGGTGGGCTGGGTCACAGTCTGCTGGGTGGGTGGTGGTGGGGGTGGTGGTCGTGGAACAGTCTGATGGGTGGGGGGTGGTCGTGGCAGTCGCTCGAGAATCTGGGTCAGGCAAAAGTGAATGCCGGGAAGTAGCTCGAGGCGGTGCTGCATGGCGGTGATTGTGGAAGACAGAGCCCTAAATCGCCCCTGAGTCCGCTCATCGCCCCCTTAAGAGCACGAACGCTCTGAACTAAGGCGTTAGGGGGTGGTGGTACGGAGGGACGGACAGGTCTAGGCTGAGCAGGTCGGGGCTGTCTGATACGGGCAGTGTAGGTGATCGGGACAGCAGGCATGGGTGGAACGGGGGCTGTGCTCATTAGTGGATGCCCAGCCTCAGTGCGAGGCTGGGACGCAGGCTGGTGTGAGGTGGAAGCAGCAGCAGTGGAAGTGGAAGACAAAATCGGTGACGAGACAGCTAGAGAGGTCAGTGACACAGAAGAAGGGACAGACGTCAAGACACTCTCAGATAGGATAGCTACGGTGGAGACAGAAGGGTCGACCGCTGGGGAGGAAGTGTGGGGTCCAAAAGGTGAAACCCCAGAGGAGATCAAAGTGGATAGGGTCTCCACGACGGAAGCGAAGGAAGACTTGCCGCTCTCAAGTATGGTGGGTGGACGCTCGGGTAGCAGAGAGGTGAGGGGCTCAACCGACAGGGGCACAGCAGTGGGGGGGTGGTGGTAGATGTGGTGGGCGTGGAGGACGGCTCAGCAAGTGTACTCCCGACACCGGCAGAAGTGTGGACAGAGGTGTCGGGAGCGGCAGAAAGTGCAGGCTCAGGCTGAGGGGTCACAGGGTCAACAGGTGTAGGGTGTGCCTGCTCAGCCTCCTCGGCCTCAAGCACGTAGGCGGCGGGGATCAGGAGATCCATCGCCGGAAGCTAGTCCTCGTGTGTTGGTCATATGTGTGTCAGAGCGGGGCTCGGGAGGATCATGTAGTTAGCACCGAAGGGACCGTGCAACCATACCCAGTTCCGCTGGCCGTGGGGACGAAGCATCTTCATCCGGGCCATGACATCTATCGAAAGTGAAGTGGGGCCCGAATGTCGACGCAGGTCGGCCGGTAGGTCCTCGCCGGTCATCAGGGCTAGCAGGGTGATCAGGCCGCCGCAACATATCGGGGAGCAAGCGCCCACCGATACGATGATGCGGTCCAAAAACCAGCTAGCGACGTCAATCTCAACGGCGGGGACCATCGTAACACCATCCCTATCCAGAACTCTGGGGTGATTCATCGCGTAGAGCTTATAGAGCTCAGGCGTCGACATCGTCCCAGGCTCGTACCTCGCTAGAAAGGTGGTCACCATAAGGCGCTGTGCTATGCGGAGGTAGGGGTGGACTATGGCCGAGGCCTTGGCCCTACTAGAGTCAAAGGCCTGTGGTAAACCCGTGATCCTGGCCCAAAAGGCATGGGAATCGAAAGATGGGGGAGGGATATGTGTGAGGGCGTAGGCTCGGTCGGGCACGGGGACTACGGGTCACTGAAAGAATGCTCTAAGCATATCGAGAGTGATCCGACACTCTCGATCCATGAGTCTAAAGGATCATCCCTCATCGGTCCAGGCGATCGAGCTAAGTACCTCGAGTGTCGGACGGACGTAGGTGTCCGCCGACACAGACAGAAAATATCACCAACCCACGTTGTCGTACAACGTAAGAATCCCCTCAAGTACTCCCAGGCGGTCTAGGTCAGCTAAATGGGCAAACCTGGAGGGTACTATGGGGCACTGGGTGATACGCTCAAATCGGACGCGCTTTGCGTCGTCTCTGAACGTAATCCCCAGCGGCCCGACAACGGGAGCCGGTGGTGGCTGTGCGTGAACGGGATCGGCTGGAAGTGACTGCGGGTGAATGGGGTCGGCTGGTAATGGCTGCGTGGGGTGAGGTGGTGAAGGTGGAGGGGAGTCCTCCCTAGCGTGGGAGGGGCCGGGCTCATCCGTCCGCTTCCGCTTGGCGGAAGCTCCCCGAGTGCGTGGCCGTGTACGAGGCGGCATATGTGCCCCGAGTGCTCACCCAACTAATATAAAATGCGGCGTGCTAAAAGATGGAACGAATGTACCTGAACACGACGCGAGAGCAAAACAGTGGGTAGGTGCGAAGACGCCGCCTCCACGAAGCCAATAGCGCGTCCGAGAGCTCCCCTAAGCTCCCCCAAGATAGCATGCGTGTCAAACAATGATATCAGCGTATAAAATTCGAAATACATGGGGAAGATGGGGTATAACAGATAAATAAAGAAATCGATTTTAGTTAGGGGCTCAATGGGTACTCGGATCATCAAAAATAGGGAGAAAATAGGATTTTACACGAAATAGGGGTTACCGGGGCTTGGCCGGCGGCGAGGAGGGTTGCCGGCGGTGGGGAGTGGTCGCCGGAGTGGTCGTCGGTGGTGGCGCGGCGAGCGGTGGTGGCGGAGAGGTGAATCGGGTGAGGGGATGGTGATCGCAGCGGGCGGGAGAGCAACAGACGCGGGTTCGGGCGATTTGGGGGTTTATGTCGCTTCGAATCTCGCGTCGAGCCCGTTCGCATTATATAAGTGAAGTTACTACTCGGCCGAGTGACTATGTCACTCGGCCGAGTGATCGTAACGAAATTTTTTTTAAATTTTCTCCCTCCGCTTACGACTCAGCCGAGTGGCTTTGCCACCCTCGACCGAGTGGAAAAAGTCCATTCGGCCGAGTGGCACAAGCTACTCGGCAGACACTTGCCCTAGGGGGTATCAGTTTCACTCGGCCGAGTGAAGAAATTTACTCGGCCGAGTGGCATTTTATACTGAAATCACAAAAAAGACAGAGAGTTGGGTGCAACAGACTTCCCTCGTTGGTGCGCCACTCGGGCGGACGGCTTTCTTTGCTCGGCCGAGTGACTATGGTACTCGGCCGAGTGAGGCTCTGTTTTCTGCTTTAGTGCTCCGTTTTGGCTCTACTCTCTGTTTTTCTTCCTCCAGTTGGTTTCTTCCTCCTCCTAAGCCTCGAGCGCATTCCTGGAGCGCTCTTCTTCGCCTCGGTCATCCTCAATATAGTAGATATCCTTTTCTCCTCCTCCTGTCAAAGAAAATAGGACCCGTTGTCACAATTTTTCGGGCAAACGACTCAAAAATACTAATAAAGTCTAAAACAAAAATAAAAACTAAAATAGAAAAAATACGATAACCGTCGGGTTGCCTCCCGACAAGCGCTCGTTTAAGGTCTTGTGCTCGACCCCTTTAAATTTTCAATTTAGCGCGGGATGTTGGGTGCATATGAGATGCACCCGTCGAATTTGCCAGGAAGACCGCTCGGATTTGGATCATGGTGGTGTGTGGTCTTCCTCGGTGCCCCTTCGTCATGGGCAATGTTGGGGGGTGGCTCCCCCAAGCTAGAGCTTGTTCTGGTCTTCGACTTTGCCGGTGACACCGATCGTCGTATCGGCGGAGCTTTCTTCGGAGGCCTCAACTTCGAGAGCTTGCAGAGCTCCCGTATTCTTGCGACATCAGCGTCGCCATCATCAATCGCCATGGAGATATCGGGGGAGTGCTCCATCTTCTCTTCCTCGGCCAAATCTAGGCCTTCTTCGAAGCTATCTTCGTGGGGTGTGCCGATGGAGTGGGGGATCGCCTCTTCAATGACCTCATCAAGGAGGTATGAAAGGTCATCCGGCCGTCCTTTGAGTAGATATATTCTATTTACCTCACCCATAGGGACTCCTTCGGAATAATGCTTTAGTCGTTGCCCATTCACCTTAAAAGCGGCTCCGTCTTTTCCTTCCAATTCAAATGCTCCTCCCGGTTGTATTCGCTTGATGGTGAAAGGCCCGGACCACCGTGACCTCAGCTTCCCAGGGAATAGTCGGAGTCGGGAATTATATAGCAAGACTTTGTCTCCGACCTTGAAGTCCGTGACAGTTATGCGTGCGTCGTGGAGAATCTTGGTCCTTTCTTTGTAAATTCTTGAGCTCTCGTAGGCATCTCTTCTAATTTCGTCAAGCTCGTTGATGTCCAAGAGTCGCCTCACCGCCGCACTCTTATAATCATAATTGAGGGTCTTGATGGCCCAATACGCGCGGTGCTCCAACTCTACCGGTAGGTGACAAGCTTTTCCATAAACAAGTCGGAACGGTGTGGTGCCAATCGGAGTGCGAAAGGCCGTGTGATATGCCCATAGAGCATCGTTTAACTTCATGGACCAATCTTTTCTAGATCGATCTACGGTTTTTTCAAGAATTTGCTTGATTTCTCTATTTGAAACCTCCACTTGTCCGCTCGTTTGAGGGTGGTAGGCCATGCCAATCCTATGGTTTACCCCGCACTTCTTCAACATGGCTTCAAATTTGTTTTCTATAAAGTGACTTCCCCCGTTGCTTATCAAAGTACGGGGCACCCCAAAGCGCGTGAAAATATTCTGCTTGAAAAACTTGGAGACAACCCTCGCATCATTGGTGGGGGTGGTGATGGCTTCTACCCATTTGGAGACGTAGTCCACGGCCAATAAGATATACTTATTTCCCTTGCTTGACGAAAATGGTCCCATGAAGTCCACTCCCTAACAATCAAAGAGCTCGATCTCTAGAATGGGCGTCATTGGCATCTCATTTCGTCTGGAAATATTCCCGGTCCGTTGGCATCTATCGCACGCCTTGACGAAGTCGTGCATGTCTCTGAACATGGTTGGCCAAAAGAATCCACTCTGCAATATCTTAGCGGTAGTCTTAGAAGCGGCGTTATGTCCCCCGCATGGCATACCATGGCAATGCAAGATGATGGAGGTGGCCTCCTCCTTAGAAATACATCTCTGGATTACCCCATCCTTGCATATCTTAAAGAGATACGGATCTTCCAAGAAATAGCTACGGACCTCATGCATAAATCTCCTCTTTTGCTGTGTGGGCATCCCGCATGGTTTAATCCCACAAGCCAAGTAATTGACATAGTCCGCATACCAAGGAACTTCCCCGGGCCTCATGGCGTATAGCCTCTCATCAACAAAGGAGTCATCGATGGGCAAGCTTTCGTCCTCCTTGTCGCGAATAAGCCTAGATAAATGATCCGCCACAACGTTGTCCGTACCCTTCTTATCTCTGATTTCCAAGTCAAACTCTTGCAATATAAGTATCCACCGTATCAACCTAGGTTTGGTTTCTTTCTTGTTTAGGAGATACTTCAATGCCGCATGGTCGGTGTGGACAATCACCTTGGATCCAAGGAGATATGAGCGGAACTTTTCAATGGAATACACGACCGCTAGAAGCTCTTTCTCCGTAGTTGTGTAATTTTTTTGCGCGTCATCCAACGTTTTTCTTGCATAGAATATTGCATGAAGCTTTCTATCTTTCCTTTGCCCCAATACCGCACCAATGGCTTGGTCACTTGCATCACACATGAGCTCAAAGGGAAGGCTCCAATCCGGTGGTTGTATGATGGGTGCAGAAATTAGTGCTTCCTTCAATGTATTGAACGCCCGCAAACATTCTCCTGAAAAAACAAATGGAGCATCTTTAGCTAGCAAGGAGGTAAGGGGCCGGGCAATCAAGGCGAAATCCTTGATGAAGCAGCGGTAAAACCCCGCATGACCAAGAAAACCCCTAATACCCTTAACATTAATAGGAGGAGGGAGTTTCTCGATTACCTCAATCTTTGCCTTATCAACCTTAATCCCTCTCGAGGAGACAAGGTGCCCAAGCACTATCCCTTCCGTGACCATGAAGTGACACTTCTCCCAATTAAGAGTAAGATTATTTTGTTGACATCTTTTAAGAACTTTGGTAAGATTAGCCAAACAAGAATCAAACTCACTTCCATAAACTGAGAAATCATCCATGAAAACTTCCATAATATTTTCAATATAGTCGGAAAAGATGGAGGTCATGCACCTCTGAAAGGTTGTAACGCCCCGCTTCCCAAAAGACACCGGAAGCAAGGGCGTTACGCGGTCCGCTTGAACTGGAGCGGTGAAGCTCGAGTTCAATAAGCGTCTGTGATAAAAACACAGAAAAGGGTCCTTGCATTTGCGTATCAGAACAACCAGAAAACATTTCATTAAATTAAATGGGCACTTCTAGAATTGTTCGTACAGAAAATAAAACAACAGGGCCTCAGCATGGCCAAAGGAAACTACAACCAAACACTAATCCTACTACAAGGAACTAAACTAAAACTCAAGCAATGACGGAAAAGAGACTCTAGTCTTCTGCAGAAAACGTCTCGACGTCTTCGATAACTCTGGCTCTCCAAGTCAGGTGGTACTCAAGCTCTGAACCTGACATACATCCACAAACATGAATGTATGTCAGCTAGGGGTCTGCAAGAAAGAGTTAGCATCCCAAGGCGAAGTATATAACAAGTATATGAAATTTAGAAGCATTTAATATTTTGAATGAAACGACTGCATCAATTTAACAATTTAGCAATTTCGGAGCAGAAAGAAACGATCCTAGCATGCAGTTCTAGTCGATGGCAAGTTCAAAATTAGATTCTCTGAGTTTGTTAGCATTTCAATATTCACGAAGACCAAGTTAGCGTTACAATGACCATGTCAAGAATTCACATCTAATCTAGGGTTCTCGCCTTTAGGTCGTGATGAGAAGGTCGTTCCTCTCACGGGGGTTACCGTGATTGACACTAACCCACCGTGTCGGGTGGTGCTCTTGAGGAGAGTACCTTTCATACGCCCAGTGGCCGCTCAACCCTAACCCCACCCAAAAGTTTTGCCGGAACACGAGCCAGCCTAGTCGATTCACACGACATCACGAAAGTCACGAATTCGCCTTCGAGGCGCACGATTTCACGATGTCCATATTGTTAATCATGTCAAGACTCACTGAATTTCATTGTTGACAATATTAAAGTTTTATGGTGACAGTTCTGCAAAGCAGAAACGGGTCGAACGACCGGTTCCGTAATTTCAAATAATGACGATTTTGTCCTTTTTGTTCAACTTGCTACAGAAACAATTTTTTTCTCTAGTTGTTTAAATTGGGGATATATCGTATGATATACCGTTGGATCCCAATTTTCGTCCTTGTCATTATGGTGTCAGTTTTGTACGTCATTTCACTTCTAAATTTTGAGTTACACAGCAAAACAGGAAGGCGGCGTAAACGTGCCGAAACTTCTAAAAATCATAACAAATTATATACTTGCCTGTTTTCGACGTTCTTGGTGTCATTGGGATCGTACAGAAGGCACAGATGTTTTCTTTGCTCTTCGCATCCTTCCTCTCGGATCATGCAGGGAAACGATCAGGGGAGTTCGGCTCAGCTTCGTGGCGACGAACTGCTGGCGTCAGAAGAGATCGGACGGCACTTGTTGTGCATCGCCGCTTGGGAGCAGCTGGGCGTCGGGAAGTCGCTGTCGCCGTTCGGGGGAGTAGGTAACCGCTGCGGCGCACGGCTACGCGGAGGGGAGATCTGTGCGGCGTCGGGGATCCCTTGTTGGTGGCCGCGAGTTCATGAAGAGAGGAGATCTGCGTGTGTAGGGCAGGAAACAAGGGGCTTCTGCATTGCCTCGCGAGCGTGGGGAGGAGTGGAGGCTGGGCGTGCGAAGTTGGAGGGTCGAGTTGCGTGGAGAAGAAGAGGCTGGCGACGGCGTTGCGTGCATGGTTGATGGGTTTGGGTTGAGGGCGGCTGTATATAGACCTAGGTTAAAAGGAGTAGGGCTCTGGTTTATTAAATAGGGAGAGCTGCGGCTGTGGAGAGTTTTGGTTAGGGTTTAAAATATGTAGGGGGTTGTGCGTGTGCAGTGGCTAAGGTGATAGCCTGGGTTTAAAACTTAGGCCCATGCAAAAAAATAAAATAAGGATATAGGTGATAAAGGGGGGGGTCAGCTGTGTAGTGTAAAATGAGGTAGAGCTAGGGTTTTGTATAATATATATGTGTAAGCCGTGGGTTGTTGTGGGAGTAGGTTAGGTTCGGTTGCTGGCTGATATAGGTTAGAGTTAGGGTGCAGGCTAAATTACTAGGGTTTTATAAAAGAAGCTAGGGTTGAAAAAGACATAGGCTGTGAGTTGTGACAGTGTATGGGTTTACTAGGGTTGATAGGGTGTGCTAAGGTGTGGGGCTGCTCTTTGCGTGGAGGCACAATGATAGGATGTGGCTGCCCTTAGACCTAGGGTTTTATATAATAAGGGTAGGGTGGTGCTAGCCTAGGTTAAAATTGAATAGGAGGTAGGCTGCTGTAAGAACCCATAGTCTAGGGTCTTATTTATATAGTTAGGGTTTATAAAAAGGAAATAATAAGAAGAATAACCCCTACCCTTACCTGATGTGTGAGCTGTGAAGTTTTAGACTTAGGCCTAGGTTTTATTGGTTGTAGGTTCTAGGCTTAGGTTATTATTAAATAAGAACATATGTGATGTAGGGGGGGTTGTAAGCTCGGGCACAGAAAAAAAAATAATAATAACAATTAGAACAAATAATAACTAACTAAGTACCGTAAGAATAATAATGATGATGATGATGATGAAAGTATAGGGTTTAGGCTAAATAAGGAGATGCTATAAGGAAATTAGTAATAATAATAATAATAATAATAATAATAATAATAATAATAATAATAATAATAATAATAGCACCATAGAAACAAATAACTAAGTGTCACACTCAAATAATAAGAACATTAGTAATAATAATAATAATAATAACGATAATAATAACAGATAACAATAATAATAATAAATAATAAGAAATTAACTTGTATCATAAAACAATAATAGAAATATTCAACATGGATAGGTTGACACGTGCACCGAGGCAGATACGCTGATACGGTCACAGGCGAAAAATAAGTCAGTAGAGAAATACAGATAATATCGAAAGACCGGTCGTTACATCCTACCCACCTTAAGAACGATTCCGTCCTCGGAATCTTATCGGCGAGTGTATCGCGAAACATAAGGGTAACGCTCGTATCTCCTCTTCTAATGCATACACACCATAAGTAAACATCACACCATACTCAGCTAATACTAAAACCAATACCAATAGTATTACCGTGGATAATACTAATCAACGTCCATGCTATTAATAGTAGCAATACACATACACATAGTACTAACTACGTATTAACATACACGTTCAATACAATACCATCCAATATCATACTCGGGCGAATAGTGGCACACGACCACATCGATATTCTAGATGTAAGTGTCCCATCACCCAACACACTCGCATTATTACTAACACACAAAGTAATACCACACATCTTATACACTCATCGTCTATACTGATATAGTACCACACGTCACATAAACATACCACTAATGAAAAATACAAGCATTCTTAGTCTATTAACACTTCAATCGTACAATCACTTTTACACATCGTACATTACCATATACACATTATATTATATATCACTATACGTATATACATGCACGTAATACCTCGCACCAAACACAGATTTATATAAGCCTCACTCGTAGCACTAGGGTCAACGTAATCTACCCACCTTAAGATCAAGTCCGTCCTCAAACTTCCTTAAATAGGCCGATATAGGGGTGAGCGGACTTAAACACTAAGGTCATCCTATCCCAGTCATACATACATTATAATGAAACAATATACATCTATTATTCTTATACTTACTCACATATCACACACTTTCAAATAAATATACATACGTTCATTTTACATGTATATACATACTTACACTACTACACTCCAATCTCGTACCTATATAGGACATATATACACACACCGGTATACACAACCATGGTAGCTTACATAGGGCTAGTATAACATTACATACATCCATATATGTAGTCACAAACATACGACTATAAATACTTCCTGCTATACATATGCTCATACATCATCCCGTAGGGGTAATTAAATAATCCTACTATATATAAAACACACAGCTTGTTCATACAATATATATTTACATACACACCTATAACTAACCACATACATATATACGCACGAGTACACGCCAGACATTCTAACATATAAATCACACAATAAATCTGCACACATAACTATACGTACACCTATTATCATTATACTTAACATGTACATCACGGTACTAGTATACAATTACAACCATTAACAAGTACGGCTAAGATACATATACGCATAGTAACTAACCAATACTAAATTTAATACGCTCAGATATTCCTATATTGATATAGCCAATCACTGGCCTAAGTAGAAATATAACGGTTACTACTATATACTCGACCATATACATACATATCACAAATTACCGTACACTCACATACAACACAATAGATAATCACACTATACCAACATATTAAGGGTAAACACACTTATGCATGGGTGGTATATAGAGATTCGAACACACGGTTCCAAATTCAAATTCTATTTACATGCACCACAACACCACCATCAAACTAATGGTCCCACTATACTTAAACTAAAGCTGACACAAACAGGGATAAGCATTAATGTGATATCTAAGCAATAGGGTAGGATTCAGAGTTGAATGAGGCAACGAGTTAATGTTGTGATGGGCGGTTTCGAATGTGGCATGAATAAGAGGTTAGTTGGTTGATGACATAAGATATTTATGGACAATCAAATAATTAAGGAGGAAAGGATATGTCCAGCAACAATAGTATCATTATAACTTACGTAAGGTAGCGAGTATACGGTAGAAGTCAAAATGTGAAATATGATCAGTCAAATGACTGGTGAAGAGTAATATGGACATTGTGTTGTAATGATTGTTTTGTAAATGGAAATAGATTTGTAAAAAGAAAATTTTTCTTTTCTTAAAATATATGAAGACAATGATTATAAAACTGACACACAGGATTTTGAAGTTCTATTTAACTTATGAAAGTATTTTAAAAGTATATAGGAATGACTGTTTTTGAAATATGTTGGTAAGATGATATTCTGAACTAGCAAAATAGAAATAAAGGTTTTTTTTCTTAAAGGAAGTTCATTACATGAGGAAAATAGAGTGGCTATACAAGGTTATGCGTAATAGAAGTGCGGAGGATGTATGTTGGAAAATTGCTGTAAGATGGTAACTAAAGATCGTGTCGGAAAAGTTTCATAATCAAGGTTGGGTTTAAGTGGACCAAGGTGTAGAAAATCTAAGTGAAATTTTCAAAAGAATTTTAAACTTAGCGAAGAATTCAAATAATGAAATATCGGAAACACTTTCGGAAGTCCATGGATCTGCAATGGGGAGGTTCAAGGTTAAAGATGGCGGATCTGAAGAGTTTATGTGAATCGAGGACAGGGATCAGGTTCGACGATTGAAACATAAGTACGATTAAGAAGTACTCCGTGAATACGCTACGATGGCTTTCTACGATCATTAACACGGAAGTGTAGTGATCGGAAAAGTAAAATCGGGGGAAAATAATCATTGATCGACTAAGGTTTAGCACTAAGGTTCGTCAAAGAACTAGACTGCGGTAGGGAAGCCGAGGTGAGGGTTCATAGAGGATCAAGATCGGAATCTTATGAATCTGGGATGTCTTACGTCCCGAAGTCTACTCATGCAGAGTCTCAGGTTCGACTTGTATGGTGACTATCGCTACGTTCGGTTGGGCCCTAGGTTCGATAAATCTAAGCGATCGACTAATGAATTCAAAAGGGTCTAATAAAGTCAGAGTTGGATGATCAATCGACAGGGTGACTCCTAAGATGATAATACGAAGTTGTGGCAAAGGTGTCTAACTAATGAGCACGTGCATCTAACTAACTCTTCCTATCATCCTGACATTGGCTTCCTATCATGCTGAGACAGGGCATTCGAGTAATTTCACGTACGAACTAATTCTGGACGTTTTGGCTAATGAAAAGTGTTCTCATTGTTCTGAATTTCGCAGTTGCATGACCTGCATGGGCCACCACTAAAACTTATAACGCCCCGCTTCCCAAAAGACACCGGAAGCAAGGGCGTTACGCGGTCCGCTTGAACTGGAGCGGTGAAGCTCGAGTTCAATAAGCGTCTGTGATAAAAACACAGAAAAGGGTCCTTGCATTTGCGTATCAGAACAACCAGAAAACATTTCATTAAATTAAATGGGCACTTCTAGAATTGTTCGTACAGAAAATAAAACAACAGGGCCTCAGCATGGCCAAAGGAAACTACAACCAAACACTAATCCTACTACAAGGAACTAAACTAAAACTCAAGCAATGACGGAAAAAGAGACTCTAGTCTTCTGCAGAAAACGTCTCGACGTCTTCGACAACTCTGGCTCTCCAAGTCAGGTGGTACTCAAGCTCTGAACCTGACATACATCCACAAACATGAATGTATGTCAGCTAGGAGTCTGCAAGAAAGAGTTAGCATCCCAAGGCGAAGTATATAACAAGTATATGAAATTTAGAAGCATTTAATATTTTGAATGAAACGACTGCATCAATTTAACAATTTAGCAATTTCGGAGCAGAAAGAAACAATCCTAGCATGCAGTTCTAGTCGATGGCAAGTTCAAAATTAGATTCTCTGAGTTTGTTAGCATTTCAATATTCACGAAGACCAAGTTAGCGTTACAATGACCATGTCAAGAATTCACATCTAATCTAGGGTTCTCGCCTTTAGGTCGTGATGAGAAGGGCGTTCCTCTCACGAGGGCTTACCGTGATTGACACTAACCCACCGCGTCGGGTGGTGCTCTTGAGGAGAGTACCTTTCATACGCCCAGTGGCCGCTCAACCCTAACTCCACCCAAAAGTTTTGCCGGAACACGAGCCAGCCTAGTCGACTCACACGACATCACGAAAGTCACGAATTCGCCTTCGAGGCGCACGATTTCACGATGTCCATATTGTTAATCATGTCAAGACTCACTGAATTTCATTGTTGACAATATTAAAGTTTTATGGTGACAGTTCTGCAAAGCGGAAATGGGTCGAACGACCGGTTCCGTAATTTCAAATAATGACGATTTTGTCCTTTTTGTTCAACTTGCTACAGAAACAATTTTTTTCTCTAGTTGTTTAAATTGGGGATATATCGTATGATATACCGTTGGATCCCAATTTTCGTCCTTGTCATTATGGTGTCAGTTTTGTACGTCATTTCACTTCTAAATTTTGAGTTACACAGCAAAACAGGAAGGCGGCGTAAACGTGCCGAAACTTCTAAAAACCATAACAAATTATATACTTGCCTGTTTTCAACGTTCTTGTTGTCGTTGGGATCGTACAGAAGGCACAGATGTTTTCTTTGATCTTCGCGTCCTTCCTCTCGGATCTTGCAGGGAAGCGATCAGGGGAGTTCGGCTCGGCTTCGTGGCGACGAACTGCTGGCGTCAGAAGAGATCGGACGGCACTTGCTGTGCATCGGCGCTTGGGAGCAGCTGGGCGTCGGGAAGTCGCTGTCGCCGTTTGGGGGAGTAGGTAACCGCTGCGGCGCACGGCTACGCGGAGGGGAGATCTGTGCGGCGTCGGGGATCCCTTGCTGGTGGCCGCGAGTTCATGAAGAGAGGAGATCTGCGTGTGTAGGGCAGGAAACAAGGGGCTTCGGCATTGCCTCGCGAGCGTGGGGAGGAGTGGAGGCTGGGCGTGCGAAGTTGGTGGGTCGAGTTGCGTGGAGAAGAAGAGGCTGGCGGCGGCGTTGCGTGCGTGGTTGATGGGTTTGGGTTGAGGGCGGCTGTATATAGACCTAGGTTAAAAGGAGTAGGGCTCTGGTTTATTAAATAGGGAGAGCTGCGGCTGTGGAGAGTTTTGGTTAGGGTTTAAAATATGTAGGGGGTTGTGCGTGTGCAGTGGCTAAGGTGATAGCCTGGGTTTAAAACTTAGGCCCATGCAAAAAAATAAAATAAGGATATTGGTGATAAAGGGGGGGTCAGCTGTGTAGTGTAAAATGAGGTAGAGCTAGGGTTTTGTATAATATATAGGTGTAAGCCGTGGGTTGTTGTGGGAGTAGGTTAGGTTCGGTTGCTGGCTGATATAGGTTAGAGTTAGGGTGCAGGCTAAATTACTAGGGTTTTATAAAAGAAGCTAGGGTTGAAAAAGACATAGGCTGTGAGTTGTGACAGTGTATGGGTTTACTTGGGTTGATAGGGTGTGCTAAGGTGTGGGGCTGCTCTTTGCGTGGAGGAACAATGACAGGATGCGGCTGTCCTTAGACCTAGGGTTTTATATAATAAGGGTAGGGTGGTGCTAGCCTAGGTTAAAATTGAATAGGAGGTAGGCTGCTGTAAGAACCCATAGTCTAGGGTCTTATTTATATAGTTAGGGTTTATAAAAAGGAAATAATAAGAAGAATAACCCCTACCCTTACCTGATGCGTGAGCTGTGAAGTTTTAGACTTAGGCCTAGGTTTTATTGGTTGTAGGTTCTAGGCTTAGGTTATTATTAAATAAGAACATATGTGATGTAGGGGGGGTTGTAAGCTTGGTCACAGAAAAAAATAATAATAATAACAATTAGAACAAATAATAACTAACTAAGTACCATAAGAATAATAATAATGATGATGATGATGAAAGTATAGGGTTTAGGCTAAATAAGGAGATGCTATAAGGAAATTAGTAATAATAATAATAATAATAATAGCACCATAGAAACAAATAACTAAGTGTCACACTCAAATAATAAGAACATTAGTAATAATAATAATAATAACGATAATAATAACAGATAACAATAATAATAATAAATAATAAGAAATTAACTTGTATCATAAAACAATAATAGAAATATTCAACATGGATAGGTTGACACGTGCACCGAGGCAGATACGCTGATACGGTCACGGGCGAAAAATAAGTCAGTAGAGAAATACAGATTAAATCGAAAGACCGGTCGTTACAAAGGTGGCGGGTGCATTACAAAGACCAAAGGGCATTCTACGGTAGGTGTAAGTGCCATAAGGACAAGTAAATGTGGTCTTTTCTTGGTCGTCTTCATGCAAAGGGATTTGAAAAAACCCCGAATACCCATCCAAGTAACAAAAGTATTTATGTTTAGCAAGCCGTTCAAGCATTTGATCTATGAAGGGTAGTGGGTAATGGTCTTTTCAGGTGGCTTTATTTAGTTTTCGATAATCAATGCACATCCGCCATCCCGTGACAGTGCGTGTAGAAATGGGCTCCCCTTTTTCATTTTTTATAACGGTCATTCCCCCTTTCTTGGGGACGATGTGAACGGGGCTAACCCATCTACTGTCAGAGATAGGATAGATAATTCCGGCCTCAAGCAATTTTAGGATTTCCTTTTTGACTACCTCTTTCATATTCGGGTTCAACCGCCTTTGAGGCTCAATAGAAGTGGCTTCGGTGTTTTCCAAGTGGATACTATGCGTGCATAGCCTAGGGCTTATTCCCTTAAGATCAGAGATAGTGTAGCCAAGGACATCCTTGTGATCCCTAAGGACTTCTAATAGTTTTTCAAGTTGATCTTGGCCAAGGTGGGCATTAACTATCACCGGGAAGGTCAATTTACTACCCAAGAAAGCATACCTCAGATTCGGCGGTAATTGTTTAAGCTCTACCTCAAAGGGTGACGTACCCTCTGCTTCGTCATCTTGTGTGAGTTTGGCTTCTTCTTCAACTTCTGAGTTTAGCTCACTCTCGAGTGGAGGCTCAGATTCACTTCCTAGTGAGGACGGTGCATCGGAATAGACGCTCTCCGATTCTGCACTCGCATCGATAGGACCACCCCCTTGCTCTGGTTCATTCCTGAAATCGAGAAATAGTTCAGCAGATTCATAATTGCAAGAGTGGGGGTTGTAGAGTGTAACTCCCTGAATGTCGGTTTGCTCGAAGTATCCCTCGGGAGTGTAGTACTCTTCGACGCATGTTCTATCGCCTTCGAAATATAGCTTATCGTCCCTCACATCAACCTGATATCGCCCCCAATAGTCCCGTCCGGGGAGATTTGATCCATCACAAAGCTAGCAAACAATTGTTCGACGGGATCCTCGATATTAATAGCAAAAGCTCCGGTAGCATGGACCTCATCAATTAGTTTCCTTAAGGAGCTCCGCAAAAGTTTCATCATCTCCCTGGTCAGACTCGGTCATTGGAATTGCATCCCCCATTTTACCTGTTAAGATCTTTTGGAAAATTTTGGGAGAGCTTGCAAAATAGGGCTGTAAACAGAGTTAGAAAAGAATGAAGAAATAAATAAATAAATTGAAGAAAAATAACCGGGTGATCCAAATCGAACTCCGTCAAGATAGCCTCCCCGACAACGGCGCCAAAAACTTGATCGTGCCCCGGATACACGTCCCGGAGCGGCGACACTGTAGTCTTACCGCAAGCGCACGGTGTAGCGGTGAGCGGGTATCAAACACAGGGAGGCCTAATAACAATGTCTTCTTCAATCACCTGGCTATAGGAAAAGTCGAGGAATGTTCGCAGAAACGCGATCACAATCGTTCAAATGTATAAAAGGAATAACAAATTAATAAAGATGCCTAGGGATAGGGAATCCCCGCTACTTGCCGTATCTCATCATCGTGATTCGTATGTTTCACAATTGCTAGACTTGAAATTCGGGTGAACTAGTTGCAACTAAATGTAGAACCAAGCTCACGCTCTCTCGCTATTGTCGGTCTATAGCGAACCTAGGGTAGGGTCCAATCTCTTGCAAACCCTAACCTAGGCTAACTAGCGTGAAGAACAACATCATCGTTCAATCGTATCTCGAGCCCACTCTCGTGCAAACTCGAGCCACGACCTAGGTTGGGATAGTTCCTACCCATCCAATCTATTGCAAACAGGTATTGGTATAGAATTACAATCGAAAACCCTAGTTTCGGTCCGATCTCTTGCAAACCGATTCCGGAGAAATCCAATTGCAACCCAATTTGAATTTCTAGGGCTTCCTATCGAGTTGGGATCCAATCTCTTGCAAATCCCAATCGGTATGAATCCCTAGCTATTCGTATTAAATCAATCACAAACTAACCCTAATCAATCCTAGCAATTATTTCACCAATTCATCACAAATTTTAAATTGGGCTCGTAGGGTTCATCCCTACGCCCTAAGACGATGAAACTACTCACAATTCATAATCAAATCCAATAGAAATTCACAAGTAAAATGAATGGAATTCATAGCTATATTCAATAAATCAATAAAAATGGAGTTTTTGAGGGAGAGAGAGACAAACCAATGAAGAACAAGTTAGCATCCAACAAAATATCACTTTTCTCTCCTCCCTAAAAGCTAAATCTAATTCCTAAAAAGTAAATCAAAAAGGGGCTGCAAAAGTTCTGAAAAGCTCCCTAAATTAGGTTAAAAACTGGGGTTAAATACCCCCCAAAATCGCCCAAAAAATCCTGACGAAAATGCCCCTGTGCAGCCTCAAAATCGCAGTTTACGCTACTGGCAGCGCGGCTCACTCGACCGAGTGACAAATGTCACTCGGCCGAGTGAGTGACCCTGACGGATTCCAGAGAGTTGGGGGTCTTGGGGGTCGTCTCCTCGGCAGTCACTCGGCCGAGTGACTTTTCTTCACTCGGCCGATGGGCGTTCTTCACTAGGGCGGACGGTCGTTCGGCACTCGGCCGAGTCGGTCTTTGGGGCTGACTGACGGATTCCAGAGAGTTCAACATTTTTGATGTCGTCGTCTTGGCTCCACTCTGGCGAGGGATGACTCGGTGCTCGGCCGAGTGGTATGTGTTGAATATTGGACTCCCCGGATTTGGTTTTGATGATGAGCAAACATAAATAATCCATGAACTAACAATTTGTGAGCGCAGTATTGGAGATCGTCGCCAAATTCACGAGAACATTCAAAGCGACATCTCAACACTTCCCAAAACTCGTATTCATGCCTAAAGCTTCGTTGAAGCTCTTGCGCCGTTTTGGAAGTTATGAAGAATCAATCGAAGCTCTCGAAGACCGTTTATTAAGGTTTTATTTATAGTCTTTTTAGCTTCGATATATAGAATGTTAAGCATTGAGTATATCTTACCATTCTAACTTCATAACGCTCATATCGTAGCTCTAGGATCTTAGTACAAGTTCATTCTAACTTCCTCGATGCGTCGCGCTTCGATTCGGACTTGTTTGTGCATGTTAGTTGGTACAAGAAGAAGTACTGACCGACTAGATGGTGATCTAGTCGGTCGGAAACTCTTCTTGGACCGACTAGTTTGATTCCTTAATTTCTTGGACTTTACTGTTTACAGTTAGTCGGTCTACGTTGACTCACCGACCGACTAGTTTGTGAACTAGTCGGTCAGTGATGCTTCTTTGACCGACTAGTTGTGACTTACTGTTCATGCTAAATTTCTCCTAAGCTACTGTTTATCGTTAGTCGGTCTAAGAACGCTTGGTGACCGACTAGTTGACAATCTAGTCGGTCAACTTTTGTTCTTGGACCGACTAAGTCAACTTGTGTTCAGACTATTTCATTTTGCCTCTTAGTCGGTCTACGTTCACTGACTGACCGACTAGTTGTGAAACTAGTCGGTCAGAAAGTCTTCTTGGACCGACTAGATTTCTAGGTCTGAAATTCTCTTTCTTCTCAATTCCTCTCTTAGTCGGTCCATGCTGTTTGACTGACCGACTAGTTGATGAACTAGTCGGTCAGTGATTGTTCTTTAACCGACTAATTCTCCCAGATTTCTATCCGTTGGAGAATGACCTAAGTTGTTTTTATGGGACCCTATAAATACGAACCTAGGTCATTTCTATCTAGGTTAGAGCTTCCATTCAGAGATTCATTGAGATCAAAAGAGATAGCTATTCTCACTCAAATCAAAAGCTCTCTTCCTCACAAGAAACCCATTCTCTCTCATTTCTAGATCTAGAATCCATCTAGAGAGAAGCTTGTTCTTGGTGAGCTCTTCAAGCTATAGCTTGATCCAAGTCTCCAAATCATCCCTAGGCACCGATTGCTGGTCATTTCCTTGGTGCTAGGTCTTGGTGACTTCATCTTCCTCAAATCCTTCATTTCACCTATTGGGTAAGAAAAACTCAAGGTATAGGATTTTGTGGTAAGTTTGCTTATTTCAATATAACTCATTTATATTGCTTGTTGATTCTCTCGGTTGTGAGAGAAGGTTGTGATCCCAGGTTGTGGGATTCACTATTGCCGTTGTTGTATGATTTGATCTTGTGAAGGTTTTTCACAAGATATTCATAGTGGAAATCTTGAGTTAGGGTTTCTAACTCAAGTATCCGGAGGGGATCCAGGTGGTTGGGACGTAGGATCACCGGGAACAAGTCGGTGAGACTTGGGTGGATCCGAACCCATTAACATCATTTGTTTGCTTTGTTAATTTTGTTGTTGTCATTCAATTTAAGCTTCCGCAAATTGATTTGGTAGTTGTTTGCAATTTAATTTGGAATTATACTCCTTATTATTTTAAAGTACTATTCACCCCCCCCCCCCTCTAGTACTTGTGCAGTAGCTTGTAGGGCATTACATTTGGTATCGGAGCCAGATACTTAGCTATGTCTGCCAACGACAACAAGACCGTGCGTCCACCTTCCAACTATGACACCTTCAGGAACCGAGAAGGAGCACCTTCGGTGATGGAAGGACATTCCTCTACGAGGCCTCCATTCTTCAACGGTACCAACTACGAGTACTGGAAATGCCGGATGGAAACCTTCCTCCGGAGTGCATCCTTATGGAGGACTACAATGAAGGAATACATTGAGCCCAAAGAAGAAGACTTTGAGAAATGGACTACCGCGGAGGTCGCCGCGGAGGTAAGCAATGCCAAGGCAATGAACGCCTTGCAATGCGCATTGGAGCCCGAGGACTTCAATAAGATATGAACATGTAAGAGTGCATATCATATTTGGAACTCCCTCCTCATTCTTCATGAAGGGACGAGTAGGGTAAGAGACTCTAAACTCGTAGTCGTAAACAAAGATTACGAAATGTTTCATATGCAACAGGGCGAGAAGATGAAAGAATATTACGCTCGCTTTGTTGACATAATAAACGAGTTAGAGGCCCTCGGCAAGTCCTACACTCAAAAGGAGAAGTGCTCAAAGCTTATTGAAGGACTTCCCTCTTCTTGGGAAAAACGTACCTTCGCCATCGAGGAAGGTAATGACATGAACAAATATACCGTAGTTCAACTAATGGGTACTTTGATGCCATACGAGGTACGCAAAGATAGCAAGGTGAAGTTACAAGAAAAGATGAAGTCCTATTTGAACCAAGACGCGCCTAAGAAAAAGGCGATTGCATTCAAGGCGGCTTCATCCACCTCTACCGATGATGAGGACTCGGAAGAAGAAATGGACATGGAATCCATTGCACTCATGGCAAAGAAGTTCAATCGCTTCTTCTGAAAGGGTAACTTCAAACAAAAATCTAAATTTACTTCTACTAACGCCTCTCCACCTTTGTGCTTTAAATGCAATAAGCCAGGACACATCAAAGCGGATTGTCCTCAAAACAAGCAAAAGGAGAAGTGGAAGGCGTCGAAGTTTGACAAGTCAAAGAAGTACAAAAAGGGGTACAAAAAGGGACTTGTCGGAGCAACATTCACCGACTCCGAGGATTCCTCAAGCGGAGAGTCGGACGATGAGAAAGTGGAGCAAGCGCACATGTGCTTCATGGCAAGAGAGGAGCATGATCAAGGATCTTCCTCCTCCGATGATAGCGACGACGAAGGCGATGAGGTAACTATGGATGATCTTAGGGATGCTAACTCTCATTTATGGTCTAAATACACTAAATTAGTAAATCGATATACTTAAGTAAAAGATGACCTAGCTAGCATTCAAACCTCGCCTAAGACTATCATCACCAACAACGACACCGTTGTTGAAGAGTTAAGAAATGAGATTGTTAATCTCAAATCTAAACTTGAACATGTTAGCATCGATGATCCGGAAGAACATAGGATAGCGGATTTAACTTCTCAAAACTCGACTTTGAGTATTGAGAACGAGAATCTTAAATCTCGTGTTTATGTGCTCACATCGCAAGTATCCACATTAGATACTTCTATGTGTTCTCTCAAAGAGAAATATGAGAACACATTAGGCCGAATCAATAGATTCAATAAGGGTAAGGACCATTTGGATAAGATCCTAAGTGACTTACTTCCGGCCAATCACCACATTGGTTTGGGGTATACGATGGGATGTCCATCCAAAGCGGCCACTACTTTTGTTAGGCCAACTTCCGGTGACTCTACGAGTGGTAGCAAACACTCTATTGGTAGTTTATCTACCAATGGTGCTTCCACCTCGTCCACACCCTCTTTTGGAAAGAAACCCACTTTGGGTGGACCTCCAAAGAAGGGGCATGCTTATATGTACACAAATACCATGCCACGTAGGAACACACGTCCTACTCCACCATCTCACACATATGATGATTTCTATGCTACACGTTCACGGGCACGTGCACACCATGTGAGACACCCTCACGCACGTGTTCCCACACATGCATATGTTCACCCACCTCATCATATGAATAATTCTCGTCGTGCACCATTCCATCATGTTCCGTCTGCCTATCCACGACATGCATCACGTAGAAACCAACAACGCATGCATGCACCCAATAGGATGATGGCTCCCAAAATTTTCACTATTTGGAGCCCAAAGGACACAAGCATGGATGAAAAACAAGTATATATGAATGCTTATTTTTCGGATGTTGTGCATAGTAGAAATTATGTGGGGAAGTCAAAGTCCAATTGGACTTGGCTTCCAAAGGTCTAACTTTTGAGGACCCAATGACCTTGGGTACCATGATATGAAAGTTTCTATCTTTAGGTACTCAAGGAAAAGAAAAAGAAGAGGAGCAACAAATTTAAATTTAGCTCCAAAGGGAATTGGATACTCGATAGCGGGTGTTCAAAACACATGACGGGTGACGCTCAATTGCTCTCCGGAGTGGTTCCCATTGCAAATGGAAATCGCGTCGTATTTGGAGGCAACGAGAGCGGAACCATCGTCGGTGTTGGTAAAGTGGGTAACCCTTCTAAACCCTTAATTAGTGTTGTTTATCTAGTTGATGGTTTAAATCATAATCTTATTTCAATAAGCCAACTTTGTGACAAAGGTTACAAAGTTAGCTTTGCGAAAGGATTGTGTCATATTTCAAATGATAATAATAAATTATTATTTTCCGGCACACGCCATAAAGATATTTATATTTTGGATCTTCCTAAGTCATATGAACAATGTCTCGTTGCCAACACAAGTGAACAACACTTATGGCATCGACGCTTTGGACATGTGAACTTTGGAACACTTTATAAGCTTTCGAAATTAAATTCCATTAAAGGTTTTCCGAAGCTCGTTTTTGAAAAGAAAAGTTTTTGTGATTCTTGTCAACGTGGCAAGCTTCCTAAATCTTCATTTAAACCTAAGAAAAGCATTTCTACGAAACGGCCACTAGATCTATTACATCTAGATTTATTTGGGCCAACTAGAGTTGCTTCCTTAGGAAATGCAAGATATGGACTAGTCATCGTTGATGCTTATTCAAGATTTACATGGGTATTTTTCTTATGTAATAAAAATGAAGCTTTTGAAAACTTCACAATATTTGTGAAGAAAGTACAAAATCTCATCAGAACCACCATTGTCACTATTCGTAGTGATCATGGGGGTGAATTTGAGAATGAGTCTTTCTCAAATTTTTGTGATGATCTTGGAATTACTCACACGTTTTCTTTCCCTCGCGCACCTCCTCAAAATGGTGTTGTTGAGAGGAAGAATAGAACGCTTGTGGAGTGTGCTCGCACTATGCTCGAAGATAGTCAACTTGGTTATCAATTTTGGGCAGAAGCGGTACACACCGCTTGTTATGTGTTTAATAGAATACTTTTGAGGCCCGGCACCAAACAAACTTGCTATGAATTGTTGTTTGGTAGATTGCCTCAAGTTAAACATTTTCGTGTTTTCGGCGCAAAATGTTTTATTAAAAACACATATGATAATTTGGAAAAGTTTGATCCGAGATCGGATGAGGGGATATTTGTTGGGTATTCCTCACGTAGCAAGGCCTACCGGATATACAACAAAAGATCCTCTACGATCGAGGAATCACTTCATGTCTCTTTTAATGAGAATTTTACTACTTCTAGAATTTCAAATGATAATGATTCTATGGATGTTTTATGTGATTCGTTTGAAAATTCTAAGTCTATTGATTCAATTGATTCTATTGAGACTAACCCGACTAATGAAGTTGTTGAGAATGTGCCTAGTGATCAAGGTATTCCCAAGCGGCTTCATACCGTTCGCGACCATCCCCATGAGCAAGTCATTGGCAATATTAATGATAGTGTCAAGACGAGATCTCAAGTCCACCACTTCGCCAATTATGCCTTTGCCTCATCGATAGAGCCAAAGAATATCGTTGAAGCGTGCGAAGATAGTGCTTGGATCCTTGCCATGGAGGAGGAACTCATTCAATTCGAGAGGAATGAGGTATGGGAGCTTGTTCCTTTGCCATCGAAGAACCACACCGGTATAGGGACAAAGTGGATCTTCAAGAACAAAACCGACGAAAATCAAGTCGTCGTCCGAAACAAAGCTCGGTTAGTTGCTCAAGGCTATCGCCAAGAGGAAGGTATCGATTTCGAAGAATCCTTCGCTCCGGTAGCTAGATTAGAATCAATTAGACTTTTATTGTCGTATGCATGCCATAAAAATTTTAAGTTATTTCAAATGGATGTTAAAAGTGCATTTTTAAACGGAGATGTTGTTGAGGAAGTTTACGTTTCTCAACCTCCGGGCTTCATAAATGAAAAATTTCCAAATCATGTTTTTAAACTTAAGAAAGCTCTTTATGGTTTGAGACAAGCTCCTCGAGCTTGGTATGATCACCTAAAGAATTTTCTTTTGGATTTGAATTTTAAAATGGGCGAAGCCGATTCTACACTTTTTGTTAAGCATGCGAATAATGATATTTTATTAGTTCAAATTTATGTTGATGATATCATTTTCGGTGCTACTAACTTCACTCTTTGTGAAGAGTTTTCTAATGTTATGAAGGACCAATTTGAGATGAGCCACATGGACGAACTCAAATATTTCTTAGGTCTCCAAATTCGCCAATTGAACGATGCAATCTTCATCCACCAAACGAAGTATACGGTGGAGTTGCTTAAGCGATTTGGGATGGAAAGTGCTTCCGGGAAAAAGACTCCAATGAGCACGACTACGCATCTTGACAAGGATACGGGCGGTAAGGATGTAGACATTCGTCTATATCGAGGTATGATAGGTAGTTTACTCTATCTTACCACAAGTAGGCCCGATATTATGTTTGCCGTATGCATATGTGCTCGTTATCAGTCTCAACCTAAGGAGTCTCACTTAGTAGCGGTAAAACGTATTTTCCGTTATCTAAGTTATACACTTGATTTTGGATTACTTTATCCGAAATCTAGCACGTATGAGTTAGTCTCATACAGTGATGCCGATTATGCGGGATGCAAATCCGACAGGAAAAGTACTAGTGGCACTTGCCATTTTCTAGGAAATTCTCTTGTCTCTTGGTTTTCCAAGAAGCAAAATTCTGTATCACTTTCAACCACCGAGGCGGAATATATTGCCGCCGGTGCCGCTTGTGCCCAGGTTCTTTGGATGAGACACACTTTGAAGGATTTTGGTATTCACTGTGATACTAGCCCTATCATGGTGGATAACCAAAATGCTATCTGTCTTTCAAAGAATCCGGTGCACCATTCCCGATCAAAACACATAGATGTCCGACACCACTTTTTAGATGATCATGTTGCTAAAAAGGACATCATTTTAGTGTACGTTGAAACCCAAAAGCAAATCGCCGATATTTTCACGAAACCCCTAAAGGAGGACTCCTTTGTGCGGTTGCGTCGAGAATTGGGGATTATGGGTGAATCCGAGATATAGGATTCATATTTCATTCAATTATCTTGCATGCTATTATATTTTGCGATATTTCGTTCATGCTAGATTTATTGAATTTTTGGGAATTTTATGTGATATGTTTGAATTTATGATCGAATTCGTATTTCAATGTCGTATTTAAGATTTCGACGTTTTATGGGGTAATTTAGATGACTAATGAGAGTGTTAAGATGTTTCATCCAAGTGGTTTGTGAAGAGAAATCAACTATCAATTTTTGGACTCTTCTAGTCGGTTTCAGTTCATTTGTCAACCGACTAGATGCTCATCTAGTCGGTCAGCAAGTGAACTCAGACCGACTAGATCAAGCTTTTATCTTACTCTTATCATTTTCTTTCTTTAGTCGGTCTCAGTACACTTACCGACCGACTAGATTGAAAACTAGTCGGTCAGTGTGTATACTGCGACCGACTAATTCTAGCCCTAAAATTCCATGTTTGCCTCTGTTTCGACTTAGTCGGTTCAAGCTCATTGACCGACCGACTAGATCGTAATCTAGTCGGTCAGTGCTTGAACTATGACCGACTAAGTATGTTAGGGCATTTGTGTATTTTCGCTTCCAGACCGACTTATCTTCATTTTCATCCGACTAATCTTAGTTTTAGTCGGTATTCCCCTCAGCTACAGCCCGAAAAATCCCAAACCCCTCTCGAGCCCCTTCGTATTCCCGTCGACTCCGGCCAGATCTCCGGCCATCCCAGTCGTCCGCCGCCGTCGCCCCCTTCTCCTAGGTATATCTTCCCCTCTTAGGTGTCGATTTCCTTCCCTAGGGTTCGATTTCATCATCTAGGGTTCTAGGTTGTTGCAGTTCTTGTGTTAGGGCTTGTGCTTCTAGGGTTTGTGTTTTCCGATTTCTTTTGATCTCTAGGGTTTGTGTAGCTAGTAGTTTCAGTTGCTTGTACTCGTCGTGCCACGACCATGGCAAAGACGAGGATTCCTATCGCCTCTTCTGGGGCTTCTCCTATGTCTATAGAGCCTTCCGACCCTAGGAATCCATCTAAGCCTAAGCGTCGTGCCAAATCAACCCAAGCTTCTCCGTCTTCGCCTCCTCTGAAGAAGCAGAGGACGGCGACCGTCAAACCCAGAAAATCTAAGACCAAAAAGGCCATACTCCACTCACCCTCTACTCCTCCCGATTCCGACACTGAGTTTGTGCCTGAGGATGAGCCTAGCCATAGGGAACCCACTCCTCCACTTCGTCCTAGGACTCGCCAGCCAAAGGGAAAGGACCCAATGCCAGCGGGTGGTGTTGACATATCGTTGTGTCGTGACGACCCTATGTGTCTCGCGGCCTACAACCGTATTGAACACTGCCCGATGCTATTGGAGCACTACGTTCAGTTTTCAGATTTCCTTGGCTTAGCTGATCTCCTCTCCTATAGTGGTCTCCTTGATTATCTCCGCTATGATCTTAAGGCCAACCCTAAACCATATCCTCGCCTTGTGAAATTGTTCTATGCCAATCGTGTCCGAGGCCAGTATGACGCGAGTCACTCCATCGAGACTACTGTCTTGGGAACTCCTATAGTTCTCACGGCAGAAATCTTGGGGGAGATACTTGGTTGTTCGTCGTCCGGTCTCCTTCCTTCTGACATTTCCGTCGACGATATATCTTCCTTGGATCAGTCCATTCTTTCTGACATCTTCCATGTGATCCCTCCTGCCTTTATTGGAGTTCCTTCAAAGTCATTCAAGCCAAATGCATGGGTTCTGAATCTCATTCTGAAGTCGTGCTTGCTTCCCAAGTACGGCTCATCTTCACTTCCATCCCAGCCATTTTTGAAGCTCATATACGCTCTTTTCTTGGGTTGCGAGATTAATTGGGCTCGTGTTATACTCGATAAGATGGACTCTTTCGAGTGTATACGCAAGACCAATAAATCTGCGCATATTCCATATCCGTGTCTGCTGACCCTTGTCTTTCGTCATTTCCGAGTCCCTCTCCCTCCTGACGATGAGCGTCCCTTGGGTACTCCTCTAAACGCGACAGCCGTTAAGAAATCTCTAGCGGCGCTTCGTCACGTGCAGAGGTCTACCGCATCTGCTTCCCAGTCTACTCCCTCATCTGTTGCAGCCCCCGCTCCTCCTGCCACATTAGACGATGTCGTACGCCTTCTTCATCAGCACGACTCACGTTTGGCTCGTACTGAGGAGGTCGTCTGTCGTATGGCTCGTATGATGGGGATTGATCTTCCTCCTTCAGTTTCTGAGGCCGAGGAGATGGACGATGAGGAGCTTGACGAGCTTGTCACTTCCTTATCCCGTGGCGATGAGGCCACTGCTGCTGCTGCTACCACTTCAGCTCCTGGAGATGGCACCTCTTCCGGTGTTCCAGAGACTTCTGCCGCAGTAGTTCAGACTTCTGAGGCTGCTGTTACTCCTGCTGTCCCTGTTGACGAGCCTGCTGCTGTTGAGACCCCTGCTGTTGTGACCCCTGCTGTTGAGCCAGTCGTTTCCACTCCTACCCTGATGATCCCGTCTGTTGAGACGCCTCTTCTCCCTGCAGAGCCTGAGTCCACTCCGTCGACTGGACCCACGGACACTGCAGATCCAGCCACTTCCTCGTGATCGTTCGTTCCGAGGACTCTCCACTACTCTTTGGATGACATATCTTTTTGAGAGTATTTTGGGTTAGGATGGAGATTGAGGGTTGTTTTTGATGTATTTTTGAGTTTTCTGGATGTCGGTGTTGGGTATTTTGATGTACTTTGGATATTGATGATGATGTTATATTTTGATGTGGACGATGATGTTGTACTTTTTGATGTTTATATAGATGATGTGTTGCATTTGATATGATGTACATTTTTATATTCGATATCTTTTTGGATGTACTCATGATGTTATCATTTATATATATACATCGATGTTCATGTTGTGATATTTACTTCGTGGTGCACATTAATTCTCATTCAATGTCCATGCTATGTAAAATCGTCGCTCGACGATTGAAAAACTTGGTTAAATAGATTTTATTTCTATATTTGTATAGAATTGTTTTCCATGCACAAATTTAACCAAGAATATTGAATATTGGAGAGTATGTTTCATTATTCAATAAATGAAAAATTACCAAAATATTTTTGATGATTTTGATTATCGTTTTTTTTTGATAATGGACAATTTGGCACACCTTGATTTGATTTCATCATTTTTCCCTTGGTGTCAATTAGTTCCATCGTCATTGTCTACGACTCCCGATGTTCGATTTTCCATTTCCTAGTTGTTGTCGTTGTATGCCCCCCATTTTTGGGATAATGCCAAAGGGTGAGAGATAATGATAATAAATAGCGCAAATGAAAATTTAACTCAATTTCCAAGAATCTAGTTTGATATGTTAGATTCAGGGGGAGTTAAGATATATATAAGGATTTTCAAAATCCGATATTTCGAAAATCGATTCTCTTTATTAATCTTACTCGTCTGCTTGATGCAATTCATATATATTCATTTTGGAATTAACGTGTCATCAATGCAGGGGGAGTAAGTATTTTGCATTTGAATCATTATTTTTTATTATTATTTATGTTGGTTTGACATCACCAAAAGGGGGAGAATGTTGAATATTGGACTCCCCGGATTTGGTTTTGATGATGAGCAAACATAAATAATCCATGAACTAACAATTTGTGAGCGCAGTATTGGAGATCGTCGCCAAATTCACGAGAACATTCAAAGCGACATCTCAACACTTCCCAAAACTCGTATTCATGCCTAAAGCTTCGTTGAAGCTCTTGCGCCGTTTTGGAAGTTATGAAGAATCAATCGAAGCTCTCGAAGACCGTTTATTAAGGTTTTATTTATAGTATTTTTAGCTTCGATATATAGAATGTTAAGCCTTGAGTATATCTTACCATTCTAACTTCATAACGCTCATATCGTAGCTCTAGGATCTTAGTACAAGTTCATTCTAACTTCCTCGAAGCGTCGCGCTTCGATTCGGACTTGTTTGTGCATGTTAGTTGGTACAAGAAGAAGTACTGACCGACTAGATGGTGATCTAGTCGGTCGGCAACTCTTCTTGGACCGACTAGTTTGATTCCTTAATTTCTTGGACTTTACTGTTTACAGTTAGTCGGTCTACGTTGACTCACCGACCGACTAGTTTGTGAACTAGTCGGTCAGTGATGCTTCTTTGACCGACTAGTTGTGACTTACTGTTCATGCTAAATTTCTCCTAAGCTACTGTTTATCGTTAGTCGGTCTAAGAACGCTTGGTGACCGACTAGTTGACAATCTACTCGGTCAACTTTTGTTCTTGGACCGACTAAGTCAACTTGTGTTCAGACTATTTCATTTTGCCTCTTAGTCGGTCTACGTTCACTGACTGACCGACTAGTTGTGAAACTAGTCGGTCAGAAAGTCTTCTTGGACCGACTAGATTTCTAGGTCTGAAATTCTCTTTCTTCTCAGTTCCTCTCTTAGTCGGTCCATGCTGTTTGACTGACTGACTAGTTGATGAACTAGTCGGTCAGTGATTGTTCTTTGACTGACTAATTCTCCCAGATTTCTATCCGTTGGAGAATGACCTAAGTTGTTTTTATGGGACCCTATAAATACGAACCTAGGTCATTTCTATCTAGGTTAGAGCTTCCATTCAGAGATTCATTGAGATCAAAAGAGATAGCTATTCTCACTCAAATCAAAAGCTCTCTTCCTCACAAGAAACCCATTCTCTCTCATTTCTAGATCTAGAATCCATCTAGAGAGAAGCTTGTTCTTGGTGAGCTCTTCAAGCTATAGCTTGATCCAAGTCTCCAAATCATCCCTAGGCACCGATTGCTGGTCATTTCCTTGGTGCTAGGTCTTGGTGACTTCATCTTCCTCAAATCCTTCATTTCACCTATTGGGTAAGAAAAACTCAAGGTATAGGATTTTGTGGTAAGTTTGCTTATTTCAATATAACTCATTTATATTGCTTGTTGATTCTCTCGGTTGTGAGAGAAGGTTGTGATCCCGGGTTGTGGGATTCACTATTGCTGTTGTTGTATGATTTGATCTTGTGAAGGTTTTTCACAAGATATTCATAGTGGAAATCTTGAGTTAGGGTTTCTAACTCAAGTATCCGGAGGGGATCCGGGTGGTTGGGACGTAGGATCACCGGGAACAAGTCGGGGAGACTTGGGTGGATCCGAACCCATTAACATCATTTGTTTGCATTGTTAATTTTGTTGTTGTCATTCAATTTAAGCTTCCGCAAATTGATTTGGTAGTTGTTTGCAATTTAATTTGGAATTATACTCCTTATTATTTTAAAGTACTATTCACCCCCCCCCTCTAGTACTTGTGCAGTAGCTTGTAGGGCATTACAGTGTGGCGATGCTCGGCCGAGTGCACGCTGATATTGGCTCTGTTGCGTGCCCGATCTGGCCGGCCGAGCAGGCTGTCTATGCTCGGCCGAGTGACTCCTTCACTCGGCCGAGTGGCATGCTGAAAATGCCCATTCTTCATGTTTTTGCCTCCTCGTCGCTCTTACGACGTTCTTTCTTCTTCCACTCCTTTCCAATCACAAAATACCCCTTAAGAGAGTCGTCGGTGACACTCCGGAGTGGGTGCATATCAAAATCACTCCGAATCGCTCTAAATCTCCTGAAATACGACAAAAACAACATATCGTGAAAAGCATCGCAATATTGTCGAATAAACGTGAAAAACACGATTTGCGCAATCTAAATGGCATGCAAACATGCAGAAAAAAGGTGTAAAATACGGAGGGATCAACCACCAGATCATTCAATTATTGGTACCAAGTGGGTATTCAAAAATAAATTGGATGAATTTGGTCAGGTAACAAGAAACAAGGCACGATTGGTTGCACAAGGTTATAATCAAGAAGAGGGAATTGACTAGGATGAAACCTATGTACCAGTTGCACGTCTTGAATCCATTAGAATGCTATTATCTTTTGTTTGTTATAAAGATTTTAAGTTATTTCAAATGGATCTCAAAAGTGCTTTTCTAAATGGTTTTCTTAAAATAGAGGTTTATGTTGAACAACCACCAGGTTTTTGTCATGAAACTTTTAATAATCATGTTTTTAAACTAAAGAAAGCTTTATATGGTCTTGAACAAGCACCTCGTGCTTGGTATGAAAGATTGAAAAGTTATCTTTTAAATTCTGGTTATACAATTGGTAAAATTGATTCAACTTTATTTATTCAAAACATAAAATCTGACCTCATTATTATTCAAATATATGTTGATGATATTATATTTGGTTCTACTAATGAATCTCTTTGTTTAGATTTTTCTAAGATTATGCTGAAGGAATTTGAAATGAGTCACATGGGTGAACTAAACTACTTCCTTGGACTTCAAATCAAGCAAATGAAGGAAGGCATCTTCATCCATCAATCAAAATATTCCAAAGAACTCATCAAGCGTTTTGGCTTAGAGAATTCTGCAGATAAACATACTCCAATGAGTACATCTACATTACTAGACAAAGATTTGAATGGTAAGAGTGTTGATCAACGTCTTTATAGAGGTAGATTGGCTCTCTACTTTATCTTACTGCTAGTAGGCCAGATATCATGTTTTCAGTTTGTTTGTGTGCACGTTTTCAAGCAGATCCTAAAATGTCACATCTTACTGTTGTAAAACGAATAATTAGATATGTTAAATATACTTCTGATTTTGGATTGTTTTATCCTAAAACTAGCCCATATGATTTATTATCATATAGTGACGCAGACTTTGCTGGTTGCAAATCAGACCGAAAAAGTACTAGTGGTACATGTCATTTTCTTGGACATGCTTTGGTCTCATGGTTTAGCAAAAGCAAAATTCTGTTTCATTATCTACCACAGAGGCAGAATATATTGCCGCTGGATTAGCATGTGCTCAAATTCTATGGATGAAACAAACTATATCAGATTATGGCATTAATTGTTCCACATGTCCTATAATGTGTGATAACACTAGTGCAATTAATCTATCTAAAAATCCAGTTCACTCATTCACGCACTAAACATATTGATGTTCATCATCATTTTTTAGATGATCATGTTCAGAAGGGTGATATTTTTTTGAAGTTTATTTCTACTGAACATTAGATTGCTGATATTTTAACCAAGCCCTTAAAAGAAGACTCTTTCATTAAATTTAGAAGAGACTTAGGTATTATCAGTGAATCTGAATTTTAGATATATATATATATATGTCATATTAATTTTTATATATATTTTTTCTTTGGCCGAAATTTTTCATTCCTTATTTCATTTCATTGCTAAATATTGTCACATATTAATAAAGGATGTTATATTTTTTCACTAATACATCATTAACACCTACCAAATTCGTCTCCACCTAATCTCCTTTTACTAATCCCATCTCTTAATTTTTTTTCATGACATGATAAAAATATCTCTTACACATATGTCAATCAATCTCTTACACACATCAATTAAGGTCAATCTACTCATTCAAGTACAATCAATTAGTGTCATGTCACTTACACACATGTCATTTCTTTCTTACAACATAACATCTCCTCATTATTGCTTTCTAAAAAAATATCTATTTTTAGCATGGCTAGTCTCAAAAATAGTGGCTACTAATTGGGATTTTTTTAATTTTTATTTTCAGATTTTTCTCCAATATATCTATTTTTTAGCCGACTAAAAATTACTTTTTAGCAACCTATTTTCAATACCAATTCGGAACTTCTCCTATATAACTGTTTGTCTTCCCCGCGTGTTTCTTTCATCAGTTACTTCCACCCGTTTGTTTCAAACGGTGCTTTCAGTTTTTGTTTACAAACTGATTCTGTAACTTCTCATGGCACCACTTCGGCCATCGTTCCCCCCATTTCTTTTGCTTTTCTTTTTCTATTTAAATCCTACCGTTCTTCTTCTAGGCTATTCCCTATCTTTTTCATCCCTATCTTCAACCGAACCCCTCATCTTCCTCATGGATCCCTCCTATCTAGATTTCGTCCCTCTCTCTTTCGGCGAGCGGTTTCGCACTCCCGAGGCCGAACGCAAGTTCGATCGCTTGTAGGATTTTCAGATTTACCCCGAGCGCTCCACCGAGTTCGACGATCCGGTCTTCTTGAAGCTTTTTGACTTCCTTGAAGGAGCGGGCCTCGTCCACCTATGGAACTACACCAACTGAGTTCCCTTTTACCCCGTCCTTGTTCGCGATTTTTACGCCAACTTGGATTCGGCAACCATCAATGGGGTCCTCACCTTATCAACCATCATCAATGGCTACGTCATTCGTGTTTTCGGTGAGATGTTTTCTACCATCATCAACCTTCCCGCTAGTCACCACCTTCCTCTTCCCGATTCCTTTTTGGACCCCAAGATCCGAGCGCTTCTAGCCCCTAACTTTGATCCGAAACATCAACAGGCGTCTGATCTCGCTTCCTCTGCTCGTTTGGTTGTCAAGTTTATCATTTACAATCTGGTCTCCAAAACTGGCTCTCTGAATTATATCAGCACCAATGTAGCATGCTGTTTGTATAAGATTATGGGAAAGTTACACGTTCAATAGGGCAATGTCTTGATGGAAACCCTAGTCAAACGCCCTAAGAAGTACCTCTTTCTTCCATGCCTAATCACCAAAATCATCCATGCTTTTCAGATCACCACTGCCAATGCTATCGAACGTTATAATCTGATCTCTTTCAACTCCACTACTCTTCACAACATGCACCTAGAACTATCTGACGATGATGTCGACACTGAGGCCGACACCACCCCAAGTCCTCACCCTACGGCCAAACCTGCGGCCCCTCATGAAACTTGCCAATACTCCACTCCCGGTTCAACAAGTGGTGTTAAACGTGGTCGTTACAAGTCGGTTAAGCAAACTGTTTACAAGCCTGACTTCTCTTATAGAGCCACTGCCCGTCCTTCCTTTGCATCTGAGTTTGCGGACTTCAAAACCTCGGTCAATCAGTCTCTTGCGGATCTCCAGAAAGAGATGCATGCTGGGTTTACTGGGATTCAGACCCATCTCAGCGCATATGATACAACCATGCAGCAGCACAATCGCATGATGGAGGCCATGCAAATCTTGTAGGCCAGATTCTCACTGCTTTTGAATCCTTCCCTTGGCCGTCCCATCATGACCCCGCACCCGGATCCACCTCTCGTCCATGATCCATTTCGTCTGCCCTGGTTTTCGTTGTTGATGCTATCATGTTTTGATGCAGACTTTCAGTTCGATGTTTTGGTGTTTTGTGGTTTTTAGTTCGTTTGGAGGACTATGTCGTTCTGTTGTTATATCGTTTGGTAGACTCTGTTAGTATGATGAATATGTTACGTTGGTTAAATCTGTCGCTTGGTTCGCTTTTGTTAGTCTGGTTCATCTTGTACTTCAACTCTGTCAGTATTTGCTCGTATCTAATATCTGCTCTTCAATTCTGTAATTGTTTGATTACATGATGTACGTATTTTTCGTTTTTTGTTTTATCCAACAATTAGTATGCTAATATTTTTCTCCGAGTCTGCTAATTTAACGAATCCACTTTTTTATGGATGACAAAGGGGGAGAAAATTATGTATTAACCTATGGCAACTATTCAGGGGGAGTAACATAGGGAGTAACACGTATATCTATCTTAATGTTTGTCATCACCAAAAATGGGGAGAATGTTGGAATTCTATAATTCCATATTCCTATCTACATATTGTTTTGATGTGACAAACATATTCTGTTTATATTAGCTCTATCTATGCAGGTATACTAACATTTATGCAATATACAACAATGGACAAACAACTCAAAGGACTGAATATATGCGACAAGGATCTTCTGCTAACTGCTCAAGATAAAATATCTACGGCTTTATGTATCAAGAAGAATTGATGTATATCTCATAGATTGTTAAAGCCTTCTGTTTCAGAGTGTTTTCTCACTACAAAGCGTTGACCGTGGAGAACCCGGTCAACGTGGTCAAGGGGCCCGCTTTGGGTCCCTCGGGGGCTTCGAATTGGTGCAGAAGGGGCGAGGGGAAGCCTCGGCCCTGGTTGAGACGCTCAGCCTCGGACAGACGAGCGCGTCCTCGGAAATAGGACGACGAGGGGAAGCCTCTGTCGTCCGGCTAGATGCGTGTTCGGCGAAGGGCGAGGGGAAGCCTCGGCCCGGGTCGAGACGCTCGGCCTCGGTGGTTTGCGCTTGGCTTCGGCGATCGGGCGACGAGGGGAAGCATCAATTGTCCGGCAGGTTGCGTGGTCGGCGAGGGGCGAGGGGGAGCCTCGGCCCGTTGATCAGCTGTCCACCTGCGTAGACGAGAACGCTCGTCAGGGGGCCGGACCTTGGTTCCGGCCAAATCCCCTCCGATGCCTAAGTCAGACAGAGATCTGAGAAAGGAGGCACGGCGGAGACGGTCCGACTCGTGAGGAGATCGTAACGGCGTCTCTCGGCGCGAGCGGGGGAGGAAGGAGATGAATTGGGGGAACGAGGTCGTTGATGGAGTACCTTCGGTTTTGTTACCTCAGATGCGGTCCCTTTCTTCGTCGTCTTCCTAGCTCTTTTGTAGAGCTCCCAGCGTGATTGCCTCGGGCCCACGTCCCACGCCCGCCCTCGATCGTGCCCCATCAATCCTCCCCCTCGCCGCCGCTCTCTTCGCCATGCCAGCACCTCCCCATTACCGCCATTTAGTGGTCGCGTGTCTGGGGGAGCGATTTTCGCAGGAGTGGGCGAGTGACCAGCGGGTTATCGGGGCCGGGTCGGATTAACATTCGAGAGGATCCCTTATAGGGTCTTTGTTGAATGGGCCTGAGGACGCAGATGGGCTCCTGGGCTTGTGTCTTTGGGGCCTCGGTCAAATAGGCGTAACAATTGCCCCCATCGGTCGAGTTGATCGGCCTCGGCCGGTTCGGCTCGGCCGATGTGACTTCTGCCGATTTTGACAAGCTCGCCAGCTGATGCCGACTCATTTATTATCCGTCATCAGGAGTTGGCTCGTTCGATGCTTTTTAATGTGCGGGTTTCGAAGCGCCGTCGGCCTTCAGATGCTGCCACGTGTAGCTGCAAGCTTATCCCCCCCCCCCCGCTCGCGGGGTCTTCTTTAAGTTAAGAAGCGGAGGGGTTCGTGAGCCGCCCTTGGTGGGGTCGATCAGCCTTGGCTTGCTCGGATCGACCGCTGTGCCTCCTGGGATTCCGGGCGACGCTTCAATCGAGGCGTGGTCATAAATGTAGGTCATGATGAGGCGGACCGATTGGACTTCCCCTGGCGCCGATTTCGAAACGCCGCCGGTTCTTCGAGTCTTGCCACGCGTTTTTGTCAGGCGCTTCGAATTCGTCCTTGCGACCGATATATAAGCTCCCCAGCTGCGTTGATCTCCTCTCCTTTCTTGCTCTTCCCATTGCTCTAAGCTTTCTACATCTCGGAGTTTCCCGTCACCTTTGCTTCCTTGCCTTCCCCAAACTAGTCGAAAAAAGGTAATTCCTCTCTCGCTTTCATCTTATGGCTGCTCTTAGGATAGGCGGTTCTGGTCAAAGGGCGAGGGATCCTCCGGAGTCCAGGCGGGGCGTGCCCCGGCTAGGGGAACCAGGTTCCCCCGCCGGGAGTCGTTCTCTTCAAGATAAGGGGAAGGGGAAACTTTTTCCAGACTACGCCCGTGATGACGTGGTGTCGGCTGCCGTGCGGCTTAATGTGCCCCCGGTTGTCCTCCGTACGCCGTCGAGGACTCCTCCTTCGGTGGCCGCGGAGATCCGGGAAAGATATCTCTGCTTCCCATACGAGGTTCGAGTTCCATTTGTCGACGAGCGGATTTGCCTTCCGAGGAGTAATGAGGTCGGCGTCTACGTCGAGATGTTCCGCCTGGGTCTTCGCTTCCCGCTCCATCCCTTCTTCATCCAGGTCATGGAACATCTCACGGTGTCCCTGTGTCAGTTCACCCCGTGTTCGATCGCGGTACTGACGGGCTTCGTAACGCTCTGCTGTACCCGTGGTCTGGAGCCGTCTCTCCCCCTTCTCTTCCACTTTTACCAGGTCCGGACGGTCGGTCCGGGGTCATGGCTGCTACTCCGAGCCCGTTCGAGGAGGGAATGTCTGATCGGGTTGCCCCGCTGATCAGGGGATTGGAACTCGGATTATGTCTTCGTGGTCTTCTTGGGTGAGGCCCAGATTTTGACAAGTTGGGGAGCGTCTGTCCAACCTCGCCCGCCGTTAGCCCTTTCGGATGTTGATCAGGCAGCCGCCGCGACGCTGTTGGCTCTTCCTTTGGAATCGAAGTCCATCTGGTCTTTGTTGGATGACCTACTCCTGAAGGCCATCTTGTGGTCCACGGGTAGGTCGCTTTTTCCTCCTCGGACTGCCCTGTGACTCATCCTGATTTCGGTTTCCTTTGCAGGGATGGCAGGCCGCGAGTTCGTCCGTAACGTCGATGAGCTGATCCGTCGTGGAGCTGCTCGGAGCCGAGGCAGTACCTCCGGAAGGGCGCCTCGACGGACCGTTGAGGAAGAGGTGCGCCGAGCCGAGCCCTCCGTGGGCAAGGTAGTTGAGGAGGATGCGCGCCGAGCCGAGCCCTCCGTGGGCAAGGTAGTGGCCGTGCCTCCTGCCTCTTCTTCTGGCGATCTCCTCCCCGGGGGCGTAGTAAAGGCCGGACCTGCCCCACCAGCCCGAGAGGCAGGGGGTAATGACGGGTCCGGTGTAGTCCCCCTTGCCCTCGGAGCGTCCCCTCCCGTCCCCGAGAGTGGCGATGGGGCAAGGCGGAAGCGCTCTCCTTCGGCGCTCGTGGAGCCTCACGGTGGGAAGAAGAGGAAGGAGGATGCGGAGCCCTTCAGCCCGGCCAGTTCTGTGCCTCCTGCAGGCACCACCGGGGATCTTCAGGTGACTCTGACAACCACCCCCATCGCGGCGTCCCTGCTTCCGTCCCCGGGAATCGGAGCGCTATTGGTGAGCCATATGGCTCCCCTCGATGTTGCCCCCGGGAGTTCGGTGTTCGTCGACCGAGCCCTGGCCCAGCAGGTGGCCGAGAGCTCCGTCTTCCCCCGGGACCGCAGCACCCTCGAGAAGATTCCCGCCGACAAGGTGTCGGATTCCTTGGTTTGGGCCCTTCAACAGGTTCGGCCCTCTCGCAGTCCCTTCTTTCCCTTCATTCCCTTCTTAGCTCATGTCCCGTTTTCTAGGGGTCGACGCTCACCGTGGAGCTGCAGCGGTGAGCCATCCTCTTGAGGAAGCTGGAGGAGTCCACCATGAAGGCTCAGGAACGGGCCGGGGCGGCCGAGGTGGCCATGACGGAGGCCCAGATGGAGTCTCGGCGCCTCAACCTCCGTGTGGCCGCGTTGGAGGGACAAGTGGGTGACCTCCAAGGAAAGCTGGAGGATGCTCATCAGTCGGCTGAGGAAGCGGCGGAGTCGTTCCGCCTGGAGAGGGAGGAGCTTCAGAGGGAACTGTCGGATCGGCGCCAAGTGATGCGGCTTGCAGAGGAGGTGGAGAAGGGCGTCGTCGAGACCATGGGGAAGAGGATCTTCGAGGTCCTCAGGGAGGCCTTTGGCAAGTATGTAGACCTCATTGCCCCTCGGATCGTCGAAGTCGTCCAGTCTTCCTTCCGGGAATGTGCGGAGCGTGTCCGGCAAGCCCCTCCGTCGGTCGATCCCCCTCTCTCCGAGCAGGGCGAAGTGCCCGAGGATGTGTCCTCCCGAGCTCGGGCTCCCTAAGCAGTCCCTCCCGGCCTTATCCTCAAATTTTTTAGCATCCGCTTCGCTTTGGGCCAGTCTACTTGAAATGGATCCCTGGCCCCCGCTATCTCCTTCGGCTTCGTCGTTGCCTCCGTGGCCAATAATTGCTGGTTGCATGGCTGCTAGCTTGGGCCACCTACTTTGGGTCTTTTGTCAACCAATTTTGCTCTGTCTAGCTTCTATAGGCGAAGAACTCTGTCATTCGTTGTGAGTAGATTGTTTGTAGGGTGTTTCCTTCGCCTCGATCCCCTGTAAATAAGACACATTTTTGTACTCTGGTTAACTATTATAAACGAAATTGACTTACTCGGACTTCTCTTGTACTTTGCGTTGTCGCCTTGTTCTTAGCCTAGAACTGGACGACGTTGGCGTTGGCTGGGGGGATTCTCCCCAGACTTTTGAGTGCGGAGGTCGGTCGGCGAGTGCAAAAAGCTCCTCGGCTTAGGACCGGTCGGCGTCCGTGTCTCGGAGGAGTTGCCCCCAGACTTATGAGCACAAGAGTCGGTCGGCGAGGGTAAAGCTCCTCGGCTTAGGACCGGTCGGCGTCTGTGCCTGCTGGGGGAACTGCCCCGGGATTATGGGCGCAGAAGTCGATCTGCGAGGGCCAAGCTCCTCGGCTTAGGACCGGTCGGCGTCCATGCCTGCTGGGGGAACCGCCCCAGGCTTATGAGCGCGGGAGTCGGTCTGCGAGGGGAAAGTCCCTCGACTTAGAACCGGTCGGCGTTCGCGCTGGCTGGGGGGTTCGCCCCCAGACTTATGAGCACAGGAGTCAGTCGGCGAGGGCAAAGCTCCTCGGCTTAGGACCGGTCGGAGGAATTGCCCCCAGTCTTATGAGCGCGGGAGTCAGTCGGCGAGGACAAAGCTCCTCTTCCTCCTCCAGTGAGGCGGCGGTCCCCGTCCTTTTGCGCTATTGGTGACATGTCAATTCCGTCGGGGATTTTAAGAAAAGACAAAAAGGAAATGCTTTTGTACTCTCAAGAGTCCTGTCGGACCGGTACGTTTGGAGGAAAAGGAAAAAGAAAGGAAATGAAGCTAGACAGAGGGATGTAAACCTAGATAACTCCCTCTTACTAGGCTGCAACCGGGGGGAGAGACATCGCCCGCTCATTCTATGATGCGGAGGGGACCTTGGACGGTGTTGATCTTCTTCCCCTTGTCTGGCTGTGTGGAGGTCCCTTCTCCGTGGGCCGGCTCGTCGGCCTGGTTCCTGGCGTGCCCCCGGCTCATCAGCTTCTCTATGTCCTTCAAATGCCAGCAATCTTCGGTGTCATGACCATCGTCCTTATGGTACTTGCAGTACTTCTCCCTGTTCTTCCCACCTCTTCTAGCCTTCGGCGGGGGGCGATCAGCTCGCTCTTCCTTCTGTACTTGGGCGAGGACGGCGTCTGGGGTGGTGTCCCTCGCGCTTTCTCCACGCTGCCTGTTCCTCGGCCTCTTCTCGGTCCGGTATCCTTCGGGGCTGACTCGCCCGCCGTCGCCGCACTTGGTCCCTCGAGTGGCTTTTCCTGCATCTTCGGCCAAGGCCTCCTCGGTCAGCATGAAGCGTTCTGCCCTCACCATGATCCCGGGGAGGTCCTTTGGGGGATCGTTGTGTAGGGACTTCTTGAGGCCTCGGTGGCGAAGCCCTTTCTTAAGGGTCGTCTGGACCACCAGGTCGGGAGGGTTGTTCACGTTCAGCCTTTCCGCATTGAAGCGGCGCATGAACTGTTGGAGCGGCTCGGCCGGGCCTTGCACCACGTTGAACAGATGTTCAGCACCAGGTTTGATCAGCCTCCCCGCCATGAACTGTTTGCAGAACAACTGGGTGAGTTGCTCGAAGCTGTCGATGGAGCGGCCGGGCAGGCTGTGGTACCAGGTCCTTGCCGCTCCCCTGAGAGTAGAATAGAAGCCCCGGCAAAGCAGGTCATCGTCAGCTCCCTGGAAGGCCATGTCCCCCTCGTAGTCCATCACGTGGTGTCCTGGGTCCCCTATTCCGTCGTACTTCCCCAGTACTGGGATCCTGAATCGAGAGGGGACCCGTGCGTCGGTTATTCTCCGTGATAAGGGGCACCGGTCTCCGTGGATGCCCCCGGGGATGCGGTATTAGCCTGCCTCTGGCTCGATCGAGGGTGGAGGAAGCACAGGCGTCGGCGGGGCTGGCTCTACGACCCTCGCCACGCTTGGGGTCGGGCTGACCCGACGTTCCCGACTCCTCCTGTGGGAGCTCCTGCTCCGCCGCGATCGGTCTCTTGAGTGGTGTCGTTCGCTTCTCCTGCGACGGGACGACCGCGACCGACGAGATGATGCCGTCATCGATTCGCCCTCCGTCCCTTCGGTTCCTCTTCGGCTCCTTTCATGATAAGGGGAGGAGGCGCGTGACCTCGCCTGACGAGAGCCGTGCAGCATGAATCGACGCTCCGTGTTCGGTTTCGGGGTCCCGTGGTCGTCGACCACGGCGGACCGCAAGTGCGGGGGACCCCCCGCCCATCGATGGCTATCGTCCAACGTGCCTCCGTTGGACGGCGCAGGGTCGACGAGCTGCTGCACCGTCGCGACCAATGTCTGGAGGCTCACGTTGGTCTCCTGATCCAGGGCACGGAGCTGTCCCTGTGTGGCTAGTTCTGAGCCGCCGGTCTCTTCGGTTGAGAGGGCGGGGTGGTCGCCGACGGGCATGTCCTCGGGGTTGCCGTTTGATGCGCCATTCCCTTCCTCCGGGATGGGGGGCATGCGCTTCCTTCCATTGCTGGCTCGTGCCATTGTTGGTGTGGTTTGTTACTTCGTGGGACGGTTTTCGTTCCCACAGACGGCGCCAGATGTTTCAGAGTGTTTTCTCACTACAAAGCGTTGACCGTGGAGAACCCGGTCAACGTGGTCAAGGGGCCCGCTTTGGGTCCCTCGGGGGCTTCGAATCGGTGCAGAAGGGGCGAGGGGAAGCCTCGGCCCTGGTTGAGATGCTCGGCCTCGGACAGACAAGCGCATCCTCGGAAATAGGACGACGAGGGGAAGCCTCTGTCGTCCGGCTAGATGCGTGTTCGGCGAAGGGCGAGGGGAAGCCTCGGCCCGGGTCGAGACGCTCGGCCTCGGTGGTTTGCGCTTGGCTTCGGCGATCGGGCGACGAGGGGAAGCCTCAATCGTCCGGCAGGTTACGTGGTCGGCGAGGGGCGAGGGGGAGCCTCGGCCCGTTGATCAGCTGTCCACCTGCGTAGACGAGAATGCTCGTCAGGGGGCCGGACCTTGGTTCCGGCCAAATCCCCTCCGATGCCTAAGTCAGACAGAGATCTGAGAAAGGAGGCCCGGCGGAGACGGTCCGACTCGTGAGGAGATCGTAACGGCGTCTCTCGGCGCGAGCGGGGGAGGAAGGAGATGAATTGGGGGAACGAGGTCGTTGATGGAGTACCTTCGGTTTTGTTACCTCAGATGCGGTCCCTTTCTTCGTCGTCTTCCTAGCTCTTTTGTAGAGCTCCCAGCGTGATTGCCTCGGGCCCACGTCCCACGCCCGCCCTCGATCGTGCCCCATCAATCCTCCCCCTCGCCGCCGCTCTCTTCGCCATGCCAGCACCTCCCCATTACCGCCATTTAGTGGTCGCGCGTCTGGGGGAGCGATTTTCGCAGGAGTGGGCGAGTGACCAGCGGGTTATCGGGGCCGGGTCGGATTAATATTCGAGAGGATCCCTTATAGGGTCTTTGTTGAATGGGCCTGAGGACGCAGATGGGCTCCTGGGCTTGTGTCTTTGGGGCCTCGGTCAAATAGGCGTAACACCTTCTAATGATTTATCTTAGCTTCATATGTCACCTATTTCATCACTCTTCAAAATCCCATTTCTCATACTACAAATAATTCCACTTCAAATTTTAGTCGACCAATTCATTTTCCTTGACTATTAATTTCCAAATATCTTTGACTACATGACTTTTGTTCAATCATTACGATTTGTACTCTAACAATCACAAAAAATCCATCATCTCAGAATTAGAAGCCTGATAGTTTGTCTAGCCTGCTAATTTCTTTTTAGCCTGCTAATTTTCTTCTAGCTTACTAAATTCTTTTTTATCCCATTAAGTTAGTTTCTTGCCGTTACTCACAAAATCCAATCATTTCCGAATTAGCAGCCTAAAAAGATATTTAGCTTGCTAATTTCATTTCTATCCTATTAAATTGTTTTCTAGCCGTTGTCTTTGAAACCGTTTTCAAACCATATAAATACAAGGATATACTCTCACTTTTCATACAACAACTTTTCTCTTTCTCTCTCTCATGTTTTGGATTAGTTGAAATTAAGTTCTTAAGCATTTTGCCATTAGTTGTTCTTTTCTTATTTGCAAGAAGAAATCGATAGATTTCTCTCTTCGTTTAAGAACGGAAGAACTTGAATTTCAACACTTTTTGGAAAGTTGTTCAAGTTCTTATTTGCAAGAAGTAATCGATAGATTTCTCTCTTCATTTAAGAACAGAAGAACTTCAATTGTGTTTCACCATTTTATATCTGGAAACAATGAAGTCTCTCCTCTAAACACAGTCCTTCTGAATTCATATTAAATATTCATTACAAGGCTATAGGTGTTTGTTATTTCATTATTTTGTTACAAAGTTATTTTGAATCTCTTGGATAGAGATTGTACAAAGTTTGGGACACGGGGAGTGTCGCCATTTTTGTGAAGTAATTGCTTGCGGTTTTGCAAGTGTTGATAGTGGAGAATCTCTACTGGAGGTAGAGGACTGGACCAGGATCAAGAGGATCCGAACCAGAATACATCTCTCTGTTTGCGTTTGATTTACATTATTCTTGTACTTTATTTTCTGCACATCTTAAGTAATTAGAAGTAACTCTTTAATTGCAGCAGATTTTTATTATATACACTATTCACACCCCCCCCCTTCTAGTGTATTGATCCATACAGGGTTAAATTCACATAAAGGGGAAGTGTATAGTGATTAAGAAATAATATAATAATTAGTTATATTAAGTAGGGTATTTAAGGTGGTGGTTAGGAGAGTTTGACTAACTTAGACTTGTGAATCTCATTGGCTATCATTGTGAACCTATGGGCTGCTAATCGGGAGGTTGGTAATTAGTGAAGTAAAATAATTAAGTTAAAACGTATTAATAATAGTGATTAGTAAAATAGTAAAATATTATTATTTTAATACTAAAATAAAGTTTTCACAAATGACTCCAAAAAAATTACGAAAAAATACCACGGGCTCGTATCGTCGCGAGAATCATGAAATTGAAGTCCATTTTGATATTTGAGTTACAAAAAATAGAACAAACTTATTTACACATTTTCAAACCCATTTTAAAATCGTTTAAATACGGAAATACGTGTATGACGAATTCAGGCCATTACAGCCACCGTTCTAATTGATAAAGAGCTCACCTGTTTCACCACTAACCTTCCCACAGTTAGATAAAGATAACAAGATTAACAACAACAAGTTTTGAAAAAACTTGCAACTTCAAAATTTTAATTCAATAAAACTGATCTTTTGAGTAATAAGGACTCTCTTTAAAGAATAGATATAACGCATTGAACATGACATACATCAGAATTTGATAGCCAATAACTTCCCAGGCTGATTTCATAACTTACTAGGCTACACTTTACTAGGCTACAACTTACTAGACTACAACTTACTAGACATTGAAAGCTGGAAAAGTAAATGCTAGAGTTGAATTCCAAGGCCATAAGTCATCAAAATTCGTCCAAACTCTTTAGCTTCCTCTTAATTTGAAATATGAATCTTTATTTGAGTTAAGATACTAGAATAATCACTTTCCAACATGCTTGACTCATTAAGAAAGCCAATTAAGCAAAACTTGGCCCAAAACAGCTTGAGGACCAACCTGAAATTGAAAGCTAAAGTTGGAGCTCGAAATTTCTTTGATCTCACTTGCTAAAATTAGATTAGTCATGCTTGCTCCTGCATCATTAGGGAGCATTAGTAGAAATCCATAGCTCGGGTTTATGAGAGTGGGACTGGAGTAGGATCGTCGGTGCAGATATCTGAACCAGTATACATACCCTGTTTGTGTTTGCCATTATTTCTTGGTGGTTGTGTTGCACTTAATTTTCCAATTTTGTCTAATTTATTTTAATTAGCATTTTTAATTGTCACAACACTATTCCCCCTTCGTTTAGTACACTGCTTAGTGTTCAGAGACCCTACAAAGCCCTCAATGAAACACTTGAAAGTTTTTAGAAGCATTTGCTATACTCAAATCCCAAAAGAAAAGATGTACAAGCTTGATGAAGTAAGTGAAAATTTTATTTTTGTTGGTATAGTTCCAAGTCTAAATGTTATAGACTGTTTAATTTGAAGACTAACAAAATCATCATCTGCGGGGATGTTTTGTTTGTTGAAGATGCTGGTTGTAATTTGGATGAAAAAATGATTATAGAGCAGGTTGTTTGGAATCATGTAGAAGAAGAAAATTCAGTAAATGAAAATGAAGGAATGATGATTCTACACCCACAAGAAATCCACCATCATCTCCAAGTTCAAGCTAGAGTTCTCCAAGCTAAACTTCAAATTAAGTGATGTGTATGCAAGATGACTTTTGTATTCTCGAACCAGAAAATTTTGAAGAAGCGTATGAAGAAAATGATTGGAAGAAGGCAATGTTGGTTTTTCCCTTTAGTGTGATCCACGATTTTAAAAACCGAATCCCTTTCAAAACTGAAAAAGATCAGTTATTTTTCCGTTGATGGAATGGTTCAGAGATCTATAAAACTGGGTTTTGGTCCCTAAGTCGAATCACTCGTTTTTTAGAATATACACCATCATTAAGGATTGATTTAGACTCAGAAGATCAAGCTCCTTACACAGATTACCTTTTGTTGAAGAGCGATGGCTGGAGGTAAGAATCCATGAATTTCTTCCGCATATGAAATCATCACATAAAGCCTCATAATTGGTATCAGAGCCACTTCAATTACCTATGTCTTGCATTTTTCTACGATTTTGGTCTTCTGTATCATCCAATTTTAATTTGGGTTGAAAAATGGATGTTTACGGTTTTGCAGCCATCTAAAGGTTGAAGATGACATGAGGGGTACTTTGGTCTTTTTATAATGTAATTTACATTCGAATCAAAGCTGTTCATAAAGTTATTTTTATTATTTTCTATTTGTTCAGTACCATGTGTTCTTCCTCTGTGAATTTTTCTTGGCCATTAAAAACTCTTGCCCTACGTACACCCCCATGTAAATGACCTGGGCACTCATTCATTTTTTTATTATAATGGGATGTGTACGATTTGGACTTATGCTGCAAGGGGCCATGTGATTTTGCTTTTGGAGAAACCAACATCACCCTACTTGGTTTTGTTTCTTTGTTTCAAAGCAAATATAAAGTTCTTTTAATTGTTTCATGTCCATTCAAAGTATATGCACACCATGTTTTAAAAAACAGTAATCTGGAATGTATGATCTTTAAATGCTGCAATGGGCCATGTGATGTCGGTCAAACTATTATCTACATTTCCCATTAAAACCTTGTTGATTTGATTTTTGAATTATTTTATTTTTGTATCTTCTGGTGCAATTTTATTTTATATCTTTACCAATTCTTTGCATTTGTTAAAGCAATTTTGATTCGTCTAGTGCATTTTAACTTGCATTGTATTAGAGGCCTTCATTTTTCACTCATCTTTATTATTTTAAAAACTTGAAGGGGTAGTTGTGTGTACTCACCCCTTGTAGATTAGTTGTTGTTTGTACACTGGCCCTAAATGCAAGCCATGCACTTCTATATATTTACATTTTGTACACTGGCCATAATATGATGACGTGATACCGTCAATAGGAACCTTGAAAGTCATAATTATTATGGTACAAACAGTGAATGGAGTAATTTGCAAGTAACCATAAGTGGAGGCTTTTCTAATGACTATCACAATACACTACTTGCATTTAATTTTGTGAACTTGATTATTGTGCATACTTGGATAATCATTTAGCATGATAATTAAGTATTTTAATGTTAAGTGATCTATATGATTTTATTTAATTAAGGAGTAGTCACATCATTCTTAATTATTTAAAATCATAATTTAGGAGTAAAATCATATAAAACAATAATTGTAATTAATTATATGAGTTACAACAAGATTTATCCCACAGGAAATTCTGTTGAACCTTGTATAATTAATTAGAATGAAATATCAAATGTATATTTCTTAATCTTTCCACATGAATTAAGAAAGGGATACTGATTTTGATAGTTTTATTATTCGGTTACAATGAATCTAATTGAATTAGAACTTTGGCCCACATGTCATTTTTATGTCACTAGATTCGTTCTTTCTATGTTTTACATTGGTAACACATATTTAGTTTGTTAAGTCTCAAAAATAATGAATTGAGTATGTATGTTATATTTTTGCACCATCACAGTTTGTGACCATAACTGATGTCAAGTGTGACGTTCCTGAACTGAATGGCGAAAACTATAGGATTTGGAGGGAGAGGATACTCCTTCATTTGGGTGTGACATACATTGCTTATGCCATCTGCAAGGATGAGCCACCATCATTGTAGATACTAGCCTTCCTGAATCTTTGGATCTTTATGAAAAGTGGGAGAGATCTAACCGTTTCTGTGTTATATTCATAAAGACTAAAATATAGGCTAGTATAAGGGGCTCGGTGGAAAAGCATGACAAAGTCCGATCACTATTAAAGGCCATTGACGAGCAGTTCCAGAGATCTGATAAGGCACTTGTTAGTACTCTCATTGAAAAGTTTTCGTCGATAAGGCTTACTCATAATGGAGGTGTGCGTGAGCACATCATGCATATGAGGGTATTGCGGCTCAACTCAAGAAGTTGGAGGTTGAGATGTCTGATATCTTCTTGGTCCATTACATTTTGAACACTTTCCCGCATCAATACGGACCTTTCAAAAAATCCTACAACACACATAAGGATAAGTGGTCAATGGACAAACTTTTGACTATGTGTGTTCAGGAGGAAGGTCGGTTGATCATGGAGCATGGAAAGAGTGTGTTAATGACAACCAACAAGAAAGATGACAGATGCCCCAAATTTAAGGGGAAGGGAAAAGCGCCTGTTAAGGGAGGAATTGCTAAGGAGTTTAAGTGCTTCTTCTGTAAAAACAAGGGACACATGAAGAAGGATTGTCTAAAGTTACTTCAATGGCGTAAGAAGAAAGGTAACTCAATCTCTCTTGTCTGTTTTGAATCAAATATGACTGATGTTCATTGTGACACATAGTGGATTGACTTTGGTTCTTCAATCCATGTTTCAACAACTTTGCAAGGTATGACAAAGCTGCAGAAACCAGCGGGAAATGAACGAGTCATTTTCTCAGGAAACAAAATGCATTCAACTGTCAAGTCAGTTGGAACATGCCGGCTTATATTATCTAGTGGATTTGTTTTGTATTTGCATAATGTTTTTAGTTACCTGGTTTTTCCAGGAACTTAATTTCAGTTTCTAGACTGTTACCTTTAGGGTTTGCTTTTAATTTCCATGGAACATCATTCAGTTTAATTTATAATTCAGATGTTGTTGGAAAGAGCATATTATGTAATGGTCTATTTATGTTTAATATGCAAAGTAATGTTGTTATGCATGTTAATACTGGCATAAAAGATGTGTTATGAATGAGGAATCTTCTATGTTATGGCACCAGAGATTGGGACATATCTCCAAGGATAGAATCAAAAAGTAAGTAAATGATGGAGTACTATGTACTTTGGATTTTGCTGACTTCGAGATGTGTGTTGACTGCATAAAAGGAAAGCAGACCAAGATAAGTAAAAAGGGTTCACATAGAAGTTCTAAATTGATTGAAATCATTCATTCAGATATTTGTTGTCCAGACACGGACATAAGTGGTCTGAAATACTTTATCTCCTTCATTGACGATTTTTCACGTTTCATGAATATCTACTTGCTTCATAACAAAAGTGAATCGTTGAATGTCTTTAAGGTTTTTACGACAGAAGTATAGAAACAATGTAGAAAACAAATTAAAATCGTGATAACTGATAGAGGAGAAGAGTATTATGGTAGATACACTGAAGGTGGTCAAGCACCTGGTCCATTTTCTAGGTTTCTTCAAGAGCAGGAATAGTTGCTCATTATATCAATCTAGGATCTTGATAGGCTCATATTTTACACTTTATTTCGGCATATTCGCATGCCATTTCGATTTCTCATATCGCGATTTTCACGATTATTCAACGATATTTCGATACTTTTCACTATTTCTAGTTTTCGTCAGATTTCAGGAAATATGGAGCAATCGGACGCAAAAATGAGCCTAAAGTATCGAAATATCGTGCAGGTACGCGTGCAGGTCCTTTACCGGGCGATACTTTCTGGCACGCGTGCAGGTCATCTAGGCTCATTTTTGCTCCCGATTGCTCCATATTTCCTGAAATCAGACGAAAATAAGAAATAGTAAAAAGTATCGAAATATCGTCGAATAATCATGAAAATCGTGATATGAGCAATCGAAATGGCATGTGAATATGCAGAAATAAAGTGTAAAATATGAGCCTATCAAAATCCCCCAATCTTACCTCTTACTCGTCCTTGAGGAAGACGAATGCGAAGCTCACCGAGAGGTAAAAATAAGAAAATGAAAGAGAATACGAAGGGGAAGGGATCACTAGATTATTCTCTCAGATCTCAAGTCATAAGCTACACGTCACGATAACTCGGAAAACATGAATCACATGCTATAAAGATTTCATATCTTACTTAAACATGGTACTTGCAAGCTTTTAAGAACAACAAAAGGGAATCTCTAAATTCATACAATCAATTCATATCCACATCATGCATTTCATAGAATTTAATATACAAATCATTGGTGACGCACTTTTCAGTTAAGAGTTATAACAGACGCATATCAGAATCACACCAAGCATGTAATGGAGAATGGAATAAATCATGGCATTCACATATTTCTATCGAATCATACGGAATCTCCATAAAAAAGTTTTTTGCTACGTTTCAGCATTATCAAACTTCCCCATTCGTGCACCTCTCCACTCTAATGTCGCACTCACTCATATGGTCAAGTGAATTCACCCCCCCCCCCCCCCCAGCTTAGCTTGAGGCATCGGATCTAAAGAAATATGATATTGGAAAATGAGATTTTTGGACTTGGTTTTCCCAAGTATTTTGTGGCTCCAATAATGAGATAGAGAAATATTTTTCTTTTTCTTTTTGAACTTTTTGTTTCTCATTTTTCTTTTTGGATTTTTGTAGGAGCTATATGATGTGTATTTTTGTTTTTTTGGCTCCTTTATGGATTTTTGTACTTTTTGGATCTAACCTTTCCTTTTGTAGGGATTTTTTGGGAAATAGATGCGATATAAGTAGCTTTAGGAGGTGAACTCAAGTGACATGTAGAGAATAAAAAGATATATGTAGAGAAGGAAATGGTGTAACACTCGGTTTACTCTAAGATGTGCGCGAATTGTTAAATAAGATAATACATCAACTAAACTCATATGTAAGCATGGATATTCTCAACCATTTCAATGAATAGTGAAGTCAAGCAGTAAAGAGTACAATCTTATCAAGCATGCAACAGAAGGTGAATAAGACAATAAGGCAGATGCTTCCACTATAAAATTGTTGCGTGAATCTTGGTGCACTTCTAACAAAAGCATACTAAACACTAATCCGTGTATTCAGCTTCAATTAATATCATGCATTCATATAGAGCAATCATCAAAAGAATATATAAGCAAGCACTTGGATAGCAGGATACTGAAAGACTCCAATAGCATGTCAAGAGTAGTAATCATCGTAATGGCTACTAAAGCAATAAGAGATATCATCATAAGGAACATATCTAGCAAAAGGAGGAAAAGAAAATAAAGAAATAAAAATTAAATAAATAAAAATAAAAGAGAGGAAAGAAAAGAAAAACAAGCACACAATATGATGCATGAACACACATAAAAGGAAAATAAGATGAAAAAAATCAAAATGATGATGCAAAATTTTTGAAAAATTCTAAATATCCTAAGAATAAAGTAAAAAATGCAATTAATACAATTATATGGCATGGAAATACACTCCTCCAAACTTAAACTCCACATTGTCCTCAATGTGATCATAATGGAAGAATATGAGAAACAACGATAAATATGGGGGGATGAAAAATGATGAAATGAATGACATGAAATCCTAATGCAACTAAATGCACATACAATGATGCATAGAGCACCTTCCCCCAAGCTTATACCAAACAATCATATTCAAATGACTCGATCAAAAATGTCACGACTTTGCGAAGCGAGATCGAGTCAAACGAATAAGAATGTGAGTATTCACTTGAAAGAGATGCTTGATGGGTGGTGAGCAAAAAGGATGTGACACATCAAAATGTGAAGATGGCAATATATATAGCATATAAAAGGTAGGGTGTAAATGATGATTGTTGCCATCATATGAGGTAATATTTATTCTAAACAAACTAATCAAGCAAATCTAATACGGTCCTCTTGCTGTCGAGATGATTCATGTTTATTGAAACTATGAACTACTACACTGCTGAATTGATGTCACCTATAGCAAAAGGCGGATCCAGTATCTTTGCCGGTGCAGGAAACTGCTCCAACTGCTCCTTCCATGGCCCTGCTAGGCACGTGTGTCCACGAACACCAACGAACTCCAGTAATGCATCCTCTAGCATTCCCACAAGGACTCCACATGTACCCTAAGGTGAACAGGATGCATCAGTTCGCTGCAAAAATTTCACCCTCATAATAAAAGTATTCCAAAGAGGATCGTCAATAGAAATATATGAAATAAATAGTGGTGGACGATACTTCCCTGGAAATAATTCATTATCCTCTTGTGTTGTGATAGTTATCTCCGTGGTGTCCTCTCTTAGCAGCTTAGGTAACTCTAGATCATAGGTGGGGACCTCCTCGACAGGTTCATTTAGATATGACACGTCCAAGCATACCTCCGGTCCATAATCATACGTGTGCTGTAAAAGGTACGACGTTTCAAAAACATCTGAATCAAGATAAATATCAAATGGAACACATGATTCAGAAATGGAATGGGTAAAAGTATCTCCCTGAGTGGGAGCAGTAGGCACTGGTGAATGCTCCTCAACTGGATGCTCGGCCTCAGTGGAAGGTAGAGGTGGCTGCAGAAGCTCAAGGTAGGTAAGACTCTGGATCTATCTGCATGAAGATATCATCGTCCCATAATGCTGCCTCCTTGATGGTATGCTCTGGTTTCGCATGTAAGGCCTCCTCATCAATATGCTCTGGCTCGACAGGATGATCTTTTGCCTTCTTATCAACTATCAGTGTAGGCTCTCTCTGGAATGGTGATGCCGGCTGCTCATGTGTGTCAACTTGTGGGGATGTATCATGTGAATGAGAAGTCTCAGAAGTAATCAAAAAATATAGCTTATCCCCCCTCAAGACTGACATGGACATCTTCCTCAATTGTTCCTGCAACCGAAACATGGTTCATAACAAAATCTGTAAATCGTAGCTCAAATGCATCACCTGTTGTAATGATCTCTGAACTGGTGAACCTCACTGACTCCAAGATGCCCTCCAATAAGTTCTGAAATGCGTCCTCCTCTGGCAGCACATATGGATCAATTTCTTCTTCCTCCACTGCCTCTTCGTCCATACTCTCTTCATATGCAATAGCTGTATCGTAGGATGGGGGATCGATGACGGCACATTCTAGCTCTGGTAATATGATTGGCGATGCTTCTTGCCCATAAGATGAATAAATCAAACTGACCTTAAGCATGAGCACACTCATTTCAAGGTCCCTTTTCACCCATTCTAATTAAAGGTTGCTCTTTTCAATCCTGGCTTGCATTTCAACCTGGTGTGCAAGAATCCTATCAAGAGAGTATTCTCCCGTCTGAGCACTCTGATCAAAACCTGTGGTCCACATAATATCACTCATAACACCTGATCAACAAAGATAAATACATGAAGAAAACTATCAGTGGCACAAAATAATATAGAAATGATAATAATGGTGGCGAGGGTGAAAATTTTTGTTGAATTTTTTATTTTTCAAATGTGTTTTTTTCGTAGTATAATCAACCTAATTGTGAAAAACTGGCACCCAACGGGAAACACCTCCTCGGCAACGGTGCCAAAAACTTGATCGCGTCGGGATGTACTCCCAAAACCATGTAGTTTTACTGCAAGCACATGGTCTAGTGGCAAGCGGGTATCATATCCACAAGGAGGTGGTGTTGGCTCCAATCTATATTAGGTTGGCTCAACTACGAAGGTTTATTAGGTGAGATGGTTATGGTGTGATGTAACGACAATGGTGATGGATGTCGATGTTGATGATAAAGATGTCAGTTGTAAATTCAATTAGTAAAAATGTCTAGGGCTAGGGAATCCCCACAACGGATTTTCAAGTCATCAATGTGAGTATGAATTACCATGCAATTAAACTTAGTTTAAGGTGAACTTGTCGCAACTCTATGGAGAACCGACGCACGCTATCGTGCTTTTGTATGTCTATACCAAACTAAATTAGAGCCTCATTGTCGTGCAAGCATAAACCAAATCACTAGCATTAAGATCGATAATTATGTTCAATCCTAACTCAAGCTCGTTGTCGTGCAACTTGAGTTCAGATCTAGATCGTCATAGTTTGTACTCGTTTACTTTCGTGCAACGAATATGAGTATAGGAGAACAATAAAAATGCTAGCTTTGGTCGCTGTCGAGCATCAAATCTAGGAAATTTCGATTCTAAACCTAAATCGAACATCTAGGGCTTTCCTTAGATCAAGATCCGCTGTCGAGCTCTCAAGATGCAAGGGAAAGCCTTATCTATCCGTAGTAAAACAATCAAGATCTATCCTTTCTAACAAGTCTAATGTCATAGCAATTCATAGATCTCACAAGTCAAACATTAGATCCATAGGGTTCATCCCTTTCCCAGAACAAAGATCAACCAAGCATAGCAATAATGATATAGAAATCAATAAAAGACATTGCTTACAAGTAAAAATATATCAAATCAAAGATTTAAATAACAATAACAAAGATACTTAGCTTTCGTGAAGAATTCCAATCCAAATACAAGCTTTTAGATCCAAGAGGGGGCCTAGGGCATGGCGTAACCTCTTAAAAATCTCCAAGAAAATAATAGGAACTCCCCTCTGACGAGTACAATTCCTATATATAGTCCCCTCAAAACCCTAGCAAATAACCAAGAAACCCTCTGAAATTCGTGCCCAAAGTCAGCTCTGGCCGCAACTTAAGTTCTGGACCAGCACCTGCTCGACCGAGCAGAACACAGCTCGGGCCGAGGAGCGATTTCAACACTGTAGCGTCAACTTACAGAAAGTTTCTAGATTTCATCCTACCTCTGATTGATATGTTTTTGGTGGCGTTGGAACCGTCATGAAGTATACTATCCATAAAAAATATGAGAAAAATACTTTGCCAACTGGAATGATAGCAAATCTCAAAAGAGTGAGAGGCTATCTGAAAAACTGGGCGCTCATGCCACTCGGACGAGTAGGATTTCTCACTCGGGCGAGTGGACTTCCTACTCGGCCGAGAAGGATCCACTGCAGACCTCCAGGAAGTTAGAGAGTTGACTTTGATTTCTTCAGAATTTCTGACTCCACTCGGGCGAGTGGAGTTCTTACTCGGCCGAGTGGAAATTACCACTCGATCGAGTACACTTTGGCACTCAGGCTTGGCAGATGTCGACGTATCCGTGTTACTCGGGTAAGCTCGGTTCTTCACGCGGGTGAGTGGGTCATGTCACCCGGCCGAGTGGCCTGTTTCTGAACTCTGTTCTTCTCTTCCTCACCTCCTCGTTGATTCTTTCGATTTCCTTCTTCTTCAATCTCTTGCTCTACAACCTAGAACTAAAGAGAAATCTTCTAGGCATCTGGTGTAGTCAAGAGAAAGGGCTTTCCTCTCTTCCAAGAGAGTCTTCCAACACAAAACACACTTCTCCTTCAAGTTCTACTTCAGGCATAGGTAATTGTAAGTGTTGCTTAATTTCATATTTCATAACTTTAGTTATTTGATTTACTCTCGGTTTGTGAGAGTGGTTTGCTTGCTCCCAAGTTGTGGGAGTCAAGGTCAATCAATTGTGTTTCGATTTCACTTGTAGGTTTACTACAAGTGGGTTTTAAGGAAACCTCAAGTTAGGGCTCTAACTTGAGTATCCAGTTGTTAACCGGGTGGAAGGGACGTAGGATTACCGAGAACAAGTCGGGAAGTGACTTGGGTAATCCGAACCCTTGAAACATCCTAGCGTTTGCATTTGTTTCATTTTGAGTTTATTTCTATTCCGCACTATTTGTTGGTTAGGAATTTAATTTGGTGTAACTATCTCTTAAAATTGCATAAACATATTCAACCCCCCTCTACTGTTTTCCTTATAGCTAGGGACCTTACAATTGGTATCAGAGCACTGGTTTATAGATATGACATCCAACAACAACAACGTTCCTCCACCATCTTCTTACAATAATCACGATCGTGATGGAGCGTCCACAGTTTTCAGAGGACAATCAACGGTGTGTCATCCGCGTTTCAATGGCACGAACTTCGGCTATTGGAAATACCGGATGGAGACGTTCCTAAGGAGTGCTTCCCTTTGGAGAACCCTCCACAAGGAATATGGCGTGCCCACCGAAGAGGATTTCGAAAAATGGATGGCTTCCGAGAAATCCGCCGAAGTCAACAACGCAAAGGCAATGAACGCTCTTCATTGTGCATTGGACCCAGATGAGTTCAATAAGATATGCACATGTAAGAGTGTATATCAAATTTGGAACCATCTCATCGTTACCCATGAGGAAACGAACAACGTAAAACTTTCCAAAATCTATGTTGCCGTGCAAAAATTCGATATGTTTCATATGCAGGAAAATGAAAGCATAGCATCGATGTACGGACGTTTTACCGATATCACTAATGAACTGGAAGCTCTCGGTCAAGTCTATTCCCAACAAGATAAGGTAAGGAAGATCATAATGGGATGATCTCCAAGTGGGAAAGAAGAGCTATCGCCATCGAGGAGGTCAACGACTTGAAGACTTACACAGTTGTGAACCTTATCGGCACTCTCATGTCTTACGAAGTAAGACGGGAGAACCGATTAAAGATTCGAGCTATGATGAACCCTTCGGAGGCCAAGAAGAAATCTTTGGCATTCAAAGCCAATTCCTCATCCTCCGATAGTGAAGAATCAGAAAATGAGATGGACTTAGATGAAATGGCTCAAATGGCGAAGAAGTTCCAACGCTTCTTTCGCAAAGGTAAATTTTCCTCTAAGAATAGATTTGATTCTACTAATAACACTTTCTCTCTTTGCTTTAAGTGTAATAAGCCAGGGAACATCAAGAAGGATTACCCAATGCTACGAAACAAAGAGAAGTGGAAGGCTCCGAAGTACCACAAGCCCGACAAGAATAAGAAAGATAAGAAGAAAGAACTAGTAGGTACATTTGATGACTCAAGTGGAGACTCATCAAGCGAATCCAATGATGAGAAGGGTGAAAGTGCACACATATGTTTCATGGCCAGGAAAGATTCATTCTCCGATGAAAGTGATTCCGACATGGATGAAACCGAGGTAACTATGGATGAATTACGTTTTGCTAATGAAGAATTATTTGCTAAGCATCAATCTTTAATGCTTAGATATACTAGTTTAAAGAAATTGAATGTTAGTAATCCATCCATCCCATGCATTATCAACAATGACACCATTATTGATACTTTAACCCTTGAGAAAGCGAATTTAGCTTCTCAAAATGTCACTTTGAGAAATGAGGTGAATACCCTCAAATCTCAACTAGATCAAACACATCCTAAGGATAATAGTGATCTAGTTTCATGACACACACACAATTGGGTTTAGAGAATGATTATCTTAAAATCCAAGTGCACGAGCTCAAAGCACGGGTGTCCACCTTGGATACCAATATTTCTTCTCTTACAGAGAAATATGAGCTCATGTCCTCCTGTATTGTGAGATTTAATAAGGGGAAAGGACAATTGGACGATTTGCTAACAAACCAATTTCCGGCCACACATCGTGTTGGTCTTGGTTTTGTGGAAGCAAATGCATCCAATGCTCGCACTTTCTATAGTGGTGTCACTATAGACTTTGTGAGGCCATCCTCCGATGCATCCATAAGTGGTGTCAAAGACAATATAGGTAGCAAACCTACCAAGAAAGTCACAACTACATCGTCTTTTCGTTTTGGCAAGAAACCCACTAAGGGTGGAAACCAAAAGAGAAGCCATGCTTACATGTACACCAACCTTCATCCACGTAGGAAATCTCCTACTTCACAAGTGGATACTCATGACACTTTCTATGCTCCACGCCCACAGAAACGTACAAATCTACACATGAGAAATACGCATGTACGTGCTCCTATACACCCATATGCTTATACACATCATTCTTACATGTATGCACATCCTCCACATGTCATGCATGACCCGTATGTTTCCTACAACATGCATGTTCCCAAGCATGCATACAACCCTCATATGTCCAATGTATATCCACCACCTCATTTTTGTGCTGAAACCCATGTTCCTAAGAAGCATGCACCACATAGAAATCTAACAACTATGCATGCAACTAGGAAAAGGACTCCCAAAATATACACCATTTGGGGTCCTAAGAACACTAGCTTAAATGATAGGAATGCCTATGTTGATTCCTATTTTCATGATGTTATCAATAATGATAATTATGTTGGGAAGCGGAAGTCCACTTGGACTTGGCTTCCAAAGGGGTAATCCCCTTGGACCCAACAAAAAGTGGGTACCATGAGCTTATGGTATACTATGTAGGTACCCAAGAGAAAGAAAGACAGCAATAAATGTCAAATTAGCTCTAAAAGGAAAGGATGGATTCTCGACAGTGGTTGCTCCAAACACATGATGGGAGATCCCTCATTGCCCTCCGAAGTGATTATCATCAAGAATGGTGCAACGGTCACTTTTGGAGGTAACCAAAAGGGAACCATCATTGGAGTAGGTATTGTCAGAAACTCCTCCAAACCTTTAATTACTAATGTATTTCTAGTTATTGGTTTGTGTCACAACCTCATTTCCATTAGAAAACTTTGTGACAAAGGTTACAAGGTTAACTTTGGAGAAGGATTGTGTAAAATTGTTAATTCTAATTCACATGTTTTATTTACCGGTATTAAGCGTAAAATATTTATTATTTGAGCTTGCCTAAAACTGTAGAACATTGCTTAGTTGCTAATACAAATGAACAACTTAATGGCATCGCCGTTTTGATCATGTTCAATTCAAGCACTTATATAAGTTAGCTAAGCATGATCCAGTCAAAGGTTTTCCAAAAATTGCTTTTAGTAAGAAAAAATTTTGTAATTCATGTCAAAGAGGTAAGCTTAGTAAATCAAATTTTAAGCTTAAAGAAGGCATTACTTCTAAGAGGCCCCTAGAATTACTTCATCTAGATTTGTTTGGGCCAACTAGAATCGCTTCTTTAGGTAATACTCATTATGGATTAGTTGGCGTTGACGACTTCTCTAGATTTACTTGGGTTTCATTCTTAACTAATAAGAATGAAGCTTTTGAAGAGTTTATCATATTTGCAAAGAAGATTCAGAATCTCTTAGGATCCACCATTATCACTATCCGTAGTGATCATGGAGGAGAATTTGAGAATGAGTCTTTTACAAAGTTTTGTGATGGCAACGAGATAACTCACAACTTTTCTTTTCCTCGGACACCACCACAAAATGGTGGTGTAGAGAGAAAGAATAGGACTCTTATTGAGTATGCTCGTACCATGCTCCATGATAGTCATCTTGGACTACAATTTTGGGCAGAAGCGGTGCACACGACATGTTATGTGCTCAATAGGATCCTAGTGAGACCCCGAACGAACCAAACTTGTTTTGAGTTATTTTATGACAAAAAGCCTCAAGTTAAATATTTTCGAGTTTTTGGTTCAAAATGTTTTATCAAGAACACTTTTGGTAACTTAGATAAATTTGAGCCAAGATCCGATGAAGGAATTTTTGTTGGATATTCCACACATAGCAAAGCCAACCAGATATACAACAAAACCTCCTCAACGATCGAGGAATCACTACACGTATCATTTTATGAAGATTTTGATTCACCTCATGTTATTGATGATAGTGTAGATGATATATGTGATTCTCTTAGTAATGTCAAGATTAATGATTCAATTATTGAGACTAACACTACTAATGAGATTGTTGAAGATGTTCCGAGTGATGCAGGAATACCCAAAGCTTTCCCAATCGTTTGCAACCATCCACATGACCAAATTATTGGAGATATTAGTGTGGGTGTTCGAACGAGGTCTAGAATTGAAGAATTCTCTCATCGCGCATTTGTCTCTACCATAGATGTCATGGCCTGTTTAGCCTTATACGGCGACTGATACGGTAGTCCCCTACGCACGAGTAGAGGGATTATGATGAGTTGATAAGATATGATATAGCGTAAATGTGGCTCGTGGCAGTCGTGTAATTCCGTGAAAAGTGTAGGGGCGTTTTGGTCATTTGGCCATATGGGTGGAAGTGTGTGTAGAGTGAAGGTGGGTGTGTAAAGTAGTGTCATACTTGTAAAATTTGAAAGAGATGGTTAGTGTGTGAGGGGCTAGTGTGAAAAGGGATGGGGTTTAATGGAATGCTCGAAAATTTTTAGAAAGGTCAGGGGCAAAACAGTCTTTTGGCCAAAAACTGTTATGCGTACGTACTAAAGTTGTGTGTGGATAAGGTAATGGCAAACTTATAAATACTTGAAAGTTGAGGGGTATATTTGGAAGGGTATTAAGGTCATTTTAAGCTATCCATGTTTATCCTAAAGAAAATTCTAGAGCTAGATATTTTAATAACATTTCTACATCTTTCTTTAACTTTCTTTCTTATTCTTTTCATTTTTCTATTCCTCTCTCCCAACCCCCAAGCCATGGCCGAAATTCCCCTCTCTCCTTTTCATTTCTTCAAGCTTTCAAAACCCTAATTTCATCTCAAAAATGCAAGAAAACCCTAGGCTACTTCAAGGAAAAAGAAAGATAAAAGGGAGAAAAAGAGAAAAGAAGAAGAAAAGAGTTCTTTGAGGTAGGATTCTAACTATGGTTTAGGAGTTTTTTTGGGGAGTATGAGGATGACATGATGCTATTTTGATTTCTCATGATTTAAATCTATGGATTATATGTGAATTAGATCAAAAAGATGACATTTTTCTTTGTTTTCCTTAGCTAATTACCTTTCCTAAAATTCAGAATTTTTGATGTGTGCTTCTCCTTCAATTTTGATCTCTGTAGTTTGAATTACCCTCTGAAAAAAATAAGTATGTGTAGATATTGAAGTCCTACCCCAAATTCATATAAAATTTGTCATATGTTGAATTCTATAAGTGGGAGTAATAATTCAATGTTTGTAACTTGCCTGAAATTCTGTCAAGCTGTACACAGTTTAGCAAAATGAGGACTATTACCTGCACACTCTATGGATTTTGCTGATCTTGGTCTTGTTGGAAACTTAAGAAGTTTTTTTAAAAGTTCATCCGGTGCTTATATGTCGAAATTCTGGCTACAACATGCTTAAAATTGGCTTTCAATACAGGCTCAGATTTCTGTCTGAAAAACAGTCTGGGCATGTTGCATCAATTAATTCACTATAAATCACTCAGTCCACATTACTGCATGAAATTTTATGGGTGAACCCAGGACTAGTATATATCCAACTTTCATTCAGTGAGTTTGGTCAAATTCACAATAGAAATTTCTTAAAATGCTGACTTTCTAGTAGTCCTTGCAATTTCAACATGTTGGATTGTGTTGGGTGAAGTTGGATTTGTGTGATAATGTTAATTTTTCCACTTCAAAATGCATGAATGATGTTGATGCATGTATGTAATTCTGGTTATGCTATTTGTTACTAAATTTGATAGTGTGACACTTTTCATTTACATGGCGTCCGCCATATGTTCGTTGAAATGCCCAAATGAATATGTAATTGAAGAAATTTGGAAAGTAGCTATGGAAGTGTTGTGCCATGTATATGAAATTGCATATGATTATTGAAGATTATGACGCATGACATATTAACTGGGTTGTCTCGATCTTCTCTAAGGCGGGTGAGCATCCTGGTATGGGGATGGGTGGAGTTTGGGTATAACTTAACTATAAGGGGCTGGACTGAGAAGTTAGGGAAAGTGATACGTGATATGTGATACTTATTCCCACTCGCCTTTACCGGGAATGGAGGGGACATACGGAGGTTGTGTTACTATGTAGAGAGCCTCACTCCTGCCAGGGACGGGGGAGCTGAGAGGCCTGGCGTACAGTGCCCGTGTCCACTGCGCCGTGTGCTATATTCACCCCAAATTTGGGATGAAGTCCAGGCCCTTATCTTTAGGTTATACCCAGGCTTCCAAAGAGTCACTAACATCTGCTAACTAATAAACTTTACATGTGTTGTTGTTGCATATATGTGTGTTGCACGTTTTACTTTGGTTGCTTGTACTCCTATTGCCTTTACACCCATAACCCTAAATGATTTTCCCTACCCTGGTTAGTTTCCTACTGTGCATGTTTTGACGTGCTCATTTTACTTTTCAGGTCCTGAGCAGATGACCCCAAAGCAGAATCTCCCTCAGGAGATTACCCATGTGTGAGCTGACACATTGATGACACTACTCTTTTGGGACGTGTCTTGTAGTGTGAGTTGGGTCGTGTAGTGAGCGTGTTGTCTTTTGTAGCTGTGGTATATGTTGGTGGCTTGTAGCACTTCTCATTTATGTACTCGAGTCAATTCACTTTGTACTTGATACTGGTGTGTAGTTCTCTCCTTAGTTATGTAAATCTGTGGTTGATGTACTCTTTGTGATGGCTGAATGTGTTGTTCTCTTTTATATGATTTTATGTGATGTATGATCCCAGCATTCGTAGTGGCCTGCTTAGTGTGTGTTTTCTTTTCACGCTCAGTGTAAATGCCGCGGCTTGTGAGGCTCCATCCTCCTTTTCCCACGGTATGGGATATCTTATAAAGTATTTGTGGGAATGGGGCGTGACAGGTTTAGTGGTGGCCCATGCATGTCAGTCACACTGCGATATGCGAAAGGATGATACATCCAACACACTTTAATGCCATCACTTATGGTACTGATTCTTCTTGTGATGTCCTCTTTCTCTGCAGAATGGACAGTGGAAACGGGATACTTCGTCAGAGATGGAGCACGCTGAGCCCTCTTTGATGGAGAACATTTTGCTGGGTTTTCCGGCAAGTCTGGGACAACAGGCTGAGATGCTCGCCAAGATGCAGGGTCAGAAGACCCCAGGCTTCAAGCAGTTCAGGGCAATGTTGAGGACTTTTTCTGGCAAGACAGCCCTGGAGGTTGATGAGTGGTTACGACGCACAGAGGATGACATCACAGCTGTTAGATTTCCACCGAAGAGTTGGGTTGATGCAGTAAAAAGGCAGTTGACCCATCAAGCCAGAGATTGGTGGGATGCCTATGTGCAGCATCTGAAAGGTCCTATCTCTTGGAAGACTTTCAAGGAACGTTTTGAGTCCAAGTTCCTTCCAGAGACCGCAAAGGATGAGCTCAGGCAGCGTTTTGAGCAGTTGACTCAGGGCCGACAGACCGTGGATGAGTATGATGCCGAGTTCTCCTTGCTGAGCAAGTTTGCCCTGGAGCTTGTTGCGACTAATACCACCCGAGCTCGACGCTTCCGTATGGGACTAGATCAGGAGTATAGAGGGGCGATGTCTACACAGAAACTCGCCACATAGGAGGATGTGCTCGAGGAGCAAGACTATATGAGATCCATTTACGGAGCATAGAAAAAATGCCTACAGGTGACAGACGACCCTCAGGATCACAGAAGGCATTATCTCGGCCAGTGCAGACGGCCCAGTTCAAGAGGCCAGGAGCCCCTACGGTGACACAGAGACGTCTGACATGTCAATTCTGTGGCAAGCCTGGTCATGAGCAAAATGAGTGCAGGACTTGGGCTAGACAGTGCTTTGCTTGTGGTGGTCGAGGACACATTAGCAGGTTCTGCCTGCAGCAGGGTGCCTACCCGGCCCTAGTAGCACCTGTGACTTCTAGACCGATGCAGCTGCGAGCTCTTCCATCTGGTCCGCAGCAGCTTTCCCTTCCAGCGCCAGCTGGACCAGGCACACCAGGTCCTAGAAGACCTTCCTTGCCTCCTCAGTGGCATGCCTACAAGAAGACAAACTCTGCTTCAAAGCCTCAGGCTTTCACGATGACAGCAGTAAAGGCAGAAAACTCAGGTCAGGTTATCACTGGTATGGTTCTAGCCCTCTCTTTACTTTACATTATATCACTTGCTGATCGGTTATGATAGACGTTGGTTTGATTTCCTTGTTGGCTTTTAGGTATGGTTAAAGTAGCATCTTTTCCTGCCTTAGCACTTTTTGATTCTGGGGCTTCACACTGTTTTCTATCCCGACAATTTGTGAACAAAAACGCAATACCAGTTGACTCCTTCACTATTAGTTGGAATATTCACACAGGAAATGGTGTGATCAGGAGTACTTCAGGACTCCATTGTTGTCCAGTAGAAATTTGTGGTCGGGAGTTATATGCTGACTTCCTCATGATTGAGATGCCCACCTTCGAAGCGGTGTTTGGGATGGATTGGTTAGCGATGTTTTGTGCCACTATTGATTGCAAATTAAGGAGGGTAGTCTTCCAGATTCCCGATCATCTAGAGTTTGAGTTCAGAAGTGGTAGTTGCACTTTAGAACCTGTAAGATTCAGAGCAACACCAGTGGAAGCAGAAGTGTTGACGATGGCCATGGAGACGGAGCCAGTCTTACCCAGGGTTGTGCGAGACTTTCCCGATGTCTTTCCCGATGACATTTATGGACTTCCTCCTGATTGATCATTGGAGTTCACCATTGATTTGATACCAGGCATGCAACCTATTGCAAAGGCTCTTTATCGGATGGCACCACCTGAGTTGGCTGAGCTTCGTAATCAATTAAAAGATTTATCAGACCGAGGGCTGATACAGCCAAGCGTGTCACCTTGGAGAGCACCAGTGCTTTTGGTAAATAAGAAAGATAGGTCCTGGAGGATGTGTATTGATTACAGGGAATTGAACAAGGTGACAATAAAGGACAAGTACCCACTTCCTCGCATTGAAGACCTCTTTGATCAGTGTGGTGGATCCTGAGTCACTCAAAGTTGGACTTACGGAGCGGTTATCATCAGATTAGGGTTCGGGGGTCTGATGTTTCGAAGACAGCTTTTCGAACCCGTTATGGACATTATGAGTTCCTGGTGATGCCCTTCGATGTGACCAATGCTCCAGCTACTTTCATGAGATTAATGAGTCAGGTGTTCTTTGACTATTTGGACAAGTTCGTGGTAGTCTTTATTGATGAGATCCTGATATATTCTAAGGATGAGGAAGAACATACAGAACATCTGAGGATTGTTGTAGAGACCTTGAGGCAGCATCAGTTATATGCCAAATATAGTAAGTGCCAGTTTTGGTTGTCTAAAGTGGCTTTTCTGGGACACATAGTTTCAGGAGAAGGTATATATCAGTTGATCCAAAAAAGGTGGTTGTAGTGGAGAAATGGCCTGTTCCCAGATCGGTTTCAGAGATTCGGAGTTTCTTGGGATTGGCTGGCTATTACAGGAAGTTCATCAAGGATTTCTCCAAGATTGCTGCACCACTTACTCATCTGACTAAGAAGGATGTTGCTTATGTCTGGTCTGAGGAGTGTCAGCATGCATTTGAGGAATTGAAGAGAAGGTTGATTACTACACCAGTTTTGACGATCCCGGACCGTTCTGGAGGGTTCGAGATTTTCTGTGATGCCTCTGGTAAAGGGCTTGGATGTGTCCTACATCAGCATGGTCGTATTGTAGCTTACGCCTCTAGACTTCTGAAGGTGCATGAGCTAAACTATCCCACACATGACTTGGAGCTGGCAGCCGTGATTTTTGCTTTAAAGCTGTGGAGACACTTTTTGTTAGGGGAGCATATCAAGGTGTACACTGACCACAAGAGTTTGAAGTATGTGTTCACTCAGAAGGAGCTCAATATGAGACAGCGTCGGTGGCTTGAGCTAATGGAAGAATTTGATATCGATCTCCAGTATCACCCTGGGAAGGTGAACGTGGTCCCTGATGCACTCATTAGATATCCAGCTGTGATGATGTTGGCCTCTCAGCCTTAGCTCCAGTGGGCCCTGCGACAGATGGAGATAGAGGTTGTACTTCCAGGTGTTAAAGTAACTATGTTGAGCTTGCCGGTTCAGTCTGATTTAGTGGACCGGATCAAGGCTGCACAGTCAAGAGATAAAAAGCTAAAGAGGATCCGAGAACAGGTAGAGGCCGGACTTCGGACCGACTTCCACATTCACGAAGATGGTTCTCTTAGATTTGGAACCCGGTTATGTGTGCCAGCTGGTGCTATTTGAGAGGAATTGCTTAAGGAGGCCCATAGTTCCCCATATTCAATTCATCCAGGAAGGACAAAGATGTACCGCAACCTGCGACAGCATTACTGGTGGCATGGGATGAAGGACAATATAGCCAGAAGTGTGGCCTCGTGTTTGGTCTGTCAGCAGGTGAAGGCCGAACACCAAAGAGTTGCAGGTCTGTTGCAGCCTCTCTCCATTCCTGAATGGAAATGGCAACATATGACGATGGATTTTGTAACTGGGCTATCCCGCACACCCAAGGGAAATGACACAATTTAGGTAGTCGTTGATCGCTTGACCAAGTCTGCACATTTCATTCCCTTCCAGGTTGAACAGTCTACCGAGCATTTAGTTCGAAGATACATGGAGGTAAAACCCCTTCATGTAGCTAGATTAGAAGCTATTAGATTGCTTTTATCTTTTGCATCTCATAAGAATTTTAAACTATTTCAAATGGATGTTAAAAGTGCATTTTTAAATGGGATTGTCAATGAAGAAGTATATGTTTCTCAACCTCCCAGTTTCATTCATGAAAAATTTCCAAACCATGTTTTCAAACTTAAGAAATCTTTGTATGGGTTGAGACAAGCTCGTAAAGCTTGGTATGATCGACTCAAAACCTTTCTTTTGGATTTAGGTTTTAAAATGGTAGAAGTTGATTCAACACTTTTCATTAAAGATTATGAAAATGACATTATCTTGATTCAAGTATATGTAGACGATATAATATTTGGTTCTACTAACTTTAATCTTTGTCAAGAATTTTCTAAGTCTATGAAGGATGAATTCGAGATGAGCCACATGGGAGAGCTCAATTACTTCCTTGGACTGCAAATTCGACAAATGAAGGATGGAACTTTCATACATCAAACAAAGTACACAGTGGAGCTTATTAAGTGATTCGGGATGGAATCGTCTTCAAGCAAAAAGACTCCCATGAGTACAACAACCCATCCACACAAGGATGAGAACGGAAAAATGTAGACATTCGTCTATATCGAGGTATGATCGGTAGATTACTTTATTTAACCGCTAATTGGCCCGATATCATGTTTTCCGTATGCTTGTGTGCTCGATATCAAGCTACACCTAAGGAGTCACATTGATTGCGGTTAAACGAATATTTCGTTATCTCAATCAGTCTCTAGATTATGGGTTACTTTACCCTAAATCTAGCACATATGAGTTAATCTCATATAGTGATGCCGACTTTGCCGGATGCAAATCCGATAGGAACAGTACTAGTGGCACTTGCCATTTTCTAGGAAATTCCTTAGTCTCTTGGTTTTTCAAGAAACAGAACTCGGTATCATTGTCCACGACTGAAGCGGAATATATTGCCGCGGGTCTTGCATGTGCACGAGTCCTTTGGATGAGACACACTCTTAGTGACTATGGTGTTAATTGTGATACTTGCCCTATCATGGTTGATAACCAAAGTGCTATATGTCTTTCCAAGAACCCGGTACATCACTCCCGTACCAAACACATAGATGTGAGACACCATTTTATCAGTGATCATGTAACTAAGAAGGCCATCATCTTAGAGTACATTGAAACCCAAAAACAAATTACCGACATCTTCACAAAACCTCTTAAAGAAGATTCATTTGTGAGGTTGCGTGGAGAATTAGGAATTATGGGTGAATCTAAAATTTAGGAGCTCAACATACTTGTTATAACTCGCTTTGAGCTCATATCATCATGTTGCCTCTCTTCTTTTGTTATATCATATATTTTTGTTTTTAAGAAAGGCAATGGAGTTTTCTCTGATTACATGTGTTTTCAGATTGTTTTATGAGAATTGTTTTATCAACGATTTATAATTTGATGTTGATTTTATGATGAGTTTATGTTTAGAGTATAGGTCATATGGTGAGTATTCATATCCTCTGGATTTTTATCTCACTGTGCATTTTTGGACCAGGACAGACGACTGTCTTTCCTTCGTTTCAACAGTCTTACTCTATATTCTCTGTCTGAAATTTGTATCTTCCGTACAGACGACTGATGACAATTTTACAGTCGAGTGTTATTTCAACAGGCGACTGCATTTTAATCATCAGGCGCCTGTCATCACTGTCAAATTTTTCCAGTGCTCTCTGTCTTTTTGATGAAGTTTATTGATTCTCAATCAGTCGACTGATGCGTATACTACAGTCGACTGTCCCTCGGACAGGCGACTGTATGTTACTCAACAATCGACTGTCTGTCATCCTGAGCTTGTTTCTTATCACTTCATCCAGTCGACTGACTTTTGTTCATTGGTTGAACGGGATGACGCGCAAGTGCACGCCTTCCACTCCCAAGCATATGAGTGTTAATGCAATAATAAACAATCGATGAGTACAGGGTCGGATCACAGGGACAAGTCGTTCTATATTCACAAAATTGATCGACAAAGGAAGATAATAGCTTGTTACAACCACCTTGCTAACGGTGGAAAAGTGTGGGAAACGTGTGGTGAAATCTAAAATCCTATTCTAAGTGGGTAGGGTTAGAGAACCAAAAGTGGATTTAGGATAGCAAGGCGAGGAGTATGGGTTGTGGGTTCACTAAGATTGGTGTCAATTAAGCTCTAATTACCCGCATATAACTCAATTGATTTTCCGGCTAAGGACACTCAATCGGAAAATTTAGCTTTAAAGAACACAACAATTAGCAATAGGGATGGATGTATTATCATAGCACTAATCAAATTAGGAACATGGATTCATCTCGAATTGTGCCCTTTCGGGTTTTTACCAATGAAATTGTGCCCTAATAATCACTAAACATTAACATTCAAAATGAGCAAGAGGCCATTAGAACTAAAATTAACATCACAACATCATGAATCACAACCACACCAATCACACTACTCAATCATAGTAAATAAGATGAAATTTATAAACAAATTCACCACAAGTTCATTACAAAATGAGAAGTGCAAAATACAAAGGGGAAGAGGAAATTTTTCACCCAAGATCTCCCCAAATGAGCCTTCCCTCTACCAATTTGCTCCGCCACCAAGCTTCTCCACCATCCAATGGCCTCCAAGCTCCTCCCTAGCCTTTGTGGAAGAAGAAGGGCTCCCCAAAACCCTAAAATCGCCAAAAAAACACAAAGAAAACCCAGATGTGCGCTTCCCCCTCTCACAGTCCAAAAGAACCCATTTAATGGGCATGTGGGTCGGGCGCACGGGCGCCCGACCCGCGGAAATGGGCGCCCGCACAACATATGCGCACGCCTGCGCATGAGCGGGCCGGTCGCTGGGCCGGCCCGCTTTCTTTTGTTTTTTTAATTCTTTTTTTACTAAACTACAGCGGGCCGCGGGCGTGGGCCGGCCAGCGAGCCGGCCCACAAACGTGGCTTTTTTATTTTCTTTTTTCTTTTTTTCTGTTTTACAAATTCCAGAATAACCTGTAAGCTCCAAATAAATCTCCAAAAATACCCGAAAATCCCAAAAAAATCCCAGAAAATTCTAGAAAATCTCCAAGACTCCTAGGAGTACTTGAAAAATAGGAGAAGGAGAAATTAGTCCATATGATGAGAAAATTAATATAATGACTATTATAAATACAATATTGACTTCCAAAATTCCATATAAATTATTCACATGCTCAAATAATTTCCAAAAAATAGAGATATGATCAAAATAAGAGCAGGAGCATATGAAAAATAATAGAAAGCCAATAACGACGATAAAATCCATATTTTGTGCCAAGAATGAGAGTAAGCTCCTAAAATGACATGAAATGAAAATATACCCAAAAAGAACAAGTTTAAGCCTAATTTGTAGCACAAAATGGGGGTAGTTAGGGGGTATAAATATACACTTTTCACTCCGAATCATTCATCAGTCGATTGTCTCCTGTTGTGACGGTTCACTGTTTCGATCTGAGCCGTCGATTCTTTGATCCAACGGCCCAGATTATTTCCCCCTTCTTTATTAACGTCGAGACGTTTCATTTCAACCCACGATTTCTCTCACCTCCGACTTGAAACCACTCGTCTTCCTGCTCGAATTTTTCTGTAGATCTCTCCTCCGATTTCTTTGTGGCAACGCGCTCTCCCTTCTTCGTTTGGTTGCTCGTGTGTTGCTTGCCTGTAGATCGGCATCTCGCTGGAATCACGTCCGTTCGTTATTCGTAGCTTGCTTGACCTAGCTTTCAGTCGAGTGAGCTCATGGATCCTTTTGGTCATCTGTTTTCTAAAGGATTCTTCGATTTCCTCGATGATCCGATTCCTTCCCCTAAACCCACTAATCTGGTTCCCTCCTCGCCTTCTTCATCTCGGGATTTCCTGAATATCATGGTCGGTGACCCTGTTCCCCGAGAGAATGTTGTTGAACACACTTCGTAGCCAGCTGATCATCCTCCTTGTACTCCTCCGTCTGTACCCCTTGAGGATTTTCTTCTCGGTAGATTGTGTAACCGTGTCTCTTCTCTCGAGAAGCTTGCTGCCACCATGGATGAGAAGCTCAATCTTCTTCTCGAGCTTCAGTACAAATCTCTCATGCTTCATGGTTTTCCCATTCCTGTCGAGCTTAAGGCTATGTTCTCTAAATCTGAGGATATTGCCCCTGTTGGTGTTCCTCCTCCTCCAGGCTTTGTGCATGTACCTTCTGAGGTCCTGACCCCCGTTGTCCAGACTCCAGTTCTTGCCCATGCGGAATCCTCTGCTGCCCGTGCTTCATCTTCCAAGAGGAAGACTCCAACTTTTCATACTCGTCGCTCTGCTAGGCTGATGTTCCGCTCTTCTGGACGTCCCTCGGACCCATCTGTCATTCACATTGACTGATGTTGCAGCTGGCTTTCTTTTTGTGCACTCATTCGGTGACCTAGATTTTTTTTGTGGTCTATTTTGGTTAGGGTTGAGTGGTTCTTCAGTGTTTGTGTTTTGTATGCTGTTATCTGATGATGTACTTTTGAGATCATGATTTATTTTTTTTATCATGATGTATTTTGTTGGACATGGTTGTTGGATATTGGACTCCCCGGATTTGGTTTTGGATGATGATCAAACATAAATATATAGTGAACTAACAACTTGTGAGCGCAGTTATGGAGATCGTCGGCAAATTCATATGAATATCAATTACGACGTCTCGAGACTTCTCAAAGCACGTGATAGTATGCCTAAAGCTTCGTTGAAGCTTATGGACCATTTTAGAAGTCATGAAGATTCGATTGAAGCTTTTGAAGATGGTATCGTCAAGTTATATTTATTGTCTTTAAGCTTCTTTCGTAGAATGTTAAGCCTTGAGTAGGTCTTACGGTTTAAATCTTCATAACGCTCCTATCTTAGCTCTAGGATCTTAGTAGAAGTCCATACAAACTTTCCCGAAGCTTCACGCTTCGATTCGCGACTTCTTGTGCATGTTAGTTGGTTCAAGAAGAAGAACTGTCCGACTAGATGGTGATCTAGTCGGTCGGAAAACTTCTTGGACCGACTAGTTTCAGTCAGTCAATTCTAAGCTCTTTACTGTTTACAGTTAGTCGGTCTAAGTTGACTCACCGACCGACTAGTTTGTGAACTAGTCGGTCAGTGATGCTTCTGTGACCGACTAGTTGAGCTTTCCCTGTACAAGCAAATTTGAGCCTGAGCTTCTGTTTATAATTAGTCGGTCTGTGTTCATTGATCGATCGACTAGTTGATAAACTAGTCGGTCAACTTTTCTTCTTGGACCGACTAGTTTAGCTTTACTGTACATGCCAATTTCCTCCTGACTAACTGTTTATCGTTAGTCGGTCTATGCACATTTGTCGACCGACTAGTTGATGAACTAGTCGGTCAACATCTGTTCTTGGACCGACAAAATCAATTTGTGCTCAGACTTCAGCTTTATCTCTTAGTCGGTCTCTGTTGAGTAACCGACCGACTAGTTGTGAAACTAGTCGGTCAGCTACTCTTCTTGGACCGACTAGTTCCTTTTGTTTGTGCTTCGACCTTTTGGCTGTTCTTCCATTAGTCGGTCTACGTTAAATGACCGACCGACTAGTTGATGAACTAGTCGGTCGGTGGTTGTTCTTTGACCGACTAGTTGGGTTCAGAAAAGAGCCGTTGGAGCATTTAATGACTCGAATTTCTTTCTCTCTCTCCTCTATCCTATAAATACTTGTTGAGCTGTATTCATTGCACTCAAGGCTGATATTATTGCAAGTTTAGAGATCAAGAGAAATCATTCCAAGCTCATTCAAAGCTCTTTCATTCCATTCAATAATCTCTCCCCACTCTTACTTCTAAAGAGAGATTCATTGAGTGTGAAGCCTTCCAAGCCAAGTGCTTGATTCTAGGTCACCAACATCCCCATAGCTCTCCATCGCTGATCTACTTCTTGGAGCTAGGGTTTGGTGCCTTTTCTTCTTCCTCAAAATCATCCTTGCCCTAATTCGTAAGTATTACTCAAGGCATATGTATTTTGTCGGTAAGAAGTTTTGTTACATTTACTTTCATATTGTAATTGGTTCACTCTCGGTTGTGAGAGTGGTTGTGATCCCGGGTTGTGGGAGTCACAAATTTCTTTGTGTATGATTTGACTTGTGAAGGTTTTTCACAAGTATCTCATAGTGGAAATCTTGAGTTATGGTTTCTAACTCAAGTATCCGGAGGGGATCCGGGTGTTTGGGACGTAGGATCACCGGGAACAAGTCGGGGAGACTTGGGTGGATCCGAACCCAGTAATATCGTTGTTTGCGATTGTTTCTTTGTTGTCTAACATTTACTTTTCCGCATTGTTTGGTAGAGTTTGCAAGTAATTAGGAATTAGCCTCTTAATTATTTTAAAGTACTATTCACCCCCCCCCCCTCTAGTACTTATGCAGTAGCTTAGCAGGGCATTACATTTGGTATCAGAGCCAAGTCTATTGCTATGTCTGCCAACGACAACAAAACCATTCGTCCACCTTCCGACTATAGCACCTTCAAGAACCGTGAAGGAGCGTCTTCGGTAATGGAAGGACATTCCTCAACGAGGCCTCCATTCTTCAACGGTACCAACTACGGGTACTGGAAATGCCAGATGAAAACTTTCCTCCAGAGTGCTTCACTATGGAGGACCACGATGAAGGAATATGTCGAGCCCACCGAAGAAGATTTCGAGAAATGGACTCCCGCGGAGGTCGCCGCGGAGGTAAGCAATGCCAAGGCAATGAACGCCTTGCAATGCGCATTGGAGCCCGAGGACTTCAATAAGATATGCACATGTAAGAGTGCATATCAAATATGGAACTCCCTCCTCATATTACATGAAGGGACGAGTAGGGTAAGAGACTCTAAACTCGTTGTAGTTAATAAAGATTACGAGATGTTTCATATACAACAGGGTGAGAAGATGAAGGAGTATTATGCTCGCTTCGTCGACATCATAAACAAGTTAGAGGCTCTCGGCAAAACCTACACCCAAAAGGAGAAATGTTCGAAGCTTATCGAAGGACTTCCTTCGAGTTGGGAAAAGCGTACATTTGCCATCGAGGAATGTAACGATATGAACAAGTATACCGTTGTTCAACTAATGGGTACATTGATGTCTTATGAGGTACGCAAGGATAGCAAGTTGAAGTTGCAGGAAAAGATGAAGTCTTACCTACAACAAGAAGAGCCAAAGAAGAAAGCTATTGCTTTCAAGGCCGCTCCATCTACTTCCACATCAACCAATGATGAGAACTCGGAAAACGAGTTGGACTTGGAGTCCATGGCTCTCATGGCCAAGAAGTTCAACCGGTTCTTCCGGAAAGGTAACTTCAAAAACAAGTCAAAGTTCATTTCTTCTAACGCCTCCTCTTCTTTGTGCTTTAAATGCAACAAGCCAGGACACATGAAAGCGGAGTGTCCTCTAAACAAGCAAAAGGAGAAGTGGAAGGCGCCGAAGTACGACAAGTCCAAGAAGTACAAGAAAGGGAACAAAAAGGGGCTTGTCGGGACATTCACCGACTCCGATGATTAATCTAGCGGAGAGTCGGATGATGAGCAAGTGGAGCATGCACACATGTGCTTCATGGCAAGAGAGGAGCATGATCAAGGATCTTCCTCTTCCGATGATAGCGACAACGAAGGCGATGAGGTAACTATGGATGACCTTAGGAATGCTAATTCTCAATTGTGGTCTAAGTATACTAAATTAGTAAATAGGGATACTAAAGTAAAAGATGACTTAGCTAGCATTCAAACCTCGCCTAAAACTATCATCACCAACAACGACACCGTTGTTGAAGGGTTGAAGAATGAGATTGTTAATCTCAAGACTCAACTTGAACATGTTAGCATTGAGGATCCGGAGGAACACAAGATAGCGGATTTGACTTCTCAAAACTCGACCTTGAGTATTGAGAATGAGAATCTTAAATCTCGTGTTTATGTGCTCACATCGCAAGTATCCACTTTGGATGCTTCTATGTGTTCTCTCACCGAGAAATATGAGAACACATTAGGCCGAATCAATAAATTCAATAAGGGTAAGGACCATTTGGATAAAATCCTAAGTGACTTACTTCCGGCCAATCACCACATTGGTTTGGGGTATACGATGGGAAGTTCATCCAAATCGGCCACTACTTTTGTTAGGCCAACTTTCGGTGACTCAACGAGTGGTAGCAAACACTCTATTGGTAGTTCATCTACCAATGGTGCTTCCACCTCGTCCACACCCTCTTTCGGAAAGAAACCCACTTTGGGTGGACCTCCAAAGAAGGGTCACACCTACATGTACACCAATACTATGCCACATAGGAACACACGTCCTACTCCACCAGCTCACACATATGATGATTTCTATGCTACACATTCACGGGCACGTGCACACAATGTAAGACACCCTCATGCACGTGTTCCTCCACATGCATATGTACACCCATATCATCGTATGAATAATTATCCACATGCACCATTCCATCATGTTCCTTATGTCTATCCACGACATGCATCACGTAGAAACCAACAACGCATGCATGCACCCAATAGGATAAGGACTCCCAAAATATTCACAATTTGGAGCCCAAAGGACACAAGCATGGATGAAAAACAAGTTTACATGAATGCTTATTTTTCGGATGTTGTGTATAGTAGAAATTATGTGGGAAAGTCTAAGTCCAATTGGACTTGGCTTCCAAAGGTCTAATCTTTTGGACCCAATGACCTTGGGTACCATGATATGAAATTTTCTATCTTTAGGTACTCAAGGAAAAGAAAGAGAAAAGGAGCAACAAATTTAAATTTAGCTCCAAGGGGAATTGGATACTCGATAGCGGGTGTTCAAAACACATGACGGGTGACGCTCAATTGCTCTCCGGAGTGGTGCCCATCGCAAATGGGAACCGCGTCGTATTTGGAGGCAACGAGAGCGGAACCATCATAGGTGTTGGTAAAGTGGGTAATCCTTCTAAACCCCTTATATGTAATGTTTACCTTGTTAAAGGATTAAACCACAATCTTATTTCAATAAGCCAACTTTGTGACAAAGGTTACAAAGTTAGCTTTGCGAAAGGAATGTGCCATATTTTAAGAAAAGATAATAATGAATTATTGTTTTCCGGCACACGCCATAAGGATATATATATCCTAGATCTTCCAAGATCACATGAACAATGTCTCATTGCCAACACAAGTGAACAACACTTATGGCATCGACGTTTTGGTCATGTGAACTTTGGAACACTTTTTAAGCTTTCCAAGTTAAATTCTATTAGAGGCTTCCCTAAGCTTGTCTTTCAAAAGAAAAGCTTTTGTGACTCGTGTCAACGAGGCAAGCTTCCAAAATCTTCATTTAAACCTAAGAAAGCATTTCCTCTAAGCGGCCTCTAGAGCTATTACATCTACATTTATTTGGGCCAACTTGAGTTGCTTCATTAGGTAATGCTAGATATGGACTTGTCATCGTTGATGACTTTTCTAGGTTTACTTGGGTATTTTCATTATGTAATAAAAATGAAGCTTTTGAAAACTTCACAATTTTTGTTAAGAAAGTACAAAATCTATTAGGAACCACCATTGTCACTATTCGTAGTGATCATGGAGATGAATTTGAGAATGAGTCTTTTGAGACATTTTGTGATGAAGTTGGTATTACACACACCTTTTCATTCCCTCGCGCACTGATCGCTCCGGAATGTAACCCAAAAGTGCGACCGTGTAGTTTTACCGCAAGCGCACGGTGTAGCGGCGAGCGGGTTATCGAACACAGGGAGGACGAATGAAAGTGCTTGCTCCAATCAACCTGGCTATTTAAGAACAAAAATGAGAATTTGCCTTTGGCGATCCTGTCACAATCGTCAGACAAAGTACGGAAGTATCAAATCAAATAAAGAACGTCTAGGGAATGGGGAATCCCCGCTACTCACCGTATTTCGTCAATGTGGTTCATTGGTATCAAAATTGCTAGAATAAAATTTCGGATGAACTAGTTGCAACTGAATGTAATACCTAGCTCACGCTCTCGCGCTGTTGCCAGTCTATAGCTATCCTAGGTTCGGGTCCAATCTCTTGCAAACCCTAGCCTAGGGAAGCTAGCATTAGGATCAACATCATCGTTCAATCGCGCCCCGGGCCCACTCTCATGCAAACTCGGGCCACGACCTAGGTTGGGATAGTTCCTACCCATCCAATCTCTTGCAAACGGGTATCGGCACGGAATTGCAACCGGAAACCCTAGTATCGGTCCAATCTCTTGCAAACCGATACTACTGAAATTCGATTCCAACCCAATTCGGATTTCTAGGGTTTCCTATCGAATTGGGATCCAATCTCTTGCAAATCCCAATCGATATGAACTCCTAGCCATTCGTAATAAATCGATCCCAATCTAACCCTAATAGCAATTCTAGCAAAATTTCTACCAATTCATCACAAATCTGAAATTGGGCTCGTATGGTTCATCCCCACGCCCCAAGACGTGGAGACTACTCACGATTCATAGCACAAATACAAAAATAATCAATGAAATTAACAAGAGAATTCATCACAATATTGAGATAAGCAATAAAAATAGTATTTTTAGAGGAGAGAGACACAAACCAATGGAGTTCTTCAAATAATCCAACAAAAATCAACTTTTGTCTCCTCTCCAATCACAAGAATAAAGCTAAAAAGTTAATCTAAAAAGCTGCAAAAATCTAAGAGAAAAGCTCTCTAACCTAGGGTAAAAAACATGGGTTAAATACCCCCCAAAATCGTCCAAAAAACTGTGACCAAAATGCCCCTGCGCAGCCTGAAATCCGCAATTTTCGCTACAGGCAGCGCGTCTCACTCGGCCGAGTGACAAAAGTCGCTCGGCCGAGTGAGAAACCCTGTAAATTTCCAGTAAGTCCGGGTCTTCGGGGGTCTTCACTTCAGGAGTCGCTCGGCCGAGTGAGTTGTCGTCACTCGGCCGATGGCTTCTTAGTACTCGGGCGGTCGGCATTTGCCACTCGGCCGAGTGGGTCTTCTGAAGCTCAGGCAGACGAAAAAAACAGTAAGTTGGCGATTTTTGACATGCGTCGTCTGGGTGCCACTCGGGCGGACGGGATCTCGTCACTCGGCCGATGTGGCTTCTGTCGCTCGGCCGAGTGCACGCATGAAACGTATCCGATCTGGTCGGCCGAGCGGTGTCTCGCTGGTCGGCCGAGTGACTCCTTCACTCGGCCGAGTGAGACACCAAAAATGCCCAAACAGCTTGTTTTGGCCTCCTCATCGCTCCTGCGACGTCCTTTCTTCTTCCTCTCCTCTCCAACAGCAAAATACCCCTCGGGGAGGTCGTCGGTGACACTCTGGAGTAGGCGTATCTCGAGATCACTCCAAATCGCCCCAAATCACCTGAAATACGACAAAAACAACAAATCGTGAAAAGCATCGCAATATCGTCGATATATCGTGAAAAACATGATTTGGGCGACCTAAATGGCATGCAAACATGCGGGAAAAAGGTGCAAAATAAAGAGTGATCAAAATCCCCCAAGCTTACCTCTTACTCGTCCTCGAGGAAGATAAGTAAAAGGCGAATCCGGTGGGTTCGGAAAACGAAAACGGCGAAAGACGAAAAATGAAAAACGGAGAAGAATGAAAAACGAAATAAAAACAAAGAAGAAAGAAAGAATCGAAGAGGGAAGCTGCTAGATCATTTTCTCAGGACGTGGGTTTCGCTTACTCATATAGCATGCACTGAATGAAGAACACATGTCAAAGAATTTTATTTCGATATCATAGTATAATAGTGCAAATAGAAATAGAAAACCCACGAACAACGATATAATCATGAAAAACGGAATAATTTTAGAATTAACATCGTCTGAATCATTTAAAGCGGTATACAAATCGCAGATCACACACTTTTCAATTGAACGCTTTCTATGAGGAGTATAAGAATATCACACAGTAGAATAGAAAGAATAGATAAGTGTGGATTTCATGAAATGAGTGCTAGGCATAGATTTCTGGACTTCGTAAAGCTAAAAATAATCTTACTGAATATAAAATATTACTTAGCCTATGTTGTCGTGCAACGTCAAGTAGTCACTCTCTCACACATCATTGGATTCCCTCCCCCAAGCTTATCTATAAGCGTTGTGGCATAAAAAATATTTACATCCCCATTTTTATAAAGCTCCAAAAGTAATGAAAATAAATACAAAAAGAGAGAAGAAAGAGAGAACATGAGAAGGGATCTTTTATTGAGGTTCTTTCCTCTTTTCTTTTCCTTTTCTTTTTCCCTCCTTTTTTTCTCTTTTCTCTTTTTTTTTCAAATAGCATATATACACAATGATCCCAACTCAAAGAGAAGTAAGAGCATACAAGAATTTTTTTTTCTTTTTTTTTCTTTCTTTGGTTTTGGGAAATTTGGAGCTAGGAATTAATAGCGGGGGAAATGCCATATAATAGAATCGCTAAGGGGAGATTCACCAATGATTTAAAAATAGAGAAATGATGTTCAAGATTTGTGGAGAAAGAAATAAAGATATCTCTCGGTTCACTCTATAAGACATGCACGACAACTTCAGCAGGGTAATCTAGTCTACTCAGTTTCGATCACAAAAAAAAGCTAACTAATCCAGATTTATCATAGCTAACATCAGTCAATCATCCTGAAGTGAAATGTACAAATCATGCATATAGAAGTGATATAGGAAAAGAAGTCGGTACTCCAGATATAAGCATTCAATGCGTGAATCTTGGTGTGTTTTCTGCGATAGCATACTTATGAATATTCAGACTCAGCTAATAATAAAATTTCATCCAATTTCATGTGGAAAAAGTGTGGGTTACTATCTCTAGATGCAAGGCAAGTCATAGCATATGATATCAGAAATAGAATCTAAGACATGACAAATATAGCATGCGTATAAAGGAAGCTAACTCCACGTAATCATCATCATAGAAAATTCATCTCTAGCATGAGATGAAAAAGAAATAAAGATAAAGGGGAAAATAAAACTGTTTAAAATGAGCACACAGAAAGATAAGAAAAACGTGATGCATGGTAAAATAAAAGAAAAAATGATGAAAATAAGTGCAAAAGCGGAAAACGGCGTGAAAAAACAAAAAATAAAGGTGGTAAATCGAAAAGAACGTGAGAACTCACTCCCCCAAGCTAAATGGCACAGTGTCCGCAATGTGCAAAGTGTGGCACACCGAGAGACAAGTAATGTGAGGGGTAAGTGAGGATGCATGCATGAGGAAAAATAAGAAAATAATGAAACGGAAAATGTGATGCGGACATGATGCATGCAAATAAAGGAGTGATACAGATATATAGGTGTGACACCAAAAACTCTCTCTCTCTCCCAAAAAAGATATATAAAGATATATAAAGGAAATGTGCACCCAAACATAGTGAGGGGAGGGGGGTGGACAAAAAAACATCAGGACCCAGCAGAAACGGGCAGCACAACGGCAAAAAGAATCGATGGCATCAAGGGTGCCTAAGAAGGTGGTGTCGCGCCGTCTCCGTCCTGAGGCGGAGGTGGTGGTGGTGGTGGTGGTGCAGGCTGCTGAGCGGGTGTGGGTGTGGAAGCAGGCTGAGTGTGTGTGGTAGTGGGGGTGGGAACCTTCTGGGTGGGTACGGGTACGCGTGGGAGACGCTCCAGGACCTGGGTAAGACAGTAATGAATGTGCGGGAGCAGGTCAAAGCGGCCAGCCATCGCAGTGACGGTGGCGGACAGGGTCCGGAGGTCGCCTCTGAGGCCACTCACCGCCCCCTCGAGAGCACGAATGCTCTGAAGTACAGTGTCGGGGGGAGGTGGTACAGAGGGATGCACCGGTCTGGGCTGTGCAGGTCGGGGCTGGCGTACTCTGGTGGCGTAGGTGACGGGCTCAGTAGGCAAGGGAACAAAAGGGGCTGCACTCGTAAGTGTGGGCCTGGCCTCAGTGCGAGGCTGGGCATGACGGTGAGAAGTGGAGGCAGTAGCAACGAAAGAAGAATACAAAAGTGGCAACGAGGCGGCCAGAGAGGTCAGTGACACAGAAGTGTGGACAGACGCCACGACGCTCTCGGAAAACATAGCAGCGGTGGAGACAGAGGTGGAGACCGCGGTCTCTACAGCGGTGGCAAAAGAGGGCTCTCCGCACTCAACTATAGTCGGCGGGCGCTCGGGTGGGGCAGAGGAAACGGGCTCGGCAGACAGAGGGCCAGTGGTGGTGGTGACAGGCGTGGAAGCAGTGGAAGTGGGCTCAGCTAAGGTACTCCTGACACCGACAGCAGTGTGGACAGAGGTGTCGGGAGCAGCGGAAATATCATGGATAGGCTGAGGGGCCATGGGGTCAACAGGGGCAGCAGGCTCGGCAGGTGCAACAGGGTCTGCGGGGGCAGCGTGGGCAGCGTGGGCCTGCTCGGCCTCCTCGGCCTCGAGCACGTATGCGGCTGGGATCAGAACATCCATCGCAGGGAGCCAGTCCACCTGGGCCGGTGCAATCTGAGTCCGAGCTGGGCTCGGAAGAATCATGTAATCGGCACCGTAAGGGCCGTGCAGCCAGACCCAGTGTCGGTCACCGTGCGGACGCATCATCTTCATCCGGGCCATAACATCAATGGACAGAGAAGTGGGGCCCGGTGCGCGTCGCAGGTCATCAGGGAAGTCCTCGCCGGTCATAAGGGTGAGCAAGGTGATCAGTCCGCCGCAGCATATCGGTGAGCGAGCGCCCACCGATACGATGATGCGGTCCAAAAACCAAGCCGCGACATCAATCACGACGGCGGGGACCAACTCATCGCCCTCCCTAGATAGAGCTCTGGGCCGTGTCATCGCGTAGAGCATATAGAGCTCCGGCGTGGACATCGTACCCGGCTCATATCTCGCCAAAAAGGTCGTCGCCATAAGGCGCTGAGCTATACGGAGGCAGGGATGGACAATGGCCGAGGCCTTGGCCCTACTAGGGTCAAAGGCAGCGTGAAGACCCGTAATCCGGGCCCAGAAGGCGCCAGCATCGAAGGAAGGTGGGGGGATATGGGTGGGGGCGTAACCTCGGTCGGCCCCGGGGACGTCGGTCCACGAGAAGAAAGCTCTCATCATACCGAGAGTGACCTGGCACTCTCGGTCCATGAACCGAAACGAGCATCCCTCGTCGGTCCGGGCGATCGAACTAAGAACCTCAAGTGTTGGACGGATAAACGTGTCCGCCGACACCTGAAAGAAATCTCGCCAGCCCACATTGTCGTACAACGTGAGCATCCCCTCTAGTACCCCCAGGCGTCCTAGGTCGGCAAGGTGTGCGAACCTGGAGGGTACGATCGAGCGCTGGGAGATATGCTTGAAAGCGACGCGGTGTGCGTCGTTCCGGAACGTGATCCCCAGCGGCCCGATAAGTGGAGCCGGAGGTGGTGGCTATGGAGCGGCAGGGAGTGGCTGTGCGGGCTCTGCAGACTGCGCGGGGTGTGCGGGGCTTGCAGGCTGTGCTGGGTGGACGAGGTGTGTGGGAGAAGGCGGAGGAGAGTCCTCCACCTCGTGGGAGGGGCCGGCATCATCCGACCGCTTCCGCTTGGTGGAAGCTCTCCTCGACCTCGGCCGTGTCCGGGGCGACATATGGGCCCTGAGCGCGAACCAAAAAGCGTGAAAAGTGCGGCTTGCGTAAAATAAAGGAAAGAATATACCACGACATACCGCGAGTGCAAAGCAATGGAAGCGTGCGAAGACGACGCCTCCACGCAGCCCAAATCAGTCCCTGGAAGCTCCCCTGGGCTCCCCTAAGCTCCCAAAAATAACCTGCGCATGAAACGGAGATATCAGCGAGTAATATTCAAAGCGTATGGGGCATTAGGGTTATAATAGATAGAAATAGAAATTAATTTGGGTTTGGGGTTCGTTAAGCGCATGGATCCTCGAAAAACACACAAAAGAGGAGAAAACAGGCGAAAATGGGGTTACCGGAGTCGGCCGGAGCAGTGGCCGCCGACGGCGACTCGGGCGAGGAGCGACGGCGGCTCGGCCGGTGGTGGGTGGCCGAGCGGCACCGCGGGGTAGACGGTCGGGCGAGTGGGCGAGGGCAGCGGGCGAGGGAATGCGAAGGGTCGGGGGCTGCGATTTGTTTTGTTTCGAAAAATGAGCCCGACCCTCGCCCCTATTTATAGAAAAAGTTACGACTCGGCCGAGTGACTGGGTCGCTCGGCCGAGTGAACTTTTAAGAAATATTCCTCCCCACTACGCTTCGGCCGAGTGGCGTTGCCACCCTCGGCCGAGTGGAGTAAGTCCATTCGGCCGAGTGGCTCAAGCTACTCGGCAAGACTCGTCCTAGGAGCGTATCCGTTTTACTCGGCCGAGTGAACATATATACTCGGCCGAGTAGCAGTTATACTGAAATCAGGAAAATAAACAGAGAGTTGGGTACAGCAGACTTCCCTCGTTCGTGAGCGGCTCGGCCGGACGAACTTGTGTGCTCGGCCGAGTGAGCCTTGTTTTCTGCTGTTTGTCTTCGTTTGGGCTCTATACTCTGTTTTTCTTCCTCCATGCGATTTCATCTTCCTCCTAAGCATCGAGCGCCTTCCTGGGGCGCTCCTCGTCGCCTTGTGCATCCTCCTAATGATGGGTACCTCGTTCTCCTCTCCTGTCAGGAAAAATAGGACCCGTTATCACAAGATTTTTGGGCGAACGACTCAAAACACTAAAAATTTCTAAAACAAAAATAAAAGAAAAGTAAAAATAAATAAATAACCGTCGGGTTGCCTCCCGACAAGCGCTCGTTTAAGGTCGTGAGCTCGACCCCCTATGATTTTCAATTAATGCGGGATGTTTGGTGCATATGAGATGCACCCGTCAAATTTTCCGGGGAGAACGCTTGGATTCGGAAGTTGCGGCGGCGTGTTCTCCCTCGGCGGTCTCCCGTCTCAAATAGTGTTGGGGGGAGGCTCCCCCAATCTAGCATTTGCTCCGGTCCTTGGCTTCACCGGTGACGCCGATTTCCGTATCGGCGGAGCTTTCTTCGGAGACTTCAATTTCGAGAGCTTGCAGAGCTCTCGAATCCTTGCGACATCAGCGTCGCCTTCGTCAATCTCAGTGGAGAAGTCGGGGGAATCATTTTTCTTCTCATCTTGGCCTAAATCCGGGCCTTCCTCGAAATCCTCATTGAATAGGGCGCCGATCGAATGGGGGATCGCCTCTTCGATTACCTCGTCAAGAAGGTCCATATAGTCTAGCTCCTCGTGGTAAGGCATGTGTTTCATAGCCTTAGGAATGTGAAGCTCCACCTCGATGTTGCCGACGTTCAATGTTAGGGTACCTTCTCGCACGTCGACAATGACTCCGGCGGTGGCGAGGAACGGGCGTCCAAGTATCAATGACGTATCTCCCTCCTCCTTAACGTCCATGATCACGAAGTCACATGGCAAGCATATTCCCCCGGAACTTGTAGCGGGATGTCCTCGGCGATTCCTACCGGCCTTGTTATCCGTCCATCGGCTAATTGTATCCGCATATCGGTAGCTTTCAACTTCGTCCAGGTGTTTAGCCTTAGGAACATGGAGAGAGGCATGAGGCTTACACTAGCCCCTAAATCCAATAACGCCTTTTGTAGAGGGACGCCGCCCAAGGTGCAAGGAATTCGGAAACTCCCCGGATCTTTGAATTTGGCCAACTCCTTCTCTCTCTTGGTGAACCAAGAGCCCTCCTCGGCTAGCATAATTTTCTCCTTCCTCTTTCTCCCCGAAATCAAATCCTTTAAAAATTTAGCATATGTGGGGATTTCCACGATGGCGTCGAGGAAGTGAATGTTGAGGCTAACCCCTCTCAGATACTCGAGAAACTTTGCTAGCCTTTTCTCCATTTTCGCTCTAGCAAGCCTTTGGGAGAATAGGACCGGTGGCATGAAGCGCCTCTCCTCAATCAATTACTCCGCTCTAGATTTCTCCTTTTCTTGCGGCTCTTTCTCCCTCTCAACTTCAACTACCGGCTCGATCGGCTCTACATTCTCCTCCACGGGCTCCTCGGTAGGAATCATGGCGGGGGTGGTATCCTTCCCGACTCTAGTAGTAACGGCAACCACGGTATTGATGTGGCCGGTGTTGCCCCGTGGATTTTGCTCGGGTTGCGCCGGCAATTGTTGAGTGTTTCGATTGAGCAACGCCAATTGCTCCGATATTTGAGCCACAACGGTTGTAAGGGAGTCTTGCCCTGCCTTCAAGGAAGCATTGACCTTCTTTTGCTCGACCATAAACTCCTCCACTCTAGCTTCGAAGTCGGATCGTTGTTGAGCTTGTGGAGGGTTTTGATTTCTCCACCCTTGATTGTATCCGGGCGGCCTATAGGGTGGAACTTGTTGCTTCGGTTGGAAATTTTGTTGTGGAGGCCCCCTCGGCGGATAGTGTTGTTGTTGGGGTGGTGGTGGTGGTCGAGCTTGTTGAGGCAGTTGTTGCGGCGGGTTCAAAGCTCCTTCATTGTTGGCATAAGAGAAACCGGGATGATTTCTTGTGGCCGGATTGGCCCAATATCCTTGGTTCCCCGTGACATATTGTACTTGCTCCAAGGATCCTTCTCCTTACTCTCCTCCCAAATACATGGCTTGAGATTGGTCTTGCCAATCACACATTTGGTTCGTTGGTGCGGAGGTGGAAGGGGTTCCTTGGGGCTCCGTGATAAACTTCTCCAGTCTCTCCACTACCTTGTGGAGAGACTCAAACTTGCTTGTAAGCTCCGCTACGGCCTTCGCCTCATAGATGCTAGTTGGCTTCAAGGAGGACGTAGAGTGTCCTCGCTCATCGCCCCATTGTTGATTGTTTGAGGCCATCTCCTCAATTAGGGCTGTAGCTTCTTCGGGAGTCTTTGATAAGATAGCACCATTCGCCGCGGCATCAATAATTTGCTTGGTCCCCGGTTGGAGACCATTGTAGAAGCTATGAACTAGCTCCTAATCTTCAATGCTATGGTACGGGCATTGATGCTGCAGATCTTTGAAACGCTCCCAAGCCTCATAGAGCGTCTCTTGGGGTCCTTGCTTGAAGGACATAAGAGCGCTCCGAATCTTTACCGTCTTGGAGGGCGGATAGAACTTGTCAATGAATGCACTCGCCAACTCGTCCCAAGTGGTAAAGACTCCCTCAGCTTGCGTCCTCAACCAATAAAGTGCTTTGTCCTTTAGTGTGAAGGGGAAGAGGCACAGTCTGATGGCATCGATGGAGACCCCCGTCATCTGAAATGTGGCGCACTTCGACAAAAATAGCTGGATGTGGTAGTTGGGATTTTCATGGGCATTCCCATGAAATGGATCCTGCTGCATCAGAACCACTAGTCCAGTCTTCAGCTCAAAGTTCTTGTCAGCCGCCAACTCCGGCATGGCAATGGATGAGGTCGTAGAAGAGGTCTTAGACCGGAGCCTATCTTGAATAGAAATAATCCTCGCCATTCTTGCCGCTAATTGTTCCGCAGTTTCCGGGTTGGTCATAAACCTCCCTTCCGGATCTTGTCTTCTCTCCGCTCTGATTCTCCGCGCAGTACGCTCAATCTCGGGATCAAATAATATAGCTTCAGGGTCCGCCGTAGATCTCGTGTACATGCAATGAGAAAACAGAGTTTCAAAGAAATGATTAGCACAATGGAAGGGTCAGGTAAAAAAATTAAATAAAAATAAAAAGAAAGAAATAGCTAGGGTGGTAAGATCAAACGCAATATGCCTCCCTGGCAACGGCGCCAAAAACTTGATCGCTCCGGAATGTAACCCAAAAGTTCGACCGTGTAGTTTTACCGCAAGCGCACGGTGTAGCGGCGAGCGGGTTATCGAACACAGGGAGGACGAATGAAAGTGCTTGCTCCAATCAACCTGGCTATTTAAGAACAAAAAGGAGAATTTGCCTTTGGTGATCCTGTCACAATCGTCAGACAAAGTACGGAAGTATCAAATCAAATAAAGAACGTCTAGGGAATGGGGAATCCCCGCTACTCACCGTATTTCGTCAATGTGGTTCATTGGTATCAAAATTGCTAGAATAAAATTTCGGATGAACTAGTTACAACTGAATGTAATACCTAGCTCACGCTCTCGCGCTGTTGCCGGTCTATAGCTATCCTAGGTTCGGGTCCAATCTCTTGCAAACCCTAGCCTAGGGAAGCTAGCATTAGGATCAACATCATCGTTCAATCGCGCCCCGGGCCCACTCTCGTGCAAACTCGGGCCACGACCTAGGTTGGGATAGTTCCTACCCATCCAATCTCTTGCAAACGGGTATCGGCACGGAATTGCAACCGGAAACCCTAGTATCGGTCCAATCTCTTGCAAACCGATACTACTGAAATTCGATTCCAACCCAATTCGGATTTCTAGGGTTTCCTATCGAATTGGGATCCAATCTCTTGCAAATCCCAATCGATATGAACTCCTAGCCATTCGTAATAAATCGATCCCAATCTAACCCTAATAGCAATTCTAGCAAAATTTCTACCAATTCATCACAAATCTGAAATTGGGCTCGTATGGTTCATCCCCACGCCCCAAGACGTGGAGAATACTCACGATTCATAGCACAAATACAAAAATAATCAATGAAATTAACAAGAGAATTCATCACAATATTGAGATAAGCAATAAAAATAGTATTTTTAGAGGAGAGAGACACAAACCAATGGAGTTCTTCAAATAATCCAACAAAAATCAACTTTTGTCTCCTCTCCAATCACAAGAATAAAGCTAAAAAGTTAATCTAAAAAGCTGCAAAAATCTAAGAGAAAAGCTCTCTAACCTAGGGTAAAAACATGGGTTAAATACCCCCCAAAATCGTCCAAAAAAACTGTGACCAAAATGCCCCTGCGCAGCCTGAAATCCGCAATTTTCGCTACAGGCAGCGCGTCTCACTCGGCCGAGTGACAAAAGTCGCTCGGCCGAGTGAGAAACCCTGTAAATTTCCAGTAAGTCTGGGTCTTCGGGGGTCTTCACTTCGGGAGTCGCTCGGTCGAGTGAGTTGTCGTCACTCGGCCGATGGCTTCTTAGTACTCGGGCGGTCGGCATTTGCCACTCGGCCGAGTGGGTCTTCTGAAGCTCAGGCAGACGAAAAAAAACAGTAAGTTGGCGATTTTTGACATGCGTCGTCTGGGTGCCACTCGGGCGGACGGGATCTCGTCACTCGGCCGATGTGGCTTCCGTCGCTCGGCCGAGTGCACGCATGAAACGTATCCGATCTGGTCGGCCGAGAGGTGTCTTGCTGGTCGGCCGAGTGACTCCTTCACTCGGCCGAGTGAGACACCAAAAATGCCCAAACAGCTTGTTTTGGCCTCCTCATCGCTCCTGCGACGTCCTTTCTTCTTCCTCTCCTCTCCAACAGCAAAATACCCCTCGGGGAGGTCGTCGGTGACACTCTGGAGTAGGCGTATCTCGAGATCACTCCAAATCGCCCCAAATCACCTGAAATGCGACAAAAACAACAAATCGTGAAAAGCATCGCAATATCGTCGATATATCGTGAAAAACATGATTTGGGCGACCTAAATAGCATGCAAACATGCGGGAAAAAGGTTTAAAATAAGGAGTGATCACGCACCTCCTCAAAATGGTGGTGTTAAGAGAAAGAATAGGACGCTAGTGAAATGTGCTCGCACTATGCTTGATGATATCCAACTTGGCCATCAATTTTGGGTGGAAGCGGTACACACCGCTTGCTATGTGTTTAATAGAATACTTTTGAGGCCCGACACTAAACAAACTTGTTATGAATTGTTGTTTGGTAGGTTGCCTCAAGTTAAACATTTTCGTGTTTTTGGTTCAAAATGTTTTATGAAGAACACGTATGGTAGTTTGGACAAATTCGATCCAAGATCCGATGAGGGGATTTTTGTTGGGTATTCCTCACGTAGCAAAGCCTACCGGATATACAACAAACGAACCTCAACGATCGAGGAATCACTTCATGTTTCATTTAATGAAGGATTTGTTCCAACAATAATTACTAATGATGATGACTCTATGGATGTCTTATGTGATTCAATTGGTAATTCTAACTCTATTAATTCTATTGATTCTATTGATACTAACCCGACTAATGAAGTTGTTGAGAATGTTCCAAGTGATCAAGGTATTCCCAAACGGCTTCATACCGTTCGTGACCATCCTCATGAGCAAGTCATTGGCAATATCCATGATAGTGTCAAGACGAGATCGCAAGTGAACTACTTCGCTCATTATGCCTTTGCCTCCTCGATAGAGCCAAAGAATGTTAATGAAGCGTGCGAAGATAGTGCTTGGATCTTAGCCATGGAGGAGGAACTCATTCAATTCGAGAGGAATGAGGTTTGGGAGCTTGTTCCATTGCATCGAAGAACCACACCGTCATAGGGACAAAGTGGATCTTCAAGAACAAAACCGACAAAAACCAAGTCATCGTCCGGAACAAAGCTCGGTTAGTTGCTCAAGACTACCGTCAAGAGGAAGGTATTGATTTCGAAGAATCCTTCGCTCCGATAGCTAGATTAGAATCAATTAGATTACTATTATCTTTTGCATGCCATAAGGATTTTAAATTATTTCAAATGGATGTAAAAAGTGCATTTTTAAACGGAGATGTTGTTGAGGAAGTTTATGTTTCTCAACCTCCGGGTTTTATAAATGAAAAATTTCCAAATCATGTTTTTAAACTTAAGAAAGCTCTTTACGGTTTGAGACAAGCTCCTCGAGCTTGGTATGACCGTCTAAAGAATTTTCTTTTGGATTTAGGTTTTAAAATGGGAGAAGTTGATTCCACATTATTTGTTAAGTATTCGAATAATGATATAATTTTAATTCAAATCTATGTTGATGATATCATTTTCGGTGCTACTAACTTTGCTCTTTGCGAAGAGTTTTCTAATGTGATGAAGGATCAATTTGAGATGAGCCACATGGGTGAGCTCAAATATTTCTTAGGTCTCCAAATTCGCCAAATGGACGATGCAATCTTCATCCACCAAATGAAGTATACGGTTGAATTGCTTAAGCGATTTGGAATGGAGAATGCCTCCGGAAAAAAGACTCTGATGAGCACGACTACACATCTTGATAAAGATGCGGGCGGAAAAGATGTAGACATTCGTCTATATCGAGGTATGATAGGTAGTTTACTTTATCTTACCGCAAGTAGGCCCGATATTATGTTTGGCGTATGCGTATGTGCTCGTTATCAGTCTCAACCTAAGGAGTCTCACTTAGTAGCGGTAAAGCGTATTTTCCGTTATCTAAGTTACACACTTGATTTTGGATTACTTTATCCAAAATCTAGCACGTATGAGTTAATCTCATATAGTGATGCCGATTATGCGGGATGCAAATCCGACAGGAAAAGTACTAGTGGCACTTGCCATTTTATGGGAAATTCCCTTGTCTCTTGGTTTTCCAAGAAGCAAAATTCTGTATCACTTTCAACCACCGAGGCGGAATATATTACCGCCGGTGCCGCGTGTGCTCAAGTTCTTTGGATGAGACACACACTTAAAGACTTTGGTATAAATTGTGATACTTGCACTATCATGGTTGACAACCAAAGTGCAATATGTCTTTCCAAGAACCCGGTACACCATTCCCGTTCGAAACACATAGATGTCCAACACCATTTCTTAGATGATCATGTTGCTAAAAAGGACATCATATTAGTGTACGTTGAAACCCAGAAGCAAATCGTCGATATTTTCACGAAACCCCTAAAGGAGGACTCCTTTGTGCGGTTGCGTCGAGAATTGGAGATTATGGGTGAATCCGAGATTTAGGATTCATATGTTTTCAATAATCTTGCATGCTATTCAATTCTTTATATTTGCTCATGCTAGATTAATTGAAAATTTCTGGATTTTTGTTGAATTTTCGGAATTTTCGCTCGATTTGTGCGTAATCGTCAAATTTCAGATTTTCGATGTTTAATGGGGTAGTATAATGATTAATGAGAGTATTTTGATGTTTCGTCGAAGTATGATTAGGAGAGAAATCAAATCTCAAAATTTTCAATTTTTGAACTCTCTTAGTCGGTCCAAGTTCATTGGCCGACCGACTAGATTCAGTTCTAGTCGGTCAGTGAATGAGCTTAGACCGACTAATTCTTGTCAGGAAATTTGCCTTCAGTTACTGTTTACAACTAGTCGGTTCAAGCTCATTGACCGACCGACTAGATCGTGATCTAGTCGGTCAGTGCTTGAACTGTGACCGACTAGTTGTGACGGGGACTGTTTCGTCTTTTTGAATTCCAGTCGATTAAAACACAGCCCCGACCGACTATTCTCTTTTTTAGTCGGTCTCTCTCACTCTCCAACTCGAAAAGCCCCCGACCCTTCGACTTCCCTCCTCCCTCTTCGTCGTGTCCGGCCTGTTTCCGGCCATCCCCTCCGTCGCCGACCGTCGCCCTCTCCTCCTAGGTGATCTCTCTCTCTCTCTCTCCTAGTTCTAGGGTTCATTTCCTGTGTTTAGAGTTAGGGTTTCTCCTCATCTCGGCTAGGGTTTAGGTTTCTAAGATTTCTAGGGTTTGTTTAGGATTTCTTAGATTCGATCTCATGTGCGTCGTGTCTTGCTTCGATTATGGCAAGAACACGGATTCCGATCACTCCCTCTGGCCCTTCGCCTATGACTGTCGATTCGCCACCCTCGGACCCCCCGCAACCTACGCAAACCCCTCCGAAACGCCGTTCGAAAACCACCCAACCCTCTTCGTCTTCGCCTCCTCTTAAGCGTAAGAGGACGGCGACTTCAAAACCCCGTGCCCGATCTCAGCCTAAGCCTAAGCCTGTGATTTTCCGTGCTCCCACTCCACCCGGTGCTTCGGATTCCGACACCGAGTATAGACCCGAGACTGAGACTCATAGGGACCCCTCTCCTCCACCTAGGCAGCCTGAGCCTAGCTCACGTCCCCGTACCCGTCAGCCTAAGGGAGAGGCTCCGATGCCGGTTGGCGGTGTCGATATCTCGTTGTGTCGCGACGACCCTATGTGTCCGCGGCTTACAACCGTATCAAACACTGCCCACTGCTTCTGGAGCATTTCGTCCAGTTTAGTGACTTCCTAGGACTCGCCGATCTTCTTTCGTCCTCCGGTCTTCTCGATTACCTTCGATATGACCCGAAGGCGAACCCTCACCCCTACCCTCGCCTAGTAAAACTATTCTATGTCAACCACGTCCGACGTCAGTACGATGCGACCCACTCGATTGAGACGACTGTCTTGGGGACTCCTATAGTCCTCACGGCAGAAATCTTAGGAGAGATTTTGGGTATCTCCTCGTCTGGCCTCCTTCCCTCAGATATTTCTGTTGATGATATCTCCTCCCTTGATCAGGTCGTTCTCTCTCAGATCTTCCATGAGATTCCCCCCGCCATGATTGGCGTTCCCTCCAAATCCTTCAAGCCTATCGTCTGGGTCCTCAATTTGATTCTGAAGTCGTGTTTACTTCCCAAGTACAGCTCCTCCTCTCTACCGTCCCAGCCTTTCTTGAAGTTGATATATGCCATTTTCATGGGGAGCTCGATTAACTGGGCTCGCATTATACTCGATAAGATGGACTCTTTCGAGTGTATTCGCAAGTCCACGAAGTCGGCTCATATCCCCTTCCTGTGCTTGTTGACTCTGGTATTCCGTCACTTCCGTGTCACATTGCCTCGTGACGATGAGCGCCCTCTTGGTCCTCCCCTGAATGCGACGGACGTCAAGAAGTCTCTTGCGGCGCTCTGTCATGTTCAGAGGACGACACCTTCAGCGTCAGTCTCTGCCTCTGCCTCAGATGCTCCCTCTTCCACTCTTGCCGAGCTTGTTCGTGCTTTGCATCGTTTGGAGTCTCGTCAGGCTCGTTCTGAGGAGATTCTCTGTCGTATAACTCGTCACCTTGATATTGAGGTCCCTCCGTCTTTTTCTGACGAGGATGAGTTGGATGAGGAGGATACTGAGGAGCTTGCCCGTGCTTCTACTCGTGCCCCCGAGGGCACTTCTGGTGATGCTGCTGCTGCTTCGTCTGCTGGTGCCCCGAGGGCACTTCTGGTGATGCTGCTGCTGCTTCGTCTGCTGGTGCCCCGAGAGCACACCCGTTGCCACCGCTCCTGCGGTGGATGCTCCGACTGGTGCTCCCGAGGCCACTATTGTTCCTGCTCCAGAGGTTACCACTTCCGTCGCTCCTGTGGACACTACTGACGACCCAGTGACCACCTCCACTCCTACAGAGCCTGCTGCTGCTGCAGATCATGCCGCTTCCTCTTGAGCTTCTTTGAGGACTCTCCGATGCTCCTTGGATGATCATCTAGTGTGAGAGAGTTTGGGTAGGATAGAGTGTGGTTCTGGATGATTTTGATGTTTTGATGTATTTTGATGTACGTTGGATAGATTTTGATATGTTTTTGTGATACTTCCACATATGCTGTGTTCTGAGATATATGATGTTGTATTTTGATCGCCGATCGTTGGATCACTTTTTTGGATATCGGTGATGTATATTTTTTATGTACTCTGGTTCATACTTTTATATATATACATCGCAGTTGACATTTCATTCTATTGTGCACATTATATAATTTTTTTATGTCTCTGATGTTTGATTTTGTCGTTCGACGATATTAACTTGGTTAAATAGATTTCACTTTATGAAAACATAGAATTGTTTTCCATGCACTAAATTAACCAAGAATGTTGATATTGGAGAGTATATTCCATAACTCAATCCGTAAAATTGATTTGAGTTTTGATGATTTTATTTATCGTTTTTCGACTTTAGTTTCATTGGCACACCTTGATTTAATTTCGTATTTTTCCTTTGGTGTCATTTGAACCATGGTCGTATTCTTCGACTCCCGTGTTTTTATTTGAAGCCATTGTTGTTGTCGTTGATCTCCTCCCGCTCTTTTTGCGTATGCCAAAGGGGGGAGAGATATAATAATAACGATGTGCTAAATGATAATTTAAAGCATTATTCCAAGAATCTGATTTGATATGTTAGATTCAGGGGGAGTTAAGATATATAAATGGATTTTCAAATCCGATATTTCAATAACCAACATTTGTTATTCGATATTTCAATAATCGATTCTCATTTATATACTTTACTCGTCTGCTTGATGCGTATTATTATTGTTTAATTTGGAATTAACGTGTCATCAATGCAGGGGGAGTAAGTGAATTTCATTTGAATTATTATTTTTGATTATTATTTATGTTGGTTTGTCATCACCAAAAAGGGGGAGAATGTTGGATATTGGACTCCCCGAATTTGGTTTTGGATGATGATCAAACATAAATATATCGTGAACTAACAACTTGTGAGCGCAGTTATGGAGATCGTCGCCAAATTCATATGAATATCAATTACGACGTCTCGAGACTTCTCAAAGCACATGATCGTATGCCTAAAGCTTCGTTGAAGCTTATGGACCATTTTAGAAGTCATGAAGATTCGATTGAAGCTTTTGAAGACGGTATCGTCAAGTTATATTTATTGTCTTTAAGCTTCTTTCGTAGAATGTTAAGCCTTGAGTAGGTCTTACGGTTTAAATCTTCATAACGCTCCTATCTTAGCTCTAGGATCTTAGTAGAAGTCCACACAAACTTTCCCGAAGCTTCGCACTTCGATTCGCGACTTCTTGTACATGTTAGTTGGTTCAAGAAGAAGAACTGACCGACTAGATGGTGATCTAGTCGGTCGGCAAAGCTTCTTGGACCGACTAGTTTCAGTCAGTCAATTCTAAGCTCTTTACTGTTTACAGTTAGTCGGTCTAAGTTGACTCACCGACCGACTAGTTTGTGAACTAGTCGGTCAGTGATGCTTCTGTGACCGACTAGTTGAGCTTTCCCTGTACAAGCAAATTTGAGCCTGAGCTACTGTTTATAATTAGTCGGTCTGTGTTCATTGATCGACCGACTAGTTGATAAACTAGTCGGTCAACTTTCCTTCTTGGACCGACTAGTTTAGCTTTACTGTACATGCCAATTTTCTCCTGACTTATTGTTTATCGTTAGTCGGTCTATGCACATTTGGCGACCGCATCTGTTCTTGGACCGACTAAATCAATTTGTGCTCAGACTTCAGCTTTATCTCTTAGTCGGTCTCTGTTGAGTAACCGACCGACTAGTTGTGAAACTAGTCGGTCAGCTACTCTTCTTGGACCGACTAGTTCCTTTTGTTTGTGCTTCGACCTTTTGGCTGTTCTTCCATTAGTCGGTCTACGTTAAATGACCGACCGACTAGTTGATGAACTAGTCGGTCGGTGGTTGTTCTTTGACCGACTAGTTGGGTTCAGAAAAGAGCCGTTGGAGCATTTAATGACTCGAATTTCTTTCTCTCTCTCCTCTATCCTATAAATACTTGTTGAGCTGCATTCATTGCACTCAAGGCTGATATTATTGCAAGTTTAGAGATCAAGAGAAATCATTCCAAGCTCATTCAAAGCTCTTTCATTCCATTCAATAATCTCTCCCCACTCTTACTTCTAAAGAGAGATTCATTGAGTGTGAAGCCTTCCAAGCCAAGTGCTTGATTCTAGGTCACCAACATCCCCATAGCTCTCCATCGCTGATCTACTTCTTGGAGCTAGGGTTTGGTGCCTTTTCTTCTTCCTCAAAATCATCCTTGCCCTAATTCGTAAGTATTACTCAAGGCATATGTATTTTGTCGGTAAGAAGTTTTGTTACATTTACTTTCATATTGTAATTGGTTCACTCTCGGTTGTGAGAGTGGTTGTGATCCCGGGTTGTGGGAGTCACAAATTTCTTTGTGTATGATTTGACTTGTGAAGGTTTTTCACAAGTATCTCATAGTGGAAATCTTGAGTTAGGGTTTCTAACTCAAGTATCCGAAGGGGATCCGAGTGTTTGGGACGTAGGATCACCGGGAACAAGTCGGGGAGACTTGGGTGATCCAAACCCAGTAATATCGTTGTTTGTGATTGTTTCTTTGTTGTCTAACATTTACGTTTCCGCATTGTTTGGTAGAGTTTGCAAGTAATTAGGAATTAGCCTCTTAATTATTTTAAGTACTATTCACCCCCTCTAGTACTTGTGCAGTAACTTAGCAGGGCATTACAATGGTGATGTCCATCTGTCATGTACTCATGTCATATTTTATATATATATATATATATATATATATATATATATATATATATATATATATATATATATATATATATATATGTGTGTGTTGACTAGGATCCATTCGGATGGATCAAACATGCGGATCCATCCAATTGGAATTTAAAGCTAGACAATGTAAATAGAAAATCCTACCGTTGGATGTCATCTAACATGTCTAAACTACCTCCAAACAAAATTTCAACTAATTTGGACATGTTTTGCCCATGCATCAAGTGGTTGCAAAATTAGCCGTTTTTATAACTATTCAAAAACATCGATTTTGCAACCACTTGATGCATGGGCAAAACATGTCCAAATTAGTTGAAATTTTGTTTGGAGGTAGTTTAGACATGTTAGATGACATCCAACGGTCGGATTTTCTATTTACATTGTCTAGTTTTAAATTCCACTTGGATGGATCCGCATGTTTGATCCATCCGAATGGATCCTAGTCAACCTATATATATATATATATATATATATATATATATATATATATATATATATATATATATATATATATATATATATATATATATATATATATATAACCATGAGCGATTCACGGAGAGGGGAGGGTGGCTATTCTGGGTTTTTACCTAGGGCTAATGACGTAAGGACGGCGGCCAGCCTAGGAGATGACTCCTCGCGGGCCAACTCTGGAGTTCCCATCCACCCTGGTCGCGATAAGGAGGAGCCATGGCAGGTCGTGAAGAGCAAGAAGGATTCTCGACCCAGGCAGCATTTTCATGGTCGTTTACCTCCGGCGTTCAAACAACGGCATGCTCCAGGGGTTATTGTTAAAGATCGATGGAGGCATCTGGGACCGGTCCCTGATTCGAAGGCTTTATCTAAGAATAGACCTCAATATTCTGGAGGCGCTGATAGGGTGTTTGTTGGAATGCCTCTGAGGCCTTCGACCCAAGCCCTGTCAATTTCTGTTAACCCAGCAGCTGCGAAGCTGAGCTGGTCGGAAGTCTGCTCCAATAAACGAACTTATGGTGACTCGATTGGAATGAAGTTTATGCAACCTAAAATCAGGGAGGACGGTACTAGTGTAGCTCGCGTCTCAAAAGATCTTTTGGAGAAGGGGGCGGAACATTGGAAATCCACTTTGGTAGGGTAGGTTCTTGGTGACACTCCGATGTATGGGCAAATACAGGCTTGGATGTAGAGATTGTGGAAGCCTAAAAAGCGGGGTTCAATTATTTAGCAAGGACAATGGCTTCTTCTACTTCAGGTTTGAATCATCTGAGGAATGTGAACGAATACTTCATGGTGGACCTTGGCTCTTTGATGGGCGTTTGGTCGTGCTTAAGCAATGGAATACTGACCTCCGCCATGACCGTGACATCCTTTCTACTGTTCCTATTTGGATGCAAATGCACGGTGTGACTGTAAATATGTGGAATATGGAGGCACTAAATATTCTGGCCTCTGTAGTGGGAAATCCTCTGTGTCTGGATCGAGCCACTGCAAAATTGGAGCGAATCACATATGCGAGATGTTTGGTCGAGGTCGATGCGAAGAAGGCATTACCTAAAACAGTTGAAGCTGAACTTGATGATGGAACTATATTAACATTTGAGGCTAAGTACAAGGTTGAACCGCCCCGCTGCAGCCAGTGTGTGTGCTTCGGACATTCTGACTTGGAATGCCCTTATCAGATTAAGCGTCCTACTGCTGCAGAAAAGGGGAAAGGTATTGTGCAGTTACTGCAGCGTAGCAAGGAGGCTACAACTTCCAGTTTCCAAAATGGAGAGGTGTCTTCACCGATTATTTGTAATATACCAAGTTCTGAAGCCAATGTTCCCACTGAAGAAAATCACTCCGGTGCTAACACAACTGAAGAGGGTGGATTGTGCCAATCTGGGGCAGGCCCATTGCGTACATTCCGTAAACTGGTATCTACCTTGCGTTGCCTTCTACTCCTAAAATATAAGTACCCTTCGCAAGCAGTTATGATTAAGAAAGATTTACCCAGCAGTGAAGCAGCAAATCCCATTCATTGTACATTACCTGATCTTGGAGTGAAGAGTGATGTTGCCCTTGATGCTGAAACTCCTGGAGATTTTCCAATTGATCCTTTGTTTGATAATCCAGAATGGGATGAGGAGCGGGTGGCAATGATAAATGAAGCTGATCTAGTAAAGAGGAAGAAACAAGGAGCTCTCAGTACCGGCCCTCCTACACGGCGGAGCAGCAGGCTGAAGTAAGAGGTTAAAACTTTAGCTTCCTCCTCTAATCTCTTATATATCTATGTTGATTTGGAATATTCGTGGATTGAACAATGTTGTGAGGCGTAAGGACCTCAGAGATAGAATCAAGACCATTAATCCTTCGATTTTGGTTCTTTTGGAGACTAAATTAAGAGCTGAAACTATCTGTAGTAAGTCTTGCATCCCTAAGAATTGGATGACACTGGATAACTTTCCCCTACATGGAGGAGGACGTATCTTATTGGGTTTTAATCCCATGGTGTGGCAAATGAGTGTACTCTCAATGTCTATGCAACACATTACTGTTCGGTGTACTAATATAGGTGGCTTCTCGTTTGCTCTATCTGCTGTCTATAGAAGTAACTTCTCTAATGAACGGATCCTCCTTTGGAAACAGTTGAAAGAGGATGCTATTAACCTTAGCAATGATGCTTGGCTTGTTGGAGGTGACTTTAATTGTATATTGTCTGCCAAAGACAAATTGGGAGGCCGTCGTGTTGAGGCTAGCAAGTTATTTGAATTCAACAACTGTCTTATTGACTGCAGATTGCAGACTCTCAAACATACCGGGTCGAGGCTTAGTTGGTGCAATAAACGCCTGGGTACGCAGCGCATTGCTGCTCAATTGGATCGGGTTCTTTGCAATGATGTGTGGATCAACAAGCTCCCTGATTCTTTTTATGGCTATTTAGACTCCCATACTAGTGATCATTCCCCTATGGTTATCAATCTCCATCCTCAGGTATTCACTGATCTGAAGCCTTTCAAATTTTTCAATCACTGGATTAATTTGCCAGGTTTTTATAATATTCTTGAATCAACCTGGGCCCACACGGTCCGCGGTTCCCATATGTTCCGTCTGGCTTGTAAATTGCGGAGGGTTAAATTGGAGCTTAAATAGTGGGCTAGAGTTCACCATGCCAGCAATTCTCTTCAAAAATGCCGAGCTCAGCTGGAGGCTATTCGGGGAGAGAGCTCTCTCCACTTTGACCGTGACTTACAGGAAAGAGAGCAAAAACTGTCCAATAATCTTGCTTCACTGCTAGATATGGAAGAAGAGATGTACCACCAACGAAGCAGGCAGGATTGGTTGGACCTTGGGGACAGGAATACCAGATTCTTTTACAACGCGATGAAATCTAGGCAATGCCGCAATAACTTAAGTCACTTGGTGGATGTGAATGGAGTGCAATGCAAAACTTATGAGGATATTAAATCTGGAGCGACTACCTACTATGTATCATTATACAATCAAAGCAACTATTGGAATGTTTTCCCCAAGCTTGTTCCTAAGAAGAAGATTAAGCAGGAAACTACTTTATGGCTTGAAAGAAATGTGAGTGCTGATGAAATCAAGGTGGCAGTTTTTAGTATTAGTGCATCCAAAGCCGACCTGATGGGATCAACGGCTTTTTCTTCCAACACAATTGGAACATTATTGGACCTGATGTTGTTGCCGCGGTCCAATCTTTCTTCGGATCGAGTTCCATGCTTAGGCAGGTAAATCACACATTCCTTACATTGGTCCCAAAAGGTTCTAACGCTACTTCTTTAGGAGATTACAGGCCCATAGCCTGTTGCAATGTTATTTATAAGATTATTAGTAAAATAATCTGTAACAAGCTACAGAGATTTATTCATGATCTAGTGTCTCCGAATCAATCAGCATTCTTACAAGGGAGATTGATTTCTGATTGTGCTCTCTTGGCCCATGAGCAAATCAGAGATTTTAGTAATCCTATAGGGGCTAGAGCTTGCTTAAAACTTGATCTCAGGAAGGCGTTTGATAGTGTGAACAGAGAGTTCGTTTATTTCATCTTACATCAGATGGGGTTTGGTCACAAGTTCATCGGATGGATTAAGGAATGCATTTCCACGGCCTCCTTCTCTGTTTTGGTCAATGGATCTCATGTAGGCTTCTTTGGGAGAAACAGAGGTCTAAGGCAAGGAGATCCACTCTCCCCCTACCTATTTGTCATTATTATGGAATGCTTCACGCTTTTGCTGGAGAAGGAGCTCACTAAAGGGAGTATCCAACCTTTGAGAAGAGCGGGTTCTATTTCTCATCTGCTTTTTGTTGATGATTTACTGGTTTTCTGTCGTGCTAATCAGAAATCATTCAGGGGTCTTAAAAACTTACTTGAAACCTTGCGAAACTTTACAGGTTTGGATATCAACTGGGACAAGAGTATATCTATGTTTAGCAAAGGAGTTAAACATCCGGGCGAGCTTGCAAGTTATCTTGGAGCCAAACATGCACATGCAATCACTACATACTTGGGTCTTCCCTTGTCATCCAAATACCCCAAGGCTCAGATGTATAGCAGGCTTATTGATAAGTGCAGGAAGCGGCTGAGTGGTTGGACTTCTGCGACTTTATCTATAGCTGGGCGAATTGAGCTGGTACGTACAGTTATATATGGTATGATAATGTTCTGGCTGCAAGTGTATAGACTTCCTACATCTGTCCTTCGTACTTTAACATCTATGTGTAGAAAGTTCATTTGGGGTACATCTAAATCTTGGGCTTGGAGTGACTCTTGTAGGCCTAAGGAGGAAGGGGGGGTTGGATTAAGATTATTAAATGACCTGAACCTTGCAGCGGGTATTAAGCTAACATGGAGATTACTAAAGTCTAGAGGGCTATGGGCAAAGTACATGCGAGACAAATATAAGGATTGCGCCACATTCTATGAAGCGACGGGGGCTACCACTCAATCTGGCACTTGGAAGTTTCTGCTTCATTGCAGAAGTCTATCGCAGAGGATTATTGTGAGGAAGGTCAGAGATGGGAAAGAAACACTATTTTGGCATGATAACTGGCTTCCGTGTGGACCTTTAAAATTGCAATACGTAATTCCGGATGGCGCGAGCAGAAAGCGAGTTTCTGACTATTAGGACGGTGCTACATGGAATGAATGCACGGACATACAAATGCTCAAACCGCTACTCCAGCATCAGAAATTAACAGTAGGCGCGGATTATTGGGCTTGGAAAAATGATTCAGCTTATCAGTTTAAAGAGGCATGGGATGCTGTATGTAACAAAATAGCGCCCTTTCAATTTTACAATCTCGTTTGGTTTGGAAAGCACATACCGAAGTTCTCATTAACCCTTTTGAGAGCGTTCAAAGACAAACTCCAAACTAAGGACCGAATGGAGAATTGGATGGAGCTGGCATCTAATACGTGTGACATGTGCTTGGAAAATTCCCCTGAGACAATCAAACATATTTTTTTTCAATGTCCGTACTCAAAATACATTATCATCAGAGCTTTCCTTAAGCTCGGCTACAGGGCCCCATCGGACCACTCACTTGCGGAAGTTGGGAATTTTCTAATGGGAAATATTAAGAAGAAAGGGCCGTTGGGATTACTTGTTAGAATTGTTCTTGGGGCTGTTGTTTGGCATCTTTGGCGCGAGCGCAACAGACGGGTGTTTGAGAATAAGAGTAAACCCAAGACTGCTCTATTCGAAGACATAGCGACGGATGTACGTATTGTACTACGGAATACTGAAGAGATTGATGATGAGGCCGCTTCAGCATTTGATAATTGGGATATCCAGGGTATTGGCTAACTTTGTTCCCTACTGGTTGAGCCTCCTGAGTGGTTGTATCTTGTATTGTATTCTGTTATGTATTGTGGTTCTAGGAATGGATACTAGACCAATTGATCTAGGGTGACGACGCTAGTGTCCTCTCCCCTAGTCACTTGGCCTTGCATTCAGGTACCAGACCATTTTGTAAATTCTCTAGATTTTAATAGAATTTCTTATTTACCTTGCAATATATCTATTCTATATTTGATGAAGAATTTGAATTTTGTCCCAGTAGGACAAGTGACTAGGACAAAGGGGCTTATGACTAGGACAAAGGCTTGATGACTAGGACTGGAATAAGTTCTGGGGGGGAATTTGTGGGGAAGATTTGAACTTGGTTGTGGGGGGGCTTAAATTTTGGGGAGAAACTTAAATTTGGGAGGAAACTTGAAATTTTGGAGAACTTGAAATTTGTTTGGAGTGGGGACTCGGCCATTACATAAACCGTGCCCTATGGACACGGGTAATGACTAGTATATATATATAATATGCAGTCAGCACAAGAAATATCATTCTCGGTTTTTTTTTGAAAAGTTTTCCTAAATTGTTGTACACGTTACAAAACCCCAGAACCTTGTTCAAAAACCATTGATTTAATGGCAATTGTACCGATGGTTAAATAGCATTGGATTCACTTAACAAGTTGAGCAAGATGTTGTCTTTGATCGATTTCAAGAGATTTCCTTCGCCGATGGTGATCGGATCGTTGCCCTTCGAGGGCGATGGGTACGAATTCAACTGGTGATTCTAGTATATATATATATATATATTGAAGGGTTAACAACTTTATTCATATAACTCATCAATAACAATATTGGATTACAGAAAGCTCCAAACATAAACTCTAAAGAAAAACAATCATAAATTATCCACCAGCTCAACTCAGCGTTTGAGACATAATATCTAGAATTCCTAGGAATTCTTAAACTTTTCCGTCGAGGGAGATCTATATTTTTCTTTTTAATCGACTTCAATGATGATGCAAGGTGGCGCATTTCCTCCTCCCACTCCTGATTCTCCATAGTAGCATCCCCATCAAACTCCTCCATCCACTCATCCTCGTAGTTTCCATTAGCCTCATCTTCATTACCAACATTGTCAGGGTCATCTATACGGACATTTTCCGTAGGGCGCGCAGAAGACGGACCACCATACTCAGAAATACAAGGAACTATATCAGAAACAACTGCTGCAGTGTACTCAGCATCTATTGGGTTCTTTGTAGTTGTTTGACCTTCACCTGTTGCTGAAAGATCTCCTGTTGGGGCTTCGGGAACCAACACATTACCATCCACATTTGAAGATGGTTTAGTTTTCTCCACCCAAACCTTCTTGAAGGGACACTGGGCAGAGGAATGTCCGAAACATTCACACGTTGAACAATTTGGGGGCAAGTTTTCGTATTCCATTCGAATGATCGTATTTCCCTCCTCCTCCTCCGCAATCTTAATGGTGCTAGGTAATTTTGTCTTTGCCTCAACTTCCACAAAACATCTAGCATAAGAATACCTTTCTCCAGAAGCCGTAGCCTTATCCACAAATAAAGGCTTACCTACAGAGCTAGCAATAATACTACTGCATTCTGTAGACCAAAATTTCAATGGAAGGTCAGGAAATCTCACCCATACTGGAATCGAGGACAAAAGATATATATATATATATATATATATATATATATATATATATATATATATATATATATATATATATATCTTTTGTCCTCGATTGGAAATCTCACCCATACTGGAATCGAGGACAAAAGATCTATATATATATATATATATATATATATATATATATATATATATATATATATATATATATATATATATATATATATATATATATTGCAGTTTCGCTTTACGTCACCCGCATTGTTTAATTAATTATCTTATCTGTGTGATGATTGTGATATTGTCTCCTTGAATGATATATTCTCTCCTGATGAGTTTTTGAGACAATATTGGACTTAATATTGGATTATATATGTGATGTGATGTATTTTGAGTTGTTATATACTCTTCCTATATCTCAAATGTCGATATTGGACTTCCATTCCTCTATTCACATAAGTTTATGATGTGATTTTATGATTTTTGATTTTATATATATTCTTAAAACTCTCTGATTGTTTATAGTTCTTAGTTAGCACGATTGTTGTTGTTATCTCCTCCCACCTTTTGGATAATGCCATAGGGGGAGAGGAATAAACATACAGATTCATAATAAATGTGCTAAGTATGTACTAATAACACTTGAATCTAAGATTGAAGTTGCCTTAGATTCAGGGGGAGTAAGATACAATGAATAGGGATTTTTAAATCCTAGATTTCATGAATTAAATTCATTTCATTCATGCATATCTTACTCATTTGCTTCAGTTGATACATAGATCCCTTATATTTGTTGACTAACTTGATTGGCATATATGTAGGTGGAGTAAGTTTTCATTAAGCACAATTATTTATCTTTTTGTTTATGTTTGTTTGTCACCATCAAAAAGGGGGAGAATGTTGAGTATTAGACTTCTCCCTACTTGGTGTAAATGATGAGCAAACATAAATACTTGTGACTAATCCCCTATTTTGCAGTTAATCCATTGCCTAAGCTTATTATGAAGATCTACTTGCAATGGATGACACTCAAAGTTCATTGAAGGTAAATGAAATGGATTGGATGATTGTAGATGGTGATTGAAGCTCCATGAAGACTTCAAGCTCATGCGTTGGATAGAAGAGAGTTATTCGTGAATGTAAATTTCTTTTATCTCTTCTAGTATATAGCTTAGAAGTAGAACATTGTTGGAGCACACACATACATCTTCATTTCAGTCTTAGGACATCATTAGATCATTTGTCCTTAAACTCCAATTCATTTCTTTATTTGATTGTGCTTGTATTGTTTATAACAGTCGACTGCTGAACATTTTACAGTCGCCTGTCTCAAAACAGTCGCCTGTGTTTTGTTCTACAGTCACCTGTTATGCACAAACTTTTACAATCTAGTGTTGGGCTTCTCTGTCTTAATTTCCACAGGTGACTCATGAATGATTCACATGCGTCTGTCCAAGTGACAGTCGACTGTGTTTTGTAAATCAGTCGCATGTCTGTCATTTGCCCAAAATCTATTGATCTGTCTTCTATGGCCAGTCGACTAATGTTGTGTTTACAGTTGACTATCCATTGGATCAGTCGACTGTCTATGCTGCATCAGTCGTCTGTCTGTGAGCCAATTTGTTGATTCAGCTCTCTGGAAAATCTCAGGGTTTTGACAGTCGTCTGTATAAGGAATTACAGTCGTCTGTTCTGATTAACAGTCGACTGTCTTATCTTTATTAGTCGTATGTCATGTTATCCCAGATGTTTTCCAGAATTCTTTAACTTACCCAACTTACAGCCAGTCGCCTGTAGAAGGGCTTACAGTCGCCTGTTGGTTTAACAGTCGACTGTCTATCCTCCATCAGTCGACTGTCCACGTGGTAAGTTACCGTTATGAGTTCTCACCTAACCAATCTGACTGTGCAACAGTCGACTGTGGTTTCTTCAACAGTCGACTGTCGCGAGCGCAGATTCTATCCGTTGAGAGTTTTCTCACGGATTCCAAAAGGGTTTTTGCTAATTCTGTTTTGAGGATATGAGAAACCTATATAAGGAGCATCTACTATTCCATTGAGAGGTTACCTAGGCTATTGCAAAATCTTTCAAGCTTTCATTCTCAAGATCAAAAGCTCTCAAATCCTAAAGCCCTAAGAATCCCAATCTTTGATCTCTTTCTCTCCAACCTAGAACCAAAGAATCATCTTCTAGGCATTTGGTGCAGTCAAGAGAAAGGACTTTTCCTCTCTTCCAAGAGAGTCTTCAACACACAACACACTTCTCCGTCAAGTTCTCCTTCAAGGCATAGGTGATTGTAAGTGTTGCTTTCATATTTCATCACTTTCGTTATTTGAATTTGCTCTCGGGTTGTGAGAGTGGTTTGCTTGCTCCCAAGTTATGGGAGTCAAGGTCAATCGATTGTATTTCGATTTCACTTGTAGGATTACTACAAGTGGGTTTTAAGGAAACCTCAAGTTAGGGTTCTAACTTGAGTATCCGGAGGTATCCGGGTGGAAGGGACGTAGGATTACCGGGAACAAGTCGGGAAGTGACTTGGATAATCCGAACCCTTGAAACATCCTTGCGTTTGCATTTGTTTCTATTTGGGTTTAATTTTAATTCCGCACTATATTGTTGGTTAGCATTTAAATTGGTGTAACTATCTTTTTAAATTGCTTAAACACTATTCAACCCCTCTTCTAGTGTTTTCTCCATAGCCAGGGTCCTTACACGATCAATCACATCAGCAGGCATCACAATTTCTATTTCCTAAGCGTTGTTTCCTTCCATCAAAGCGCCAGCTCGGACTTTGGGTAGTGGACTCGACGTCACCACATGTTTTGACCCAAGACCCCAGTTCTGGTGGGGCCAACCCACTGGTGAGGCCTTAGTGTCCTGGTGTGGTCTTATTCTTCCACTGGCTCAGGCCTCTAGACCCCAGTGTGGTCTTCTTCCACTGGCTCAGCCCCAAGGCCCTAGTAAGGTATCTTATTCTCGTATTCCATAGGCTCATGCCTCCATGCCCCGATGTGGTGTTCTTCCACGAGTCCAGGCCTCCAAGTCCAAGTGTGGTCTTCTTCCACTGGCTCGGCCCCAAGGCCCCAGTGATGTATCGTATTATCTTACTCCACTGGCTCAGGCCTTCTGGCCCTTGTGTGGTGTTCTTCCACTGGTCCAGGCCTTCGAGCCCCCGTGTGGTATTCTTCTACTGGCTCAGCCCCAAGGCCCCCAGTGAGGTATCTTATTCTCTTATTCCACTGGTTCAGTGTGGTGTTCTTCCACTGGTCCAGGCCTCCAGGCCCCAATGTGGTCTTGTGCCACTAGCTAAGCCCTAAGGCCACAGTCAGGTATCTTACTCTCTTATTCCACTATGCGAGGCCTCAGGGCCCCAATATGGCTTCTGATTTTCTTTTACTAGCAAAGCCCTCAGCTAGCCTGAGGCACAGACCTCTGGCATTCGACTCAAGGTCATGCCACGTCCGCAAGCAAAGGCCTCAACCAGCATAAGGCACAGACCTCTGGCATTCCACCCAAGGCCATGCACATCTGTAGTAAAGCCCTTAGCCAGCCAGAGGCACAGACCTATGGCATTTGACTCAAGGTCATGCATGTCTGTAGCATAGCCATCAGCCAGCTTAAGGCACGAGTTTCTGGCATTTAACCCAGATCATGCCACATCCAAATCAAACGCTAAGCCCAGGTCGGTGCACTCAATGTCGAGACCTCAGGGTCCCAACACTGACCTCTGGCACTCGACCCATGTCGTGCCATGTCCAAAATCTTACCCCAAGTCTGGACTAGGGGCCAACACCCTCTGACGTTCAACTCCAGTCACGCCACATCATGTCGACCTCTGGCTCTTGACTTCGGTCAAGCCACGTCCAAAACACACTGTCGAGGCTCATGTTCCTAACGCTATCATGAGGCAATTAAGCCCGATTACTACTGGCCTAGCCTCGAACTCAGGTTGGAGCCCTCGCTAGTCTAAACTTAGCGTCATAGCGTGGTTATTTCCTTTTTGACTTCTTACAACTTGACTTCTCCATTTCAGGGACCTCAGTCCGGCATAGCGCTATTCAGGCCTACTACCTGCTGCCAGAGCTTAGGCCAAGCCCATAGCTTAGGCAAGCGCCCCCACTGATGTCATGCTCAATGGAGACTCCATTACCCTGGGTACTGCTATGTAGCCAGCCTGACCTGATCTGGTGCTCAAAACACCTAAGTCTACCATAGACACTCCATGCAAGAGACAAGTCATTGCAAACATCAAGCAAAGCCCATGACAAACTTACATTCACTTATCCAAAAGGTTACAAAAACGACCACCACGTGGCCCCGTAAAAACAAAAAAGGCTATACAGCAGGCCTCGTATCGGGCTCATCCTCTCCAAAGGCTGCTTTGCCATTATGGCCTCTCCTTACTGAGGGCATGGCCATGCCAGGAGCCTCCCGTACAGAGGGTCCAGCAGCAACTTAAGTAGTGCCCACTTCTATGAAGGAGAGCAGGCCAGCATGCTCCATGTACATCCTTAGGAACAAGTGAAGGGTTTTGAAGGACCTTTAGGGCACAAAAAATCTATCACCGTCCTAAGTCGGACGGAATATAGACATAAAATAATTTACAGCTGAAGAAAAACAAGTTAACCTAATTAACATGCAGTTAAACTATTTAACTTAGCCCTAAGGTACAAGACCCTTAGCCAAGATCTATGCCGACTCGGGATGGATCTGACCATCCCAATAAGGATCTAACCTACTGCGATTAAATTAAACTAATGCTAATAAAACACATACCCGGAATCTCAACCCTGGCGCAGGCGAGATGTTTCGCACCGTCTTCCGAGCCGCTCCCCGTCTCACGCCGAGCCGCTCCCCGAACCGCTCCTTGAACCGATCCGCATCCCGAGGCGATCAATCATCATGTCCCGAGCCAACCACGCGTCGAAGAAAGTTTCACGCGAGTGAAACCTTCGCCTAGATTTCGGATCCGAATCCGAACTCCTTTGCGGCTTTGCTAGAGCCCTCAAGAGTAAGGCAGAAATATAGGGAGATAGAGAAATATTAATTTAAGCCTAGATCCAAGCGTGCTCCAATATTTACGAGAGCCATTCAGATCTAGAGCTTGGGACGAGTTTGGAGGAAGGGGGGAGGCCCCTATTTATATAGGCGGCAGACTCTCCCCTTTTTCGCACAACCGATGTGGGACTATTAATTTTAGAGTTAATTAAATTAAGTTAGTTTGCCCTTCACAAAATGCAAACTTCCGTGATTTTAACTCACTCACTGTTGAGCTTCATGATTGATACAAATTATCAATTCGAAGGGTGTTCAACGGTGAACGCATAGGAAAAAACCGTTCGTCAATCGGAGTTCATTTGACCCTCCAATTGACCGCCCAAAGTTCAGCCCATGACTTGTTTTTCGCAAAAACTGAGCCATCAAAAACTGCCCAACCTAGGTTTCAGAAAACCTATTCTGCGAGGCCCACCAGGCCAGCTGTGCGAGCCCAGACCAGGTCAGAACCTGGTCTGGGCACGCCCAGACTGGCGCGCCCAAACTGGGCGCCTGGCCCAGGCCAGGCCAGGCGCCCAGGGCGCCTGGGCTTGGGCCGGGCGCCCAGGGCGCCTGGGCCTGGGCCGGGCGCCTTGGGCTGCCTGGGTCTGGCCAGGTGCCCAGGGCCAGACCCAGTCTGGCCTGGGTCAGCCTGGTCTGACCCGATCTGATCCAATGGGCTGTTTTGGGCATAAGTTGGGCATTTGCGTCCGATTTGGACGACGTTCGAACCTGGGCGTAGACCGGGACATTCCCGTCTTTCCCGTGAACTTTTCCTTGCGTTTATATTATTAAATATAGTCTTAAACAATTTAAGACACATTTAATCTCTTTTGCGTCATAAGCAAATTAGTCCCTATCTAGACTTAAATTATCATATTGCATCAAATGCAATTATTCCATCCCTTGCATCAAAAATGCAAAATATTCTCCCAAACTAATTTCTACCTATTACTAGACGAAGATCATACTCTTTGTGTGACCCTACGGCCTGACCTTACTGTAAGGACCCTGTCTATGGGGAAAACACTAGAAGGGGGGTTGAATTGTGTTTATGCAAATTTAAAAAGAATTTACGCCAAATAAAATGCAATCCAACAAATAGTGCGGAATAGAAAAACAACCCAAAATGAAACACACGCAAACGCAGAGATGTTTCAAGGGTTCAGATTACCCAAGTCAACTCCCGACTTGTTCCCGGTAATCCTACGTCCCTACCACCCGGATACCACCGGATACTCAAGTTAGAACTCCCTTGAGGTTTCCTTAAAGCCCACTTGTAGCAACCCTACAAGTGCAATCGAATACAATCGATGTCCTTGACTCCCACAACTTGGGAGCAAGCAAACCACTCTCACAACCGAGAGCACAACTCAAATAACGAATGTTATGAAATAATGAAAACAACACTTACAATCACCTATGCCTTGAAGTAGAACTTGAAGGAGGAGTGTGATGTGTGTTGAAGAACTCTCTTGAAAGAGAGGAGAAAGCCCTTTCTCTTGACTGCACCAATTGCCTAGATGATTACTCTTTGGTTCTAGGGTGGAGAGCAAGAGAACAAGATTTGGAAATACTTAAGGCTTTGGATTTGAGAGCTTTGATCTTTAGAAATGAAAGCTTGAGAGATTTTGCAATGAATGAGTAACCTTCCAATGGAACAGTAGAAGCTCTATTTATAGCTTTCTCAAATCCACAAAACAGTTTAGGCAAAACCCCAATTGGAATCTGTGAGAAAAATCTCAACGGATAGAAATTGCACCCGCACCAGTCAACTGATGAAGACACCTCAGTCGACTGATGCACAGTAAGCATGGATAGGTAAGAATTCATAACGGTAATTTACCACGTGGACAGTCGACTGATGAAGCACAGACAGTCGTCTGTTAAACCAACAGGTGACTGTCAATTCTTCGACATGCGACTGGCCGAGAGAAGTGTAGGTTAGACAAATATTGGAAATCTCAAAAGAAACAGGACAGACGACTGATTCAAGTAATACAGTCGACTGTTAATCAGAACAGGCGACTGTAAATCCTTAAACATACGACTGTCAAAAGCAAGAGAAATTTCCAGAGAGCTGAGTCAAAGAAATGACTAACAGACAGGCGACTGTTGCAGCATAGACAGTCGACTGATCCAATAGATAGTCGACTGTATATACAGCATTATTCGACTGGCCGTAAAAGTCAGATCAAACAAAGTTTGGGCAAGGATAGACATGCGACTGATTTACATAACATAGTCGACTGTCATTTGGACAGGCGCCTGTGAATCGTTCATCAGTAGCCTGTGCGAAATAATCAGAGAAGGCCCAAAACTATATTGTAATAGTCTGTGCATAACAGGCGACTGTAGAACAAAGCACAGTCGACTGTTTTTGAGACAGGCGACTGTAAACTGTTAAGCAGTCGGCTGTTATAAACAATCCTAGCACAAACAATAAAGAATTGAATTGGGATCAAAGGACAATTGATCTAATGAAGTCCTATGACTGAATGTAGATGTGTGTGAGTGCTCCATCAAAGTTCTACTTCTAAGCTACATACTAGAAGAGATAAAAGAAAAATTACATTGACGAATAATCTCTTCTTTCCATCGTATGAGCTTGAAGTCTTTACGGAGCTTCAATCATCATCTACGATCATCCAATTCATGTCATTTGCCTTCAATGAAGTTTGTGAGTCATCCATTGCTAGAAGATCTTCATAATTAGCTTAGGCAATGGATTAACTGCAAAATAGAGGATTAGTCACAAGTATTTATGTTTGCTCATCATTAACACCAAGTAGGGAGAAGTCCAATACTCAACATTCTCCTCCTTTTTGATGATGACAAACAAATATAAACAAAAAAGATAAATAATTGTGCGCAATGAAAACTTACTCCCCCTACATAGATGCCAATCAAGTTAGTCAACAAATATTAGAGCATCTACATATCAATTGAAGCAAATGAGAAGATATGCATGAATATAATTCAAGAAATCTAGGAATTAAAATCCCTATTCATTGTAATCTTACTCCCCCTGAATCTAAGGCAACGTAACTCTTAGATTCAAGCGTTAGAACATACTTAGCACATCCATTATGAATCTTGTATGTTTATTTCTCTCCCCCTATGGTATTATCCAAAAAGGTGGGAGCAAATAACAACAACAATAATAGTGCTAAATACGAACTAACAACAATCAAGGAGTATAAAGATATATCGAATCAAAAACTCATAAAATCTCATCATATACACATGTGAGTAATGGAATTGATGTCCAATATCAACATTAGTTATACACAAAAAAATAGATTCAAAAGAGATTTCATAAATGCATTATACCAGAGATAGCATGGAAAAACGAATACCAAATTCATATATTGTCTCAAAAGCACATCAAAGAGAGTATAGCATACATGGAGACAACATATCATACATCACACAGATAAGATAAACAGTATAGCATAGTGTGACACAAGATAAACAGCAACATCATATATAGATATATAGAAAATGAGTACATCAACGGATGGGCATCTACATGGCCATCACAAACAGATACATCATGATCAAGACAAAAAATTACATCATCATGACGACATCGAAGTACAACATTATACATATATAGAGTCACTGACAACATCATCCATCATCCATCAAAAAAAATACAATCATCACCAAAACTAACACCACTCAAACACCTATCTAAGAGTGAGCGTCTCCAGGGGCTGCAGAAGAAGAAGCAGGCTCTGTGACAGCAAGTGTATCCTCTAGAGGAGGGTCAGAAGGAGCAGCAGTAGTAGTAGCAGCAGCAGCAGCAACATCCTGAGTAGAAGCTACACCAGGAGGCTCAACGACATCAGTGTGCTGAGGAGGAACATGAAGCTGGGGAACAAACTGTCTCAGATCCTCAGGGAAGGGAGTAGCAGAGAGAATGTCAGAAAGTCTCTCAGCTGTGAAAGAGTGGAAATGAATGTACCGCTCCCTGAGAATCTTGATCCCTAGAAGAGAGTGATATTTTGCCAAACAAAGATCGTCTCGGCAAATAGGAACTAGGGGATCAGCCGGGGGTGCAGCAGGAGATTCTTCTGAAGAATTCGAAGCTGAAGGGGACAGACGAGGATTCTCAGCAGCAGGCTCACTGATGTGAACACCAGTGGGCTTGCGCTGACGAGTGATCAAAGGCTGAGCCTCGGAAGAGGAAGCTGAAGGAGAGTAACCCTGCGAGGAAGAGTGCACGGGTGACTCGGCATGCTTGGTTCGGGCTTGATAAGGTTTCTTCTTCTTGGCAATTAGTTTCTTGGGTGCCCTAGAACGTTTAGGAGCAATGACTTTCTCTTTTCCCTTACCCTTGGGTGCCATGGAAACGAGAGAGAGAAACGATGCAAAGAAATCGAAAGAAAGGGCTAGAGAGAAGCAAACCAAGTAGAGAAGCAACGACGAACGGGGAGGAGAATATCGATGCAACGATAGCACGAAATCGACTCACGAAGGGAAGAAGATCAACGGTTTTGGAAAAGAGATCGAGCGGGAAGACGAAGTGGTCGAATCGGATGAGAGAGAGTCGACGTGGGTAAATGATCGCGCTTTCTCGAATATAAAAGTTGGGAAATGAATCTGAGCCGTTGGATCAAAGAATCGACGGCTCGGATCAAATCACATGAACCGTCACAACAGAAGACAGTCGACTGATGAACAAAAGTCAGTCGACTGGATGAAGTGATAACGATAAAGCTCAGAAAGATAGAACAGTCTCCTGATGACTAAAATGCAGTCGCCTATTAAACTAACAGTCGACTGTACAGCAGTCATCAGTCGGCTGTGCGAAAGATACCAATTGTCAGACTGAGGAGATAGAGTAGGGCAGTCGACTGTCGAAGGAAAGACAGTCGTCTGTCCTGGTCCAAAAATGCACAATGAGATAGAATTCCAGAGAATAAGAACACTCACCCTAGGACCTATACTCTAATCACAAATACATCGTAAACAATGTAAAAACAATAAATACATTGAAACACGAATCACTCCAATCAATCTCAAAAACTCATGAAATCAATTAAGTCACAATTGCCTTTCTTAACACATATATATAATAAAGCACATGAAAATAGGAAACAAAAATATATGAGCTCAAAAAGGAGTTATAACATGAAAGTTTGAGCTTCTAGATTTCAGATTCACCCATAATTCTCAATTCTCCATGCAACCTCACAAATGAATCTTCTTTAAGAGGTTTAGTGAAGATATCAGCAATTTGTTTTTGGGTTTCAATGTACTCTAAGATGATGTCCTTCTTAGCTACATGATCATTTATAAAATGGTGTCTCACGTCTATGTGTTTGGTACGGTAGTGGTGTACCGGATTCTTGGAAAGACAAATAGCACTTTGATTATCAACCATGATAGGGCAAGTATCACAATTGACACCATAGTCACTAAGAGTGTGTCTCATCCAAAGAACTTATGCACATGCAAGACCCGCGGCAATATATTCCGCTTCAGTCGTGGACAATGACACCGAATTCTGTTTCTTAGAAAACCAAGAAACTAAGGAATTTCCTAAGAAATGGCAAGTGCCACTAGTACTTTTCCTGTCGGACTTGCATCTGGCAAAGTCGGCATCACTATATGAGATTAACTCATATGTGCTAGACTTAGGGTAAAATAACCCATAATCTAGAGATTGATTGAGATAACGAAATATTTGTTTATCCGCAATCAAGTGTGACTCCTTAGGTCTTGCTTGATATCTAGCACAAAGACAAACAAAAAACATGATATCGGGCCTACTAGCAGTTAAGTAAAGTAAGCTACCGATCATACCTCGATATAGACGAACGTCTATATCTTTTCCGCTTTCATCCTTTTGTAGATGAGTAGTAGTACTCATGGGAGTCCTTTTGCTCGAAGACGATTCCATCCTGAATCTCTTAATAAGCTCCCCTGTGTACTTTGTCTGATGTATGAATGTGACATTCTCCATTTGTCGAATTTGCAATCCAAGGAAGTAGGTGAGCTCTCCCATGTGGCTCATCTCAAACTCATCCTTCATAGACTTGGAAAATTCTTGACAAAGATTAAAGTTAGTAGAACCGAAAATACTATCGTCTACATAAACTTGAATCAAAAGAATGTCATTTTCATAATCTTTAATGAAGAGTGTAGAGTCAACTTCTCTCATTTTAAAACCTAAATTCAAAAGAATGGTCTTAAGTCGATCATACCAAGCTCTAGGAGCTTGTCTCAACCCATACAACGCTTTCTTAAGTTTGAAAACATGGTTTGGAAATTTTTCATGAATAAAACCGGGAGGTTGAGAAACATAAACTTCTTCATTGACAAACCCATTTAAAATGCACTTTTGACATCCATTTGAAATAGCTTAAAATTCTTATGGGATGCAAAAGATAAAAGCAACCTAATAGCTTCTAATCTAGCTACGGGGGCAAAAGATTCTTCGAAATCAATACCTTCCTCTTGCCGGTAGCCTTGAGCTACTAACCTTGCTTTGTTCCGTGTGATTACCTCGTTTTCATCCGTCTTATTCTTGAAGATCCATTTGGTCCCAATGACTTGATGACCACTTGGAAGAGGTACGAGTTCCCAAACTTCGTTTCTCTCGAATTGCATTAGTTCTTCTTCCATTGCCACTATCCAAGAGCTATCCTCACAAGCTTTTTGGATGTTCTTTGGCTCAATGGTTGAGACAAATGCGCAATGAGAGAATTCTTCAATTCTCGATCTCGTTCGAACACCCACACCAATATCTCCAATAATTTGGTTATGGGGATGGTTACGAACGGTCGGATAAGCTTTGGGTATACCTGTCACTACTACAGATTTGAGCTTGGGTAACGCCACTTAAATAGCGCTTTTAAAAAGCGCTATCTAAGTGAGCTCTTGTATAGCGCTTCTGCACTTATAGAAAATAAAAATAAATTTAAATTAAGGTAAAAATCACTTAGATAGCGCTTTTTGTTAAAGCGCTATCCAAGTAATACCTTAAATAGCGCTTAATTTTAGCGCTATGATACTAATCGTTACGTAAGCACTATTATTAAAAAATATACATATCTACAATCTCTTATATAGCGCTTAAACCAAAACATCCCAACCGTAGGAGGGAAAATTTCCCGAGTGCCGCTATTTTTCTCGGCCATCGGCTAAATTTCCCAAACGCAACCCTCTCGTTTCAAACGAGCCCTAGCTCCCTCAAGCCCAAACGCTCCTCCGCCTCCCTCCCTCACGCTTGATCGTCCTCCGCCGACTTACTCGCTGTATACGCAGGGCCAACGCCTCCTCTGTGAAGCCTTCTTGTATCTCATGGAATAGTTTTGTAAATTAAACCGCAGCTGATGGTCTTGTTGTGCTGTTTTCCTGCAGGTTTACAAGTTGATATGTCCAGTCAGTTTATTTTGAAGGACTAAACATCAAATTTTGGTGAAGGGTACGGTAGCGATATATCGCTAACTTATCCACTAATGGTGGACAACTTGCCATCTGATTGCAAGTTTACAGATGTTGATGCTGATGCAATGGTAAGAATGCAGTGTGGTTGGCTGTAGTTATCCGAGCAATGGGTCTCACTTGCTCTCTGCAGCCATAACATATTTTGGTCCAAAAAGAGAAACATAATCAGTAGATAGATAGAACAAGTAGATTTTGTGTTGGAAATTGTTATTTTTCACTAGGTTCGCCTTTTTTTGTAGGTAACTGAAGCGATGATGTAATCTGTAAATAATTATATGATGCAAAACAGTTTATTCTGTCTGTGGATTTTAAAGTTGGGTCTTCTGAGGATCACTCACTAAATGTTGCATTTGATTACATCGACTTTAATTCTTTTCAGGGCTTTTGACAAAAAATTTCATCAATTTACTCAAACATGCTCAGGATGGCATTCTTAATCTGAACAAGGCTGCAGAAACATTGGAGGTTAGAATAACCAAATAAATTACTTGTACCATCTCAATCTATGAATTGCCTATATTGCAAGTGAAAAATATGCTGGTATATGATATTACTGATGGTACAGGTGCAAAAGAGGCGGATATACGAAGGATGGGACCCACGACCGCAGCTGCATTGAACCTCACAACGCCATAGCCGACGACTACAACATGAAGCTTCGAGCCCTGCTGCAACATTACTCAACCGAGAGACAGGTCCAAATTGCCTATGCCGACATATATAACCCCCTGCTCGACGTAATCCTGCATCCAAAGCAACATGGTAACCGATCGTCTGCCTTTCGATCTTAATATCTTTATGTCGTTAAAAAATCGCGGTGTTCGTCAGGTTTCGAGGACTCGAAAGAAGGCTGCTACGGAACGGGGCTGATCGAGGCAGCCATCTTGTGCAACCCCAAGTCTCTCGTGTGCGAAAACGCGTCCAAATACGTGTTCTTTGATGCCATCCATCCAACTGAGAGGACGTATTTTCACTTGTTCAACAGTTTCCGAACGCTGATAGATGAGTTGCGAAGAGATATCGATCGATCTCATCAGCTGTAACAAATGAGAGTGTACTTAATATCAGCTGTAACAAATGTTTGCTACCAGATCATGGATATCTAAATCTCCCTTTAATTTAAGAGATTGCTTGAGAGGTGTGGATATGGTGTTAATTGTGAGTCCGTGTTGTTTGATTTGTTTGATTTGGTTTGATTTGGTGTTAAATGTGAGTCCGTGGCTAATGTAGATATTGTGTTAACATGTGATCCACGAAGAAATACGAAATTTGTTTGATTTTTAATTAAAAAAATTAAACATTAGCCACGGCGAATCCGTGGCTAATACATATTAGCCACAGCCAGTCCGTGGCTAATACGTATTAGCCACGGACTGGCCGTGGCTAATACGTATTAGCCACAGCCAGTCCAAACATTGCTATTTTAGTAAACCACTTAAATAGCGCTTAAAAGCGCTATCCAAGCTACCATAGCGGTAGCTTGGATAGCGCTTTTATAAGCGCTATCTTAGTAAACCACTACGATAGCGCTTATAAAAGCGCTATCCAAGCTACCATAGCGGTAGCTTGGATAGCGCTTACAAGCGCTATCCAAGTGTAAAAAAAAGCGCTATACAAGCGTTTTTTTGTAGTAGTGTGTATCACTAGGAACAACTTCAACAATTTTGTTAGAAGTGTTAGTCTCGACAATAGAATCATTAACCTTAACATTATTAAGAGAATCACAAAGAATATCTACATTATCATCATCAACATGAGGAAAATCAAAATCTTCATAAAAAGATACGTGAAGTGATTCCTCAATCGATGAAGAAGTTTGGTTGTATATCCGGTAGGCTTTGCTACATGTGGAATATCCAACAAAAATTCATTCATCGGATCTTGGCTCAAATTTGTCTAAATTACCAAATGTGTTCTTTATAAAACAATTTGAACCAAAAACACGAAAATATTTTTCTTGAGGCTTTTTATTATAAAACAACTCAAAACAAGTTTTGTTCGTTCGGGGTCTCACTAGAATCCTATTGAGCACATAACATGCCGTGTGAACCGCCTCTGCCCAAAATTGTAGTCCTAAACGACTATCATGGAGCATAGTGCGAGCACACTCAATAAGAGTCCTATTCTTTCTTTCTACAACACCATTTTGTGGTGGTGCACGAGGAAAGGAAAAGTTATGAGTTATCCCGGAGTCAACACAAAACTTAGTAAAAGACTCATTCTCAAATTCTCCTCCATGATCCCTACGAATAGTGATAATGGTGGATCCTAAAAGATTCTGAATCTTCTTTGCAAATTTGGTAAACTCTTCATAAGCTTCATTCTTATTAGTTAAGAATGAAACCCAAGTAAATCTAGAAAAGTCGTCAACGACAACTAATCCATAATGAGCATTACCTAAAGAAGCGGTTCTAGTTAGCCCAAATAAATCTAGATGAAGAAGTTCTAAGTAATCCCTTCTTTAAGCTTAAATGAAGATTTACTTAGTTTACCTCTTTGACATGAATCACAAAAGTTTTTCTTATTAAAAACAATCTTAGAAAAACCTTTGACTAGATCATGCTTAGCTAACTTATATAAGTGCTTGAAGTGAACATGACCAAAACGGTGATGCCATAAAAGTTGTTCACTTGTGTTAGCAACTAAGCAATATTCTACGGTTTTAGGCAAGCTCAAATAATAAATATTTTTACGCCTAATACCGGAAAATAAAACATTTGAATCACAATCAACAATAGTACACAATCCTTCTCCAAAGTTAACCTTGTAACCTTTGACACAAAGTTGACTAATGAAAATGAGATTGTAACACAAACCACTAACAAGATAAACATTAGTAATTAAGGGTTTGGAAAGATTACCAACGATACATACTCCAATGATGGTTCCCTTTTGATTACCTCCAAAAGTGACAGTTGCACCATCCTTGATGCTAATCACTTTGGAGAGCAATGAGGGATCTCCCGTCATATGTTTGGAGCAACCGCTATCAAGAATCCATCCTTTCCCTTTAGAGCTAATAAGACATTTATTGCTCTTCTTCTTTCTCTTGGGTACCTATATAATATACCATAAGCTTATGGTGCCCAATGTTTGTTGGGTCCAAGGGGATTAGCCCTTTGGAAGCCAAGTCCAAGTGGACTTCCGTTTCCCAACATAATTATTATTTCTAATCACATCATGAAAATAGGAATCAACATAAGCATTCCTATCATTAAGACTAGTGTTCTTAGGACCCCAAATAGTGTACATCTTGGGAGTCCTATTCCTAGTTGCATGCATATGTGTTGGATTTCTATGTGGTGCATGCTTCTTAGGAACATGATTTCTAGCATAGAGATGTGGTGGAGGATATGCATTGTACATTCTACGATGATATGTATGCTTGGGAACATGCATATTATATGAAGCATATGAATCATGCATGACATGTGGAGGATGAGCATACATGAAAGAATGATGCGTATGAGCATACGGGTGTATAGGAGCACGTACATGAGTATTTCTCATGTGTGGTTGTGTACGTGTCCGTGGGTGCGGAGCATAGAATGTGTCATGATTATCCACTTGTGAAGTAGGAGATTTCCTACGTGGATGAGTATTAGTGTACATATAAGCATGGCCTTGCTTTTGGTTTCCACCCTTAGTGGGTTTCTTGCCAAAAGGAAGAAAATGTGAAGTGGTGACATTCTTGGTAGGATTACTACCTATAGTGTCTTTGACACCACTTGTGGATGCACCGGAGGAAGGCCTCACAAAATCTATAGTGACGACATTATAGGAGGTGCGATCATTAGATGCATTTGCTTTCACAAACCCAAGACCAACACGATGTGTGGCCGGAAATTGGTTTGCAAGCAAATCATCCAATTGTCATTTTCCCTTATTGAATCTCACAATACAGGAGGACATGAGCTCATATTTCTCCTTTAAAGAAGAAATATTGGTATCCAAGGTGGACACCCGTGCTTTGAGATCGTGCACTTGAGTTTTAAGAGAATCATTCTCTAAACCCAATTATGTGTGTCATGTAACTAGATCACTATTATCCTTAGGATGTGTTTGATCTAGTTGAGATTTGAGGGAATTCACCTCATCTCTCAAAGTGACATTTTGAGAAGCTAAGTTTGCTTTCTCAAGAGTTAAAGTATCAACAGTGGTGTCATTGTTAATAATGCATGGAATGGATGACTTGCTAACATTTGATTTCTTTAAGCTAGTGTATCTAAGCATTAAAGATTGGTATTTAGCAAATAGTTCTTCATTAGCAATACGAAGTTCATCCATTGTTACCTCGTTGTCATCCGTGTCGGAATCACTCTCATCCGAGAGTGGGTCTTCTAGTGCCATGAAACACATGTGGGCGCTCTCACCCTTCTCATCATCGGAATCGCTTGATGAGTCATCACTTGAGTCATCGAAGGTACCTACGAGTCCTTTCTTCTTGTCTCTCTTGTTCTTATCGGACTTGTGGTACTTCGGTGCCTTCCACTTTTCTTTGTTGTTTAGCATTGGGCAATCCCTCTTGATGTGCCCTGGCTTATTGTATTTAAAGCAAAGAGAGGAAGTAGCATTAGTAGACTTAAAACGTTTATTAGAAGAGAATTTACCTTTGCGAAAGAAGCGTTGGAGCTTTTTCGCCATTTGGGCCATTTCACCGAAATCCATCTCGTTCTCGGATTCCTCACTATCGGAGGATGATGAATTGGCGTTGAATGCCAAAGCTTTCTTCTTGGCCTCCGAATGATTCATCATGGCTCGAATCTTCAATCGGTTGTCCCGTCTTACTTCGTAAGACATAAGAGTCCCGATGAGATTCACCACGGTGTAGTTCTTCAAGTCATTGACCTCCTCGATGGTGATCGCTCTTGTTTCCCATTTGGAGGTCATCCCCATGATGATCTTCCTTACCTTATCCGGTTCGGAATATATTTGGCCAAGGGCTTCCAATTCATTGATGATGTCGGTAAAACGTCCGTACATCGAAGCAATGCTTTCATTGTCCTGCATATGAAATAAATCGAAGTTTTGCACGGCAACATATAACTTTGAAAGTTTTACCTTATTCGTTCCCTCGTGGGTAACGATGAGATGGTTCCAAATTTGATATGCACTCTTACATGTGCATATCTTGTTGAACTCATTTAGGTCCAACGCACAATAAAGAGCGTTCGCGTTGTTGACTTCGGCGGACTTCTCGGAAGTCGTCCATTTGTCGAAATCTACTTCGGTGGGCGCGACGTATTCCTTGTGGAGGGTTCTCCAAAGCGAAGCACTCCTAAGGAACGTCTCCATCCTGCATTTCCAATAGCTAAAATTTGTACCATTGAAATGCGGAGGGCGCACCGTAGATTGACCTTCAAAAAGTGTGGACACTCCATCACGATCGTGATTGTTGTATGAAGGCGGCGGTGGAACGTTGTTGTTGTTGGATGCCATAGATGTAACCTTGCGCTCCGATACCAATTGTAAGGACCATGTCTATGGGGAAAACACTAGAAGGAGGGTTGAATAGTGTTTATGCAAATTTAAAAGGAATTTACGCCAAATAAAATGCAATCCAACAAATAGTGCGGAATAGAAAAACAACCCAAAATGAAACACACGCAAACGCAGAGATGTTTCAAGGGTTCGGATTACCCAAGTCAACTCCCGACTTGTTCCCGGTAACCCTACGTCCCTACCACCCGGATACCACCGGATACTCAAGTTAGAACCCTAACTTGAGGTTTCCTTAAAGCCCACTTGTAACAACCCTACAAGTGCAATCGAATACAATCGATGTCCTTGACTTCCACAACTTGGGAGCAAGCAAACCACTCTCACAACCGAGAGCACAACTCAAATAACGAATGTTATGAAATAATGAAAACAACACTTACAATCACATATGCCTTGAAGTAGAACTTGAAGGAGGAGTGTGATGTGTGTTGAAGAACTCTCTTGAAAGAGAGGAGAAAGCCCTTTCTCTTGACTGCACCAATTGCCTAGATGATTACTCTTTGGTTCTAGGTTGGAGAGCAAGAGAACAAGATTTGGAAATACTTAGGGCTTTGGATTTGAGAGCTTTGATATTTGGAAATGAAAGCTTGAGAGATTTTGCAATGAATGAGTAACCTTCCAATGGAACAGTAGAAGCTCTATTTATAGCTTTCTCAAATCCACAAAACAGTTTAGGCAAAAACCCAATTGAAATCCGTGAGAAAAATCTCAACGGATAGAAACTGCACCCGCACCAGTCGACTGATGAAGACACCTCAGTCGACTGATGCACAGTCAGCATGGGTAGGTAAGAATTCATAACGGTAACTTACCACGTGGACAGTAGACTGATGAAGCACAGACAGTCGTCTGTTAAACCAACAGGTGATTGTCAATTCTTCGACAGGCGACTGGCCGAGAGAAGTGTAGGTTAGACAAATATTGGAAATCTCAAAAGAAACAGGACAGACGAGTGATTCAAGTAATACAGTCGACTGTTAATCAGAACAGGCGACTGTAAATCCTTAAACATACGACTGTCAAAAGCAAGAGAAATTTCCAGAGAGCTGAGTCAAAGAAATGACTAACAGACAGGCGACTGTTGCAGCATAGATAGTCGACTGTATATACAGCTGTTTCTGCTATTTTTCGCAGAACACATTAATAGTATGGAAGGTGTGTGGTCAACGCGGTCAAAGATGGGACGCGCGGGACCCCCGAGTTGTCGTGGCTGTCGCTCGAGACGGAGATGACCGGTGGGGTCGACCGACGGCGCGCCCGCTCGAGCGGAAAGGCGCGGCTCCGATCTTTGGCTGGCCGAGGGGTAGCCTCGGCGAGATGACAGCCTCCGGGATCGGCTGAAGGCAGAGTCGCTCGCAGCGGGGCGCGCGGATCCTCGCGTCGGCTCGGCGAGGGGTAGCCTCGGCAGAGCGACGTCCTCGTGACGGAGGAGACGAACGAGGTCGGGGACGAGGGCGCTCGGCTCCGGCTGGAAGGACGTCGAGGGGTAGCATCGGCGTCGCTGGAACTCCTGGACCTGAATAGATGAGAGAGCTCGTCAGGGGGGTCGGACCTTGGTTCCGACCGAAGCCCCTCCGATGCCAAAGTCAGATCTGGCCTGATAAGTGCTCGGTGGGATCGAGTATGGCTCGCGGAGAGACCGATACTCGAGTCCTCGGGCCGAGCTTTGGAGGAGAAATATTCAAGGTGGAAGAAGGTGTAAGATGGGAGTATGAGGTACCTCCGTTGTATGTGGTGAAGATCCGGCCCCTTCCAAATGACGCCCGCCCCCTCCTCATATAGACGAACCATGCTCATCATGTGCCATGACGTGACATCATGGCCGCCATTCATGGGGTCGTGCAAATGGGGAAGGGTTGACCCCCTCTAATTGCGCCCACTTGATGACGCCATGAAGGTGGAGTCATGGCCATAAGTGATTGCCATAATTGGCGGGCCATGAGGGCTGGAGTAATGGGCATTGCGGTTGCCATAATTGGCGGGCCATAATGGCGGGGGAATGATGGCCATTAAGCCTGGCCATGAAGTCGGTTGCCATATTTGGCGAGCCATGAAGGTGGCTGCCATAATTGGCGGATCATGATGGCACGGGGCGGCTGCCATATTTGGCGAAGGCTTCCTCGATTTGGGCCCCGATTTCCTCCGCTACAGAAGCGGGCAATCTCTTGGGCCTTCGTCGTGTGTGGAGAAACGCGACCCGCCCGTAAGATCCTTGGGCCGGAGCCCGAGGCCGTAGTTTGGCTGGTTGACTGGTCGTGGTTGACTTGGCTCCTCCGGACCCGGTCAAAGTAGTCGTATCAATTGCCCCCATCTTCTGAGCTCTACCATTGTTGAGGTAGAGGTCGGGAGATGTAGTATAATGGGGAAGAAGTTGCTCTTTCTGTAGAATTTGGTCCGTCCTGCGGAGTTGGCTAGTGACGATAGATCGTCGGTCCGAGATTCGTTCGGTTGCGAGGGGAGTTGCCCCTCGGCTTACGGCCGACGAAGGAGATCCGTTCGGTGGCGAGGGGAGTTGCCCATCGGCTTACGGCCGACGAAGGAGATTCGTTCGGTGGCGAGGGGAGTTGCCCCTCGGCTTACGGTCGACGAAGGAGATTCGTTCGGTGGCGAGGGGAGTTGCCCCTCGGCTTACGGCCGACGAAGGAGTGCTCGGCCTACTGGGGGGTTGCCCCCAGCTATTTGACCTATCCGTTCGTTCGGTTGCGAGGGGAGTTGCCCCTCGGCTTACGGCCGACGAAGGAGATTCGCTCGGTGGCGAGGGGAGTTGCCCCTCGGCTTACAGCCGACGAAGGAGATCCGCTCGGTGGCGAGGTGAGTTGCCCCTCGGCTTACGGCCGGCAAAGGAGATCCGCCCGGTGGCGAGGGGAGTTGCCCCTCGGCTTACGACCGACGAAGGAGATCCGCTCGGTGGCGAGGTGAGTTGCCCCTCGGCTTACGGCCGGCAAAGGAGATCCGCCCGGTGGCGAGGGGAGTTGCCCCTCGGCTTACGGCCGACGAAGGAGATTCGTTCGGTGGCGAGGGGAGTTGCCCCTCGGCTTACGGCCGACGAAGGAGATTCGTTCGGTGGCGAGGGGAGTTGCCCCTCGGCTTACGGCCGACGAAGGAGTGCTCGGCCTACTGGGGGGTTGCCCCCAGCTCTTTGACCGATCCGTTCGTTCGGTTGCGAGGGGAGTTGCCCCTCGGCTTACGGCCGACGAAGGAGATCCGCTCGGTGGCGAGGGGGGTTACCCCTCGGCTTACGGCCGACGAAGGAGATCCGCTCGGTGGCGAGGTGAGTTGCCCCTCGGCTTACGGCCGGCAAAGGAGATCCGCCCGGTGGCGAGGGGAGTTGCCCCTCGGCTTACGGCCGACGAAGGAGATTCGTTCGGTGGCGAGGGGAGTTGCCCCTCGGCTTACGGCCGACGAAGGAGATTCGTTCGGTGGCGAGGGGAGTTGCCCCTCGTCTTACGGCCGACAAAGGAGTGCTCGGCCTACTGGGGGGGTTGCCCCAGCTCTTTGACCGATCCGTTCGTTCGGTTGCGAGGGGAGTTGCCCCTCGGCTTACGGCCGACGAAGGAGATCCGCTCGGTGGCGAGGGGGGTTACCCCTCGGCTTACGGCCGACGAAGGAGATCCGCTCGGTGGCGAGGTGAGTTGCCCCTCAGCTTACGACCGGCAAAGGAGATCCGCCCGGTGGCGAGGGGAGTTGCCCCTCGGCTTACGGCCGACGAAGGAGATCCGCTCGGTGGCGAGGTGAGTTGCCCCTCGGCTTACGGCCGGCGAAGGAGATCCGCCCGGTGGCGAGGGGAGTTGCCCCTCGGCTTACGGCCGGCAAAGGAGATCCGCCCGGTGGCGAGGGGAGTTGCCCCTCGGCTTACGGCCGGCGAAAAGGGTGAGGACCTTGTGAAGCCTTTCGAAGATTCCATGGTGGCGCTCTGCCATTGCTTCGTCCAGATCGGTGGATGCAGGAGTTGTTCGGCAAGCGGGGACCCAGCAGCACGGTCGGAGGAGCGATCTGGGTGCTTGAACTCGGACAGGGATGCTTCGGCCAGATCGGCTTGGCCAGGATGAGGACGACTTTGTGACAAGGTGGCTCGAAGGCTTGGAAGGGTGGTCCAACTCGTCTGGACCGGTCGGCCTCCTCTGGGGTCGACCTCGGTCTCGGCCTGAACTGGTCGGCCTCGATCGGAGGAGCTGCTTGGTTGCTCGAACTCAGACGGTGGTGCTTCGGCCAAACGGCTCGGCCACGGTCGGAGGAGCGGTCTGGATGCTCGACTGGTTCAACAGCTCCATCGCAGTGGGGATAACTTTGTAAGCTCGACGATGTGGCTTGGCGTTGAAACTCAGATACTTGGCAAGGCGGTCGGACTTGTCTGGTCGGCCTCCTCCTGGGTCGGTTGAACTTGTGTGGTCGGCCTCCTCTTGGATGGGTCGGCCTCGTCTAGACACAGCTCTAGTTCTATTTCCAAATTCAGCTCCAGCTCCAGCTATAGCTTTTGTCTGGACCGCATCTCCCGCTCCGGCTCCAGCTTTGTCTGGATCCTAGCTTCTGCTCCAGCTCCGGCTCCAGCTTTTGTCTGGATCCTAGCTTCTGCTCCAGTTCCAGCTCCGGCTCCGGCTCCATCTTTTGTCTGGATCCTTGCTCCTGCTCCAGCTCCTGCTCTCGCTCCGGCTCCCGCTTTTGTCTGTTTGGCGGTACGACCAAGGTAGCTCGGCAAGGGCGGCACAGTGATGGGAGCTCAGCCCATATGCTTGGCGATGGCAGCACGGTGTTGGTATGGCGGACGTCGAGACAATGGCCAGAGATGGTGGTAGGGCCATCGATGAAGGCCGAGTCGGGGCTAAGCCCGACGCCTGCGAGGGTCGTCGGTGTTGTCTCTTGTCTGAACTTCGATCGAGATCTCATTCTCCTTGGCGACCTTGCCAGGCCACTCGTGGCCCCGCGTCTTCCTGGCCCGTCCCCGGATCTAGACGCACTCCTTGCGCCTCTCCCTCAAGTTGGCCGAGGCCACAATGCCGGTCGCCGTGTGCTCCGGCGTTGTCGCGACCATGGCCGCCTTATCTACAAGCTTCTTGTAAGACATTTGTTGAAACCGGAGGATGTGGCTTTTTATCACCATCTCGCAAGAAGTTTAAGAGAGGAGAATTGTTAGGGAAGCTCTTGTAGTTGTCTGAAAGCACACCATTAATTAGCAAGGGGGAAGATGACAGTTTGACCTTTTTGCTGGGTCGGCTTCGGCCTCTTCTGGGGTCGGCCTCGGCCTCGGCCGAACTGGCCAGCCTCGGCCTCGGCCTGGACTGGTCAGCCTCCTCTGGGGTCGGCCTCGGCCTCGGCCTGGACTGGTCAGCCTCGGCCTCGGCCTGAACTGGTCGGCCTCGTCTGGGGTCGGCCTCGGCCTGGACTGGTCGGCCTCGGCCTCGTCCTGGACTGGTCGGCCTCCTCAGGGGTCGGCCTCAGCCTGGACTGGCCGGCCTCCTCTGGGGTCGGCCTCGGCCTGAACTGGTCGGCCTCCTCAGGGGTCGGCCTCGGCCTCGGCCTGAACTGGTCAGCCTCGGCCTCGGCCTGGACTGGTCGGCCTCCTCAGGGGTCGGCCTCGGCCTCAGCCTGCACTGGTCAGCCTCGGCCTTGGCCTGGACTGGTCGGCCTCCTCTTGGCGATGAGACGGTCACGAACATTAGGATGCATGTTGAGGTGCAGATGTCGGAGCGACGTTCGGCTTCTTTGAGGAGAGGCGGGCTCAGATTCGGCTCTCCCCTTTCATGGAGATGGAGGAAAAACGGACGAAGGGATCAAGGTCGGAAGAGGAGCAATGTTCGACGTATCGCTCGGGATCAGACCCGGTGGCGATGACGAGAATCAACTCGAGATGCTCACTCTTGATAGGAAAAGGGAAACGATCTGGTGCAAATTCTCCAGCCCAACACTAGTCTTCTGCTCCGCCCACAGCATCAATCTTGGATCGCGGGAGGGGGAATCCCATCTAGTCTTTACGGGGAGACGGGTTTTAGATCATGGAATGAGTCGCTACCGATGCGGTTAACGTCGTAGGTGTCGACTCGGTTCCCACAGACGGCGCCAAATGTTTCTGCTATTTTTCGCAGAACACATTAATAGTATGGAAGGTGTGTGGTCAACGCGGTCAAAGATGGGACGCGCGGGACCCCCGAGTTGTCGTGGCTGTCGCTCGAGACGGAGATGACCGGTGGGGTCGACCGACGGCGCGCCCGCTCGAGCGGAAAGGTGCGGCTCCGATCTTTGGCGGGCCGAGGGGTAGCCTCGGCGAGATGACAGCCTCCGGGATCGGCTGAAGGCAGAGTCGCTCGCAGCGGGGCGCGCGGATCCTCGCGTCGGCTCAGCGAGGGGTAGCCTCGGCAGAGCGACGTCCTCGTGACGGAGGAGACGAACGAGGTCGGGGACGAGGGCGCTCGGCTCCGGCTGGAAGGACGTCGAGGGGTAGCATCGGCGTCGCTGGAACTCCTGGACCTGAATAGATGAGAGAGCTCGTCAGGGGGGTCGGACCTTGGTTCCGACCGAAGCCCCTCCGATGCCAAAGTCAGATCTGGCCTGATAAGTGCTCGGTGGGATTGAGTATGGCTCGCGGAGAGACCGATACTCGAGTCCTCGGGCCGAGCTTTGGAGGAGAAATATTCAAGGTGGAAGAAGGTGTAAGATGGGAGTATGAGGTACCTCCGTTGTATGTGGTGAAGATCCGGCCCCTTCCAAATGACGCCCGCCCCCTCCTCATATAGACGAACCATGGCCCGCCAATTATGGCAATCACTTATGGCCATGACTCCACCTTCATGGCGTCATCAAGTGGGCGCAATTAGAGGGGGTCAACCCTTCCCCATTTGCACGACCCCATGAATGGCGGCCATGATGTCACGTCATGGCACATGATGAGCATGGTTCGTCTATATGAGGAGGGGGCGGGCGTCATTTGGAAGGGGCCGGATCTTCACCACATACAACGGAGGTACCTCATACTCCCATCTTACACCTTCTTCCACCTTGAATATTTCTCCTCCAAAGCTCGGCCCGAGGACTCGAGTATCGGTCTCTCCGCGAGCCATACTCGATCACACCGAGCACTTATCAGGCCAGATCTGACTTTGGCATCGGAGGGGCTTCGGTCGGAACCAAGGTCCGACCCCCCTGACGAGCTCTCTCATCTATTCAGGTCCAGGAGTTCCAGCGACGCCGATGCTACCCCTCGACGTCCTTCCAGCCAGAGCCGAGCGCCCTCGTCCCCGACCTCGTTCGTCTCCTCCGTCACGAGGACGTCGCTCTGCCGAGGCTACCCCTCGCCGAGCCGACGCGAGGATCCGCGCGCCCCGCTGCGAGCGACTCTGCCTTCAGCCGATCCCGGAGGCTGTCATCTCGCCGAGGCTACCCCTCGGCCCGCCAAAGATCGGCGCCGCGCCTTTCCGCTCGAGCGGGCGCGCCGTCGGTCGACCCCACCGGTCATCTCCGTCTCGAGCGACAGCCACGACAACTCGGGGGTCCCGCGCGTCCCATCTTTGACCGCGTTGACCACACACCTTCCATACTATTAATGTGTTCTGCGAAAAATAGCAGAAACAACAGCATTAGTCGACTGGCCGTAAAAGTCAGATCAAACAAAGTTTGGGCAAGGATAGACATGCGACTGATTTACAAAACATAGTCGACTGTCATTTAGACATTCGCCTGTGAATCGTTCATCAGTAGCCTGTGCGAAATAATCAGAGAAGGCCCAAAACTATATTGTAATAGTCTGTGCATAACAGGCGACTGTAGAACAAAACACAGTCGACTGTTTTTGAGACAGGCGACTGTAAACTGTTAAGCAGTCGGCTGTTATAAACAATCCTAGCACAAACAATAAAGAATTGAATTGGGATCAAAGGACAATTGATCTAATGAAGTCCTATGACTGATTGTAGATGTGTGTGAGTGCTCCATCAAAGTTCTACTTTTAAGCTACAAACTAGAAGTGATAAAAGGAAAAATTACATTTACGAATAATCTCTTCTTTCCATCGTATGAGCTTGAAGTCTTTACGGAACTTCAATCATCATCTACGATCATCCAATTCATGTCATTTGCCTTCAATAAATTTTGTGAGTCATCCATTGCTAGAAGATCTTCATAATTAGCTTAGGCAATGGATTAACTGCAAAATAGAGGATTAGTCACAAGTATTTATGTTTGCTCATCATTAACACCAAGTAGGGAGAAGTCCAATACTCAACACTTACTACAGGTTGGCTCGAAGCCCTATACGACGATGACCACTAGCAGTGGCTGTCGTCCCTGTTTCGGAATCATCATAATGTGGTTAGCTCATCATCATGAGAATTGTCGGGACCACCCTGACCGTGTCTGTGATGAGTTCTGCAGTTATAGTCTCTTCGTCTGAACTATGTCATGTAAATCAAGTCTAGGGTACGGTTAAGCTGTCAACCCCAATAACTTGACTCCCGTTAGTTTCTATCGATCTTTAGTCAATTAATGTTGGACTTCTTCCAACATACTCTACGCAGAGATTTTACTAAAGACCAAAGTAACTCTACGACACTAATTCCCATTGACCGGGAGAGACGAATCCTCTCTTGGTCATTACTCTACTTGTACGCTTCAAGTGACACCCAATCAAAGACCTTTCGACAGGCCTAGCCTCGAAGTTAGGTCAGTGATCTAAGTGGCACCGTTCACGCACAGGTTCGTAAAATGACCTCAAGTCAAAAGACCAACTAGCCTATCATCACTAAGTGTTATCATTGACGGATTGGTCAATGTAACCATATGATAACTCTTGTGGATCGTTCAGTGAACTCATTCTCTAATGAGCACATGTGTCTCGTCTCCGACTTCACCAAGTTGAACGATCATGAGATCATCGCCACCGCTAAACGGTGAAGACTAAGACAATGGTCTATCCGATGTTTCGATATCCTTGTCTCGAAGCATCTACGACCACGAACCCTTTTAGACTTATGCTACAGACGGTCAAACATTTCTCCATGATCGAGATACTCATCTCGATACCTGTTTGACCTTGCATAAAGTCTCAGGACTTTACCTAAGTTGATATCTAATGTTAACTACATTATAATATAACTTAGATAAATTATTACCAAACAGCTTACTGTTATTTCAAACAAGACGTTTGTGCTATTCACACAGAGATAAATAGCCTCGAGGGCATCATATCTCTACATCTCCCACTTGCACTCAAACCCATTTATCCCGGTATCTTATACCGTTTTTACACATAAGTTTTCCCGACTTCATGTGGCAGAGCCTTCGTGAGTGGATCTGCTAAAACCGTCTACACTATAGACTTAAGGGGTTTCAATGTTCATGTTAGACCAACCATTTGAATCTCATTCAAATAATTCACTTAGTCTTTCGGAATACATAATATTTTTATTTACTTGAATCTTATCCAATTCATCGTACCTTACGATAATCATTTTAAATTAGTTATTAGTCATTTCAAATGGCTCATATCTATTTCTGATAAAGTGTCAAACTCTTTGATCGCTTCGTCAAAATATATATTCCATCCCTTTGATGCCTCGCATGTAATTTATATGCTCCCACTGACCTTGAAAACTTTCCGTCTAATTCATATAGGTTGGTCCGTCTAAATCATATTTAGAAAAACAAACTTATAAGTGAATGCTCCAATTTTCATGGTCAACATGAGCGTTTCACATCGAGTTTGGTCCGAGTAGATCTGTACACATCTGCTGGCGAGACGGTTTCAACATAATCCATTTATAGGAATTAGTATGAAAACCGTTCTCGACCAATATGATTGTACTTCACTATTTTCCTTTCTGCACCAATCTTTCAACTTAAAGATTTACTTGCAGAAAGCGAGGAAACATTCTCCTTGGGCACGTAAACTAAATTCCAAAATTTATTTACGCACACGGACCTATTCTGATTGCATCAAATTCTAAATCGGAGTTACTACTTCGAATTTCATCCCGAAAGTTGACTAAGTCATCATCAGTTATGATGTCTAACTCAACTCTTCGTCTCAGAAATTCGAGTAATTATACAACTTCCTGAAAATTGATTTTATGAATATCTTGCTGATAATGTCATCATAGAACATTATCAAAACCTAGGCATTACTATCTGGGACTTAACCCAGAGGGAGGACTTAACTCAGAGTCACTTGCAATGGATCACACCAAGTCTAACTAAGTGTGATTCATCCCTTTTAACACACCGATGTGTTAATTGACTTGACCTGAGAGAAAATCATATTTTCTTTTAATTACGCAAGATTTTTATGTAGCTAAGTATTTGACCATTCGATCTAATCGAATCAGTTTAAATACTTTTGTCATTTCGTTCTTTATTTTATCAGACTTGTGTTTCATCAAGAACACGTGTCTTAATAAAATATACGAATAACTTGTTTTGGTTAATCTAAACTCAGGTACATCAGTATGTACGAGACTGAGTTCGACAACTCATTCTCCCACTGTCTTACAGATGGGCTTCGGCCATTATATCTAAGAGGGTAAGACTCACAAGTGTCTGTAGACTTCATAATACGAGAGGTCAGACCCCTCTTAATGTGACTTGTGAAGCTTACTCTCTCGATACGGCCTAGTCTATTTTGCCATACAAGTTTGCTACTATCTTGTGTATTTATTTATTAACATTTAATACATATATTATCGTTATACATATTACTCATTGCTTCAGAAGCAATGTGACGACATTCGTCAAAATGTGTTAACCTTTTGTATAACAATAATTATGAAATCGTGACATCAGAATATGTCACATTTTCATTTCCTCCTCCTTATACCTTTACTAATGATAAATTAAACTATTTAACTCGATTGACTTTTCGGAGTGCCTTCTTCCTTTTCTAAATCACATTTAGATATTAAATATCCCTACTCAAATGAACAGCTATGCAAGCATCTCATGTATCCAAACGCCTGAGAGTTGCAATCTTGAGTGTAGCTCAAGAAGTTGCTTACTCAAGATCCGGTTGGGATACATAGTCTTGCACCGCTCATGCACTCGTATTCGACTCAAACGGTTTGATCGAATTCTCGAACTTTGCGAATCAAAATTGTTTGTCCATACAACATTGAGTATAGCTCGACAAGTTGTAGGAAGAAACATACTTCGAATATCCTATATCTTCAAGCTGCCTCATATAGAGTCGAGTGACATGTAGCGTGAATTTATTTGTTGGACCCAGAACTTAATGAAATCATATTTCTTAAATCTGTTCTTTAGAAGGTCATTTTAATGTCAACGAGAATATAGTTTAATTCTATCAATTAGAATTTAACTTGATATTCAATTAATCAACCTAATTTGACCAGTTAACTTATTCCATTAAAATATTATAATTTGATTCCTTCGGTAAACATAGTCTTGCCCTAGTTTAGCATATGTTCAATATTAAATATAGGTAGAATGGCTTTTATCTATCTATATCCTCCCACTATTTTTACGATCGTTTCAAAGCTTAATAACGAACGATTTAATCGAATTAAAATTAATGGGTAAGAGGTCCAATCACCTTGAGTCTAACAACCTTGAGTGTAGCTCAACAAGTTGTAGGACTCTGTAATTGGAAGATGACTCTTCATCGATCATATCAGATATGACCCTCTTAATTGGTTTTTACCCCTAGCCATTTGTGATCATGAGTGTGCTCATCCAAATCACAATGTCTAGTCTAGTCGGACCCTTATTTTCGTGTCTAGCCTGACTTGCCCTGCCGCTCGGTGTATTCACGTCGGTTTGGGTTAGGTCTTAGACTACATCTAGTCAGACTACATCATTGATTTAACTTACGCCGGTGCATGGTAATACGATGGTTTGGGTCTAGTCAAGATTTCATCTTATGTATTAAAGGAGTTGGTTTCTATAAGGTTGACATGTTGCAGCTTGAGTGTAGCTCAACAACTATAACACGGGTCCTATAGTTGCCAACTGCTTAGCCCAAAAATGTGCTTCTCTCAAGCGAAAAAGTCCGTGCAAGTAATATAGATCTGGGAGTCCAGATGTCGAATCCTCGGGAGAAAATTTGTTGCAACCACAAAGATTAAATCAAATAGAAAGCCAACATAAAGAGACTAACCATTTTTAATGATGATGGTTTAGGTGGGTTTGGTCGTGGTTTTAGTACGTGAACAATACGAGCAAGAAAGTTTCGTGTATGAAAATATCTATGAGAAGTATGCACATGGTATGGGTTCATTAGGATCCATGAGTTGTATTAACTTGGTTGATTAAATATAACTCAATGAATTCTCTTTTTGAGAGTAATTCATCGGAGGATACCCTTGTGGGGATTAAAGCACAATATTGAGTACGATCGTTGCTAAAGTTATAATCTTTTAAATATAGATATGAAACTCCCTTTTGGGGAGATCAAAACTCATCCTTGTGGGACGATCATCAACTCAATCACGTTCTTTTGGAAGATGAAAAGATGATTTTAAACTAAAGACTACAACTTTATCAACGTTACAATTTAGCACGAATATTCAACCAAATAAATACAAATCATATCCCCTAAGTACACCATACCATGCACAATGAGAATTTAGCCATACATACTGAAAATAACTAAGAATTTCATCACATTAAACATGGTTCTAAGCAATACAAGCAAATAGAATTGAAAATACGCAATAGAGTTCAAAAGATATCACCAAATACACCCTCTTTTAGCCTAAGAAAACCCTTCTTCTTCCTCTAAAAAGCCTCTGAAAATTCCCTCAAGTTGCTCTCTGTAATGTCAGGGATTTGCTGCAAAAATCGGCTCCAAAATCGCCCAAATACGCCAAGAATACAGCCAAAAACCCTAGAAATACGTTATATAGAGGCATTGCGGGTTTTACTGTGCTTAACGAGTATAAACCCGCATCCGCAATCAATTTAAAATCCAAACCCCACGCCGCCGTATCTCTCAACCGTTGGATGCATGCGGGATGCACCCAGGGAGCGCCACGTGTACAGGCTTATCGGGTCCAGTTGCGCCGCGCCCGCATCCGCTAAAATATCCGAGGGCAGCTCGGATTCAATCTCCACCGTTGGATGATCGATCGTGCTGTCTGAAAGTGGCCACGTCGCCCCTTAATTCGCCTGCTCTTCGAAATCAGCTTGGAGAAAATCATCGCCGTTGGATCTCCATCGGATGGTTACGAGATAGCCACGATGCCGCTTCAAAACAAATTCAGATTTCGAATGCAGGTTGATTTAGGGCCGTTTGATGTGGCGGGGGCGCGTTAGATTGCTGCCGCGTGTCCTAAAAGATCTCGCGCTCTCCGCTCTGATTCGTTTCGCTCCTGGCTGTTGGATGTCGATCCAACGGCGATTGTAATGCCGCGTCGCCCGCTTTGTTGAAGCCGTAGGATGATGCGCGGACGGAGGAGATGATGCCGCGTCGTCCCGTTCCGCTCGCTACGTTGCGCTCGGAGTTGAGCCGTTAGATCGAGATCTAACGGCCCGCGTTACGCCGCGACTTCGCTTGATTACGGCCGCTCGATATAAGCGGGAAGCTCTCGATGATTGCCATGTGGCCCACGGTTGAGCGATGCGGCAGTATACGGAAACGTATTTCCACGCGTATAATCGTATTTACGACCGTATTTCGTACGTATTTCTCCATTTAAATGGTATTCTGCATTCAAAAATACACAGTAATTAGCACAGATCTCAGAAAAATACAAATAAATAGTCGTTGGAATCGTGAGATCGAGACCAAGCCATGAAAAATATAAAAAGGTAGAAATACTCATTAAAATTCATACTTTGTGCACAAATCAATGGTTTCCTCTAATAAATAATGATATACAAAATACGAACGTATTAGAGACCAATTAAGCATCATATGAGCACAAAATAGGGCTAAATGGGGAGTTAAATATACAATATTCAACCCGAATTACCAACCCCTAAAACAAGGAGGGCTACGGCTAATCTTGAAAAAGATCATTAACGTATTTGACTTAGATATAGTCCAGGGTGTCATACAATCATGATTCGCATCATTGCGGTCCAGCGGAACACAGCCAGGGAATTGACTAAGCCAGGATCACTATCCTTTAAAAGGTGATCCAGCAAACTTAGCCAAGCACATTGACTGGATCATGGTCTATTGAATGAAGCTTGTCATTTTTATATGCGTGCCATAGACTAAAAGACTTTTATTAACAACTAATTAATCCTATCAACTAGTTGAATCCTTAAATTCAAAATTTTAGGATTTGTTTAATAACTGTTATTAAATCCTTATCAACTATAAGGTTCACGTGCTATCCTAATCATTATTAGGATTTTAATAAATTTATTAACCAACGCTAAAAGCGAAGTCCTTTAATGAGAATTAATTATAACAATTAGAATTAAAATTCATTAAAGGGACTACCCTAATCAGGAATTAGTTCTTAAAGGGTTGTTAAAAGGTTTATTAAAACATAGCATGTCATTAAAATTCAATTAATAAATTTTAATGATTTCTTAATGGCTAACCTAAAGGGTTGTCTTGTGTTATCAAATAAGGGACAAGATGTCATAGCCATTAACATAAAATTACACTAATTTATCGCATAAAATAAAAGTGTACAACCATTTAACAATTAAACAGGATAATGTTTATCGCATAAACAATTTTAGCATGCATACTTAAATTTAACATTTAAATTTAAAATTGTGATTTTTAAAACTTTTTATTTTATCTCATAAAAATAAAAAGCTTGCTTTAAAACAGATCACAAAAATTTGCATGCTTCTTAAAATATTTATCGCATAAAAATTTTAAACTTTTAAAATCGTTTTAAAAATTATCTCATAAATTTTAAAACGACATTAAAAAAATTAACATGTTCAAAAATTTATCATATAGAATTTTTAAATATCTAAAACATTTTAAACTTATCGCATAAATTTAAAGAAACATTTTCGAAAGGGCTTCTAAAACATTTTGAAAATTATCTCATAACTTTAAAACATTTTAAAAAGCATCTAAAATATTTTAAAATTATCTCATAACTTTAAAACATTTTAAAAGTATTTTAAAAAAGCATTTCTTTGTTTAATAAAATCGCAGTGCTAGATCATTACGCATACCTAGACTCTGATACCACTGAAGGGTTTTGAAGGACCCTTATGGCACAAAAAATCTATCACCGTCCTAAGTCGGACGGAATATAGACATAAAATAATTTACAGCGGAAGAAAAACAAGTTAATCTAATTAACATGTAGTTAAACTATTTAACTTAGCCCTAAGGTACAAGACCCTTAGCCAAGATCTATGCCGACTCGGGATGGATCTGACCATCCCAAGAAGGATCTAACCTACTGCGATTAAATTAAACTAATGCTAATAAAACACATACCCGGAATCTCAACCCTGGGGCAGGCGAGATGTTCTGCACCGTCTTCCGAGCCTCTCCCCGTCACACGCCGAGCCACTCCTTCCTTGAACCGATCCCCGAACCACTCCTCGAACCGCTCCGCATCCCGAGGCGATCAATCCTCGTGTCGCCGAGCCAACCACGCGACGAAGAAAGTTTCACGCAAGTGAAACCTTCGCCTAGATTTCGGATCCAAATCCGAACTCCTTTGCAACTTTGCTAGAGCCCTCAAGAGTAAGGCAGAAATATAGGGAGATAGAAAAATATTAATTTAAGCCTAGATCCGAGCGTGCTCAAACATTTACGAGAGCCACTCAGATCTAGAGCTTGGTACGAGATTGGATGAAGGGGTGATGCCCCTATTTATAGAGGCGGTGGACTCTCCCCTTTTCCGCACAACCGATGTGGGACTATTAATTTTAGAGTTAATTAAATCAAGTTAGTTTGCCCTTCACAAAGTGCAAACTTCCGTGATTTTAACTCACTCACCGTTGAGCTTCATGATTGATGCAAACTATCAATTCGAAGGGTGTTCAACGGTGAACGCATAGGAAAAAACCGTTCGTCAATCGGAGTTCGTTTGACCCTTCAATTGACCGCCCAAAGTTCAGCCCATGACTTGTTTTTCGCAAAAACTGAGCCGTCAAAAACTGCCCAACCTAGGTTTCAGAAAACCTATTCTGTGAGGCCCACCAGGCCAGCTGGGCAAGCCCAGACCAGGTCAGAACCTGGTCTGGGCGCGCCCAGACTGGCGCGCCCAGACTGGGCGCCTGGCCCAGGCCAGGCCAGGCACCCAGGGCGCCTGGGCCTGCGGCCAGGCGCCCGGGCCTGGGCCTGGGCCGGGCGCCTTGGGCTGCCTGGGTCTGGCCAGGTGCCCAGGCCAGTCCCAGTCTGGCCTGGGTCAGCCTGGTCTGACCCGATCTGATCCAATGGGCTGTTTTGGGCATAGGTTGGGCATTTGGCGTTCGATTTGGACGTCGTTCAAACCTGGGCGTAGACCGGGACATTCATGTCTTTCCCGTGAACTTTTCCTTACGTTTATATTATTAAATATAGTCTTAAACAATTTAAGACACATTTAATCTCTTTTGCATCATATGCAAATTAGTCCCTATCTAGACTTAAATTATCATATTGCATCAAATGCAATTATTCCATCCCTTGCATCAAAAATGCAAAATATTCTCCCTAACTAATTTCTACCTATTACTAGACGAAGATCGCACTCTTTGTGTGACCCTACGGCCTGACCCTACTACGGGTTGGGCTCGAAGCCCTATACGACGATGACCACGAGCAGTGGATGTCGTCCCTGTTTCGGAATCATCATAATGTGATTAGCTCATCAACATGAGAATTGTCGGGACCACCCTGACCGTGCCTGTAATGAGTTCTGCAATTATAGTCTCTTCGTCTGAACTATGTCATGCAAATCAAGTCTAGGGTACGGTTAAGCTGTCAATCCCAATAACTTGACTCCCGTTAGTTTCTATCGATCTTTAGTCAATTAATGTTGGACTTCTTCCAACATACTCTGCGCAGAGATTTTACTAAAGACCAAACTAACTCTACGACACTAACTCCCATTGACCGGGAGAGACGAATCCTCTCTTGTTCATTACTCTCCTCATACGCTTCAAGTGACACCCAATCAAAGACCTTTCGACAGGCCTAGCCTCGAAGTTAGGTTAGTGATCTAAATGACACCGTTCACGCACAGGTTCGTAAAATGACCTCAAGTCAAAAGACCAATTAGCCTATCATCACTAAGAGTTATCATTGACAAATTGGTCAATGTAACCATATGATAACTCTTGTGGATCATTCAGTGAACTCATTCTCTAATGAGCACATGTGTCTCGTCTCCGACTTCGCCAAGTCGAACGATCATGATATCATCGCCACCGCTAAACGGTGAAGACTAAGACACAATGGTCTATCCGATGTTTCGATATCCTTGTCTCGAAGCATCTACGACCACGAACCCTTTTAGACTTATGCTACAGACGGTCAAACGTTTCTCCATGATCAAGATACTTATCTCGATACCTGTTTGACCTTGCATAAAGTCTCAGGACTTTACCTAAGTTGATATCTAATGTTAACTACATTATAATATAACTTAGATAAATTATTACCAAACAGCTTACTGTTATTTCAAACAAGACGTTTGTGCTATTCCCACAGAGATAAATAGCCTCGATGGCATCATATCTCTACAAAAAGTTCCTTAGAAATGCGGCCCGGCATTGAAGTTCATCTCTGCCTGGACTTTGACCGTCTCCAGCTTGTGACTGTTGTCCCAGGCTGTCCAGGCGGTTTGCTCCTTCGGCTCTTTGTTTTCTCGCTAGGTCTGACAAAGACCAAACCCCTTCATCTGACTGACTAGGATTGACAAACCCTCCGAGAATGAGGTGGAACGATTAGCCATTGATCTAAGGGGCAAGAAGAGAAAGTATTCGATGCCAATCACAACCATCTAAGGTTTATATAGGGATGAAAACTGCATGCTTTCTTTCCCTTCTTAACCTAATTTATAGAGGGATCGGTGAGAGGTCATGGCAACCGTTTGATTTACTCAATGCCAATCGCGACCATCCAAGATCGATGTGACCAGTCAGTCCACGTGTGGCCTACAAGCATACCGTCTCCCTCCACGTCAGTACCCCTCAGCAAATGGGCCAATCTTGTCTAGCCCTACATTAAATACGGGTCTCTTCGATGCCATTGCTTCTCATTCCAAGGGCAATCACTTGCATCATTCAAAATGTCAAGACGTTCCTTTCCAAGGCATCACCCTTGGATTTTTTTTCTTATTACAGCAAGGGGTCTTGTCCCATCAGATGAGGTTGACAACAGCTCAGCTTCACCTCCCGACCCTGCAAGGGCGGTTTGGGACAGCAGTGCCCAACCTCGGCACTTCGACATTGAACAATACTCAACCCTAGGGCTAACTAAGCTTGACCCCCAACATAGGCTGGGGGCCATCCCTTGTTCTAACAAGTCATCTAGTCCTTTTTCAGAGTACAATCTAGCAACTATGGCTAGTTCAGAGCCACGCTCCATGTTCTAGCCCCATGGCTCTTTCCTTCTGAGGCCCGAGCATAACTACATGTATGCTCTCCTAACCTGGAGGGCCAAGTCTAGCGCTTGACTAAGGGATTTAGACTCTGGGCCTCCCGAGTCCAGTGAAGACATTCTAGCATGTGCCTCATATGCCCGATATAGTACAGCTACTAAATTCACTAAGCTTACACAAGCATAGAGAATAAACATTCAAAGCAAAAAAAACCCCGTTCATTCATCGATTCGGGATTACAAAAATGTCCGACTCAACGGCTTACATCTTTCAAAAAAGACAAAAAAGAAGAGAGGAAAAGGGGCCGAGATCACATGATCGGCCCCGCCCAGGTCCGTCATCATCAGGTACATCTCTATTAATCGAACCGCCTCTGGCCTTCTTCAACTCCTCCTCGGCCTGCTTCAGCCGGGCCTGCTTCTCCTCCAAGTCATCCTTCATCCCATCGAGCAGACTGTGGAGGAAGGCATTCGCATTCTCCAAGTCCCTCACCCGCTTTTTGTATCAGCAGAAGCTGTGGTAGAAGTGGCAGAGGTGTCCCAAGTCCTGCATGCAGAAAAGAGAAAAGTCAGCCAAGACCAACAGCGTCAGAGCCAAAATCGACAAAGGAATTTACCATGCACAAGCACCTCAAAGCCTTGGACAACCCATCGGTCCTCGACGCATGATGGCAAACGGATGCCTCTCTGGTTGACTTCAACATCTGCTCCACCACTTCAAGGTCAACGGAATTTATAGCCGCTTCTGGATCAAATATCGACGACGCTTCACGGCTCGACGCCCTAACAACTGGCAACTGGTCCCCACCGAACTGGAGGATTTGCCCTGCCTCGAATGGTTGTGTGCCCAACGTTCGCCTTGGTTCCGCCATCCTCCTCCTCGGTGACGGTGTGGCGGATGATCATTCGCCAGCATGCATGTTGCCATTCTATACTCGCTCAGCTAGGTCTTCACGATTGGACTCCACTTCCTCCTCAGTCACCAAAGGCCCTAGCTTAGCCTCAACAGCCTGCGGAACGATGGCGACCATGCCGTCTGAGCACACCTCTCGCCCTCAGATCACCCCTCAACCTCAAATACGTGCATGAGATCTACGTCCTATATGTTGGCATCCTCTTCCTCGCTCATCGGAGTCCCGACAAAAATCAGCACCAATGATGACGACGATGACGAAGGCGACGGCGGTATGGCCTAAGAATATGTGGCGTCGGATGAGCTGGGGAACTCAGACATTTTCTCAGATGAAGGAAAGAGCATAAAAATGAGGAATGCGGACGCATACCGTCAATCCCCCTTTCTATAACCCAAGGACAAGTGGGAATCATCCCCAATTGTCGAAGCAAGGCGATGCAAACCCTCCAATCGCCACGATGCTACAATTTCCACCAAGCACCAATCAAGTGCACCACGTCATCAGCTCCTCAGAAAGCAGCGCAGCCCGCTCAGATTATACATTTAATGCAAGTCAGTCCAATTGATCTTCATTCACTAAGCAACGCTTCAATTCCCGAGGTGTGATGCCCACGATTACATGCCATCATGAGTACTCCTCCATACGAACAAGCTCCCCCTCCTTTCTTGACCCTGAAGCAAGGTCTGGCGGAGCAAACAGTATCTTCAGTTCAACTCGTCTCCTCGTCTCTCCACTCATGACCTCATAGTGGCGGCTCAGGCCCACAGTGCCTAGCCGAGAGGATGAAGGGCCATTATAGATACTGATTTCAACAGTTGTGTTTAGCCCATTAGCAACGGAGCCTGGCCCAACACGTCGGATGGGACCCATCTGTGGGGACCTCCCGACACGTCGGATGGGACCTAGCAGCATGAACCTCCCGACCTAGGGGTTGGTCAGACCCGGCCTCGACATAGCCCCATAGGGACAACCCGACCTCGGGGTTGGGTCTGTGGGTTGCCTCCCCCACATCCACTGATTCAGGAATTAAAGTCTGGGGGATAATTTTTTTGCTGCAAATAATTTTTTTTTATTTTATTTATTGCACAGTTGTAGCAAAAATGAAAAAAATTACATTGACTCAAGTGCATCCTTAAACAAGATGGTCATGACGACTTAGAAATTAAAATTGCACTCAACAAGGTCTCGTGTTTTGAAACCGTTGTAACAACTTCATTGTCAATGCTATAAAAAATTAGAAAATTAACAACCAAAATACTAAATTACACTAATTAGATATTTCAAAAACCTAACCTTTTTCTAAACAAGATCCTCTCCAGTTCGCTAGATCGCAAACAAAATTTTTTAGAGAGTAGCAAATCTCTGCAACTAAGCATAGAAAAATTAGAGATTGAGAGCAGCAGAAAATTTCATAAAACACTTCTAATTACACTCATAATTAAAGAGGGAGAGACCAAATCGAGCATAGATAAGTTACTGCAAACAATAAGACTCTGGGCTGTTTGAGAAAAAATTTAAATGAGCACCGCGTCGCCAACCTATCGATTTTTTTTTTGCGTTGTTTTTGCCCAGGGCGAGGACACCGACCTATTCGCCTGGAGAAAAACACAAAAAAAAAAGATAACTCAGTTGCCTGGGTGTTCACATTATGGGGGGGTGCACAAAAAATAACTCAATTTGCCTGGGTGTTGTCCCCAAGAAAAAAAAAATCACTATGCAGCCTAAGATTCAAACGCTGGTTGCCTAGATGGGCTCGTGGAATCTTACCCACTAATTTTTTAAACTAATGGTATAAAAGAAATTTCATCCTCAATTTTCAAAGAGGGCACGTGCCTCCTGGCCCCCAAATAGATCTGTCCATGGTCGCACCCCCGGGCCCATAGATGCCTTTGCTTCTCCGTTTCAGGTGCTAGAGGATAGTCCGATTCCGGCCACAATCTGTTGCGTGATTGTTCGCCCTCATGGACCGATCCAGACGTCCGTCGGCCTAACCCGGCCCAGCAAAAATCCGTCGGCCTAACCCGGCCCAGCAAAAATCCGTGCATCAACATTCCATTAATAAGATGTTAATGGGACAAGAGTAAATACAGCCACAGCTACTACAAGAGCCCACTTACAACAATGTAAAATGTGGCATTCGTGTATGGTTGCAGCGCAAGATAATGTGCACAACAGATTCTGCATCATGAAGACAAATCGGAACTTCTTTGGGGCCACACCATCATCCTTTTATAGAAGTTATCCCAAATGAAAATGGCATTCCTAAAGGCCCGCTACACTTGCAAGGGGGCTTCCTTACTAAAGGACACTTGGTAACGTTGCAACAGAGACTGCCAAAGTTGAGGGACTTAACATTGATCTATAACCAAGATTACAATCTTCATATAATACCATCGCTCCATCAAATCTTAGTTTGAGTACAACATTTTCATTGGAAGGAAGCCAAGATAACCCAAGTTAAAGTCTAAAATAGAGAACGAATGGGGATATTAATGCTAATTTTCATGTATACAGCGTTGCAAAGAGATATGGGGTGAAGATCACTGGCGGTGCGAGGCCTAAGAATGCCAAACTGCAGCAAAACCAAGTCAGCATCAACCCGACAAAAGTTGCATGTTGATGTTCATGTTATGGAGTAAAGACGAATTCATATCCACACGGAAGTGCATCAAAGAAAGAACGATTAGATTGAAGAGGATGGCGTTCCTCAGAATTTACAATGGGAAGATAACCACGTCTTTAAAAAAGGAGAAACAAATGAAAATTCCTAACTCGTAGTCCCTACGTTTTTATAAGAGAAGCATAGCGCAGAGTTAACTAATCCTTGAAAATGTACTAGCATCCATAGACTAAAACAAGTTACCAACCGTATGCTGCTTACCTCCGTTTTTTGCGACCTTTCTCGGAGATGACCCAAACCGGCTTTTCATCAGGAGGTCCCATCCGTTGGCGTTGCACAAGGAGCAAGAGAGTTTGAAGGGAGATTGACCCCACCCCCTCTCACCGAGAGATTTGGGGCCTTTGTCGAACTCGCACGGCTAACCAGATTCGAGTCGAGGAATACAACGATCACTGTTATGTCGTCATGGAAATGCCGACGGACCCCTCGGTCGATCTTCTTGAGATCAGAGTACCTCATCTCCCTTTTCTTGGCTGCTTCCTGAAGCGCCGTTTTGACAAGCCGCCGTGCACTTCCCTACAGAAATTTCAAGGCAGTGTTCAAATGTTTGTATACAGCATGACGATGGGGAAACCCATGGTTTGGGTTGGCATGAACCCAAACACACACCAACCAATTTCAAGGCATATATATTCACCCTTCATCTTACTTTAACATTGGCTGAGATAAGTTTAATAACCTATATGTACATAATTTACAAATAATAACAAAAGGAATAAATCAAAATCCTCAAGTTTCGAATATCTCATGGTCTATTCTCCGCGTTGCAAACATGTTAAGGTGTTCTGCAAGTTCAAATATGCAGTGAATTATATAATCTGCAACATACAAGAGTAGGATAGGTAGAAGCAACTATAAATGTATGTAGTATCACATAAATAGTATATAATGGATGCATCCAATAACATGCTTCACGATAACCATCTAACAGTACATTGATAGATACTACGTATCTGATCCCGATCGAGTTAATCCATGTGCTGTAAGAGTATTTACATGAATCCGGGCCAGCAATTGCATCTGCTTGTGGGAGGATGGATTGTGTCCTAGCACCTGTAACAATCTAAAAGCTGGTGTAGCGTGCAGGAGCACTAGATTTACATCGTCGACTTGTCAACGCCTAATATGGCTCTCTCTGGTCATTGAGAATGGTTGTACACTTGTTTGGAGAATATAAGCATTTTTCTCATTAAAAATGCATATAAGCAGATTGAAAAGCAAAGAGAAGCTGACTAGAAATCATACTCATGGCCAAGGTTGTGGAAAGCGAAAATGGAAGCAAATCAAGCAAAGCAATCAGGCGCTAGTCAAGCTTTTAAGGTCTTTTGTGTGGCGTGAGAAACAAAAAAATCCAAATCAATTTTGTTAATAAATAAATGGCAGAAAGTCATAAAAGCGGAGGAAGATCAGCAAAAATGGACGACAAAATTATACAATTAGTGATGTGCTTTTCATGAGTAATATGGATTCATTGAGTTGGTATATAATAAATCAACATTTTAAGAAACTAAATGCATAACGATATTGATCTTCTGCAACACTAGAACATGTATTGTAAGAAAGTTTAAAAAAGAAAAACTAGAAATTAAAATCAATATGAAAAAATTATATGACTAATAATACAAATAAAAATATTACTGCTAAATTTTTAGCAAGAATTTGGCAATTTTATTTTTATTGTTTTAATGGACATGTTTGTACTAAATTCTAAATAGCAAACATATTTGCCAGCATGGGTTAGCCTGGTAGCATGATTGGGTCTTTCCCGAGTGAGAGGTCAGTAGTCGTGTAGTGAGTTGAAAGCATTTCCAGTTACCTCTCAATCAACACGCGCACACCGACACAACAACAACGATGACGACGATGACGGCAACAAACAGAAAAAAAAATTACAAAAGATTATTAATACAATTCAAAAATCTTCAAATTTGAAAAAAAAAATAGGGCTAAAGCATTCAAAAAGTGAAAACCGGAAGCTAAGGCTTTTTACAACAATTCATCTTGGTATTGGAGGTGCTTTGGCAAGAGACGCGCTGTCCTTTGACCCAAGGATACAACTTGTCACTAGACACTTTGGTTGAGTAGCCTTGAAGGAAATCTATAGTACCAAGGGAATAGAAGTAATGGAACATAGGGGTGGCAAAATAGACCCGACCCGACCCGACCCGAACCCGGCCTCTTGGGTCGGGTATGGGTAGGGGCCAATCTGGGTCGGGTCGAATTCGGGTCAACCCGACCGACCCGGATAAAAATCCGGGTCGGGTACGGGTTTGACCCCTCGACCCGGTTGACCCGAATTCGACCCGTATTTTCACTCTTTTCACCCCAACCCGACCCGGACCCGACCCGAACCCGACCCGAACCCGACCTTTTTTGAAAAATAATCACTATTTCACACCAAACCCGACCCGTAAGAGAAACCGGGTCGGGTACGGGTCACTCGGGTTACAGCCGGGTCGGGTTCGGGTATCCGAACCCTGACCCGAATTTAATCCGGGTCGGGTTCGGGTTTACCCTTATTCGGGTCGGGTCAAACCTGACCCGACACGAACCCGACCCGACCCGCCCGTTTGCCACCCCTAATGGAACATATTGAGTGATCAGATGCATGAGTGAGATGTGCAGAAGAAAACCATGTATGCGTATGTGCATGCCAACATGCTAAGCTAAGGTGTTTTTTTTGTGTCTCTAAACGATTTATAGAAAGGTGTGGATTGCTTAGAAAACATCCCTACATAGCATCCCAAAAACACTCTCCATATTTGTTTCTTCAATGAGCAAAACAATTAATAAGGATCTACATACACTAAATCCATAATACACCAAAGATCTAAGGAACCACAATCTCCACGCTCATCTCCATGCTCGTTGATCTAGGTTCTATTCCTGTGAAATCAATAAATATTCAACATAAAGCATAAGGAACTAACATGAAAATGATTGTTTTACGACGTAAAGATCAACATGCCCAACTCTGATCATCAGAGAAGAAGGTTACGTATTGGTTTTTTGGTGCACCATAAGAAAATTTCTTAACTGTAAGAAAATTTCCTAACTGGAAGCACATACATTATTCTAATAAATATATAGAAAAAGCATTCCTAACAACATTAGAGGTTTCAACCGAAAATATTTGGTTTTGACATTATTATATTGGCTTCAAAGGGGGACTGAGATGAAATGTCAACCATTTCTCAGTTTCAATCAATTTCGTCAAGTTTCGCTGGTGAAAACCATTTTCATCTCGATTTCAACCGAGACTGATGTAGAAGAAATAAAAAAGAAAACCCCCCTTATTTCACCATGAATTTGCACTAAAATTCTGGTGATTAAATAGTGAAAATTAAGTAATTTCGTGAACAATGTAATCAATAAGATTATTTTTTTTTAAACTAAAGGTAGCAGATCAAAACTTCCCCAACAAAATCAAAAGAAAATTTTCGCCTCTTCCATTTTAGCCGTCGCCGTCGATTGAGCCAGAGGATGATAATGAATACTGAGGACTAAGATTGATAACCATGCAGCTGGGACTGAGCCTGAGCCTGACGACGACAAGCCCTACCTCTTTCATTGCTGCTGCATCTTCCTCTTTATCGTTGCCTTCTACGATTCTCCAACTCTCTTCTTTTGCTGCCCAAATCGTGTTGTCGATGCCTTTAGTCTCTCAGATCTTGTCGCTGATATTGCTCGCATTTCAAATCTTATTCCCGTTTTCATTTTTTTTTCCCGGTTGGGGGAGCTCGTGCTCCTGTGGCCCTAGACCGAGACCCAATAGAATATAGGTGTAGGTCACATGGGAGCACGTGTGGTGAGTGGGGTTGGAGAAAGGCAGTATATAAGTACTGAGTTCAGGTTTGTGTTTGTGTTATGGGTTTGTGTTACCTTGTAGCAGGTCTGAGTTATGGTTTTAGGTTTGTGTTTATATGAGCAAAGGGTTTAGGTTTAAACCATAGTTTTAGGTTTCGGCCGAAACCTAAAGGTTTCGGCCGTTTCGGATCGGTTTCGGAGGGGACCGGTCCGAAACCACATGTTACTTCTCGGTTTCGGCCGTATCGGCCGGGTTTCGGCCGTATCGGCCGGGGTTTCGGCCGTATCGGCCTGGGTTTCGGCCGTATCGGCCGGGGTTTCGGCCGTATTGACTGATATTGGCCGAAACTTGTCCAATACCGACTGAAACTTAAAAAAAATGAAAACAAGAAGGAGGAGGAGGAGGAAACATCACCAAAATCTAGAAGAAGAAGAAGAAACGAAGAGATGGACGTACCTCATGGTCGCCCGCCTCCCGTCGCATCCCCGAAGAAGCCCGCCTCCTGCAATTTGAGATCTTACATGGTAGCATATTCTAGCATTTAATTTAAATTTTGTTTGCACGGTGCAAGTGCAATTGTCCAACACATGCTAGCATTTATTAAGAAGTTTGACCTTTTGAGTGAGCTGGCCACTAAAGGCTTTCCATTTAATTACAAGCTTGACATTCAGCCACTAAAGGTTTTCCATTTATTTACAAAGTTATCATTTTCAGCCACCAAACCCTTCCATTTATTCAGAAGCTTGCCATTCTCATTTATTTTCAATCCTGTTGATCAAAAAATGTAATATATTTAGCATAATACTTTTAACAAAATGTGTAACTAGTAAAAAGGTATTTGTGCTAATATTTGATAATATTTGATAGTATTTAATAGAGTTTTAAGTATCTGAAACTACCGATACCGATGAAACGAAACTACCGTCCGAAACCACCGAAACGGACGATACCGATACCGAAACCTAAATTTTGGGAAGAGCGATACCGAGACCGAAACCGAGACCTAAAACCTTGGTTTAAACAATTGTTACAAATGCATATTCAAACAAGTATTTACATATAAAAATATAGATAAATCTAAACCCAAAACTTAAAACGAAACCAATGAAACTAGCATACTTTTCGAAACTAAATTTTTTTAAAAGGAAACCAAGTTCTTTAACCTTGGTTCATATAGTTATTCTTAGACAATTATATAAGAAAATGGCTTAAATCACATGATGCAACCATATGAATGATCTGATCTACACATCATAATCTCTGTACTCTAAAGTGGTGGGCCTATGAAAATAAATCATGTAATTGAGACATTGTTTTACTGTTGGTAGAATGGTCTTATATATTCTATTATTAAGAAATCATTCATTTTGTAACCGCTAAATGCATGGTTAAAACACATCAAAAGTATGAAATCTATTTTGTAAACAAGAGTTTGGAGATATATAGATAGCAATGAATGGAAATGATCTTTCTTAGGGTTTACCTATGGTGTGTTTTAAGACCTCTCAAATAATTATCTAAGACATACATTAGGAATATGCATGTGTACACATGCACACACCCAAGCCGATGCACCTACTAGGGCATGTTTTGACAATATTAGTAAGGAAACAAAATAAATCCTTAAGAAGCAATGCTTATCCTAATTTGTTGTCGTGTAATGTCATCTAACATGAGACCTAGTAAAAACTTACAATGCCCCCACTTGTTTGAAAACAGCATCATATTTGGCTATAATGAAACCCACATCACATGTTTTAGAAGTTTTGGTCATGTCTCGAATAATTTTTTGTTGCTCTTCATATGTAGTAAAGGTAACGTTGATGTGCCCAATGTGTCAAACACATGATCTTTATTTTTTAAAAAGTATATCCAGATTGACCTATTTTTTTTATTTTTTGTTTCTTTTAAAAAACAGCATTTATGCATTGAGTCTGACACGTGTTGTGCTCATATCACACACATAAAGGGTGTTTGCTCTAAGGGCTATTGCCCTTGGAATAAGACACGAGAGTTTATTCCTAACATGGTATCAGAGCTAGGTTTAACCTAAACCATAGCCGTCTTTTTGCTCTCCCCGCAAAATCCAAAAAAATTAAACCAAAAAATTGGACCTAGCCCCTCCTCCGAGCCGCCGTCCGTCGTCCGCTCGCCTCCGAGCCGCCGTCCGCTCCGCCTCCGAGCCACTGTCATCTGCCCTTGGAAATCCGCTCGCCTCCCCGCCTGCTAGATCTCGCCAAGCACTCGACGCCCTCCGGCAGTACGACCTCGCCTTGAAAGACGTCCAGGCCCTCCTAGCTGTGGACCCCACCAATCGCGACGCCGTCGATCTCGCCAAGCACACGACACCATCTTTCGCCCGCGATTAGCCGTCCACGGATCAGCTCCTGCGACACGGGATCACGGGATCAGCGCCTGACTTCCCCAGATCCGCCTGCGACACCATCTTCCGCAGATCGACGTCGTCCGCCTGCGATCGCGCCGACACATCCGCCTGCGACACCATCTTCCGCAGATCGACGCCGTCCGCCTGCGATCGCGCCGACACGGGGTCCGCCTGCTATCCCCGATCCGCCTGCCGTCTGTCGCGCCTGCGATCTGCCTGCCGCGCCTGCCTGCCGCGCCTGCAATCCACCTGAGGAGACTCGTCTGTCGCGCCTGAGGAGACTCGTCTGCCGCACCACGCTGTTCCTGAAAATCAGCGATCCGCCTGCCGCGTCGTTCACGCGCCGTCCGCCCACGCACTGCGCCCGATCCGCGCCGTGCCGCGCCGCTGCCGGTGCCCCCCCCCCCCCCTCATATGGCGTCTCCTACGGATCTACCTCTTCATCATCATTTTGCTATCCATCGGTGTTCGCTGATTTTTGATGGCCTTAATTATAAGGAGTGGGTACCGCACATTCGTCTCCATATGCGCGGTCAGCGCCTTTGGGACCTAATCCCTAATCCCCTAGCCCCATATAAATTACAAACTAAAATACAAAATTGCATAAAAGACCTCTAAAACTGAAAATTACTAAAAACCTCCCTTATAAATCCGAAAATTATGAAAACACCCATAATACTCCTAAAACTCGAGATCTGTCCTTTGCATAAAATGCGGTCTCATCAGATAGTTCGTTTAAACAAAAAAAATAGTAGCAATGTGTTCATTTCTAACAAAAACATCATACCTTGAATTAATAACAAAATTACTATTAGATTGGTAGTTGGAACATAACAGGATTTCTTGAAAGAAGCTATCACTGTATTCTAACAGTTTTTATTATTCTAGTCTTTATATATATTTTGTGGCAAATGCAGCAAGTATCTGGGTGGTCTATTAATTAGATGTATTTTTGAACACTGACTTATCTAATCTGATTAAATCTAAGGCCATTCATCATTATTTACAATATGCAAGGTCATAGAAACATCAATCTCAAAATTCTTTGCAAGCCTTCCCTCTCCAAATCCTAATACTCTTCCAAGCGGACCATTCTTTTCATTGATGGGGAGGCATTGACCACCAGGACTCTTTTCATTCTAGCACAATAATCAACCCCCATCTAAATAAAGATAGGAATAAATAACTGAGAAAGCTAAACCCTTATTACCTGTTTGGTCTCCAACCCCTCTATAACTCTCTTTCATATTGCATGTAGATGTCTAAGGTAATACCTAGGTTTATGAGATCCTTGATAATTCAAAATAACTGAGAAACCTAAACCCTTATTACCTGTTTGGTCTCCAACGCCTCTATAACTCTCTTTCATATTGCATGTATATGTCTAATGTAATACCTAGGTTTACGAGATCATTGATAAAATCGGGCCACTTTATGCACAGTAGGTGGTCGTTTTTCAGACATGACTTGTATTTTATCAGTTCTTCTATATAAGCCTGAACTTCATTTACCCACATAATTAGTCCTAACAAACAACATGTACAAACATAAAATGCTCCCCGCTAACACCATCTACTTGGATCATCAATCTAAGCTAGAGAAGTTGTCGCTCTTACAGCCATTTGTGAGGTTTACTGTTAGCTTCACGGGATCAATATACATGACTCGTGTAAAGGCAAGCCATTATGGGTTAAATTAAGCATTCTGAATGGTCATCTAGCTATTATTTGCAATGTGATGCAATTTAAACAGACCAGATCAACAGAACGCTACAGTTGCATACATGTATATTATCATTTACTTAAGCACATTCAAATTTAGTTCAGAGAAAATCATGAATGCAAAGAGTTCGGAAAGAAAAGGAAACTTCAATCCTCAAGAAGATAGTTTAGACCGGCAACATCCAGATGATAAACTTACATTGCGAGGACTGTTATGAACGATATCAACTGCTTCTTGGTTGCTAAGGTGCTCCCATAGCCCATCAGATGCAAATATAACAAACTGGTCATATGGTTGTAGTGGATGCACAGAAATTGATGGTTCTGAACTAAGAATTGGCTTTTTGAAAGGTTCACGAAGACGAAATTTTGCATATAAAGGCTCCCGATTATACTCCGACTTCTTCAGGTAGACATCACCAATTGACCTAGAAACCTGCAGTACATGACCAATTTTGTAAGGCTTAATAATGAAACACATGTTCTAATTCATTCCAGCAACGGAAATGAAAAACGTGTACAAACCTAAGCCGTGATCAACATGTTAAACACTGATCTAGAAATTTTGTAGTCAAGAAAATGAAGGTTGTACTTCCATGGCAACTGAAGATGACTAAACATTATTTTTGTAAGATGACGGAAAGGAGTATCTTCAATGATGATGGCATTGGTGCAACCGTGCAAAAAAATATACTAACAAGAAATCAGTAACTTTAATTAAATGTAAAGTTTCACCGACAATGAATGTAGATAGCTTAATGGCAAATGACAGTGAAATATTGCCAAGATATACATACACATCACACAAATGGAAGGTGCCTTTCATCATAATAAATATATTATTTTATTACCATTCTATTTCTAGAAGCTGAGTGGGTTTTGTTTCCAATAACAAGAACCTCAGCCAAAGCATCAAAACAGTATATTGGTATATAGTACAATATAATTGTAACAAAAGAATAATAATAATAATATACATATAACAGCAGAAGCAGCATTAACAACGATGTTTTTATACAAAAGTGTTTGCGACAGCTTTTGAAGGACGCCTTTATCAACTCATAATCAGAATACATTTTCTGTTACATTTTTTAATATTATTCCTGGCTTGCATGCTTATCTTTGTTACACAAGTTTAACCAGACTACACAGCATCAAGGCTTGTGGCGTTACATAACCATTCTGTTGGGCAATGTAAGCACATCATAATCCATATCCTTAGATGCTGTTTAAGTGAGCGCCGATTGAGCTTATAGCTCAAATAGTACAACATGTCCTTCCCTTGTGGGAAGGTATGGGTTCAAGTCTCCCATCGCCAGGATGCTGAAGGATTTTCAAACCAATACCCATATTCACCACACAACGCCTTGAGGTCGTGGTGAATGAAGGATGAACGAAGGCTCCAATTGCTCACAGAGGTTCACCATGATTCGGGCTAAGGAGTATGAATTAATTCTCCCTTATGGGAGCTTCTTCCCCAACCTTAGGGGGGTTTCTTCCTCCCACTGGGAGCTTTGTAAGCCTACAAGCATTTCTCCCAAATAATAATAATAATAAAATACAGCATTTGTGATAACTGAGAAAATCTTCAAAAGATTGCACATCATCACTTTGTTCTTATCCATGAGTGTAACAGAAAATCAACAAATGTTAGATGACATATTAGCATCGTGCTGCAATATGTGCAAACCGGCCTGACGTTGCATAGGCGGTGGGGACCATTAACCGCTTAGTTGGCTAGGCCACTTAATATGCTGCCTACCAGGTTGGTGAGCTACATGACAACCATACATTTGACAACTGGAGGAATATGAGTTCATCACTCTGTGCTTTTTTATATTTTGTGAAAATTGTTGTGTCAAAAAAAAGTAGCATGCAGTTAAACTGTGGTCAATCCGACCAATTGTTATGCATTTGGCAGAATGGAAATTGCAATGCAATGGAAATGTACAACTTAGGTACTGCAAATGACAGTGAAATATTGCCAAGATATACATACATATCACAAATATGGAAGGTGCCTTTCATCATAATAAATTTATTATGCACGGGTGAAATGTTATTTTATTACCATTCTATTCCTAGAACCTGAGTTGGGTCTCTTTCCAATAATAAACACTTCAGAAAAAGTATCAAAACAATAAATTGGTATAAAGTACAATATTATTGTATCAAAAGAATTTAAAAAATATATATGAATAGCAGCAGCAGCAGCATGACCAACGATGTTTTTATACAAAATTGTTGGAGACAGCTTTTAAAGGACGCATTTATCAACTTACAATTACAATATACTTTTTAAGTCAAGTAATCCTACAATTAGTCTACCCTTGCCCTCGCTGCTCCATCCACTAATCCTGCTTATTCCTGGCGTGCACGTTAATCTTTGTTACACAAGTTTAATCAGACCACATAACATCAAGTCGTGCGGCGTTACATACATAACTATTCTCTTTGACAATATAAGCGCATCATAATCCATATCCTTAAATGCTGTATAAGTGAGCACCAATTAAGCTTAGCTAGAATGGCATCACACGACATTCCCTTATGGGAAGGCATGGGTTCGAGTCTCCCCATTGCCAGTGTTCAGAAGGATTTGCAAACCAATACACAAATTCACCGCACAACAACTTGAGGTTGTGGCGAATGAAGGCTGACCGAAGGCTCCAATGGTTCGCAGAGTTTCAAAGTGATTTGGGAGCTTCTTCCCCCACCTTAGCGGTGTTTTCCCCCACTGATGGCTTCATAAGCCTACGGGTATATCTCCCGAATAATAATAATAACAACACAATACAGCATCATTTGTGATAACTGATAAACTCTTAAAATCATTGCACCTCATCACTTTGTTCTTATTCATGCGTGTAACAGAAAATCAATAAATGCTAGATGCCATATTAACATCACACTGCAATATGTGCAAGCCGGCCTGACATTGCGTTGGCAATGGGGACCATTAACCGTTTAGTTGGCTTGGTGCATTAATATGCCGCCTACCAGGATGGTGAGCTACATGACTACCATACATTGGACAACTAGAGGAGTATGAGTTCATCACTCTGTGCTTTTTTTATATTTCGTGCTATTTGTTTTGTCTCAGAAAAGTAGCATGCAGTTAAATTGCAGTCAATCCGACCAATTGTTGTGTGTTTGGCAGCATGAAAATGCTAATGCAACTGAAACGTATAACTTAGATACTGCAATTGGTTGGCTTTAAGTCTACATTTTAAAATCATGCAGACAACAATCCAAGAAACCACCGATGCACCTCTGAAGATATGGTATGGATACAATTCTCCCATAGTGCATCAACATGAAGATTAGTGTTGGGCTGTGAAGCGTTTTCATCAGCCCATGCTCATCTCACGATTACTACTAAATATGTCTCTCTGCATCCTTGGCAAGGTTGGCAGGGCAAGTTTCGGATACAGTCTTGAGGGGTTTTCCTTTTAAGAGATTGTGCATGCATTAGGAGTGATCCTCTACAAGTCGGTGTCTTTTTTCCCCTCAATATCTACTCCTACTGGCGTACAGATCCTAAGCCAACTAATATGTCAACCTCTTTAAAATGAGAGGTTTGCCTTTGTGCCACCTTAACTTCTTGAGTTACTTCTTGCAAGAGAAGTACCAAATCAGGTACAGCATGTGGATATAGGATAACAATGACAGGTGAACACAACAAATAAAAATATATGGAAAAAAGAGGTGCCTAGAAAATTTTAAATTATACATTCGTAGAAATTTCATTTGAAACATCAGAAGAGTAGTTTCTAAATAGCATCTATAAAGAAGAGCGGAAGAAAGTAAGGCTCGTCTTGGTACATGTGAGAATTTTATTTTGTTTATATAATTCAAAAAAATTAACATTTTCACATGCACAGTTAATATCCAGTGCATTATCCAAAATACACATGCAAGACATCAAAGTGCATAACGATAAAGTGTAAGTTCCAAGGCAGGAAATAATATTATTATAAACTACAATTTCTTAGCGTGATGATATATCTAGGATATCATTCCTGTAAAAATTGGATGAAAGATTATATTAAAGAAAGTATAGATTAACACCAACATAAGCTGGCAAGATTAAAGAAGGTAATACTATGGTTGAGATTATAATTTTTCATGGCAATTTGGCTTGTGTGGTTGATGACAGCTGAGAACCATGAGGACATCCTTAGGTTGATCAAGGGAGATTACACAAAAGTTCAAAACACCAATGGAAAGTGCATTTTCATGAGATCACGCACTCGGTATCCTTGAGATAACCAATAGTGATTGGGGGGCCAACGCCAGAGGTCATGGGGTGGTAGCTTGCTTTTTTTTTGTTAAGAGGGGTAAAGGATGTGGAGAAAGAGAGCCGAGAGAGAAGCAACAAAAAGAGACAAAGGGTAAACACGAGGAAAAAATTGTCAGAAATTAAACAACTGCAATTATTTCAAGAGTGTAGGGTGTTAGTAAAATGGTTTAGTTGTATTAAAGTGCGTACCTACCCACTGTTCAGGAATTTGGTACCTGTAACTACCCAACAATTTAGTTTAAGTTCATATGTAATATTCCTATCATCATGATTGTAAAGAGGTAAAACATGGTTCCATCAAAAGCAAATTGCAAGGAGTATGGAAACAACCTCGACAAATGATGGGATCAAGTTTGTCAATGCAGATGTACAGCCAAGGTGAAATACGCGAACAAGACATACTTCATACACGTGCCAAAACGATCTCAAATTGTGGTCAGAAGTTCATTTTCAGAGCTGAATTGATGCAATTCCAATGTAAGAATTAGGAAGCTTCATAGTTCATGCACTATCATCTGACCACATGATTGATAATCCATCAGAAACTAATATCTAAACGTTTGTAGGTCTTGCAGTCTCAAAAGCATATGAGGTAACTGATGCGGGCGCACCTAGCCCCTCGGCCGATGGAGCACGTGGCGGTGGAGGCGTCATCACTTACGCACGTCGCAGGAGACGCGGGAGCGCGGTTTAGGCCATTTTCTTAGTGGGAGGGTATTTTAGCCTTTTACCAAAATACCTCCTCTTTCTTTATATTAGGTCTAGCCGTCATATTTTCCTTTATGCTTGAATTGTGAGAAGACTCTCAAGCGTCATTTGACGGTGTTTAAGCTTTGGTCCGTTCATCCAAAGCGGGGAGATCGATCTTGTCTCTTATAAAGATCATTATCTTGTTTTCTTTATTCTTCAATCAAGCAAATCCAAATATTTTCCTCTCTTTTAATTTTTCCACATTAAAAGTGTGAATCGATCTACGACGATTCACATCAATTGGTATCAGAGCACTACGATTCCATGGCGACGGGGACAAGAGCTTCCGTGGATGAGAAGATTCAAGGTCTCCGCGATGATCTCAATCAAGAGATCGAGGGTTTGAGGAAAACAATGGAAGCTTCGATCAAGGATCACGCAAACACCCAAGAGGACATTCAAACGGAGCTTCGGATCATGAGAAGGGAACCCGCGGAGTCGGGAAGGGATCTTAAAAATTTGAAGGACGTCACGGCTGCGATTCCGGCGATAATGGCAATGTTTGACCAAGGAGAAGGCGGCGGATCACGACAAGGGGAAGGCATCAGAAGAGATTCAAGGCGATTCCAGCATCGATTCGTCAAATCAAGAAACCCCGAGCCACTGGGAGTCATATGCTGCGGCGACGGCTCAAACCCTAGCCGGCGGGCTATGGTTTGGCGCGACAGGGCCCGGATCAACATCCACGGGCCCTGTCGGGCCTGTTTGGGGGTCGACCGACCCGCCCGGCCCACCACGGCCTGGGCGGGCCCGGCTGGCCACCCCCGGCCCTCGGCGACCCCAATCGGGGCCGCCGGAGGGCCGGCACCCCCTTCCGGGGGTGCCCAGGGCCCGCCGACCCCCATCGGGGGTCGAGCGAGCCGCGCGACCCCCGCCTGGGTGTCGACAGCCCCAGGCGGGGGCGGCACCAGGATCCCGGCCCCTGTTTGGGACCGGGCGGGACCGCTGGACCCCGGGAGGGGGTCAGCGGGCCCGGGGGACTTCTCTGAAGGCGCGGCGAGCACGGGAGGGGTTTTTGGCGGAGTTGCGGGGTTCGTACCCCAATCTGGAGGAACTTCGGGGACAACGAGAGGCGGATGGGCCTCAGGAGCAGCTATTGGGGCTCCAGCGGGCCAATTTTGGAGAACGGAGACCGCCCCACCTGGGCTGAGGCCCGTGTGTGCACGACCACCAGAGATTCCCGGGTATCACTATCAGCCCGAGGCTTGGGAGAGACCTGCATGGCCGGAGGAGTTGTACGGGGTTGATGGGGGAGGCCCGATGGAGCCCCGGGGTGGCATTGTGGTGCGGGACGGTGACCGGGTAGGAGATAGAGGACAGCAGGGAGACATCAACGCCGACAGGCGGTTGATGAAGCTGAAGATGCCTACCTTCGATGGCACCGATCCTGACGGGTGGATATATCGAGCAGAGAGGTACTTCCAGGTGATGGGGCTGACGGAGCAGGAGGTTCTGAAGGCCATCAGGATTTACTTGGAGGGGAAGGCCTTAGCATGGTACCGGTGGAAGATCGCACGGTCCCCTTTTCGCACCTGGGAGGAGCTATCAGCGTTGATCGTGGATCGATTCCAGGAGACAGTAGGGGGGATTTCTACGAGCAGCTGTCGGCCCTGAGGCAGGAGGGGACAGTGAGAGACTATGTGGAGAGATTCGAGATGCTAAACAGTATGATGAAGGGGGTGTGACCGACGAGGTGATGATCGGGAACTTCATGAGAGGGTTGAAGCCCTCTATACGAGCGGAGCTGAGGATGCAGAGCCCTCAGGGTTTGGAGGATGTCCTACGCCTAGCTCACAAGACAGAGGAGAAGCAGTTGGAGGAGAGACGCATTAGAGGGGCTTGGGGGCGCAGGGCCAGCGCAGCCAGGCAGCACCAGCACCACCTAGACCAGCTATCGGACCACCAGCACCAGTACCACCTAGACCAGCTGCAGGAGATGTCCGCACCATCGTACCGGGTAGACGCATGACGGAGGTTGATATGCGGACGCGGCGAGCGGCGAGCGGCGGGCCTATGTTTCAGGTGCGACGAGAGGTTTACCCCCGGTCATCGATGTGCGAGCAAGTTGCTGCAGATCGTGATCGTGCCCGACAAGGAGGAGTACCCGGAGGAGGAGGAGCCTGTGATTGTGGAGGAGCCTGAGGAGGAGCATGTGCACATGGACGTTACGGAGGTGTCGCTGAACTCCGTGGTAGGGTTCACTCCGAACCATACCATGAAGTTAGCAGGGACGTTGGGAGATCAGACGGTGACGGTGCTGATTGACAGTGGGGCAACCCACAACTTCATCTCGAGGAGGCCGGTAGAGCGTCACGGCTTAGAGTTGAGTACGATGGAGAAGTTCACTGTGTTGCTGAGCACAGGGAAGATGGAGGAGAGTAAGGGGCTCTGCAAGGGGGTGTTTCTCACACTGCAGGGGCTTCAGATAGTGGAAGACTTCTTGCCGCTGGAGTTGGGCAACGTGAATGTCATATTGGGGGTGCAGTGGTTGAAGAAGCTCGGGGAGATGAAGGTGAACTGGAAGCTTCTTCGGATGGAGTTCCAGGAGGGGGGCAAGACGGTGGTGCTGACAGGGGACCCGACCCTCTGCTTTTCGGTAGTGGCCTTCAAGGCCATTACGCGAGCATTGCGGGATGAGGGAGAGGGGTTTTTGGTGGAGTATCAAGGGTTGTCCGCGGAGGAGGAGCAGCAGGAGGAGACTCCAGAGGAGGTAGTTTCAGTACTGGAGCAGTACCAGGTCTTCCAGAGCCCGCAAGGGCTACCTACGGCGAGGGGGCATGAGCACGTGATAGTACTGCGTGACGGGGTAGCACCGGTGAGCGTGCGCCCCTACAGGTACCCGCATGTACAGAAGGATGAGATAGAGAGGATGGTGCGGGAGATGCTGCAAGCTGGCGTGATCCAGCCTAGTGTGAGTCCCTTTTCTTCTCCAGTACTACTGGTGAAGAAGGACGGTAGTTGGAGATTCCGCGTCGATTACCGGGCGCTGAATAAGGAGACTGTCACCGACAAGTTTCCAATTCCGGTAATTGACGAGCTGCTTGACGAGCTGCATGGGGCGGCGGTCTTCTCGAAGATCGACCTGAAGGCGGGGTACCACCAGATCTTGATGTGGCCAGAGGACGTGCCGAAGACCGCTTTCCGCACTCATGAGGGACATTACGAGTTCCTGGTCATGCCGTTCGGCTTGACCAACGCTCCTTCGACATTCCAGGCCTTGATGAACAAGGTCTTCCAGCCTTACTTGCGGCGATTCATCCTAGTCTTCTTCGACGACATCCTCATCTACAGTAGGAGCATGGGTGAGCACATTGACCACCTGGAGGTTGTGTTCAGGGAGTTGATTGCACATCGACTATACGCCAACCGAAAGAAGTGCAGCTTCGGTCAGGCGAGGGTGGAGTATCTGGGGCACGTGGTGTCAGCTGAGGGGGTGACGGCCGACAGAGCAAAGATAGCGGCCATGCTGGATTGGCCGGTGCCCACTACTTTACGAGCACTGCGAGGCTTCTTGGGGCTGACGGGCTACTACAGGAAGTTCGTCAAGGGGTACAGCACTATAGCGTGGCCTCTCACGGAGTAGCTGAAGAAGGATGGGTTCCACTGGGGGGAGGAGGCCACCAAGGCCTTTGAGGCCTTGAAGGTGGCGATGACGACGGCGCCAGTGCTCGCCTTGCCAGACTTTGGCAAGGCTTTTGTGGTGGAGACGGACGCCTTAGGGTATGGTTTAGGGGCGGTACTCATGCAGGAGGGAAGACCCATAGCATATTTCAGCCAGGTGATATCAGCTAGGGCACGGCTGAAATCGGTCTATGAGCGGGAGTTGATGGCCATAGTGTTGGCAGTACTGAAGTGGAGGCCCTATCTGTTGGGTCGGGAGTTTGTGGTCAGGACGGACCAGAGGAGCCTCAAATACCTCCTCGAGCAGGGCTACCAGATTGCGATGCCACTTGGGAGGATTATGATGTGGTCCAGGCGCAGTATCCGGATTTCCACCTTGAGGACAAGGTGGCTCTTTTAGGATGGGGTATTGATGCGGACGCACCTAGCCCCTCGGCCGATGGAGCACGTGGCGGTGGAGGCGTCATCACTTATGCACGTCGCAGGAGACGCGGGAGCGCGGTTTAGGCCATTTTCTTAGTGGGAGGGTATTTTGGTCTTTTACCAAAATACCTCCTCTTTCTTTATATTAGGTCTAGCCGTCATATTTTCATTTATGCTTGAATTGTGAGAAGACTCTCAAGCGTCATTTGACGGTGTTTAAGCTTTGGTCCGTTCATCCAAAGCGGGGAGATCGATCTTGTCTCTAATAAAGATCGTTATCTTGTTTTCTTTATTCTTCAATCAAGCAAATCCAAATATTTTCCTCTCTTTTAATTTTTCCACGTTAAAAGTGTGAATCGATCTACGACGATTCACATCGGTAACATGTCATTATGGCCTCCAAGCACCAATATGGTACTTCCAAGCTAAGGTTATCCACCCAAAAGGTAATTTAATAAACAATAGGACTAGAATAGTTCCCCGTCACAGCAAGTAAATCCACTAAGAAGATGCAATTTCTATATTCATGCATGATACTGAGTAAATTAAATGAATAAGACTATCAATAATTAAATAACAAACACCTTTTCTTTAAGCCTTCGAATTTTCTCAGATAAAACAAAGTTATCCAGTGAAACCTCATAAAAAATTTTAAATAAAGAAAAAGCATGTCCCATGTGAAAGAAGATGCAACAACTTTGAATCGTGTAATGAAAAGCTAATTGCATGTGCATCTGAATGCATGCATACTCCATCACCAGGACAAGTAATGCAGTGACAGTACAACACCAACTTGCCTGGTAGAACATCCCATTGAAAAAAAAATTCTGCCAGTCTACTTTGTCATTCTGCCTCGTATTCATAAACAAGCAAAGTAGGAACCACATGACTGCATTTATAGTCAAAAAACATCAAACCATTCAGTAACAATGCAACTATTGTATAATGATATTGGTCAATAAATTGACTTCTTTTAGGAAATTGTTGCCCATATTTATAGTTTTATACTATAATGTGTAGACACGATGATGGGGACAAATCTGATGTGGGAATTAAGGTTTTGAATGGGAGAGATGGCGGCTAGGGGTTATTTTTCCTGTTTTTCTTAATTGTTTGGATATGTAGGAAAAAAGAAAATGATGGGATCGAATGCTTAACACCCTCATGTTGGCATCACACTGAATAAAGGCCTCGCACCTTAAATATAGTCACACACACACACACACACACACAAATTAATAATCGCTGGTTAAAGGAAACACAACTCATAGAAAATGAAATTATATTATCAATCATATGTCGATACAATAGAACGCATAAAGCCCCTTTTTATTTAAAAAAACCCCCCACTTAAAGCCTAAGAAACTAATTATATACTAAATAGAATTCTTAAATAAGCCATCCTTTAACAAGTCAGATGACGAAAGGAATTCTTAATAAATAAAATTTCAAACTTTTCTTTAAAAACTTTTCCTTGTATAAATAAGGTTCCAGAGACTTCAAAATTAAGTAAAATTCTATAAGAACATATATTCTACTCAAATAAGATGCAAATAATTTTAAAATTGCACTCCGACTCTTGAATCCAAAATAATATAGCACCTAATCAAGGGAGCATTCTGCATCACACAGGCAAAGGTGTCGTAGTCCGACATGGACACATGGTGTTGGACGTAGCAATTCTCCAAATATTAGACATAAGGGCATGGTTCTATATGCATGTTCTCACTGCACGTACATGCACTTAAAACCATATAATCATATTCATCTATAAACCATTTTCTAACTTGGAACCCTGGCTTGACAACTTCATCATAATATATTGCTGCTGTGAATAAAGGTTTTGCTCTTTTAGAAGCGTCCGACATAGATGGACACATGTGTCGGGTTGGGAGAAGTGGCCACGTCTGCTTGTTTATAACATGGCATCGGTTGAGCAGCCTTCAAAAGAAATTTATTGTCAGCCATGTGTTTTACGAAATAAATTCTTCATGGCTGATTTGGATTTTCAACCAAAATAGTCATCCAGATCTTAATGTAACAAAAATGGAACAATGACACGAAACACTAACGATTTGACTTGAACTTCAATGCTACAGATGCAAAAGTACAAGGTGGGCCACTACACAATCTTTCAAGGCTTAGATATCAAAAAAATCCCAGCTTACAAATGCATCCAAATGGTCAAAAGGGCTATTTTTCAACCATACCAAGGGTATCATTGGGTTATTTTTTGACACACGTATGTGTAGATCATGATTAAAGGATGCACCAGCATGCATTTGAGTATCATATTTCTAATAGCATTGCTCACTTTTGCACACACTTCATGCTTACTGTATGAACCCCAGTCTACTGGTTTTCAAGTGATTCAGAACAAATAGGGGCTGCATCAAATCTACCATTTTGGAAGTATTGAGTTTCGTTTTCAGACTTTCTTAATCAATTCAGGTGCTATTAGCGATATATTCATTTGCACGGTTGTTCGGACATGGAGTTCTAATATGGACCTGTAATATTCTCTCATAGCTTCACAGGTTCACAGAAATTCTGGAAACAGATTGATCCAGTACAGAAGTCCTACAAGAGAAAAGTTCCTAGGCAGGGAAGTATGGATTAATTAACTGGCACTAAAACCGAAATCAAAACAAATTGAAAGTATAAGTATAAATGGGTTATGGTAGTGTTGCATAGAAGTGCACGAGGTAATTGTTCGTGTGCATGGAACCATAGGTGCCAAAAACAATTCAGATCGGTTGAACAGAACTTCGGTTGATCTTCTGAATTAAACTACTAGCAGTACAGTTTGGTCCAGAACAGAAACCCCTTTCTGCAATATTAAGCTAGCAGCATGGTTTAGCCCATAGCAGAATAAGTATACTGCAATGTTATCCAAAATTCAAACGCTGTGATAAATGGCCAATACCATAGGTTCAAACTTCAGATAACCTAAATGGTAGCAATTAATATTCCTATCACATGTCAGTAGAAAACATTTATGGAAGTTCATTTGCGAACCCACCGTTTTACTCCGCACACATACCACTTATTTACAAGTTTGCCATTCAAAATTTCTCAAATATTTTCCTCTTTTACCCTCCTCCCCCGCCCCCAACCGCCGCCACCAACGAGGACTCAGACAACGATAATTTACTCCAACACCCAAAATCAGAGTTTCCACATTCATCTCATTGCTTTGCTTCTTCGCCTCCTCCCCCTTTACATTCCCCCCAAAACACAATCAAAATCATAAAAAGATAAAACAAAACCACTCAAAATCAAATAAATTCAACACAAAATCCATCCTCAACCCAAGCCCTGGGGGAAAACCCGAGCTTCCGCTAGGGCTTTCTTACGACATGGCTGATGGCCCTCATCATAAACTACGAGCTCCACGCCCAGCGACTCGTCAAGCCTGGCCTTTGTAAGTTCCTATCTCTTCTTCTCTCTCTAGATTCTATTTCTCTTTCTCTTTCATCACACTTCTTTATCCCCTTTCTCGTAGTAGTTCAGGTTAGGGGGGTCAGATGGGGCTGGGGAAGAGAGGGAGGGGATAGGGACGGCGGAGGAGGAGAGAGGGGATGGGGAGGTCTAGTGAGGTCGGATCTTGGTGTTTTCTTCAAGCGGAGAAGACGACGCAGAGATTTGTTATGATTGAAGAAAACCCTAAGAAGATACCCATTCAAGCGGCCGATCGCCGTACCCGCTGTTCTTTCCATGTCTTTCCGTTGGTGGGGGATGGCGACAGGGAGTAATGGCAAACTTGTAAATAAACGTAGTGGCTTTTTCAGAAATAAACGGCGGCTTGGTATTTCCGCAGGGAGTAATTTTAATGGCAAACTTGTAAATATACGGTATGTGCAGGAGTAATGGCAAACTTGTAAATAAGTGATATGTCAGCAAAGTAAAACGGTGGGTTCGCAAATCAATTCCCAACATTTATACATACACAAATAGTATACTGGCTATCACACGGACAGTGCTGCAAGCATCACTAAGGATTGCTGGAAATAGCAATATGAAGGAGTTTGTGTACACATTAATCAATGGTTTCTGATATTCACAGTAGAAAATACTCTTAAAAGCATAACCAAGACGAGCACACAAAGCAAGAAACAAAAAACTCGTTGCCAACCACCATAAGCTTAAATGTAGTAAGCCTCTGGCAAAATTTAACAACGATAAACAGAATAGCGGGCATTCATGGATGAGAAATAGGTTGACATGGATCTCATGCAATAGACCATGAAAATAAGGTTGGTCTCCACCAAAAGGGTGAAACTTATTGGAATGGTATAAACTAGACCAGCTAGGAGGCCACTTGCCTAATTTCACCCATCGAACCCCCAAACATTCCCGGGTTTAGACACTTGAGAATTAGTTATACCCACACCCACGTTTAAACAGAATGAAATCTACCATAAATCTTGGTAACGTTCCGGAATGGTTACTCGAAAAGCTTGAACCAAATCTCATGCACGCATAAGTATGCGTGCGTGCATTTGTCTATGTATGTATGTATGTCCATACATATACACGCACATATATAGATAGCACACGTGCACCAAAAAATATTCTATAAAGTGAATCATTAACACCCCCTTTATCCATCAAAAATCAAGGTTTCAAATGCCAGTTGCAGCAATTCCGTTGTTACCATAATAATCTGCATGACATGATTTTAGCATTGGATAATTAGAATTACTAGAGTTCAAATTCATTATCAATAATATTAAAAAGAGAAGAACCGGAGGAAATTAGTTTTGCAGGCACATGCCATGCACGTTCAAATTAAAAGAAGTGACTTTGTAGACATAAAAAGATAAATACTGTAACTTTTTATTAACAACTAATTATAAAAAATCTAAGATCGCTTTATGGTTAGAACTTAGAAGATACTTCTGAGAATCCGATGGAAATTTAATAGAAAAAATAATTAACATTTAATTATGATTATGATTAGCTAAATACTAAATTTAGTATATAAAACAATGCTAAATCAAATATAGATTCTTAACTATAATAGGATTCCAAGTCAGAATATTTTTTAACCATTTAATCTAGCGACAAATTTTAAATAATTAAGAATTTTTAACTAACTTAATTTTGTTATATGATAATGAACTCAAGAGAGAGAGTGAGAGAATTTCATTGCTAAGAAATAAGTCACAATAGCTAAGAGCCATGGTGCTCTATTTATATATCTCATAGTGGGGAGGCCAAAAGCCTCTAGGAGACCAAGGGTCCCCATTACTCTAAGTAATGGGGGCCTAATGAATGGGTAATGAAGGAGGGGAGGCCAAAGGCCTCCCTCATTCATAACACTCCCCCTTACACATTCATCACTTCGGTCTCAGCTACTGAGGCAAGGGGTGGATACTTCTGGATCCAGAGTAAGTGTGTTTGCCTCGTTAAAACCTTAGCTGTGGAAAACCCAGTGGGAAAACCCAACAGCTTAAGGAAAAAGAGTGCAACCCACATGTTACTCCCCCCGATCCGTACAAGCTTCAGGCTTGCAGGTCTTTCAAATGTCGCATACCAATGTTCTTTACAAACTTTACAAAAGTACATTTAGGCAATGCCTTAGTAAAAAGATCAGCTAAGTTGTTGCATGACTGGATCTGTCGAACTTCAATCTGTTTGTCGTTCTTCTGCTCGTGCGTCCAGAAAAACTTGGGAGAAATGTGTTTTGTCCTGTCGCCTTTGATGTAGCCCTTCTGAAGCTGAGCAATGCATGCGGCGTTGTCTTCGAATAGGGCAGTAGGCTCCAGATCACTGGTCTTCAGGCCAGTGGATTGGAGGATGTGTTGGACGACGGAGCGTAGCCAAAAACATTCTCTGCTCGTCTCATGGATCGCGATGAGCTCTGCATGGTTGGAAGATGTAGCAGTAGTGGTTTGTTTTACCGATCTCCAAGAGATAGCAGTACCTCCGTAGGTAAATACAAAACATGTTTGAGATTTTGCCGTGTGCGGATCAGAGAGATAACCTGCATCAGCATAACCAAACAATTTGGGGGAGGCACCTCTCTGGTAGTAAAGTCCAAGATCAATGGAACCCTGAAGGTATCGCAGAAGATGCTTTACTCCGTTCCAGTGGCGCTTTGTGGGCGCAGCACTATGTCTGGCTAGTAGATTAACTGTAAACGCTATATCGGGACGCGTACAGTTAGCCAGATATAGAAGTGCTCCAATGGCACTGAGGTAGGGTACTTCAGGACCCATTATCTCCTCCCCCTCTTCCAGTGGCCGGAAGGGGTCCTTATGTACATCTAGTGATCTTACGACCATAGGAGTACCTAAAGGATGACATTTATCCATATGAAACTTGCGTAGAAGTTTCTTTGTATAATTAGATTGGTGTAATAGGATTCCACCTCTTAGGTGTTCTATCTGTAAGCCAAGACAATACTTTGTTTTGCCTAGGTCTTTCATTTCAAAAGTATGTTTAAGGCTTTCAGATATCTCTTTGATCTCTGCAGGAGATCCTATGATATTTAAGTCATCTACATATACAGCTATGATGACAAATCATGTTCACGTTCTTTTGATAAAGATACACTGGCAGACTTCGTTATTCGTGAATCCTTGCTGTGCAAGAAAATCACTTAGTCTGTTATACCACATCTTGCCCGATTGTTTTAGACCATATAATGATCTATGTAGCCTTACAGAGAATACGTCCCGAGGTATCTCTTTCATCTCTGGGGGTAGATTAAACCCATCAGGAAGTCTCATATAGATATTTTTATCTATATCGCCATATAGATATGCAGTCACAACGTCCATGAGCTGCATTTCTAGGCTTTCCAGAGAAGTTAGGCTGATTAAAAATCGGAAGGTGATCGAATCCATGACCGGGGAATACGTATCTTCGTAATCAATCCACGGTCTTTGGGAAAATCCCTGGGCTACAAGGCGTGCCTTATAGCGAACGATCACATTATTTTCATCTCTTTTTCTTATGAAAACCCACTTATATCCCACAGGTTTTACACCTACTGGTGTTTGGACTACTGGTTCAAAGACTTTGCGTTTCAAGAGTGAGTCCAGCTCTACTCTTATTGCCTCGTCCCACTTTGGCCAATCATCTCTGCGTTTACATTCCGCTAGAGATCGTGGTTCGACGTCATCGTCATATTCAGTGACGTGAACGGCAATATCGAACGCAAAATCGTCGTCGACGACTATGCTATTTCTGTCCAGTACTTCTCCAGTACGTACAAAATTTAATGATGTTTCTCCTATTGTTTCCTCTGCTGGGGAAATCAGGAGGGGAGAAGTAGCTGGTCTGAGCTCAGCATCCTGTGGAGGGATAATCTTAGTATCGCCAGGAGTCTTCCTCTTTCGAGGAACTTTATCTTTTGAACCTGGTGGGCGTCCTCTTTTCATTTGAGGTACAACCAATTCTGCTGCCGGTGGGCTGCATCCATCTATGGGGATGTCAATCCTAGCTGGCGTATTGGCAGCAGGGACGTGTGAACGGACAATCTTCTGGTTGTCCGTGAATTTATCTGGTAAAAGATGTACTGTATTCTGGATGTGAAGGATCTTCAGGATCTCATCTTCACACAGATTAGTACGCGGATCATATAGGGACAAAGACTTCTGGTCCCAACTAATGGTCTCAGAAGCTTCTGGCTTCTTAGACTGTGTGCCCAGTTTTGGAAAAAATTTCTCATTAAATTCACAGTCTGCAAAACGTGCCTTGAATGCGTCACCCGTCAGGGGTTCAAGGTATCTGATAATAGAGGGCGAATCAAACCCAATATATATACCTAGACGACGCTGAGGACCCATTTTGGTCCTCTGCGGTGGTGCTATTGGGACATATACCGCACAACCAAACACTCTCAAATGAGAGATATCCGGAGGTGCGCCGTATGCTAGTTGCATCGGGGATAAAGTGTGACCTCCAGAGGGTCTTATCCTAATAAGTGATGCGGCATGTAAAATAGCATGCCCCCAAGCATCCACAGGCAACTGGGATTGCATAAGCAATGGACGTGCAATCCATTGGAGTCTCTTTATAAGAGCCTCAGCTAATCCGTTTTGGGTGTGAACATGTGCTACCGGATGTTCAACTTCAATACTCGTTGCCCGGCAATAGTCTTCGAAGACTTGTGAAGTAAATTCTCCCGCATTATCAAGACGTAGTTTCTTGATATGGTTATCGGGGAAATGAGCACGCAACCTTATTATTTGTGCCAATAGCTTTGGAAAAGCTAGGTTGCGGGTGGACAATAGGCACACATAAGACCATTTGGTTGATGCATCAATCAGTACCATGAAGTACCGAAATGGGCCACTTGCGGGGTGAATAGGCCCGCAAATGTCACCATGAATTCTCTCAAGGAAGCCAGGAGACTCTAATCCCACTTTCAGGAAGGATGGTCTCGTTATAAGTTTTCCCTTGAAACAAGGGAGACATGGAAATTCACCCTTTTGAAGAATCTTCAGGTTCTTCAATTTGTGTCCACGGGATTCAGAAATGATGCGTCGCATCATTGCTGTTCCAGGTTGACCAAGTCTATTGTGCCAGAGTTCGAACTCTGGCAGTGATTGGCACGTCTGGTGCTCAGTCATATTGGCTTCTATTGGTTGAATGTATGTTTGGTAGAGACCCGACGGGAGTCCCTTGAATCGTTCGCAGATGATCTTCCGGTCATCTTTCTGACGAGTTACATACAGATATTCAACCGTATTTTCATCTTTGGTTTCTAAGTGATATCCGTTTAAACGGAAATCCTTGAAACTTACGAGATTCCTATTTGATTTAGGAGAGAATAATGCATTTTTTATTTGAAGTCTTGTGTTATTTGGGAGCAGTATAATTGCTTCACCAGATCCTTCGATTATTTGGGACAGTCCTAAAATTGTGATAACAGGACCGTCATATTTATTTACGCTATTAAAATAGCAATGATCGCGAAGGATTGTGTGCGTTGAGGCACTGTCCACTAGGCACTCAGACATCATCTATATAAGCAAAAACGAAATTTTATTTGAGCGAAAATGTAAACATTCATTCGAAAATAAAAGTTCGTACTTAAGCAAATAAAAGATGAAGATACATTTAATTCTAAAAAGCATAGATAAACGATGATGCTCAATCGAGAAGGTCGTCGTTCTCGAAGTCTTTTGCAGTAAACATTGTTGGCGGCTGAACAGCCGCCAAGTTTGTTTCAGGTAGAGACTTCTGGCTCGCCTGGTATAGATCCTGGAGGTGGCGAGGAGTGCGGCAGTTTCTGGACCAATGGCCAGTCATGCCGCATCTATGGCATTTATCCTCCCAGTTCTTCTTTGGAAGTGACACTTGCTCGGTGTTCTTTCGCTTCCAAGTGAAATTTCTTTTTCCTTTATTGTTTTTGTTTGTCTGTGGAGCTGCACCTCTTGGTTGCTTCATTATAGCTTTCCCTTTAGTGTTTTTAGCCTTCCTCTTATTTTTCCACTTCTTCTGGGGAGAAACGTGGTGGGCTTCAGGGATAGGGGCAGTGCCAGCTGGACGTAAGTTATGAGTTGCAAGCAGTAAGTCTCGATTCTGCTCTGCCCTAAGTAGGCATGAGATCAGATCGGAAAATTTCGTGAAATTGCGTTCACGATACTGCTGCATGAGGATTGCATCTTTCTCGTGAAACGAGGTAAATGTCTTTTCCAACATGCGCTGTTCTGTCACTTCTTCACCGCACAACTTCAGGCGTGAGGTGATGTTATGAAGTGCAGAATTATACTCAACGACGGACTTATAGTCCTGAAATCTGAGGTTTTCCCACTCATAACTGGCACGGGGTAATATAACATCAATTTGATGTTTATACCGTGCTTCCAGTGCTGTCCACAGGTCCTTCGGGTCCTCAACCGTTAAGTATTCGGCCTTTAAGGTCCGATCTATATGCTTCCTAATGTAGATTATGGCTTTCGCCTTATCTACATCGGATACAGTGGTTGTGGGGCTGCTGCTAGCTGTAGCAGAAGCTTCGGCCGCTGCTGGGGCCGAGGAAGGAGCCAAAATGGACCCAAGGAGGGCCATTGAACGCAAGTGGAACTTCAGGTCCACTCGCCAACTCAGGTAATTTGTCCCTGCAGAATCGAGGACCTCGAAATCGACGCTTGCCAATTTTGCCATTTATCTCTAGATTGGAAATCTAGGGAAGATCGAAAAACAAGAAGATCCGTAGAGACAAAAATCCACGCTCCGAAAACGCCCAAAAGATTCCTTTAGCAATGCACGCCAAAGAGAAAATCTGCCACGAACAGCAGCAACCAGATATTCCTATGCGCGTAACAAATTAGAGGATGGATTTTGGAGTGTAGAAAAGCTCAAAAAAGAGGAGCAAAAGTGCTGATAACGTGTTATATGATAATGAACTCAAGAGAGAGAGTGAGAGAATTTCATTGCTAAGAAATAAGTCACAATAGCTAAGAGCCATGGTGCTCTATTTATATATCTCATAGTGGGGAGGCCAAAAGCCTCTAGGAGACCAAGGGTCCCCATTACTCTAAGTAATGGGGGCCTAATGAATGGGTAATGAAGGAGGGGAGGCCAAAGGCCTCCCTCATTCATAACAAATTTAGATTTTTATATTTTTAATAAAACGAAAGCACAAAAAATAAAAAAATAAAAACCTTAAAGATAGAAAAGTTAAAAGGAGAGAATTTAGGGGGAAATTAAAAATGAAAAAAAGGCATCGAGAAGGTTCACTCAGATCCAAAAGGAAAAAGGGGAAGGACATACATGAAAATTGAAAAAAAAAAGAAAATATGAGAGAGATGCCAAAAGAAAGAAAAATGTAAAAACATTAAAAGAAAGGGAAAGGAAATTTCCATTAAATACTATAAAGGTAAAAAAATCAATCTTAATTAATTAAGAATCAATAAGTAAATCCTAAATTCGAAAGCTTTCATCTTATGATTAAAAATGAAATGAAATGAAATGACAGAATTAGCAACTCAAATCTAATAATGAAAAGCATTGGAACAAAATTATTTGTTATAATTAGATTATTATTTGATAGAAGTTTTAATCAAGTAGGATTCCATAATTATTTAATGAGGAATATGTAGGTCAACTAGCCAATGAGGAAATCCATCCGTGGCTATCGCTAAAAAGTCCAATTCCGTTATTTTTCAGGTGATCGGAACCGTTCAATCTTCATATTCTAAAGCCTATGTACCAAATATATAGCTTACCCAAGGGTTTTGCTCATTCATCCACTCATCGCAACTTTAACGGCTTTAAAGTAATAGAAATTTTTGCAACGGGCGGATGAACGAGCAAAACATTTAGGGTTCGCTAAATATTTGGTGTTTGAGTATTTTTAATATATAAAGATTAAAGTAAATAGTTCATATCGTCAAAAAAATAGAGATTAAACTTTTTAATGATAACCAATTAATAGTTTCCTCCTTGATAGTTTCCTCATTGGCTAGCTGACTTCCATATTCCTCGTATTTTATTTATGTTAATCAAAAATATTTTTATCTATTCTAATTAAATGAATTTTTTCCTCCAAAATCTGAAACATTTCATTTATAATCGTGAATTGTTATTTGGGAAATTTTAGTATTGATAAATAAAAATTATTTGAATCTTTAAGTAAAAGGGTCAAGTGAATGAACAAACAAAAATGAATAAAAAGGAAAGAGAACATCAAAATGTAAAAAAGAAAGAAAAAATAAATTGGAGCCTGGAGTAAAATGGCTAAGGAAAAGAACAAACTGAATGAAAAAAGGAAAACCATCAAAAAGTAAAAAAAAGTACAAAAAAATTGAGCCTCAAGTAAATCGGTTAAGAAAAAGAACAACGGAAATGAAAAAGAGGAAAAATCATGTGAAAAAGAGCTATGGGAAACCCAACCAAAATGATAAAAAAATAAATTGGAGTCTAAAGTAAAGTGATTAAAGAAAGAACAAATGAAGTGAAAAAAGATGAAAAAGACATCAGAATATAAAATATACAAAAAAATTGTAATATATTTCCATTGGGATTTAAACTTGGAACATTCCTGAAGATGTTTTGTAGCACAGCCACCAACGCAATTGGTGTGATGAGCCACAATTCCTTGCTAGGCGTCAACTTAAATATTGTATATATTGCTTATATAATTATAATATATAATAAAATCCAACATCCAAAAATTATCCTAGAAAGTCTATGACTGAACCTTTGTTGAAAGGCAAAAACTTTTAGGAGTATTCTTAACAGTTCTTTTATATAGCAGTACATAAAACAATGAAGGGAAAACAAAAAAGTAAATAATATGCACATGCATGTTCTCTAGAAATCAATAATCTCATTACCAATATAGCAAGGTTTTAAGTAAACTCATTAGCTACAAATAACAAAAAATCCTTTCCATAATTATATTTCTCTCTCAGTCTTCTCTTCTATTTCCCCGCATCATAAATTAAAATTAAAGTAACACATACTTGCAATGTAAAAAGTCAGTTTTGACATTTTTACATTTAAAAGTGGAAATCAAAATGGTGGACCAAACGGTAGTCAAATAATATGAACAGATGCAATGTTTAGTATAATGGTTACATGACGCATGACGGAAGCAGGAAGAATGTGGTGGGAATTTGGAAAAGAAGAAAGCTCCGTAGTTGATAACTTTTTGGGCCTCACACCCCGGTAATCTCACGATCACCAACTCGCACGCCTCGCATGCAGAGATTTTTCGGACCTCTCACCCAGGCAGCCAAGCTCACTCTCACAAAACAATAGAAAAGTTCTGATTTTATGAAGAAACTAAAAAGTTTATACCAAAAGTTTTATTCTTCATTGACCTCTATATAAAACAAATAAGTTTATGGTCTTTATATATGCATACGACTTGGGCTTCAAAAATCACATCTCATATGAGATAAAATTCTAAAATAACAACAACACTCTAAATAAATAATAAATAAATAAAAGAATCAAAAGGACTTAATCTATTTCTATTAAATCTAAAATAAAAGAAAATAAAGAAGTTAACTCTATCTCAATTTCAAACTAGATTACTATCATTCGACCAGCAAAAATCACTAGACAAAGTGCAAGGCGTTAATTTGTTTCCTCTAAGCGGAAATCCACCAAACGTGCAATCCAAATAATAGTAGTTCATGTTGCTGGAATATTATGATTGATATCAATATCAACTAGTTGGTAACCCCATGATCAAGCCCGCCTAAGCCCCCTGAGCATTAGGTAAATGAATAAGTTATCCTAAAACATGTTAAGTTCACAAGATATCCATATAGCATGACATTAATAGAACACGCATCCTAGTTAGCATCGCACGCATCCTAGCTATATCAAGAGAATCTATTATACAAAAGAGGGATGCTTTTTTATGAATTTGCTGACAAGGACATAAGGTTTGGAAGAATGACAGCACAGTTTTGATCTAAAATAAATAATGGTTGGGATTAAAAGTTATGAATTTTTTTGGATGGAAACCCCAACGGTTTGGGGATGACAAGGAGATAGAGAAATGGGGGTGAATGATGATGGGAACGGTGAGGGAAAGAGTGTGTGTTTGGATAAATTTATGATATGAAGATAGTGAATTACTATAGACATCAAAATTTATGACATGAGTGAATTTATGATATGGATAAATTTGTGTGTGTGTGTGAATGGACATGACATATACGGTGTGTGGTGGGATACGATGAGAATTACAAGATGTTTTCATTTCAAGAACAAAGGGTTTAAAGCAATAAAAATAACAAAGGGCGCGTCTCGGGAATGCAGGGAGAGAATTTCAACACCTAAAATTAGACTAATTCAACTACTTCGACCCACCAAAATAAGGGTTTTTCATATCAGTTAACTAAGCATATAGGCAATAAATAAATTTACAACCTTAATACATATTGGCAAAAATCACATTGCTCCAATAAGCACATCTATGTCATGGTAATCAGAACGAAGGCTATATGAATAAATTGAGGCACATCAATAGATTATTGTGTGGGAACCAAAGGAGGTCAATCTCTCAAAAAATGTAAAAGTTGAAAGAGTGGACATGTCTCTGTATTATTTCTATAATATTGTACCACATTATAGACAATAACGAATCACGGTCCAATTTGGAATCTTGAGGAACTGGAGAATAAAGAATTTGAAAACAATAAGAAAATATTTATCAGCACGGGTTATTAAGATGGGAAATCAAATGTGTCTTCATGCAAAACAATGGAAGGAAGAAAAAAGTAATGGGTATATACTTTAAATAGGAGAGATCAGAATGAATAGGCTATGATGTAGAGATATACTTACTCTAACTATGATTTTGCAAGATGATGAGTTTGTTCAGCCTTTCTAAAACTTCAAACTAAACAAACTAATCACTTTTGTTGATAAACTTTAATGCTCAAATATTCTCACAACACTAAAGGAATTGTAAACAAGATTTAGCCGGTCACGAACAAAGTGTCAAAAAGCACTCAAGTGGCATTGCCTTATAGACTGGAAAGGATAACATGACTTAATACCAAACAATTACCAACATGATATATTTTAAAGGATAGCAAAACTTATTACCAAACCAGTACCAACATGATATAATTTTAACTAGCAATAATCACATGAAGAGGAACAATGTCTAAGTCTAAAAATTGAACATAATACAATAAAGATCCTGATATGCAAAATAAAAATATTTCTTTTAAGAAAAATTTAAAATTAGTCATAACTTCTGGCTGGGTTTAGCACAAGGGGTACCTGAATAAGTCCCTTTACACGCCAAACATTATGCTTCAAAACAACAATCTGTGAATCTTCCGGGTGTAATGATTTCAGTTCTTGTCTGACAGACTCAATACTCGCATTGTGTTCTGCTGACAGTTGGACAGCAAGAACATCTCCAGTTGCCTTGACAAGTCTCCCTAAAACAGCACGTGAGTCTCCAAGGTTAGCGACATACAAAGTTCCACCACAGATTACACCCACAAGGCAACAGGAGCCAACAGCAGCAATCTGGGGCTTAATAGGCCATTGTTTAGCAACCACTGAGAAGAACCCCTCTTCCGTTGCTTGATATGCTTTTCGTATTACATCGGCCGACATTGATTGATGCTCAGATGTAAATCCTGGAAAAATTACATCTTAGCATTACATAACATGCTCATCATAGAAAACCTCTAGAAAAGAGAAAATAAAAAGACCAATGTGTATGAAGTACCAATAAAATCACTTTTAACTGAAAAGATTCGATAGAAAACTTGGCGAGAAATTAACCAACTCACATTTCAAATACTCACATTAATTATTAAAAAGGTAAAGTGCACAAAGATTAACACAATCCTTTGAATAACATTGCATTACTAGCACATTTCGGGTAACAAAATCCATCAAATTTAAAGCAAAAAATTAAAATCAGATCTATCCATGACATCAAAATTAATTAAAACCAAGTTAAGTTTACATGCAAACACACACGAAGAAAAAAATAAATATCATGTATCAATTTATTACAAATAATACTAAATGCTACCGCGCTTCAACAAATCATACAGGATAATCAAAGACTAAGATGGTAAACCAGCCAAACTTCAGAAATGGTACATACTACATACAATAACTCCTTCCTAGTTCAAAGTACCATGCCAAGCAATAATCACTAACAAGTCAGCAACTTACTCTTAAGATGGTTGAAGAGATGATCATTGATATAACGAGAAGTCTCCGGACCACCGTGACCATCATAAACCCCAACAAAGGTCCCGTAAGGCCCGGTATCAAGACAACTCAACGAGCCCGACTCGATCTGGCTCTGGTCCTCCAGCAAGTTATTGGCCTGCACCACGGCCATGGAGAACTCTCCATTCACATGTTGCCCAGAGTCTTTGTACCACAGGAGCCCATCTTGCCGCCCCACCGCATCAGAACCGGCATGAACATATCGGTCCGAAGTCGACGGCCGCCAGCAGGACCGGAGCAGGTTCATCAACGCAGATAACATCCCTCATCTCAACCAAAACCGCCTCCTTGATCTCGACATCATCAACTGCTGATAATGGAACAGTAATTGCTTCTGTAAAATGCAAGCTCCCCCCTTTTCTCCCTTTTTATTTATAATATAATATAACTTAATTTAAGTAAATAAATTTGAGGAAGATAAAGAGAAGCTTCAGCAGAGATTCTTGGTCAATAAGCACACCCCTCTGCCCTTTTTCCCCCTAATAAAATAAAAAAAATAATCAAGAAAGGCAAGATCAAAAAGTTAGTAAGGGTATCAAAGGTAATTAGTCAATCAATAAAACTATTTTAAAAGGAAAGGAGTTATATGTTTTTCAATTTTTTCAAATTGCTACTAAAATCAGTTTTCTTGGGGACTAAGCTACTCGTTTAAAGATCATGATGAGATTTTCATTACGCAAACTGTGCCCGTTGATTTCCTTCCATTTATTTAATTATACGCTGTGAAAATTAAAACAAAGCATCATCATTTTTAGTGCCTTGCTTCAAGGATTCTCTCATCTGCGACCCAAAAAAAAAATAACTCATCCAAGCGTCAATCTTTCATTTGCAAAACAACTGCTGACCAAAATACCAAAACAATTGTCCTTAAAACCCGAAAATTTCGAAAATTTCTTTTGCCATTCAGAGCAAAAAAGACAGCAAAATCTCACCTTGGGCGCAGATCTGGAGATTCCAAGAGAGGAAGATTGGTAGGTTTTTATTAAGGTATCTACCAATCAGCCGACTGTGCGGATTGGGGGAGAACAGATACAGAAGAACAACAAACTCCTCTCTCTCTCTCTCTCTCTCACTTTTTTATTTCTTTCTTTATTTTCTTTTAAATTTTATCTTTTATTTCAATGTCTAAAAGGATGAGGAGACAAAACCCATAAAAAACAAGAGGGGAGAGCTCAGGGCCAGCGAGGCAATGGGCAGAGATGGGCTCCACCACCACACCCACGAGAGGGCGGGTGGCGAGCGGGGGCAGATAAAGGGAGGGGCAACAAAGAAGAACGATTGATTATCTGGATAATTAAGAAGAGAAGAGGGGCAGATTGGACAAAAGACAAAAGAAACCAGGAATTGCTGTAGGTTGCACAAGAAAAAATGGTAGGCATACTACCCCTTTTAAGCGTTTACTAGGAATGGCAATATTGCGGGACGGGACGGGTATTTAACTATCCAAGCTTGTCCCGACCCATCTACAGGCCGGGGCAGGACGGGTCGCAGGCCGGGGCGGGTCGCGGGCCGGGACGGGGCGGGTTCTTTCTTACCAAAACCGGGTCGGGCCGGTCGGGTCAAGTTATTAATGCCATCCATATGAATCCCAAATAAAAATTTTATTTTGTGAATTGGGAGAATTTTGATTTATTTGGTAATTTGGAATTGGGAATTGGCCTAATTAGGAGAACCGTGGAATAGAGTATGAGTTATGGGTTATTCCCTGAGTGCATGGTCCGCATCAAAATAGTAAACCTCTATAGTTTAATGGGGCGGGGCGGGGCGGGCCGGGGCGCATACAAAGCCCAAGCTTGCCCCGACCCGACTGCGGGCCGGGTCAAAACCCGGTCGGGCCGGGCGGGTCAGGCCATTACTGCCATCCCTAGCGCTTACCTGAATTTTTTGTCTTCTCAGAAAGTGCTAAACTCGCAACACTTTATCCATAAAAATTCATGTTTTACCCGCTCCTCTGATCACTCTGCCTTCTCCTCCTATCGCACATGCCCTACCACCTCTCCTCCGAGTAGCGGCGCAAGGAATTGTTTCCGGTCTGGGCTACCAACCAAATACAAAAAGAACGCAAATTAGGTTTGGGATATTGGATTTTGACAGTTGGCGGGCAAGCCTGTTAGAAACATTTTATTCAAAAAAAGTGGGATTTTTGTGAGGATATGGATCTGCATTTTCTTTTCTTTTTGTTAATATACTTCATTTCTGGATCTTTTTGGCACAGGTTTTTGGCTATTTAGGCAAAGTACAGTTGCAAATACAATTTTAATATTCGGTTATTTATAAGGGAGAAATGGGGGTCAGCGGGCCTAGGAGAGACTCCCTCCTTGGTTGTCCGCGTGGCTCTATCGCCACCCTCCATCAAGCTGGAGGCTGCATCAGCTCAAATCAATTTATTTACGCGTTTTTTTGCAATCACCCCCCTGCTTTTCACATTTCTCTTTCCCCCTTGCGTGTTCCCCAGACATCCTCTCTCTCTCTCTCTCTCTCAGCTGGGAAGAGTATTCGATCGAAACCCTAGATCTCCCATCCCGCGTTCCCAAGATGTCATCTCCTTCTTGCCTCTTCTTGCTATCTCCTCTTCCCTCTTTGTGCTATCTCCTCCACCGGCTCAAACGAGCTCCGCCCCTCTCTGTGCGACCGACCTAGGGCACCCAACAAGCGATCGATCGAGGGTTTCGCTCGAGCCGGCTCGAATTTCAGCGGCCGCATCCTAACTTCTCGAAGCTACTGGAACGTCCCCGCCCTCGTCGTTAGGGCTTCTGCTGCAATCGATTCATACGGGAGCTCGTCTGATTTTGCGAAAAGAATTGAGCAGGCTTGGCTAATCGCTCAGGTGCCCCGATTGCCATTTTTTTTTCATTTTTAAAATTTAGTAAGAAAAATGGAGGATCTTAACGTGCAATTGTTAAAGAATTGATGTTATTGATTGCTTTAGGTTTAATTTACACGGGATTTTTGGTTTGAATCCGATTCTTAGCAGAAAAAGGAATTTGATAATTATGTGTTATCAATGTTATTAAGCGTTGTTCCCTGTTTTTGGCCTGCGTTTTCACCCCCAATAGTATGAAAAAGTAGAGAATTTGATTTGGGTTGGTATCTCTAATTGACTTTGTTACTTGATTAGGCTGAATTTTGGTATTTAGAATTTCTTGTCTTATCTAACGCATGTGGGAGTGGCTAATCTTGGTTGGTCTTTTATACATCTTGTAGTTTTGGTGATGTGAAGTTCTCAACCTGATTATCCCAATGGCAGAAGTAAAGATCTTTGCGAAAGGGAAATGAAGGATTTTCAGTTAGGGGACTATTGAATATCCTGCTAGGGGTCGCTATATGGTAGGATTCTCATTCAATTTGTTTCTTCAGCTCAACGAAATTTGCAACGAGTTCTTTATTCTTTTTCTGTTTTGGAATTGATCAGGGGCAAATATTGCGACATGATATTCTTTTAATTAATATGTGATATTAAACAAAATTCTTAAAACAATATTGGTGGGTTCAAATCAAAATTAGAGTAAGAGTTATAAGTTATGGAGATACAGACAATTTTGTTATGAACCCACCAAAATCTTGCTATGAACCCACCAAGAACTTTGCTATGCAGATTAACACAATTAAATGAATATTTTTGGTATGAACCCACCAAATTTTGAGCTATTTTTAAGCAGACAATTTGGACGGGTTCATAGCAAAATTTGTTTGATTTATAACCATCAAATTCCCAAGAACTTTGCAATATTTTTTAAACATACAATTTTAAAGTTATTATGGAGATTAGCACAATTAAAGGAATGCAAGATTTTGGTGTGTTTGTAGCAAAATTAGAGAAATTGATTTTGGTTGCCATTATGAATACTGCAGGGGATGTTGCCGTGTCTTCAGAGCAGAATCTGTACGATGTTGTGTTGAAGCAACTAGCAAGCAGCTTTGGTGAAGGATCAGAGGATGAGAAGCAGCATGACGTGTCTCGATGTGAAGCTTGATATCGGCGTGCCCAGGACTCTGTATCTGTTGAAAGATTCTTATGATCGGTGTGGCCAAGTTTGTGCAAAGCATGCCAAGACCTTCTACTTTGGTTAGAATCTCTCTCAGCTGATGTTTACAGATTTTTTTAGCCATTAAAGCACCATGCTGACTAATTTATTTATACGCACCAATGACAGAGAATGGATATTGAACTTCAATAAGCATAGATGGCCAGCCCCTATATGACCAGTGTATTCATTGAAATCAACTCTGGTGGCAATTTTGAAAATGTTGCAGACCCTAACAATGAATCAAAATCAACAATGGGATACATCAGTAAAATAAACCAGAACTGGTTGGCAAATGCGTATAATCATCATTAAAAAAATTTGAACCAGAATAAATAGAAAAACCACATGTTTAAGCAATAAAGAACCCCATAAGTAAGAGTTATAAGTCTAGAAATATATGTTAGAGTTACAGGCTGTCAGGCAATTTTTTGTACACAGAAATCCTCACATTTGAATAATAGGTAAAGAGAATGGGAGAAGCTTACAATTAATATCCTCTCATTGGCTTGGTTGGAAATCATAAAGAAAGTAAATTATCCACAATTAAGTAAGTTTACAAATGAAGTTCAATTATACTTGTCATACTTTTACAAATTTTTGTGTGGCATACTTTTTGTGCAGGAAACTGGGTTGCACTGGAGGTATGAATCTGGAGACTACACATTTTCAGAACGCACTGGAGGCTTCCCACAAAAATCTGAATGTATGCGCATTTTTGCCAAAGTAGGCAAAGCATTTTTTTTTCCTATGTAAATCTGAAGCTTGAAATGTGATACAAAGATTGAAGCAACCTGAACTGGAAGATACTTGGTGTCATTGAAGAAACCTGAACTAGAATTGAAGCAACATGAAGTGGAAGATACTTCGTGTCATTGAAGCAACCGGAAGATATTTGGTGTCATTGAACCTGAACTGGGATTTTTTTGTTTGCGACAATCTGTTGGAATTGGAATTATATTTTGTCTACTGTCTGTATCAAAACTGGAATGTATATCAAGTGCATTTGGTATATTGATATTGGACTGTATATCAGGTGCATTTTGTATATGTTCAGTTCTTATTGTATCATAATATGTGTATGTGTATGAGTATCATAGTATGTGTATGAGTGTGTAACATTTGTATGTGAGTGTAAGCGATTTCTGTGTATCATAGTTAAAACAGCTTTTTTCTCACCAGGTCTGATTATATTAGCACGGTACATTGTGTTCATGTCAAAATATTCTCAATTTCCAATCTCCATCAAGAGCATTTCATTAAAATCTAGTTCATCAAGAACATCTCTTTCATCATGTGCACGACGATGCAAAACGATAAAAACCATCACAAAACATGGGAAAAAATTTATTAGTTAACCTTTTATTTTCAAAAATTATGACATTTTAACAGAAAGCATCAAAATAATTGGTAGCTTTGGTAGATTCGGCCAGCACAGACACAGCAGCAGAATAGCAATTTTCAGAACAAAATCACAGGTGCATACTTCGGATATCAACCCAAGAGTTGTCATCATAAAACTAGGGATCGATGGTGATTAGCTCCTATATTGAACGATATTAATTCTCCAGGATACAATAAACGTTTGCCCCCTTTACACACTGCAACCACTCATTACTCCTCCCAAAACAAAATACAAACACACACATAGATGAAACAAACATATAAAGATGAACCTTGAAACACGACCCATATGAAAAATTTCTGGCCGGTTTATTCTAAAATCAGAAGCCAGCATCCATCACAAACAGCACCCCGTATTCTTAATGATGCATGCCCCATGTGAGCGTCACTGCGAAAGGACCAACGTAGCCTGTCTGCCAACCTGTTACAGCCATTGTACACCACACCATGATTCAGCAGCAGCGTCTCCCGTCTCCTCGGACTGTCCTTCCTTTGAAATGTGAAACCCTTCAATTTTGCGGGCAACGATCATTTGCTCCCATCCTGTGATCCTGACGCATATGATTCACCTCCAGGAGCAAAGGGCACGTAGTACACAAAATAAAAGCCAGATGTCTTCTCTTCATCATCTCTTACAAACATTTTTGCATACTTCTTCTGATCAAGATGTCTTCTCTTCATCATCTCTTACAAACAGACAGGACTCACATAGTTTGATGCCTGCACCATAAGAGCATAGAACTATCAGCAACTTTTATAACAATCTAATTGGAAATAGTTTGATGCATGAAAGTGACTACCACTGCATGAATGAAACTAGACACTGATGTTGATATGTGAACATCTCAAAGATGCCAGGCATTGGTGAGCCTAAAAAAGGCTGATATCACGTTTTAAATTGCAGACATGGAGAATATATCCTTGTCTTTCTCGTAAAGAGCACGAAAATAATACCCCTATTACCAGAAACTGGAGGTTGATTTGATGCCAGGAAAATTGAAATCCAACGCATACTCTAAAATTGCAGAAGTGTATCATTATAAATCTAGATTGATGTTGCATCCCTATCATCCTCTCACATAATGACATTCAGTTTGTTTCAGCTTTACAAAGAAACTGAATAAAACAAATAACTATTATAACTATGGTGCCAATAATGTAAAGACATAAAGACAAAAAAACAAATTTGCATCATGAGCATGTCACAACAAAAAGAAATTAACAGTCATGGTTATTCACTGCAAAAACAGGTTTCCATGGCCAAGACAGCAAGGTACAGATCATAAATTCACAATGCAATCTCCATCTCTTGATGAATATATGCATAGTTATAACCATGCATTAAGAGAATACACATCAACCTTACATCACATGCTGAACTCCATGGCACAAAAAGATTTTCTTTTCATTTTTTAAACCCATAATTCATGATCAGTGTGACTATTCTGACATAATCTTGCAAGTGAATGTGCCAAATATAGTATAGCTCTTTAGCTATCTAACGTTTTGCATTCATGTGGTACAAATGCTAACGGACTATAATATATGTAACTTGAGTTCTGAAACATCTAGAATGCAAAAAAATCATCTGCAGTGAACAATATTTGCATATGAGATGTGAGATATTGTGAGATGTGAGATATCAGAAAAAATCATACCTCCAGATTATGAATATTTGCATCCACTTACAGAATATGAAAATTCATACATCTAGAATATGAATATCTACATCCACTATGAAAATTCATACCTCTAGAATATGAATATCTGCATCCACTTACAGATATTTGCATTCACTTACAGAGTAAAAAAACTCCAGGCTCTCCTAGAATGCAAGAAGAATGACCTCAACATTTTTAACAGAATCCACTCACTGAAGTGACTACAGAGATCACTGAAGCTGAAGATGAAACATAAATTCAAATAAAACCATAAATTTATTGAAGTTACTACAGAGTTTATTGAAGCTGAAGAAATGAAACCATAAATTCAAATAAACAGAAGCTGAATATTCTATGCCCCATATGCAGTGAACGCTGACATTTAACGCTGACATTTAACCATATTCAATCTTCTGTTTCCATATCATGCTTTTTCTGCAAAAAAATAACCATATGCAGATGATGAGAATAATTACAACTACAACTTTATGATAAATAAATTTACTCTTACCTGGACAGGACAATTAGTTCTATAGTGTCCCAATCCTTGGCAATTCCCACATTTTCTTTGCTTAATAGATTGTTTTGACATTGAAGTTTCGATTCCGGACTTGAATCTACTAGGAAGCTTTGGACGCCCCTTGCATTTGGCCGGACCAACTGGATCCCGCACATGGATTTCTTCACCATCTATTAACAATAACGGTGAACTTGAACCTACTTCACTTCGATCAGCAATGTCTTTGCTATGATTCATAGACTTCAAATCTTTCTCCGCTTCAATGTAATACTCTTCAAGTAGACTCTCGAGCTTTGAAAGATGTGTTTTTGAAATAGATATAAATTCAAGAATTCCATTGAACTTAGATCTAAGGGCCCAGACCCTTATAACTCCACATTGCTCCATGTTCTCTCCTTCTCTCCTTGAATTCATCACACTATCATAACCGACATTCCTATGTCGGGCTCCAATGGTCCATCTATGTAATATATATACTTCTGGGATTATTTTCACCATATGTAGATGCATGATATACAATATATGCTTACATAAAATCCCATCCGTTTGAAGCATCCCACATGTGCATGTGACTTTAACCTCTGTTGCTTGATCAAATGTGACTTCCTCCCATTTTTCTCGGTTTGAATCAGGTTGACCAACAGCATAAATGGTAGTAGTTGAGATCTTGCTAACTTCTTCACGAAATAGCGAGAGACCTTCAATGAGCTCATTTTGAAATTTTTTAAAAACATTTCTTGTGTATATATTGCCTACTTGTTTCTCAAGTGTATGCGACAGACACATAGTGGGAACAACATTCAATGTCATGAAGTCTTCACGGCGTTCGACTGCACGACGCGCACATACAGCTTTATCATATTGAATAATAAAATCAACAAGTCTTGTATTTGCATTCACATAACCATCAAAAAAAGCATTGATGCTTTCACTCCTTTGGGTTGTAGTCATGCCGGCCCAAAAAATATCTTTCATATATGCATCTATCCATTGTTCACGCACCCTATACATTGATGAAATCCAACAATCTCCGTTCTCGTCTATGCCAAATTTTTCCTTTATAACCTTCCAGTTTTCCTCACATTTACTCACCGTGGTAGAATACATCCATTTATTAAAATAAATCATAAAATCGTCACCATATTGCTTTTTTAATATCAGTTGCCTTTCAGCAATATGCTTACCGATGTGCCACGAACAAAAACGATGACGAGTACATGGCAATACTTCCTTTATTGCATCTCTCATCTGATTATCCTGGTCGGTAATAATAGCTTTTGGAGCAACCCCATGCATGCATTTCAGCCATTGGGTGAATAACCATATGTATGTATGTTTGGTCTCATCTGCAAGCAAAGCACAACCGAAAAGAATTGATTGACGATGATGATTAACTCCTGTGAATGGGGCAAATGGAAGACTCAGACGATTAGTTTTGTAAGTAGAATCAAATACTATCACATCCCCAAATCTCAAATAGGCATCTCTCGCTTGCCCATCAGCCCAAAAAACACTTCTAAATGTTCCATTATAATCAACTTCTACAGAGAAATAAAAATCTGGGTCTGAATTCCTCCTATCTTGGAACTTCTTAATGACAGTAATGCATTCATCACCAATATTATTCTTTAATGTTCTTATATGATCATTGCATTGTTGCGTTGTTACATGCTCCTCTTCTTGACTTTCCATTCCAACATTAATTGAGCGTGCAATATGCAAAGGACGCATTCCAGCTCCATGACATTTCTCTATCCACGATCTGGTACTCTCTAGCTTATGCTTCTGCTTATGTGAAAAGTGGTTTGCAACTTTATCTGGACTATACAATGCATGATTTTGATGCTCCTCTATGAACTGGCTAACAATCCATGTATTTGAATTAGACAGCTTGATCTTCATCTTAGCATGACAACCCACCCTGGTTTCAGGCCGCCTAATAACAAGTTTTCCAACCTCTCTTTTATCTGAAATTCTCTTAATTCCAGCCTTGTTGCACACAAAAGTCCGACTAAGAACTAGACCTGGAGTTGAAGCTTTTTTAGATTTATCCATGGACTCTCGTCGGATTCCAAAACCTGTCTTCCTTGCATATGCATTGTAGAAGTTATATGCATCCTCGTGATTGTTAAACTCTTTCCCTACATATGGAACGTCTCCATTATAATTTGTCTTAGTCGGAGATGTTTGTGATAAATCATTTATACCCATTGAACTATGATGAGGATAGCCACGTATCTCATCCGATTGGACATCTACCATGACGTTATCGTCGAATGGAAAAGGCTCCTGTAATATTTTGGATGGTCAAACTATTTGCATAATTAATAAATAATACAATACACATTGAAATAATACAATGAAATACTTCAAATGAACTTTCTGTGCTTACCATTATAAATACGTCATTGACTGAATTGGACGATATGGGATGGCCTCCTACTATATCATCAGGTACATGTGCATCTTGTGATTCTGACATGCTATCCTTGTCTGAATCAAAATTGTATATGCGTTTATCATATTGCATTTTAATGATGCGAGAATCTAGCTAACTTCTAATTTACTACACAACCATTTATGATTTTCAGAGTACATACACAATTTAAATGACAAGCATAATGACAGGCATAATGAGAGAAGCAAAGAAAACACAATTTGAATTCAATAATAATTCCTTGTCAATGGCAGCAAACTTTCTTTTCGTAAAAACTGTAGACAAAGCTTTAATATCTGTTAGAGTTGTTATATTATTTAGTATGAAATAGCATTAAGGTGAAAGTCTCGATTTGCAAAGCTTGCTGAATTCCGATATCAAAACATGATGCACAGGCTCTACATTACGTAGAGGGTTTATCTCCAATTTCTACCAGTTTTTTTCACAGTTACGCTAATTATTTCACAGCAGATAGAGTTTTTTCAGATAACTTTGAATAAATCTGAAACATATATATAGTTTTGACAAAAAGACAATTTTTAATTTAAGCCGATGGAAATTTTAATCATAGAACTACTAGTTGTAACTCGATGAGCACCCTTCCATACCTGAATTACAACTACAGCTGGAAGGAGATGAGCACCCAGGGAACGCGATTGAGGGTGGGATCCAAGGGCGCTGCGAAATTTATAGTTTATTGAAATCGAAACTTTTCAAAATAGAAAATAAATTGCAGAACATCAACACTCAAAAAAATGAGGCATTTTAGAAGTTTAAAATTTTACTATTAAAATCAAAATAACTAAAGAATAATCAGAGAAGGAAGAAATCTGGGCGACAAACTCTCAATGAAAATAAATTCGGAAAACTCTAATCCAAAGTTTAGAACAGAGAGCAACATAAAGATTATGACTTACCTCTCTACGAATATAGCAATTACGTTTGCATGACAAGGACACGTTAAAATTTCAGTTTTTTTAATTTTTATTTGTAGCTTTCCCCCTCTCTGATTAGGATGTTAACTAAAAATAAAAAATTCATAGTTTTAAAGCAGAAACATGTTTAATTTGGGGATTTTCTTTTTTAGAAAAACTGAAAGTACTCAGAAGGATTTTTTATGATTTTCGCACACAAGGGAGAGGGAGGGAGAAATACCTGATGCTAACTCTAGGTTCTTCACGCGAGGGATCAGATGTGATCGGAATGGGACTTGATCCGAAACCCTTCCGAGAGTAGAGGGGGGTGGGTGGATATCGGGGGTTTTGGCTTTGGATCGCCCTAGGTTCTTCGCGCGGGGGATCAGATGTGATCGAGACGGGACCTGATCTGAAACCCTTTCGAGAGTGGGAGGGGGATGGGTGGAGATCGGGTTTTTGTCTTTGGATCGAGATGAGTGATGAGTTTCAAACTGTTTTTGATTTGGATCGAGATGAGTTTCAGCGTTTTTCCTGTATGGAGATTGAGACGAGGGAGAAGGTGGAACGCTGCAAAAGTTTCTGCGTGGAGATTGAGACGAGGGAGCAGGGGCTTCATGCAAAAATAACAATAGTTTTCAACAAAACCTGCTACAAAACCCGTTAGTATCTCGTCCTTTGATGGAGGGTGGAGATTAAGCCACGCGGACAACCAAGGAGGAAGCCCCTCCTAGGCTCCCTGACCCCCATTTCTATAAATAGTGTTTTATTATGTGTTGAATGAGAAGTAGAGCTTAGATTATGTTTGATGACAAGAAAATATGTTGAAAGATTGAACTCAATTTTATGAAAGTGACTTCTTTAGATACAAATCGGAAATGTTTCATGTTATTCACTTTATACATTTATCCAAAAACAACATTGTTAGTGGTCAATAGGTTAATATATAATCTTGATATCAATTTGTTAGAAAATATTACACATTGATCTTTGAACTATATAAATTCAACAGTATATACACTAAATTATTCAAGATTTTGGCTAAAAATCTTACATCTTGATCATCATTAATTATAAATTATATCAAAAAAATTCAAACTTTTTCAAAAAAAATCCACAGACATGAGCATCTTTAGTGATGGACAAGCCTCACTCATCGAGAAATCGATTCATTGAAATCTGAAACCTTTTCTAAAAATATGAGTTTTCCACATTCCCATCACCAATTAAAATACGATGGGTTTGAAAGGCTGAAGCCCATAAGAAATTTGGCAAAGTGATGACCACCAAAAATAACAAAGAAAAAATGGGCAAATGTAACCTTTGATCAAAGTAAGGGTAATAACGCGGTTACATTAATTTTGAAAATTAAAGGATTACAAGAGTGCCAAAATCAAGTAAATGAAAGATGTTAATGCGAATTTTATATCAAGTAATTTTTTCCTAAAGTGAGGACTACCAAAAATAACAAAGGAAAAAATCGGGCAAATGTAACATTTGATCAAAGTAAGGGTAATAACGTGGTACCATTAATTTTGAAAATTAAAGGATTACAAGAGTGCTAAAATCAAATAAATGAAGGATGTTAATGAGAATTTTCTATCAAGTAATATTTTTCTAAAGTGATGACCACCAAAAATAACAATGAAAAAAATCGGGCAAATATAACCTTTGATCAAAGTAAGGGCAATAACGCGGTAACATTAATTTTGAAAATTAAAGGATTGCAAGAGTGCCAAAATCAAATAAATGAAGGATGTTAATGGGAATTTTCTATCAAGTAATTTTTTTCTAAAGTGATGACCACCAAAAATAACAATGAAAAAAATCGGGCAAACATAACCTTTGATCAAAGTAAGGGCAATAACGCGGTAACATTAATTTTGAAAATTAAAGGATTACAAGAGTGCCAAAATCAAATAAATGAAGGTGTTGTGAATGGATATGAACCAGAGTTGGTTAGAATTGTGGTTATCTTATAGATACGCACATATCTATGTATCTTATCTTGTAACTCTCCTATCCTGCCTATAAATAAAGGTTCGAATGTTCCTTCCCCAGTAGTTGATTCATAAAACGTTATCAGCACGAGTCTCTAAAATTTTCCATAAATTTTCGATCATTGCGAAGCAAAGGGAGACAGGAGAACCACGCGCGCGGTGCAAGGCTTCCTCAATCGAGCGTCGTCATCCGCGTAGGCTTCGTTCAACCGTCGTTATATGTAACGACCCGTTTTCCGGGTCCGTTACTTTTTGCTATTTGCGCAGGTCCTGCAGTTAACCAGTGAAAACAAAATAGCCACGATGCAGAGATGTTCAAAAATACCCAAATACTGTCCAATTATTACATCCATACTGTACAAAAATGTTCCAACAAATGTACATGAAGGAAAGAAAATACAACTGAAAACAACTCTGAAAGCTGCAAACTCATGGTCGAACTCTGGCGCTATTAACTCAAGAGCATCTACCTCCATATGTACGTCATCTGCGGTGCCACAGAGATGGAACCGTAGGTAAGTCACAACAATTCTAGCAATAGAAATAAAGTAGTGCAAAAGTATGGAACAGAATATAGTAAACCAAAAGATGGTCATGCAGGTACAAAAAATAAAATATGAGCAGACATGTATACTAGTAACTGTTCTGGTGTGGTATGTAATGCATAAAGTAAAGGTGACTGTACAAGTGCAAAAGTAACGATTGTGGCGTGGCATGTGGTAGTAACAATGTTTTGACCAATGGGATGGCAATAGTAAGACAACCAGGTTAACGATGTTTTGACCAATCAGTAATGGGATGACAATAGGTAGACGTAGTGATACTTAAGAAAAAATGAGCGTCACTTGACTATCTAATAGTGTAGGATGGCCTAATAATAAGAAGTCTAGTTTAACTCCCAAATCAGCTAGGCAGTCAGGGCTTGAAGGCACATGTCACTTCAAAGACCACAGGAACAAGTCCCTTGGTTGACCAACCCCCTTCCCATTCCTTTCTAGACACTGATTCAGTAATAATTTAAGACCGCTCATTATTAAACCGTTCTATCACGTTCGAGTAGTTTCGACTTAGTTAGTAGAATAGTCGTATAAAGTTATTAGTTGTGACAAAACAATGGTATCAATCAATTAGTGCAACATCAATCAAACTAGTGCATCAGCCTTAGCTCGAGTGTACAATATGCAACCAGAAGTGCACCCATCCCACGGAGCAACTCGTGGAATACCTACCTACCATTCCTGCAGGGTGATGGTACAGCTTACCAAATAAGGGTGGACCCGGTCACTCCCGTACACTTCGTAGCTCAAGACTACCCCGTAACCCGTGTCATATCATAATCAAATGTTTATACCGGTATTGGTATCAATATGGCCTCATGGGGCCCTAGTATCAATTACGCTAGTGCAACAGTCTTAGCTCGAGTGTACTATATGCAACCAGAAGTGCACCCATCCCACGGAGCAACTCGTGAAATATCTACCTACCATCACCTTCAGGGTGATGGTATAGCTTACCAAATAAGGGTGGACCCGGTTACTCCCGTACACTTCGTAGCTCAAGACTCTACCCCATAACCCGTGTTGTATCACATTTCAAATTTATAACCGTATCAGTATCCATGTCCGTATCCATATCCGTATCCGTATCCATATGGCCTCATAGGCCCATCATTTCGTACATCCAACAATGAGTACAACAAATACATATATATGGTATTTACTTGCGGAAAAGTCAAGGCAGAAGCCTCAACAGAGAATATCAATCCTGAGCAATGCTTTGAAGTCCAACAACTATGGTATCTAATTTCATAAAAGTGCACTATCTCAATTTAGTCATGCGCAATGCTTTGAAGTCCAACAACTATGATACTTAATTTCATAAAAGTGCATTATCTCAATTTAGCCCTTTGGTGATTCCACTATTGATTAGTTCTATAGTTAATTAGGTCTCTAATCATTGGTTCAAGTCAATAGCTGTTTTGAGAATATATATGAGGTCCTAAGTTCATACGAGTATACTATCCAGATTTCTAATGTTAGAATTAGAGTGACTTACGCTATTTGAGATCGTCGTGGTAAGACGATGTTGGAGCTAGAGCTTATAAAGATGCTGGTGCACGAGAATTGGTGCCTGCAAAGCACAAGAACTCATTAGGTACAGGCTACCCTATTTCTATTTATTTTTCTTAACGTGTTCGTATTTTTATAATAGCTTAAAACGGGTTAAAACACTCTTTAATAATTTTTAGATAGGCTAGATATTAGGAAAATAATTTTATCAAGGAGAAAAAAAAATTTCTGAAGCTTGTAGGAATTTTTAGTAATTTTTGAAAGCTTTAAAACGATTTTTAGAAATTAAAATGAATTAAAACTAATTTTCTAAATTATAAAATAACTATCTTAATGTTTAATAATTTATTTAAAAATCTATACTCGTCAGAAATTTTCATGTGATATGTCAAAATGTTCGTCTTAACTAGTATATTTATGACAATTGTATTACACCTAAGTTTACGTAAAATCCGGAAATAATAATTCATTAGGATGAATCAGACAGCTTTAAAAATTTATTACGGGAGATATACTTGCCTGATTCCAACGAAACCAGTGCCTACGGGTTCGTGTCGAAGGCACGGACCTTTTGATAGTATCCGTTCGTTAATCTGATACATATAGAAAAATCACTATTATAATATCACAATATATAACTAATATATATTATTATTATATACAATTTAACCTTCTGCTCTTTGCTCTCGTTTTCAAGTTGGAATGCTGCTGTCGTTTCCAAGTTGCGAACGTGCTGCTTCTTCTAGCAACGCGCGCGCAAGCTGCAGATGCTTCTTACAAACGCGTGCGCAAGCTGCAGATGGAAGTGTGGCAGTCGGGTGGCTGGCCGGAGGAGTTCCCAGGTGGGGCACGGCTGCACAGGGCGGGGCCGCGGCCAGGTGGAGCAGGGCGGCGCGCAGATCCGTAGGGCTTTGGAGGAGAGTGGGAAGCTGGGAGCTCGTCGGTGACGTTCGCTCGGAGGGTGCGTGCCACCGTCGGTGCTCGGTGACTTTCTGTTGGCGCTCGAATGAGAGGGTGACTCCGGCGGCATGCAACATCGATGGAGCAGAGGCACGATGCAAGCTTATCGGTGTTGCTCCGCGAATTGAGTTCTTGGAGATCAAAGCAGGTGAGAAAGTGAGGGCGAGCGAGGATACGTGTGTGCATGATTTGCTTGCCATGTGAGACTGCCATGTGCGGGTGCATGTGTGAGGAGTTATAAAGGATGAAACTCTAATATAATGATTAATATGGTAGTTGGGAGGTGTTTGCTAGTGAAGAAAGGGGAATGCACGAATTTAAATCGGTGGGGTATTAGTTTGAAATTTTATTTGAAAACATGGAAACGTTTTCAATGGGGGCTGCTAAAGGGTTAAAGGTTAGGTGGGTTAGGTTTAATTAAGATATGTAATTAATAACTAAACATGGTTAATTATAAAATCGGAATTAGTAAAACGTAGATAAGTAGAAATTACGATTTTATCCCTGATGTTAAACGTATCCGAAAAATTACGAAAACATAGCTACGAGTTCATATCGTCGCGAGGATCGCGAATACGAAGTCCGTTTCAATGTTTGAGCTACGGAGATACTAGTTTTAGGCCAAAACATTTAGAAAACGGGTTTGCGGGTTCTTTATCGATTTGACTTCAGAAAATTACGAAATTAATATGGTAGTCCTAATTGATCATAGAAGGATACTGTAGAAGTTTGAAAACGTTTTGAAGATGTTTGAATAGAAACTAAATTCATTAAGCCAAAACGGTAATAACTAAAACTGAATTTTTATCAGAATATTTAGAGGTATTTGGTGAAACCCAAACTTACTAAAATACTTCATAACTAGTTTGATACTTCAAAATATTTTTATAAATTTTTGAAATCGTAAAACTCCTGAAAAACCATTATAAAATAGTTTAAAATTGAAAATGCGTGAATATGTGTATTGAAAAAGTACGGACCGTTACATTCTACCATCCTTAAAATAATTCAGTCCTCGGAATTTAAAAATCTCTTTTGAAAATAATTGATGTTATGAAGAAGCTCAAGCAAATAAATGATAGAAGAGATAGTAATATAGTAAATTAGGTTGTAAATAACATAAAATGTAAAGTGATATTATAGCATCAAGAAAACAAGAGATGTTATATATGAATACATAATTTGACATCGCCATAGCTTCCGTAACTATTCATGCGACCAGTACATCACAATAGTTACTCCGACTTCCCAAAATTAATATGAGATAATAACATCACATGAAAATGAGGTCTACTATGATGACAACATCTGTTCGAACTTGGAACCTGAGATGATAAGTGTAACTGCCTGTATTTTTAGCCGTGTTTTAGATCATGTGTACCGGTATTTTCCTTCAGTCGTCTGGTTGACTTTTCGTCCGTACGTTTCTTGTCACGTATGCGCGACTCGGTTTTTCCGTCTTTACCGTATCGTCGTTAATTAACCATCACGGTTAATTAAAAACTTTAATTTAATTATTTACTAAGTACTTCTGTTGATTTAATAATTACATTTTTAAAATAAAAACTTAATTAATTTATTAAATACTCTTCATTCAACAATCACGTTTAGTTTTAGGAGGAGAAGTCTTACACGTTAGTCAGATTCATTCTCCCCCTTAAATCAACAAACATCACATTAAATTGCGTTGAAAAAATTGGAAATTGTCACCTGCTAACTTCTTCTTAAGGCAACCTATCATCTGCAAACTCACCCCTGCAAATTCTTCCATCGGATTTCTCAAAGCCAAGAACAAATTTCTCAAACCAAAAATCATCTTCCCCAACCCAAATCTGAAACCATCCACACCAAAAACCAAATCTGAAAATAATTTCAGAATCCAAACCCCAATCTGAAATTTCAATTTCAGATTCAAAAATCAAAAATCAAAACCCTAGATCTGATATTAAACAATCACAAATCTGAAATTTGTTCAGATCCAAACCCTTCCAAAATCTCCAACTTCTTCTGTCACGCCCCGCTTCCCAAAACGACAGAAGCGAAACGTGACAAGGCCCGCTTAGGCCGGAGCTGTGAAGCTCGGACCCAATAAGCGTCTGTGTGGTACTCCAAGACGAAGGAACAGGTCCCTGCAGGTTAGTACGGAACAACAAAAGTACTAAAAGAGATGCATTCATTTTATTCCACAGATATCCAGAAAAGTACAGAGAGTCTAAACAAAAGCCAACACGGCTACAAAACAACTGGAGTAAACTAATGGTGCAAGCACCCAACCTAAACAGAAAGTAAACGGTGCTACGCACCCAACTAAACTGCAGTGAAACCTCTGAATCAGCAACGTGAAGATCCCTAGCTCTGGTCCTCCTCAGGCACGTACTCTGGGTATGCGTACTCTGGCTCCACACCTGACGTACAACACCAAAAGAAGGGATCTGTACGTCAGGTAAAGTCTACAAAAGAGGTCAGACTCTACTGCAAGTGTACCGAACTATTAACAATGGTTTACTGGTTGATTAGCATGCTGGGGTTATAACAGAGTGACAACAGAAAGTAAACGCAGCAGGAAAGTAAAACGGGACAAGCAGTAGTCGTAGCGTGTGCCACCAACTATGGGACTAGCCTAACCGGTGTCAAGACAAAACATGACAAGACGAAACGTGACAGGACGAAACGTGACAGGACAGGACAAGACAAGACAATTGTGACATGAATGGTTCACGCCTTACGGTTCGAGGGGGATCAGACCCTCTTGCCGTGCGCACGCTCAACCCTACCCCAGACCCCAGAACTCAGGACAAGACAATATAGGGCCACTCACTCTGCTAGGTGAGTGCCTCTATCCCCACGGTCGGTAGCGTATCGCTCACTCTGCTAGGTGGGCGATGAACGCCTCGTAGGTGAAACCGTACAACTGTATAGGACCACTCACTCTGCTAGGTGAGCGTCTCTATCCTCTCGATCTGCTGGGACACTCACTCTGCTAGGTGGGTGCTGAGCTTCCCATCGGTGTTCCGTAACAAAGATCACTCACTCTGCTAGGTGAGCGTCTCACTGCCCACAGGCTACACAAGACACGACGCGCAAGATGTTCATGACATGACAAGGCAAAGTTGTTCTAGGGTGTCCACACACACGCACACACAAGATACCCTAAGGTGTCAAAAGTTGTTGTTGTCGGGCTCAGACTTCGTCGTCAAGTCTGAGCCGTCAGGAGTCGTCCCGGACGCTATCATTTCACGTCCGGTTCTCTTTGTTCACAGCTTAATAGTTCTAACAGTCTAAGGCCTAGGCACGGCCGAAAGAGCAAGTGAGTACACTTGCCTGCGGTGGCTAGTGTGTCGTCTGTCCGGGGCGTCTCGTCCAGGCGTCGCGTCCGCGGTAGTCCGTCTGAAATATCGCCACGGCGACGGTGTCAGGTCTCAATTTCATCAAATCCTATTATGTTTTATTTCTAGGTTGTCAGGACTACCCTAATCGTCAAGTCGCAATTTGATGTTTTATCAGCCTAGATCGACCACTACCCTATATGCACAGAAAAGTTTGTCCGATGGTCGATTTCTACGGTGAGCAGCGTTTTACTGGTGCAGAAAATAAATTTAGTTACAGTTGTCCGGTTTTTAGTTAGGTTTTCAGTTCCGCTACTGTGTGGGTTGGCTACGAGTTAGGGTACTAACCTTTACTGCGTTTGAACGTCAATCGTACGTCGGGTCTGAAGGCGGCAACGATCGCATAAAAGACGTATTATATCTGCGTCATAAGGTTATCAAAAATTAGGCTAAGCGAAACTAACCCATTCGAACATTATAATTATACACGTATGATATTTTGTTCGATAACCTGAGATTATTAAGCTTAACCAACATATCATTACTAACTGAATATAGCATTAACTAACATACATCAAGTATTATGTTACTGCTTATTCTTAGTACAATGTTTTCATTTGAGAATACCATTTCACAACATACTGGAAAGAATTTCCTAAACACTGTTTTCGAACTAAAAGTACTGCTTATGGTTTATAGGAATAAAGTTGTTGTTCATGTGCCTAATATCCAAGCTAACCCATAATGTCATGCTACTGTTTGTTTGTTTTACAGGCTCATAGTGTCCTGATGCAAACTTAATCATACAATATATATCAACTAAGCTACCCTATGTTAATATCATTAAAGTAATGCATGCAGCGGATGTACGAACTCACGCGGTGTGACCGATTTCCCCTTCGCGACTTGCAGGTGGGAGGCGGTGACAGCTGGGCTGGAGACGATGGCGAACACGGTGGCAGGGAGCCTGATGGTCCGAGGTTGAGGCGCTCGGGCGGTTGTGTTCGTCTGCAAACAGAGGGGAGGCTGTCGGAGAAGGTGGTCAGAGAGTGGATGTCACCGCGGGGAGAGGTAAACTCAGGCTGACTTCGGCTTCGGTGGGCCCTAACGCCGGGGTGAGCAAGCGAGAGGAGATGGCAGGGCGCGCTTGGTGCTCTGTGCGGCGGTGGATGGCTGGGCTTGGCCGCGGACGCGAGAGGGCGTAGTCGAAGGCGAGGCGTGGCTGTGGATCGCTGACTGCGGCGGCGGGGATCAGCGCAGCGACGGCGGCGCAGCGGGCGGCGCTGAGCGGCGATCGCGGGCGGCGGGATCTGGAGCGGCTCGGGGAGAACTCGCCGGTGATGCGGGGAGGCTGCGACGGCGAGTGGATCGCGGCGGGGGCCGGCGTCGGGGTGGCGCTGTGGCGGATCGGGGATCGGGGATGCGAGAGGGAGGCGGTGGAGGCGCGACGAAGTGCGGTCGCGGGGAGTCGACGGCGACGTCGAACGGCGGTCGTCGCGATCGGGAGGCGCTGGCTGCGTCGTGCGAGGGCCCAGTCGAGCGGGGCGGCGCCTGCGACTCGCTGCTGCGACAGTCACCGACGTCGGGTGGCGAACGGCGGCGGCAGGCGGTCTCGCGAGGGTGCTGCGCCGTGAGGGGAGAGGGAGAGATCTGAGAGGAGAGGGGGATTTCTGGGGGAACAGCCGGCGATCGGGCGGTCGCCGCCGTGGAAGAGAGAGGGAGGGGAAATCGGACGGGAGAAGGGGGAGAATTTGGGGTCGGCGGCTGTTGCGTGAGGGGGGGGGTTTGTTTTTTTTCTTAGGGTTAGGGTTAATTCTTAGGGTTAGGATTATAAAAAGGGGGTTTTTTTGTTGCTATATAGCCCTAGGATTAAAAGAAGAAAGGGGGAGATTGAGTGTCAAAGAGTGTACGCACTGGGGTAGGTCTAGGGGGATTTAGTGAAACAGTTTAGGAAAAAGATTAAGACAGATTTAGTAGCGATTTGACCAGATTTGGCTATAATTCGAAATTTGAATTGGATGGGCAAATCAACGGTCCAGAATAATCCGAGCGATAACTCTCAATCCGGGCGTCAGAAAAATAATCCGAAAATACCGGGGTGATCGCGGAGACGAGACGCACAGATGCAAGGAGCCCGATTGTGCGTAACGCCTATCAAATTTTTACGTAAAATTGGAAACGGCGTTTTAAGTCAAGTGACTAAAACGCCCCTATCGTTCAAAGTCGTTTCGCGAGAAAACGAGCAGTGAAAAGACGTTCCCAATAATTACAATAAAATCCAACATCCCGAAACGATCGCAATGGCATATTGCATCGCATATGCCGGTGCTCGGAAAAAGCCAAATAGAATACGTGCACGATAAAGCACGTGCACGCAGGAAATTACAAACGGTCGGAAAGCGGCCGTTACATTCTACCCACCTTAGAAATGATTCCGCCCTCGGAATCTCCTATACTAATAATAATAACATCTATACATAACTTTATACCCAAAACTCTCATGTCTACACATATAGATTGCTAATCTTATAACTTCAATCAAGACTCTTCTAATAATTCTTCATAACCCCCTCTTTTCACTGGACCATGCCACGACTAAACTCACCTCTTAAATCTTAACTACAGACCCATCACTACTGTTCAAATTTCCAGTTCCAAGCCCGCACCAAGGATTAATAATCATATTCCCATACCATACCACTCCACTAGACATCATTGCTCAAAACAATCTTTTAAACTCTCGATCTCTTCCCAATATAAAGCAATCGCTTAAAAATGTCCTAGTCAATCACCAATCCAAGATAAAAACTTTGTCTATCTTTTAACACCTTTCACAAATCAATAATTTCTGTGTCCTTAATACATTCCTTATCATATCTTCCCATGAATTTGTCCGCCAAAAAATCGAACTATCAGAATCACACCTCATCCTACTCACTATAACTAATCCCAACCATTATTAAGTCCGACTACCTAACCATCCATTTATCTCAACACGTCGTGTCATTTCCAATGTCTCCTCACTTCAACTTAACTATCAAGTCTTGATGCTTTAAATGTTCTACTCATTCTCATGATCACTCTAAATCACACTATCCTGTCCTAGCTACTCTTATCTATTACTCGCCCAAGTTTCAGATCGATTAAGTATTCATCTCCATATACATAATTTCATCCAATCAGAGTTCTCCATTGGGTCCGTCACACATCGGTATTATAAATAAGTCTTGGACAGCTCATTCTTTTCATCCGAAGAAATCTAATCCAATATCCTTGTGTTACAAAATCAATTAATCATCGCTACGACATATCTCATCTAACTCTGAGCCTACCCGTAACCATAACCATATAACAAAATATCTAGAGCTAACAATATCAAAACAATAAAAATAACACCCCTGAAGAGGAAAAAGAAAGTTTAAGGCTAAGGCATATTTTAAAACATTGGGAAAAACGTGTGGATGTGTGATATTGGATGAGGGAAAATAGGTGGGTTGTGATCTTTGTGGGCTAATCCCAAAACATTAAAGGTTTGATTTGAGAGGAACAAAAAGTTTTGAAACACACATAAGCAGCCAAAAATAAGCTAAACTATAATATGAAAGATTAAAACTATGGAGTTACCTGCAACGTCGCCATCCGCTGCTGTCATGACATATGCTCCACGGACAACAGCTCCTCTCTGGGTAGGGGCAGGTGCTCCGCCCTCAGTATGGCGATACCTCGGGCAATCTATAAAGGCGTGTGTGGCAGCTCCACATGCCAGACACAAACCCAGCTTCTTCCTGCAAGTGTTTTGCTGATGCCCTGGCTTGCCGCAGAAAAAACATGGGCCCTTCATCTGAAGCTGAGCAGGTCCTCCAGGCCTCTTGAATGGCACTGTCTGGACTGGCCTCATCGCCGGCCTAGCAGGTGGTCGGTACTGCTCCATAGGACGCTTCCCCTTATCAGCTGGGGGGTCAGGTAGGAGCGAAATAAGCTCATGATTCTTCGCAGCATCTAGCACCTCCCTCATAGTCGTGAAACCTGCCGAAGACATAGAAGCCTGAATCTTCGGGCGCAGTCCCTGACGAAAGCGATCAGCTCGCTTCTCCTCCTTCTTCACCATGTGCGGGGCAAAACGGCTCAACATCTCGAACTCAGCTTCATACTCCTCGACGGTCATATCCCCCTGCTTCAGGTCTATAAACTTGCTCAGCAGCTCCCTCCTAGCAGACTTGGTGAAATACTTATCCTTGAACATAGACCTGAAGGTCTTCCATCCCACTGGCTTCTCAAGACGCCTCTCCTCGATGCGCCACCAATTCCTCGCATTCTCCGTCAGCTGCATCTTTGCTATCTCCACTCGGGTATCGTCAGGAATCTTCGCAGCAACTAACTTCTCCTCCGTGCTCTGGATCCACTCGTCAGCAGCTAGGGGTCCTTCTTTCCCCGAAAATGTCCTCGGCTGGAGCTCGTTGAACTGCTTCACTCCTGGAGCAGCTCGTGGGGCAGGCGGAGGTGATGGTGCAACCGGGGGAGTCTGGGCAGCACGCTGGGACTGCTGAACCAACTGATGCTGCACGTCCAGCATCTCTCTCATCACGCCCAGAAATTGACGGAACTCGCCACTTCGTCCATCCATGGTCCCGTCGGATGAAGGTCCGTCTCGAGCTCCACGTCCCCTTACCATCCTAACGACAGGAAAAAAAACACACACAACTTAGACTCATACACATTCCTGAATGGAAAGAATGAATGTTAATACTTCTATCGTTCCGAACTTTTGCAGAAAAGGACCTGCATGGGCCACCACTAAAACCTGTCACGCCCCGCTTCCCAAAACGACAGAAGCGAAACGTGACAAGGCCCGTTTAGGCCGGAGCTGTGAAGCTCGGACCCAATAAGCGTCTGTGTGGTACTCCAAGACGAAGGAACAGGTCCCTGCAGGTTAGTACGGAACAACAAAAGTACTAAAAGAGATGCATTCATTTTATTCCACAGATATCCAGAAAAGTACAGAGAGTCTAAACAAAAGCCAACACGGCTACAAAACAACTGGAGTAAACTAATGGTGCAAGCACCCAACCTAAACAGAAAGTAAACGGTGCTACGCACCCAACTAAACTGCAGTGAAACCTCTGAATCAACAACGTGAAGATCCCTAGCTCTGGTCCTCCTCAGGCACGTACTCTGGGTCTGCGTACTCTGGCTCCACACCTGACGTACAGCACCAAAAGAAGGGAACTGTACGTCAGGTAAAGTCTACAAAAGAGGTCAGACTCTACTGCAAGTGTACCGAACTATTAACAATGGTTTACTGGTTGATTAGCATGCTGGGGTTATAACAGAGTGACAACAGAAAGTAAACGCAGCAGGAAAGTAAAACGGGACAAGCAGTAGTCGTAGCGTGTGCCACCAACTATGGGACTAGCCTAACCGGTGTCAAGACAAAACATGACAAGACGAAACGTGACAGGACGAAACGTGACAGGACAGGACAAGACAAGACAATTGTGACATGAAGGGTTCACGCCTTACGGTTCGAGGGGGATCAGACCCTCTTGCCGTGCGCACGCTCAACCCTACCCCAGACCCCAGAACTCAGGACAAGACAATATAGGGCCACTCACTCTGCTAGGTGAGTGCCTCTATCCCCACGGTCGGTAGCGTATCGCTCACTCTGCTAGGTGGGCGATGAACGCCTCGTAGGTGAAACCGTACAACTGTATAGGACCACTCACTCTGCTAGGTGAGCGTCTCTATCCTCTCGATCTGCTGGGACACTCACTCTGCTAGGTGGGTGCCGAGCTTCCCATCGGTGTTCCGTAACAAAGATCACTCACTCTGCTAGGTGAGCGTCTCACTGCCCACAGGCTACACAAGACACGACGCGCAAGATGTTCATGACATGACAAGGCAAAGTTGTTCTAGGGTGTCCACACACACGCACACACAAGATACCCTAAGGTGTCAAAAGTTGTTGTTGTCGGGCTCAGACTTCGTCGTCAAGTCTGAGCCGTCAGGAGTCGTCCCGGACGCTATCATTTCACGTCCGGTTCTCTTTGTTCACAGCTTAATAGTTCTAACAGTCTAAGGCCTAGGCACGGCCGAAAGAGCAAGTGAGTACACTTGCCTGCGGTGGCGAGTGTGTCGTCCGTCCGGGGCGTCTCGTCCAGGCGTCGCGTCCGCGGTAGTCCGTCTGAAATATCGCCACGGCGACGGTGTCAGGTCTCAATTTCATCAAATCCTATTATGTTTTATTTCTAGGTTGTCAGGACTACCCTAATCGTCAAGTCGCAATTTGATGTTTTATCAGCCTAGATCGACCACTACCCTATATGCACAGAAAAGTTTGTCCGATGGTCGATTTCTACGGTGAGCAGCGTTTTACTGGTGCAGAAAATAAATTTAGTTACAGTTGTCCGGTTTTTAGTTAGGTTTTCAGTTCCGCTACTGTGTGGGTTGGCTACGAGTTAGGGTACTAACCTTTACTGCGTTTGAACGTCAATCGTACGTCGGGTCTGAAGGCGGCAACGATCGCATAAAAGACGTATTATATCTGCGTCATAAGGTTATCAAAAATTAGGCTAAGCGAAACTAACCCATTCGAACATTATAATTATACACGTATGATATTTTGTTCGATAACCTGAGATTATTAAGCTTAACCAACATATCATTACTAACTGAATATAGCATTAACTAACATACATCAAGTATTATGTTACTGCTTATTCTTAGTACAATGTTTTCATTTGAGAATACCATTTCACAACATACTGGAAAGAATTTCCTAAACACTGTTTTCGAACTAAAAGTACTGCTTATGGTTTATAGGAATAAAGTTGTTGTTCATGTGCCTAATATCCAAGCTAACCCATAATGTCATGCTACTGTTTGTTTGTTTTACAGGCTCATAGTGTCCTGATGCAAACTTAATCATACAATATATATCAACTAAGCTACCCTATGTTAATATCATTAAAGTAATGCATGCAGCGGATGTACGAACTCACGCGGTGTGACCGATTTCCCCTTCGCGACTTGCAGGTGGGAGGCGGTGACAGCTGGGCTGGAGACGATGGCGAACACGGTGGCAGGGAGCCTGATGGTCCGAGGTTGAGGCGCTCGGGCGGTTGTGTTCGTCTGCAAACAGAGGGGAGGCTGTCGGAGAAGGTGGTCGGAGAGTGGATGTCACCGCGGGGAGAGGTAAACTCAGGCTGACTTCGGCTTCGGTGGGCCCTAACGCCGGGGTGAGCAAGCGAGAGGAGATGGCAGGGCGCGCTTGGTGCTCTGTGCGGCGGTGGATGGCTGGGCTTGGCCGCGGACGCGAGAGGGCGTAGTCGAAGGCGAGGCGTGGCTGTGGATCGCTGACTGCGGCGGCGGGGATCAGCGCAGCGACGGCGGCGCAGCGGGCAGCGCTGAGCGGCGATCGCGGGCGGCGGGATCTGGAGCGGCTCGGGGAGAACTCGCCGGTGATGCGGGGAGGCTGCGACGGCGAGTGGATCGCGGCGGGGGCCGGCGTCGGGGTGGCGCTGTGGCGGATCGGGGATCGGGGATGCGAGAGGGAGGCGGTGGAGGCGCGACGAAGTGCGGTCGCGGGGAGTCGACGGCGACGTCGAACGGCGGTCGTCGCGATCGGGAGGCGCTGGCTGCGTCGTGCGAGGGCCCAGTCGAGCGGGGCGGCGCCTGCGACTCGCTGCTGCGACAGTCGCCGACGTCGGGTGGCGAACGGCGGCGGCAGGCGGTCTCGCGAGGGTGCTGCGCCGTGAGGGGAGAGGGAGAGATCTGAGAGGAGAGGGGGATTTCTGGGGGAACGGCCGGCGATCGGGCGGTCGCCGCCGTGGAAGAGAGAGGGAGGGGAAATCGGACGGGAGAAGGGGGAGAATTTGGGGTCGGCGGCTGTTGCGTGAGGGGGGGGGGGTTTGTTTTTTTTCTTAGGGTTAGGGTTAATTCTTAGGGTTAGGATTATAAAAAGGGGGTTTTTTTGTTGCTATATAGCCCTAGGATTAAAAGAAGAAAGGGGGAGATTGAGTGTCAAAGAGTGTACGCACTGGGGTAGGTCTAGGGGGATTTAGTGAAACAGTTTAGGAAAAAGATTAAGACAGATTTAGTAGCGATTTGACCAGATTTGGCTATAATTCGAAATTTGAATTGGATGGGCAAATCAACGGTCCAGAATAATCCGAGCGATAACTCTCAATCCGGGCGTCAGAAAAATAATCCGAAAATACCGGGGCGATCGTGGAGACGAGACGCACAGATGCAAGGAGCCCGATTGTGCGTAACGCCTATCAAATTTTTACGTAAAATTGGAAACGGCGTTTTAAGTCAAGTGACTAAAACGCCCCTATCGTTCAAAGTCGTTTCACGAGAAAACGAGCAGTGAAAAGACGTTCCCAATAATTACAATAAAATCCAACATCCCGAAACGATCGCAATGGCATATTGCATCGCATATGCCGGTGCTCGGAAAAAGCCAAATAGAATACGTGCACGATAAAGCACGTGCACGCAGGAAATTACAAACGGTCGGAAAGCGGCCGTTACATCTTCCTCTCCTTTCCTCCCCTCCTTCCCTCCTTCCTTGGCCGGCACCACCCCCACCTGAGCCGCCGCCGCCACCGCCGCCCAACAGAAGCCGACGCCGGCCGTCCTTGCAGCAGCCGCCGCCGTGAGCCACTCTTCCGTCGACGGCGCTTGTAAGACCCTTTTCCCCTTGCATTGATTCCTTGCAGCAAAATGAAAATCAAAGAGAAAAAAAAAGGAAGAAGCAACAAACAGAACCTGGGAAAGAAACTGACAGGGAGAGGAAGAGAGAGAGAGAGAGAGAGAGAGAGAGAAGGGTAAGATGTTATTTTTTTACCTTAGTCTAAGTTAGTAGGTAGAATATCTAATACCAGGTTTACATGGTAATTAGTGTAGAGGAATATGCCCTCGGATCATTTGTATTTGATGCAAATGATAATTTAAGCTTAGATATGGACTATTTTGCATTTGATGCAAAAGAGATTAAATGTGTCTTAAATTATTTAAGACTATATTTAATTAAATAAATGCGTTGAAAAGATTACCTAGATGACGGGATCGTCCCGCTCTAAACGCAGGTTCAAACCGCGTCAAAAACGGAGTCCAAATGCACAAGTTATAGACAAAACAAGTCAGCCCAAACTGTTGGGCTAAAACCTGCGAAAATGGAGGCCCACCAAGCCCGAATTTTCTGGTTAGGGTTTTTGAAACCTGGGATTTTCTTGACGGCTACGTTTCTAAGAGAAGCATGACTTTTGGCTATCTTTGGACAATTGTTTGAAGGGTCAAACGGACTCGGATTGACGAGCCGTTTTTTCCTACGCGTTCACCGTTGAACACCCTTCGAATTGATAGGTTGTATCAATCATGAAGCTCAACGGTGAGTGAGTTAAAATTCACGGAAGTTTGCACTTTGTGAAGTGCAAACTAACTTGATTTTGATTAACTCAAATTAATAGTCCCACATCGGATTTTGAGAAAGGGGAGTAGTCAGCCGCCTATATAAATAGGGGTCTGCTCTCCTCCTCAAAACTCGTCCCAAGCTCTAGATCTGAGCGGCTCTCGTAAATGTTGGAGCACGCACGGATCTAGGCTAAAATAAATATTCTCTATCTCTCTATAAATTTCTGCCTTACTCTTGAGGGCTCTAGCAAAGCCGCAACAGAGTTCGGATTCAGATCCGAAATCTAGGCGAAGGTTTCACTCGCGTGAAACTTTCTTCCGCACGTGGTTGGCTCGGCGACATGGGATTGATCGCCTCGGGATGCGGAGCGGTTCGAGGAGCAGTTCGGGGAGCAGTTCAAGGAGCGGCTCGGCGTGGGACGGGAGCAGCTCGGAAGACGGTGCGGAACATCTCGCCTGCCCCAGGGTTGAGATTCCGGGTATGTGTTTAAGTTTTCATTTAATTATTCGCAGTAGTTAGATCCCTCTTGGGTTGGTCAGATCCACACCAAGTTGGCAGAGATCCTGGCTAACAGGGTCTGGTTCCTTAGGGTTGCATGTTAATTAGATTAACATAAAATTTTTCCGCTGCATTTCTGTCTATGTTCCGTCCGACTTAGGACGGGACTAGAGTTTTTGTGCCCTAAGGGTCCCAGAAAACCCAGCATTGGTATCAGAGCCATCTCTGTATGCTGATCTAGGACTGCGAATTTATTATTTGAATGCTTTTACAGAAAAATGTTTTCTTTAAATTTATGCGATAAATTTAATTCTTTTAATAAAAAAATGTTTTCTTTAAATTTATGCGATAAATTTAAATTATTTTTAAATGTTTAAAATTTTTATATGATAAATTTTAAACATGAAAGTTTTAAAATGGAATTTTAAATTTATGTGATAAATTTTAAAATTGTTTTAAAGCTTTAAAACTTTATGCGATAAGTTTAAAAGGTTGTTTAAAATTTTATGTGATAAATTTTAAGCATGGAATTTTTTAAATGATGTTTTAAATTTATAAGATATTTTTAAAAACTGATTTTAAAAGTTTAAAATTTTTATGTGATAGATATTTTAAAGGAGCATGCAAATGTTATGATTTTAAAACAAGCTTTTACTTTATGAGATGAAATAAATGTTTTAAAATCATATTTTAAATTTAAATGTTAAATTTGAGAATGCATGCCAAAACTGTTTATGCGATAAACTTTAGTCTATTTAAATTGTTAAATATTTGTACACCTTTTTATGCGATAAAATTAGTGTAACATTATTTTAATGGCTATGTCATCTTGTCCCTATTTGATAACACAAGACAACCCTTTAGGTTAGCCATTAAGTAATGATTAAACTTTATTACTTGAATTTTAATGACATGCTATGTTTTAATAAAACATTAACAATGCTTCAAGACCTAATTCCTGATTAGGGTAGTCCTTTTAATGAATATTTTAATTTTAATTGTTATTATTAAATCATTAAAGGACTTCGCTTTTAGCGTTGGTTAATAATTTTATTAAAATCCTAATAACGATTAGGATAGCACGTGAACCTTATAGTTGATAAGGACTTAATAAAAGTTATTAAACAAATCCTAAAATTTTGAATTTAAGGATGCAACTAGTTGATAGGATTAATTAGTTGTTAATAAAAGCTGTTTAGTCTATGGCACACATACAAAAATGACAAGCTTCATTCAATGGACCATGATCTAGTCAATGTGCTTGGCTAAGAGTTCTGGGTCAACCCTTGCTAGTACAAGGGGCAGTGATCCTGGCTTAGTCAATTCCCTGGCTGTGTTCCGCTGGACCGCAATGTCGCGAATCATGATTGTATGACACCCTGGACTATATCTAGTCAATGCGTTATAAATCTTATTAAAGATTAATTCGTATCCCTCCTTGATTTTGGAGCTTGGTAACTCAAAGAAGACAATTATAGTTGTTGAGTCTCCTCAAGCTGTGACTTGTTTTTCTTTAAGGAACAAACTCCAACATACATGTGATGTAGTCTAGACTTGACCCAAATCGATACGTCGGGTCTCCTCGAGCATCGATCTAAGTCAAATCTGGACACGAAATCAAGGGTCTGACTAGACCAGTCATTATGATTTGTTGAGTCTCCTCAAGATCATAAGTGACTGTGGGTAAAAAAACGATAGGGAGTCACATGTGATGTGATTGACTAAGAGTTAGTCTACCAATCATGGAACCAATCAACTTGTTGAGTCTCTTCAAGGTTGTGAGGTTCAGGATGATTGGATCCCTCTTTCACTAATTTTTAAATATTTTAATTCGATTAAATCGTTCGTTATTAAGCTTTGAAACGATCGTAAAAATAGTGGGAGGATATAGATAGATAAAAGCCATTCTACCTATATTTAATATTGAACATATGCTAAACTAGGGCAAGACTATGTTTACCGAAGGAATCAAAATATAATTTTTTTTAATGGAATTAGTTAATTGGTCAAATAGGTTGATTAATTGAATATCAAGTTAAATTCTAATTGATGCAATTAAACCATATTCTCGTTGACATTAAATGACCTTCTAAAGAACAGACTTAAGAAATATGATTCCATTAAGTTCTGGGTCCAACAAATAAATTAAGCTACATGTCACTCTTCTCTATATGAGGAAGCTTGAACATATATGATGTTCGAAGTATGTTTCTCCCTACAACTTGTCGAGCTACCCTCAAGGTTGTATGGACAAACAATTCCGATCCGCAAAGTTCGAAAATTCGATCAAACCGTTTGAGTCGAATACGAGTGCATGAGCGGTGCAAGACTATGTATCCCAACCGGATCTTGAGACAAGCAACTTCTTGAGCTAAACTCGAGATTGCAAAGCTCAAGCGTTTGGATACATAAGATGATTGCATAGCTATTTGTGTTGGGTTAATTAATATCTAAATGTGATTTAGAAAAGGAAGAAGGCACTCCGGAAAGTCAATTGAGAAAGTTAGTTTAATTTATCATTAGTAAAGGCATAAGTAGGAGGAAATGAAAATGTGATATATTTTGATGTCACGATTTCAGAATAAATAGTTATACAAAAACGTCTAACACATTTTTTGGACGAATGTCGTCACCTTGCTTCGGAAGCAATGTTTTGTGTTAAGTAATTTGTAATAACTATATATATATATTAAATGTTAATATATAAATACACAAGATAGTAGCAAACTTATATGGTAAAATAGACTAGGCCGTATCGAGAGACTAAGCTTCACAAGTCACATAAAGAGGAGACTGACCTCTCGTATTATGAAGTCTACGGACACTTGTGAGTCTTATCCTCTTAGATAAAATTGGCCGAAACCCATCTGTAAGACAGTGGGAAAATGAGTTGTCGAACTCAGTCTGGTACATACTGATGTACCCGAGTCTAGATCAACCAAAATAAGTTATTCGTATATTTTATTAAGACACGTGTTCTTGATGAAACACAAGTCTGAAAAAATAAAGAACGAAAAGACAAAAGTATTTAAACTGATTCGATTAGATCGAATGGTTAAATACTTAGCTACATAAAATCTTGTGTAATTAAAAGAAAATGTGATTTTCTCTCAGGTCAAGTCTGTTAACACATCAGTGTGTTAAATGGTATGAATCACACTTAGTTAGACTCGGTGCGATCCATAACAAGTGACTCTGAGTTAAGTCCTTCCTTCCTCTGGGTTAAGTCCCAGATAGTAATGCCTAGGTTTTGATAATGTTCTATGAGGACATTATCAATAAGATATTCATTAAATCAAACATTAGGAAGTTGTATAATTACTCGAATCTCGTGAGACGAAGAGTCGAGTTAGACATCATAACTGATGATGACTTAGTAAACTTCCGGGATGAAATTCGGAGAAGTAACTCCGATTTAAAAACTTGATGCAACCAGAATATGTCCGTGTGCGTAAATAAATTTTGGAATTTAGTTTACGTGCCCAAGGAAAATGTTTCCTCACTTACTGCAAGTAAATCTTTAAGTTGAAAGATTGGTGCAGAAAAGGAAAATAGGGAAGTGCAATCATGTTGGTCGAGAACGGTTTTTCCATACTAATTCCTATAAAACGGATTATAATGAAACCGTTTTCCACCAGCAGATGTACAGAACTACTCGGACCAAACTCGATGTAAACGCTTAAGTTGACCCTGAAAATTGGAGCATTCACTTACAAGTTCGTTTTTTCTAAATATGATTTAGACGGACCAACTTATATGAATTAACCAGATAATTTTCAAGGTCAATGGGAGCGTGTAAATTACATGTGAGGCATCAAAGGGATGGAACATATATTTTGACAAAATGATCAAAAGAGTTTGATTCTTTATCAGAAATAAATATGAGCCATTTGAAATGACTAGTAACTAATTTAAATGATTATCGTAAGGTACGATGAATTGGATAAGATCCAAGTAAATTAAAATATTATGGATTCTGAAAGACCAAATGAATTATTTGAATGAGATTCAAATGGTTGGTCTAAACATAGAAACCCTTAAGTCTATAATGTAGACGGTTTTAGCAGATCCACTCATGAAGGCTCTACCACATGAAGTCGGAAAAACTTATGTGTAAAAACGGTATGAGATACCGAGATAAATGGGCCTGAGTGCAAGTGGGAGATGTTGAGAGATGATACCCTCGAGGCTATCTATCTTCATGTGTGCATAGCACAAACATCTTGTTCGAAATAACAGTAAGCTGTTTGGTAAAAATTTATCTAAGTTATGTTATAATGTAGTTAACATTAGATATTAACTTAGGTAAAGTCCTGAGACTTTATGCAAGGTCAAACATGTATCGAGATGAGTATCTCGATCATGGAGAAATGTTTGACCGTCTGTAGCATAATTCTAAAAAGGGTTCGTGGTCGTAGATGTTTCTAGACTAGGATATCGAAACATCGGATAGACCATTGTGTCTTAGTCTTCACCGTATAGCGGTGGCGATGATCTCATGATCGCTTGACTTGGCGAAGTCGTTGACAAGACACAGGTGCTCATTAGAGAATGAGTTCAGTGAACGATCCACAAGAGTTATCATATGGTTATATTGACCAATCTGTCAATGATGACTCTGAGTGATGATAGGCTAGTTTGTCTTTTGACTTGAGGTCATTTTGACGAACCTGTGCATGAACGGTGCCACTTAGATCAAATGACCTAGCTTCGAGGCAAGCCGCGTCGAAAGGTCTTTGATTGGGTGACACTTGAAGCGTATGAGGAGAGTAATGACCAAGAGAGGATTCGTCTCTCCCGGTCAATGGGAGTTAGTGTCGTAGGGTTAGTTCGATCTTTGGTAAAAACTCTGGCCAGAGTATGTTGGACCAAGTCCAGCATGATTTGACTAAAGATTGATAGAAACTAACCGGAGTCAAGTTATTGGGGTTGACAGTTTAACCGTACCCTAGACTTGATCTACACGACATAGTTTAGACGAAGAGACTATAACTGCGGAATTCATCACGGAAACAGTCAGGGTGGTCCCGACAATACTCATGTCAATGAGTTAACCACATAATGATGATTCCTGAAGCAGGGACGGCAGCCACTGCTCGTGGTCACTGCCGTATAGGGCTTCGAGCCCAACCTGTTGTAAGGGTCAGGCTGTAGGGTCTCACACAGAGTGCGATTCTTCGTCTAGTAATGGGTAGAAATTAGTTAGGGAGAATAATTTGCATTTGATGCAAGGGATAAAGTATTGCAAAAGATGTTTGCAAAAATCATCTCCTGCATTCGGGATAAATGATCCTGAGTGCAAGTGGGAGATGTAGAGGAATATGCCCTCGGATCATTTGTATTTGATGCAAATGATAATTTAAGCTTAGATATGGACTATTTTGCATTTGATGCAAAAGAGATTAAATGTGTCTTAAATTATTTAAGACTATATTTAATTAAATAAATACGTTGAAAAGGTTACCTAGATGACGGGATCGTCCCGCTCTAAACGCAGGTTCAAACCGCGTCAAAAACGGAGTCCAAATGCACAAGTTATAGCCAAAACAAGTCAGCCCAAACTGTTGGGCTAAAACCTGCGAAAATGGAGGCCCACCAAGCCCGAATTTTCTGGTTAGTGTTTTTGAAACCTGGGATTTTCTTGACGGCTACGTTTCTAAGAGAAGCATGACTTTTGGCTATCTTTGGACAATTGTTTGAAGGGTCAAACGGACTCGGATTGACGAGCCGTTTTTTCCTACGCGTTCACCGTTGAACACCCTTCGAATTGATAGGTTGTATCAATCATGAAGCTCAACGGTGAGTGAGTTAAAATTCACGGAAGTTTGCACTTTGTGAAGTGCAAACTAACTTGATTTTGATTAACTCAAATTAATAGTCCCACATCGGATTTTGAGAAAGGGGACTTGTCAGCCGCCTATATAAATAGGGGTCTGCTCTCCTCCTCAAAACTCGTCCCAAGCTCTAGATCTGAGCGGCTCTCGTAAATGTTGGAGCACGCACGGATCTAGGCTAAAATAAATATTCACTATCTCTCTATAAATTTCTGCCTTACTCTTGAGGGCTCTAGCAAAGCCGCAACGGAGTTCGGATTCAGATCCGAAATCTAGGCGAAGGTTTCACTCGCGTGAAACTTTCTTCCGCGCGTGGTTGGCTCGGCGACATGGGATTGATCGCCTCGGGATGCGGAGCGGTTCGAGGATCAGTTCGGGGAGCGGTTCAAGGAGCGGCTCGGCGTGGGACGGGAGCAGCTCGGAAGACGGTGCGGAACATCTCGCCTGCCCCAGGGTTGAGATTCCGGGTATGTGTTTAAGTTTTCATTTAATTATTCGCAGTAGTTAGATCCCTCTTGGGGTGGTCAGATCCACACCAAGTTGGCAGAGATCCTGGCTAACAGGGTCTGGTTCCTTAGGGTTGCATGTTAATTAGATTAACATAAAATTTTTCCGCTGCATTTCTGTCTATGTTCCGTCCGACTTAGGACGGGACTAGAGTTTTTGTGCCCTAAGGGTCCCAGAAAACCCAACAATTAGCTTAAGTAAGTTAAGTAACATTAATTAATGTTATTTAATTTGTTAGTATCATTTGACTTTCAGCATGTAATTAATTGTAAATGATGTTAGAGTATTAAAACTAGAATAAAATAATATGTACGCTGTTTGTATAACCCAATATAACCGCCACCCTAGTCAGTGAACCCCATAAAATTAGAGGAACCCAATTTAGGGCTCAACTTAATTTTATTATTAACTCGCAATAAATCTAATTCAGTAATTTGTTTAACCAAAACAGAGAACCGGAAGTACCAATACGTAGTACCCGTCCAGACGAACCCACGACAACCAATACCACAGGAAACAGACAAGTGATACTTGCCAGTAATTATTTAGGCCATGTTCTAGGCTAATTTGTGTAGTAGCGTAAAAGAGACTCGGCGATGAAATGATAGTCGCCTAGACGCCCTTACTAGATTTAGCTTGACAATGAAGCTAGATCTGACACCTTTAACTTGCTATCATTTCATGCTGTCATGTCACGTTTACTTTCAATTAACTGTACGCACTTTAACGGCTCATTACCATGTCATGTCATGCATCAAATTGTTCTATCGTGATTGCGTAACACACGCTACAATAATTGTAACTATTGAGGCTAGGCACCTGCTTTACGGGCACAACCCTATTCCAATAACGCTTCCTGACTCGTGATCCAGAAGATGGGCGCCAGTCCATATACACGTGGAGGGGTAGGGTTAAAAGGTCGCTTGAGCAAAGAAGTGAGCCCGTACAGCCACTTCAACCAAAAGACGGAAACTCTGTGCACAAAGTGATAAATCAGTGATTCGTGAATCGTGAAATAGTGTTTTCGTAGTTTCTGCTACGACGTGCTTGATTGTTATCAATTTGTTCATTTAAATGTTGCATTCTTAAATGTAATGCCATTTCATCATATTAGAACGGCTAGTCGCTTTTCTATATTTGTATCCTTGCATAAAAGTTCTCCACTTCCCTTGGGAGACTTTTGCTGACATGTGCCCTTTCTCTTTGGGTGTCACATGTCAGGCTTTGAGACAGAACAGGTAGCAGAAGACGAGCAGTTCGTTGACGCTGAGTTTGAGGTCCCTGCAGAGACCGAGTTCGAGGACACTGGTGACCAGTCCTAGACTCATTTGGAGTTTCCCCTTAGTTGTTACCTTTCCTTAGTTGATGTTAGGTTTCGGTGCGTAGCACCTATCCCTCTTTGTTTTGTTTGGCCATGCTTTAGGTCTTTGTTCTTGTACTTTGTGACTTTCTCTGTGATGTTTGGAATAATGGTAGGATGTTGTTGGTGGATGTTTTTTTATCTGCTTTATTATTATTGTTGTTTCGTCGCAATGCAGGGACCTACTACTTTTCGAAATTTTTACAGACGCTTATCAAACTGCAGCTTCACAGCTCCACATCTGAGCGGACCTCCTCACGTCTCGCCTTCCATATTAGGGAAGCGGGGCGTGACAGGTTTTAGTGGTGACCCATAGAGGTCCTCTTTGCATCCGTGAAATATCGGAACAACAATAATGATAATAACATCCAATTAATTATTCATAACATTCGAGTCATGATTAAGTCTAATCTGAACATTTCCTTGTCTTAGTTGACCGGTAGACACGTTACTCGAGGAGCTGGTAGTAGACCTGGAGCTGGTGGTGGAGCAGGACGTGTTCCAGATGCTGATAGAGAACCCACCACGGCTGAGATGATGAGGATGATGCATCAGATGATGCAGGTTCAGCAGGGCATGCTTCAGAATGCCCCTCGCTTCGAGCCGGGAGCGAAGCAGTTTCGGGAGCAGGGCCCGTCATATTTCACTGGGTCAGAAGGATCATTAGCTGCGGATGAGTGGATGAAGAACACGGAGGATAATCTGCTTCTCTCGAAGGTTGACCCGGCTGGATGGGTTGACTTGGTAAAGAAGCAACTGAAGGACAATGCACGCAGTTGGTGGGAGTCAAAAGAGCAGATGTTGGTGAAGCATATCCCCTGGGCCACTTTCAAGGCGAGATTTAATGAGGAGTATTTCCCTCAAGCTGCCAGGAGGGAGCCGATGCAGCAGTTTATCAATCTGAAGCAAGGAAATCTGACGGTGGATCAGTACCACCAAGAGTTCTCCAGACTGAGCCGCTTTGCACCAAATTTAGTTCAGACCGCTGAAGATCGAGCTCAGAGATTCTTGCAGGGTTTATCCTTAGAGCTGCAGAGTCTGATGTCCTCTTCGGACTTAGACTCTTATCAGAAGTTGCTGATAGCTTCCAAGAGGCAGGAGCTAATTGCCAATCAGAGGAGAGGGCAGTATTCAGGTGCTAGGAAGACGCCTATGGGGCAGGCCGGAGCTATGGTTAGGCCTGGGTTCAAGCATAATCAGTCCATGCAGTTTAAGAGGCCAGGTGGGCCTAGTCAGAAGACGTGCAACCATTGAGGCAAGACTGGTCATGTGGAAGACCACTGCAGGAGGCTTCTGGGCCAGTGCTTGGTTTGTGGCGATGCTTCGCATACTTTGAAGGATTGCCCAAGTGCTAAGCAGCCGTGGAAGGCACCAGTCGGAGTTCAGCAGCAGAGAGCTCCGGTAGTCGCTGGACGTGGAGCGCCTCTCATTCCCTAGAAGCAGGCCTTCCAGCAGGCCGTTCAGCCTAGGATGCAAGCCTTCACGATGACTGCAGTAGAGGCAGAGACTGAGGACAGAGTTATTGCAGGTAACCTTTATACTAGTCTTCCTTATATATGCATTATATTTGATTAGTTAGATCCATGTTAATCTAGTTGCATGTTACCATTAGGTGTCATCTTTGTTTCATCTCACCCGGCCTTGACCCTGTTCGATTCTGGAGCTTCCATGTGCATCCTATCTCGAAAGTTCGTAGTCAAACACTCGATACCCACCTATACACTTGCCAAGTGTTGGAACATTACAACTGAGAATGGTGTAGTGAAGGTTGCACTGGGATGTAGACCATGCCCGTTGGTGATTAGTGGACACGAACTATATGTTGATTTCATCGTCCACGACCTACCCAACTTTGATGCTATTCTCGGCATTGACTGGTTAGGAGCTTTTTATGCCACGATTGACTGTCACCGGAAGAAAGTGGTGTTTGAAATTCCTGACCACCTAGTGTTCGAGTTTGTCGGCGGAGGACGTTCGCTTGGACCTGTCAAGTTCCGAGCCCAGCCTTACCGATTGCCCGTTGCATCTATGATTGCTGAACCAGAGAAGCCTGTAGTAGTGAGAGATTTCGAAGATGTCTTCCATGAAGACATTTCTGGACTGCCGCCCGATCGAGCGTTGGAGTTCGGCATCGATCTTATACCAGGAGCTCAACCGATTTTAAAGGCGCCGTACCGTATGGCTCCTGCAGAATTAGAAGAGTTAAGGAAGCAGTTGGATGAGCTACTACAGAAGGGTTTCATTCATCCCAGCGTATCTCCATGGGGTGCACCCGTCTTGCTGGTGAAGAAGAAAGATGGCTCGAGGAGAATGTGTCGGGAGTTGAATCAGATCACAGTGAAGAACAAGTGCCCACTGCCCCGCATTGATGATATCTTCGATCAGCTTGGTGGATCGAGGGTATTTTCGAAGTTGGATCTCCGGAGCGGATACCATCAAGTCAGAGTCAAGAAGGAAGATGTACTCAAGACCGCTTTTCGGACTAGGTACGGGCATTACGAGTTCGTTGTCATGCCGTTCGGTGTGACCAACGCTCCTGTTGTGTTCATGAATCTCATGAACCTTATCTTTTACAACTTCCTTGACAAGTTTGTGGTGATTTTCATAGACGACATCTTGGTGTAGTCGAAGAATGAAGAGGAACATTTGAAGATGGTGTTGGAGACACACTGTCATCATAGACTATATGCCAAGTACAACAAATGCGAATTCTGGCTGGATAGAATTTCATTTCTTGGGCATGTAGTATCAGGAGCTGGTATCTCAGTGGATCCGGAGAAGGTCAAAGCAGTCAGTGAATAGCCTACATCTCGATCGGCATCAGACATCAGGAGTTTCCTTGGATTGGCTGGATACTACCGCAGATTTATCAAGGATTTCTCGAGGATAGCTGAGCCGATGACGAGATTGACGAGGAAGGATGTTAAGTTCAGTTGGTCAGACTCTTGTGAGCAAGCTCTTTCTACTTTGAAGGAGAGACTGACTACTGCACCAGTCTTAGCTATTCCGGACAGAAGCGGAGGCTTCGAGATTTTCTGCGACGCATCGGGCAAGGGACTTGGATGCATTCTGCACCAGCACAATCATGTGGTCGCATATGCTTCGCGACAATTGAAGGTCCATGAGAAGAATTATCCTACCCACGATTTGGAGCGAGCCGCTGTCATCTTTGCACTAAAAATCTGGCGACATTTCTTACTGAGTGAGAAAGTGAAATCTTCACTGATCACAAAAGTTTGAAATACATATTCACTCAGAAGGAGCTGAATATGAGACATCGTAGATGGTTGGAATTGATGGCAGACTACGACATCGATCTTCAGTATCATCCAGGGAAGGTGAATATCGTACCAGATGCCTTGAGTCGACTGCTCGAAGTGATGATTCTCCCGGCTCAGTGGAGATTGCAGCAGGATCTACGAAGGATGAATGTTGAAGCTATACTACCGGGAGTCACATCGTCGTTGATGAACATGCAGATTCAATCGACGACCGTGGATCGAATCAAGACTGCTCAAGCTGGAGATGCTAAGTTAAAGAAGATCAGAGAACAAGTCGAAGCAGGACTTCGGACAGATTTTATGATTCACGCGGATGGATCTTTGAGATATGGTAGTAGGATCTGCGTGCCTGCAGGAGATATCAGAGAGGAGTTGATGAATGAGGCTCACAATTCGTCTTATTCTATTCATCCTAAAGGTACTAAGATGTACAAGGATCTTTGTCAGAATTTCTGGTGACACGGGATGAAGAGAAGTATGGCACGTAGCGTTGCCAAGTGTCTTGTGTGTCAGCAAGTGAAGGCTGAACATCATCGTACTGCTGGACTACTACAACCTCTGCTGATTCTGGAGTGGAAGTGGCAGCACATCACGATGGACTTCGTGACTGGCTTACCTCGGAGCACCAAGTAGAACGACGCGATCTGGGTCATCGTTGATCAATTGACCAAGTCCGTGCACTTTATACCTTTTCGAGTTGGACAATCCACGGAGATATTAGCAAGGAAATATATGGAGGTAATGACCAACTCGTACCTTTCCTTCTAGTACTAGTCGTGATGTGAATTATGTCGTGTAGGAGATCGTGCGCTTACATGGAGTTCCTGTGAGCATTGTATCAGATCGTGGTACGAGGTTCACGTCTCAGTTTTGGAAAAGTCTGCAGACCAACCTGGGTACCAGTCTGAAGTTCAGTACTGCGTATCACTCGCAGACAGATGGCCAGTCAGAGCGTACCATTCAGATCTTAGAGGATATGTTGAGAGCATGTATGTTGGATCTCAAGGGTTCATGGGAGGATCATCTGGACCTGGTGGAGTTTTCCTACAACAACAGCTATCAGGCAAGCATTGGCATGGTGCCTTTTGCTACTCTCTACGGGAGGAAATGTCGATCGCCACTGAGTTGGGATGACATCGGTGATAGAGAGCTTTTGGGGCCAGAGATGATAGTGGAAGCAGTTGATGTTGTGCGAGATATTAGAGACAAGATTCAGATCGCCCATGACCATTATAAGCATTGGGTAGATGCTAAACGATGTCCTCTGGAGTTTCAGCCGGGAGATCATGTGTTTTTGAAGATCTCACCAAATCGAGGAGTGATTCGATTTGGGAAGAGAGCAAGCTTAGTCCGAGATATATTGGACCATTCGATGTGCTAGAGCGAGTTGGAGAAGTAGCATATCTCTTAGCTTTGCCACCATCCTTAGAGGGAGTTCATGACGTCTTTCATGTGTCCCAGCTCTGTCGTTATATCACCGACCCTTCTCATGCTTGGACTACTTTGAGACTACTGTTCGGCCAGATCTGACGTACGAACAGCAACCAGTGGGGATCCTAGACCGACGTCAGAAAGTCTTCAGAAACAAGACTGTTGATCTAGCCAGAGTGATGTGGCGTCACGACTCACCAGGAGAGTCTACCTGGGAGCGGGAAGATGAGATACGAGAGCATTATCCATATTTGTTTCATGCTCTTTAGTTGATAAGAATTCCGAGGACGTAATTTTTCTTAAGGTGGGTAGAATGTAACGGCCTGTATTTTTATCCGTGTTTTAGATCGTGCGTACCGGTATTTTCCTTCAGTCGTCTGGTTGACTTTTCATCCATACGTTTCTTGTCACGTATGCGCGACTCTGTTTTTCTGTCTTTACCGTATTGTCGTTAATTAACCATCACGTTTAATTAAAAACTTTAATTTAATTATTTACTAATTACTTCTGTTGATTTAATAATTACATTTTAAAAAAAAACTTAATTAATTAATTAATTACTCTTCATTCAACAATCACGTTTAGTTTTAGGAGGAGAAGTCTTACACGTTAGTCAGATTCATTCTCCCCCCTTAAATCAACAAACATCACAATAAATTGCGTTGAAAAAATTGGAAATTGTCCCCTGCTAACTTCTTCTTAAGGCAACCTATCATTTGCAAACTCACGTCTACAAATTCTTCCATCGGATTTCTCAAAGCCAAGAACAAATTTCTCAAACCAAAAATCATCTTCCCCAACCCAAATCTGAAACCATCCACACCAAAAACGAAATCTGAAAATAATTTTAGAATCCAAACCCCAATCTGAAATTTCAATTTCAGATTCAAAATTCAAAAATCAAAACCGTAGATCTGATATTAAACAATCACAAATTTTAAATTTGTTCAGATCCAAACCCTTTCAAAATCTCCAACTTCTTCCTCTCCTTTTCTCCCCACCTTCCCTCCTTCCTTTGCCGGCACCACCCCCACCTGAGCCGTCGCCGCTACCCAGCAGAAGCCGCCGCCAGCCGTCCTTGCAGCAGCAGCCGCCGTGAGCCACTCCTCCGTCGCCAGCACATGTAAGACCCTTTTCCCCTTGCGTTGATTCCTTGCTGCAAAATGAAAATCAAAGAGGAAAAAAAGGAAGAAGCAACGAACAGAACCGGGGAAAGAAAGTGACAGGGAGAGGAAGAGACTGAGAGAGAGAGAGAGAGAGAGAGAGAGTGGATAAGGTTTTATTTAAATAATGTTAGAAGCTAAGTTTTAAGATGTTATTTTTTTACCTTAGTCTAAGTTAGTAGGCAAAATATTTGATACCAGGTTAAAATGGTAATTAGCTTAAGTAAGTTAATTAACATTAATTAATGTTATTTAATTTGTTAGTATCATTTGACTTTCAGCATGTTATTAATTATAAATGATGTTAGAGTATTAAAACTAGAATAAAATAATGTGTACGCTGTTTGTATAACCCAATATAACCGCCACCCTAGTCAGTGAACCCCATAAAATTAGACGAACCCAATTTAGGGCTCAACTTAATTTTATTATTAACTCGCAATAATTCTAATTCAGTAATTTGTTTAACCAAAACAGAGAACCGGAAGTACCAACACGTAGTACCCGTCCAGACAAACCCACGACAACCAATACCACCGGAAACATGCAAGTGATACTTGCCAGTAATTATTTAGGCCATGTTCTAGGCTAATTTGTGTAGTAGCGTAAAAGAGACTAGGCGATTAAATGATAGTCTCCTAGACGCCCTTACAAGATTTAGCTTGACAACGAAGCTAGATCTGACACCTTAACATGCTATCATTTCATGCTGTCATGTCACGTTTACTTTCAATTAACTGTACGCACTTTAACGGCTCATTACCATGTCATGTCATGCATCAAATTGTTCTATCGTGATTGCGTAGCACACGCTACAATAATTGTAACTATTGAGGCTAGGCACTTGCTTTGCGGGCACAACCCTATGCCAATAACGCTTCCTGATTTGTGATCCAGAAGATGGGCGTCAGTCCATATACATGTGGAGGGGTAGGGTTAAAAGGTCGCTTGAGCGTAGAAGTGAGCCCGTACAGCCACTTCAGCCAAAAGACGGAAACTCTGTGTACAAAGTGATAAATCAGTTATTCGTGAATCGTGAAATAGTGTTTTCGTAGTTTCTTCTATGACGTGCTTGATTGTTATCAATTTGTTCATTTAAATGTTGCATTCTTAAATGTAATGCCATTTCATCATATTAGAATTGCTAGTCGCTTTTCTATATTTGTATCCTTGCACAAAAGTTCTCCACTTCCCTTGGGAGACTTTTGCTGACATGTGCCCTTCCTCTTTGGGTGTCACATGTCAGGCTTTGAGAAAGAACAGGTAGCAAAAGACGAGCAGTTCGTTGACGCTGAGTTTGAGGTCCATATAGAGACCGAGTTCGAGGACACTGGTGATCAGTTCTAGACTCGTTTGGAGTTTCCCCTTAGTTGTTACCTTTCCTTAGTTGCTGTTAGTTTTCGGTGCGTAGCACCTATCCCTCTTTGTTTTGTTTGGTCATGCTTTAGGCCTTTGTTCAGACTTTGTACTTTGTGACTTTCTCTGTGATGTTTGGAATAATGGTCGGATGTTATTGGTGGATTTTTTATCTGCTTTATTATTGTTGTTGTTTCGTCGTAATGCAGGGACCTGCTACTTTTCGAAATTTTTACAGAAGCTTATCAGACTGCAGCTTCATAGCTCCACGTCTGAGCGGACCTCCTCACGTCTCGCCTTCCATATCAGGGAAGCGGGGCGTGACAATAAGCCAGTAGCAAGCTATTTAAACCACATAAAACAGAAGATTATAAAGTCTATTCGTGCTACTGGTGACTAACTGGGTCTAGCCAAAGATGTCATTCATAATATAGCACGTAACGATTAATTCACGGGTACTCGTGATTTCCAACCAAGCACCAACAACATTAATCTCCATAATGCCCAACCACATGCTGACGTCTAAACCAACGCCTAAAGGTAAGTACAAGGTCAACACCCAAAGTGCTTGAACGCGTCTCAAGTATGTGATGCTTGAGCGCTACTCCCAAGTGTAGGAGGACGTCAAGTAATAAATTTATAACCGGTGAGACCGGGTCGGATCACGGGGACAAGTCGTTTTACAATCACAAGTTCAATTAATAAAGGAGAGATAAAGGCAAAACTACAACCAACTAAGCTAATGGTGGAAATGCGCGTGAAAATGTGGGTGAGACCATCTACCAAACCAACATCCTAGGGTTCGAGAATCGGAGAGGGAAATAGGCGAGGAAGCTTGTGTGGTGTGTGGGAATGAGGTTGATAAGCATATGGGTTCAATCCGAGGATAACTTAATTGTCTTTCTGGTTAAGGAAAGCGCAATCGGTGGATGTGGCATTTTAACAAACACTTGGTGTGCAATGAAAGTAGGGTATGGAAAATCAAGATAATAAACAACCAAGCATATATGAATGGTACCACTAGGCAAACTCCACTCTAGGGATACCCACTAGGATCCCTAATTCAAAGTATATCCCAAAAAAATACACCACATAAACTTTTAAACATGCAAGATTGAAATTCCATAGCCCAAGCAAGCAACATCACCACACAACCACACACAATGAGATCTAGTTATTCATAGCAATAAAAGAGACATTTTCATCTCTAAAAACCATCATCCAATATCATTACAAATCACCAAATCAAAATACACAAAGAAAGGGAAAGAGTTCACCAAGATTTCTCTAAGAAAAACATAAACTTTCTCTTCCAAAGTGCTCCTCCAAGCTTTCTTGCTCCTCTCCAATGGCCTCTAACCCTAAGAATGAAGAAGAAGGAGAGTGGAATCCATAGAATAGAGGGGGAGAAGCCCTAGAAATATGCTCAGAATTTCGGGTCTGAAAACAGCCCAAACGGGTCGGATCCGCGCCCAAACCCGCAACTAATGCCCAAATCCGCAGAAATTTTCAGCACCGCCACCCTGTCTTGCGAAAATTCTAGAAAAATCATCCGACCTCGGATTGACGTGTTCCAGGCGGCAATGGAACCATAACAAAGTCTACTCTAACAGAAAAAAATCATTAGGCCGAAAAATACACTGGAATGATAGCAGATTTCTTCACAAGAGGGGCAAATCTGTAGAAATTTTCAGCACCGCCACATTGTCTTGCGAAAATTCTAGAAAATTCATCCGACCTCGGAATGATGTGTTCCAGGCGGCGATGGAACCGTAACAAAGTGTAGAATACCAGAAAAATATCATTATATCGGAATATATGCTGCAATGATAGCAAAATTCTGCACAAGAGCGGAAAAGCAGACTTTCTAGCCCAGAAATTTTCAGCACCGTCACATTGTCTTCCAAAAAATGCAGTAAATTACTCCGAACTCCAAAAATTCTGGAAAAATATGCGTTGGAATTGGGACTTCACGAAATTCAACTGAAAAATAATAGAAGACCAAGATGAAGATGCTAATAAGCTGTAAAAATCATGTTTTAAGCATATAAAAACGGTAAGCTCCAATATTAAGTGATATCATCAAAATGCGCGTATCGGAGCCAAAATGAATACAAATTATGCACAAAATGCCATCTAATGAGGGGTAAAATATACAATATTGAACCCTAATCACACACCCCAACTAGCTTTTTGCTAGTCCCTAGCAAAACAAGCGATATATTCGGATTCACAATATAGCACACATCAAACTCCACAATATTCATGGCACATGAATTTTTTTCAATATAAACTCAATTCCAATATACCAACTCATAAAAGAGAGCAAATCCAAGACCAAAACTCCAATATGGCTCAAACCAATAAAGTACAAGCAAATTTTGTATTCATTGATGTTACGACCTAAAGATCGTAGGAGTCCGACTCCCGCCCGGATCCGCTAACACACCCCATTAACTCACCGTTACACAAGGGCCGCCGCCCCGAAAATCCGGGGCAATATGGACGCGGGCGCACCTTGCAGCGTTCCCCAAACCGGCCGAGGCGAACAACCACAGCCGCCCGACCCACCGGGGGTAGCGCGCTTGGGGACGCTTGGGTAGCTAAGACATGCCTATTGACGGGCACGGACGTATCCTTCCGAACCGGCCGACCATAGCCCATGACCGATCGGGGGGCGCGGCCAGGCCGGACAACCCCCGATCGAAACGACCCGCCCGACTCCCACGAACCGCGGCTCCTAGAGTGACACAGCCCGACCTTTAGTTCGTCGCCAACGACAAACAACCTGGGATAAGGACACGACTGACACATACGTCACCCGACCGCCTGACAAAGCACCCCCTGGCGGCTGACCCATCTGACGGTTAGCGCTTTCAGCCCTGACACCCCGACAAAAGCGCCCTTTGTCCGTTGCGCCGCCTGACAAAAGCGGGTCAGGAACACCTGTTCCCGATGTCCTTGTCCGAAGCTTCCACTGACACCCGAGCCAGCTCAGCACGCCTAGTCATCACCCGTCAGGTATAAATACCCCCTCTCCTCTTACAGGGAGGGGGTTGAAGAATTCTCTCTCATTCTATTATTCACACACGAGAGCAAAGGTCTTCCATATCTTTGTTCTCCCACCTATAGCTCGTCACGCGCGGCGGACACACCGTTAGTCCGACCGGCGTGTCCAGCCCCCCATTTTAAGCCTTATTACTGACTTAGGCATCGGAGGGGCTAAGGGTTGAACCCCAACCCTGCCCTTCTGACGAGTTGTTCGTGCTGCAGGAGAGCTCGCCCCTTGACCGGAGTCAGCTTCAACCCCCTGCCGTCCAACCTCCCTCAGCTGCATCCGGCGAGATTCGACCCCGTGAGCATCACCGGCAACGGGTCCGACTTCTTCACCCCACTAATCACTTGTAAAACAGCCTACCTAAACCTTCTTCTCCACATAACCATCGTGCCCTTGGTTCCCCATAATACAAATTCATTGTACGCGAGTTCCACCTCGTAACAATTGGCGCCGTCTGTGGGAACGAAGGGTCACACCTGTTACGACCTAAAGATCGTAGGAGCCCGACTCCCGCCCGGATCCGCTAACATACCCCATTAACTCACCATTTCACAAAAGGGCCGCCGCCCCGAAAATCCGGGGCATCATGGAGACAGGCGCGCCTTGCAGCGCTCCCCGAACCGGCTGAGGCGAACAACCGCAGCCGGCCGAGGCGAACAACCGCAGCCGCCCGACCCACCGGGGTAGCGCGCTTGGGGACGCTTGGGTAGCTAGGCCAGGCCTATTGAAGGGCGCGGACGTATCCTTCCGTACCGACGGGCCATACCCCATGATCGATCGGGGGGCGCGGCCGGGCCGGACAACCCCCGATCGGAACGGCCCGCCCGATTCCCGCGAACCGCGGCCCCTAGAGTGACACAGCCAGACCTTTAGTTCGTCGCTAACGACAAACAGCTTAGGATAAGGACACGACTGACACATACGTCACCCGACCGCCTGACAAAGCACCCCCTGGCGGCTGACCCGTCCGACGGTTAGTGCTTTCGGCCCGGACATCCCGACAAAAGCACCCCTTGGCCGTTACGCCGCCTGACAGAAGCAGGTCAGAAACTCCTGTTCCCGATGTCCTTGTCCGAAGCTTCCGCTGACACCCGAGCCAGCTCAGCACGCCTAGTCATCACCCGTCAGGTATAAATACCCCCTCTCCTCTTACGGAGAGGAGGTTGAAGAATTCTCTCTCATTCTATTATTCACACACGAGAGCAAAGGTCTTCCATATCTTTGTTCTCCCACCTATAGCTCGTCACGCGCGGCGGACACACCGTTGGACCGACCGGCGTGCCTAGCCCCCATTTTAAGCCCTATTACTGACTTAGGCATCGGAGGGGCTAAGGGTTGAACCCCAACCATGCCCTTCTGACGAGTTGTTCGTGCTGCAGCAGAGCTCGCCCCTTGACCGGAGTCAGCTTCAGCCCCCTGCCGTCCAACCTTCTTCAGCCGCATCCGGCGAGATTCGACCCCGTGAGCATCACCGACGACGGATCCGATTTCTTCACCCTGCTAATCACTTGTAAAACTGCCTACCCTAACCCCCATTTCCCTGTAACCACCGTGCCCTTGGTTCCCCATAATACAAATTCATTGTACGCGAGTTCCACCTCGTAACAATTGGCGCCGTCTGTGGGAACGAAGGGTCACACCCATGTTAGACTCCATGCCAATCTCGCGGAACCCTGACCACGGCAAAGATCCCGTGGGTCAGGAACCGCTCTCTCTACAAATCACCCGGCGTCCGACGCCCTTCCGGGCGTGGGCACCGAAACTGAACCTACTTCATCCCACGTCGTCCTGAAGAGCTTCGAGGCCGTCACTCAGGTCAGGGGAGGCTATCAGACGACCGGAACGGAGCCTCCGCCTGGCCCCTCAGAGCCCCAGAACGTGAGGCGGAACCTCCGCCTTCAGTTTGAGGAGGAGGGAGAAAACAGGGGGCTCGCTGAGGAGATTGTGGCCCAGCAAAGGCTCCTGGAAGAGGAGATGGAAGTTGCACAGCGGTGGAGGCGCCTGGGGGAGGCGGCCGCCGCGCAAAGGCGTTTGGACGAGGCGGCCGAGACCGCCCGGAGGGCCTACCAGGAAGAAGAGGCCGCCCGCCGCCAACTCCGCTTCATTGTCGCGGAGCGCGAGAGGCTAAGGAGAGAAAACAGGAGCAACCAAGAAGTCCTTGAAGAGATGGCGACGGGCCGGCGGCCCGGGAACGGGCGGGACCCGTTGCTGAACAGGTCCCCGCCTGGAGGAGGCGGCCCGCATCACCAGCACCACCCCTCCGATACCCTGCACGAGGAAGCCGTTTGTCGACAACTACGCTTCCTCGCCGCCGAGTGCGAGAGGCTCCTCCGAGAGAATCAGGAACGGATGGAGGCCCGAGGAGAGCTGACCGGGAGGCGCTGGCGCTGGGAGAGCCGTAGCCCACAACCCGTCGAGTCCTCGGCCCAAGGAAGGAGCCCCGCCAGACGACCGTCGGGCTACTCCCCGGGGGCGGAGGACCGTCGACGGCCGTGGCGCGACCGAAGCCGGACCCCCGAATGGCAGAGAGGGGATGCCCCGGATCGCCCTACTTATCCGGAGGAGGCCACGCCGCTCGCACGGTGGATCACGTCCGCCCCAAGGCCCAAAAGGTTCAAACCCCCTCACATGGCCACGTACAATGGGAGGGGCGACCCCCTCACACACGTACAACAATATCGGGGGGCGATGGAGGCGCAGGATGTGGACGAGGCGTTCCTATGCCGACATTTCTCCCAAAGCCTGAGGGACACAGCGCTGGATTGGTACTTCGGCTTGCCCGCGAGATCCGTCGGGAGCTTTGGCGAGCTGTCCCACAAGTTCTGCCAAGAGTTCCGGGCCGGGCGGACGAAGAAGAAGCCCTTGGACTATATCTGCACGATAGTCCAAGGAGAAGGAGAGACAACGGGTAGATACCTCCGCCGTTTTCAGGAGGAGAGACGGGCGTTGGTGACGTGCGACGATGAGGTGCTTATGCTGGCCTTCAAAACGGGGTTGCGGACTCGGAGTCTCCACAAATCCCTGCTCCGAGACCCGCCGACCGACTATGAGGCGTTGGTTGCTATGGCGGAGAGGCACGCGTTGGCCGAAGAGACGCTCGGTGCAAAGGCCTTATTCCCCCCGGCGAAACCGACTCAAGGCGAACCCCGATCACATCCTCGGCCGAGGCAGGAAGAGGGGGACCGAGGTCGCGACCGGTTAGCCCGACCAAGGCGGGAACCGCCCGGGCCTCGCCCCCAAGATCACCCTGGTCCGGCGCGCGAGTTTGCTCCGGAACAAGGGCTCACTCGAGTCGCCCCAAGACAAGAGGCCCCCCTGCGGGCGCATTACACGCAACTCAATGCCCCCCTGATCGAGGTGATGGCCGTGGCTACACGAGCCGGTCTGCTGCCGGAGCCGCCCCGAGAAATGAAGTCGGACCCAGCCCGGAGAGATTTTAAGAAATACTGCCGATACCACCGGGACCATGGCCACGACACCGACAACTGCTTCACCCTCAAAAGGGAAATCGAGCGGTTGATCCAGGCGGGCCACCTGGGGGACTTCGTCGGAGGCCGGAGACCGGACTGAGACGATGGGAACCACCGAAGGGCACGGAGGGCAGACCCTCCGGCAAACGACGAGCGGGAAGAGCTTCACCCCCCGAAACCCGTCATGCGCATAAACACGATATGCGGCAGGCCATCCTCAGGAGGGGCATCGTCGTCAAGCAAAAAGGCGTATGCGAGACAAGTGATGACGGCGGGTCTTGGAGGGGACCAGAGAGGGAGAAGGATGGCCTACCCTCCCATCACTTTCAGTGACGACGATCTAGAGGGGATCGAGCAGCCCCACGACGACGCCATCGTCATCGAGGCCCAGATTGGGACGGCCATCGTCAGCCGCCTCCTGATCGACACATGGAGCTCTTGCGACATCCTGTTCATGTCCACAATCGAGAAGATGGGGTTAAGGCCGACGGACCTGAGACCCTGTACCGGACCCCTCGTCGGTTTCACCGGTCACTCGACCCCCATCATGGGAGTGATCACCTTGCCGATAACCCTCGGAGAAGAACCACAGGTCGTCACTCGAATGACGCTGTTCGTTGTGGTCGACATTATGTCGGCGTACAACGGGATCATATGACGACCTTACATGTAGGCCATTGGAGCGCTCCCCAGCCTTCTCCATCAGATGGTCAAGTTCCAAACCCCCCGAGGGGTGGGGATCGTACGGGAAAGCCAGAAGCTGTCTAGGAGCTGCTATGTAGGGTCGACCAAGCACAAGGGACCATAGGTGAACCTGAAGATCGACTCCCCCAGGCGGAGTTATGACCCCCACCAGCCAGAGTTAGCTCCAGCCGATGCCACTGCCGAGGGAAACAGGATCGACCACGCACCCACCCCCCCTGAGAAGGACGGGCTAATCACTCCAAGGGGCGCGGTGCGCCGGTCGTGGCATAGCCGGGAACTGTAAGTCCTGAACGAAATACCTTGTTCCCTTCTTTTTATCTTCGAATTTCGCCTTTTCTGCATGACAATTTCAGTTGAACCCTCTCAAAGACTCCGGGGCAGGACCAATCCTCGCCACCCAAACCGGAGAGGGGCACGGGCCGAGCTGCGCACTCGCTCCCCCCAAGAAGACCTCCGGGGCAAGTTCACTGAGCTTGGCCACCCAAACCGGAGCGCCATATGCGGGGTAGGCGACGGCCCAATACCCGTCCGACTATAGAGGCTGCGGGGAGGCGACGTCCCAATACCCGCCCTCTCAAAGACTCCGGGGCAGGACCAATCCTCGCCACCCAAACCGGAGAGGGGCACGGGCCGAGCTGTGCACTCGCTCCCCCCCAGGAAGACCTCCGGGGCAAGTTCACTGAGCTTGGCCACCCAAACCGGAGCGCCATATGCGGGGTAGGCGATGGCCCAATACCCGTCCGACTATAGAGGCTGCGGGGAGGCGACGGCCCAATACCCGCCCTCTCAAAGACTCCGGGGCAGGACCAATCCTCGCCACCCAAACCGGAGAGGGGCACGGGCCGAGCTGCGCACTCGCTCCCCCCAAGAAGACCTCCGGGGCAAGTTCACTGAGCTTGGCCACCCAAACCGGAGCGCCATATGCGGGGTAGGCGACGGCCCAATACCCGTCCGACTATAGAGGCTGCGGGGAGGCGACGGCCCAATACCCGCCCTCTCAAAGACTCCGGGGCAGGACCAATCCTCGCCACCCAAACCGGAGAGGGGCACGGGCCGAGCTGCGCACTCGCTCCCCCCAGGAAGACCTCCGGGGCAAGTTCACTGAGCTTGGCCACCCAAACCGGAGCGCCATATGCGGGGTAGGCGACGGCCCAATACCCGTCCGACTATAGAGGCTGCAGGGAGGCGACGGCCCAATACCCGCCCTCTCAAAGACTCCGGGGCAGTACCAATCCTCGCCACCCAAACCGGAGAGGGGCACGGGCCGAGCTGCGTACTCGCTCCCCCCAGGAAGATCTCCGGGGCAAGTTCACTGAGCTTGGCCACCCAAACCGGAGCGCCATATGCGGGGTAGGCGATGGCCCAATACCCGTCCGACTATAGAGGCTGCGGGGAGGCGACGGCCCAATACCCACCCTCTCAAAGACTCCGGGGCAGGACCAATCCTCGCCACCCAAACCGGAGAGGGGCACGGGGCGAGCTACGTACTCGCTCCCCCAGGAAGACCTCCGGGGCAAGTTCACTGAGCTTGACCACCCAAACCGGAGCGCCTTAGGCGGGGTACCCGACGGACTAATACCCTCCCTCCCCCGAATGGGCCTGTCACCCCTCTCCTCAAACCTCGGGAAACTACTCAAGAACCGCGAATCAAGGCAACCCCTACGCAGAGCCATCCCTTAGGAGTAACGCCTGACCCCCATAAAGCCGACGCCCGAAATGACTTGTCCAACCCAAAAGGACACTCGGGACAAACGCCACTGACAAGTGTCATGCATGCCTAAGGGGTCACATCACCCGTCACCCATCGGGAACGCCCCCCAAGAACGAAATTCCAAGACGGCCCCGACTCTCAATGAAGAGTAAATAAGGGCAGAAATTCACCATTATAAATCCCCCCACCCCCAGCTTCCTTGAGGGGGGGGGGAGGAAGGCGAGAGGAAGGATGTGCAGAAAGACTAGTCGTTTTGCCACCCTCTCTCCCTCAAAATGCGCGGAAAAGGCGAGCTTCGCCGACCGCCAAAATAAACGATCCCCCAACAGGATATTCCCCTTACACGACGGTTGCTCAGCCTGCTGCTCCCCTCCTTCCTTTGGACAACTTAAGGCAGGGGAACTGGAGCTCCACTGGCATACCATGCCTCTCCACGGACGCCTTGCGTACGCAGGCGCGACTGGCAGACAACCTGACGGAGGGGACAGACCTGCCAAATCACCCAACCGGACACCCCGGCAGCCGCCCGCGTCGCCCCAACCGAGGGGAACGTGTCCCCGAGCGCCGGCCTGCCCCAACAGGCTACTCCGCTTACACCAGTAGCACCCCCCTTCCACTCATCGGCCTTCCCCGGACCGTTTATGCCAGAAGGCCGCACAGGGGGGCTGCGGCCCGCGTCCCTTCGCGCCTACCACGCGGAGACTCCAGTCGAGGCGAGCAACGTGGCCTCGTGGGATAGAACAACCACCAAGGACTCCCTCTCCCCCCAATTCTGGGAACGAGGCCCAAAGCCACTGCCTGGCTCCGACGCGACCATCCACCCCTACGCCGAGGGGGAACCCTCTGAATCCACTCCACGCCCCTTATCAGGGGCACGACACCAGAGAAAGGCGGATCAGCTGCGATGGGAACCTCAACCTACCTAGAGCGACACACGGTTACGCCTACGGGCCGATACAATGTTACGCCTACGGGCCGATTCAATGCTACGCCTACGGGGCGACCCTGTTTTATTAAACTATCAATAATAGCCGATCAAAAGACCAAAGACTAATCCCGTTTGACCACTAGTTATAGCTCGGGTACACCTAGAACCGAGCAACCCTCGAAAAGGGGGGCCACCCAGCTGTAAAATCTCTCGGACGCGCTACGAGAAATAAAGGGAGCTACCACGATTCCCCCAACGCCAGGATCGAAATAGCCGCACCAAGGCGTAACTCTTAAAAGGGAATTTATGCACACACACAGGCAGAAAAAATCGCAGAAAAATGCAGATACCGACCCCGCGAATCGTCACTTTCTTTCGTTTTTATAAAAAAAGAAAGAGAGAAAGGGGGGGAGCCTATACAAAACTACCTGGCGCTTCCGCCAGTCACGACGCCCTCTCCCTCAAGGAAATCTCCCACTGCCCCACCGGCCTCCGGCTCGTCACCCTCCCCTCCGTCTCCGTCCCCCTCCTCGTCGTTGCTGCATGTGGCGAGCCCGTCGAGGTCGATCTCTACCGGCGGGACCAGGCCCGCCAGCTTCTCCTTCATCCGAGCCAAGCAGGCTTCCCATCCCTCCACGTGGCCCTTCTCCAGGCCCTCGGACATCGACTTTGCGAGGGCGGGGATGACGGTTCTCTCCTGGTACGTCCGAAATTCCTCGACCCTACGGGCCAGCTCCTCCTCGGCGGCCTTGGCACGCCCCGCTAGGTCCTCCGCACGGGACTCCTCCCTTCTAAGGGCCTCCTCCAGCTCCTTCGCTCTCCCTCCAGCCTCGGCCGCCCGCTGCTCATGATCGGACACGACCATCTTCAGGCGCTCTACCTCGGCCTCATATCGGCCTCCCCGCTCCCTCTCCTTCTCCAGGTCTTCGCCAGCGCTCTTACGAACGGCAGCGAGCTCGGCGACCATTCTAGCCACGGCCCCCTCGGCCTTATGTATGGCCGGTACGTGCCGCATCATCCCGAGCATCAAGTTGAGGATCTGCGTAAAGAAACATCGAAAAGTAAACCCATTTAGGGCATTCAATAAAACCCGCTGAAAAACGTCGCCCATCTTACATAACATACCTGGACGACATGCATCACCGCGGTCCCGCACAGACCCTCAGGCCCCACCGCTTCCAGCGCCACCCTATCGCGGGGCAGGAAAATGTTCTCCGCCAGCCTCGCCGCCACACCCCCATCCTCAAACACGGACTCATCACTCGCCACTTTGTACGGCGCCCGATGAAGCGCGCCGTCGGGATAGCCCTCGACATCGGTCCTCTTGGCCTTAAACTTAGCCAATGCGGCCTCACAGCGGGGGTCGGTTGGCGCCCTCTCGAGACCGAACATGGGACAACCATAAGGCCAAGGGTCCCATCCTCCGGACCCGGTCGGGCCACTCGACGCTTCGGCCTTATGCGACTGACCGCTAGCTTCCGCCCCCTCCCCCCTGCAGGTGCCATGGGGCTAGTCGGCCTCGTTCGGGGCAGTTTCGCCCCTCCCCCTGTCGACCCTTCGTCCCCGTCCTCCAAGTCGATGATGGGATTCGCCACCCCCTCCCCGGCTCCGCCTTCCGTCGGACCGGTTCCCCCTGGCGCGTCAGGATCGGACGACTTCGTCGGCCTCTTCCTCCTCTTCGTGGACGCTGGCACCCCAGTCGAGCTCCCCGCCCCTCCTTCCGCTCGCGACCTCTTGGGGCCGCCTCTTGTCGACGATCGCCCCGCCTGCTCCGAGGCCCACCGCATCATTTCCTCGAGGGACAGACTCATTGTGCCACCTGCCAAAGAGAGAAAGTTCAGCGTAAGAACATCAGAAGCATGAACACCAAAATCTCTCGTACCTTCAGGCCAGATGTGCGCCGTTATCATCTCAGCCCGAGCGAGCACCCGATAATCTCGTCCCTCCGCTGGTATGGCCATCAAAATCTGGGCCACCACTTTCTCCTCATCCCCCAATTTCACCCCCTCTCTCGCCTGGGGATTCAACTCCGCCCAATCAGACCTTATCAGCACATCCTCCGGTACCTCCACAAACACATACTGCTGGCGCCAAAACTTAATTTTCCCAGGCAAACCCCTAATGAGCGGATGCGTCCTCTTCGCGGAGAGATAGTAGCATGACCCCAACCTCTTGACCGAGAAGAAGTGGCGAAATAAGGGCAGAGATGGGCAAACCTGGTTGCTCAAGCACAACACTAGGAACCCCACAATGGCACTGATGGCATTGGGCATCAGGCGATAGAGGGGCAGTTCCAGGAAGTTTAACACTTCCAGCAAGAACGGATGGGGGGGGGGGGGGGGGAAGCGCAAACCTTGCTCAAATGAAGATACGTATACTCCCACCTCCCGGTCGCCCGCAAAACACACCCTTTCTTGCGGCTCTGGTTCACGAACCGAATACGGCGGCCTGACGTACATCGTGAAGATCTCCGCAACGGATTTCTTCAGCTCCGACTTCACGCCCGCAATCTCGATGGGCACCCTTCCTGTCTCCGCGGCGGAGCTTCCTTCCCCAACTACCCCCGAACCCTGACCCCGAGACGGAGACATCGAAGAAGACATTTCTAAAACGGGCGTCTTACCTAACGGGTGCCGACGACTCGGGCGCTTGCGCTACTCCGCTGACCGCTCCCACGAGGTCGACTCTGGAAAGGTCACTGAAATCTCCTACGAGCCCTAGCTGCTTGTTAAAAAATTTTCGCCAGACAATCAGCTTTGCTCCCCTCCCCCCCTTACGATCTCTTTAAAGCGTCTGCACAAGGCATCGCGACTGTCGAGCCCAAGACACGCGTCACCAATCCGTGCCCTGTCCACCACCCACGTGCTCTGACGCTTCACGTACTGTCAAAAACCGTCAATTCCGCCACGCGTCAACACTTCAGTGGTCGGGCCGTCTCGATTCCCGCCCGTCGTCGAATCGCCAGGCTGACGTAAAGTCATGCGACCGCCTAAAATTCCCGCCCAAATCCCGGCGAAATGATTACCTCGATTCGAAATCACTCCATGCGCCGCTCGATCCAGGGTTGAGTCTGGGCTCCGTCAGGGCGGCCTCCGCAAGGAGGCGGCGCTCGCTCCATGGTTGAGTCCGGCCTCCGTCAGGTCGGCCACCACAAGGCGGCGGCGCTCGGTCCATGATCAAGTCCGGTCACAACAAGGAGGCGGGGCTCGATCCCAGATTGCGTCCGACCCCCGCCAGGGCGGCCATACAAGAAGGCGGAACATGATCCATGATTGAGTCCGAGCTCCGGCAGTACGGCCAAAACACGAACGTCTCCCTCGCACCAATAAGGGTCCGATCTCCGTCGGTTCGGCCTGAACAGGAACCCGCCCCACACCTTATCAGATTCTCGGTTCCAATCCTTGGCAAACTCCTGTATGAACCAAGCAAGTCCGACCCGCCACGGCACCTCCGGGCCCCGTACTGGGCATCGGAGCATCACGACCACCGGAGAACACGACTACTCTCAACTCCCCTCTCCCGAAGACTTCGGCAGAGCGAAGTTGGGGGTATTTACGTCCCTCACAGAGCGGACATTCTACGAGCAAACCAAGTAGGAATACAGTTCGACACAAGACAATAACAATGTATGTACCCAGAAACCACACCATACACTGGACTTTCCACACACTACAACAACACATTGTTTATAACCCTCTCATAAGAAGGTACGGCCCTCCCCAAACCCACGATTCTAGCGGCGGCGCCTCTCAACCGACCGATCTCGCATATCCTTAACCACTTGCCGAATCGCAGCCTCCTTAGCTTCTTGCAGCATCAGCACAACATGCTCGTCATGATAACGGCGGATAGCGGCTTCGATCAGTTTGCCCTCAGCGTCCCGCTTATCCTCCAGTCGTCGCACCACTAGACCCTTCTCCCTCTTCTCGGCCTCCAGGGCGGCCTTCAGGTCCTCAATCTACCGCCTCTGTAACCCGATCACAGACTCTTTGCTAACAACTTCCGAGGTATGCTTCGCCCGGATATCATCCCTCTCTCGCGTTACTTCTTGGAGCTGCTTCTCGACCACTGCTTTGGACGAATCGAAATACGCAGCCCGCCCCTTCTCCACCCCGTAGGCCGCCCTAACCCTCTCCAGCTCCGCCTCCGTGTCCCTCAGCTTCGCCTTGACCTCGCCCAGGTTCGCCTTCGCTGCGTCCAGAGACGCCTTGGTGGCGACCGCGGAGGTACGGCCCCGCAGAGCTAACACGTTCGCGATCATCTACATAAATCTCGAATCAGCGAAACACGAATAAATATAGCCCGTGGGCGAAGAAAGAAAGCCGGCTTACCTGCACGACGTGCCATATAGCCGAGCCACCCAACCGTTCCGCCCCCACACGAGTCAAAGACTCACGATCGCGCGGTAACACGCAATACTCCGCGAGACGCACCGCCACTCCCGCATCTTCGAACACCGACTCGTTGCCGCCGACTCGAAAAGGAAACCTGTGGAGACGATCCTCTGGGTACGCCTCGACCTCTTCTCGGGTCCTCTTAAAACGAATAAGGGCGCCCTCGCAAGCGGGACTCGACGACGCCCCCATCTCCCACAAAGGGATCCAGTAGGGCAACCTTTGAACCACAGGTCCTCGGCGAGGCGCGATCGCCGCTGGTACCCGCGGAGGGAGGGAGGGTCTGGCCCCCCGCTCGGGCGCGCCCCCATGGAGATCCTTGGCGGGCCCACCGGCGGGGATACCTTGCCCGACTGCCCCCGTCCCGGGTGGGTCCTCTCCCCACCGGGGGCCCCGCCCCCACGTTCCCGGGATCCTGCCTCGCTAGCCACCCCCTTGCCCTTCCCGCGGGGATCAACATCCTCTGATATCGGGGCCACGGCCGAACCTGATGATCGCTCTGGGATGTGACCCAAAGAACGGTTGTAGTTTTATCGCAAGTGTACGGTGTAGCAGCGAGCGGGATATCGAACACAAGGAGGACGAATGACTGTGCTTGTTCCAATCAACCTGGCTATTTAAGAGAGAAACTTGCCTTTGGTGATCCTGTCACAATCGTCAGACAAAAATGCAGAAATATCAAATCAAATAAAGAACGTCTAGGGAATGGGGAATCCCCGCTACTCACCGTATTTCATAAATGCGGTTTATCGGTATCAAAATTGCTTGAATGAGGATTTGGATGAACTAGTTGCAACTGATTGTAGAACCAAGCTCACGCTCTCGCGCTGTTGCCGGTCTATAGCTAACCTAGGTTTGGGTCCAATCTCTTGCAAACCCTAGCCTAGGAAAGCTAGCATTAGGATCAACATCATCGTCCAATCGCGCACCGAGCCCAATCTCTTGCAAACTCGGTCCACGACCTAGATTGGGATAGTTCCTACCCGTCCAATCTCTTGCAAACGAGTATCGGCATGGAATTGCAACCGGAAATCCTAGTATCGGCCCAATCTCTTGCAAACCGATACTTCAAAAATCCGACTCCAACCCAATTCGGATTTCTAGGGTTTCCTATCAAATTGGGATCCAATCTCTTGCAAATCCCAATTGATATGAATACCTAGCCATCCGTAGTAAATTGATCCCAATCTAATCCCTAATAACAATTCTAGCTCAATTTCTACCAATTCATCACAAATATGAAAATGGGCTTGTAGGGTTCATCCCCACGCCCCAAGACGTGGAGACTACTCACAAATCATAGCAAGATCACAAAAATAATCGTTGAAATAAGCAATAGAATTCATCACAATATTGAGATAAGCAATAAAAATAGAATTTTTAAGGAAAAGAGATGCAAACCAATGGAGTTCTTCAATTAATCCAACAAAATTCCAATCTTTGTCTCCTCTCCAATCACAAGAATAAAGCTAAAAACTAATCTAAAAAGCTGCAAAAATCTAAGAGAGAGGCTCTCTAAACTAGGGTAAAAACAGGGCTTAAATAGCCCCCAAAATCGTCCAAAAACTGTGACCAAAATACCCCTGCACGTCCTGTTTTCCGCAGTTTTCGCTACAGGCAGCGCATCGCACTCGGCCGAGTGACAAAAGTCGCTCGGCCGAGTGAAAACCCTGTAATTTTCCAGTAAGTCGGGGCTTTCAGGGGTCTCTACTTCGGGGGCGGCTCGGCCGAGTGAGTTGTCATCACTCGGCCGATGGTTTCATTGTACTCGGGCGGACAGGATTCTCCACTCGGCCGAGTGGGTCTTCTGAAGCTCAGGCAGCCGAAAAACAGTAACTTGGATGTTTTGGAAGGGCTTCGTCTGGGCGCCACTCGGGCGGACGTGATGTCTTCACTCGGCCGATGTGGTCTTCGGTGCTCGGCCGAGTGCACACATAAATCGTGTCTGATCTGGTCGGCCGAGCAGTGTCTCGCTGGTCGGCCGAGTGGCTCCTCCACTCGGCCGAGTGGGACACAAAAAATGCCCAATCTGCTTATTTTGGCCTCCTCGTCGCTCCTGCGACGTCCGTTCTTCTTCTGCTCCTCTCCAACAGCAAAATACCCCTCGGGGAGGTCGTTGGTGACCGTCTTAGGTAAGCGCATCTCGAGATCACTCCAAATCGCGCCAAATCACCTGAATTGCGACAAAAACAACAAATCGTGAAAAGCATCGCAATATCGTCGATATATCGTGAAAAACATGATTTGGGCGATCTAAATGGCATGCAAACATGCGGAAAAAAAGGTGTAAAATAAGGAGTGATCAAAATCCCCCAAGCTTGCCTCTTACTCGTCCTCGAGGAAGATAAGTAAAAGGTGAACCCGGTGGATTCGGAAAACGAAAACGGCGAAAAACGAAAAATGAAAAACAGAGAAGAATGAAATCGAAATAAAATAAAGAAGAAGGAAAGAAGCGAAGAGGTAGGATACTAGATCATTTTCTCAGGACGTGGGTTTCACTTACTCATGTAGCATGCACTGAATGAAAAATACATGTCAAAGAATTTTATTTTGATATCATAGTATAATAGTGCAAACAGAAATAGAAAACCCACGAACAACGACATAATCATGAAAAACGGAATAATTCTAAAATTAACATCGTCTGAATCATTTAAAGCGGTATTCAAATCACAGATCACACACTTTTCAATTGAACGCTTTCTATCAGGAGTATAAGAGTATCACACTATAGAGTAGAGAGAATAGAAAAGTATGGATTTCATGAAATGAACGCTAGGCTTAGATTTCTGGGTTCTGTAGAGCTAAAAATAATCTCACCGAGTATAGAATATTACTTAGCCTAGGTCGTCGTGCAATGTCAAGTAGTCACTCTCTCACACATCAATGGATCCCCTCCCCCAAGCTTATCTATAAGCGTGGTGGCATAAAAAATATTCACATCCCCATTTTTATATAGCTCCAAATGTAATAAGAAGAAAGAAGAAAGGAAGAAAGTGAGATGGGAGCTTTTATTGAGGATTTTTCCTCTCTTTCTCTTTTTTTTTTCATTTCTTTTTTTTCTTTTTTTTCTTTTTTTTTGATATAGCATATATACACAACGATCCCAACTCAAAGAGAGATAATGATATACAAGAATACTTTCTCTTTTTCTCTCTTTTTTTATAGAATAAGAGATTTGGAGCTAGGAATTAGTAGCGGGGGAAATGCCATGTAATAGAATCACTAAGGGGAGATTCACCAATGATTTTTAAAAGTAGAGAAATGATGTTCAAGATTTGTGGAGAAAGAAATATATATAACTCTCGGTTCACTCTATAAGACATGCACGACAACTTCACCAGGGTAATCTAATCTACTCAGTTTCGATCACAAAAAAGCTAACTAATCCAGATATATCATAGCTAACATCATTCAATCATCCCGAAGTGAAGTGTACAATTCATGCATATAGAAGTGATATAGGAAAAGAAATCAGTACTCCAGATATAGGCATTCAATGCGTGAATCTTGGTGTGTTTTCTGTGATAGCATACATATGAATATTCAGGCTCAGCTAATAATAAAACTTCATCCATTTTCATGTGGAAAAAGTGTGGGTTACTATTTCGGCAAAAGGCGCAACCCCAGCGGAGATCATGCTAGCCATGGTCTCCACGACCGCGGCAAACGAGGGCTCTCCACTCTCAACAAAGGTCGACGGGCACTCGGGGAGTGCGGAGCAAAGAGGCTCGACGGACAGAGGGCCAGTGGTGGTGGTGGGAGTGGTGGTGACAGCCTCGGAAGTGGTGGAGGTGGTGGAAGTGGGCTCAGCTAAGGTACTCCCGACACCGACAGCGGTGTCAGGAGCAGCGGAAACGTCAGGTATGGGCTGAGGGGTCACAGGGTCAACAGGGTCGGCAGGCTCGGCAGGGTGTGCAACAGGGTCTACAGGGGCAGCGTGGGCCTGCTCGGCCTCCTCGGCCTCGAGCACGTAAGCAGCGGGGATGAGAACATCCATCGCAGGGGGCCAGTCAACGTGGGCCGGTGCAATCAGAGTCCGAGCAGGGCTCGGGAGAATCATGTAATCGGCCCCGAAAGGGCCGTGCAACCAGACCCAGTGACGCTCACCATGCGGACGAAGCATCTTCATCCGGGCCATAACATCTATAGACAGAGAAGTGGGGCCCGGGACACGTCGCAAGTCGTCGGGGAAGTCCTCACCGGTCATAAGAGCAAGCAAGGTGATCAGGCCGCCGCAGCATATCGGTGAGCGAGCGCCCACCGATACGATGATGCGGTCCAAAAACCAAGCCGCGATATCGATCACGACGGCGGGGACCATCTCATCGCCATCCCTAGATAGAGCTCTGGGACGCGTCATCGCGTAGAGCATGTAGAGCTCTGGCGTAGACATCGTGCCCGGCTCATATCTGGCCAAAAAGGTCGTCGCCATAAGGCGCTGAGCAATGCAGAGGCAGGGATGAACAATGGCCGAGGCCTTGGCCCTACTAGGGTCAAAGGCAGCGTGGAGACCCGTAATCCGGGCCCAGAAGGCACCGGCGTCGAAGGAAGGTGGGTGGATATGGGTGGGGCCGTAACCGCGATCGGCACCGGGGACAGCGGGCCACGAGAAAAACGCTCTCATCATATCGAGAGTGACCTGGCACTCTCGATCCATGAACCGAAACGAGCATCCCTCGTCGGTCCGGGTGATCGAACTCAAAACCTCAAGTGTCGGGCGGGTAAACGTATCCGCCGACACCTGCAGAAAATCTCGCCAGCCCACGTTGTCGTACAACGTGAGCATCCCCTCTAGTACCCCCAGGCGTCCTAGGTCAGCGAGGTGTGCAAACCTGGAGGGTACGATCGAGCGCTGGGAGATACGGTCGAAGACGGCGCGGTGTGCATCGTCTCGGAATGTAATCCCGAGCGGCCCGACCAGTGGAGCCGGTGGTGGTGGCTGTGGAGCGGCAGGGAGAGGCTGTGCGGGCTGTGGGTGCACTGCAGGCTGTGCGGGGTGTGCGGGGCCTGCAGGCTGTGCTGGGTGGACGGGGTGTGTGGGAGAAGGAGGAGGAGAGCCTTCCTCCTCGTGGGAGGGGCCGTCATCCTCCGACCGCTTCCGCTTGGCGGAAGGTCTCCTCGTCCGCGGCCGTGTCCGGGGCGGCATATCGGCCCCGAGCGCGCCGAAAAGTGGAAAAAGTGCGGTGTGTGAAAAAGAGTGGAAGGAGTATACCCAGATACGCCGCGAGTGCTCAGCAACGGAAGCGTGCGAAGTCAGCACCTCCACGAAGCTCAAATCAGTCACGAGAAGCTCCCCTGGGCTCCCCTAAGCTCCAAAAAGCAACCTGCGCATGAAATGGCGATATCAGTGGGTAATATTCAAAATGTATGGAGCATTAGGGGTATCATAGATAGATATAGGAATTGATTTGGGTTAGGGGGTCGTTTAACACATGGATCCTCAAAAATACACAAAAAAGGAGAAAAAAGGCGATAAAGGCGATACCGGAGGTGGTAGGGGCGGCTGCCGCCGGCGGCGACTCGGGCGAGGCGCCGGAGGTGGTCGGCCGGCGGTGGCTGGTCGAGCGGCGGCGATCGGGCGGCCGGTCGGGCGAGTGGGGCTTTGTGCGAGGCGAGCGGGCGAGGGAAACCGAGGGGTCGCACGGTTTGGGAATTTTTTTCGTTTCGAAAATTGTGCCGCCCCTCAGTCCCTTATATAATAAAAGTTACGACTCGGCCGAGTGACTTGGTCACTCGGCCGAGCGAGACCAATGAGAATTTCCTCCCCGCTATCGCTTCGGCCGAGTGGCTTTGCCAGCCTCGGCCGAGTGGAGTAAGTCCATTCGGCCGAGTGACTCAAGCTACTCGGCAAGACTCGCCCTAGGAGGGTATCCGTTTTACTCGGCCGAGTGGGAACAGATACTCGGCCGAGTAGCAGTTATATTGGAATCAGGAAAATAAACAGAGAGTGGGGTACAGCAGACTTCCCTCGTTCGTGAGCGGCTCGGCCGGACGAACTTTTGTACTCGGCCGAGTGACTAGTATGCTCGGCCGAGTGAGCCTTGTGTTCTGCTGTTTGTCTTCGTTTGGGCTCTAAACTCCGTCTTTCTTCCTCCAGTCGATTCCATCGTCCTCCTAAGCGTCGAGCGCCTTCTTGGGGCGCTCCTAGTCGTCCCGTTCATCCTCCTCATGATGGATCTTCCTATCTCCTCTCCTGTCAAGAAAAATAGGACCCGTTGTCACAAAATTTTTGGGCGAACGACTCAAAACACTAAAAATTTCTAAAACGAAAATAAAGAAAAAGTAAAAATAAAGCAAAAACCGTCGGGTTGCCTCCCGACAAGCGCTCGTTTAAGGTCGTGAGCTCGACCCCCTATAATTTTCAATCAATGCGGGATGTTTGGTGCATATGAGATGCACCCATCAAACTTTCCGGGGAGAACGCTTGGATTGGGAAGTTGCGGCGTCGTGTTCTCCCGCGGTGGTCTCTCGTCTCGAATAGTGTTGGGGGGAGGCTCCCCCAAGCTAGCATTTGCTCCGGTCAACGGCTTTACCGGTGATGCCGATTTCCGTGTCGGCGGAGCTTTCTTCGGAGACTCCAATTTCGAGAGCTTGCAGAGCTCTCGAATCCTTGCGACATCAGCGTCGCCTTCATCATCTTCAACGGAGATGTCGGGGGAATCATCTTTCTTCTCATCTTGGCCTAAATCCGGGCCTTCCTCGAAATCTTCATCAAAAAGAGCGCCAATTGAGTGGGGGATCGCCTCCTCTATCACCTCATCAAGGAGGTCCATGTAATCAAGCTCCTCATGGTAAGGCATGTGCTTCATAGCCTTAGGAATGTGAAGCTCCACCTCAATGTTGCCGACATTTAAAGTTAGGGTACCTTCGCGCACGTCGACAATCACTCCGGCGGTGGCGAGGAACGGGCGTCCAAGTATCAATGAAGTGTCTCCCTCCTCCTTAACGTCCATGATCACAAAGTCACATGGTAAGCATATTCCACCCGGGACTTGTAGCGGGATGTCTTCGGCGATCCCTACCGGCCTTGTTATTCGCCCATCGGCCAATTGAATGCGCATGTCGGTAGGTTTCAACTTTGTCCCGGTGTTTAGCCTTAAGAACATGGAGAGAGGCATGAGGCTCACACTAGCCCCTAGATCAACCAACGCCTTTTGAAGAGGGACGCCGCCCAAGGTGCAAGGAATCCGAAAACTCCCCGGATCTTTAAATTTGACCGGCTCCTTCTCTCTCTTGGTGAACCAAGAGCCCTCCTCGGCTAGCATGATCTTCTCCTTCCTCTTTCTCCCCGAAATCAAATCCTTTAAGAATTTAGCATATGTGGGGATCTCCACGATGGCGTCGAGGAAGGGAATATTGAGGCTAACTCCTCTTAGATACCCGAAGAACTTCGCTAGCCTTTTCTCCATTTTCGCTCTCGCTAGTCTTTGGGGGAATGGGACCGATGGCATGAAGCGCCTTTCCTCAATCAATTGTTCCGCTCTAGATTTCTCCTTGTCTTGTGGCTCCTTTTCCTTTTCAACTTCAACTATCGGCTCAATTGGCTCCAAGCTTTCCTCCACGGGCTCCTCGGTAGGAATCATGGTGGGGGTGGTATCCTTTCCGCCTCTAGTGGTAACGGCAACTACGGCATTGATGTGGCCGGTGTTGCCCCGTGGGTTTTGTTCGGGTTGCGCCGGCAATCGTTGAGTGTTCCGATTGAGCAACGCCAATTGCTCCGATATTTGAGCCACAACGGTATTAAGGGAGCCTTGCCCCGCCTTCAAGGTAGCATTTACCTTATTTTGCTCGACCATAAACGCCTCCACTCTAGCTTCGAAGTCGGATCGTTGTTGAGCTTGTGGAGGGTTTTGATTTTGATTCCTCCACCCTTGATTGTATCCGGGCGGCCTATATGGTGGAACTTGTTGCTTCGGTTGAAAGTTTTGTTGTTGGGGCCCCCTCGGTGGATAGTTTTGTTGTTGGGGTGGTGGTGGTCGAGCTTGTTGAGGTGGTGGTTGTGGCGGGTTCAAAGCTCCTTCATTGTTGGCATAGGAGAATCCGGGATGATTTCTTGCGGCCGGATTGGCCCAATATCCTTGGTTCCCCGCGACATATTGTACTTGCTCCAAGGATCCTTCTCCTTGCTCTCCTCCCGAGTACATGGCTTGAGATTGGTCTTGCCAATCACACATTTGGTTAGTCGGAGCGGAGGTAGAAGGGGCTCCTTGGGGTTCCGTGATAAACTTCTCCAATCTCTCCACTACCTTGTGGAGAGAATCAAATTTGCTTGTAAGCTCCGCCACGGCCTTCGCCTCATAGATACTAGTCGGCTTCAAGGAGGACGTAGAGTGTCCTCGCTCATCGCCCCATTGTTGATTATTTGAGGCCATCTCCTCAATTAGGGCCGTAGCTTCCTCGGGAGTCTTTGACAAGATAGCACCATTCGCCGCGGCATCAATAATTTGTTTGGTCCCCGGTTGGAGACCATTGTAGAAGCTATGCACTAGCTCCCAGTCTTCAATGCTATGATGCGGGCATTGATGCTGCAAATCCTTAAAACGCTCCCAAGCTTCATAGAGCGTCTCCTGTGGTCCTTGCTTGAAGGACATGAGAGCGCTCCGGATCTTCACCGTCTTGGATGGCGGATAGAACTTGTCAATAAATGCACTCGCCAACTCGTCCCAAGTGGTGAAGACACCCTCAGCTTGCGTCCTCAACCAGTAAAGTGCCTTGTCCTTTAGCGTGAAGGGGAAGAGATGCAGTCTGATGGCATCGATGGAGAACCCCGACATCTGGAATGTGGCGCACTTCGACAAGAACGATTGGATGTGGTAGTGGGGATTTTCATGGGCATTCCCATGAAATGGATCCTGCTGCATCAGAACCACTAGTCCAGTCTTTAGCTCGAAGCTCTTGTCAGCCGCCAACCCCGGCATGGCAATGGATGAGGTAGTGGAAGAGGTCTTAGGCCGAAGCCTATCTCGAATAGAAATTAGCCTCGCCATCCTTGCCGCCAATTGTTCAGGAGTTTCCGGGTTGGTCATAAACCGCCCTTCCGGATTTTGTCTTCTTTCCGCTCTAAGCCTCCGCGCGGTACGTTCGATCTCGGGATCAAATAATATAGCTTCAGGGTCCGCCGTAGGTCTCGTGTACATGCACAGGGGAAACAGAGTTTCAAAGAAATGATCAGTACCGTGGAAGGGTTAGGTAAGAAATAGGAAATAAAAATAATGATAATAATAATAAATAAATAAAAGAAATAGCTAGGGTGAGAAAGAATCAAACGCAATCGCCTCCCCGGCAACGGCGCCAAAAACTTGATCGCTCCGGGATGTGACCCAAAGAACGGTTGTAGTTTTACCGCAAGTGTACGGTGTAGCAGCGAGCGGGATATCGAACACAGGGAGGACGAATGACCGTGCTTGTTCCAATCAACCTGGCTATTTAAGAGAGAAACTTGCCTTTGGCGATCCTGTCACAATCGTCAGACAAAAATGCAGAAATATCAAATCAAATAAAGAACGTCTAGGGAATGGGGAATCCCCGCTACTCACCATATTTCATAAATGCGGTTTATCGGTATCAAAATTGCTTGAATGAGGATTTGGATGAACTAGTTGCAACTGATTGTAGAACCAAGCTCACGCTCTCGCGCTGTTGCCGGTCTATAGCTAACCTAGGTTTGGGTCCAATCTCTTGCAAACCCTAGCCTAGGAAAGCTAGCATTAGGATCAACATCATCGTCCAATCGCGCACCGAGCCCAATCTCTTGCAAACTCGGTCCACGACCTAGATTGGGATAGTTCCTACCCGTCCAATCTCTTGCAAACGAGTATCGGCATGGAATTGCAACCGGAAATCCTAGTATCGGCCCAATCTCTTGCAAACCGATACTTCGAAAATCCGACTCCAACCCAATTCGGATTTCTAGGGTTTCCTATCAAATTGGGATCCAATCTCTTGCAAATCCCAATTGATATGAATACCTAGCCATCCGTAGTAAATTGATCCCAATCTAATCCCTAATAACAATTCTAGCTCAATTTCTATCAATTCATCACAAATATGAAAATGGGCTTGTAGGGTTCATCCCCACGCCCCAAGACGTGGAGACTACTCACAAATCATAGCAAGATCACAAAAATAATCGTTGAAATAAGCAATAGAATTCATCACAATATTGAGATAAGCAATAAAAATAGAATTTTTAAGGAAAAGAGATGCAAACCAATAGAGTTCTTCAATTAATCCAACAAAATTCCAATCTTTGTCTCCTCTCCAATCACAAGCATAAAGCTAAAAACTAATCTAAAAAGCTGCAAAAATCTAAGAGAGAGGCTCTCTAAACTAGGGTAAAAACAGGGCTTAAATAGCCCCCAAAATCGTCCAAAAACTGTGACCAAAATACCCCTGCACGTCCTGTTTTCCGCAGTTTTCGCTACAGGCAGCGCATCGCACTCGGCCGAGTGACAAAAGTCGCTCGGCCGAGTGAAAACCCTGTAATTTTCCAGTAAGTCGGGGCTTTCAGGGGTCTCTACTTCGGGGGCGGCTCGGCCGAGTGAGTTGTCATCACTCGGCCGATGGTTTCATTGTACTCGGGCGGACAGGATTCTCCACTCGGCCGAGTGGGTCTTCTGAAGCTCAGGCAGCCGAAAAACAGTAACTTGGATGTTTTGGAAGGGCTTCGTCTGGGCGCCACTCGGGCGGACGTGATGTCTTCACTCGGCCGATGTGGTCTTCGGTGCTCGGCCGAGTGCACACATAAATCGTGTCTGATCTGGTCGGCCGAGCAGTGTCTCGCTGGTCGGCCGAGTGGCTCCTCCACTCGGCCGAGTGGGATACAAAAAATGCCCAATCTGCTTATTTTGGCCTCCTCGTCGCTCCTGCGACGTCCGTTCTTCTTCCGCTCCTCTCCAACAGCAAAATACCCCTCGGGGAGGTCGTTGGTGACCGTCTAGAGTAAGCGCATCTCGAGATCACTCCAAATCACGCCAAATCACCTGAAATGCGACAAAAACAACAAATCGTGAAAAGCATCGCAATATCGTCGATATATCGTGAAAAACATGATTTGGGCGATCTAAATGGCATGCAAACATGCGGAAAAAAGGTGTAAAATAAGGAGTGATCACCTGACACCTCCTCCGGCTCCCTCATTGTGTCTTCACCTGCAAAAGGAAAAGAGAGACAATCAGGGCGAGCCTAGCCCAAAGTTTACAAAACTTCAAAGATACATAGGGTCCAAAAGTCCTGGGCGAGCCGACTGCTCAGCGTTAGACTCGCCCAATGACGGCACGCCTCGGGCAGCTCCCTCAAAATCTGAGCTTTGGCAGTATCCTCCCCAGTCAGCTCCACCCCTTCATTTACGAATGGATTCCGCGCCCCCCAATTCGACATCAGCGCCACGTCACTTGGCACTGTCACGAAGACGAACTCTCTCATCCAATCGCCGACATCGTCAGGCACCTCGAGGATGAGTTCTCGCCCTCTCCTGGCGCAAACGCGATGATACACCCCCCACTTCCGAATCACGAAGAAATACTGGAACAACGCCAAGGAGGGACTCAAGGAGCAAGCAAGACACAAGACGACAAACCCTACTAACAAGCCCCAGGAACAGGGCGCTAAGGCGAATATCGACAGCTCCAGGAAATTCAACAAGTGAAACAAATACGGGTGGATCGGAAAGCGGAGCCCCAACTCAAAGGACCGGACATAGACCCCGACCTCATTATCCCCCGGTGAACTCACCGCTTCCTCTGACCCGGGAACCCGCACCTCATAGGGTTGTCGCACAAACCGCACGCGAATCTTCCTGATGTTGATCCTATCCAACCTACGTCGGGGGGACTCAATGTCTCTCGGGACAATAGATCGCCATGACCGTCTTTCCCTGGGCCGCCGCACCCCCGGCTGCGACACCCCCTCGCCCGCCAACTCTTCCTCCCCCACCCGGCTACTTCCTCCAATCTCGAATCGAGAAGCCATTGATCGGAAAGGAAGGAAATTAATTGTTGTTACCTGTTGAACCCTTGAACCTGGAAGGCGATCGGAAGAAGATGGCCGGCGACGGAAGTGACAGATTAGCCAGCAAGCTCCAAACAGAAATATCGAGCGCCGGAGGAGAATCGGAGAAAGACAAAAACTCCCGCCGACCGCCTCCCCAGACCCTTTTAGCGGTAAAGGTGGCCCCAGGGCCATCTCGACCGTCAAACTTTCGCCACACGGCGCCCATCGAGACGTCCCCGCCGCCTCGACTGGCGTAAAGGTCACCTCATCCACGTGTCACAAACTCAATCGCGGAGACGCTTCGATTTCCTCTGCCCCCCTTTCAAATCATAATAATGACCACTAAGGCGGGAGTTCCGAAGCCGCTGCCATCACTACCCGGTGGGTCCCAAGGCCCATATCGATGGTCCGGAGTGTTGGATATGGTTCGCCCTCCGAGCTAAGCCGGGCTGCCGCCTCAGACTCGAAGGCCGGGGGCAATTGTTACGACCTAAAGATCGTAGGTGCCCGAATCCCGCCCGGATCCGCTAACATACCCCATTAACTCACCATTTCACAAAAGGGCCGCCGCCCCGAAAATCCGGGGCATCATGGAGACAGGCGCGCCTTGCAGCGCTCCCCGAACCGGCTGAGGCGAACAACCGCAGCCGGCCGAGGCGAACAACCGCAGCCGCCCGACCCACCGGGGTAGCGCGCTTGGGGACGCTTGGGTAGCTAGGCCAGGCCTATTGAAGGGCGCGGACGTATCCTTCCGTACCGACGGGCCATACCCCATGATCGATCGGGGGGCGCGGCCGGGCCGGACAACCCCCGATCGGAACGGCCCGCCCGATTCCCGCGAACCGCGGCCCCTAGAGTGACACAGCCAGACCTTTAGTTCGTCGCTAACGACAAACAGCTTAGGATAAGGACACGACTGACACATACGTCACCCGACCGCCTGACAAAGCACCCCCAGGCAGCTGACCCGTCCGACGGTTAGTGCTTTCGGCCCGGACATCCTGACAAAAGCACCCCTTGGCCGTTACGCCGCCTGACAGAAGCAGGTCAGAAACTCCTGTTCCCGATGTCCTTGTCCGAAGCTTCCGCTGACACCCGAGCCAGCTCAGCACGCCTAGTCATCACCCGTCAGGTATAAGTACCCCCTCTCCTCTTACGGAGAGGAGGTTGAAGAATTCTCTCTCATTCTATTATTCACACACGAGAGCAAAGGTCTTCCATATCTTTGTTCTCCCACCTATAGCTCATCACGCGCGGCGGACACACCGTTGGACCGACCGGCGTGCCTAGCCCCCATTTTAAGCCCTATTACTGACTTAGGCATCGGAGGGGCTAAGGGTTGAACCCCAAACCTGCCCTTCTGACGAGTTGTTCGTGCTGCAGGAGAGCTCGCCCCTTGACCGGAGTCAGCTTCAGCCCCCTACCGTCCAACCTTCTTCAGCCGCATCCGGCGAGATTCGACCCCGTGAGCATCACCGGCGGCGGATCCGACTTCTTCACCCCGCTAATCACTTGTAAAACTACCTACCCTAACCCCCATTTCCCGGTAACCACCGTGCCCTTGGTTCCCCATAATACAAATTCATTGTACGCGAGTTCCACCTCGTAACAACACCCATGTTAGACTCCATACCGATCCCGCGGAACCCTGACCACGGCAAAGATCCCGTGGGTCAGGAACCGCTCTCTCTACAAATCACCCCGGCGTCCGACCCCCTTCTGGGGGTGGGCACCGAAACTGAACATACTTCAGCCCACGCCGTCCTGAAGAGCTTCGAGGCCGTTACTCAGGCCAAGGGAGGCTATCAGACGGCTGGAACTGAGTCTCCGCCTGGCCCCTCAGAGCCCCAGAACGTGAGGTGGAACCTCCGCCTTCAGTTCGAGGAGGAGGGAGAAAACAGGGGGCTCGCTGAGGAGATTGCGGCCCAGCAAAGACTACTGGAAGAGGAGATGGAAGTTGCGCGGCGATGGAGGCGCCTGGGGGAGGCAGCCGCCGCGCAAAGGCATTTGGACGAAGCGGCCGAGACCGCCCGAAGGGCCTACCAGGAAGAAGAGGCCGCTCGCTGCCAACTCCGCCTCATCGTCGCGAAGCGCGAGAGGCTAAGAAGAGAGAACAGGAGCAATTGAGAAATCCTTGACGAGACGGCGACAGGCCGGCGGCTCGGGGAGGGGCGGGACCCGTTACTGAACAGGTCCTCACCCGGAGGAGGCAGCCCACATCGCCAGCACCACCCCTCCGATACCCTGCACGAGGAAGCCGTTTGTCGACAACTGCGCTTCCTCGCCGCCGAGCGTGAAAGGCTCCTCTGAGAGAATCAAGAACGGATGGATGCCTGAGGAGAGCTGGCCGGGAGGCGCTGGCGCTGGGAGAACCGTAGCCCGCAACCCGTCGAGTCCTCGGCCCAGGGAAGGAGCTACTCCCCGGGGACGGAGGACCGTCGGCGGCCGAGGCGCGACCGAAGCCAGACCCCCGAATGGCGGAGAGGGGATATGCCGGATCGCCCTACCTATCCGGAGGAGGCCACGCCGCTTGCACGATGGATCACGTCCGCCCCAAGGCCCATAAGGTTCAAACCCCCTCACTTGGCCACGTACAATGGGAGAGGCGACCCCCTCACACACGTGCAACAATACCGAGGGGCGATGGAGGCGCAGGATGTGGACGAGGCATTCCTATGCCGACATTTCTCCCAAAGCCTGAGGGACACCGTGCTGGATTGGTATTTTGGCTTGCCCGCGAGATCCGTTGGGAGCTTTGGCGAGCTGTCCCACAAGTTCTGCCAAGAGTTCCGAGCCGGGCGGACAAAGAAGAAGCCCTTGGACTATCTCAGCACAATAGTCCAAGGGGAAGGAGAGACGACGGGTAGATACCTCCGTCGCTTTCAGGAGGAAAGACGGGCGGTGGTGACATGTGGCGATGAGGTGCTTATGCTGGCCTTCAAAACGGGGTTGCGGACTTGGAGCCTCCACAAATACCTGCTCCGGGATCCGCCGATCGATTATGAGGCGCTGGTTGCTATGGCGGAGAGGCACACGTTGGCCGAAGAGACTCTCGGTGCAAAGGCCTTATTCCCCCCGGCGAAACCGTCCCCGGGCGAACCCCGATCACATCCTCGGCCGAGGCAAGAAAAGAGGGGGACCGAGGTCGCGACCGGCTAGCCCGACCAAGGCGGGAACCGCCCGGACCTCGCCCCCAAGATCGCCCTGGTCCGACGCGCGAGTTTGCTCCGGCACAAGGGCTCCCTCGAGTCGTCCCAAGACAAGAGGGCCCCTTACGGGCGCATTACACGCAACTCAATGCACCCCTGATTGAGGTGATGGCCGCGGCTACACGAGCCGGACTGCTGCCGGAGCCGCCCTGAGAAATGAAATCGGACCCAACCCGGAGAGATTTTAAGAAATACTGCCGATACCACCGGGACCACGGCCACGACACCGACGACTGCTTCACCCTCAAAAGGGAAATCGAGCGGCTGATCCAGGCGGGCCACCTGGGGGACTTCGTCGGAGGCCGGAGACCGGACCGAGAAGATGGAAACCACCGAAGGGCACGGAGGGCAGACCCTCCGGCAAACGGCGATCGAGAAGAGCTTCACCCCTCGAAACCCGTCATGCGCATAAACACGATATGCAGCGGGCCATCTTCAGGAGGGGCATCGCCGTCAAGAAAAAAGGCGTATGCGAGACAAGTGATGACGGCGGGCCTTGGAGGGGACCAGAGAGGGAGAAGGATGGCCTACCCTCCCATTACTTTCAGCGACGAGGATCTAGAGGGGATCGAGCAGCCCCACGACGACGCCATCGTCATCGAGGCCCAGATTGGGACGGCCATCGTCAGCCGCCTTCTGATCGACACAGGGAGCTCTTGCGACATCCTGTTCATGTCCACAATCGAGAAGATGGGGTTAAGGCCGACAGACCTGAGACCCTGTACCGGACCCCTCGTCGGTTTCACCGGTCACTCGACCCCCATCATGGGAGTGATCACCTTGCCGATAACCCTCGGAGAAGAGCCACAGGTCGTCACTCGGATGACGCTGTTCGTTGTGGTCGACATTACGTCGGCGTACAACGGGATCATAGGACGACCTTACATGTCGGCCATTGGAGCGCTCCCCAGCCTTCTCCACCAGATGGTCAAGTTCCAAACCCCCCGAGGGGTGGGGATCGTACCGAGAAGCCAGAAGCTGTCTAGGAGCTGCTACGTGGGGTCAACCAAGCACAAGGGACCAGAGATGAACCTGAAGATCGATTCCCCCAGGCGGAGTTATGACCCCTACCAGCCAGAGTCAGCTCCAGCCGATGCCACCGCAAAGGGAAACAGGATCGACCACGCGTCCCCCCCTGAAGAAGGACGGGCTAATCACTCCAAGGGACGCGGAACACCGGTCGTGGTATAGCCGGGAACTGTAAGTCATGAATGAAATATCTTGTTACCTTTCTTATCTTCGAATTTCGCCTCTTCCATGTGAAAATTTCAGTTCAAGCCTCTCAAAGACTCCGGGGGCAGGACCAATCCTCGCCACCCAAACTGGAGAGGGGCACGGGCCGAGCTGCGCACTCGCTCCCCCCAAGAAGACCTCCGGGGCAAGTTCACTGAGCTTGGCCACCCAAACCGGAGTGCCATATGCGGGGTAGGCGACGGCCCAATACCCGTCCAACTATAGAGGCTGCGGGGAGGCGACGGCCCAATACCCGCCCTCTCAAAGACTCCGGGGCAGGACCAATCCTCGCCACCCAAACCAGAGAGGGGCACGGGCCGAGCTGCGCACTCGCTCCCCCCAAGAAGACCTCCGGGGCAAGTTCACTGAGCTTGGCCACCCAAACCGGAGCGCCATATGCGGGGTAGGCGACGGCCCAATACCCGTCCGACTATAGAGGCTGCGGGGAGGCGACGGCCCAATACCCACCCTCTCAAAGACTCCGGGGCAGGACCAATCCTCACCACCCAAATCGGAGAGGGGCACGGGCCGAGCTGCGCACTCGCTCCCCCCCAAGAAGACCTCCGGGGCAAGTTCACTGAGCTTGGCCACCCAAACCGGAGCGCCATATGCGGGGTAGGCGACGGCCCAATACCCGTCCGACTATAGAGGCTGCGGGGAGGCGACGGCCCAATACCCGCCCTCTCAAAGACTCCGGGGCAGGACCAATCCTCGCCACCCAAACCGGAGAGGGGCACGGGCCGAGCTGCGCACTCGCTCCCCCCCAAGAAGACCTCCAGGGCAAGTTCACTGAGCTTGGCCACCCAAACCGGAGCGCCATATGCGGGGTAGGCGACGGCCCAATACCCGTCCGACTATAGAGGCTGCGGGGAGGCGACGGCCCAATACCCGCCCTATCAAAGACTCCGGGGCAGGACCAATCCTCGCCACCCAAACCGGAGAGGGGCACGGGCCGAGCTGCGCACTCGCTCCCCCCAAGAAGACCTCCGGGGCAAGTTCACTGAGCTTGGCCACCCAAACCGGAGCGCCATATGCGGGGTAGGCGACGGCCCAATACCCGTCCGACTATAGAGGCTGCGGGGAGGCGACGGCCCAATACCCGCCCTCTCAAAGACTCCGGGGCAGGACCAATCCTCGCCACCCAAACCGGAGAGGGGCACGGGCCGAGCTGCGCACTCGCTCCCCCCCAAGAAGACCTCCGGGGCAAGTTCACTGAGCTTGGCCACCCAAACCGGAGCTCCGTGTGCGGGGTACCCAACGGGCCAATACCCTCCCTCCCCAGAAAGGGCCTGTCGACCCTCTCCTCAAACCTCGGGAAACGAATCAGGGTCCGCGAATCAAGGCGACCCCCACGCGGAGCCTTCCCTGAGGAGTAACGCCTGACACCCATAAAGCCGACGTCCGAAATGACTTGTCCAACCCAAAAGGACACTCGGGACAAACACCACTGACAAACGGCACGCCTGCCAAAAAACCGGGGCCGAGGAGTCACATCATACATCTCCCATCGGGAACGCTCCCCAAAGAACGAAACTCCAAGATGGCCCCAACTCTCCATAAAGAGAAAATGAGGGCAGAAATACACCAGTATAAATCCCCCCCTCCAGCTTCCAGGGGAGGGAGGAAGGCGAGAGAAAGGATGTGAAGAAAAACTAATCACATTGCCACCCTCTCCCCCTAAAAAAGCACGGGAAATGCGAGCTTCGCCGACCGCCAAAGTATACGATCCCCCAACAGGATATTCCCCTTACACGACGGCTGCCCAGCCTGCTGCTCCCCTCCTTCCTTTAGACAACTTAAGGCATGGGAAATGGAGCTCCCCCGGCGTACCATGCCTCTCCTCGAACGCCCCGCGTACGCAGGCGCGGCTGGCAGACAACCCGATGGAGGGGACAGACCTGCCAAATCACCTCGCTGGACGCCCCGGCAGCCGCCCGCGTCGCCCCAATCAAGGGGGACTGGTCCCCGAGCGCCGGCGTGCTCCAACAGGCTGCTCCGCTTGCACCTATAGCACCCCCCTTCCACTCATCGACCTCCCCTGGACCGTTTACACTAGGAGGATGCACGGATGGGCTACGACCTGCGTCCCTTCGTGCCTACCACGCGGAGACTCCACTCGAAGGGAGCAACAAGGCCCCGCAAGATAGAACAACCACCAAGGACTCCCACTCCCCCCAACTCTGGGAACGAGGGCCAAAGCCACTGCCTGGCTCCGACGCGACCATCCACCCCTACGCCGGGGGGGAACCCTCTGAATCAACTCCACGCCCCTTGTCAGGGGCGCGACGCCAGAGAAAGGCGGATCAACTGCGATGAGAACACCAACCTACCTAGAGCGGTACAATGTTACGCCTACGGGCCGATACAATGTTACGCCTACGGGCCGATACAATGTTACGCCTACGGGCCGATACAATGTTACGCCTACGGGCCGACTCAATGTTTCGCCTACGGGGCGATCCGGTTTTAGTAAACTATCAATAATAGCTGATGAAAAGACCAAAGACTACTCCTGGTTGCCCGCTAGTTATAGCTCAGGTACACCTAGACCCGAGCAACCCACGAAAAGGGAGGCTACCTCGCTGTCAAATCTCTCGGGTGCGCTACGCGAAATAAAGGGACTTGACACGATTCCCCCTACGCCAGGATAGAAACAGCCACACCAAGGCGTAAATCTAAGAAGGGAATTTATGCACACACACAGGCAGAAAATCCCAGAAAAACGCGGGGACGAGCCCGGCGAATCTTTACTTTCTTTCGTTTTTAAACCACAAAAAAAGGGGGGGGGGGGGCTGTACAAAACTACTTGGCGCTTCCGCCAGTCACGACGCCCTCTCCCTCATTGGAATCTTCCACCGCCCCGCCGTCCTCTGGCTCGTCGCCCTCCCCTCCGTCTCCATCCCCCTCCTCGTCGCTGCATGCGGCGAGCCCGTCAAGATCGACCTCTACCGGCGGGACCAGGCCCGCCACCTTCTCCTTCATCCGAGCCAGGCAGGCCTCTCATCCCTCCGCGCGGCCCTTCTCCATGCCCTCGAACATCGAATTTACGAGGGTGGGGACGACGGTTTTCTCCTGGTACGTCCGGAATTCCTCGACCCTACGGGCCAACTCCTCCTCGGCGGCCTTGGCACGCCCCGCTAGATCCTCCGCACGAGCCTCCTCCCTCCGAAGGGCCTCCTCCAGCTCCTTCGCCCTCTCTCCAGCCTCGGCCGCCCTCTGCTCATGATCGGACACGACCGCCTTCAGGCGCTCTACCTCCGCCTCGTTTCGGTCGCCCCTCTCCCTCTCCTTCGCAAGGTCCTCGCCAGCGCTCTTACGAAAAGCCGCGAGCTCGGCGACCACCCTAGCCACGGTGCCCTCTGCCTTGTGAATGGCTGGCATGTGCTTCATCATCCCAAGCATCAAGTTGATGATCTGAGTAAGGAAAGAGAGAAATGTAAACCCATTTAGGGTGTTCAATAAAACCGGCTGAAAAACGTCGCCCACCTTACAGAACATACCTGGACGCCGTGCATCACCGCGGTCCCGCACAGCCCCTCCGGCTCCACCGCTTCCAGCGCCGCCCTATCGCGGGGCAGGAAAATGTTCTCCGCCACACCTCCGTCCTCAAACACAGATTCATATCTTGCTACTTTGTACGGCGCCCGATGAAGCGCCCCGTCGGGGTAAACCTCGACATCGGTCCTCTTGGCCTTAAACTTAACCAATGAGGCCTCACAGAGGGGGTCGGCGGCCCTCTCGAGACCGAACATGGGACAACCGTAAGGCCAGGGGTTCCATCCTCCGGACCCGGTCGGGCCACTCGACGCTTCGGCCCTCCCCGGTTGACCACTAGCCGACGCCCCCTCCCCCCCTGCGGGTGCCAGGGGGCTAGACGGCCTCGTTCGGGGCATTTCCCCCCCGCCACCTATCGACCCTTCGTCCCCGCCCTCCAAGTCGATGACGGGGTCCGACATCCCCTCCCCGGCTCCGCCGCCCACCGGACCGGTTTCCCCCGGCACGTCAGGCTCAGACGCCTTCACCGGCCTCTTCCTCCTCTTCGTGGACAATGGCACCCCAGTCGAGCTCCCCGCCCCTCCTTCCGCTCGCGACCTCTTGGGGCCAACTCTCGTCGACGATCGCCCCGCCTGCTCCGAGGCCCGCCGCATCATTTCCTCGAGGGACAGACTCATTGTGCCACCTGCCACAGAGAGAAAGTTCAGCGTAAGCATATCAGGCGCATGAACACCAAAATCTTTTGTACCTTCGGGCCATGTATACGCTGTTATCATCTCAGCCCGAGAGAGCGTTTGATAATCTCGGCCCTCTGCTGGTATGGCCATTAAAATCTGGGCCACCACCTTCTCCTCGTCCCCCAATTTCACCACCTCTCTCGCCTTGGGATTCAGCTCCGCCCAATCAGACCTTATCAGCACTTCCTCCGGCACCTCCACAAACACATACTGCTGGCGCCACAACTTAATTTTCCCAGGCAACCCCCGGATGAGCGGATGCGTCCTCTTCGCGGAGAGATAGTAGCATGACCCCAACCTCTTGACCAAGAAGAAGTGGCGAAATAAGGACAGGGATGGGCTAACCTGGTTGCTTACACACAGCACTAGGAACCCCACAATGGCACTGATGGCATTGGGCATCAGGCGATACAGGGGCAGTTCCAGGAAGTTCAACACTTCCAGCACGAACGGATGGGGGGGGAAAGCGCAAACCTTGCTTAAACGAAGATACGTATACTCCAACCTCCCGGTCGCCCGCAAAACACACCCTTTCTTGCGGCTCCGGTTCACGAACCGAATACGGCGGCCTGACGTACATAGTGAAGATCTCCGCGACGGATTTCTTCAGCACCGACTTCACGCCGGCAATCTCGATGGGCACCCTTCCTGTCTCCACGGCGGAGCTCCCTTCCCCAACTACCCCCGAACCCTGACCACGAAACGGAGACATCGAGGAAGACATTTAGTAAACGGGCGTCTTACCTAACGGGTACCGACGACTCGGGCGCTTGCGCTTCTTCGCTGACCACTCCCACGAGGACGACTCTGTCAAGGATACTGAAATCTCCTACGAGCCCTAGCTGCTTGTCAAAAATTTTCGCCCGACAATCAGCCCTTGTTCCCTCCCCCCGCGAGAACTCTTTAAAGCGCCTGCACAAAGCATCACGACCGTCAAGCCCGTGACACGCGTCACTAATCCGGGGCCTGTCCAGCACCGACCCACGTGTTCTGACGCTTCGCGTACTGTCAAAACCGTCAATCCCGCCACGCGTCAGCCATACAGTGGTCGGGCCGCCTCGGTTCCCGCCCGCCGTAGAATCGCCAGGCTGACGTCTAGCCATGCGACCGCCATCAATTCCCGCCCAAATCCCGACGAAATGATTACCCCCATTTGAAATTACTCCGTGCGCCGCACGTTCCGGAACTTAGCTCGGCCTCCGCCAGGGCGGCCATAGCAAAAAGACAGCGCTCGATCCAAGATTGAGTCCGACCTCCGTCCGCGCGGCCAAAGCAAGAAAGCTTCCCTCGTACCACCGAAGGGTCTGATCTCCAGTGGGTTGGCCGGAACAGGAGTCCGCCGCCCAATTTAGTGGGATCTCGGTTCCAACACTTGGCAAACTTTCGTACGAACCAAACAACTTTGCCCCGCCGCTGCTCCACCGGGACCCGTCCTGGGCTTCCAAACAAACCGTCGGAGAACGTGACTAATCTCAACTCCTCTCTCCCGAATATTTCGGTAGAGTGCAGTTGGGGGCAATTACTTCCCTCGCAAATCTGACGTTCTACGAGCAAACCAAGTAAGAATACGGTTCGGCATAAAACAATCACAATGTATTTATCAAATAGCTAACCCGTACATTGGACTTTCCACACACTACAACAACACATTGTTTATAACCCTCTCACAAGAAGGTACGGCCCTCCCCAAACCCACGATTCTAGCAGCGCCGCCTCTCAACCGACCGATCTCGCATATCCTTAACCACTTGCCGAATCACAGCCTCCTTAGCTTCTTACAGCATCGGCACAACATGCTCGTCATGATAGCGACGGATAGCGGCTTCGATCTGTTTGCCCTCAGCGTCCCGTTTTTCCTCCAATCGCCGCACCGCTAGACCCTTCTCCCTCTTCTCAGTCTTTAGGGCGACCTTCAGGTCCTCTATTTGCCGCCTCTGTAACCCGATCACTGCTTCCTTGCTTACCACTTCCGAGGTATGCTTCGCCCGGATATCATCCCTCTCTCGCATTACTTCTTGGAGCTGCTTCTCGACCATTGCTTTGGACGAATCGAAATACACAGCCCGCCCCTTCTCCACGCCGTAGGCTGCCCTAACCCTCTCCAGCTCCGCCTCCATGTCCTTCAACTTCGCCTTGACCTCGCCAAGGTTCGCCTTCGCTACGTCCAGTGACGCCCTGGTGACGGCCGCGGAGGTACGGCCCCGCAGGGCTAACACGTTGGCGATCATCTACATAAACCTCGAATCAGCGAAACACGAATAAATAAAGTCTGCGGGCAGGGAAAGAAAGCCGGCGTACCTGCACGACGTGCCATATGGCCGAGCCGCCCAACCGTTCCGCCCCCACACGAGTCAAAGACTCACGATCGCGTGGTAACACGCAATACTCGACGAGGCGCGCCGCCACTCCCGCGTCCTCGAATACCGACTCGTTGCCGCTGACTCGGAAAGGAAACTTGTGGAGCCGGTCATCTGGGTATGCCTCGACCTCTTCTCGGGTCCTCTTAAAATGAATAAGGGCGCCCTCGCAAGCTGGACTCGACGACACCCCCATTTCCCACGAAGGGATCCCGTATGGCCACCTCTGAACCACAGGCGCTCGGCGAGGCGCGACCGCCGCTGGTACCCGCGGAGGGAGGGAGGGTTCGGCCCCCCGCACGGGCGCGTCATCATGAAGATCCTCGGCGGGCCCACCGGTAGAGATACCTTGCCCGACTGACCCCCTTCCCGGGTGCGACCTCTCCCCACGGGGGGACCCGCCCCCACGTTCCCGGGATCCTGCCTCACTAGCCACCCCCTTGCCTTTCCCGCGGGGATCAGTATCCTCCGAGATCGGGGCCCCGGCCGAACCTGACACCTCCTCCGGCTCCCTCATCGCGTCTTCGCCTGCAAAAGGAAAAGAGAGGCAATCAGGGTGAGCCTAGCCCAGAGTTTACAAAACTTCAAAGATACCTAGGGTCCAAAAGTCCTGGGCGAGCCGACTGCTCAGCGTTAGACTCGCCCAATGACGGCACGCCTCGGGCAGCTCCCTCAAAATCTGAGCTTTGGCAATATCCTCCCCGGTCAGCTCCACCCCTTCATTTACAAAGGGATTCCGTGCCCCCCAATTCGACATCAGCGCCACGTCACTTGGCACTGTCACGAAGACGAACTCTCTCATCCAATCGCCGACATCGTCAGGCACCTCGAGGATGAGTTCTCGCCCTCTCCTGGCGCAAACGCGATGATACATCCCCCACTTCCGAACCACGAAGAAATGCTGGAACAACGCCAAGGAGGGACTCAAGGAGCAAGCAAGGCACAAGACGACAAACCCCACTAACAAGCCCCAAGAGCGGGGCGCTAAGGCAAATATCGGCAGCTCCAGGAAATTCAACAAATGAAACAAACACGGGTGGATCGGAAAGCGGAGCCCCAACTCGAAGGACCGGACATAGACCTCGACCTCATTATCCCCCAGTGAACTCACCGCTTCCTCCAACCCGGGAACCCGCACCTCATAGGGTTGTCGCACAAACCGCACGTGAATCTCCCTGATGTTGATCCTATCCAGCCTACGTCGAGGGGACTCAATGTCTCTCGGTACAACGGATCGCCATGACCGTCTTTCCCGGGGCCGCCGCACCCCCGGCTGCGATGCCCCCTCACCTGCCAACTCCTCCTCCCCCACCCGGCTACTTCCTCCAATCTCGAAACGAGAAGCCATTGATCGGAAAGGAAGGAAATTAACTGTTGTTACCTGTTGATCCCTTGAACCCGGAAGGCGATCGGAAGAAGATGGCCGGCGACGGAAGTGACAAATTAGCCAGCAAGCTCCAAATAGAAATATCGAACGCCGGAGGAGAATCGGAGAAAGACAAAAACTCCCGCCGACCGCCTCCCAGCCCCTTTTAGCGGTAAACGTGGCCCCCAGGCCATCTCGGCCGTCAAACTTTCGCCACGCGGCGCCCATCGGGACGCCCCCGACGCCTCGACTGGCGTAAGGGTCACCTCATCCACGTGTCACAAACTTAATCGCAGAGACGCTTCGTTTTCCTCTGCCCCCTTTTTTCAAATCATAATAATGACCACTAAGGCGGGAGTTCCGAAGCCGCCGCCATCACTACACGGTGGGTCCCAAGGCCCATATCGATGGTCCGGAGTGTCGGAGATGGTACGCCCTCCGAGCCGAGCCGGGCTGCCGCCTCAGACTCGAAGGCCGGGGGCAATTGTTACGACCTAAAGATCGTAGGAGTCCGACTCCCGCCCGGATCCGCTAACACACCCCATTAACTCACCGTTACACATAAGGGCCGCCGCCCCGAAAATCCGGGGCAATATGGAGGCGGGCGCGCCTTGCAGCGTTCCCCAAACCGGCCGAGGCGAACACCCACAGCCGTCCGACCCACCGGGGTAGCGCGCTTGGGGACGCTTGGGTAGCTAAGACAGGCCTATTGACGGGCACAGACGTATCCTTCCTAACCGGCCGACCATAGCCCATGACCGATCGGGGGGCGCGGCCAGGCCGGACAACCCCCGATCGGAACGACCCGCCCGACTCCCACGAACCGCGGCGCCTAGAGTGACACAGCCTGACCTTTAGTTCGTCGCCAACGACAAACAACCTGGGATAAGGACACGACTGACACATACGTCACCCGACCGCCTGACAAAGCACCCCCTGGCGGCTAACCCATCTGACGGTTAGCGCTTTCGGCCCTGACACCCCGACAAAAGCGCCCTTTGGCCGTTGCGCCGCCTGACAAAAGCGGGTCAGGAACACCTGTTCCCGATGTCCTTGTCCGAAGCTTCCGCTGACACCCGAGCCAGCTCAGCACGCCTAGTCATCACCCGTCAGGTATAAATACCCCCTCTCCTCTTACGGGGAGGGGGTTAAAGAATTCTCTCTCATTCTATTATTCACACACGAGAGCAAAGGTCTTCCATATCTTTGTTCTCCCACCTATAGCTCGTCACGCGCGGCGGACACACCGTTAGTCCGACCGGCGTGTCCAGCCCCCCATTTTAAGCCCTATTACTGACTTAGGCATCAGAGGGGCTAAGGGTTGAACCCCAACCCTGCCCTTCTGACGAGTTGTTCGTGATGCAGGAGAGCTCGCCCCTTGACCGGAGTCAGCTTCAGCCCCCTGCCGTCCAACCTCCCTCAGCTGCATCCGGCGAGATTCGACCCCGTGAGCATCACCGGCAACGGGTCCGACTTCTTCACCCCACTAATCACTTGTAAAACAGCCTACCTAAACCTTCTTCTCCACATAACCATCGTGCCCTTGGTTCCCCATAATACAAATTCATTGTACGCGAGTTCCACCTCGTAACAATTGATATTAAAACATAAGCGTGTCATAGTATCACAATCTTCAAGAACTTGGCCAAAAATAACACTTAGCTTTCTTAATTCATGGAATTTTGATATGTGGATCATGTTTATTCATGTTTTTTTAATATGAAACTTAGAATGCCCCATGTAACGAGGGTTCGGTCAATGGCTCCCAAATCAGATGATTTTGGGGCATTGGGCCAAAAAGGACCCCGCGGACCTAGTAACTCGAATCACCTAAGATTCACTTATTTTTCTCTCGTGCACTCCCCTAAATCCTATCTTTTGACACGAACCCCCAATGTTTCATGAGGACCCGGCTACTTAACAAAACTAGAAGAACGATGCACTTATTCTTTTTTCTTTTTCTTTTCTTTCTCTTTTTTTTCTTTTTTTGATCCAACACACCAATCAACCACTCCTCAAGCATAAACCAAGTGTATATCCAAGGCCAAATTCCATCAAATTGAACACCAAATTACACTAATGACTTAATCCAACTCGTGCATCACAAAGTTTGCACAAAACTAATCCAAACCACATCGAAGACAAAATTCATCGAATTATGCACTATTTTTATGAATGGCATATTAAAGTTGATCCCATGAAGAAAAAGCAATAAAATGCATGACAATCACTATTTAGGAGTTTGAACATAAGATTTGAATCCAAATGTATGCATGAATATGAAGCATATAAGGGACTAAGCACAAAGCTAGAAAATGAGCAAGGATGGTCAATTATATGCTCGCAAGATATTGGTGATGTCAAAATGGATGTTGCCAACAAAAAAAATTTAAAACGAAAACAACTAACTAAACATCCTAAAACCACCTACTACTCTCCCCCCAACTAAAGAAAACATTGTCCTCAATGTTGAAAAAGTAGAGGTTTATTGAAATAAAACTATCCTAAAAAGCATAGAAAGTGCATTAAATTAAAATTTCTATACTACTAGAAGGAGATCACCGGGGTCAAAAGGAGGATCTCGGATGTATAACGGTGATGAAAGTTGCTCAATTAGATCTTTACGCTCCTCCGCGAGCGTCTTCCCTCCACAAATCACTTTGGACCCTAGCAACACACCAACAAGTGCTCCCTCCAAAAAATTTCCAATCGTGGCCTGCGAGAGAGAGGTTGTGTCAATCCAAAGCCGACACCGTTGCCTTTCAACAAAAGTGATCCAAATATAGTCGTCAACATAAGATAAAGAATTTAAATCAAGTTGACGAAAACTCCCTAAAGTGATTACGTCCATCTCCATATGATGCATGCCCACGTGGGAGAGGAAAGATGGATTTTGGGATAAGATTGGGGGAGAGCATGGTTCGGACTCCACCAAAATGATCGATGAGCTCGTGGCCCTACTAGTCTCCTCCTCCACTCCATCCAAAATTTTACGCTCGTCCTCTCCATCATCACACAAATCTCCTGCAAGAGAAGATGAATCCAAATCAGATAATAAAAGTTTTTGAGTGGTTGGATTACCTTCTCCCAAGCAAGAGGCAAGCAATGCGAGACTGTAAATGATCTCCTGAATATACTGGCTCCGAGTCTCCATGCTCCGTAGAAAATATTGGGATTGAGCCTCCTGTGTCTGAATAAGCAATTGAAGTTCCTCGCCCAAGGGTTGCAAGGGTGCGTCCACGATTTGCTCTCCTTGGTCAAGGGATGCTCCAATGCTATCGTGATATGGCGCTAATGGATCACTCCCTGAAATCCCATCCAATGGTCGTGCCATATCCTCCATGGACTCTAGGTACTCCCAAGCATCCTCAGGTGACATGTCAAATAGAGCTCCATCGTCCAACATCGCCATGTAGTCCGGCATCTCCTCCCGCAACCCCTCGTAGAAAAACTGGAAAAGATGGGCCATCGTGAATCCATGATGTGGACAACCGCTTAATAAATCCATGAACCTCCTCCAAGCTTGATAGAAGGATTCACCGTCAATTTGAGCAAAGCCAGCAATTTTGAGCTTCAAAGAAGTGGTCCTGTGCAAAGAAAATGAAAGTGCATCATACAAAGAATTTATGACGTTAAAGTCCATAGCTTTTTTTTTTTGAATTTTTATAAAGGAAAATGAAAATAAAGATAGCAAAGGACTCAAAAAGTGAAAAATAAATAAAGATGAAAGATAATAAATGGAATATAAAGAATAAAAAAGACTCACACTAAATAGTAGGATGTATCACGTCAAAATTTCCTAAATCAATAAAAAATGTAAATGCAAAAACCGTTGTCCCCGGCAACGGCGCCAATTGCTTGAACGCGTCTCAAGTATGTGATGCTTGAGCGCTACTCCCAAGTGTAGGAGGACGTCAAGTAATAAATTTATAACCGGTGAGACCGGGTCGGATCACGGGGACAAGTCGTTTTACAATCACAAGTTCAATTAATAAAGGAGAGATAAAGGCAAAACTACAACCAACTAAGCTAATGGTGGAAATGCGCGTGAAAATGTGGGTGAGACCATCTACCAAACCAACATCCTAGGGTTCGAGAATCGGAGAGGGAAATAGGCGAGGAAGCTTGTGTGGTGTGTGGGAATGAGGTTGATAAGCATATGGGTTCAATCCGAGGATAACTCAATTGTCTTTCCGGCTAAGGAAAGCGCAATCGGTGGATGTGGCATTTTAACAAACACTTGGTGTGCAATGAAAGTAGGGTATGGAAAATCAAGATAATAAACAACCAAGCATATATGAATGGTACCACTAGGCAGACTCCACTCTATTGATACCCACTAGGATCCCTAATTCAAAGTATATCCCAAAAAATCCTACCACATAAACTTTTAAACATGCAAGATTGAAATTCCATAGCCCAAGCAAGCAACATCACCACACAACCACACACAATGAGATCTAGCTACTCATAGCAATAAAAGAGACATTTTCATCTCTAAAAACCATCATCCAATATCATTACAAATCACCAAATCAAAATACACAAAGAAAGGGAAAGAGTTCACCAAGATTTCTCTAAGAAAAACATAAACTTTCTCTTCCAAAGTGCTCCTCCAAGCTTTCTTGCTCCTCTCCAATGGCCTCTAACCCTAAGAATGAAGAAGAAGGAGAGTGGAATCCATAGAATAGAGGGGGAGAAGCCCTAAAAATAGGCTCAGAATTTCGGGTCTGAAAACAGCCCAAACGGGTCGGATCCGCGCCCAAACCCGCAACTAATGCCCAAATCTGCAGAAATTTTCAGCACCGCCACATTGTTTTGCGAAAATTCTAGAAAAATCATCTGACCTCGGAATGACGTGTTCCAGGCGACGATGGAACCGTAACAAAGTGTAGAATACCAGAAAAATATCATTATGTCGGAATATATGTTGCAATGATAGCAGAATTCTGCACAAGAGCGGAAAAGCAGACTTTCTAGCCCAGAAATTTTCAGCACCGTCACATTGTCTTCCAAAAAATGCAGTATATTGCTCCGAACTCCAAAAATTCTGGAAAAATATGCGTTGGAATTGGGACTTCACGAAATTCAACTGAAAAATAATAGAAGACCAAGATGAAGATGCTAATAAGCTGTAAAAATCATGTTTTAAGCATATAAAAACGGTAAGCTCCAATATTAAGTGATATCATCAAAATGCGCGTATCGGAGCCAAAATGAATACAAATTATGCACAAAATGCCATCTAATAAGGGGTAAAATATACAATATTGAACCCTAATCACAAAGTCAGTACTCACTACCAGTATTCCTTCCATCAATCTCCATAATATCCCATAATAAGGCAAGATCCAAGCACTCATCCAGAGCCAAGCACAAAGCCTACATCCAACTTCAACACCCAAGGCTAATATCATGCCAATAATCATCGCCATTACTCCTTCCATAGACCAATACTTGACATTCGTAACACCCAACATCACCCAACAAATAAACGATCAAAAACACACTTTCCTGCAAACCAAAAGGAGTAGACGCAAGAGGAAGCCTAAATGGGATCTCAATCTGGGTGAGACCCAGGGCAGAGAGCTCAACAGAAGCCCAAGGATCATGGCTTCCCAAGATCTCAACCACACGGCAACAGCGAGGGTGGCGGCGAGGGTCGTCGCCAAAGCCAAAAATCCCAAAACATATCGTCGGAGGGCCATCGGTGGTTGTCGATCTATGTGGCTGCGACTGCTTGACGTGGCGGGTGTCACCGGAGTAGGGTGGGGTGGTAGAGCTTCGGGTGAGGTCGGAGGAGCTTGAGGCGGGATGAGTTGAGTTCGCTTGGGGAGGAGGCCGGGAGAAGGAGTGGTGTCGATACAGCGTAGGGGAAACCACGGGGTGACTTGGTGAGGAAGAGAGGGGAGGGGGTTTTAAAGAAAGGGGGTGTCACCGAAAGTCGATGTTAGGGTAGGGTAGGGTTAGGCGGGCACGGGGCTCGAGGAGGGGAAGCGGACAAAAGAAATAAAGATGGGAGGATGGTACGTGGAAAAGGATTCAACCCATGGGGAAATGGGTACAAGATGATAGCAATGGATAGAAGAAGAATACGTGTTCAAAAAAAGACGAAGAAAATGTAGCTGCTCACGCTTGCATATCTCGGTTTGGTTCGTCTGAAATTCTCTAGCACCATCCTCCAATACTTCTGAGCGTTCTTCAATTTGCTTCCGTTGTCGAACTCAAACTTCTAGTGATCGAAAATCGAATGCTACCCTCCTTGAAATAAACATAGCTAGAGTTCAGGTGAACTAAAAGTAGAAAGATTCTAAAAAAGGTCAATCGAAAGGTCATCAAGATAAAGGAAGGTTGATCGTGAAGAAGATCGATGGCGTTACATAATCATGATTCACCTCCTTGCGGTCCAGCGAAACACGGCCAGGTAAGTGACTAATCCAGGATCACTTATCCCAAGTCTAGCAAGGGTGATCCAACAAACTTAGCCAAGCACATTGACCGGATCATGGTCCATTGAAGGAAGCTTATCATTTATATGCGTGCCATCATCAACAGAAGGAAAGGTGATGAAGCGGGTAGATAGTTCAACCTATGAAAAATCACTATAACTGCTAGCAAAAAGGTTACCAGTGAGGGTATAACCAAGAATGGAACACGAGTTCCTAAGCAAGGGTTAAGAGGTCAAAGGAAGTGATGAGGATCAAGGAAGACCTAATGAAGATGGTAATAAGGATGCTTCACCCGTATATCCAATACAGATGAACACTCGAGACATCCCGTACTCAAGGTTAATTTGAGTATTTTATATTGTACATCCTGATCTTGCTATATTGTTCACGAGGTAGTTAGCGAGGACCTGCATGTGCCACCAAAGCTGTAAAGACCCGTTTCCGGGCCCGTTACTTTTTGATATTTACGCAGGTCCTGCAGTTAACCAGTGAAAACAAAATAGCCACGATGCAGAGATGTACAAAAATACCCAAATACTGTCCAATTATTAAATCCATACTGTACAAAAATGTTCCAACAAACGTACATGAAGGAAAGAAAATACAACTGAAAACAACTGTGAAAGCTGCAGACTCATGGTCGAACTCTGGCGCTATTAACTCAAGAGCATCTACCTCCATATGTACGTCGTCTGTGGTGCCACAGAGATGGAACCGTATGTAAGTCACAACAATTCTAGCAATAGAAATAAAGCGGTGCAAAAGTATGGAACAGACTATAGTAAACCAAAAGATGGTCATGCAGGTACAAAAAGTAAAATATGAGCAGCCATGTATACTGGTAACTGTTCCGGTGCGGTATGTAATGCATAAAGTAAAGGTGACTGTACAAGTGCAAAAGTAACGACTGTGGCGTGGCATGTGGTAGTAACAATGTTTTGACCAATGGGATGGCAATAGTAAGACAACCAGGTTAAGGATGTTTTGACCAATCGGTAATGGGATGACAATAGGTAGACGTAGTGATACTTAAGAAAATATGAGCATCGCTTGACTATCTAATAGTGTAGGATAGCCTAATAATAAGAAGTCTAGTTTAACTCCCAAATCAGCCAGGCAGTCAGGGCTTGCAGGCACATGTCACTTCAAAGACCGCATGAACAAGTCCCTTGGTTGACCAACCCCCTTCACGTTCCTTTCTAGACACTGATTCAGTAGTAATTTAAGACCGCTCATTATTAAACCGTTCTATCACGTTCGAGTAGTTTCGACTTAGTTAGTAGAATAGTCGTATAAAGTTATTAGTCGTGACAAAACAATGGTATCATTCAATTAGTCAACATCAATCAAACTAGTACATCAGCCTTAGCTCAAGTGTACAATATGCAACCAGAAGTACACCCATCCCACTGAGCAACTCGTGGAATATCTACCTATCATTCCTGCAGGGTGATGGTACAACTTACCAAATAAGGGTGGACCCGGTCACCCCTGTACACTTCGTAGCTCAAGACTACCCCGTAACCCGTGTCATATCATAATCAAATGTTTATACCGGTATTGGTATCAATATGGCCTCATGGGCCCTGGTATCAATTACGCTAGTGCAACAGTCTTAGCTCGAGTGTACGATATGCAACCAGAAGTGCACCCATCCCACGGAGCAACTCGTGGAATATCTACCTACCATCCCCTTTAGGGTGATGGTACAGCTTACCAAATAAGGGTAGACTCGATCACTCCTGTACACTTCGTAGCTCAAGACTACCCCATAACCCGTGTTGTATCACATTTCACATTTATAACAGTATCAGTATCCATGTCTGTATCCATGTTCGTTTCCATATCCGTATCCGTATCCATATGGCCTCATAGGCCCATCATTTCGTACATCCAACAATGTGTACAACAATACATCCAACAATGAGTACAACAAATACATATATATGGTATTTACTTGCTGAAAAGTCAAGGCAGAAGCCTCAACAGAGAATATCAGTCCTGAGCAATGCTTTGAAGTCCAACAACTATGATATCTAATTCCATAAAGGTACACTATCTCAATTTAGTCCTGAGCAATGCTTTGAAGTCCAACAACTATGATATTTAATTCCAGAAAAAGTGCACTAGCTCAATTTAGCCCTTTGGTCATTCCACTATTGATTAGTTCTATAGTTAATCAGGTCTCTAAGCATTGGTTCAAGTCAATAGCTGTTCTGAGAATATATATGAGGTCCTAAGTTCATACAAGTACACTATCCAGATGTCTAATATTAGAATTAGAGTGACTTACGCTATTTGAGATCGTCGTGGTAAGACGAGGTTGGAGCTAGAGCTTATAAAGATGCTGGTGCACGAGAATTGGTGCCTGCAAAGCACAAGAACACATTAGTTATAGGCTACCCTATTTCTATTTATTTTTCTTAACGTGTTCGTATTTTTATAATAGCTTAAAACGGGTTAAAACACTCTCTAATAATTTTTAAATAGGCTAGATATTAGGAAAATAATTTTATCAAGGAAGAAAATATTTTTCTGAAGCTTGTAGGAATTTTTAGTAATTTTTGAAAGCTTTAAAACGATTTTTAGAAATTAAAATGAATTAAAACTAATTTTCTAAATTATAAAATAACTATCTTAATGTTTAATAATTTATTTAAAAATCTATACTCGTCAGAAATTTTCATGTGATATGTCAAAATGTTCGTCTTAACTAGTATATTTATAGACAATTGTATTACACCTAAGTTTACGTAAAATCCGGAAATAATAATTCATTAGGATGAATCAGATAGCTTTAAAAATTTATTACGGGAGATATACTTGCCTGATTCCAACGAAACCAGTGTCTACGGGTTCGTGTCGAAGGCACGGAACTTTTGGTAGTATCCGTTCGTTAATCTGATACATATAGAAAAATCACTATTATAATATCACAATATATAACTAATATATATTATTATAATATACAATTTAACCTTCTGCTCTTTGCTCTCGTTTTCAAGTTGGAATGCTGCTGTCGTTTCCAAGTTGCGAACGTGCTGCTTCTTCTAGCAACGTGCGCGCAAGCTACAGATGATTCTCACAAACGCGTGCGCAAGCTGCAGATGGAAGTGCGGCTGTCGGGTGGCTGGCCGGAGGAGTTCCCAGGTGGGGCACGGCTGTGCAGGGCGGGGCAGCAGCCAGGTGGAGCAGGGCGGCGCGTAGATCCTTGGGGCTTTGGAGGAGAGCGGGAAGCTGGGAGCTCGTCGGTGACATTCGCTCGGAGGGTGTGTGCCACCGTCAGCGCTCGGTGACTTTCTGTTGGTGTTCGAATGAGAGGGTGACTCCTGCGTCATGCAACATCGATGGAGCAGAGGCACGATGCAAGCTTCTCGGTGTTGCTCCAAGTTGAGTTCTTGGAGATCGGAGCAGGTGAGAAAGTGAGGGCGAGCGAGGATATGTGTGAGCATGATTTGCTTTCCATATGAGACTGCCATGTGCGGGTGCATGTGTGAGGAGTTATAAAGGATGAAAGTCTAATATAATGATTAATATGGTAGTTGGGAGGAGTTTGCTAGTGAAGAAAGGGGAATGCACGAATTTAAATCGGTGGGGGTATTAGTTTGAATTTTTTTTGAAAACATGGAAACGTTTTCCATCGGGGCTGCTAAAGGGTTAAAGGTTAGGTGGGTTAGGTTTAATTAAGATATGTAATTAATAACTAAATAGGGTTAATTATAAATCGTAATTAGTAAAACGTAGATAAGTAGAAATTACGATTTTATCCCTGATGTTAAACGTATCCGAAAAATTATGAAAACTTAGCTACGAGTTTGTATCATCGCGAGGATCGCGAATACGAAGTCCGTTTCAAGGTTTGAGCTACGGAGATACTAGTTTTAGGCCAAAACATTTAGGACGCGGGTTTGCGGGTTCTCTATCGATTTGACTTCAGAAAATTACGAAATTAATATGGTAGTCCTAATTGATCATAGAAGGATACTGTAGAAGTTTGAAAACGTTTTGAAGATGTTTGAATAGAAAATAAATTTATTAAGCCAAAAACGATAATAAAGGTATTTGGTGAAACCCGAACTTACTACAATACTTCATAACTAGTTTGATACTTCAAGATATTTTATAAATTTTTGAAATCGTAAAACTCCTGACAAACCATTATAAAATAGTTTAAAATTTGAAAATATGTGAATATGTGTATTAAAAAAGTACGGACCGTTACATTATATCCGGAGGACGGATATAGAGATAAAACCCGCTAAAAATGTTGTTTTTATCATATGTATGATTGATCTACCCATAGATCTCGCAAGATCGATATGGGAATTGCTAATCACCTAAAATCGATGATTTTATTCGTACAAAAACCATATTTTTAGGGTTTTTCGATGAACCCTATCCCATGCCCGCCGGCGGCCTTACCACCGGCTCTCCCCCCTCCCCTTGCGTCGCACCCCCCGAAGGGGGGCGACTGTCGCTGCGGGACCGCCCCCAAGGGGGCGGCGGACACCACGAGGCCGCACCCCCCGAAGGGGGGCGGCCGTCGCCGCCTGGTCGCGCCCCCCGATGGGGGGCGGCCGTCGTCCACAGGCACCCCCCCAAAGGGGGGGGGGGGGGGCGACCGTCGCCGCCTGGCCGCCCCCCCGAAGGGGGCGACCGTCGTCCGTAGGCCCCCCTGAAGGGGGCGGCCGTCGCCCTACCCCCCTGGCCGCCGCCCCTTCTCTCCTTTGGGCCTGCAGCCCAAATCCAAAAAAAATGGAAAACAGCCTTACGGGCCTGAAGCCCGCAGGCAAAACAAAAAAAAATTGGTCTGCGGGCCTGAAGCCCATAGCCACACTGCGGGCTTCAGGCCTACCGTTGACTTCCATTTTTTGCAAAAAAAATGGGGGGAACTAAGATATAAGCTATGAAAAGGCTTTTTGGGCTAAAAATTGATTAAAATGGTGTTTTTGGCGACCTAAAAATTCATGACATATCATGATAAATCATTGGGCTATAAGGGGACTTTTGGGATGCTTTGGGAATGAATTAAAAAGGAAAACTTTTTCCTTTTACGAAGAACATGTTTAATTGTTGGGCTCTTTTCCAATCTTTTTGGATAAACCCAATTTGCACAACCCTTGCATTAAATGATTTCTTCTGTAAAATCATTAATATATTCGTTGCATCATTTTGGCTTATTCTGCGGATAAACTGTGTATGGTTGTGCATATTTTTGAAAAACTTAATAATTAGGAAGATCCCGCGACTGCTCTGCCGTTAGTCAGCTAACTTAACGGTGTATACCGTTGCCCAGTGGTCCAATAATTATTAAGTAATTAATTTGTTTATCCATCTCTGAGAATATATATCCCTGTGATGCCTGTGATGAAAATGTCTGATGATAATGTTTGATGAGCACAAAATTTCTGCATGGATGGCTAATTGCAGTTTTTGGATCGACTATTTAAGTCCCACATTTTATTTTCCTGCACTTTTCTTTTACTTTTGAGAGAAATTGTAGTGAGGAAATTATGTAAATGTCCAAGACCGAAGACCGTTTTCCATGGAGACGGAGGCCACAATTGAAGCTGCAGATCTTATATGGGACACACGGGGTTTCCAAAGTTGTAATTTCTTTTTAAAAGCTTTCATTTGTGTAATATGGACTGTAATAGGACTTTGGACTCTTATTTCATATAAGACTGGCCGATCCACGCAATTATCCCTTTATATTAAAATTGCCTCCGCATGAAAATGTTTATGTTTTAATTATTAATTCATGCATATTTGTGCTCTGCTAGATAAAATGGCTAAAATCGCAAGTGTCGATTTTGAAGTGCTGGATGCATCAGGAAGAAACTATCTGAGCTGGCAGCTCGATGTGAAGTTTCACTTGCGGGCAAAGTCCCTCATTTCTGTTGTGAATAATGATGAAAATGTAAGCGATATAGAAAAGGCGCAAGCCATTATCTATATTCACCGCCATATGGACAAGACCCTAAAGGTTGAATACCTTACGGTCGAAGATCCATATGAGCTGTGGACTGCCCTTGAGGATAGATATACAAATCAGAAAGATGTTATACTACCAAGGGCACGATATGAGTGGGAGAACATGAGACTGCAGTACTTTAAGTCCATAGCTGAATACAACTCAGCTCTTTTTAGCATCACCTTACGCCTGAAGGTGTGTGGTGAAATGTCTTAGAAGATCGCATGCTGGAAAAGACGTATACGTCTTTCTATGAGAAAGATGCGATACTAATGCATCAATACCGTGAACGAAAGTTCACCAAGTATTCTGAGCTGCTGTCATGTTTACTCATGGATGAACAAAACAGAGAGCTTCTCCTCGCCACTCACAACATGCACCCCTGGCACTGCCCCCTCCCAGAAGCTCAAAATGCCTCTTCTTCTCGAAAGAAGAGGGACAACAAAAGAAAAAAGACCAAAGGAAGGGAGACAGAACAAAAGGGCTGGGGGCCAATGTAGTTCCCGGTGAAGCTACTGCACATGTACTAGGGGGGAATAGTACTTTAAAATAATCAAGATAGTTATTCCTAATTATTGTGCAAGAAACAAACGACAATGCTGAATAAACAATAATCAACAAGAATTAAACATACGCAACCAAAGCATGTAACGGGTTCGGATCCACCCAAGTCTCCCCGACTTGTTCCTGGTGATCCTACGTCCCAACCACCCGGATCCCCTCCGGATACTTGAGTTAGAAACCCTAACTCAAGATTTCCACTATGAAATTCTTGTGATAACCTTCACAAGACCAAATCATACAAAATACAAATGTGACTCCCACAACCCGGGATCACACACTTCTCTCACAACCGAGAGAACAATTCAAATAACGATTGAAATGAAATAAAGAAACACTTACCACAAAATCCTATGCCTTGAGTAAATCTTACCAAATTAGGGCAAAGATGGATTTTGGGGAAGATGATGCCACCAAACCCTAGCTTCAAGAAGTTGACCAGCAATGGAAGCCTAGGGTGGAGTATGGTGACTAGAATCAAGCTCTTGGCTTGAAGAGCTCACAATGGAGAGAATCTCTCTTGAGTATAAAGGCTCAAAGAGTGAAGTGAGAGATTCTTGTGAGGGAGAGAGAGCTTTGAAATAGCTTGGGAGAGCTCTTCTCTTAGCTCTGAAAATGCTTGGAAAATGGACCTCTAACCTTGCCTCAAACGTATCAAGTTTGTATATATAGAGGCAAGGAAAATCGTGTTGGAAAAGTTCCCAACGGCTCTATTCTGAACCAGACTAGTCGGTCAAAGAAGGATCACTGACCGACTAGTTCATCAACTAGTCGGTCGATGATACAACGTAGACCGACTAACGGTTGAACAGCCAAAAGGTCGAAGTACAGGAGATGACAACTAGTCGGTCTAAGAAGACTTGACGACCGACTAGTTCCACAACTAGTCGGTCGGTGAATGATCTTTGACCGACTAACAGTCGAAATAGAGTAGGTTGACTTCAAGATGAATTAGTCGGTTTAAGAACAAATGCTGACCGACTAGTTTCTCAACTAGTCGGTCGACAAACGTTCTTTGACCGACTAACTCGATACAGTAACTCAGGCTGTACAGAGGCAAGCTCAACTAGTCGGTCCAAGAAGGATTCCTAACCGACTAGATCGTCATCTAGTCAGTCGGTGACTCTTCTTTGACTGACTAATTGATCAACCTGGAATGAGCTGAATTTAGCAAGGCATCTAGTCGGTTCATGTAGAGTTGCTGACCGACTAGATCGTCATCTAGTCGGTTGGTGACTCTTCTTGAACCAACTAACATGCACTCGAAGCAGAGGGAAGAAGCGATAGGCTTCGGGAAAGTTTCTAATGGCTTCTATGATAATCCTAGCTCTAAGACATGAGCGAAATGAAGATAATAAAGTAAGTCCTACTCAAGGCTTAACATTCTAATTAATGAAGCTAGAAGACAATAAATAATACATGACGAACCGTCTTCAAAGCTTCAATCTTCATTCCTCTTGACTTCAATATTGCTCCTTGAGCTTCAACGAAGCTTCAGGCACACGATCATGCGTATTGAGAAGTCTTGAGACGTCGCTTTAGATGTACGTAGTATTTTGGCGACAATCTCCATAACTACGCTCACAAAGTATTAGTTCACGATATATTTATGTTTGCTCATCATCCAAAACCAAATCCGGGGAATCAATACTCAACATTCTCCCCCTTTTTGGTGATGACAAACCAACATAAATAATAAGCAATAATAATGATTCAATTGAAATTTACTTACTCCCCCTGCATTGATGACACGTTAGTTCCGTATTCAACAATAATCATATGCATCAAGCAGCGAGGGAAATATAAAATATGAATCCTATTAATGACATATAGGATTTAAATCCATTTTTATATCTTCACTCCCCCTGAATCTAACGCATCAAATTAGATTCATGGTAAATTCCTTTGAATTATTAATTAGCACATTGTCATTATTATATCTCTCCCCCTTTGGCATTAGCAAAAAGAGCGGGAGGAGATCAACGACAAAACCAATGGCTAAAAATAACGCATGGGAGTCGAAGAATATGACCACGGTCCAAAAGACACCAATGTAAAATACCGAATAGAAGCAAATCGTGCCTAATGAGACCAAAGTTGAAAATCGAGATACGAAATCATCAATCCATATGCGAAAATCGAAAAACGAAATCACCAAGCCATATGCGAAAACGAAAAACGAAATCATCAAACCATAGGTGCAAATCGAAAAACAAAATCACCAAGCCATAGGCGAAAATCGAAATACGAAATCATCAAGCCATAGGCGAAAATCGAAATCCGCAATCTGAAATCATCAAAACTCAAATAAGTTTCACGTATTGAGTTTTGGAACATTCTCTCCAAAATCAACATTCTTAGTTAAATAGAGTGCATGGAAAACAATTCTATGTTTCCATAGAAAGAATTCTATTTAACCAAGACAATATCGTCGAGCGACGAAATCAACATCAGAGACAAAAATCCAATGTGAAAACCAAATGTAGCAAAAATGACACCAAAAGTAATATGCAAAAATGTTATGCCAAACATAGATAGAACATCATAAATCTATGGCATACACAATTCTAGCATACAAATTGAAACATAATGATACCAATCGTAATAAAATCTAACAATGTATGCATTCAACCTACATGGATACCAAATGTATATCAAATGTAAGAAGATACTTACAACATTACGCTTCCCCTACTTTGGTGCATCACTTAAGCACCATCAACTCCAATTGAATGAAAAACTTTGCAAATCACGGAGTTGGTAGGGTTGGTATCCCATGGTGGATTGAACCTAGAAAAACTTAATATGGAGCTAAAAATTTGATTTGAAGCTCCTTCTCTTATCCTTGAGTACCTAAAGATAAAATATCATTCCATGGTACCCAAGGACATTGGTTCCTAAGAAATTAGACCTTTGGAAGCCAAGTCCAATTGGACTTGGACTTCCCCGTATAATCATCATTATGCACTACACTATCGAAATACGAATTCATATAAACTTGTTTTTCTTTCATGCTTGTGTCCTTTGGGCTCCAAATGGTGAATACTTTGGGAGCCCTATTCCTATTGGGAGCATGCATGCGTTGTTGATTTCTACGTGATGCATGTCGTGGATAGGCATAAGGAACATGATGCAAAGGTGCATGATGATAATTATTCATATGATAATGAGCATGAACATTTGCATGTGGTGGAACACGTGCATGAGTGTGTCTCATATGGTGTGCACGTGCTCGTGTATGCGGAGCATAAAAATCATCATATGTGCTCACATGTGGAGTAGGATGTGTGTTCCTACGTGGCATGGCATACATGAAAGCATGACCCCTCTTTGGAGGTCCACCCAAAGTGGGTTTCTTTCCAAATGGGGGTGTGTTCCTAGCGGAAGCACCATTGGTAGGGGAACTACCCATGATGTGTTTGCTTCCACTAGTAGAAGCATCGGACGTTGGCCTAACAAAGGTGGTGGATGATTTGGATGACTCTCCCATCTTATACCCCACGCCAATGTGATGTTTGGCCGGAAGTAGGTCATTTAGGATGTTGTCCAAATGGCCCTTACCTTTATTGAATTCATTGATTCGGCTCAATGTGCACTCATATTTCTCGGTGAGGGAATGCAAAGAAGCATCCAAGGTGGACACTTGCGATGCGAGTGCGCAAACACGTGGCTTGAGATTTTTATTCTCAATACTCAAAGTTGAGTTTTGAGACTTCAAATCCGCTCTCACATGTTCATCCGAGTCCTCGACATGAACATGCTCAAGTTGAGATTTGAGATTTACAATCTCATTTCTCAACCCTTCAACAACAGTGTCGTTGTTGACGATGATGGGTTTAGGCGAGTTTTTAAGACTATCTAACTCATTTTTAGTCTTATTAAATCGAGTAGCCAAATTAGAAAACTTATTCCAAAGTTGTTCGTTGGCTATTCTAAGTTCATCCGTAGTTACCTCATCGCCTTCATCCTCGCTTCCATCCTCGCTTTCATCGCTATCATCGGATAAAGTCCCTTGATCACGTTCTTCTTTTCCCATGAAGCACGTGTGTGCTTTCTCCACTTTTTCATCGTCCGACTCTCCACTTGAGGAGTCAGAGTCGGTGAAAGTGCCGACAAGTCCTTTCTTGTGCCTTCTCGACTTGTCGTGCTTGGAAGCCTTCCACTTCCCCTTGTGTTTGTAGAGAGGACAATCCGGCTTGATATGTCCTGGCTTGTTGCATTTATAACACACGGGAGTAGAAGCATTAGTTGAAATAAACTTTGATTTACTTTTCAACTTACCTTGTCGGAAGAATCGGATGAACTTCTTTGCCATATCGGTCAAAGCTTCCATGTCCAACTCTTCTTCCGATTCTTCTTCCGATTCTTCTTCCGATTCTTCATCATCGGTAGATGGAGCGGCCTTGTATACAATCGCCTTTTTCTTTGGCTCGTCTTGCTTCAAGTACGACTTCATCTTTTCTTTCATCATGAGCTTATTGTCCTTGCGTACCTCATAAGACATCAAGGTACCCATTAGTTGTGTGACAGTATATGATTTCATGTCATTACCTTCCTCGATGGCGAAGGTACGTTTCTCCCAACAAGAATGAAGTCCATCGATGATCTTCGAGACTTTCTCCTTTTGGGTGTATGTTTTCCCAAGAGCCTCCAATTCGTTGGTAATGTCAACGAATCGAGCATAATACTCTTTCATCTTCTCACCCTGTTGCATGTGAAATAATTCGAAATCTTTATTAACAACAACAAGTTTGGAATCTCTTACCCTACTTGTCCCTTCATACAAGATGAGGAGGGAGTTCCATACTTGATATGCACTCTTACACGTGCATATCTTATTGAAATCCTCGGGCTCCAAAGCACATTGCAAGGCGTTCATTGCCTTGGTATTGCTTACCTTCGCGGTGACCTCCGCAGGAGTCCACTTCGTGAATTCTTGTTCGGGCTCGACATATTCCGTCAATATGGCTCTCCATAGTGAAGCGCTCCGGAGGAAGGTTTCCATCCGGCATTTCCAGTACCGATAGTTGGTACCGTTGAAGTGAGGGGGCCTGATTGAGGATAGCCCTTCCTAGACTGAAGAAGCTCCTTGACGATCCTTGAAGACATTGTAGTCGTTGTTTGTCATAGCTTTGACCTTGTAGCTTTAACCTTGGCTCTGATACCAATTGTAGTTCCCGGTGAAGCTATTGCACATGTACTAGAGGGGGGGTGAATAGTACTTTAAAATAATCAAGATAGTTATTCCTAATTATTGTGCAAGAAACAAACGACAATGCGGAATAAACAACAATCAACAAGAATTCAACATACGCAACCAAAGCATGTAACGGGTTCGGATCCACCCAAGTCTCCCCGACTTGTTCCCGGTGATCCTACGTCCCAACTGTAGGATCTAAATAAGGCCTAGAGGGGGGTGAATAGGCCTTTGACCAAATTATCGCAAGATAAAAATTAAGCCTAGTTTACAGCATGCAGTTTAGGAATCGGACAATCAAAGCATTCACAGAAGACACAGAATTTAACGTGGTTCGGTCCCCATGACATACATCCACCCCAATGAGCAATCACTTATACTGTTTCTTTAAGAAGTTACAATCTCCCTTAGATTGGTGCCCCAACACCAACCTGTCAGACCAACTCAAGCTCACCAAAGCCAAAAAGAAACATACAAGTATCACTCCCCAACCCAACTTGCCCCAACAAGTTTGGTTCCCAGAGTCCCAAATAGCGGAAGAAATTATATTACAGAAATGCTGATCAAAACATTAATAACTTCACAAATAACAAAGATCAAGAGTTTAGAAAGCTCATTTGTGAAGATCTCTCTGATTTTCGTCTTTCAGCACATCAGTAGCTTCGCAACGCTTCTTACGGAATGATGATCGGATGTCTGTAGAAGAAGTAGTCGCTGTCCCCGTGGAGGTAGTCGGTAGAAGTTCCTCACTCAAAGTGATCTCATTTGCTGCAAAGGAGGAACTAGCTGCTCAACTTGCTATCACTGCGTCGGGGATGAAGTCACGGTCGCAACGCTTCTTACGGAACTCAATTTGGATCTCTAGAAATCCACTTATTGATGAAAATGTGAAGAGATGTACATGGGTATATATAGTTGCAGCTTAACGGGTCTGTGCACTGTTTGAAGGGATCCGCTAACGTCGGCTTCGCGGGTTTTAAACCGCTGGGACCCGCAACCGCGAAAGCGGCATGTCGGCAACCGTCGGATCGGGGATGGACGGACGAGATCGAGCCACGTCGCCCGCGGATTCAGCGTTCAGCGCCCGCCTCCGCTGACCCGGACCCACGAGCCGCCCGCCTTCGCTGACTCCGAGTCGGCAGCGCCTGAACCGTTGGATGGAGATCCAACGGCGGAGATGATGCCACGTCGTCAGCGGCTGAATCAGCGGCGCCCTCCATTTGCGAATCGTGGGCGTGGTTGGTGGCCGTTGGATCTGGATCGCACGGCTGACAAGCGGCCACGTCGCCCCGCTTCGAGCGATCGTCGGATGCGACATGAACGGCCAGGATGATGCCACGTCGGCCGATTTAAATTCTGCGATGAAGCGTATATGGGAACAGTGCCGTATGTCGTATTTGCTGAGTATTTTCACTGTATTCTTGCATATTTGGGCATCAAATAAATCCCAAAAATTCTGAAATAATTCTCAAAAATCCCATAGCTTCATATTGACATGTGAGAATTTTTTCACCTCATTTCACCTCTTGTAGAAAAGGTTTCTTCTTTGTATACTCAGTATTTTCTCGTATTTCCCCGTATTTGGACTTCAAACAATCTCCTTAAATCCTGAGAAAATTCCCATGCTATTTATAGCCTATGAGTAACTCTAGGGTAGAGTTTCATAGCTATACTCTCTTGATTGGGCAGCTTGTGTAAATCCAAATGAAGTTTCACCCTTGTATCTCTACGTACTTGAGTACGTACATGTGTAACCTGAGCAATCATGGCTATAGGGACCTGTGACACACTCAACAAACATATTAGAACAGTTCAGTAGGGTTTGTTATCATCAAACATAGGTTAGGATGCTGTTTCCAACAATCTCCCCCTTTTGATGAGAACAAACCAGACATTAAGATTACATTAAAAATGTGTGAAGTGTGTAAGTGTGTGAAGCATGAATATGAGCATGAATGGCAAAATGATATGCTCCCCCTATTGACATGCTCCCCCTATCTCTGACATGCTCAATCTTAACATTTCTCTCCCCCTTTGTTTTCATCAAAAAAATGTATGAAATAGCATATGAGGAATGGAAAATTGAACATTATAAAGCAAAACAAACATGCAAGACATCGATGACCACAATGAATAAATAAGCAATAAGCACTAAGTCATAACTTCCATAATTCATCTCCGTGCTCAAGTGTGAAGATCAAATGTTTAGTACATATGGAGAGGTAATAAGGAATACAGCCTGTCATAACCAACTTTTCAACTGAATATATGAACATCAAAGATTGAGTTTCCCCCTCTCATGTAATATGAGTTCAAGTTACCAATTCCAAACATGACCGAGAAGGATTTTTAAATGTGAAATGGCAGTGCTTGACGGACTTAACACCAACGCTAAAAAATGACATTTATAGTATGAGTTGGATGTCCGAGGGTAGTATCAAGGACATGGATCGTATCCATTTTTCATACGAAGCTCTGTGTATATATTTTGAAGACACTCGTCTTGCTATTCTTTTTATACACGTATATTTTGATGAAAGCTTTTCTTTTTACCCATGCCTTAAAACATCATATCCCATTAAAACATAAATTAGTCCACCAACAACCACTTTTCTTATTCAATATTTCAAATCCATATCAAAAACATTTTGATCTGTGTAAGTGTGATTGGAAGATGAAAAACGTTAGTTACTCATTAATGAATATGACCTTATTAAGCATGTAGTCTTTGAATGCAAGCATTGTTAAGAATATAATATTCAAAATCCATAAGACATATGTTTTGCATTTAAAGCTGTTTCTGATGAAAAGAGCAAAATGAGGAGATAAACAATTCTCTTTCCCTTTCTTTTTATATTTTTCCTTTTTATTTTTTTTATTTTTCTTTTTCAATTTTTTTTGTAGCACACCACACAAAAACAATAAACGCACACCAAATAATATTTTCACTCTAAATATGATCAATAATGCCCATTTCTAGACGTAGACGACAAAAGCGATCTTCTGGCAAAGGTTTTGTAAAGATATCTGCCAACTGAGAATCAGTAGAAATATATTCAATGGATACATCCTCTTTTACCAAATGATCTCTAAGAAAATGATGTCTTACGTCTATGTGTTTTGTCCGAGAGTGATGAACAGGATTGTTAGAAAGATCTATAGCACTCTTACTATCACATCGCAATGGAACTTTTCTAAGATCCAAGCCGTAGTCAGACAGGGTTTGCATCATCCAAAGTACTTGGGCACAGCAACTGCCAAGGGCAATATACTCAGCTTCAGTAGTGGACAAAGCAACACTGTTCTGCTTACGACTAGACCAAGAAACTAAGGATTGTCCCAAAAGAAAGCAATTTCCACTAGTGCTTTTTCTATCAACCAAGCTACCAGCATAATCAGCATCAGCATAGCCAACCAAATTAAGATTACCACAAGAGGGATACCATAGTCCAAGTGTAGGAGTGTGAATAAGATATCGAAAAATCCTCTTAATGGCTATCAAATGTGATTCTTTTGGACAGGCTTGAAATCGTGCACACAAACAGACAGAAAACATGATGTCTGGTCTAGATGCAGTTAAATAGAGTAAGGACCCAATCATACCTCGATAAAGCTTTTGGTCCACATCTATACCTTTGTCATCCTTTTCAAGCTTCGTTGTCGGACTCATTGGAGTTCGCATTGGCTTTGCATTTGCCATCCCAAATTTCTTCAACAGTTCTTTTATGTACTTGGTTTGGGAAACATATATGCCATCTCCAGTTTGTCTTACTTGAAAGCCCAAAAAGTATTTTAACTCTCCGACCAGACTCATCTCAAATTGATCCTGCATAACCTTTTCAAACTTTTGGCATAAAAAATCATTAGTAGTACCGTAAATAATATCGTCCACATAAATTTGAACAATAAGAAAATGATCCTGTTCATGCAAGATAAACAAAGTGTTGTCTGCACTACCCCTTTTAAAGTTATTTTCCAAAAGATATGAACTGAGACGTCGTACCAAGCTCTGGGAGCTTGCTTCAGACCATACAAAGCCTTTTGCAACTTGTAAACGTGATTTGGAAAACTATGACTTTCAAAACCAGGGGGTTGTTCAACAAAAACATCTTCTTTCAAATAACCATTTAAAAATGCACTTTTCACATCCATTTGCTTCAATTTAAAACCTTTAAAACTTGCAAAAGCCAGCAATATTCTAATGGCTTCTAATCTAGCAACGTGTGCAAAAGTTTCATCACAATCAATTCCCTCAATCTGGTTATATCCTTTGGCCACTAGTCTTGCCTTATTTCTGATTACATTTCCAGATTCATCAAGTTTGTTTTTGAAAATCCATTTAGTGCCAACAATTGGGTAATTATCAGGTCGGGGTACTAATGTCCAAACATTATTTCTATCAAACTGATTAATCTCATCATGCATGGCCATAACCCAACTTTCATCAGTTAAAGCGATTTCAACGTTCTTGGGTTCAATTTCAGAAATGAAGTCACCATGAATGCATAAGGCACACAAGTTATTGAAAGTGGATCGAGTGCGTATACCTTCCGTAGGAGTCCCCATGATCAGCTCAGGTGGATGATGTGGATTGAACCTGAGCTCTCCTCTTTCCAGTCTATTTCCTTGTGGTACTTCTGGTTCAGCTTCCTTTTGGCCTTCAGATGGTTCAGCTATGTTTTCAGGCTCTGTAGTTTCCTTGTCTGCATCTTCAGTTTCCCTGCAATTTAAAGGATCTATTTCAGCTTCATCAAATTTCACATTAATTGACTCAACAACAGTTAAGGTTCGTTTATTGTAGATCCTGTATGCTTTGCTCCTTGATGAATATCCTACGAACACTCCTTCGTCTGATTTGGATTCAAATGTTCCCAGCTGATCTCCTGTGTTTAAAATGAAACACCTGCATCCAAATACTCTGAAATATGAAATGTTAGGAGTCTTGTCATGCCATAGTTCATAGGATGTTTTGTTCATTAAAGGTCTAAGCATAACCCTGTTGCAGACATAACAGGCTGTATTCACTGCTTCAGCCCAAAAATACATAGGAAGAGAATAATCATTAAGCATGCTTCTTGCCATCTCTTTTAAAGTTCGATTCTTTCTTTCGACCACCCCGTTTTGTTGAGGTGTTATAGGAGAAGAAAATTCATGTAAGATCCCTTTTTCCAAACAGAAGTTTTCAAAAACAGAGTTTTCAAAAACAGAGTTTTCAAATTCACCACCGTGATCACTTCTAATTTTCATAATTGAAAGATTTTTCTCATTTGAAACTTGATTACAAAAATTTTGGAAATTTTCAAAGGAATCCGATTTCTTGGCTAAGAAGTAAACCCATGTATATCTAGAAAAATCATCGATCAAAACAAAACAAAATCTCTTCCCATTGAGGCTAGCAACATCGGTAGGCCCAAACAAATCCATATGAATCAATTCTAGGACTCGTGAAGTGGTAACTTCCTGAATTCCCGTAAAAGTGGATCTAGTTTGCTTACCTTTTGTGCATGCAACACACAACTTACCATTCTCGTACTGTTGATGTGGCAAGCCTCGGACCAGGTTTTTATTCTCCAGCTTATGTAGCAACTTCATGCTGGCATGTGATAGTCTCCGGTGCCATAGTATAGCCTCCTCCTCCCTGCCAATCAAACATTTAGCAATTGTCATTTCTTCAATCATTATTGTATAAACATTATTTTTCCTATTGGCTATGAAGAGGGTATTACCTGTGACCGAGTCATAAATTTTACAAATTTTCTCATCAAAAAGTACTTTCATACCTTTGTCACAGAGTTGGCTTATGGAGATGAGGTTGTGTTTGAGATTTTCAACCCAGAGGACGTCAGAAATTTTAAAAGTATTGTTGCCAACAATACCTTTACCCATTACCTTGCACTTGCCATTGTCCCCTAATGTAACACTTCCTCCTTCTTGCTTCACGAGGCTAAGGAACTTGTCGCTGTTCCCTGTCATGTGTCTTGAGCAGCCTGAATCCAAATACCACTCACACAGTTGTTCCTTAGCCACGCTGAGTCCCTACACATAAGAAGAACAAGGTATGTGTGACCTGGGTAGCCAAATAGGTCCACAATGGTTAGTCATAGTACCTTTCGGAACCCATACTTGTTTGAACTTCATGTTTTGGTTCTTATAACGACAATTTCTATATAAATGCTCAAAAGAACCACAGGTATAACATTTGGCGTTCCGTTTCTTTTTCTTGATGTAATGATTTTTCTTTATCATGTTTTCATTATAAACATTTCCAAATCCTAGTCCTTGTTTATCGTTTTTGATTGACTGGTATCCAAGAATGATGTCTAGTGATTTCCTTCCTACACCAAATTTTCTGATGCTCAGTTCTAAATCAGAGACTTTGGATTTCAAAAAGATGTTTTCATTTACAAGCATGACACTTTTATTGATAAAACTCTTTCTAACATTATCTTCATTTTTAGCGAGAGTTTCTATTCTTTTATTTAGGCCAACAATCTTTTCATTACCATTCTTAATTTCTAGTTTTAATGAAGCACAAGTCTGACAAGGTATAGCTTCAGTAATACTAGATTTTCCTTTGAGTTTTTCAATGGTAATTTTGAGCGAAGCAATTTCATTTTTCAATTTTATTTCATTTTGCAAAACATTATAATTTTCCTGCTGTAGTTGGAAATTCATTTCTTTATAATTTTCTATAGAGGATTCAAGAGAAGTAATTTCTGAATTCATGTTTTCACAAATGTTCATTAATTCTGGTAAAGAAAATTCATCTCTTACCTTGTTCGTGTCGCTTTCACCTATTAGGAAAAGTGATGATTGCCCTACCTCGTCTTGTGGTTCGTCTTCTTCGTCATCGTCCCATGTTACCGCAAATGATTTCCCTTTGGCTTCGGATGACGCGTTCTTTGTTGGACAGTTTTTCATGAAATGTCCAAATTTCCTACAGTTGAAACATTGAACACTTTTAGTAGTATTCTGTTCAGACGAGGAATTCAAAGGATTAAACTTATTAAAACGATTGAACCTTTTTGCCATTTCAGATTTTCTGGCAGGAGTTCTGATGAAGCGTCGGAATCCTCTGACCATTAGTGCATGTTCCTCGTCGAGATCTTCTTTGTCACTTTCTTCGGCTTTGAGAGCGATGGTCTTTAAAGGTTTAGCCTCACCTTTCTCTCTTGTCTCGACGGTTTTGAGTTCCAGCTCATGGGATAACAGATTCCCAATCAGATCATCCAGCTTCAGCTTAGTGAGATCTCTCGCTTCTTGGATGGCCGTCACTTTAGGTCGGAAGGAACTAGGAAGCGCTCTTAGGATTTTCCGAATGAGGTCGATGCTGTCGTAAGACTTTCCCAAGGCTTTTGAGTTGTATACGATGTCGGTGAAGCGAGTGTACATGTCCTTGATGGATTCTCCTGGTAGCATGTGGAAACCATCATACTCTGAGCTCAGCAGCGCTAATCTGGACTCCTTCACCTGAGAGGTTCCTTCGTGAGTGATTTCGAGAGTGTTCCAGATTTCCTGCGCAGTAAGACAATGAGATATACGGTTAAACTCAGTTCTGTCAAGTGCACAGATAATTGCATTCATAGCTTTACCATTCAGAGCATAAAGTTTGTTATCGTTATCATCCCATTTATCTTCTGGTTTTGGTACATCAATATCTTCAATTTTGATTGTAGGTGGGTGATAGCCTTTAGCAACAATTTTCCAAATTTCAAGATCTGAAGAGACTAGAAAAATTTTCATCCTAGCTTTCCAGTAAGCAAAATCAGTCCCATTAAATTTGGGTGGTCTGACGGTAGACTGTCCTTCAGCAAATGCTGAATCATATGTATTCATTATGAACTAGACTCAAATGGCCAGGCCTGATGCTCTGATACCACTTGTAGGATCTAAATAAGGCCTAGAGGGGGGTGAATAGGCCTTTGACCAAATTATCGCAAGATAAAAATTAAGCCTAGTTTACAGCATGCAGTTTAGGAATCGGACAATCAAAGCATTCACAGAAGACACAGAATTTAACGTGGTTCGGTCCCCATGACATACGTCCACCCCAATGAGCAATCACTTATACTGTTTCTTTAAGAAGTTACAATCTCCCTTAGATTGGTGCCCCAACACCAACCTGTCAGACCAACTCAAGCTCACCAAAGCCAAAAAGAAACATACAAGTATCACTCCCCAACCCAACTTGCCCCAACAAGTTTGGTTCCCAGAGTCCCAAATAGCGGAAGAAATTATATTACAGAAATGCTGATCAAAACATTAATAACTTCACAAATAACAAAGATCAAGAGTTTAGAAAGCTCATTTGTGAAGATCTCTCTGATTTTCGTCTTTCAGCACATCAGTAGCTTCGCAACGCTTCTTACGGAATGATGATCGGATGTCTGTAGAAGAAGTAGTCGCTGTCCCCGTGGAGGTAGTCGGTAGAAGTTCCTCACTCAAAGTGATATCATTTGCTGCAAAGGAGGAACTAGCTGCTCAACTTGCTATCACTGCGTCGGGGATGAAGTCACGGTCGCAACGCTTCTTACGGAACTCAATTTGGATCTCTAGAACTCCACTTATTGATGAAAATGTGAAGAGATGTACATGGGTATATATAGTTGCAGCTTAACGGGTCTGTGCACTGTTTGAAGGGATCCGCTAACGTCAGCTTCGCGGGTTTTAAACCGCTGGGACCCGCAACCGCGAAAGCGGCATGTCGGCAACCGTCGGATCGGGGATGGACGGACGAGATCGAGCCACGTCGCCCGCGGATTCAGCGTTCAGCGCCCGCCTCCGCTGACCCGGACCCACGAGCCGCCCGCCTTCGCTGACTCCGAGTCGGCAGCGCCTGAACCGTTGGATGGAGATCCAACGGCGGAGATGATGCCACGTCGTCAGCGGCTGAATCAGCGGCGCCCTCCATTTGCGAATCGTGGGCGTGGTTGGTGGCCGTTGGATCTGGATCGCACGGCTGACAAGCGGCCACGTCGCCCCGCTTCGAGCGATCGTCGGATGCGACATGAACGGCCAGGATGATGCCACGTCGGCCGATTTAAATTCTGCGATGAAGCGTATATGGGAACAGTGCCTATGTCGTATTTGCTGAGTATTTTCACTGTATTCTTGCATATTTGGGCATCAAATAAATCCCAAAAATTCTGAAATAATTCTCAAAAATCCCATAGCTTCATATTGACATGTGAGAATTTTTTCACCTCATTTCACCTCTTGTAGAAAAGGTTTCTTCTTTGTATACTCAGTATTTTCTCGTATTTCCCCGTATTTGGACTTCAAACAATCTCCTTAAATCCTGAGAAAATTCCCATGCTATTTATAGCCTATGAGTAACTCTAGGGTAGAGTTTCATAGCTATACTCTCTTGATTGGGCAGCTTGTGTAAATCCAAATGAAGTTTCACCCTTGTATCTCTACGTACTTGAGTACGTACATGTGTAACCTGAGCAATCATGGCTATAGGGACCTGTGACACACTCAACAAACATATTAGAACAGTTCAGTAGGGTTTGTTATCATCAAACATAGGTTAGGATGATGTTTCCAACACCAACCACCCGGATCCCCTCCAGATACTTGAGTTAGAAACCCTAACTCAAGATTTCCACTATGAAATTCTTGTGATAACCTTCACAAGACCAAATCATACAAAATACAAATGTGACTCCCACAACCCGGGATCACACACTTCTCTCACAACTGAGAGAACAATTCAAATAACGATTGAAATGAAATAAAGAAACACTTACCACAAAATCCTATGCCTTGAGTAAATCTTACCAAATTAGGGCAAAGATGGATTTTGGGGAAGATGATGCCACCAAACCCTAGCTTCAAGAAGTTGACCAGCAATGGAAGCTTAGGGTGGAGTATGGTGACTAGAATCAAGCTCTTGGCTTGAAGAGCTCATAATGGAGAGAATCTCTCTTGAGTATAAAGGCTCAAAGAGTGAAGTGAGAGATTCTTGTGAGGGAGAGAGAGCTTTGAAATAGCTTGGGAGAGCTCTTCTCTTAGGTCTGAAAATGCTTGGAAAATGGACCTCTAACCTTGCCTCAAACGTATCAAGTTTGTATATATAGAGGCAAGGAAAATCGTGTTGGAAAAGTTCCCAACGGCTCTATTCTGAACCAGACTAGTCGGTCAAAGAAGGATCACTGACCGACTAGTTCATCAACTAGTCGATCGGTGATACAACGTAGACCAACTAACGGTTGAACAGCCAAAAGGTCGAAGTACAGGAGATGACAACTAGTCGGTCTAAAAAGACTTGATGACCGACTAGTTCCACAACTAGTCGGTCGGTGAATGATCTTTGACCGACTAACAGTCGAAATAGAGTAGGTTGACTTCAAGATGAATTAGTCGGTTTAAGAACAAATGCTGACTGACTAGTTTCTCAACTAGTCGATCGACAAACGTTCTTTGACCGAGTAACTCGAAACAGTAACTCAGGCTGTACAGAGGCAAGCTCAACTAGTCGGTCCAAGAAGGATTCCTAACCGACTAGATCGTCATCTAGTCGGTCGGTGACTCTTCTTTGACCGACTAATTGATCAACCTGGAATGAGCTGAATTTAGCAAGGCATCTAGTCGGTTCATGTAGAGTTGCTGACCGACTAGATCGTCATCTAGTCGGTTGGTGACTCTTCTTGAACCAACTAACATGCACTCGAAGCAGAGGGAAGAAGCGATAGGCTTCGGGAAAGTTTCTAATGGCTTCTATGATAATCCTAGCTCTAAGACATGAGCGAAATGAAGATAATAAAGTAAGTCCTACTCAAGGCTTAACATTCTAATTAATGAAGCTAGAAGACAATAAATAATACATGACAAACCGTCTTCAAAGCTTCAATCTTCATTCCTCTTGACTTCAATATTGCTCCTTGAGCTTCAACAAAGCTTCAGGCACACGATCATGCGTATTGAGAAGTCTTGAGACGTCGCTTTAGATGTACGTAGTATTTTGGCGACAATCTCCATAACTGCACTCACAAAGTATTAGTTCACGATATATTTATGTTTTCTCATCATCCAAAACCAAATCCGGGGAATCAATACTCAACAGCCAAGTCCAGCAACGAAGAAATGAAAGTAAGCGGAAGTTCACGTGGCACAGAAATGACAACAATGGAAACGATGTACCCCCACCCAAGAGGGAATGGGAAGACCAGTGCCATAGATATGGCCTGAAAGGCCACTGGTCCAGAGTGTGCCGTACTCCGCAGCATCTCCAGGATTTGTATAAAGAAAACAAGAAATATAAAGCTGAAACAAACCTGATGACCTCTGATGTTCCATACAAGTTTACAGCCGACCACTTCGAACATGATGGCCTGCTTGATTAGCCTTCTATTTTTATCTTAGCAAATTGTTTAGAACATTTCATGTTATGGGAGCATTTGAATTACGTAATTTGTTTTAAATGAAAATATTTATCTGAAAATGTATGTGCATATATGATCATCTTTTAGATGAACTGCCTTATGACTGATTAGTAGACAATAAACACATACGATCTTTCAATACAAAGCCCAACATCAGGGCCATATTAAAGATCCAGGGAACACAACACTGTTGCAAATAACACAGAAACAAAAATAAAGGATGCACTAATCTCTCCTAATTCCAAAAGAAACTTCCTAAGTTTCAAGAACATCTGTTTCAACAGATTCCATTTGGAAAGAGCAAATGTAAATGAAAAAATTACTGTATGTAATGTCTCAAGAAAACGAGTAAAATCCATACTTGAATGGTTTGCGAGCCTTACATGCCTCTACCATACAAAGATTCGGAGAGAGGAAGCGGATTTAAACGGAGCACCTGAAGTGCCCGACATCAGCCAAGTTTTTACTATGGCATGATAGACTTGGCCACCATGGATCAGTAATGATGCACCACATCTTATTCTATGGGTATGACTTGAAGAACCAGAAGATTCTTCAGAAGGGAGAATTCCATCGTATCCCTTACTATAAGGGAAAACTAATTACAAGGCCATCACTACGAAAAGTTGAAAAAGAATCTTCACACTTCCTCAAAAAGAATATAAGGAGATAGATGTGGAAAAATTCCACCCCCTAGCGATACTTCATTGTACTGATAAATGCATCCTCAGAATATTCATATGTGTGTCTACTATAGACCTGCAACTTGGCTTTTCCAAAACTATTGGCACAAAAATAAAAATGTTGCGGGCACATTTTCCAGACAATCAAATATAGAAAATAAGTCTGGTTAATGTTGGGAAATATACCTCCCGGTCATTTCAAGAGTACTGCCAAGCAACTGGAATTTAAAATGAACATATAAGTGCCATACAAGTGCCACATGTTCATACCCAAAATGGGTCGGCAGAGTCACTGATAAGTAGACTCCACTGGATTGAACGTCGATTAAATCCCGATTGCCGATGGATGCATGGGGACATGAAAATTCTGCATGCTGCATCGTAAATAAAAGACCCTCTGGAGGTCAGAGTCTCCAATGCAACTTGCATATGGAATGCCACCGAACATTTCTCATCTGAGAATTTTCGATCGCGCAGTTTAAATCCCCATTGCATCACCACAGAGGACCAAAACGATCCTCAACTTCGCCTAGGTATCCATGTAGGGTTTGACTCACCCTCACTTATAAGGTGTCAAACCCTACATGGTTTGACTCACCCTCACTTATAAGGTATGAAACGTGAAATGTTTGGACCTGAAGTCCAGACACCAAAAGGTGTCAAACCTGTGGATAAAATAAGTATTGCACACATAAAAAAATAAATACAAAATCGTATGCTATAAGGTACAACCTATAACCCAAGGAAAATTTCGCTGAAACTAGGGATCAAACAAATCAAAATGAGCATGACTCATAAATGATGCATCAGTCTCCCTAAGTCATCAGATGCAAATACCTTACGATTTGGCAAAGGAAATTTTGGATATGCTGTTATTGGATGTTGTGACGGCATACCTTTGTGGATATCTTGGTAAAGATAAATTCTACATTTCCTTAAATGCCTGAATAGACTTCGGGACGTTTATTCTATAGAAGAAAAACAATAAGAACAAATAAATAATGTACAACCAAGAGAATCATTGACAAAGCAATGATTCCTACTGAAGGCTGTCTTTGAATCTAAGCAAAGGACAAGATTTGAGATCATAGTTGTAAACAACTCAAATCTCATCGGATCTTTTGAAGAGAAAACCGAAATATCTGTTCAAGCCTGACTATTAAACAGACCTAGGCAAAAATAAATTAAGTCATGACTCACAGATTTATTATCTTAATAGAATCCTGTTACATACGCCCAGAAGTGTGTTGATGAAATTAAAAGGACCATTGTCATCCATAGTGTACTTATGGAAATACACTCTATGGAAGTACAAAAAGACCCCTTCCGATTGCTGGAAGAGGGGGAGGATATAACTGGTCCTAAAGTCCTTTATCTAAGTGCAATCAGGCACACCTGGCTAACTGCATGCGTCTCGATATAGTAGTTGCAGTAAACTCATTAGCTAGAGATAGTTGCCACCTAAAAGGGCCATTAGACCGGAGTTAAGCCTTCTGCGCTTCCTCCAAGGGTCAAAAGATTTGGACTTACATTATAAAGTATCATCCTCCAAGTTGATGCAATGCAGGTTACATGTCAGATCCCTATACTGAGAAATCACAGACTAGGTACCCACAGTGGGATGACCATCTATTGCAGATCTGCAATGCAACTTATGAAGGCAACATCATCCTATCATTCCGAGATCCTCACCATTCCAGAATTACATCAATGGTGTATTTGGAGGCGCCTTGTGGTACATCACATCCTAGTGACGACTGGGATAGAGGTTGGTACATGGAGCTGACCCCATAGTCCGAAGACCACATCAGAGGCGACAAAACTTAGCACACCTCTCCAGAGTTTCTGGATTCAGCAGCTACTTAATGGTGATAATATTTGTAATCTGTGTATATTTTCAGAATGTTGTAAATATGCGTGATGAGATAAGCCTAAGAGATCTGAAAGCCTAAGAGCTTTTACAGATCAGGGGGAGTTGAGGGAATTTGTACTCTTTTCTCTTAGCTATGGTTTTTCCCACTCGGTTTTCCATATCCAAAGGTTTTAACGAAGCAAATCACATCAACTCTGGATCTTGAAGTATCCACCCCTCTGTGATGCTCAGAATCCAGAAGTATTCATGAGCAGAGTCACTTGTACAAATCAGGGGGAGTTAAAAGAGCATTTGTACTCTTTTTCCTTAACTATGGTTTCTCCCACAGGGTTTTCTATAGCTAAAGGTTTTAACGAGGCAAACCTCACCAACTCAGGATCCTAAAATATCCACCTCATGTGAGACTCCTATTACGCTCAGAATCCTGAAGTATTCATGAGCAAAGTCCACACCTATGGCTGGATAACGGGGAGTGTTGTGAACGTATATGAACCAGAGTTGGTTAGGATTGTGGGTATCTTAGAGATACACTCATATCTATGTATCTTATCTTGTAACTCTCCTATCCTGCCTATAAATAAAGGGCCGGATGTTCCTCCCCCAGTAGTTGATTCATAACAGAAGGATGTTAATAGGAATTTTCTATCAAGTAATTTTTTTCTAAATAGGAAAAAAGTGAATTCTCTATAAACTGAGCTGCCAAGAATTGAACTTATGACTTCCAAGTCAAAGACATGAATGCTCTACCAATTGAGCTACTTTTTGAGGTTGAATAGTAGTGTACAAGGGTTTACCCAAATACTTACCCGGGCTATAGCCCACCTTAGCCCAAGCATAGCTCCGCCCTTTCCTCCTCCTCTGTTTCATTATCCTCCCACCCCTTCGTCATCATCGCACCAAAGTGAATCAAAAGAAATAGGTTTAAAGAACAAGTTGTTACTTGGATCCATATGCCCGAGCATTCAATATGGTTGCTTGGGACCACGTGCTTGGGCTTAAGAACTCGAACATAATGAAAAAAAATCAATTTTCATGATTCTTTGGACTATATGCCGAAACACTATATTTGACATCCAATCTCGAAACTACAAGCATGACCCGTTTTATTGTTTAAATTATCATTTAAATTGTTTTTTGCTTTTAATATTTTTTGTTTTAATTGATTTTTTAAATTTTTTGGGTTTTATTGATAGACCTGTTTTTTTTAAAAATTGATGTATTTCGGATTTTTTGGGAGGTGGAGGATGAAAGTGACAGAATGAGGAGGAGAGGAGGGGCAGATTGGGAAGAAGAAAAGAGAAAGAAAAGAGACCAAGAGTGTTGTTATTTGCATTAGAAAAATGATAAACAAACTATATCTTCTAGGCTCATTTATTTTGTCTTTTTAGAAAGTGCCAAACTCACAACAGTTTTTAGCAAAATTCTTATTTTACACTCGCCTCCTCCAACCCATCTTAATTCTCCTCATGTCACCTACGCTACGGCCACTCACTTCCTCCTCCTCCTGCAAACTCCTCCTCATCACAACAAAGTGAAGCATCAGAAATAGATTTGGGGAAAAAGTTGGTGCTCGAGTCCATGTACATGAGCATTCAGCATAGCTGTGCTGGACCACTTAATCTGGCTTGACAATCCGAACAGAATAAAAATAATTGATTTTCGTGGTGCTTAGGCATATATGCCCGAATAATATATTTGACATCCAATCTTGAAATTCCGAGCATGGCTGGATTTTTTGATCAAATTTTGATTTTAATTGATTTTTTGCTTTTAATGTTTGTTGTTTAAATTGATTTTTAGGATTTTTGGGTTTACTTGATGTTTTTTGTTGATTTTTTGATGTTTGTTGGATTTTTTGGGAGGAATAGGAGGAAAGTGGGACGCGGAGGAAGAGATGACTGAGGAGGAGAGGAGGTGACGATGGGATATGGTGGAATGGGAGCAGATGACGGCAACGACCGATGGAGGAGGAAAAGGCGATGAGAGAAAAAGTGTGTGTAGTGTAGTGATGATAGGGCAAAATAGGTTTGAAAAATAGTAGAAATGTGTGATTAAAAGCGTAGTGTGCTTATACAAAGTCTACTGCAAATAATAGCACTCGGTGAAAAAACAAACAGAACCTATCTCAAAGACTATGTTACATTCTTTTCATTTTTCTTTTCCCCCATTGGTTCTTTTCTTTTTGTTTCTGTCTCTTTTTGTAAACATCTGTATAAGTTTTTGTAACATTACCAAGTTTCCACGACCATTTCTTTTATTTTCAAAGTTTTGATTTTTCTTGTTTTTGTCATACTTGTATGTTTTCATTTTATAAATGATCATTTCATATTTTCCATATGTGCCAACTAGCAAGCAATCCTCACAAGAGGTTACATTCTATAAGAATAATTTTTGTTTGCATTACAATATTTTTTTTAAAAATAAATTGTCGCTTAGTAGTGTAATTAGTAGTATAAATTGGACTTTTTGTAATGGAAATTATGGTGTATTACATGCTTTCTCCATCTTATAGTAATATGAAGATGGCTGGGCTAAGAACTATAATAAAAGAGAGAAAAAACTCAAAACAAAGCTTCACAAAAATAATTAATGTAATTATTTGATAAATCAAAATTTACTAAAGTGGGTGTCATATTTTCTGCCATGATAATCTAATGTTGTGTTATTGTATTAAAAAACAATTTTCCTTCTTTTCAATGGCATCCCCAGTTCCATCCCGTTTGCATTGATTGAAGACAATACTAAACTCCAATGTTACTTTTTGCTCTTTTTATACCGTTCTTTCAGTTTCTCGCTTACATCGATTTAAGGATATTTTTTTGATACATTGGAAAGCTAGTTAAAGGCGCGATTTAAGGATATTTAAGGATTTTTTTGCATTATTTTTTATACCTTTTTAGTTACACCAACCTCCAATTGCATTTTATTTTATGTTGAGTTTTTTTTTCATTTTCATTTTCTATTTTTCCATAATGCTTAATCTGCAAGTGACCATTTCATAACTTCTATGGGTATCAACCAGCTATGAAAACCCTTGTAAGAGTTCACATTCTACAAGAATAATTTTTATTTGCATTACAATACTCTTTATAAATTATAGTTTGATAGTAAATTTTAGAGTTATCTCCGATTCAAATTATAGTGCATTACATGCTTTTTTTAACAATACTAAATTCGGACAATACTATTTTCCACTTTTTTGTACTAATCTTTTTGTTTATCACTTTTACATTTATTTAAGTTTTTAAGAAATATTAAACTCTAAATGGCTTTTTCTGTTATGAATACATTGTCTTAAGAAATAAGGAGTTTGTATTCTAGTCAAATATTGTATCATACCATTGTATCAACTCTTCTCATCCCCATAAATAAAGGCATGTGGTCTCCTCCAGAAAACACATTCACAACACGATATCAGCAGCTCTTCCTGTGAGAGAGTGCCCGGACGTTGCGAAAGATTGGAAGGACGATGGAGGACTGCCCGTGCGCAGATGAGAAAACAAATCCCCACGTCCGTATTCTTGGATCTTGATGTATCCTAAAAACCCAAAAACTTTTCTTTATCGTGATCATGATATCTGATCGATGCCCTAGACGAAAACAAAACTCAGCAGCGGCATCAGGCCGACAACCCCCCAATGGGGGCAGCACCCATATCCGACCACCTGTCCCCCCCAACGGCCAGGCGGCTGGCAAAAAAAAACATGTTTGCGGCCTTCAGGCCCGCATGCTAGTTTATATTTAAAACCAACATGTTTTTTGTGGCTGCAGACCTGAAGTCGCAGACCAGGCTGTTGGCCTAAAGCCCACAGACTAGGCTGGGGGCTTCAAGCCCGCAGGCTAGTTTATATTTAAAAACAAAACCTAGTTTTTGTGGTTACGGGCCTGAAGCCCGCAGACCAAGCCGAGGGCTTTAGGCCCTGTAATAGCCTTAGTGTGAATATACTTGTATGACTATGTATTTTTGGGACGTAAGTGAACGTATAAAATTGTTGAGTATTTTCATGATTTTTCTTCAATTTTTGTGAAGTCAAAATTATTTTTTATAATTTTTAAACATAAAAAGGATTTAAATAAATGGAGTATATGAAGAGGAATACTTGTATGGGGAGGTATATTTAGTATATTGATGAGTATAACTAATTTTCTAAAAACAAAAATCCTAAAATTACCTTACTAAGACACCTCCACCTTTGATGTGTCTTAACCTTACTAATCCCCACCTACCCATGGCCATGTGGCAATTTGAGAGGATTTTGGGGAGGATGATGAGGATTAATGGGATATTAAAAAGGAAAATTTTTGGAGAAAAATCATTAAAAAGATAGAAAATTGAAAAGGAATAAAATCGATCTCTCTCCGTCTCGTTTTCCTGAGCTCACGCTGCCTCTCCCCTTGTGCCATTGCTCAAACCAAAGCCAACCAAACCCAACCCTAGCTTTTGGAGCACCAATTGAAGGAGGAAGAAGAAGCTAATCATCATAGGGTCCTCAAAGATAAGAAGGAACCCAGATTTTTTGAAGGACATCAAGAGGTAGGATTCTAACTGAATTAGTTAGGGTTCGTTTTAGAATCATAGGGTTTTAAGTTTATTCACAATAGAATTTGTTGATAGGAAGAACCACACGGCAGAGTTGAGGCCGTGTGATAGTTGTGTCATAACCCACACGGCCAAGTCATGACCGTGTGGAGGTTGTTCGACCCTTAGGAGAGTCGCACGGTCGTAAAACGACTGTGTCGTTGTTTTGGCCCCCACACAGCCGTGTAGACCCTCGAATCTCTTTAACTGCGTCGACTTAGACGCAGAATGAGAAAATCGAGCTCCACTCTACCCACATGGTCGAGTCGAACATGAAACGATCATGTGGAGATACTTTTGATATTTGACCGTTCAGCCTCACATAACCGTGTAAGAGTGCCATGCGGTTGTGTGGTCTCTTTATTAACCTTTGATCCACCCGGCACCACACGGCTATATGGAAGAAACCACACGACCGTGTGGGATATTTTTGTTGAGCTTCCCCAGAGTTACTCCACACGGCCGTGTGGAAGGCCCACACGGCCTTGTGGCCATGTTATTTTTCCAGTTTTGGCAGGACTTCAATTTTATCACGTGTTGCTGCTTTACATGCTTCACAAAGGCCATGTTATGGATGTTACTAATGTAATAATTTATGCTTCAATTCGTATGTGAAGAAACCTATATTGAATTTGTGAATTTCATATTATCATTATGTTGCATGAAATTTTCATATGAAATTGGAAAAGAAAAAGAAAGTACTTGATGACGGTGAATGGATATGATGAAGTTTACTCTATGATATGATGTAATGAAATATGAAATATGAAAGTGGTATTGGGACCGCTAAAATGAAGAGTAACATGAATTGATAAAATAAAGAGTGAGATAAGTGCAGGAGTCTAAAGTCTTCAGTCCATTTTAAAATGGGTGAAGCTCTGGATTTGTGTTTTTGGGGGGATACATGTAAAAAGTAGGCGTTAAGGAGTGGACACAGATTTGATTCTCATTCGCACTCCCGAAAGGGGGAGTTGGCTAGAGTTAGAGAGGACGGTGGTGTACTCATGATGCACTATTAGGTAACAGATGGTTTTCTCCGTTTGACCAGAAAACCCGAGAACTGTCTCACTCCCGAAAGTGGGAGTTACGAGAGGCCCCTATTGTGCTCGTGTCGCTATTTGGGGTACCCCTTTTCACCTACCCTGGCTGAAGTCCATCTCCTTAAGTGTCCTACGATTTACACGGATTCCCAAACATTTAAATTGATAAGTTTTAATATAATGGTCATTAATTCATAAACAATGTTCCTTCATATTATATTGTTCCTTAGTTTTACTATTAGCACTTGCATGTGGTGTTATGTTGCTATTCATACTTTGTGGACCCATTTATTTCTGCAGACCACCTCTTCAGATAGGTAGTCCGGTTCTAAAACTGGGTCCTACCTAGTTTAGTTAGGTTTCCTACTGGGTCACGCGTTGACGTGTCCCATCTATATCTTTCAGGTTCAGAGGAAGAGACATCAGGGCAGACTCGCACACAACAAACTACTTCATGTCCCCATGTACAGACAGAGACTTTAGACGGATATTTTATTCCCTTTGATTTCCCAGGGGTAGACTAGTAGGTGCGTTGTACTGGGTGTGGACCCTTTTTGGTTTTCTTTTGAGGGTTGGTGTTTTCTTTTGACTTTACCCCACTTTGTAGTTTTGTACCATTGTACAGTCTGAAGTATGATGTTGTATCACTGATATACAATGCAGTTTAGTATTTCCTTTTCAGTACTAGTGGATCTTAATTTTATTGGAGCATTGTACTTTACTTTCTGTAATATTCCAGTGTATCGTAGTGGCCTGCATGAATAGTTTTATTTTAATCATAATTAATGCCTAATATAATTTTGATGTTATGGCTCGAAGCCCAGTGTCTGAATACTACGACGACCTCGTCAGCTACGTGTCTTCCGTAATTTGGAAGAGCGGGGCGTGACAAGTTTTTGTGGTGGCCCATGCAGGTCAGCTCTACGTAAGAGTAGTATGAGTAAAGCTTTAACATTATAATCCGTTAACCTTGTACTGAAATCTATTTCTTTTGTTCCTTCCTGCAGTATGGATAGCGGGAACATAATGTCTGAGAACATGACTGCTGCTTTAAATGCGGCATCATCTGAGTCATCCTTGATGGCAAAAGTTTTGATGGGCATTCTAGAGCATCTGAGTCAGCATGATGAGTGGATAGCACCTGGCACGAATACATGATGATTTAGGCAGTTCCATGCCTTGCATCTGAAGTCCTTTTCGGGCAAGGAGAGTTCTCTGGAGGTAGATGAGTGGATTAGACACACGAAGGACGATCTGACAGCAACTGGATATCCGCGGGATGGATGGGTAGATGTCGCAAAGAGACAGTTGACGCATCAGGCCAGAGAATAGTGGGACACACATGAGTTACATCTGACTGAACCAATGTCGTGGGGGAAGTTCAGGGAGTTGTTTGAGGCTCAGTTTCTTCCCGAGATGAAGAAGGATGCGTTGCATCTACGGTTTGAGTACTTGACTCAGGGACGACGGAGTGTGGATGCCTACGATGCAGAGTTTTCATTGCTGAGCAAGTTTACTCCGGAGTTGGTGAAGTCAGAGGCTACTAGGGCCAGATGTTTCGGGACGGGACTGGACCCAGATTACAAAGCAGCGATGTATACGTTGGATCTGCCTACACATGAAGCCGTGCTGAAGGTGGCCAGGATGCATGAGACACACTTGAAGAGCGTGGGAGGGCACCAATAGCAGCAAAAGAGACGCCATACTAGACAATAGAGGAGCTTCACGAGGTCGGTTCAGACTACTTAGATCAGGAGGCATGGAGTGTAAGGACACTGGCTATGAGGAAAACAGTAGAAGGGGGGTTGAATAGTGTTTATAAAATTTAAACGGTCGTTATACCAATTTAAATCACTAACCAACAATAAATGCGGAATTATAAATTAACACAAAATGAAACAAACTAATAAAGAGATGTTTCAAGGGGTTGGATTACCCAAGTCCAATCCCGACTTGTTCTCGGTAATCCTACGTCCCTTTCACCCGAATACCTCCGAATACTCAAGTTAGAACCCTAACTTGAGGTTTCCTTTAAACCCACTTGTAGCAACCCTACAAGTGTAATCGATGTACAATCGATGTCCTTGACTCCCAGAACTTGGGATCAAGCACACCCACTCTCACGAACCGAGAGTATAATCGAAATATGAGATAATAAAATTCAAAATGTAAATACTTACAATCACATATGCCTTGAAGTAGAACTTGAAGGAGCATGTGTGTGTGTGTGTGTGTGTGTGTGTGTGTGTGTGTGTGTGTGTGTGTGTGTGTGTGTGTGTGTGTGTGTGTGTGTGGATGTCTCTTCCAAGATGAGAGAAAGCCATTGCACTTTTCTTCACCAAAGCTTGAAGCTCAGATTTGGATTAAGTGGAATGACAAGATTAGAGTTGAAACTTCTAGGGCTTGCGAGTTCAGGAAGAGAGAGCTTGAGAGATTGAGCTTAGGCATGAATGCAAGATTATCAAAGAGATGCTCAATGGAACAGTAAGAGACCCTCTTATAGGTTCTCTAAAACCCTCAAGCAAAATACTCAAACCCCCCTTTGAAATCCGTGTGAAAAAAAGCCAATGGATAGAAAATACGATCCAGACAGTCGACTGGTGAAGAACACACAGTCTCCTGCTGCACTATGACAGAGGGTATGTGACAATTCAAACTGTAACTTACCACGCAGGACAGTCGACTGATGAAGGTCGGACAGGTGCATGTAAACCAACAGGCGACTGAGAAACCTTCTACAGGCGACTGAATTCCTAAGTGCGTAAGTGGTGAAAACTCAGGAGTTCTGGGAAGACAGGACATGCGACTGTAGAAGCATAAACAGGCGACTGTGTAATGGGCATGCGTCTGTAAATCCTTCTTACATCGCCTATAGGCGCAAGTGCGAAAGTTGTCAAAACTTGGAAAGTTTGACAAGCTGGGACATGCGACTGTAGAGGCATATACAGGCAATTGTGCCATAGGCAGGTGCCTATAAATCCTTCTTATATCTCATGCAGGAGCAAGTGCAACAGCTGTCAAAACTTGGGGATTCTGGGTAGGGTGTGACAAGTGACTGACTAACAAGTCACAGGCGCCTGTAACTGGACAAGCGCATGCACTTTGTACAGTAGTCGCCTGATGAAAAATAAGAACAGAAAGCCCAAAAATCAAGTTAAGAAACGACTGGAGAATAAATCTCAGGTGCATGTAAAGTGATATGCGCCTATATTTCGTTCATCATTCGCCTGTTGAAAGTCCAAAATGCACGTGCTTGAGAATTATGAAATGGAGGCCTAAGAAATGAGTTCTAATGCTTTCCTAGGAAAGAATGGAAGGTGTGTGTATGCTCCAACATAATTCTACTTCTAAGCTATATACTAATTAGAAAGAAAAGAGAATAAAAAGATTACATTTATTTATGTCTCTCTTCTTTCTATTGAATGAACTTGAAGTCTTCTTGAAGCTTTTATCTTCATCTTTAATCATTCAATCGACTTTACGAGCTTTGGTTGATCCTTGAGTGACATCCATTGCTAATTGATCTTCATGATAGGCTTAGGCAATGGATTAACTGCAAGTAAGAGATTAGCCACAAGTATTTATGTTTGCTCCTCATCAAAACCAAGTAGGGAGAAGTCCAATACTCAACATTCTGTCCCTTTTGGTGATGACAAACAAAAATAAATAAAAAAATAAATAATTGTGCTAAAAAGTACTTGCTCCCCCTACATATATGTCGATCAAGTTAGTCAATAAATATATGGACATCTAAAGATCAAATTAACACATTAGTATTATATACATGAATGAAATGAATTCAAGTATTAGAATTTAGGATTTTTGAATCTAACTTCATTATATCTTACTCCCCCTGATCTAAGACAACTTCAATCTTAGATTCAAGTTTAGCTCATAATTAGCACAAAATTACGATTTTTTTAATTTCTCTCCCCCCTATGGCATTATCCAAAAAGAGGGAGTAGTGAAACAACAACAATAGTGATAGATAAAACTAAAACAACCATGGGAGGTCAAAGAATGCGATACGTATTTAATGTGATACCAAAAGTAAATCAAGAAAACAAGGTGTATCACACACATACATATCAAAGCGCATCAAAAACCAGAAAACTTAGTTGACTAAAGAAATGGAAGTCCAATATCAACATTAATCATGCACTATGTCCGACCACACAACATATAGATATAAAAGAGCACAAAGAGAGACAAAATTGCACAACATATACACATAAGAGATCACATCAGGAATAATGAGCCAAAGGAAATCCACATGTATATATATGAGAAAAATACCTGGAGTATACAAAAAGATATCAACTCCACGTACACAAAAGTATATGACCAACATATACAACCATCCAACCACATATGCCCACCCAGCAGCAGACCTCCAGGAAGGTGGCACCAAGGCATCAGGCTTTTACGATGACGTCTGTGGAGGAGGAGGATATCGGGCGAGTCATCACTGGTATTTCTACATTCTTTCCTTGGGTAATGATTGTTTTTTCATTTCTGCTTTAGCATGATATGATGTTTACTATGATTAGGATGTTAGACTCTTATTTTAGTCTTATGTTTTTTCTTAGGCATTGTTAGAGTTGCTTCTTTTCCCGCCATGTCACTCTTTGACTTAGAAGCTTCCTATTGTTTCCAATCTTAACAATTTATGGCTAGGCATTTTATAGTAGTAGATTCATTTGCTTCTAGTTGGAACATCCACACAAAAAATGGGGTGCTTCGCAGTTCTTCGGGATACCGTTAGTGTCCTATGGAGATCTGTGGACGAAGACTGCATGCTGATTTCCTAGTAATAGAAATGCCCAGCTTTGAAGCTATGTTTGGAATGGATTGGCTAGGACTGTTCTATGCCACTATAGATTGTAGACTTAGAAGGATAGTATTCCAGATTCCTGATAATTCAGAGTTTGAGTTTATTCTTGGTAGTAGTTCACTCTGACGAGTGAAGTTCAAGGCCAAACTAGTAGAAGAGGTGATGATGGCGATAGAAGTTGAACCAGTGTTACCAAGGGTTGTCAGAGATTTCCCTGATGTTTTCCCAGATGACATATACAGACTTTCTCCAGACAAACCATTGGAATTCACAATTGATCTTATTCCAGGCACCCAACCGATTGCAAAGGCTTCATATCGAATGGCCCCTCCAGAACTAGTTGAGCTTCGTAATCAGTTGAAGGATTTGTCGGAGCAAGGATTGATTCAACCTAGTGTATCTCCGTGGGGCTAGTGCTTTTGGTGAACAAGAAGGATAGATCACGAAGGATGTGCATGGATTGCAGGAATTGAATAAGGTTACAGTGAAGAATAAGTGTCCTCTTTCTCGTATTGATGACATCTTCAATCAGCTTGGTGGATCGCATGTATATTCGAAGCTGGACTATAGAAGTGGGTATCACCAGGTGAAGGTCAGATTCTTAGATGTTTCGAAGACTACATTTCGAACTCGTTATGGCCGTTACAAGTTCTTAGTGGTGTTACTAATGCACCGGCCACTTTTATGAGGTTGATGAACCAAGTCTTCTATGAATACCTAGACAAGTTTATGGTAGTCTTCATTGATGATATTTTGGTGTATTCGAAGACTGAAGAGGATCATGCTGAGCATCTGAAGACAATTTTGAAGACTCTAAGACGGCACCAGTTATATGCCAATATAGCAAATGTCAGTTTTGGTTATCTAAGGTTGCATTCTTTATACACATAGTATCAGGAGATGTGATATGTCACGACCCCATCTCTGTGATACCCAGAAGGGCAAAGTACATGACGAGAACTAAAAATGTAGGTCCACTGCGCATTGCTGGGAATAGTACATATATAATTCAACAAACAGCCAATCAACAAACACAGAACGACACAACGTAACAGAGAAATACTGAAATCCAAACTCTTAAAAATTTCATGTACATCTCAAACATCCCATTGCATCAATTCATATAGTACAAGCAGCTCTCACCACATAAGAAAACCCAAAGTACACATAGCTCTCTCCTCACCCCTCACCACCCAATCTAAGTCTCAACTCACAACAACAAAATTCCAACCTCAACCTCCAGTTGCACTTGCTATCTCCAAGAACCACACCTGAAAAAGTTAACGGGGGCACTTCAACGTGTGACCCAGTAGGAATGCCAACTCCCTCTAGTATGCTATTATGAAGATGCAACTGTTTTACATGCATTCTTAGCAATGTGCAAATGAAGCATGGAATGAGCCAAAGGAAACATGTGTATAACATAATGTCACGCCCCGCTTCCCAAAATGGACGGAAGCGAAACGTGACGAGGCCCGCTTAGACCAGAGCTGAGAAGCTCGGACCCAATAAGCGTCTGTAGAGGTACCATTTAAAAGACTTTTCAGGTTCTTGCATTTTTATAGTTCGAAACAATAAAAGTACAGAAAAGAAATTTGCATTCATTAAATTAGAGATATGATGTCCAACAAGTACAAAGTCTAAAAAGAAGCCTAAGCGTAGCAACAAACTATCTAAAAGAAAACTGAAAGTAGTAACCTCTGGAAGTGACGACTAAAAAGACCTCAAGGTCTGGTCCTCGTCAGGCACGTGCTCTGGGTCGACGTCCTCGGCTCCTCGTACTCCAGCGAGTCTGCCTCGTCCACGAACTCTGGCTCAACACCTGACGTACAGCACCAAAAGAAGGAACTGTACGTCAGGTCAGGTCTACAAAAGGGGTTAGACCAAACTGCAAGTGTATCACTTTTAGACAATGTTTTACTGGTTGATTAGCATGCTGGGGTTACAACAAGTACAAGAGAAGTAACGTAGCAGGAAAGTAAAACGCAACAAGTAGTAGTGGTAGCGTGTGCTACCAACTACGGGACTAGCCTACAGGTGTCAGGACAAGACGTGACGTGACGGAAGCAAGGCAGGACAAGACAAGTGAGACACGAAAGGGTTCACGCCTTACGGTTCGAGGGGGATCAGACCCTCTTACCGTGCGCACGCTCAACCCAACCCCAAACCCCAAGACAAGACAAGACAAGATATCCGTACAAGGGATCACTCGCTCTAGCTTGGCGAGTGCCCTATTGCCCGCAGGCTGTGCAAGACGGGACGTGACGTGACACGACAGGAAAGGTTATTCTAGGGTGTCCACACACACGCACACACATGATAGCCCTACAGCATGAAAAAAAGTTGTTGTTGTCAGGCTCAGACTTCGTCGTCAAGTCTGAGCCGTCAGGAGTCGTCCCAGACGCTATCATTTCACGTCCGGTTCTATACATTCACAGTCTAACAGTTCTAGCAACCTAAGCACAAAGCACGGTCAAAAACGCAAGTGGGTACACTTGCCTGAAATGGCGAGTGTGTCGTCCTCTCGAAGCGTCTCGTCCAAGCGTCTCGTCCGCAGAAGTCCGTCTGAAATATCGCCACATCGACGATGTCAGGTCTCAAATTCATCAAGTCCTATTAGGTTTCGTTTCTAGGTTTTCGGGACTATCCTATTCGTCAAAAGTCACTTTTTGATGTATCAACCTAATCGACGATCTATCCTATGTGCACAGTCAAATTAGTCCGTTCGTCGATTTTCTATGTTCGTACAACGTTTTACAGGAGCTGAAAATTAAATTTAGTTCAAGTTGACGGTTTTTAGTTTAGGGTTCAGTCAGCTATTGTGGGGGTTTCTACGAGTTTCGGGGAACTAACCTGAACCGGAGTTTGCCGTAGAATGGATGTCGTGTCTGATCGGAGCACTCCACAGCTTCAGATCTAGTCCTCGCACGATTCTCCAAAAGTCCAGACTTGCGACAAAGGCCTACGACGTGTCGCAACGTCGTAGACGGCAAATCCGCGAAGTAGCACGTCCAAGTGGGGCCCACAGCAGTGCTAGGGGTCCAAGGGGGGCCCACAACACCTCAGGAGCACTTGGGGGGCCCACCACAGAAGTTGGTGTGGGAGAAATGATGTTGCGATGAAGTTGGGTCGGTCGGACTTGGTCGGTGCGAGGGTTCCTCTCGGTCAGACCGAGAGGGGCTCTCGGTCATGCACTGAGCAGCGCAGCGGGGTCGGTTGCAGCGGGGGTGCGAGGAGAACCGTCGGTCTGACCGACTGATCCCATCGGTCGCAGCGGGCGGGCCAAGTTGCAGCGTTGCAACTTGCAACGAGGCGGAGCGGAGAGCGGGTGCGGGGCGGCCTCTCGGTCGCTGCGGGCGGACCCATCGGTCGGGCGCTAGGGCGATGCGGAGCGGTGCAGCGGAGCGGCCAAGCGGCTGTTCTCTCGGTCAGACCGAGAGAAGGCCTCGGTCGGAGCGGGCGACAGCGGGGGGCGATGCAGCGGGCGCTGCAAGCGGCGATGCGGGGAGCAGCTCCGGTCGTGCGCTGAGATTTGCGGGGGCGGCCGTCGGTCGTGCACGTTGCGATCGTCGCAACGTTGCGACGAAGCTTTAGAAGATGAAACGGCGGCTAGGGTTTTGAGCTATGACGAAATAACTTTTCCTAGGGCTAACTTAAATAGGTTAGAGCTAGGGTTAGGGTTTGGGTTCGGAAAAATATTATTAAAATAATTTAAAATAATTAATTTACTTAAAAATTACTCTCCTCTCCCTCACACGAAATTGGGGCGGCCAAAAATTCTGAAAATTTGCCAGAAAATTCTTTAATACGTTATTATAATATAGTAATTTTATTGTAATTAAAAATTTTATAAAAATAGGTTTTAAAAATTATTTAAAGCTTTCAAAAAATAGAAAATAGGTCAAATTAAGTCCAAAAATTATAAAATAATTCTGGTGTGTTCTAGATGACTAAAGAAAGATAGTGGAGAAGACGGATCTTCATTTTGATGTCGAGAGACGAAACTAAAATTCTTAACGTCTCGCATCAAAACAGAAAGTCGCGACGTCACGTCAATTTAGATAGTACCGCTGAAGAACGACTCGAGATATGTCGTTCCCAAGTTATTCCACAATCTAATACTTTCAGAGACGATCACGACGACATATCACACAAAAACGTTTAAAAACAAATAAAGTCTAAAATAAACACGTGCACGATCAAAAGCACGTGCACGGAGAAGGTACGATAGAAACAGGCCGTTACATTCTACCCACCTTAGAAATGATTCCGCCCTCGGAATCACTCACACTAGTAATAATCACCCATATAACCCTTACACCCGTAACTATCATATCTGCTCATAAAGATTTCTAATCCTGTAACTTCGAACAACGTTCCTCAATAATACCCCATAATCCATCTTTTCACTGGGCAAAGCCACGACTAATCTCTCCTCCTAATATATAGTTCCATCACTACCGTTCCAATTTCCAACTCCAAGTTCTCATAGAAATAATAACATCTTCTGATATCGTACCACTCCACTAAGCATCATCATCGCTCATTAATATCTTTTGAATTTCTAAACATTTTCCCAACATTAATAAATCTCCAAAAAAAACGCGATTCTAGTCATCCACCAATCCAAGACAAAACATTTGTCTATCCTATAATACCTTCACCAATCAGCAATCGTCGTGTCTTCAGTACATTCTCGTCATATCTCCCCATAAATTATCCACCAAATAATTTTGATCTGTCAGAATTACCCCTCATCCTGCTCACTATAACTAATCCTAACCAACATTAAGTCCAACTGCCTAATCATCCATTTATCTCCACACGTCGCGTTATTCTCAAAGTCTTCTCCCGTCAATTCATCAATCCGTCTCAATGCTAATATAAGCTCTACTCAATCTCATGATCACCCTAACTCATACTATTCTCGGCAGTTACTCCTATCTACTACCCGTCTAAGCCTTAAGTCTGATAAGTCATCATCTCCTCGCATTTTAATCTCATTCAAACAGAATTCTCCATTGAGTCCACCACACTTCGGTTTTATAAATAAGTCTGAGACAGTTCATTCTTTTCATCCAAAAAAAAAAATATTCTAATCCATCATCCTCGTGTTCCCAAAATCAATTAATCATTGCCAGAATAAAACTCATCTCACTCCCTGAGCCTACCCGCAAACAAAATCCTACAACAATAATAGCTAGGCCCAATTAATATAACAATCATAAACACGAAAATTTTGTTTAAGGAAGAAAGAAGAGAAGAGAAAGAGAGACTTCAAGGCCAAAGAAATATTTTAAAACATTTGGAAAAACGTGTGGCGTTGCGGTAATGGATGAGGGAGGTTAAGTGATTTGTGATCTTGTGAGCTAGTTTTTAAAAAAACTTTAAAGGTTTGGTTTAAAGAAAACAAAGTTTTGATATGATTCTCATACAACCAAGATAAACCATTCATTAAAATTAAAACTCAGTCTAAGGATCTGCATGCGATGACACCATTCATATAAGTATGAATACCATCATTTAGACAACTCCCATCATACCATGGTTAACACTGAGTACACATTCAAGACACATGAGACAAACATCAGGATCCTAAAGATGACACACTCATACAGGTCTACACACTCTACCTATACTCAGGCACTGCAACGACATCACCTACCAGAGGGCCTACTCCTAAACTGGAGATAGCATGGATAACTACAATGTCTAATGTCTAGAGGAAAGAAAACTAAATCAAAAGCGGAACGAAATAAGATCGGAAGGATAGAGGTCAAAAGGCAAGATAAGGAGGTAGTTGGTTGGGTGTAAAACGATTGTTTTGCAAATGAAAAAATAAGTTTACACAAAGGTTTTGAAATGTGGTCACGAGAAACATAGAACAGATATAATAATAAAATAATTGAAGTTCCCCCTAGTTTAGGAAAAATATTTTAAAAAGTATGCACGGTAAGTGATTTAGAAATAGATCTTGTAGCCCAGAAAAATATAAATTGAATTATCAAAATGTTAACACGTTTTTTTTAAAAATGAAAATATGAAAGATACCTATTTGAAATAATTTCCAGATAGTAACTTGAAAATTGACGACCAAGGAGATTTCAAAATCTAAGAAGGAACTTTTAATCGAAAAGCAATAAATTTTAAATATATATAATAAAGGGTTTTCAAGGAAGTTAAACCGAGCGAAGAATTTAATAATGGGTTTCGAAAACAAGAAATAAAGGAAATAAAAGTGGGATGAGGTAGCGATTGTTTTGTAAATGAAAATGAACTTAAACAAAAATTCTTGAAGTAAGAGCACGATGAACATAGAGATGTTTATATGTAAGAAATTTAAAGTGGAGACTTACGCTTGCGTATGCGGAACGATAGTCTCGGAAATTTGCCTTCGGATTCGCCACGACGGATCGAGTCTTCTCACGAACGGAGTAAGGCTACTAATCCACAATCTAAATCTCTATTTTAGATTAAGAACTTGGAAGGAGGGAGAGGAAATATTTCTGCAGAGCTTCGCTATGAAGAAGATGCATGCATGAATTTCATGCAAATGTGTAAGGAAAATGGCTACCCTTGGGTCTTATTTATAGCCCCCAAGGTAGTTATTTTAGGGTAAGTTGTTCCTTTGGAACAACTTAATTAAGGTGTACCATGATACATGGCACAATATAAGCTTAAGTTGTACCATATGCATGGTACAACATAAGCTTAAGATATTCCCCCTTTATTAGCCATATGTCGCATGCACTTATGCATATATAATGCGACTTTCCCGCTCATACAGAGATCCTCTCCGCAAGGGAACAGATTCCCTTTGCACATGACTTCGTGTGCGCGACGTTCGAGGTCCCGTAATCCCTCGTACATCCCCCACAAGGGTGTACAAACGTCTTCCATATCCAACATCTCCCACTCACACTTGAGGGGATTGTAAGAGAACGTCTTTCCCTTAGTTCTTTCATCTATCATACCGAGAAATAGACCGTGCGACCGTCATGCGCGTAGAGTCTGTTGTTGTGCACTTGTTAGAGATACACAACGACCTTGAAGGTGCAAAGTTGAGTAGTTCAACGCATGCTTTACCCTAGATTATTTCTTCACATTTTCTTATACTTTATATTCAACAATTGAATCCCATCTGGATTACAATTGGCTGGCCAGCTTTGAATCATTAAAGTCCAAATGCGAATATGAAATCAATCTTCCTCTTCTTGCGAACCTTCTGATCTTGACTTGATTCGCTTTTCTAACGTGCCCCGCCGAGCCGAATTACCATAGCCCATTAGCAACACGCTAAGATAGCGATCATCTCGTCAAATCTAAAGGAACCAATTGGAGTCCTTGAGGGTAAGAGTTAAGACCCGTATGGCCTTTGAGTCTCACATAATAGCAAACACTATTGCTACTAACTCAGTGGTCGAAAATGCATACGTGGTATGAACACGTACTACAACATCACTCCTTTCCCAGGGAGAGTATGTCTTAATGATGTTGTACGGATGAAAAAGATCAGACACCACAATGCCTATCTTTTTGAGTCCCCTTACTACTCGTGAAATATTCACGGACTCTCATCCTGCATAAGACAGACAGGATTAAAAAAATCCAATGAGATCTTTATATCCTTGTGATACAGATCTCAGATCTTTTGTAAGCATCCGTATGATGCAGATCTTTTATTCGACTATCTTGTTTAAGTCATGACTCTAAATCATTTGTCTAATGATTTTGACTTTAAACTAGTCTCATCTCTATCTTATCCATCTGATAAGATAAGGCGGTTGCTCATGTGAGAGAGCCAACCTTAATCTGTCCGACATACACACAAAAATAGCTGAGACTTAAACACAAATGTATATAAAATCATTTGTAAGAAACTTGTATGCAAATTAAATTTTGATCTTCTATAGACATGGGAAATATTACATGATACAGCTCAGCACCTACGCATTCCCATAGATGATAAGTGTTTGAAAAACACATCTCTGGGGATCGCCTTAGTAAGGGGATCCGCTATCATCTCATGCGTGGATATGTATCCTATGTCTACTTCCTTTCGTTTATCATAATCCTTCGCAAACTTGAATCGAATGTCAATGTGTTTGGTCTTACAATGAAATTTAGGATCTTTGACATAGGCAATCGAAGCTTGACTATCACTGTATATAGGAACAGTGCTCGAGTCAGAGGCATTCGTCAGTCTGTCTAAGAATTTCCTAAGCCAAACAGCTTCTTGGACCGCCATGCTGAATGCTACGAACTCGGCTTCCATGGTTGATAGAGCGATGCAGGTTTGTTTCTTGCTGCTCCAGGATATTGCACCATTCCCGAGTAAGAAAACAAAGCCCGAGGTAGATCTTCGCTCGTCGAGATCACCCGCCCAATCAGCATCGGTATAGCCTTCGAGTCTCAAGGTATTGCCTTGATAGCATAACGCATAGTCCGCAGTCCCTTTGAGGTATCTTAATATCCTCTTCACCGCTTTCCAGTGTGCCTGCCCTGGGTTGGATTGGTAACGGCTTACCATACCAACAGCATAGCAAATGTCGGGTCTAGTACACATCATGGCGTACATCAGACTCCCGACAGCACTGGAGTATGGAACTTTTTCCATAGCTTTCTTTTCTTTTGGATCTTTGGGACACATCTCCAAACATAGACCCGCACCTTTGCTTATTGGAGTATCAATTGGCTTGCAGTCCTGCATATTAAACCGTTCTAAAACTTTCTTTATATACGTCTCTTGAGAGAGAGAAAGAAGTTTCTTGGAACGATTCCTTGAGATCTTAACCCCAAGGATATATGCAGCTTCACCCATGTCTTTCATCTCAAAGACGGATGAAAGCCAAGCTTTGATATCCAATATAAGACGCTTATCATTTCCGGCTATAAGTATGTCATCTACATAAAGAGACATAATTATATACTTGTTTTTAATCCTCTTAATATATACGCAATTGTCTTCGTCGAGCATGGAGAATCCATACGACAAAACAACTTCTTGAAAACGCATATACCACTGCCTTGAGGATTGTTTAAGACCATATATGGATTTACGAAGTTTACAAACCTTATGTTTGTTTTCTTCTTGTACGAACCCGTTTGGTTGTTCCATGTAGATCTCCTCATCTAGTTCTCCGTTAAGAAAGGCAGTCTTTACATCCATCTGATGTAATTCGAGGTCCAAACAAGCCACCATTGCCAGAATTAAGCGAATCGAGGTAAAACGCACGACAGGAGAGAAAGTCTCTTCGTAGTCTATTCCTTCCTGTTGCGTGAAACCTTTCGCAACAAGGCGAGCTTTATATTTCTCGATGGAGCCATCAGCCTTATGCTTGATTTTGAGAACCCACTTGTTCCCAATGGCTCTACGTCCCTTAGGTAAATTAACCAAGTCCCAGACTTGGTTTGTTTTCATGGATTGAAGTTCTTCTTCCATTGCCGCTATCCATTTATCTTTAGCAGGGCATGTGACGGCCTGTTTGAAATTTGCAGGTTCGTCATCATCTTGTAGTAATGTCATGAATGTTTGAGGAAATTCATCCTCAAATCTCAGAGGTGTTAGCCTCGTCCGATTACTACGTCTTGTTTGAGTTTGATCACTCCCACTTGGAATGACATCACTCCCACTTGGAATAACATCACTCCCACTCGGAATAGGATTGGTATCGTTCGTATCATTCATTGGTGAAGTTTGAAACGTATTTTCTTCTTCACCAAGAATTCTCCCACTCGAACGTTCCGATCCTTTTTGATCCCAAGTCTCAAACAAGGATAAGTCTTGACTTATCTCACCCTGTCTTGGAAACTCATTTTCCAAGAAGACAACATCCCTCTATTCGAATTCTATAAGACCTCCATTGTCCTCTTAACCGACGAAAACATATCCTTTGGAGTTTTCAGCGTATCGGATGAAGATACACTTCCTCCCACGTGGCCCAAGTTTTCCATATTTGTGAGAGGATAAATGTGCGTAAGATGCACAACCCCAAGGTTTTAGAATGCTTAAGTCTGGAGTTCTATTGTTCCACAACTCATAAGGAGTAGAACTTACCGACTTCGAGGGTACACGGTTTAAGATGAATGCCGCCGTTAATAATGCGTCACCCCAAAAGGTGATAGGCAAATTGCCTGAGACATCATTGAACGGACCATTTCCATCAATGTCCTATTTCTTCTTTCCGCAACACCGTTTTGTTGCGGAGTGTAAGGCATAGTTACCTGATGTACTATGCCTTTTTCATCACAAAGTTCCTTAAAACTTATTGATTGATATTCACCGCCCCTATCGGTTCGCAAAAACTTAATCTTGCGATCTAATTGATTCTCCACTAAACTCATATAGTTTTTAAAGCAAGCCAAAGCTTCACTTTTGTGGGATATCAAATAGATATGTCCGAAACGGGTGAAGTCATCAATGAATGTGATGAAATAGGACTTCCCGTGTCTTGTCTTAACATTCATTGGACCGCAAATGTCCGAATGGATAAGCTGTAATGGAACTTCGGCCCTTGTGCCAGTTCCAAACGGCTTGCGACAAGTTTTCCCTACAAGACAATGTTCGCAAGTTGACATTTCAACTTTTGAAACATTAGATAGCAAGCCACTTTTGGCAAGTCTATCCATTCTAGTTGGTCCAATATGACCAAGTCTTGCATGCCAACAAATGATTTCAGACTCAGAGTTAGAAGCATTTGTCAAATGAAAACTTTCATTAATGGAAGAAGCAACATCATTCATTGTATTTAAAACAATTAATCCATTACAAACATTACCAGAACCAATCAAAGAATTATTACAAACAAGGTCAACATATTGTTTATAGAACCTCCACTCATAATCTAAAGACATTAACATGACCACGGAAACGATATTCCTTCTAATATCTGGAGCAAAGAGGACGTCGTGCAATAACAAAGTCTGGCCGTTGTCGAGAACTAGCTTGCATGTTCCGACGCCTTTGACTTCAACACGTGTGTTGTTGCCGACGTATATCCACTTTGTTCCTTGAGTTATCTTTCGATACTCTACGAAGAACCTTCTGTCCTTCGCTACGTGGTCTGTGGCCCCTGAATCAATCAACCAAAAATAGTTAGATTCAGCAAGAAACATGGAACTAGAAACACATATGTAACTAGTCCTACAAGTTACCTTATCACTTCCATCCGTACATGTACGGGCGAAGTGACCGTACTTGTTGCACTTAAAGCACTTGATCTTCTTCAAGTTTTTCTTCTTTGAGTGCACATTCTTTTGCCACTTTTTGTTCTTTGTCTTCTTTGAGGTCTCCGGTTCTTGCTTACGTTCGTTCACAAACCTTAAGCGTTTATTCTTCCGCTTATTTCCCCCATGTGAGGAACTAGCGGCCACGTGCACTTCTGCACTTGGTTTTGCGGCTTGAATCCGCTCTTCCTCGAGTTCGAGGTGTTTCGAAACATCGCTTAAAGTTTTAATGCACTCATTATGAGTGAGATGCATTTTCATGTTATCCCAGCTATCTGGGAGTGAACGAATGACCGCTTGGATCTGATGTTCGTCAGACAGCGTAACACCCGCATCCTTTAATTCAGATATAAGATTCGCCATGTGGCGGAGATGCTTTTTCATAGAATGATCTCGCCGCATCTTGTACGAATCAAATTGAATATTCAAGGAGCGGAGTTTGGTAACCGAAGTTCCACCAAACTTTATCTCTAGCTCAGACCATATGTCTTTAGCTAGGTCGAATTCCCGAAATAGGCGCATTATGTCATTGTCCATCGCGGACAGTAACGTAATACGTGCTATTTTGTTCTTTCGAGTCCAAGTGTCATAAGCTTCCCGGTCCCTCTTGTGTTGGGCCGTATTGCCCAACTCAGGTTCTACCATTATGTTTTGGAGTGTTTCGAGCACATCTTGCTCCTCCAAAACATATTGGATTTTTATTGACCAAAGTTTATAATTGTCGCCGTTGAGCTTTTCACCTTTGTTAAGCTCTGCGACAATATCCTTAGAAGCGGTAGACATTTTCGATTCAAAAAACTGCAAAGAGAATGAAAACACGATCAAAATTCCATGCATAAAGTTTCGATTCTTTAAACACTTGATAAGTTCCTTGGATGCGTTGAAATGTTACTCTAGAATCGAGAAGTTCACTACGTTCCCAACTACCATCTAGAAGTAACTTTCAAAGTATCCCTCTTACTTATCTTAAGTAAAAAGAAATCAGAAATAATACCCGTATGGTATTAGCAGCGGAAAATCACTTTGAAAAACTTATCTTTCAAAATAGAATAGGTGAGAATTAGCGCAAAGAATTTTAACGCAACAATTGCCAAGCCACGAGACCTGTTCTACACACCCATGGGTTAGATAACCATGGCCGGATCGTGGTAGGACTTGGAATTCCAAATTGCGCTATCCTGATTTAAGGACGGGACATAACCTATTTGAAAAACATCTTTTTCAAAAATTTGAAAGCACGTTGGCTAGTCTCCGTAGAGTAGAGCACAACGTCACAAGTACATTGGCTAATCTCCGTAGAGTAGAGCACAATGACATGGCTAATCTCGCATGAAGTAGAGCACTATGGCTAATCTTCAAGGAGTAGAGCCCAATGAAAACTTCATTAAAACGTTAGTTCCGTATGAACTAGTCGGCACTGTGGTTAGCCCCGTATGGACTACTCGACACATTCGAGTTTGACCAAGGCCATTTGTTACCCCGTATGGGTCATCTGGCAAGTTTGAAATCGACCCAGACCATTTGTCGGATTGGTCGACCAAAAACACAAAATTGGTCGACCAATTTTCGAATTCAACTTCTTCCCCGGTCAGGGCCTCTGCCCTGACCCGGGCTTGGCCAAAGGCCGGCCAGGGCCTCTGCCCTGGCCGGCCAGGGGGCCTGGCCCCCTCGGCCAGGGCCGGCCAGGCCCTGGCCTCTGCCAGGGCCGGCCGGCCAGGCCCTGGCCACTGCCAGGGCCTGCCGGCCAGGCCACTGGCCGGGGCCAGGGCTCCTGCCCTGGCCTCGGCCAGGCCCTGGCCTGAGGCCAGGGCGCCGGCCCTGGCCTGAGGCCAGGGCGCCGGCCCTGGCCTCTGCCAGGGCCGGCAGGCCGCTGGCCGGGGCCAGGGCTCCTGCCCTGGCCTCGGCCAGGCCCTGGCCTGAGGCCAGGGCACCGGCCCTGGCCTCTGCCAGGGCCGGCCTGGCCCCTGGCAGTGGCCAGGGCGCCGGCCCTGGCCACTGCCAGGGCCGGCCTGGCCCTGGGCAGTGGCCAGGGCGCCGGCCCTGGCCACTGCCAGGGCCGGCCTGGTCGGCAGGCCCTTGGCCAAGGCCGGCCACTGCCGGCCTGGCCTTGGCCGGCCACTGCCGGCCTGGCCTTGGCCGGCCACTGCCGGCCTGGCCATGGCCAGTCATGGCTTGGCCATGGCCGGCCATGGCCAAGGCCATTCGGCGTTGGCCGGCCATGGCCCCTTTGGCCATGGCCGGCCACCCCCTTTGAATGGGGTTGCCGCACTCATTCCTCCCCCTTGATGGGGTGGTCGCCGGTGGTTATTGGCCGTAGCCAACCCCCTCCGCATGAGGAGAGGGGGTGCATGGCCTTCATGGCCCATTTGGCCATGGTGCACATGCACCAAATTTTCCTCTTACCCGATGGAAATAACTTCCATCACCTTCCTCGATGAAGCACCCGTTCGTCGAAGAAATTAGTTATCTCTTAATGGCCGTGTGCCAAAAATGAATAACGTACTACGTGAACGGTCGGTTCTTCCCGTCACGGAGAGTTCCTACCATATCCGTAATGATAGAAGACCCTAACGTGAAAAGAACAACCGCTGCGTTCTCTCCGTCACGAAGCGTTCCTACTATATCCGTAATAGTAGGAGACCCATTCGTGAAAAAGACAACGACTCGTTCGTAGTTTTGACGGGGCGGTGGATTGACCGGGGCGAACCCATATGGCTCTGATACCAATGAAGGATCCTGTCCAAAACAAAGTTAGGATCGATAATTAAAGTGGAGACTTACGCTTGCGTATGCGGAACGATAGTCTCGGAACTTTGCCTTCGGATTCGCCACGACGGATCGAGTCTTCTCACGAACGGAGTAAGGCTACTAATCCACAATCTAAATCTCTATTTTAGATTAAGAACTTGGAAGGAGGGAGAGGAAATATTTCTGCAGAGCTTCGCTATGAAGAAGATGCATGCATGAATTTCATGCAAATGTGTAAGGAAAATGGCTACCCTTGGGTCTTATTTATAGCCCCCAAGGTAGTTATTTTAGGGTAAGTTGTTCCTTTGGAACAACTTAATTAAGGTGTACCATGATACATGGAACAATATAAGCTTAAGTTGTACCATATGCATGGTACAACATAAGCTTAAGATATTCCCCCTTTATTAGCCATATGTCGCATGCACTTATGCATATATAATGCGACTTTCCCGCTCATACAGAGATCCTCTCCGCAAGGGAACAGATTCCCTTTGCACATGACTTTGTGTGCGCGACGTTCGAGGTCCGTAATCCCTCGTACATCCCCCACAAGGGTGTACAAACGTCTTCCATATCCAACATTATATGTAAGAAATTTAAAATCCCTCTTTGTTTTAGAAAAATACTCTAAAGTACGTACGTAAATGGTTAAAATAATTTCGTAGGTAGAAAAATGATATATTGAATTCCCGAAATAATAACAAAGTTTTAAAACTAAAATTCGATGGATACTGATTCGAAAATAAGTACGAGGTCGTAACTTAAAACTTTCACGACCGAAAGGTTTCAAAATTCGCGAAAGAATTTTAAATCAACCGAAAGTAAGAAATTTTAAATAAAAAGTTTTCAAAGAAGTCAAATTGGGCGGAGAATTTAATAATGAATTTCGAAAATACTTTTAAAGGAAGCAGGTTTTGGGAAAGGGAAAAAATTCGAAAATAAGTACAAGATAGTAGAAATAAATTGTGTAGTTTATAAAAGTAATATATATATTTTAGAAACAAGGCAAATAAAACTGAATTTGAGGAATAATGATTTAAAACGAGTGCGAGATATTGACTTAAAATTTTTACGTCCCAGAAAGCTCCAAGTCAATTAAAAGTTTTAACTCGATCCAAAACAGCAAATTTTAAATATATAATATAGGGGTTTTCAAAGAAATCAATCTGGAGCGAAAACTTAATAAGGAAAGTCGAAAATAATTTTAGAGAAGGTAGAATTGGTCAGGGAAGGGATTCGAAGGATTGGTGATGATCGTTAGGAAACGATCACGAGAGTCGAGAGAAAGGAAAAATGATCGCATGAAGATTACGCTTAAGATATGAATCGTGAAGAGCCACGATGGGACTCTATGGTCGATAGCACAAAATTTGCAAGGATCAGAGGGATGCTGGAGGACAAGGGTTCTAATCATCGGGTCGTCTAAAGATTTGGATAACTCAGCTCAAAGGCTTCCTAATGAGCTAGACTATAATCAGGATCTAAAGAGGGGGTTCCTAAGAGAATCGAGGTTACGTTCTGCTGGGCCCGAAGTCGATGGATCCGAGCGAAAGACAAATAGAGAAGGACTCTAGAAATTCTAGCACGATCGGAGTCAAATGGGGATGCTAAAATAGTCTAGGACGAGGACGACTAAATCTTAACCAAGGCATCCGACTATCAACCTGGGACGTCTACCCAAGTCTTCCTACTATCTAAGACTGGGAAACTAATTCAGACTTGTACGTGGATATCAAATGAATGCGGTACTTTTATTGTTCCGAACTTTTGCAAGGACCTGCATGGGCCACCACTAAAACCTGTCACGCCCCGCTTCCCAAAATGGACGGAAGCGAAACGTGACGAGGCCCGCTTAGGCCAGAGCTGAGAAGCTCGGACCCAATAAGCGTCTGTAGAGGTACCATTTAAAAGAATTTCAGGTTCTTGCATTTTTATAGTTCGAAACAATAAAAGTACAGAAAAGAAATTTGCATTCATTAAATTAGAGATATGATGTCCAACAAGTACAAAGTCTAAAAAGAAGCCTAAGCGTAGCAACAAACTATCTAAAAGAAAACTGAAAGTAGTAACCTCTGGAAGTGACGACTAAAAAGACCTCAAGGTCTGGTCCTCGTCAGGCACGTGCTCTGGGTCGACGTCCTCGGCTCCTCGTACTCCAGCGAGTCTGCCTCGTCCACGAACTCTGGCTCAACACCTGACGTACAGCACCAAAAGAAGGAACTGTACGTCAGGTCAGGTCTACAAAAGGGGTTAGACCAAACTGCAAGTGTATCACTTTTAGACAATGTTTTACTGGTTGATTAGCATGCTGGGGTTACAACAAGTACAAGAGAAGTAACGTAGCAGGAAAGTAAAACGCAACAAGTAGTAGTGGTAGCGTGTGCTACCAACTACGGGACTAGCCTACAGGTGTCAGGACAAGACGTGACGTGACGGAAGCAAGGCAGGACAAGACAAGTGAGACACGAAAGGGTTCACGCCTTACGGTTCGAGGGGGATCAGACCCTCTTACCGTGCGCACGCTTAACCCAACCCCAAACCCCAAGACAAGACAAGACAAGATATCCGTACAAGGGATCACTCGCTCTAGCTTGGCGAGTGCCCTATTGCCCGCAGGCTGTGCAAGACGGGACGTGACGTGACACGACAGGAAAGGTTATTCTAGGGTGTCCACACACACGCACACACATGATAGCCCTACAGCATGAAAAAAAGTTGTTGTTGTCAGGCTCAGACTTCGTCGTCAAGTCTGAGCCGTCAGGAGTCGTCCCAGACGCTATCATTTCACGTCCGGTTCTATACATTCACAGTCTAACAGTTCTAGCAACCTAAGCACAAAGCACGGTCAAAAACGCAAGTGGGTACACTTGCCTGAAATGGCGAGTGTGTCGTCCTCTCGAAGCGTCTCGTCCAAGCGTCTCGTCCGCAGAAGTCCGTCTGAAATATCGCCACATCGACGATGTCAGGTCTCAAATTCATCAAGTCCTATTAGGTTTCGTTTCTAGGTTTTCGGGACTATCCTATTCGTCAAAAGTCACTTTTTGATGTATCAACCTAATCGACGATCTATCCTATGTGCACAGTCAAATTAGTCCGTTCGTCGATTTTCTATGTTCGTACAACGTTTTACAGGAGCTGAAAATTAAATTTAGTTCAAGTTGACGGTTTTTAGTTTAGGGTTCAGTCAGCTATTGTGGGGGTTTCTACGAGTTTCGGGGAACTAACCTGAACCGGAGTTTGCCGTAGAATGGATGTCGTGTCTGATCGGAGCACTCCACAGCTTCAGATCTGGTCCTCGCACGATTCTCCAAAAGTCCAGACTTGCGACGAAGGCCTACGACGTGTCGCAACGTCGTAGACGGCAAATCCGCGAAGTAGCACGTCCAAGTGGGGCCCACAGCAGTGCTAGGGGTCCAAGGGGGGCCCACAACACCTCAGGAGCACTTGGGGGGCCCACCACAGAAGTTGGTGTGGGAGAAATGATGTTGCGACGAAGTTGGGTCGGTCGGACTTGGTCGGTGCGAGGGTTCCTCTCGGTCAGACCGAGAGGGGCTCTCGGTCATGCACTGAGCAGCGCAGCGGGGTCGGTTGCAGCGGGGGTGCGAGGAGAACCGTCGGTCTGACCGACTGATCCCATCGGTCGCAGCGGGCGGGCCAAGTTGCAGCGTTGCAACTTGCAACGAGGCGGAGCGGAGAGCGGGTGCGGGGCGGCCTCTCGGTCGCTGCGGGCGGACCCATCGGTCGGGCGCTAGGGCGATGCGGAGCGGTGCAGCGGAGCGGCCAAGCGGCTGTTCTCTCGGTCAGACCGAGAGAAGGCCTCGGTCGGAGCGGGCGACAGCGGGGGGCGATGCAGCGGGCGCTGCAAGCGGCGATGCGGGGAGCAGCTCCGGTCGTGCGCTGAGATTTGCGGGGGCGGCCGTCGGTCGTGCACGTTGCGATCGTCGCAACGTTGCGACGAAGCTTTAGAAGATGAAACGGCGGCTAGGGTTTTGAGCTATGACGAAATAACTTTTCCTAGGGCTAACTTAAATAGGTTAGAGCTAGGGTTAGGGTTTGGGTTCGGAAAAATATTATTAAAATAATTTAAAATAATTAATTTACTTAAAAATTACTCTCCTCTCCCTCACACGAAATTGGGGCGGCCAAAAATTCTGAAAATTTGCCAGAAAATTCTTTAATACGTTATTATAATATAGTAATTTTATTGTAATTAAAAATTTTATAAAAATAGGTTTTAAAAATTATTTAAAGCTTTCAAAAAATAGGAAATAGGTCAAATTAAGTCCAAAAATTATAAAATAATTCTGGTGTGTTCTAGATGACTAAAGAAAGATAGTGGAGAAGACGGATCTTCATTTTGATGTCGAGAGACGAAACTAAAATTCGTAACGTCTCGCATCAAAACAGAAAGTCGCGACGTCACGTCAATTTAGATAGTACCGCTGAAGAACGACTCGAGATATGTCGTTCCCAAGTTATTCCACAATCTAATACTTTCAGAGACGATCACGACGACATATCACACAAAAACGTTTAAAAACAAATAAAGTCTAAAATAAACACGTGCACGATCAAAAGCACGTGCACGGAGAAGGTACGATAGAAACAGGCCGTTACACATAAAGCATTGAATGCATAACATAACGAAGGTACAATAACTAAAGAGTGCAACAACATAAGTAAATTAAACGCAAGCGACATGAACTATAATAGGTGATGCATATAATAAGGGTATATAACATGGAAGCTACAAGTAAAGAACGTACAAGTAAGCAATATTTAATAATGTTACAAAAGTACGAAAGTTATTTAATAGTGATTTGGACCCTAAGTAGTGGGTAGACCTTCTTGGGACTGGACCTCACCCCTAGTTAGGGTTGAACAGGCAAACTCCCCGAGACATGCTATTACTAAAGGAGCCATGTTTTTCTCTTATTTCCCCTTCAAATTTTCTCCCATTTCCTCATTTCTGCCACTCCCAGCCACTCAGACAAGAACAGGAGGGCCACCAACCACCAGTCCAGCCCCTCATGTTTTCCCCACAACTTAGTGTCCCCCAATCCCCGTGTCACCCTCATTTAAGAGGACTTAATCATTTCTTAGCATTTCAATTAAAATATCATGTAATAAACGGAATCACATAACCATCACCTTTTTCACCACTTCTTATTCCTACACATATATTGTTTCCAACCATAACATTCACCACATAGATCTCATTTCCAACACATATGATCACAACACATGTAATTATACAACTTCACCATTGATTGCAACATGAGATTAATTAAGCATGAGCCAACAAAACATATGCCAACATCACTTAATCCAATAGGAAATTAGTTAAACAAAAGCAAGATGACATCCTCTTCTAGCAACATGAAAATGATAGCATGAAACCGATAGCAACATGAGACTAATAGCAACATTTTTGCAAACACCTAAGGGGTATTATTAACATGGTTATTGGCACACTATAATATCATCATTAATTAGCATTATGAAGCTTCTTTTTAGTTAATGACAACATTCATTAATGATAGTAATAGTACTAACCATGACACATCATTTGAAACACCAGAAAACACTTCAGCTTGCTGGAAATTGCACAACAGTCAGATAGAATAGCAGTTTACTCCATATTTCTGTATGGAACATAATATTGCAATGTAAATGAAAGTTGTAGGTATGGTAGTTATGGATTCTCAGATAAAATTTCAGGCAAATATATTAAGTAATAGAGTTATGGTGAATTATTTAGTGAAGGCTGCCAAATCTGTTTTCCAGACAGATTTCAGGGCCTGTATTGAGTGTTGATTTTGGGCCTATTGCAGTCAGAATTACGAAAATTAAGAACTCTGATGAAGTTCGAGAAAAACTTGTTAACTTTCTAACTAGACTAAGATCATACAATTCCGGTGTGTGTGCAGGTACTGAGCTTCGTTTTACTAAAATGTGTTCAGTTTGACAGAATTTCAGACAAACTGTAAACATTGAATTTTTAACCTTACTTCCAGTTTGAATTGGAAAGGTTGTGAACATGAAAGTTGTTCTTAACTACGAAATAAACAACATATAAAATTTTCAGAGCATTCCTAATATCCAATTAAGCCCAGAACGTAGTCAAATATTCAGCTTTTCAGGATCAAATTTTCAGCATCAAGAACACAAGCGTTTCAAGGAATTAATCATGTATTAAGCTCAAAATTAAATATGAATCAATTCTACAAATGACAAGTAAATAGCATATTAGGGGAAGTTGGTTTCCTACCTCAAGCTAGGATGAAGAAATCTCATCCTTCCTCCTTCCCCTTTCCTTGATTTCCATTGCTTCCTTCTCCTTCTCTTTCTTTCTTCCATTTCTTTCTCTCTTTCTTTCTTCCTTTTTTTCTTCTTTTTTTTGTGGCATGGCTGAATTCGGCCATCTTAGGAGAAAAGGGAAAAAGACAAATGCATAGAAAAATAAAGAAGAAAGAAGAAGAAGAAGAGTGTAGAAAGGTTGTACAAAAAATCAAATGAATCTCTCTTCTAGAATCCCCTTAAATTACAAGCTTGCCATGACACCAATCCTCTTCATAATAGCCCTCCAACTTGAAGTTGTAATTACAATGATGCCATTCCTCAAAGCTTTTAATTAATTACCCTCTAACTTTGTATGGTATTTACATCTCACGCCATCCCTCCATGTTCCTAAATAAATGCCCTTCCATTTGGTGTTTCATTTACAAGGTTACCATACCTTTGCACATGACATCTTACTACACGTGTCATCCTACTACACACCCACACACACATAAACTTAACTACAAGTGAGCCGTTCATATGCACACCCACTTCCCACTAATTACAAGAGTACCATTATCCAAATGTACTAATAATAATAAGAATAATTAGCACCAATGAGTCTAATTAAATAATCATAGTAATAATCTCGTAAAATAATCTTCACAAAAGAATTATCTTAAAATAATCCGCATTAATATAATACTAAAAGTGCGTTTTTACTATACACACCCATCAAGTCAAATTTCACTACAAATGCATAAATCCAACAATGCCAATCATTTTACTAGCTCATATATATCTATTAGTATCCAATAGATCATCCAACACATCATTACTATATACACTCCATAATTACTATATGCACCACACCATTCCTATATACACTACGGAGGCACACAAGCACAATATGTACTCATTCAAGTATACGCATATTACATTCATTAATCAAATAGACATACCCTAGCGTACATGTCACTAGGGCCATTACATTCTATCACCTTAAAACAAAGTCCGTCCTCGGACTTTCCAACTGAGGACACATCTAAGGGTGAGCAGATATATACATACAATAGAGTCAATATCTCCCAAGCATATACGAAGGCAAAGCACCCCGACAAACAAATACTCATACAAATATTTCAACCATACATACCGAATTACATCCATATGTATACTCACGCTATTGTACATCATCTCGTACTCATATACCCTCAAACACCTACTGCATGCATACATCACATGGTTACATGCGTTACCCATACACACAAATATTCACCACATGATACCTCATATACAGGGCTGATAGAATACTGCAAACGCATATCTGTACAAATTCACGGGTATACATCCTGCATGACCCTTGGGGTACAGCCCACACACACACACACACACACACACACACACACACACACACACACACACACACCCATGCAACAACATAGGTACCCTCAAACATGTACACACGTACATGTTCACAACCATACATGTAGATATAATAACCTTATATACATACACATGCATCTCTATATATAGGTATAGACATATGACCATGTATGTCTCCTAGTTTATATCAAGCACACACATACACGTCATCACATAAAGTCTCATTCAATAATACTACACACACAGATATTCACATAATGATATATCTATCCAAACACCGGGTGTAAGTGTATCCGCTTACAACCAGACATGCAACCATATACATCTTCCATATATATATATATATATATATATATATATATATATATATATATATATATATATATATATATATATATATATATACATACATATATATATACATACATACATACATATATATATACATACATACATATATATATACATACATACATATATATATATATAGAGGAGCCCACGAGAGGGTGTCCCAGTGGTAAGTCATTCCGCTCCAAAGCCAAGGGGTGCGGGGTTCGAGGCCTATGGCCGCCGTGACTTGGTAATTATTGTGGAATTTGTTGTGGAATTATTTACCCTGGGGCAACATCTCCCCTCTCGGACTTACCCGGGGGCCGTTGGGGGCACGGCGGTTTCCCCCAGTTTGCATAGTCCCGGCCGGGCTCTCGCCTTACCCTCCTAAAAAGCCAAAGGCAGGGGGAGGGAGTTGGGGATTTTTCTGGGTTGTCAAAAAAAAGTATATATATATATATGAAAATTTTCAAATGAGAACATATCGCACCGTGCGAAAATGTTTTTATCTTTTTTTTGAAATTTTTTTTTTCAAAAATTCTTTTTTCCACCCTCATTATATGTTGTTATACCCCCCTCAAAAAATAATGGTTGAGAAATAATGTCATTTGGCCTTCGATCAAGCCATTTCATCAAATTCGCACGTTTTGAGACCGTTAAATTTGTAACGGGTGGATGGGTGCTCTAATGCCCAACGGGTTCACCCATTATTTTCTCTGGGGTATATAACTGTATGGATTAAACATCAAAAAAAAAATTTTTGAAAAAAAAATTTCAAAAAAATAAAAAAAAAGTTTTCGCACGGCTTTCGCACGAGATTTTTCGCACCCGAAGATTGCCATATATATATATATATATATATATATATGTATGTATGTATGTATGTATGTATGTATGTATGTATGTATGTAGGTTGACTAGGATCCATTCGGATGGACCAAACATGCGGATCCATCCAAGTGGAATTTAAAGCTAGACAATGTAAATAGAAAATCCGACCGTTGGATGTCTTCTAACATGTCTAAACTAGCTCCAAACAAAATTTCAACTAATTTGGACATGTTTTGCCCATGCATCAAGTGGTTGCAAAATCGATGTTTTTGAATAGTTATAAAATCGGCTAATTTTGCAACCACTTGATGCATGGGCAAAACATGTCCAAATTAGTTGAAATTTTGTTTGGAGCTAGTTTAGACATGTTAGAAGACATCCAACGGTCGGATTTTCTATTTACATTGTCTAGCTTTAAATTCCACTTGGATGGATCCGCATGTTTGATCCATCCGAATGGATCCTAGTCAACCTATATACACACACACACACACACACACACACACACACACACACACACACACACACACATATATATATACATGTGTATGTATATATATACATGTCTATGTATACATGTATACATATACATGTATACACACATATACCTATACATATACATATATACGTATACACACACATATATATAGGAGGGATCAAATGACCCCCAAAAATAACCCCCTATCAAAAATCCTATGCCCCCCATTTTTTTGGAAGATCCGAACCGTTCATCTTGATCTCCACCATCTAAATACCTTACCCACCAATTTTCAACCCGATCCCATGTGTTTTGCCCATTCATCAACCATTCGCAAAAGTTCTGTTCATGCAAAACCGTTAAATTTGGGTCGGATGGATGAACGGGCAAAACACATGGGATCGGGTTGAAAATTGGTGGGTAAGGTATTTAGATGGTGGAGATCAAGATGAACGGTTCGGATCTTCCAAAAAATGGGGGGCATAGGATTTTTGATAGGGGGTCATTTTTGGGGGTCATTTTTGGGGGTCATTTGATCCCTCCTCATGTGTATATATATATATATATATATATATATATATATATATATATATATATATATATATATATATATATATATATATATATATATATATATATATATATATATAGGGGCAAATGTGCCTGAGAACGTGCGCAGGTAGAATTACCTGCGCACGCCCCCTCTGTTCGGGGTTTCTAAATATTTTTTTTTGAAATTTTTTTTTGCAGTAGCTAGATATACTTGTTATGAAGCTCCCCACAAAATTTCAGGTCAATCCGACACCGTTTGAGCCTCCGTTCATCGATTTCAAAAACGTTGCGCAAAACTGTCCAGAATTTGGACAGTTTTGCGCAACGTTTTTGAAATCGATGAACGGAGGCTCAAACGGTGTCGGATTGACCTGAAATTTTGTGGGGAGCTTCATAACAAGTATATCTAGCTACTGCAAAAAAAAAATTCAAAAAAAATACTTACAAACACCGAACAGAGGGGGCGGTGCGCAGGTAATTCTACCTGCGCACGTTCTTAGGTACATTTTTTGCATATATATATATATATATATATATATATATATATATATATATATATATATAGCAAAAAATGTACCTAAGAATGACCTCGGGTAGAGATACCTGAGCACACCCCCGCTGTTCGGGGTTTGTGAGTATTTTTTTTTTGAAATTTTTTTCTGCAGTAGGTATATATACTTGTTATGTAGCTCCCCACAAAATTTCAGCTCGATCCGACACCGTTTGAGCCTCCGTTCATCGATTTCAAAAACGTTGCGCAAAACTGTCCAAATTCTGGACAGTTTTGCGCAACGTTTTTGAAATCGATGAACGGAGGCTCAAACGGTGTCGGATCGAGCTGAAATTTTGTGGGGAGCTACATAACAAGTATATCTACCTACTGCAAAAAAAATTTTCAAAAAAAAATACTCACACACCCCGAACAGCGGGGGTGTGCTCAGGTATCTCTACCCGAGGTCATTCTTAGGCACATTTCCCTCATATATATATATATATATATATATATATATATATATATATATATATATATATATATATATATATATATATATATATATATATATATATATATATATATATATATATATATATATATATGAAAAGTTAGTATGTATCTTCATTAAAGCAAAACAAATGTACTAAATACAAATGGCATGTTTTGACCAGGGGGAATGCTAAAGAGAGATGGCACAAGCGCCGCCACTCCCAATTAGTATTCATCCCTACCAAACACTACCAAAATGCAAATTTACATGCAGGGGAGGCCTAGATGTAGCCAATACGATCTAGCCATTGTCTCTAAATCCCCAGTTGTCCATGGCCTGGGCGGCCTTAGCCTCCGCAGGCTCTTGATCTCTAAGGATAATCCTGACGTCCGCCGCTATGTCTTCAAAAAGGAGCGTCTTTGATCTCTCAACCCCTTCAAAAATTCGCCTGTTTCTTTCCCTCAAGATGTTCCAAACCATTGTTGCGAGCACAGTTCTTGTGAGTAATCACATGGTATTTTTACTGGCAAAGTGCAGCATGAAATAGTCTCCCACGGCCGCCAATAGTGGTTCCATGCAACTGTTGACACCAAGCTTCAGAAGGCTGCGAGATAACAAATATTTCGTGTACGCACATCCAAAAAATAAATGTGCAATGTCCTCTTCTAAAGCTTCTGTGCAGAGCACACACCCTGTATTAATGCTGGTCGGCATTTGGTTAAGGTTTGTTTTGGATAGCTATTGTCATTTTTGGGACTGCGTGAACCAAGTAAGCACACCCCATTCCATGCATTGAAAGAGAAATCCGGTCAGCTAATGTAGATATGGATATATTAGGGAGCAAATGTCTGACCTCTGATATATCTGTATCATTGCTCCAGCCCATAGGTGTCCAGTAGTCTCTGACCTTGCGAAGTTCCGAGCCTGGAAGGACATCAACCAAATCGACAAGGGCCCACACGCGAGCCAGTTATCGTATCAGATTAAGGTGGCATTTCCATCATTCACCGTTCTTTTAATCAGCTTTTTGGAGTAAAGTCTGCACCCCATAATAAACTTCCACGTCCCTGACTGGGTCACTTTAACTTTAGATGCAAAAAAAATCTCGCAATCTCTGTAATTGCTCCTCATATAATTGGCCCACAAACCATTTGTAGCTAGCATTCTCCAGGTGAGTCTTACTCCAGCGGCATGGTTTAAGTCAGGAAGTAATCTCAACCCCACGCCTCCCTCTTCTTTTGGGGCACAAACATCACCCCACGCCCATATTTTTGAAGGCCCCAAATGAAAGACCTACAAACTGATGTAATTTTTCGAATGATAGATTTTGGTATTTTATAAACCTGTAGCCAGAATAGCACCATTCCATAAATAACAGATTTGACCAACTCAATCCTGCCAGAAGTGGACAATGAGGACGATGTCCAACCCATAATTCTTTTCTTGCACTTGTCAACCAGTCTGGAGTACATCGAAGCCTCTGGATAGCAGGAGGAGAGTGGGAGTCCAAGATATGTTGAGATGGAGGATCCCAACCCGATGCCCAGTAGGTCTGATAAAGCTACAAGATTTTTGGTACCCTTACTGAAAATTGAAGTACTCTTATCCCAATTTATTTGCAATCCAGTAAGGTTGGAGAAATTTTCAAGTACCAATTTCAGACCCAGAAAGGAGTGCTTATTATCACGGCAGAAAATTAGTAAGTCGTCAGCAAAGAGGAGATGAGATATAGAGCCCGCTCTACGCATTGGGTGAATGCTGCGTGCCACCATTGCTTTTTCAGTTTTCAGGGAGAAGGCCTCCATAGTAATAACAAATAAGCAGGGGGAGAGGGGGTCACCCTGCCTAAGCCCTCTATTTCCTTCAAAATATCCCACCGGGGCACCATTAACCATAACTGAAAAAGTTGGAGTAGAGATACATTCCCTTACCCAATTTGTGAACTTCCTGCCAAACCCCATCTGATAAAGGATGTAGTAAATAAATTCCCTGTTGACGCTGTCAAACGCTTTCCTTAAGTCCAATTTAAGGCACGCTCTGGACCCCATGGGGTTACTGAAATCCCGAATTTGCTCATGTGCTAATAAAGCACTATCAGATAAAAGTCTTCCCTTAAGAAAAGCCAATTGATTGGGAGATATGAATTCATGGTTGACCCTCCTTAGTCTGTTGAAAATTACCTTACTAATTATTTTATAGAAGACATTACAACACGCAAGTGGCCCGTAGTCTCCCAACTCTCGGGCGTTAGATTTCTTTGGCACCAATGAGAGATTGGTATGATTAATTGGGTGCACGAGCGAGCAAGAGCAAAAAAAAGAGAGAACAGCCTCGGTAATATCCGTACTTATGATGTTCCAGCTTTGCTGATAGAAATAGCTATTGAATCCATCTGGGCCAGGGGATTTATCCACCCCTATTTGGAACACCTCTTCCTTAATTTCCTCTTTATGAATCCTCCTCTCCAGCCAATTGGCAGCCGTATTGGTCAGTTTGAACTTAGGGCAAAGCCTTGGGAAGACATTCCAATAGTGCTCTTGGTGATACAAGTCTTCATAGAATTTAGGAGCTATCTCCCTAAGATCTTCAGCTGATGAAGTCTGATTACCCTCTGCATCCAAAAGATGATTCAAGTTGTTATGGACTTGTCTAGAGCGCATTGCCATGTAAAAGAATTTTGAGTTCTTATCGCCAAGGCTTAGCCAGTTTTACCTACTCTTTTGACGAAGTATTGACTCCTCCATCTCCATTACACTTGCCAATTTATAACTTAAATCCTGCTCATGTTGTTGTTGCGCGATGTCAGAGTGTAGAGTATTGGCTAGCCGTACATTTTCCAGGGCTTTGCGGCATTGGGTAATATCATTCTGTTTGAGGTGAATTTGAGCCCATTCCCTCAGAGAAAGTTTCAATTTCCTGAGCTTAATAACAGCCCTGTGCATGGCCGAACCAGTAACCGGCTGACTCCAAATACTTTCCAAAAGTTCTCCATAACCCGGCAATTTTGGCCATGCATTAAAAAAATTTGAAAGTCTTCGGGTAGTTGTTTTCCTGCAGTCGAAGTTTAATAAGCATCGGGGCATGATCACTCGAGACAGGATCCAGATACTCCATGAGAGAGACTGGTAAGATGTTGAGCCATCTAGCATTGCAAAGTGAATGATCCAATCTAGCCGTGATCCTTCTGGGGCCAAAACGTCTATTACACCACCTTAGAGGGTTTCCGAGATATTTGATGTCTATTAAGTATTGGTGTTTCATACCAATCTTATTTTGATGATGATCACAACATTATGTTGTTGCTAATGACTCTCATGTTTTAGTCCCTCAGTTTTATCTTAAGAATATCTTTCTTGGAGACTAATCACTTGGTGCAAGGATGGACATCAAGTGGAGAAGAGCCAAAGCTTGGACTCAAGGAGTGCCAAAACTTGGAGATGATGGAGAGCAATCAAGGCATCAAGATTGAAGACTTAGATTCTAAGGAAAGCATTGTAATCCATGTAATTTACTTTATTGCTTTCTCTCTCTTTTGAGTCTAGGGTTAATGTAAAGCCTTGTTAGATGGTTTACTCATTCATACATATGCATATAACCATCTTAGTGAGCCTTAGGGTTATCATAGAATCCAACCCAATAGGTTCACTCTGCCCAAAGACTTATTTGGAGTCTCTGGCTTTCCGTCAGTTGCCTGCTGAAGGAAAAACAGTCGACTGGGTGATTTCCAGTCGCCTGTAGATCCTTCTACAGTCGCCTGACATGCACAACTCAAGTCAACATTTCAATTGACTCAAACTTGAGCTTTACGCACAGTCGTCTGTCGATCAGTTTACAGTCGCCTGGAGATTGGTCATCAGTCTCCTGCATAGCGTAAGTGTATTCTCTGCATCTCTCTGTTGTTTCTCCATCTTATACATCAGACGACTGATTAAGGTTTTACAGTCGCCTGACTAATATACAGTCGACTGTATTATTGACATCAGTCGCCTGTGTGTTTAACTAGAGAAAGAGTGAAGCTCTCCGTTTCGATCCATCCACTGCAGCAGTCGCCTACTGAAGGATTTACAGGCGCCTGTCCAGTTCTCAGTTGACTGTATTGTCTTCTTCAGTCGACTGTCCTGGCTCAGAATATAGCCGTTGGATATTTTCTAGCCGTTGATCAGTCGACTGTCTTTTGATCAACAATAGACTGTTCATGTCATTTCACCCAGTTTTTAGCCGTTGCAGAATTCTTTCTTTGGCTGTTTCCTTGGGTTTTGGGGCTTGATATGGGGTTCATATATATATGAGTATGCTGCCATCACTTGAGAACTCTTGACAACACTTGATAACTATTGACTATATAGAAAATCTCAAGAGATCTATTAGCAACTCTCAAGCTCCCTCATTTCCCTCAATTGAGCATTCATCTATCTTCATGCATTAAAGTCCAGCTCAAAGGAAATCATCCAAGTGCTCTCAAGCATATCACAACACTTGGAGATCCTCTTCCATGCCTTGCATCCACTCATGAGTAAGCATCTCAAGGCATAGGTAAGAGTATTTATTTTACTTGGTGTAATTTGTGTCTCTGATTCTCTTTGTGGGAATTAGAACTTTCTCTCTTTGTGGGAGGTTCTCTCTTTGTGGGAGGTTGTCTTTTTGTGGGACTTAGGATACTCTCTTTGTGGGAGTAACTCTCTTTGTGGAGTTTAGTGTCATAGTGTTGGGCTAACCCTAATTCTCTGAGTTAGAGTTAGTGATTCTCTGTGTGGGAGTCTTGATCCTCGTGTAGGATTGGTTGGGTCCTTGTGTAGGGCATAAATCCTCTTTCTGGGGTATCTCCTTGTGAGATTTGTATTCACTTCTCTGTGTGGGAATATATTGAATATTGGTGTGGCTGGATGTACCCAAGTTTGGGGAACTAGGGAAAAACTTTTTGTTTGCGTTTGGATTGATTGTGCCTTTTAATTCCTCTTGCATTTATAATTCCGCATTTGCAAGTTAAATTTTAATTGGACAATTTTATTGCCATTACACTATTCACCCCCATAGTGTGTGTTGTTAGTATTGCAAGGGCAAGGGTAAGGTGGTCCCCAACTCAGCCACATTTGGTGAGCTAGAAGAAGTAGTCATCTGTACTGTTGATACTTCCAAACATGTAGACTTAGTTAAGTTTATAGCTCCCTTACTTGCAGATGCATCCAACAACTTCTCCTCCTCATTTATCAACACCTCATTAGTGTTCAAAATCGTTGTCGTTGTCTTCTCTACGTGTTCATTCCCCAACTGTTTCGGTCCCATACTAGTTCCAACAGTTACATCAAACACATTATCTTTAGACACACTATCTTTTTGGATTGAAAAGAGCTTTATTAAATCTGGGCACTGACCATCAGAATGTCCAAAACAGACACAATGGCTACATCTTGGAGGCTCACCTTCATATTTCGTTTCAATAGAGATGATAATCCCATCATCTAGTTCACGACACACCGTTTTAGGGAGAGCCTTTTTTGCATCGACCTCCACCAGACACCTGGCATATGACAGCCTCTCCAGCTTAGCAGTAGCTCTATCCAGGCAAATAGGATTTCCTATCACAGATGCAGCAATATTCAAAATATCCAAGGTCCACAAATTTAGGGGCAAGCCATGAAACTGAACCCAACCTGGGACAGTAGCCAGCATGTCCCGTTCATGCCTTAACGTTGAACTCCATTTTTGTAGAACCACCAATCTTCCATCAAAAAGCCAAGGGCCTCCATGGAGAATCTTCTCACATTCCTCCACACAATGAAATCTGAAGAAAAAGAACCCATTTTCTCTGCTAAAATTTTGAATTCCCTTCATTAGTCTCCAAAGCCTATCCACCCATGCTCTGATTTGCCTATAGTAAGGAACATCACCTAGCACATAGCCCACCAATGTGTTCTTTCATAGCTTGGAGCCTTTTGCCACCAATGATCCCCAAACTCTTCCCAAAATAGAGCCATCCTCTTTAACTAGAGGTGGAATAAATGACATAGTCATCGACTCCTCATACGATCTTCGGTTGGCACAAACATCCAGCCAGGATGGTTTAGAGCCCGTAATGTTTATCGAGATTGCAATCTTGGGTCTTATTGGCATTTTAACAAACGCCTTCTGTGCCAAACTTGGTTGATTACCAAGTGGTTTGCCCCCTGGGTGAAGCGATGCTGTAGTCATCCCCGCAGAGCGGCCCCAAGTGAGTAATTCACTCCCCCATTAAAATTGGTTCTATGGCCATTCTTGCCCATTTCGTTACCTTGCACAGCCTTTGGGTTTGGAGGTAACTTACCCTTCCGCTGAACCTGCCTCCAGCCTCCTGTATTCTGTTGCTCATGGACTCCAGCATCCAACGTGACAGAAGTTTTTATGGCGCCGCCCCCATCGAATGCATTTACACCTCTAAATGGAGCAACATCATTTGCATCCCCCCTTTTGAGCCCGCACCTCCACTATCTTGCTCCAGGCTACCACAGATTCCCCCTCCGCCTGAGCCGCCGCAGATTCCGCCGCTACCTGAGCCGCCGCAGATTCCACCTCTGCCTGTGGACATAACTAGGGTTATATATATCAAACACACAACTTTAATACTCATAGGGCATGCCCACTCATACCTGAGTGGAACACAAAGATACACACATGGACTTACACAATCAACATGTACATATATACCACATACTACAAACACAGACCGCATGCTATATCTATACATCGCCTAGAGCTCAATCAACTATATAGTTCTATGATACATACTACTTATAGACTACCATTCATTAACACATCTACACATGCACCTCAATACTCAGACATACAATCATGTATGCCTCCTAGCATCCATCCAACATTCATAGATATATCATCACACTAGGTCTACAATATTAACATCAATACACATACAACCAAACAACATATATACATCCATATGCAGGTGTACGCGCACCAGCTTACAGCCATACACGTATTATATACTCATCACATATATCAACACACAACACTCATACTCTTAAGACATATCCACACATACATGGGTGGAACTCAAGAATCCACGCATGCATCTGCACACTCTACATGTGCATATATCACATACAGTATCTATTATACATTTGACAGTGTTTTTTGAATTCTAGGGCTGACTAGGACAAGATAAAGAGTGGCTGAGATTTGATCTTGGTAAATCAATGGTTGAGATTGGATTTTGTGAAAATTTTGGTGAGAAAAGTGTCTTGGGAACCAAAACTTTGAAATTAGAAGTGTCTTGTGAAAGATTGTGGAGATTAAATTTGGGGGGTAAGTGCCTTGGGAACCTAAACTTTAAAATTAGAAGTGCCTTGGGAAAGATCGCGGAGATTAAATTTGGGAGGAAAAGTGTTTTGGGAACCAAAACTTTGAAATTAAAAGTGTCTTGGGAAAGATTGTGGAGATTAAATTTGGGGGGAAAGTGCCTTGGGAACCTAAACTTTGAAATTAGAAGTGCATTGGGAAAGATTGTGGAGAATCATGATCCATTAAATTAAACAAAATAAAAAATTTAGCGTAAAACAATTTAGCGGAACAACAAATTAGCATAAAAATATCCTGAGTTTTGTTGCTCCGCGCCAAAGGCGCTCGCTAAATTTTGCCGAATTTGTTGTCCCGCGCCGAAGGCGCCCGCGTCGGTGCGGGCGCCGAAAAGTTTTTTACGCTAATTTGTTGTTCCGCCTGCGGGCGCCAAATTTGTTGTTCAATGCCAAATTTTTTGTTTAGCGCCGAAGGCGCCCATGCCGCTAAATACTTTTATGCTAATTTATTGTTCTATTAAATTTTGACTGTGGAAATAATTTTTCGGGGAACAAAGATTTATCTATTATACATTTGACAGTATTTTTTGAATTCTAGAGCTGACTAGGACAAGATAAAGAGTGGCTGAGATTTGATCTTGGTAAATCAATGGTTGAGATTGGATTTTGTGAAAATTTTGGTGAGAAAACTGTCTTGGGAACCAAAACTTTGAAATTAGAAGTGTCTTGGGAAAGATTGTGGAGATTAAATTTGGGGGGTAAGTGCCTTGGGAACCTAAACTTTAAAATTAGAAGTGCCTTGGGAAAGATCGCGGAGATTAAATTTGGGAGGAAAAGTGTTTTGGGAACCAAAACTTTGAAATTAAAAGTGTCTTGGGAAAGATTGTGGAGATTAAATTTGGGGGGAAAGTGCCTTGGGAACCTAAACTTTGAAATTAGAAGTGCATTGGGAAAGATTGTGGAGAATCATGATCCATTAAATTAAACAAAATAAAAAATTTAGCGTAAAACAATTTAGCGGAACAACAAATTAGCATAAAAATACCCTGAGTTTTGTTGCTCCGCGCCAAAGGCGCTCGCTAAATTTTGCCGAATTTGTTGTCCTGCGCCGAAGGCGCCCGCGTCGGTGCGGGCGCCGAAAAGTTTTTTACGCTAATTTGTTGTTCTGCCTGCGGGCGCCAAATTTGTTGTTCAATGCCAAATTTTTTGTTTAGCGCCGAAGGCGCCCATGCCGCTAAATATTTTTACGCTAATTTATTGTTCTGTTAAATTTTGACTTTGGAAATAATTTTTCGGTGAACAAATATTTCGCGGAGGAAATCTTAAATGAACCGTGCCCACGGGCACGTGTTATGACTAGTATATATCCACAACGTAATACATCTATACACAACTCGCACCTCAATCAAGTATATAACTCAATTTTACACACTATTCATAAGTCAACCATTTATTAACACATATACTTCAAATATAGTCACAGAGCCACATAATCATTTGCACGTATATCATAGTCATATGCACATGAGTATATCATCTCAATATACTCAGCAAGCCTTATTACACACTTATAGAACTATAGATGTACATGCACACATACCTATACACATAAATATGTACACACGTTCATACAGAATCAACACTCGAATATCAACCATTAGGGTGTTATACCTCAAGTTGATGCTATCCGGTCCCTTCCTAAGGCTGGACTATACCCACCTTAGGACTTAACTACCCACAAACACACGAACACTACACGTACTATTCCGTACACAATCGCAGTACGGGGACCTGCATGGGCCACCACCTGTCACGACCCCATCCCTGTGATACCCAGAAGGGTAAAGTACATGACGAGAACTAAAAATGTATCTGCAGGTCCACTGTGCATTGCTGGGAATAGTACATATAGTATTCAACAAACATCCAATCAACAAACACAGAACGACACAACGTCACAGAGAAATACTGAAATCCAAACTCGTAACAATTTCATGTACATCTCAAACATCCCATTGCATCAATTCATATAGTACAAGCAGCTCTCACCCCATAAGAAAATCCGAAGTACACATAGCTCTCTTCTCACCCCTCACCACCCAATCTAAGTCTCAACTCACAACAACAAAATTCCAACCTCAACCTCTAGCTGCACCTGCTATCTCCAAGAACCACACCTGAAAAAGTTAACGGGGGCACGTCAACACGTGACCCAGTAGGAATGCCAACTCCCTCTAATATGCTATTATGAAGATGCAACTATTTTACATGCATTCTTAGCAAGGTGCAAATGAAGCATGGAATGAGCCAAAGGAAACATGTGTATAACATAAAGCATTGAATGCATAACATAACGAAGTTACAATAACTAAAGAGCGCAACAACATAAGTAAATTAAACGCAAGCGACAGGAACTACAATAGGTGATGCATATAATAAGGGTATACAACATGGAAGCTACAAGTAAAGAACGTACAAGTAAGCAACATTTAATAATGCTACAAAAGTACGAAAGTTATTTAATAGTGATTTGGACCCTAAGTAGTGGGTAGACCTTCTTGGGACTGGACCTCACCCCCAGTTGGGGTGGAACATGCAAACTCCCCGAGACATGCTCTTACTAAAGGAGCACTGTTTTCCCCTTATTTTCCCTTCACATTTTCTCCCATTTCCTCATTTCTGCCACCCCCGCCACTCGGGCAAGAACAGGAGGGCCACCAACCACTAGTCCAGCCCCTCATGTTTTCCCCACAACTTAGTGTCCCCCAAATCCCCATGTCACCCTCATTTAAGACGACTTAATCATTTCTTAGCATTTTAATTAAAATATCATGTAACAAAAGGAATCACATAACCATCAGCTTTTTCACCACCTCTTAGTCCAACACATATATTCTTTCCAACCACAACATTCACCACATAGATCTCATTTCCAACACATATGATCACAACTAGGGGTGGCAATTTTTGGCCTGGCACGATAGCCCGGCACGGGCCCGGCACGATAAGACCGTGCTTGGGCCAACAATTTTGGCCCGAAATCCTTATCGGACCGGCCCGGCCCGGCCCGGTTTATTTTCGGGCCGGACTCGGGCCAAGCTTTTCAGCCCATGGGCGGCACGGCACGACACGAAAAGCATTTGATCGCCCCACTTCAATTTGACCACACACTGATCTAAACCGGATTTCAGTAATGTGCATTCATTTATGGTGTTGAGTCCAATGTCTTGAATCTTATAAGATCAAGGTCCAAATATCATAAATTTTAACAACTTCCCGCCATCGCCAACTTTGATGTCTTCGGATCTTGGTGGTCGATCTCAGTTTCCGAGAAGAGACAAAGAAACACTAAACATGTTACTTCATCTTTCCAAATAAATGAAAACATTGTTGGACACACCACCTTATGCAACCCACTTAATCCTCTTCTTTCGTGCTCCATTTCGATGCATCTTTAAGCATATGAGACAAGTTTGTGTTTAAAAATGTGATAAAATATTGTCACAATACATAATTCATTTAACCCTATCGGACCGGGCCGGGCGGCCCGAATTTTTATCGGACCGTGCCCGGGCCTCTCCGGAATGACCCGAAGTCTTATTGGGCCGGGCCGGCCCAGTCCTTTAAGAAAAACGGACCGGGCCGGCACGGCTCGATAAGACCGGGCCGGCCCGAATTGCCACCCCTAATCACAACACATGTAATTATACAACTTCACCATTGATTGCAACATGAAATTAATTAAGCATGAGCCAACAAAACATATGCCAACATCACTTAGTCCAACAGGAAATTAGTTAAACAAAAGCAAGATGACATCCTCTTCTAGCAACATGAAAATGATAGCATGAAACCGATAGCAACATGAGACTAATAGCAACATTTCTGCAAACACCTAAGGGGTATTATTAACATGGTTATTGGCACACTATAATATCATCACCAATTAGCATTATGAAGCTTCTTTTTAGTTAATGACAACATTTATTAATGATAGTAATAGTTCTAACCATGACACATCATTTGAAACACCAGAAAACACTTCAGCTTGCTGGAAATTGCACAACAGTCAGATAGAATAGCATTTTACTCCATATTTTTGTATGGAACATAACATTGCAATGTAAATGAAAGTTGTAGGTATGGTAGTTATGGATTCTCAGATACAATTTCAGGCAAATATATTAAGTAATTGATTTATGGTGAATTATTTAGTGAAGGCTGCCAAATCTGTTTTCCAGACAGATTTCAGGGCCTGTATTGAGTGCTGATTTTGGGCCTATTGCAGTCAGAATTACGAAAATTAAGCACTCTGATGAAGTTGGAGAAAAACTTGTTAACTTTCCAACTAGACTAAGATAATACAATTCCGGTGTGTGTGCAGGTACTGAGCTTCGTTTTACCAAAATGTGTCCAGTTTGACAGAATTTCAGACAAACTGTAAACATTGAATTTTTAACCTTACTTCCAGTTTGAATTGGAAAAGGTTGTGAACATGAAAGTTGTTCTTAACTACGAAATAAACAATATATAATATTTTCAGACATTCCTAATATCCAATTAAGCCCAGAACTTAGTCAAATTTTCAGCTATTCAGGATCAAATTTTCAGCATCAAGAACACAAGCGTTTCAAGGAATTAATCATGCATTAAGCTCAACATGAACCAATTCTACAAATGACAACTAAATAGCATATTAGGGAATGTTGGTTTCCTACCTCAAGCTAGAATGAAGAAATCTCATCCTTCCTCCTTCCCATTTCATTGATTTCCCTTGCTTCCTTCTCCTTCTATTTCTCCTTCTCTTTCTTTCTTCCATTTCTTTCTCTCTTTCTTTCTTCCTTTTTTTCTTCTTCTTTTTTTGTGGCATGGCTGAATTCGGCCATCTTAGGAGAAAAGGGAAAAAGACAAATGCATAGAAAAATAAAGAAGAAAGAAGAAGAAGAAGAGTGAAGAAAGGTAGAAAAAAAATCAAATGAATCTCTCTTCTAGAATCCCCTTAAATTACAAGCTTGCCATGACACCAATCCTCTTCATAATAGCCCTCCAACTTGAAGTTGTAATTACAATGATGCCATTCCTCAAAGCTTTTAATTAATTACCCTCTAACTTTGTATGGTATTTACATATCACGCCATCCCTCCATGTTCCTAAATAAATGCCCTTCCATTTGGTGTTTCATTTACAAGGTTACCATACCTTTGCACATGACATCTTACTACACGTGTCATCCTACTACACACACACACACACACATAAACTTAACTACAAGTGAGCCGTTCATATGCACACCCACTTCCCACTAATTACAAGAGTACCATTATCCAAATGTACTAATAATAATAAGAATAATTAGCACCAATGAGTCTAATTAAATAATCATAGTAATAATCTCGTAAAATAATCTTCACAAAAGAATTATCTTAAAATAATCCTCATTAATATAATACTAAAAGTACGTTTTTACTATACACACCCATCAAGTCAAATTTCACTACAAATGCATAAATCCGACAATACCAATCATTTTACTACCTCATATATATCTATTAGCATCCAATAGATCATCCAACACATCATTACTATATACACTCCATAATTACTATATGCACCACACCATTCCTATATACACTACAGAGGCACACAGGCACAATATGTACTCATTCAAGTATACGCATATTACATTCATTAATCAAATATACATACCCTAGCGTACATGGCACTAGGGCCATTATAGGATATATGTGGATCCAGAGAAGGTTATTATAGGAGAGAAGTGGACAGTTCCTAAGCCAGTCACAGAGATCAGAAGCTTCTTGGGATTGGCTGGATATTACCGAAAGTTCATCAAGGATTTCTATAAGATTGTTGCACCGTTAACTCACCTTACGAAGAAGAATGTTGCTTATAATTGGTACGAGGAATGTCAGCAAGCATTTGATGAGCTGAAGTAGAAACCGATCACTACACCTGTCTTGAAAATCCCAGATCGCTCGGGAGGATTCGAGATATTTTGTGATGCGTTTGGCAAAGGATTGGGATGTGTCCTCCACCAGCATGGTAGACTAGTAGCATATGCCTCCAGATTATTAAAGACACATGAGCAGAACTATCCTACGCATGATGTGGAGTTAGCTGCCATAATATTTGCTTTGAAATTGTGGAGACACTTTTTTCTGGGTAAGCATATGAAGATATACACGGATCACAAGAGTTTGAAATATATCTTCACTTAGAAGGAACTCAATATAAGGCAGCGTCGATGACTGACTATGATATTGATCTTCAGTATCATCCTGTGAAGATTAATGTCGTACTTGATGCTCTCAGCCATATGCCAGCGGTGATGATGACATCACAGAGAGAACTTCGTGGTGACATTCGGCATATGGAGATTGAAGTTGTCCTTCCTGGCACGTCAGCAACAATGATGAGACTACAAGTTCAATCTGACTTGGTTGAGAGGATTAAACCTGCTGGAGATAAGAAATTGAAGAAGATTTAAGAACAGACAGAGACTGGACTTTGCCAGGATTTTCATATACACGAAGATGGGTCTTTGCATTTTGGAAGCAGAATCTGTGTACCAACTGGTGATATTTGAGATGAACTTTTGAGAAAGGCTCATAGCTCACCTTACTCTATTCACCCCGGAGGCACCGAAATGTATCGAGATCTGTGAAAACATTTTTGGTGGTATGGGATGAAGCGTTGTGTATCCAGGAGTGTGGCTTCGTGTTTAGTCTGTCAGCAGGTGAAAGCAGAGCACCAAAGAATGGTAGGACTGCTGCAACCTCTTTCTATACCAGAATGGAAGTGGCAGCACATGAAGATGGATTTCATGACTGGTTTACCTCGTACTCCTCGAGACATGATGCTATTTGAGTGAATCGTTGACCGACCATCTTCCTAAGAGGTATAAGGAGGTAAGATTCTCTCTTTTTGTATCTCTATTAGACTTGTTCGTTAATGTGGAATTTGATTTGAGTCTCGTATATAGGAAATTGTGAGACTTCACGGAGTGCCTATATACATAGTCTTTGATCGTGACACAAGGTTTATGTCTCATTTCTGGAGAAGTTTGCTAGCTAGCTTGGGAACTCAACTGAGTTTCAGCATTGCATACCATTCTCAGACGGACGAACAGTCGGAGCAGCCAATTCAGATCTTGGAGGACATGTTGAGAACTTGTATGCTGGACTTCAAGGGTTCTTGGGATGAGCACCTACACTTATTGGAGTTCGCATACAGTATTAGTTATTAGGCGAGCATAGACATGGCGCCATTTGTGACATTGTACGGAAGGAAGTGTCACTATTCTCTTAGTTGGGATGATGTTGACGATCATGAACTTTTGGGACCAGATATGATTACTGAAACGGTAGATGTGGTGATAATCATCAGCGATAACCTTCGTATATCCCAAGATCGTTACAAATATTGGGCGGATGCAAAGAGACGACACTTAGAGTTTCAGCCAGGTAACCAATTATTTTTGAAGATCTCACCAACACGAGGATTGATTCGTTTTGGTAGGCGAGGGAAGTTAAGTCCGATGTATATTGGACCATTTGAGGTTTTGACTCGTATCGGTGAGGTGGCTTATAGGCTTGCACTACCACCATCTCTAGAGGGTGTGCATACTGTGTTCCACATATCTCAACTAATGAGATGTGTTACAGATCCTAATCATGTTGTCGACTTCTCCGAGATTGAAGTACAACCAGATCTAACATATGATCAGCAGCTAGTAGTCATCTTGGATAGAAGGCAGAAGATGTTGAGAATAAAGGCTATCAACCTCGTGACGGTTATGTGTCATTGCGAGTCTCTAGGAGAATCTACCTGGGAACTAGAGGATGAGATGAGAAAGGAATACCCTCACTTGTTTGTTCAATGATGTAATATTTTGTTGTAACACTTGTAAGATGATGTATAGAATGATTCCTCCTTTTATTTAGAAATTCAGAGGACGTAATTTATTTTAAGGGGATAGGATGTAATAGCCCTAGTGTGAATATACATGTATGACTACGTATTTTTGGGATGTAAGTGTACGTATAAATTTTTTGAAAGTCAAAATTATTTTTTATAATTTTTAAATTTCAAAAGGATTTAAATAAATGGAGTATATGAAGAGGAATACTTGTATGTCGAGGTATACTTAGTATATTGATTAGTAAAACTATTTTTCTAAAAACAAAAATCCTAAAATTACCTTACTAAGACACATCCACCTTTGATGTGACTTAACATTACTAATCCCCACCTACCCATGGCCATGTGGCAATTTGACAGGATTTTGGGGAGGATGATAAGGATTAATTGGAGATTAAAAAGGAAATTTTTTGGAGAAAAATCATAAAAGAAAGAAAATTGAAAAGGATGAAAACGGATCTCTCTCCCTCTCGTTTTCCTCAGCTCACACTGCGTCTCCCCTTGTTGCTGTTCCTCAAACCAAAATCCAACCAAACCCAACCCTAGCTTTTGGAGCACTGATTGAAGGAGGAAGAAGGAGCTAATCATCAAAGGGTCATCAAGGAGAAGAAGGGCCCCGATTTGTTTGAAGGACATTAAGAGGTAGGATTCTAACTGAAGGGTGTGAAGAAGAAGGACGAAGAAGGACGGGTATGAAGAAGAAGGACGAAGAGAGAGTAGAAGTACATCAGAAAACCCCGCATGCCACTGTGCACGTGCTGGGAAGTACAGACAATGCTCTAACTCAGCCAACTCAGACAATACGATACAAAAAGACAAATAAGAGACAAAAACATAATTCCATTTAAACATCAAAGATTTACATCATTTCTTTTTACAATATCCTCATGTACAAAACATCATATACAACACCTCATAACTCTCTCCAAACAAAACTTAAAAGGTACAACGCACTCTCAACTCATCTCACTCTCCAACCCAAGTCTCAAAATACATAACCCTTATGTAAGCTCTACTGCTCCAGCCCCCTGACACAGCTCCTGCTATCAAACCAGACCTGAAACCACAAGGTGGGACACGTCACATCGACCCAACAGGAAGTCTAACAACACTAGGTAGAGGCCAGTCTCAAAGTAGCTCAACACTACAAGGGGACTACCTATCTAAGAAGGGTGGTCTACAAAAAGTATGGTCATAGAGCTCATGAAAGTATTTATACCCTAACATGCATGTACTAAAAAGAGAACTTAAAGAATATGCATATGTAGCCATAACATGACATGCAAGTGCGGAAAGTAAATATATGAACATGCTAACTTAGGGTAGTGGTATTAAAATGAACAGAGGTGTAAATCAGCATGAGATAATAGCATTGAAGTAAATAGAAGAACAAATAGACATAAGTTAAAACATTTATAATTTAAAAGACAATCACTTTAAGTTATCAATTCACATGTGTGGGAACCCGTGTAAATAATAGGACACTTAAGGATTAGGACTTCACCCAGGGTAGGTGAAAAGTGGTAACTCAACCAGCGACACGAGCACTGGAGGGGCCTCTCGTAACTCCCACTTACGGGAGTGAGAAATCTATCATCTCGATTTTTATTGGGACAAACGGAGCAAACCATCAATTACCGCATGGTGCATCACAAGTACACCACCAGCCTCTCTAACTCTAGACAACTCCCCCCTTCCGGGAGTGACAAAGCGAACTATCATCTGTTTGCTCCTTAAGACCTACTCTTTACACGTGTCCCCCCCAAAACCCACATCTAAAGCTTCACCATTTTAGAATGGACTAAAGACTCCAGATTCGTATCACTCTTCTTCACTCTTAATTTAATAATAAATTTCTTATTTCAATATTCGACGGTCTCAATTAATGCTCTCACAACATTTCCTTTCCATCATCATTTCATCGATGACATGATTTAATAAAGTACATTGCATTATAAATCTCATAAGAAGAATATTACAACACTATGTACTTCCATGGCTCGAACATGATTCTCAAACTAACATGGCATATGAGCATATGACAAGCTATTAGCAAATGAAGCTCTGTATACACACATATAAAGATCTGTATACACATATACACTGCACTGTACACATATATACACTGCACATATACATTACATTGTACAAAATTGTATTATAAACTGAACATACTAGTATTATATTCTGAACATAGTTGTATCATATTCTGAACACAGTTATATCATATTCTGAACACAGTTGTATCATATTCTACTGAACACACTTGTAGCATATTCTATACACGGTTATGTTATATGACTGTACACAAATATATACATAATTGTACACAGATATATACATAATTGTACACAGATATATACATAACCGTACACACATATGTACATAACAACTCTTCCTAGCAGTGAAATCTCTTCACAAATTTGAGAGTGACATTTAACTAGAAATATCAGCATCCTACTTATGACATGGGAAATCAATGACATCCTAATTATCATGATTTTTCATTTTCCTTTTATTACAAAAACATGAAGTTAGAAAATACATTATTTTCCTACTTAACTCAAATATTAACCTCTAACAAGTGTGGTGAGAATTCCTACCTCAAGATAATCCTCCTTCTTCAAGCTCTAACCTTGCTCCTACCTTTAGCTCCCAAGCTCCAAGCTTTCCTCCAAGGTCACTTCTTCTTCTTCCTCCTCCTTTTCTTGCCTCTTCTCTTCCACAAGCTCCTCGAATGAGCAACATCACCCCAGAGAAGAAAGGAATGCTACGGGGGTATGCAGAGTGAGGGTGGAGTTGTTCTATGGATGCTTAGTCTCCTTGAAGTCTAAGTGGGAGGTTCGACCAAGGAGGGGAGTGAGGGAGAATGGATGATGACAACACTTTGGTCTCTCTTTTTTCCCTTTTCTTTTATTTTTCTTCTCTTTGAATTTTTTTCTCTTTTAATCCCCTTCCATGCCACCTCATGCTCCCCTAAATTCATGAAAGCATGCCACCTAATAATGAGTTAGGTGAAGTTTAACAATGGCCTGACACATATTAGAGGTTAGGTGAAGATCATTCTCCAAGTGACACCTAGCAAGGATGTGGTGGCATAACATGGTTAATTAGGAATATGTGTCTGCATATTGTAGTACATGTGTGTTCATATTCTATTATATGTGTGTTCGTACTGTATTATATGTATGTTCATGTTGTACTATGAGTTATATAGGTGTTCATATTGTACTCTATGTGTACAACGTGTGGTATATAAGTGTACAGTTTGGTGTATCCACAATAATAATACATATGGTGAGTTGAAATTATTTAAAAATAATTTCTCCACCATAAAAGTTAAGAAGAATAATAGAAATACCCCCAAAATTTTATACATACACATATACATCCAAAATACGCATCCATACAGGTACATTAATTTTGGGGCCATTACAGCATTCATTGCCCTCACATTGAATTTGATTGAGTCCATCTACGCTTTTGTTCTTGAAGCCGCGGGTGTAGTATGTAGTGCCCTGTGTAGCTACTGCACAAGTACTAGAGGGGGGGTGAATAGTACTTTAAAATAATCAAGAGAGTTATTCCTAATTATCTTGCAAAACACAAACAACAAAGCGGAATTACTACAATCAACAAGAATCAAACAACACAAACAATACGATATAATGGGTTCGGATCCACCCAAGTCTCCCCGACTTGTTCCCGGTGATCCTACGTCCCAACCACCCGGATCCCCTCCGGATACTTGAGTTAGAAACCATTAACCCAAGATTTTGCACTATGAAATTCTTGTAGAAAAACCTCTACAAGATCAAATCATACACAATGTAATTGTGACTCCCACAACCCGGGATCACAAACTCTCTCACAACCGAGAGACAAACTCAAATAACAAATGAGATGAAATAATGAAACACTTACCACAAAATCCTTTGCCTTGAGTATACTTACCAATTTAGGGCAAGAATGGATTTTGAGGAAGAAGAAGGCACCAAACCCTAGCTCCAAGAAGTTGACCAGCAATAGAAGCCTAGTGTGGAGTTGGTGACCTTGGATCAAGCTCTTAGCTTGAGAGGCTCACAATGGAGAGAATCTCTCTTGAGGAATTAGGGCTCAAGAAGTTGAGGGAGAGATTCTTGTGAGAAGAGAGAGCTTTGGAATAGAGTTGAATGGCTCCTCTTTGATTTCTCTAAACCTCTGAAAATGTCAGCCTTGGATAGTAGGAAAGAACCCCTCCAAGTATATATAGGATAGAGGAAAGAGAGAAAAGATTCGTGCAATAAATGCTCCAACGGCTCTATTCTGAAGCAGACTAGTCGGTCAAAGAAGGATCATTGACCGACTAGTTTCACAACTAGTCGATCGGTGAATCAACATGAACCGACTAACTGATGAACAACAAAAAAAGATAGTTCAGGAGAACTAGAACTAGTTGGTCTAAGAAGACTTGCCAACCGACTAGTTTCACAACTAGTCGGTCGGTGAGTATTCTTTGACCGACTAAGAGTTGAAACATGATAGGCTGAAATCAAGCAGCACTAGTCGGTCTGAGAACAAATTCCAACCAACTAGTTTCTCAACTAGTCGGTCGATGATTGTTCTTTGACCTACTAATGATAAACAGTAGCTCAGGCTGTGAAATGAAAGACATAACTAGTCGGTCTAAGAAGGATTCCTAACCGACTAGTTTGACAACTAGTCGGTCGGTGAACCTTCTTGGACCGACTAACTGTAAACAGTGAATGAGCTGAAATGAGGCAATGATAACTAGTCGGTCTGAGAAGGATTCCTAACCGACTAGTTTGACAACTAGTCGGTTGGTGAACCTTCTTTGACCGACTAATTGATCAACAGTGCCAGGCTGAATTGAGCAAGGACATCTAGTCGGTTCAAGAGGAATTGCCGACCGACTAGATCGTCATCTAGTCGGTTGGTTCTTCTACTTGAACCAACTAAGATGCACTAGAAGTCGAGGGAAAAAGCGATAAGCTTCGGGAAAGTTTCTAATGGCTTCTATGATAATCCTAGCTCTAAGATATGAGCGAAAAGAAGATTATAATGTAAGTCCTACTCAATGCTTAACATTCTATTTTATGAAGCTAGAAGACAATAAATAAAACATGACGAACCGTCTTCAAAGCTTCAATTTTCACTCTAGACTTCAATAATGATCCTTGAGCTTCAACGAAGCTTCAGGCACACGATCACACGCTTTGAGAAGTCTTGAGACGTCGCTTTTGATATACGTAGACTTTTGGCGACGATCTCCATAACTGTGCTCACACAGTGTTAGTTCACGATATTTATGTTTGCTCATCATCAAAACCAAATCCGGGGAATCAATACTCAACATTCTCCCCCTTTTTGATGATGACAAACCAACATAAATAATAATCAATAATGATAATTCAAATGAATTTATACTTACTCCCCCTGCATTGATGACACGTTAGTTCCGCATTCAATAATGATCATACGCATCAAGCAGACGAGGAAAGTATAAAATGTGAACTTAAATATCGAAATTTAGGATCTAAATCCATTTTTATATCTTGACTCCCCCTGAATCTAACATATCAAATTAGATTCACGGTAAAATGCTTTGCATTATCATTAGCACATCGTCATTATTAATTCTCTCCCCCTTTGGCATTAGCAAAAAGAGCGGGAGGAGATCAACAACAACAATGGCTAAAAGTAAAAGCACGAGAGTCTAAGAATATGACCATGGTGCAAATGACACCAACGGAAAATACCAAATGTAAAATACCGAAGAAAACCAAGGCGTGCCAATGATTCGGGTTGAATATTGCGTATTTAACCCCCTAATTAGTCCTATGATGTGCCTATATAATGCTTAATTGCTCTCTAATATGTGTGTATTTTGTACACCATTAATTATTAGAGAAATCACCTTATTTGTGCACACAACATGAATTAACGGAGTATTTCTGCATATTTTATATTTTTCTTAGCATCGTCTCGATCTCACGATTCCAACGACTATTTATTTGTATTTTTCTGAGATCTGTGCTAATTACTATGAACTTTTGAATGCAGAATACTATTTAAATGGAGTAAATACGCAGCAAATACGAAATACGGCCGTACCCGTACGCGACCGCACCAATCTTGGCATCCACGTGGCAAGATCTCAGCGTGTCCCATTCGCATCCGACGGCACCCAGCAGCGGAGCGACGCGGTCGCCCAACATCCGCACGATCAGCGATCAACGGCTGGATGCGCTCAGCTGAAGTCGCGAGCAGAGCAAAAAGGCGGGCGACGTGGCTCGCTAACGTCCGTTCGATACGTATCGGACGGTCCAGATTGGCCCCGACCTGAGTTCGAAAAGGCGGGCAACGTGGAGCTCTAACAGCCGTCCGATGGAGATCTTACGGTCTCAAATCGATCCCGCGTTCGAATTCGAAGTCGCGAGCGGAGCAAAAAGGCGGGCGACGTGGCGAGATTTAGACCGCACGATCGTCCATCCGACGGCTGTGGGCGAATCTGAGTTCGTTTCGGATACAAAGCGGGTTTGGATCCGCTGGGGTGGCCACGTGTCAGCATGAGGAGAGATCCCGATGGATCGAACGATGGAGAGCAGCGGCGGCTTCGCGGATCGGATTTTAGGCGGTTCGGGTGCGGGTTTAGACACGTTTAGCCCCCAAAACCCGCAATGCTATTATATAAGCGTATTCCTAGGGTTTTTGGGGGTATTCTGGCGTATTTTGGGACTTTTGGAGCGGCTACTGTGCGTATTTCTCCAGGAGAAAATTCTGAAAATTTCCAGAGACTATTCTTCCTATTCTCAGAGGGTTTTGGGTTCTAAAGAGGAGATTTGGTGATAATTTCTTGAACTTATACCCCGTATTTGGTGTATTTCTTTGTATTTTGCTTCCTAAACGATGTATTTTGCTATCAAACCTGATTTTTATTGCACCATGCGTGGCTAATCTCTTTGTGCTATGGTTGTGATGTAGTTAGGAGTATGTAGTTGCTAAATTTCATGTCTTTAGCCCTATTATCATGTTTAAATTGCTAGTAATGTTGATTTCTACAACGTATTTGATGGGTATTTGCTTATTGTCGGTATTGTTGATGTGCCCTATGGCTAGGCCCTGATAAGGCTAGCTAATTTGTGTTCTCTAATCTGAACTTATCGCTGCGATTATTGTTTAATGAGATCAACATTGCTAGTAATACGTTTAAGGCTATTTTGACTAGTTTTCATCGATTTATCTTCTGACGCCTTCACGCCTTGACCGTGTGAAGCGTTGTGTGATATTAAACGACGTGAAATTTCAGCGACTATAAACTCCTAATGAACTCACAACCTAGCATATTTGTCTCATTGGATATCAAACTTTCGTGATACCGTAATACTTGTAGGAACCACTTTCTTTGCTACAAATCCTTACACTATTCTTCACCTTCACAAAGGTGGTTGTTTTCTTAACCGTATATTTTATTTGATTATTTGAATTTGTGTTATCTCAGGTCGACTTGTCCCGAGGATTCGACTCTGGACTCTCCAGGTACTACTTGCACGATCTCCTGCGCTTGGGAGTAAAGCTCACATTGTTTTGAGAGAGACAAGTTTTTGGCGTCGTTGCCGGGGACAACGGTATCTTTGATCCACATTTTTAGCTTTTCATAGGAGTACTCGGTGAGATCCTTCCACTTTATAGCTTAGTTTTATTATTGAAAACAAAAAAAAATATCTCTTTGCTAGTTTATGTGGCATAGGACCTCCACTTCACACAGATTGATAAGAATTGAAAACATGGCTAATAATAACGAACAACCTCTTGTACACCCACAAGAACTACCATTGAGTGCTACTTATATGCCCACTAGAGTTGCTTCTGAGTCATGCATTGTTTTGCCTGAGGGTGCTCATTCTTTTTCGCTTAAAGCCGGGGTGATCCAGATCCTTCCCTCTTACCATGGAGAGGATAGGGAAAATCCTTACTTGCATATTAAAACGTTTGAAGAAGCATGCTCTACACAGTTGGATGGAAAAGTTAGTAATGATGTTGTTTATCTTAAACTTTTTCCATTCTCATTGAAAGACAAGGCAAAGAATTGGTTCAATGCATTGCCTCCTAGATCTATTACTTCTTGGCTTACCATGCAAACTGAGTTTCTGAAAAAATTCTTTTCTTTGGCCAGGACTCAAGCTTTAAAGAGGCATATCATGTCTTTTTCGCAGAAGGAAACTGAAGCATACGATCAAACTTTGGAAAGATTTAAGGAGCTTCTGTTGGCATGCCCACACCACGGTTTTGACAAGGGACGCACCATTGGATTCTTTTACGATGGATTGCAGCCGAATACGAAGCAATATGTAGAGATGATGTGCAATGGAGCTTTCTTTGAGAAGACCCCGACGGAGGCTTGGGCATATTTGGAGAACATTGCAGAGAATGCAAGAAGATGGGAGCCACCTTCAGAATTTGACAGGTCCATGACTACACATCAAACAAAAGGTGGCTTGCAGTCTTTGAAGCCTGAAGATGCATTGATGGCACAAGTGGAGGCATTGGTGACGCAAAAGCTACAAAATATTGATCTCAGAGCAGCAAAGGCAGTCACATCAGAGCCATACTGCGTCATATGCGAGAAGCCAGTTCATGATACTACCGTCTGCCCACTAATCCCAGCAATTAAAGAATTGGGCAGAAATCCAGAATCAGAGGTGAATTGGGTGGCAAATCAAAGCTACAACGCCAATTGGAAGAACCCATCAAACCAAGGAGGTGCTTCATATCAGCAGAAGCAGCAGACATCCACTCCCTATTACCATCCCAACCACTCCAATTATCAAGGAAAAAGGGAGCAGAACAATGAAATTCAGAGTCTCACTGCTGCAGTTCAACAGATGGCTCAGATGCAACAACAGCTCACTGAAAATTTTTCGAGATTTATAGCATCACAAGACAAAGGTAAATTACCTGCTCAGCCTATTGCAAATCCTAATACGAATCCTTCTTCTTCTTTTTCAGGAAACAACGTCAAACCATGTCAGGCAGTGACTACATTGCGTAGCGGACGTGAAATTAAAAAACCGGAAATGCCTAGACATGAACAACCAGCTGAGGAGAAAGAGGAGGCACAAGCACCTGAAAGTTTGCAGGCTGAGGAAGAGGTAGCAGAAAAAGAGCCAGAACCATATGTACCTCCAGCTCCATTCCCACACAGACTTGCTCCACCATCAAAAGACAGGTATCAGGCAGAGATAAGAGATATCTTCAAGCAGGTAAAAATTAATATCCCATTACTTGATGCAATCAACCAAGTGCCCGCATACGCTAAATTTCTGAAGGAGCTATGCACTGTAAAGCGGAGTCTAAATGTGAAAAAGAAAGCATTCTTAACACAACAGGTAAGTGCAATGGTACAACATGACACTCCTCCTAAATATAAGGATCCAGGTTCTCCTACTATCCCATGCATTATAGGAACTAAGAAATTTGGAGATGCTTTACTTGATTTGGGTTCTAGTGTTAATATTTTACCTTCTGTTTATGTGCAGCTTGGATTGGGGGAGCTGAAGACGACACCTGTGGTTCTACAGTTAGCAGACAGGTCGGTAAAAATCCCACGAGGATGCGTGGAGGATGTGTTGGTCCAGGTTGACAAATTCTATTATCCCGTGGACTTTATCGTCCTTGATATTCATGGGCCACAATCAGGTAATTGCACTCCGATTATATTAGGACGTCCATTCCTAGCAACTTGCAATGCTATGATAAATTGTAGGGATGGCCAATTGAAGATAAGCTTTGGTAACATGAAACTTGAGCTGAACATTTTTAAATCATGTAAGTTACCTGCGAATGTTGATGACGTGAAAGAGGTATGCTTTATTGAGAGCTTAATCGAAGACTATTTTGATGCTAAGTATGAATGTTCGTCCAATTTTATGGATTATAATTTCGACGATATTGATGAATCTTATTTCGTGCAGGGCAAAAATGAAAGATCAAGGGATGCATGGGTGCCAAAATTCGAGACATTGCCAGTGGAATTGCCACTACAACAACCTTCAGAGATTGAGCATCCAAAGCTGGAATTGAAGCCTCTGCCAGACTATTTGAAATACGCTTTCCTTGGAAAGGAGGAGACCTTCCCCGTGGTAATATCCTCTAAACTTACGCCTGAATAAGAATGTGCTTTGCTTGATGTGCTTAGGGAACACAAAGGGGCCATTGGATGGTCTATTGCGGACATTACAGGTATAAATCCCTTAATTTGCACTCATCATATTTATCTTGAGGATGATGCCAAACCTACATGTGAGATGCAACGTCGATTAAATCCTTCATTGAAAGAGGTTGTTAAGGGGGAGATTCTTAAGTTACTTGCTGCAGGTATAATATATCCTATTTCAGATAGCAGATGGGTTAGCCCCATACAGGTGGTTCCGAAGAAATCAGGCCTCACAGTGGTAAGAAATGAGAGCAATGAGCTTATACCGATGCGGACCACCACAGGTTGGAGGATGTGTGTTGATTACAGAAAGTTAAATGCTAAAACACGAAAAGATCACTTTCCATTACCTTTCATTGATCAAATCTTGGAAAGAGTAGCAGGTAACGAATTTTATTGTTTTCTAGATGGCTATTCTGGCTATTATCAGATAGAGATAGCTCCAGAGGATCAAGAGAAGACTACCTTCACTTGCCCCTTTGGAACTTTCGCTTTTAGGAGAATGCCTTTTGGATTGTGCAATGCACCTGCTACTTTTCAGTGTTGCATGTTGAGTATCTTTAGCGATATGGTTGAGAGGATTATGGAAGTGTTTATGGATGATTTCTCTGTATATGGCACTTCATTTGAAAATTGTTTATCTAACTTATCTCTTGTCTTGCACAGGTGTCAGGAAAAGAACCTGCTGATAAACTGGGAAAAGTGTCATTTCATGACAACTAAGGGTTTGGTTCTTGGACACCTAGTCTCCAAAGCAGGTATTCAGGTAGACAGAGAAAAAGTTGAGGTGATTGAGAAGTTGCCTACACCAAAATGCGTCAAGGACATACGATCCTTTCTAGGCCATGCAGGATTTTATCGAAGATTCATAAAGGATTTCAGCGCCATCTCCCGCCCCCTCTGCCACTTATTAACTTTAAATGCTGATTTCATATGGACACAAGAGTGTCAAGTTTCATTTGATAAATTAAAAAACTCACTTGTTTCCTCCCCTATTTTGCAGGTTCCAGACTGGAGCATGCCATTTGAAATTATGTGTGATGCAAGTGACTACGCGATGGGGGCAGTGCTTGGGCAAAAGAAAGAGAAAGTTCCTTGTGTTATCTATTATGCCAGTAAAACTTTGAATGAAGCACAACGGAACTACACTACTACGGAGAAAGAGTTGCTGGCGGTGGTGTTTGCATTGGAGAAATTCAGAAGCTACATATTGGGCTCACCTATTCTCATCTTTACAGATCATTTTGCACTGAAATATCTTTTATCTAAAAAGGATGCTAAACCTAGACTTATACGATGGATTCTCCTTTTGCAGGAATTCAATATTCAGATCAAGGATAAAAAAGGAGTTGAGAACAATGTCGCAGATCACCTTTCTAGATTGACGGTGGGAACAGAGTCGCCTACCATTCCATTGCGAGATTCCTTCCCAGATGAGCAGCTTTTCGCCATTTCTACCCTACCATGGTATGCAGATATAGCTAACTATTTGGTGACAGGTAGAACCCCTCCACATTGGTCTTCCTTAGATTTCAAACGCTTCAAGCATGAGGTAAAATCATTCTATTTTGATGATCCTTATCTTTTCAAATACTGCGGAGACCAAATTGTAAGGAGGTGTGTACCCGACCATGAGTTTGATAGCGTTTTACATTTTTGCCATGATGGGGTATGTGGGGGGCACTTTTCAGCTCATAAAACTGTTGCCAAGATTTTACAGAGTGGTTTTTATTGGCCTAGTATGTTTAAGGACGCTTATGCCAATTGTAAATAGTGTGTGCGTTGTCAACAATTGGGGGGAATTACCAAAAGAAACATGATGCCATTGAATCCCATGCTAGAAATAGAATTATTTGATTGTTGGGGTATTGATTTCATGGGGCCTTTTCCACCATCTTTTGGATATATATTTGTATTGGTTGCCATTGATTATGTCTCTAAATGGGTGGAAGCTATTCCTTGCAGGTCCAATGACGCTTCCATTGTGCTGAAATTTTTGAAAGAGAACATCTTCTCGCGCTTTGGAGTGCCAAAGGCCATTATCAGTGATGGAGGTTCTCATTTCTGCAATAGGCTCTTTGCAAATCTAATGAAGAAATTTGGGGTGACACATAAAGTTTCAACACCTTACCATCCTCAAACAAATGGACAAGTGTAATTGGCGAACAAGGAAATAAAGAATATCCTTCAGAAAACAGTGAATCCAACACGCAAAGATTGGAGTCTTCGCTTGCCTGAAGCTCTATGGGCCTACAGGACAGCATACAAGACTATCTTAGGGATGTCACCGTTTCGTTTGGTTTATGGAAAAAATTGTCATCTTCCTGTTGAATTAGAGCATAAATCTTTTTGGGCAATTAAAACACTTAATTTGCTTGATGACTCATCAAATGTTTCTCGTAAATTGCAGATCATGGAGCTTGATGAGATACGACGAGAGGCATATGAAAATGCAAAGATAGCAAAAGAAAGGATGAAAGCTGTGCACGATAAGATAATCGTGCGAAAGGAATTCAAAGCTGGAGACAAGGTTCTGTTGTACAATTCAAGACTCCATATATTTCCAGGAAAGTTGCGCTCAAAATGGACGTGACCATACTTTGTCAAGGAAGTCTTTTCACACGGAGCGGTGGTCTTAGTGAATGAGAAGGATGGCCATGAATTCAAAGTCAATGGACAACGTCTGAAACACTTTCAAGAGCTTTGGGCCAGAGAGGATACCACCATTGACCTCACAGATCCACCTTCGGGTGGTAACTAATCAGGTGTGTTCTTTCCATGATTCCCTCTCCTTAACATTGAGGACAATGCCTATTTTAAGTTGGGGGGAGGGTATAAATTTTTATTAGGATTTTTTTTATTATTTTTATTTTCTTTTTTTTTCTTTTAGTAGTTCCCTTTTGCAAAAATTTTTTTTCTTTATAAAAAAGGGGGTTGAGTCAAGATTTATCACCAATGCTTATTGCACCTAGAAGTGAACCTCATGTGATGAAAATTCTCGAAATCCATTCACCACTTTGCACATATGCTTTATTTTCCTCCACCGCTATTGTTACATATTTCATTCTCATTCGACATGAATGTTAGTACTCATGGTAAATCTCTCTTGATATATCTCTATGGTAGGATTGAATGATGACTTAATTAATCTTGAAATTATGAATTAGCAAGTCGTATGCTTTCAATGGAACACACCATCACAAAATGACTGGAGCATTGTTTTTTTATCTCATATTCATTGCTATTTGCATGCTTTGTGTGATCTTGGGTGGAAAGTCTACACTGTCTTTTGAAATGATTAGGATAACCCATTCTTGTGAAAGAATAAAGAAAAGGAAGCTATCTTGCTAAGTTACGTATGCACGCACAAAAGAAAGAATGAAATAAGATGAATGAAGAAAAATGTATGGACGAATAAATGTGTCATTAAAGAAATAATTTGGTTGGCTCGATTAGTACAGTCCGAGTGGTCCTTCTTGGCCTAATGCCCTATTATCGTCTGATTTGGGAGCCATTGACTGGAACCTCATTCATTTGATGGAGCGATCCAAGTTATACATTTTTTTTCTGCAAATGTTGCTTGATGCGCGTTACGCAGAACCAATCAAATTAGAAATGAAGAGCAAGAAAAAGTGTGCATCATTAGCAAGGCAAGAGAACTTCCAAAGCTTAAAAGCACAAGATATGGTGTGATTTCCTATGAATGAAATTGACGTGTGTATGTCTTGATGCCAATCTATTTTTGCTTGCTTTGCATGATATATCTACGCTCCAAGCTGTAAACTTTGATTGAAAGGTGTTCGCCATTGATTTTGCATACCATTCGCTATGAAGTAATGTAAAGTGAAGTTAAGTTGATTTAATGACCATTTTAGAGATACTTGCTTTTCGTTGTAAACCCATGAGTACCATTATATAATGGGCATGAAATCTTAGCATTAGTGTGTGGACATTTTCTTTCGTCTTTATAGTATGGTGATGAATGATTTGAGACCTGATAAGGTGATCTAGGTATATACTTGATATCGTATCTCGCTCATTTTGCTAGAGACTAGCAAAACGCTAGTTGGGGGGTGTGATTCGGGTTGAATATTGCGTATTTAACCCCCTAATTAGTCCTATGATGTGCCTATATAATGCTTAATTGCTCTCTAATATGTGTGTATTTTGTACACCATTAATTATTAGAGAAATCACCTTATTTGTGCACACAACATGAATTAACGGAGTATTTCTGCATATTTTATATTTTTCTTAGCATCGTCTCGATCTCACGATTCCAACGACTATTTATTTGTATTTTTCTGAGATCTGTGCTAATTACTATGAATTTTTGAATGCAGAATACTATTTAAATGGAGTAAATACGCAGCAAATACGAAATACGGCCGTACCCGTACACGACCGCACCAATCTTGGCATCCATGTGGCAAGATCTCAGCGTGTTCCATTCGCATCCGACGGCGCCCAGCAGCGGAGCGACGCGGTCGCCCAACATCCGCACGATCAGCGATCAACGGCTGGATGCGCTCAGCTGAAGTCACGAGCGGAGCAAAAAGGCGGGTGACGTGGCTCGCTAACGTCCGTTCGATACGTATCGGACGGTCCAGATTGGCCCCGACCTGAGTTCGAAAAGGCGGGCAACGTGGAGCTCTAACAGCCGTCCGATGGAGATCTTACGGTCTCAAATCGATCCCGCGTTCGAATTCGAAGTCGCGAGTGGAGCAAAAAGGCGGGCGACGTGGCGAGATTTAGACCGCACGATCGTCCATCCGATGGCTGTGGGCGAATCTGAGTTCGTTTCGGATACAAAGCGGGTTTGGATCCGCTGGGGTGGCCACGTGTCAGCATGAGGAGAGATCCCGATGGATCGAACGGTGGAGAGCAGCGGCGGCTTCGCGGATCGGATTTTAGGCGGTTCGGGTGCGGGTTTAGACACGTTTAGCCCCCAAAACCCGCAATGCTATTATATAAGCGTATTCCTAGGGTTTTTGGGGGTATTCTGGCGTATTTTGGGACTTTTGGAGCGGCTACTGTGCGTATTTCTCCAGGAGAAAATTCTGAAAATTTCCAGAGACTATTCTTCCTATTCTCAGAGGGTTTTGGGTTCTAAAGAGGAGATTTGGTGATAATTTCTTGAACTTATACCCCGTATTTGGTGTATTTCTTTGTATTTTGCTTCCTAAACGATGTATTTTGCTATCAAACCTGATTTTTATTGCACCATGCGTGGCTAATCTCTTTGTACTATGGTTGTGATGTAGTTAGGAGTATGTAGTTGCTAAATTTCATGTCTTTAGCCCTATTATCATGTTTAAATTGCTAGTAATGTTGATTTCTACAACGTATTTGATGGGTATTTGCTTATTGTCGGTATTGTTGATGTGCCCTATGGCTAGGCCCTGATAAGGCTAGCTAATTTGTGTTCTCTAATCTGAACTTATCGCTGCGATTATTGTTTAATGAGATCAACATTGCTAGTAATACGTTTAAGGCTATTTTGACTAGTTTTCATCGATTTATCTTCCGACGCCTTCATGCCTTGACCGGGTGAAGCGTTGTGTGATATTAAACGACGTGAAATTTCAGCGACTATAAACTCCTAATGAACTCACAACCGTAGCATATTTGTCTCATTGGATATCAAACTTTCGTGATACCGTAATACTTGTAGGAACCACTTTCTTTGCTATAAATCCTTACACTATTCTTCACCTTCACAAAGGTGGTTGTTTTCTTAACCGTATATTTTATTTGATTATTTGAATTTGTGTTATCTCAGGTCGACTTGTCCCGAGGATTCGACTCTGGACTCTCCAGGTACTACTTGCACGATCTCCTGCGCTTGGGAGTAAAGCTCACATTGTTTTGAGAGAGGCAGCCAACGAGACCATAGTCGAAAATCGAAAAATGAAATCATCAAAACTCAAAATCAAATTCATGTATTGAGTTATGGAACATACTCTCCAATATCAACATTCTTATTGAATTTAGTGCATGGAAAACAATTCTATGCTATCATAGAAACAATTCTATTAAATCCATATAAGCGTCGAGCGATGAAGTCAATATCAAAGCCATAAATATAATGTGCACAAGAAACGAATGGCAACATGATGTACACATCATACAAAATTGTTATGCCAAAAATAGAGATAGAAACTTCATACAATATATGGCATACACAATTCTAATACTAGCATGCATTCCAAAATAGATACTCACTAAATGAGTCAATAATAAGCATGGAATGCCATGAGCATGAGAAAGATAAGTACATAATCATAAGCTCAAAACTAGCATCAAGATATGCATGAGATAGTCTAAAAATATAAAGAGACATCTACATGCATTCTACACACATGGATACCAATGTAAATAGTCTACCAGTGTATGCAATCAACACACAAGGATACCAAATGTATATCAAATGTAAGAATATACTTACAACATTAAGCTCCCCCCTACTTTGGTGCACCACTTAAGCACCATCAACTCCATTAAGATGAAAATCCTTGCAAATCAAGGAGTTGGTAGGGTTGGTATCCCACGGTGGATTGAACTTAGAAAACACAATTCTTGGAGCTAAATATAGATTTGTTGCTCCTTCTCTTACTCTTGCGTACCTGAAGATAAAAATATCCTACCATGGTACCCAAGGACATTGGGTCCTAAGAGATTAGACCTTTGGAAGCCAAGTCCAATTGGACTTAGACTTCCCAACGAAATCATCATTATGCACGCCATTCATAAAATAGGAATTCATGTAAACTTGTTTTTCATGCATGCTTGTGTCCTTCGGACTCCAAATAGTGAAGATTTTGGGAGCACTATTCCTATTGAGAGCATGCATACGTTGTTGATGTCTACGAGATGTATGTCGTGGATAAGCATATGACATATGATGAAATGGTGCATGATGATAATCATTCATATAGTCATGAGGATGAACAGATGCATGTGGAGGAACACGTGCATGAGTGTGTCTCACATGGTGTGCACGTGCTCGTGGATGCGGAGCATAAAAATCATCATATGTGCTAACATGTGGAGTAGGATGTGTGTTCCTACGTGGCATGGTATACATGAAAGCATGACCCCTCTTTGGAGGTCCACCCAAAGTGGGTTTCTTTCCAAATGGGGGTGTGTACCTAGCGGAAGCACCATTGGTAGAAGAACTACCCATGAAGTGTTTACTCCCACTAGTAGAGGCATCGGAAGTTGGCCTAACAAAGGTGGCGGACGATTTGGACGAGTCTCCCATCTTATACCCCAAGCCAATGTGATGGTTGGCCGGAAGTAAGTCATTTAGGATATTATCCAAATGGCCCTTACCTTTATTGAATTCAATAATTCGGCCTAATGTGCACTCATACTTCTCGGTGAGAGAATGCATAGAAGCAGCCAAGGTGGACACTTGCGATGTGAGTGCACAAACACGTGATTTGAGATTCTTATTCTCAATACTCAAAGTTGAGTTTTGAGACGTCAAATCCGCTATCACATGTTCATCCGAATCCTCAACATGAACATGCTCAAGTTGAGATTTGAGATTTACAATCTCATTTCTCAAACCTTCAACAACGGTGTCGTTGTTGACGATGATAGGCTTAGGCAAGGTTTGAAGACTAGTTAGCTCATTTTTAATCTTGCTATATCTACTAGCCAATTTAGAAAACTTAGACCAAAGTTGTTCGTTAGCTAATCTTAGTTCATCCATAGTTACCTCATCGCCTTCATCCTCGCTTTCATCGGAGGAGGTCTCTTGAACATGTTCATCTCTAGCCATGAAGCACATGTTTGCTTTCTCCACTTGCTCATCATCCGGCTCTCCACTTGAAGAGTCCTCTTCGGAGTCGGTGAATGAGCCGACAAGCCCTTTCTTGTACCCCTTCTTGTACTTTCTCGACTTGTCGTATTTGGGTGCATTCCACTTCTCCTTGTGTTTGTTGAGAGGACAATCCGGCTTGATGTGTCCTGGCTTGTTGCATTTATAACACACAGGAGCGGAGGCATTAGTCGAAATAAATTTAGAATTATTCTTGAACTTACCTTTTCGGAAGAATCGATCGAACTTCTTTGCCATCTCGGCCAAAGCTTCTATGTCCAACTCGTCTTCCGATTCTTCATCATCGGTAGATGTAGATGGAGCGGCCTTGAACGCAATTGTCTTTTTCTTTGGCTCGTCTTGGTTCAAGTACGACTTCATCTTGTCTTGCATCATTATCTTACTATCCTTGCGTACCTCATAAGACATCAAGGTACCCATTAGTTGAACGACTGTATATTTATTCATATCATTACATTCCTCGATGGCGAAGGTACGCTTTTCCTAACAAGAAGGAAGCCCGTCAATTATCTTTGAGACTTTCTCCTTTTGGGTGTAGGTCTTTCCAAGAGCCTCCAATTCATTGGTAATGTCGACGAAGCGAGCATAGTACTCCTTCATCTTCTCACCCTGTTGCATATGAAATAATTCGAACTCTTTGTTAGCAACACCGAGTTTAGAGTCCTTTACCGTACTCGTTCCTTCGTGCAAGATGAGGAGTTGGTTCCATATTTGATATGCACTCTTACATGTGCATATCTTGTTGAAGTCTTCGGGCTCCAACGCACATTGCAAGGCATTCATGTAGTGCCCTGTGAAGCTACTGCACATGTACTAGAGGGGGGTGAATAGTACTTTAAAATAATCAAGAAGATAATTCTTAAATATTGTGCAAACATACAAAAAACAATGCGGAATTAGACTACAAACAACAATAGACAAGAATTAACAAACGCAAACAAAGCATGTAACGGGTTCGGATCCACCCAAGTCTCCCCGACTTGTTCCCGGTGATCCTACGTCCCAACCACCCGGATCCCCTTCGGATACTTGAGTTAGAAACCCTAACTCAAGATTTTGCACTATGAAATTCTTGTGAAAAACCTTCACAAGACCAAATCATACACAAAGTAAATGTGACTCCCACAACCTGGGATCACACTCTCTCTCACAACCGAGAGACACAATTGCAATATCAATTGAAATGAAATAAAGAAACACTTACCACAAAATCCTATGCCTTGAGTTACCAAATTAGGGCAAGGAGGGATTTTGAGGAAGAGGATGTCACCAAACCCTAGCTCCAAGAAGATGACTAGCAATGGAGGCATAGGGTGGAGATGGTGACCTTGATTCAAGCTCCTTGGCTTGGAAGGCTCACAATCAATGAATCTCTCTTTGAAAATAAGAGTGAGAGAGAGATTCTAGTGAGGAGAGAAAGCTTTAGAATGGAATTTATTTTCTTCTCTTTGATTCTCAAATATCTCTAATAATCAGCCTTGAATATCCTTGAAGAACCCCTCCAAGTATATATAGGATATAGGAAAGAGAGAGAGAAAAACGTTTCAATTAAAGCTCCAACGGTTCTATTCTGAACCAGACTAGTCGGTCAAAGAAGGATCACTGACCGACTAGTTCATCAACTAGTCGGTCGGTGAATCAACGTGGACCGACTAACGGTTGAACAGCCAAAAAGTGAAGTACAGGAGATAGACAACTAGTCAGTCTAAGAAGACTTGCCGACCGACTAGTTTCACAACTAGTCAGTCGGTGAGTGAACGTTGACCGACTAACAGTCGAAATAGAATAAGCTGACTTCAAGTTGATTTAGTCGGTTTAAGAACAAATGCTGACCGACTAGTTTATCAACTAGTCGATCGACAAACGTTCTTTGACCGACTAACGATAAACAGTAACTATGGTTGTACAGGGAAAGCTCAACTAGTCGGTCTAAGAAGGATTCCTAACCGACTAGATCGTCATCTAGTCGGTCGATGACTCTTCTTTGACCCACTAATTGATCAACATAGCTAGGCTGAAATGAGCAAGGCATTCTAGTCGGTTCAAGAGGAATTGCCGACCGACTAGATCGTAATCTAGTCGGTTGGTTCTTCTACTTGAACCAACTAACATGCACTAGAAGCCGAGGGAAGAAGCGATAGGCTTCGGGAAAGTTTCTAATGGCTTCTATGATAATCCTAGCTCTAAGATATGAGCAAAATGAAGATAATAATGTAAGTCCTACTCAAGGCTTAACATTCTAATCTATGAAGCTAGAAGACAATAAATAATACATGACGAACCGTCTTCGAAACTTCAATCTTCATTCTTCTTGACTTCAATATTGCTCCTAGAGCTTCAACGAAGCTTCAGGCACACGATCACGCGTATTGAGAAGTCTTGAGATGTCGCTATTGATGTACGTATTCTTTTGACGACGATCTCCATAACTGCGCTCACAAACAGTTAGTTCACAATATTTATGTTTGCTCATCATCCAAAACCAAATCCGGGGAATCAATACTCAACATTCTCCCCCTTTTTGGTGATGACAAACCAACATAAATAATAATCAATAATAATGATTCAATAGAAATTTACTTACTCCCCCTGCATTGATGACACGTTAGTTCCGTATTCAATAATATTCATACGCATCAAGCAGACGAGGGAAATATAAAATATGAATCATATTATTGCAATCTAGGATCTAAATCCATTTTATATCTTAACTCCCCCTGAATCTAACATATCAAATTAGATTCATGGTAAATTGCTTTGATATCAATTAGCACATTGTCATTATTAATTCTCTCCCCCTTTGGCATTAGCAAAAAGAGCGGGAGGAGAACAACGACAAGATTTCAATGGCTAAGAAATTAAAGCATGAGAGTCTAAGAATACGACCACGGTCCAAATGACACCAAAGTAAAATACCAAATGTAAAATACCGAAGAAAATCAAAGCGTGCCAACTTGACCATAGTCGAAAATCGAAAAACGAAACCATCAAGCCATAGGCGAAAATCGAAAAACAAAATCATCAAGCCATAGGCGAAAATCGAAATACAAAATCATCAAACCATAGGCAAAAATCGAAAAACGAAATCATCAAACCATAGGCGAAAATCGAAAAACGAAATCATCAAGCCATAGGCGAAAATCGAAATACGAAATCATCAAACCATAGGCGAAAATCGAAAAACGAAATCATCAAGCCACAGGCGAAAATCGAAAAACGAAATCTCCAAAAACTCAAATTAATTTCACATATTGAGTTATGGAACATACTCTCCAATATCAACATTTTTAGTTAAATAGTGCATGGAAAACAATTCTATGTTTTCATAAAAGCAAATCTATGTAATTCATAAAATCGTCGAACGAAGAAATCAATATCAGAGACATAGATCCATTTTGAATACCAAATATAGCAAAATGATACCAAAAGTAATATGCAAAAGTGTTATGCCAAAAATAGATAGAACATCATAAAACTATGGCATACACAATTCTAGTATACTAATTTAAACAAAATGATACCAATGAAGATATTCTAACAATGCATGCAATCAACACACATGGATACCAAATGTATATTAAATGTAAGAATATACTTACACCATTACGCTCCCCCTACTTTGGTGCATCGCTTTAAGCACCATCAACTCCATTTGAGTGAAAATCCTTGCAAATCACGGAGTTGGTAGGGTTGGTATTCCATAGTGGATTGAACCTAGAAGACATATCATTTTGGTATCCAAAAATCTTTTTGGATCCTATGGGTTAGGCAATAAATTTAGCGAACTAAATTCAAATTAAATGTAACCCATGTCCTAACTAAATTTAAATTCAATATGAATTAGGTTTCTAATGGACATGCACATCCAAGATCAATATGCAAATAAAAAGAAAATAAACCAATTCTTACCACAATTGCTTTGGTATCCATAAAATGAAATTAAACTTATGGTACCAAGCAATGAAGGGTCAAAGGAAACTAACCCTTCGGAAACCAAGTCCACGAGGACCGTGATTTCCCAACATAATCATCATTCAAAATAATATCATTAATAAACGATTGCACATACATATCCTTATTATACATGCTTGTGTTCTTCGGACCCCAAATGGTGTATGTCTTTGGAGTCCTAATCCTCTTGGGAACATGCATACGTTGTTGATTTCTATGTGATGCATGTCGTGGGTAAGCATATGGCATATGATGCAATGGTGCATGATGATAATTATTCATATGAGAATGATGATGGACATATGCTTGTGGTGGAACACGTGCATGAGTGTGTCTCACATGGTGTGCACGTGCTCGTGGATGCGGAGCATAAAAATCATCATATGTGCTAACATGTGGAGTAGGATGTGTGTTCCTACGTGGCATGGTATACATGAAAGCATGACCCCTCTTTGGAGGTCCACCCAAAGTGGGTTTCTTTCCAAATGGGGGTGTGTACCTAGCGGAAGCACCATTGGTAGAAGAACTACCCATGAAGTGTTTACTCCCACTAGTAGAAGCATCTGACGTTGGCCTAACAAAGGTGGCGGACGATTTGGATGACTCTCCCATCTTATACCCCAAGCCAATGTGATGATTGGCCGGAAGTAAGTCATTTAGGATATTATCCAAATGGCCCTTACTTTTGTTGAATTCATGAATTCGGACTAATGTGCACTCATACTTCTCGGTGAGAGAATGCATCGAAGCATCCAAGGTGGACACTTGCGATGTGAGTGCGCAAACACGTGATTTGAGATTTTTATTCTCAATACTCAAAGTTGAATTTTGAGACGTCAAATCCGCTATCACATGTTCATCCGAATCCTCGATATGGACATGCTCAAGTTGAGATTTGACATTTACAATCTCATTTCTCAACCCTTCAACAACGGTGTCGTTGTTGACGATGATAGGTTTAGGCGAGGTTTTAAGACTATCTAACTCATTTTTAGTCTTAATAAATCTAGTAGCCAAATTAGAAAACTTATTCCAAAGTTGTTCATTAGCTATTCTAAGTTCGTCCATTGTTACCTCACCGCCTTCATCCTCGCTTTCATCCTCGCTTTCATCGGAGGAAGTCTCTTGAGCTTGTTCCTCTTTTCCCGTGAAGCACGTATGTGCTTTCTCCACTCTTTCATCGTCCGACTCTCCACTTGAGGAGTCCTCGTCGGAGTCGATGAAAGTGCCTACAAGTCCTTTCTTGTGCCTTCTCGATTTGTCGTGCTTGGATGCCTTCCACTTCTCCTTGAGTTTGTTTAGAGGACAATCCGGCTTGATATGTCCTGGCTTGTTGCATTTATAACACATGGGAGAGGAGACATTAGTCGAAATAAATTTAGATTTATTCTTCAACTTACCTTGTCGGAAGAATCGGTCGAACTTCTTTGCCAAATCGGCCAAAGGTTCCATGTCCAACTCTTTTTCCGATTCTTCTTCCGATTCTTCATCATCGGTAGATGGAGCGGCCTTGTACGCAATCGCCTTTTTCTTTGGCTCGTCTTGCTTCAAGTACGCCTTCATCTTCTCCTTCAGCTTTATCTTACTCTCCTTGCGTACCTCGTAAGACAACAAGCTACCCATTAATTGTACGACCATATATTTATTCATATCATTACCTTTCTCGATGGCGAAGGTACGCTTTTCTCAACAAGAAGGAAGTCCGTCAATAATTTTCGCGACTTTCTCCTTTTGGGTGTAGATCTTCCCAAGAGCTTCCAATTCGTTGGAAATGTCCACGAAGCGAGCATAGTAGTCCTTCATAGTTTCACCCTGTTCCATGTGAAACAACTCAAATTCTTTGTTAGCAACCACGAGTTTAGAATCTTTTACCGTACTCGTTCCTTCGTGCAAGATGAGGAGTTGGTTCCATACTTGATATGCACTCTTACATGTGCATATCTTGTTGAAGTCTTCGGGCTCCAACGCACATTGCAAGGCATTCATTGCCTTGGCATTGCTTACCTCCGCGGAGACCTCCGCGGTAGTCCACTTCGCGAAATCTTCTTCGGCGGGCTCAACATACTCCATCATCGTGGCTCTCCAAAGTGAAGCGCTCCGGAGGAAGGTTTCCATCCGGCATTTCCAGTACCCATAGTTGGTACCGTTGAAGTGAGGAGGCCTGACAGAGGATTGTCCTTCCATAACTGAAGAAGATCCTTGACGATCCTTTTAGTCGTTGTAGTCGTTGTTCGTCATAGATTTGAACTCCGGCTATGTAGCTTTAACCTTGGCTCTGATACCAATTGTAGTGCCCTGTGAAGCTACTGCACATGTACTAGAGGGGGGGTGAATAGTACTTTAAAATAATCAAGAAGATAATTCCTAATTATTGTGCAAACATACAAACAACAATGCGGAATTAGACTACAAACAACAATAGACAAGAATTAACAAAAGCAAACAAAGCATGTAACGGGTTCGGATCCACCCAAGTCTCCCCGACTTGTTCCCGGTGATCCTACGTCCCAACCACCCGGATCCCCTCCGGATACTTGAGTTAGAAACCCTAACTCAAGATTTTGCACTATGAAATTCTTGTGAAAAACCTTCACAAGACCAAATCATACACAAAGTAAATGTGACTCCCACAACCCGGGATCACACACTCTCTCACAACCGAGGGACACAATTGCAATATCAATTGAAATGAAATAAAGAAACACTTACCACAAAATCCTATGCCTTGAGTAAATCTTACCAAATTAGGGCAAGGAGGGATTTTGAGGAAGAGGATGTCACCAAACCCTAGCTCCAAGAAGATGACCAGCAAAGGAGGCCTAGGGTGGAGATGGTGACCTTGATTCAAGCTCCTTGGCTTGGAAGGCTCGCAATCAATGAATCTCTTTTTGAAAATAAGAGTGAGAGAGAGATTCTAGTGAGGAGAGAAAGCTTTAGAATGAAGTTTATTTGCTTCTCTTTGATTCTCAAATATCTCTAATAATCAGCCTTGAATATCCTTGAAGAACCCCTCCAAGTATATATAGGATATAGGAAAGAGAGAGAGAGAGAGAAACGTTTCAATTAAAGCTCCAACGGCTCTATTCTGAACCAGACTAGTTGGTCAAAGAAGGAACACTGACCGACTAGTTCATCAACTAGTCGGTCGGTGAATCAACGTGGACCGACTAATGGTTGACCAGCCAAAAGGTGAAGTACATGTGATAGACAACTAGTCGGTCTAAGAAGACTTGCCGACCGACTAGTTTCACAACTAGTCGGTCGGTGAGTGAACGTTGACCGACTAACAGTCGAAATAGAATAGGCTGACTTCAAGTTGATTTAGTCGGTTTAAGAACAAATGCTGACCGACTAGTTTATCGACTAGTCGGTCGACAAACGTTCTTTGACCGACTAACGATAAACAGTAACTATGGCTGTACAGGGAAAGCTAACTAGTCGGTCTAAGAAGGATTCCTAACCGACTAGATCGTCATCTAGTCGGTCGGTGACTCTTCTTTGACCGACTAATTGATCAACATAGCTAGGCTGAAATGAGCAAGGCATTCTAGTCGGTTCAAGAGGAATTACCGGCCGACTAGATCGTTATCTAGTCGGTTGGTTCTTCTACTTGAACCAACTAACATGCACTAGAAGCCGAGGGAAGAAGCGATAGGCTTCGGGAAAGTTTCTAATGGCTTCTATGATAATCCTAGCTCTAAGATATGAGCGAAATGAAGATAATAATGTAAGTCCTACTCAAGGCTTAACATTCTAATCTATGAAGCTAGAAGATAATAAATAATACATGACGAACCGTCTTCGAAGCTTCAATCTTCATTCTTCTTGACTTCAATATTGCTCCTAGAGCTTCAACGAAGCTTCAGGCACACGATCACGCGTATTGAGAAGTCTTGAGATGTCGCTATTGATGTACGTATTCTTTTGGCGACGATCTCCATAACTGCGCTCACAAACAGTTAGTTCACAGTATTTATGTTTGCTCATCATCCAAAACCAAATCCTGGGAATCAATACTCAACAATTCATTGCCTTGGCATTGTTTATCTCCGCGGCGACCTCCGCGGTATTCCACTTCGTGAAATCTTGTTCGGTGGGCTCGACATACTCCGTCATCGTGGCTCTCCATAGTGAAGTGCTCCGGAGGAACGTTTCCATCCGGCATTTCCAGTACCCATAATTGGTACCGTTGAAGAAGGGAGGCCTAGTTGAGGAGTGTCCTTCCATCACCGAAGAAGCTCCTTCACGATTCTTGAAGATGTTGTAGTCGTTGTTCGTCATAGCTATGAACTTGGCTCTGATACCAATTGTAATTTGGTATCAGACTATGTAGCTTTGACCTTGTAGCTTTGAACTCTGGCTCTGATACCAATTGTAGTGCCCTGTGTAGCTACTGCACAAGTACTAGAGGGGGGGTGAATAGTACTTTAAAATAATCAAGAGAGTTATTCCTAATTATCTTGCAAAACACAAACAACAAAGCGGAATAACTATAATCAACAAGAATCAAACAACGCAAACAATACGATATAACGGGTTCGGATCCACCCAAGTCTCCCCGACTTGTTCCCGGTGATCCTACGTCCCAACCACCCAGATCCCCTTCGGATACTTGAGTTAGAAACCACTAACCCAAGATTTTGCACTATGAAATTCTTGTAAAAAAACCTCTACAAGACCAAATCATACACAATGTAATTGTGACTCCCACAACCCGGGATCACAAATTCTCTCACAACCGAGAGACAAACTCAAATAACAAATGAGATGAAATAATGAAACACTTACCACAAAATCCTATGCCTTGAGTATACTTACCAATTTAGGGCAAGAATGAATTTTGAGGAAGAAGAAGACACCAAACCCTAGCTCCAAGAAGTTGACCAGAAAAATTATACCACCACCGAGAAAGAGCTTTTAGCGGTTGTCTACTCCATCGAGAAGTTTCGTTCCTACCTCCTTGGATCCAAAGTAATTGTCCATACCGACCATGCGGCATTGAAGTATCTTCTAAGCAAAAAGGAGGCCAAGCCTAGATTAATAAGATGGATACTTTTGTTGCAAGAATTTGACTTGGAGATTAGAGACAAAAAGGGCACGGACAACGTTGTGGCGGACCACTTGTCTAGGCTTGTTCGTGGCAAGGAGGATGAAAGCTTACCTATCGATGACACTTTTACCGATGAGAGGCTATTTGCCATAAGACCCGGAGAGGTACCTTGGTATGCGGATTTTGTTAACTATTTGGCTTGTGGGATAAAACCATGCGGAATGCCCACACAACAAAAGAGGAGATTTATGCATGAAGTCTGAAGCTATTTCTGGGAGGATCCATATCTCTTCAAGATATGCAAGGACGGAGTTATACGGAGGTGTGTTTCCAAGGAGGAGGCCACGTCGATCATTTTGCATTGCCATAGTATGCCATGCGGGGGACATCATGCGGCCTCTAAGACCACCGCTAAGGTATTTCAATGCGGATTCTTTTGGCCGACCATATTCAAGGATACGCATAACTTCGTCAATGGATGTGATAGATGCCAACGGACCGGGAACATATCAAGGCGAAACGAGATGCCAATGAGGCCCATTCTAGAAATTGAGCTATTTGATTGTTGGGGAGTGGACTTCATGGGACTTTTTCCGTCAAGCAAGGAAAACAAGTACATCTTATTAGCCGTGGATTACGTCTCTAAATGGGTGGAAGCCATTGCGACCCCTACTAATGATGCGAGGGTGGTGTCCAAGTTTTTCAAGCAAAACATCTTCCCACGCTTTGGTGTGCCTCGTACTTTGATAAGCGATGGGGGAAGCCACTTTATAGAAAACAAATTGGAAGCCATGTTGAAAAGATATGGGGTGAATCATAGAGTTGACATGGCATACCACCCTCAGACAAGTGGCCAAGCGGAGGTGTCGAATCGAGAAATCAGGCAAATTCTAAAAAGACCGTCGATAGATCTAGAAAGGATTGGTCGATGAAATTGAACGATGCACTATGGGCTTATCGTACAGCCTTTTGCACTCCCATTGGCACCACACCGTATCGACTTGTTTATGGGAAAGCCTGTCACTTGCTGGTAGAGTTGGAGCACCGCGCATATTGGGCTATTAAGACATTCAATTATGACTACAAGAGTGCGATGGTAAGGCGACTCTTAGACATTAATGAGCTTGATGAGATTAGACGTGATGCTTATGAGAGCTCAAGAATTTACAAGGAAAGAACTAGAATCCTCCACGACGCACGCATCACCGTTTCGGACTTCAAGGTCGGAGACAAAGTCCTACTATTCAATTCCCGGCTCCGACTCTTTCCCGGAAAGTTGAGATTGCGATGGTCCGGACCATTCACCATTAAGCACATACAACCGGGGGGAGCTTTTGAATTGGAAGGAAAAGACGGAGCCACATTCAAGGTGAATGGACAACGGCTCAAGCATTATTCCGAAGGAGTCCCCTCTGGTGAAGTGAATCGTGTATATCTACTCAAGGGACGCCCCCATGATCTTTCATACCTCCTTGACGAGGTGATCGAAGAAACCATTCCGTACTCCATCAGCGCTCTCCATGAAGATGGCCTTGAAGAAGGCCAAATTTATAGTAGTGAAGAAGAGAAGTTGGAGGACCCTCCAGATGATGAAGGCGACGCTGATGTCGCAAGAATACGGAAGCTTTGCAAGCTCTCAACGGCCAAGAATCCAAAGAAAGCTCCACCGAATAGAAGATCGGTGTCACCGGCCAAGAAGAAGATAGGAACGAGCTCTAGCTTGGGGGACTTATCCCCCAACATTACCCATGATGAGGGGGCGCCGAGGAAGACCAATGATCATCATGACCCAAATCCAAGTGGCCTTCCCGGCAAATGATGAAGGCGACGCTGATGTCGCAAGAATACGGAAGCTTTGCAAGCTCTCAACGGCCAAGAATCCAAAGAAAGCTCCACCGAATAGAAGATCGGTGTCACCGGCCAAGAAGAAGATAGGAACGAGCTCTAGCTTGGGGGACTTATCCCCCAACATTACCCATGATGAGGGGGCGCCGAGGAAGACCAATGATCATCATGACCCAAATCCAAGTGGCCTTCCCGGTAAATTTGACGGGCGTATCTTGTATGCGCCCAACATCACGAGCTAAACGAATATCTAAAGGGGTCGAGCTCATGACCTTAAACGAGCGCTTGTCGGGAGGCAACCCGACGGTTTTTGCATTTTTTTATTTGATTTTCATTTTTGGTTTAGATTTTTATTAGTGTTTAGAGTCTAGTGTCTATGAAAATTGTGACAACGGGTCCTAATTTTCATGACAGGAGATGGAGAAAGAGAGATCACTCATATGGAGGATGACCGAGGCAAGGGAGAGCGCTCCAGGAACGCGCTCAGGCCTTAGGAGGAGGAAGAAACTGACTGGAAGAAGAAAAACAGAGACTGGAGCGAAAACGGAGAGCCGTTGCACAAAACAACATGTCACTCGGCCGAGTAGCATCTGCCACTCGGCCGAGCAAAGACTCCACTCGGCCGAGTGGAGCGCCAATCAGGGAAGTTTCTGCAGACCAACTCTCTGTCACTTTCTGTAAGTTTTAGTCTTAATTGCCACTCGGGCAAGTGACTTGTCACTCGGCCGAGTGAAACAGATACCCTCCCAATTCTATAAAATTGCTGAGTGGCAGAGCCACTCGGCCGAGTGGAGTTTCTCCATTTGGACGAGTAAAGCAAATCCACTCGGCCGAGTCGTAAGTGATGAAGGATATTTTCAAATTTTTTTAGTTTACGCCACTCGGCCGAGTGGCGTTGTCACTCGGCCGAGTCGTAACAATCTTATATAAGTAGCAGCAGCGGCGGCGCGGTTTTCGAAACGCAAAATCCCCAAACCACGCCCGAGCCGCTGCCGCTTCATCTCCCCTCGCCTGCTGTGATCGACCCTCCCTCGCCCGAATCGACGCCGATGCCGCCGACTCACCGTCGACGCCGACGTCGACGCCGCCCGCTGCCTTGCAGCCGCCCACCGCCGGCGCCGGCCTCCCTAGCTGTCGATCACCCCTTTTTGCCCTGAAATCCCTATTTCTCCTCATTTTTCTTGATTTGTACGCCTGTTACGCCCCAAATTCAAATTAATTTCCATATCTATCTATTATCTCTTATCTCCCACATACGTATTGATTATTATTCACTGATTTTATCGTTTTTGTTTCAGGCTAGCTTGGGGGAGCTTTGGGGAGTTTTAGGACGCATACGGAGCTTCGCAGAGGAGGCATCTCTTCGCACACACTGCTGATTTCTCTCGCGGCGTATTCAGGTATACTCGTTCCATTATTTTGCACGTCGCATTACTTATTTGGGTGAGCACGTCTCGCGGCACATATGCTGCCGTGCACTAGGCCACGTACACGGGGAGCCGCTGCCAAGCGAAAGAGGACCGATGATCCTGGTCCCTCTTCCGCTAGGGAGTACTCCCCTCCACCTAGCCCACCACCACCTACACAGCCTCTTCCTGCCGATCCCGTTCCACCACCCGCTCCCGCCGTCGGGCCGATGGGGATTACGTTTCGAAATGATGCACACCGCGCCAGATTCGAGCGTATCTGCCATCGCTCGATAGTACCCTCTAGGTTTGCACACCTAGCCGACCTAGACCGCCTAGGGGTACTTGAGGGGCTTCTCACGTTGTACGACAACGTGGGATGGCGTGATTTTCTGTCGGTGTCGGCGGATACTTACATCCGTCTGACATTAGAGGTCCTTAGTTCCATTGACCGGACCCTTAGAGGATGCTCCTTCCATTTGATGGATCGAGAGTGCAAGATCACTCTCGACATGCTTAGAGCATTTTTCCAGTGGCCCACCGTCCCTGACCCAGACCGCGCCTACGCTCCCACGCACATCCCACCCCCGTCGTTCGACACCCACACCTTCTGGACATGGATCACGGGATCCCCACTCGCCTTTGACCCTAGTAGGGCCAAGGCCTCAGCTATCCTCCACCCCTGCCTCCGCATTGCACAACGTCTTATGGCGACTACTTTCCTTGCGAGGTACGAGCCTGGGACGCTATCTACGCCAGAGCTCTACATGCTCTATGCGATGACACGCCCTAGGGTTCTAGATAGGGGTAGTGACGATTTGGTCCCCGCCGTCGAGATCGACATTGCCAGTTGGTTTTTGGACCGCATTATCATTTCTGTCGGCGCTCGTACGCCTATCTGTTGCGGCGGTCTGATCACCCTCTTGGCCCTTATGACCGGCGTGGACCTCCTGACGACCTGCGTCGACCTCCTGGCCCCACTACACTTTCTATAGATGTTATGGCCTGGATGAAGATGATTCGTCCCCATGGTCGTCAGCACTGGGTGTGGTTGCACGATCCCTTCAGCGCTGATTACATGGTTCTCCCGAGCCCCGCTCGGACACATATTGGACCGGCTCATAGGGACTGGATTCCAGCAATGGATCTCCTTATCCCTGCCGCCTACGTGCTTGAGCCCGAGGATGCTGAGTAGGCACCCCCTGCACCACCTGTCGACCCCGTGATCCCTCAGCCTGTGCCTGTACTATCTGCACCTCCCGACACCTCTGTCCACACGTCTGTTAGTGTCGGGAGCACTTTAGCTGAGTCGTCCACCACCACCACCACTGCGCCTATTTCCGTCGAGCTCATTACCACACTGAGCCCCGAGCGTCCACCCACCATTCTTGAGAGCGACGAGTCTTCCTTTACCGCTGCCGTGGAGACCCTCTCCCGATTGTTGTTCTCGACTCTTGGGGAGTCATCTTTTGTGCCCTTCACAGCCTCCCCAGTCGTCGACCTTTCGGTCTCCACCGCCCCTGTCTTCACCGAGAGCATCGTGACATCTGTCCCCTCGTCTGCATCACTGACCTCTCACGTCGCCTCGTCGTCTGTTATCACTTTCACTTCTGCTGCTGCTTCCACTTCGTCCTGTCCTGCGTCCCAGCCTCTCACAGAGGCTGGGCATCACTTAGTGAGCACAGCACCACTACCCTACTTCCCTGCTGAACCCATCCTCTACACTAGGGGTGTGCGGGTCCGGGTACCCTGTTTTTTCATGTTACCCGGACCCTACCCGGTAAGGGACCGGTTCCTAAAATTTGGACCCGGAACCTACCCAGTTGAACCCTATACCCGGACCCTACCCGGACCCTATGGTTCCTGGTAGGTTCCGGGTACCCTGTAAAAAAAATTCTAATTTGTGAGGTATTACGAACAATGATTTCCAAATGATCTGTGCATGACAATTACCTCAAATACGCATGAATAAAAATCAATCTGGAAGTAAAATATTGTTTATAGTCTCTTTCTTCAGTGATAAATGCATACTGACCAGTCATTTCTACTAGATAAGCTAGACATATGGAAGAATGATTCACGTTTACCTCTACTGCTCTTTTGAACGCATAAGAGAACAATATGATCTTTGATTCAAATGCATTGTTTAATGAACTTACACGTTGCTCAAAACTTCAGTATGCAAGTTGTACTCACTAATATTATAAGTTCAAATTAGATACAGTCAGGGTGGATCACTCTTATATATTTTGATCCTTAATATTATAATATATATATATATATATATATATATATATATAATATCGGTTCCGGTTCTGGGTACCTGTTTTCTATAGACGGGAACCGGACCCGGACCCAATACCCGTCGGTTCCAAATTTTCCTACCCGGAACCTACCCGGAACTGATAACTATCTACCCAGAACCTACCCGTTAGGGTAGGTTCCGATCGGGTATCTGGGTACCCTATACCCGTGCACACCCCTACTCTACACTGCCCGCGTGAGACAGCCCCGCACTTCCCCTATTAGATATGTGCGTCCCTCTGCTCCACCACCACCCGACACTCTAGTTCAGAGCATTCGTGCTCTTGAGGGGGCTGTTAGTGGACTGAGAGGGGATTTCAGGGCTCTCTCCACCACAGTTAGTTCCGTGCAGACCCGCGTCGCCATCCTTCCCAGTATTCAGGCTTGCTTGAACCAGATTCTGGCGCGTCTGCCTCCACCACCGACACCCACCCAGTAGCTACCACGCCCACCACCTCCACCACCACCTCCGCCACAGGATGGTGCTGGTGCACCACCACCAGCCTAGGCACACACTGGATGCCTTCTATATTTCTGTTGTTTTGCTGGTTGTTTTTGGAGCCTGATGATTTTTGATCCCCTCCTCCACACTGTTTTGGTACCTTTTTGATCATATCTGTTTATCTCTCTTTGGGAGTGAGGGAGTTCATTTTTGGGGACACTGATATTTTGCACCATTTTGACCTCTGCATGCATCACCTGCATTATCATATCATTTCATTTTCTTTTATTTTCATCATGCATGCATCCTCACCCACCCCATCCATTTCACGTCTCTCGGTGTGTCACACTTTGCACATTGAGGACACTGTGCACTTTAGCTTGGGGGAGTGAGCTCTCACACTTTTTGCTTTTTGTCACCTTTTATTTTTATTTTTTCCACCTATTCTTTGTTTTTACACCATTTTCACTCACTTTTTCGTTTTTTATCATGCATCACGTTTTCTTATCTTTTTGAGTGTGCTGCATTTCGTAGTAGTTTCTATTTACTTTTATCCTTATTTCTTTCATCTTTTGCTAGAGATGACTTTTCTATGATGATGATGACGTGGTGATTGGCTTATCTCTGTTTGCATGCTATTTTGTCACGCCGTAGTTTTTTTATTTCAGATATCATATGCTTTGTCATGCTATGCATTTGAGATAGTAACCCACCTTTTCGTATATGAATATGGATGAAATTCTATTATTAGCTGAAGTCTGATAATTCATATGTATGCTTTTCGTAGAAAACACACCAAGCTTCACGCATTGATTGCTTATATCTGGAGTACTGCTTTCCTTTCTTATATCACTTCTTATTGCATGAAAAATGTACGCCTCACTTTCAGGTTGAATGAATGAATGTTATGTTGATATAACTGGACTAGTTTACTTTCTGAGATTAAACTGAGTAGATTACATTACTCTGCTGAAGTTGTTGTGCACGTCTTATAGAGTGAACCGAGTGTTACATTTATTTCTTTCTCCACATATCTTGAGCATTAATTCTCTACTTATATTCATTGTTGAATCTCCCTTTAGCGGATCCTACATTGGCAATTCCCTCACTTTATAAAGTTCATGCTCCGCTACCCCCAAAATTAAAAAAACATATGTATATCTTTCTATCTTTTGATTTGGGATCAAAGTTGTATGTATGTATGTGTGTGTGTGTGTATAAGAGAAAAAGAAAAGAAAAGAGAAAAGAAGTTTATACATGATCCCATCTCACACTCTTTCTCTCTTTCTTCCCTCTTTTGTTTTTATTTTTATCATGGAGCTTCAAAAATGGGGAATATATTTATTGATTTATCTTATGCCACCACGCTTATAAATAAGCTTGGGGGAGAGGAGCCAATGAAGTGTGAGAGAGTGACTACCTGACTGTGCATGACAACCTAAGCTAGGTAATTTTCTATACTTGGTGAGATCACTGAAAGTTTTGCGAAATCCAGGAATTGACACTTAGCCTACATTTCAAGAAAACCACACTTTTCTATTCTTACTGCTCCATATTGTGTGATATCTCTTATACTCCAGGTAGAAAGCATTCAACTATGATTATGTATACTGCTTTAGATGCTTCAGACGATGTTAATTCTAGAATGATTCCGTATCTCATATTAGTTTGCTATTCTCGGGTTTTCTATTTTGAATGCATCCATATACTATGGTATCGAGATAAAAATCTTTGGCATGAGTTTTACATTCGCGTGTGCTACATGAGTAAGCAAAACCACACGTCCTGAGAAAATGATCTAGCACCTCTCTCTTTGCTTGCTTTCTTTATTTTCTATCTCTTCCATCTTTCCTTATTATTATTATTATTATTATTATTTCCATCGGTCTCGCCTTTTACTTATCTTCCTCGAGGACGAGTAAGAGGTAAGCTTGGTGGATTTTGGTCACTCCATATTTTACACCTTTTTTCTGCATGTTTGCATGCCGTTTTGATCGCCCATATCGCGTTTTCCACGATTATTCGACAATATTGCGATGCTTTTTTACTATTTCTTGTTTTTGTCGTATTTCAGGAGATATGGAGCGATTTGGAGTGATTTTGAGATCAAGAGGATTTGCACCCACTCTGGAGTGTCACCCACAGCTCTTTTGAGGGCCATTCAACGATGGAAGATGAGTGGAAGAAGAAGGAACTTCGTAGGAGCGACGAGGAGGAGAAACCAAGAAGATTGGGCATCTACAGCATGTCACTCGGCCGAGTGAAGCACTCACTCGGCCGAGTGAAGCACTCACTCGGCCGAGCAAAGAATCTCGCTCGGCCGACCAGACCGGACACGCACAACAGAAGAATATCAGCGTGCCCTTGGCCGAGTGACGATAGACCACTCAGCCGAGTATGGAGATCCACTCGCCCGAGTGGCACGAGAAAATCCATCCAAAAAGAGGCCGACTTACTGGAAATCTACAGTCGACCTGAGAGTTCCGACTCGACCGAGCATGGAATGCCCCTCGGCCGAGTGAGTAAAGCCACTCGGCCGAGTAACCTCCGAAGACGAACCCCCGAAAACCCCCGACTTACTGGAAATCAACAGGGTTTGTCACTCGGCCGAGCGACATTTGTCACTCGGTCGAGTGAGCCGTTCCGCCTGCTGCGTAAGTTGCGATTTCTGGGCTGCGCATGGGCATTTTGGTCACGTTTTCTGAGCGATTTTGAAGGGTATTTAAACCCATTTTTTGCCCTAGTTAGAGAGATTTTTTCAGAGCTTTTTGGCAGCCTTTTTGAGAGCTTTTTAGATCATTAGATTTAGCTTTTCTTTAGAAGATAAAAAGACTACTTTTGTTGGATGCTATTGGATTCTCATTGGTTTGTCTATTCTCTTATCAAAACCCCTATTTTTATTAACAATTTCTCTATTGCAATGAATTGTGTTGATTTTATTATTGATTTTCCTAAGTATTGCATGATGATTAGTGAGTAGTGCCATCGTCATAGGGCATATGGATGAACCCTATAGAACCTATTTCTAAATTGTGATGAATTGGTGAAATTCTTGCTAGAATTGATTAGGGTTAGGTTGGGATTGATTAATTACGGATAGCTAGGGATTCATATCGATTGGGATTTGCAAGAGATTGGGTCCCAATTGATAGGAAGCCCTAGAAATTCGATTTAGATTTACGATTGGACTTCTCTAGAATTGGTTTGCAAGAAATTGGACCAAAGCTAGGATTTTTAATCGTGTTTCTATACCAATATCCGTTTGCAAGAGATTGGACGGATAGGAACTATCTCAACCTAGGTCGTAGCTCGAGTTTGCACGAGAGTGGGCTCGAGATACGATTGAACGATGATGTCGTTCTTCACGCTAGCGGCCTAGGTTAAGGTTTGCAAGAGATTGGGCCCTACCCTAGGTTTGCTATAGACCGACAATAGCGCGAGAGCATGAGCTTGGTTCTACATTTAGTTGCGACTGGTTCACCTAAAATTCAAGTCTAGCAATGATGAAACCTATAAATCACAACGATGAGATACGGTCCGTAGCGGGGATTCCCTATCCCTAGGCGCTTTATTTTATTGATATTTCTATCGACATTTGAACGATTGTGACTATTTTACCCCAAATTATTCTCGACCATTTTGATAGCTAGGTGATTGGAAGGAGACACGGTCATTAGTCCTCCCTGAGTTCGATACACGCTCGCCGCTATACCGTGCGCTTGCGGTAAGACTATGAGTCGCTTGTCCCGGGTGTGTATCCGGGGCGCGAACAGAGGGTGGCACCGTACCCCAGAGGCGACGGTGGCAGCGGCTTCGCTGGAGAGGGAGAGGGGAGGATGAGGAGGGGAGCTCGGAGGTGAGGAGTCAGGCTCGGAGCTGCGTGCCTGGGTTGAGGGAGAGGGGTATTGTTTATATAGGTTTAGTAAATAATTAAGTAAGTTATTATTATTATTATTATTATTATTATTGAAATATTAATTAGTATATGTGGATCTGCCAATTTTATGGGGGTGGGTTAAATAGGTGGGTTAGGGTATTAATGAAGTGGGGTTAGGGGGTAAAAGTAAGAGTAATTGGGTAATTAGTAATAGTAAAAACGTCATTAGTGATTGTAATTAGTAAAAATGACGTAATACTACGCCGTTTTTGCATACGACTCCGAAAAATTACGAAAACATAGCCACGGGTTCGTATCGTCACGAGAATCGTGAATACGAGGTCCATTTCGAAGATTTGAGCAACGAAAGATACGAGTTTTGGACCAAAACGTTTAGGATGCAGGTTTGCAGGTTCTAGGTCGATTTGACTCCAGAAAATTATGAAATTAAAATGGGGATCACTAAGTGATCATATGATCACACTGTAGAAGTTTGAAATTGTTTTGATAACGTTTATATAGAAAATTAATTGATACGGCTATATTGGTAATAATTAGATATAGATTATTATATAAATTATTTAGGGGTATTGGATGGCACTCGAACTCACTAAAATAGGCTTTAACTATGTTGATATTACAAAACATTTTTTAATAAAGATTTTGAAATCAATTTGATATTAAACTCCTGACCAACCATTATAAAATACTTTTAATATATGAAAATACGACGAAAACAAATATACGCGTACTGATGGATACGGGTCTTCACACTCTCACACAGAGAGATCTCAACCAACCCTCACACAGAAGGTTATACTCTCACACAGAGAGTAACTAGCTCACACGCAGAAAGTTAGGGTTTCAAAGAAAACACATAGTAAAACAAATACTCTTACCTATGCCTTGATGATGAACTTACTCATTAATGAATGCAAGGCATGGAAGAGGATCTTCAAGTGATGAGATTGAGCTTGATAGCACTTGGATGATTTCCCTTGAGCTTGGCTTCAATGCATGAAGAGGAATGATAGCCCTAAGAGGGAAATGAGAGAGCTTGAGAATGGCTTAATCAATCTATAATGATTTGCAATGGTGACCAAGAAGGTCTAATGAACTCAGCCCTCTCCTATATATGAAGTCCAAAAGAACACTCAAACCCAAAGAAACCCCCAAAATAATAAATCTACAACAGCTAGATTTTGGCAGTTTACGGCACAGCCAATCGACTGAGGAACAACTGACAGTTGACTGGTCAACGGCTATAAAATTCCCAATGGCTATAATCTGAGCCAGGACAGGCGACTGTAGAAGTCTACACAGGCGCCTGTATAATGAGCAGATGCCTGAATATCCTTCAGCAGGCAACTGTCACATGTGATGGAAACAGAGCAGGAAAATGCAACTATCGCACTAGCGCATTCAGACGATAGATGACCATTTCACATGCGCCTGTAATTTGACAGGCGACTGAAAATACTTCATTAGTTGTTTGACATGAAATATGGGTTGAAATCCAGAAACTGCAAGTTACGCACTTTGGCATACAGACGACTGGAGAACAAATCCCAGGCGCATGATGGAACACATGAGACTGTAAAATGAACTACAGTCATATAGCTATAATAGCTCAAGATAGAGTCAATAAAAGATGACTTGAGCTAGTGCACAACACCCAACTGTTGAAGGCTGGCCAGGCGACTGGAATCACCCAGTCACATGTCCTTCCTTCATCAGTCGCCTGTTGGAGAGTCAGAGACTCCAGTTGAGTTATTTGGCATGATGAACCTATTGGTTTGGATTCTATGATAATTCTAAGGCTCACTAAGATGGTTATATGCATATGCATGAATGAGTAGACCATCTATCAAGGCTTTACAATAATCATATACTCAAAAACGAAAAGGCAATAAATGAAATAATACATGGATTACATTGCTTCCCTAGAGTCTATGGCTTCAATCCTTGATGCCTTGATGCTCACCATCATCTCTAAGCTTTGGCACCTTTTGAGTCCAAGCTTTGGCATTGCTCCTCTTGATGTTCATCCTTGCACCAAGCTATTAGTCTCCAAATCATGCTATTCTCCATTTGATAAATAGGAGACTAAAACAAGAGAGACATTAGCAACAACATAATGCTGTGATCATCATCAAAACAATATTGGTATGAAACACCAATACCTAACAACTCGGACCGAGTGGCAAGTCGACTCGGTCGAGTCGGGCAGGTCGTCAGTGTTGATTGGAGCTTGTTTTCGGGTTTTCTTTTGTTTTAATGGGTTCAAGGACATATCCAAAACCGCAATGTGAATGTGCCTTGTTTTTTGTGCACACAAGCGTCAAGTTCAAAGACTATGTTCATGTCATGTCCAAACTCCATGTGCAAACACCTTACTCGCATGTCATTTCTTGGTACATCATGTCCAAGCACATGCCATGAACAAATGCGTCATCCAAGCACCATTTTCATACATTATGTCCAAGTGCCTCAACTAATAACCATGTCTAACTCCATATCTGAATTCCTTATCCAGACACATTTTGAGCTTTATATCCGCAGCGACAAGTACAATCGGAAGTTCAAATACCATGTTTTTGAAAGACGGGATTAACTATGAGCACCTCATATTTGCAGGAAGGATATCTGACCCAGTTGTTTTGAAAGACGGGATTAACTATGAGCACCTCATATTTGCAGGAAGGTTCATCTGACCCAGCTGCATGAGATCCAATATGAATCCAATTTAACATTACGCTTGAATAGGACTAGAGAAAAACTAATGGTGATATACCACCAATTAGTAGTACGTAGGCCAAACAACAATTTAGGGCTCAAAGGCACATAAAGCATTGCAAGCGTTAGTGCGCTAGACCTAGAGAATGAATAGCATAGATATAAAGTATGATACTAAAATATCTCTTCAAAATCTTAAATATTACCTTCCTATTTAGGAAAAGATGAGCTCATTCTATTCTTCTTATTCTATTTCTTCCATTTGAAATTATTTTTATCTACCAGGTTCTAATTTGAGCATCAGACTAACGTTCTTGTTGATAATAGTATGCAAATTATAAGACAAGTAGAATGAATGCCTATCTAGCACATCCAGGTTTATATACCCACCACGTCATCATGGGCCTTTGCAAAGCTTATTATAAAATGTGAGGCTTAACTTACAAAAACTATCTTTAACTATCCTTGGTTTTAAAAGGGGTACCTTTAGAATTTCACCAAAACCTCCTTAAACTTTGTTTTTCCCTAAATCACCCTAAAAAGTTGGAAAGTATAAGTTAATTTTTGTTGTAAGCTTGACGGCTACGGAACTCCGTAGCCCTGTATTTATAGAAGTATGGTTACATAATGGGTGGATACCTAATACACTAATGGGCCTACAAAAGCCCGCTCATAACACTTCCCCTTATCCATCCATTATTGTAAGCCATACATGAGCGCTTCAGGATTCATAGAGCTTATCTGACCATGTGAGAATGGATACTTCTGGAACCTAATTAGGGATAACTGCCTCGTTAAAACCTTTAGCTATAGAAAACTCAGTGGAAAAAACCAATAGCCAAGGAAAAAGAGTACAGTTTTCCATAACTTTCCCTGATTAGTGGAAGTATTTAGGGGTGGATACTTCTGAATCCAGAGTCAATGAGGTTTGCCTCGTTAAAAACCTTTAGCTTAGGAAAACCCAGTGAAAAAAACCAATAGCCAAGGACACAGAGTACAACACTACATTTGACTCCCCCTGATCTGTACAAGCTGTAGGCTTGCAGATCTCCTAGGCAACTATACATGAATCTCTTATAGTGTTCCAATAATAAGTACAAAATACAAGGCATCGCTCATCTATACAAGACATCGCTCATCTATACAAGTATCGCTCATCTATGTCAGCTACTGAATCTGAGGGAGCTCTTCTGAAGAGGAGTGGTCTGCAGACTCGGTAGGTAGTACCACGTCTCTGACCCAGTCATCACTGTGTTTGCAAGGTACTGCAGGACCTGGCTGTGTGTACATATGATTTGCTTCTTGGATTGATGAGCCTCTCGAGATGGTGGGATTGATGTTGCCTTGGAAGCATGCGTTGCTGGTCTCCAAGAGTTGGTCTTTCCTTTGTTGTAGTCATCGCGATGATCTGTAACCTGTATCTACAAATACATTTAACATGTTGGATGATCCTTGACCCTTGGAGGTAGCACAAAAGCTACATATCTCTGGTCCAGTGGTGCGCTGCAGGCGCTGCACTGTATCTGGTTAAAAGGTTTACTGCCAATGCTTTCTAGAGTCGCGTGCAGTTGGCCAGATACAGGAGTGTACAAAAGACACTTGAGTAAGACACTTCAGGACCTAGGATATCCTTCCTCTCTTCCAGGAAACGGAAAGGGTCTTAATGTGCATCCATATAACCAGTAGTTGTATTAGTGGATTGCAATTATCTATGTTTCTTCATCAACTGGATGATAATTTCATCTTCAGGATGATGGTTTCATCTTCAGGATGATGGTTTCATCTTCAGAATGATAATTCATCTTCAGGATGATGGTTTTCATCTTCAGGATGGTAATTCGCAAGGGTATGTTGTCACATCATCCATAGCAACATAGCCTAAAATTTTCTTTGCCAATCATATGGTTTTCGCAACTATGACCAGGGAGCCTGATGCATCAGTTTAAATAATTTTGTAAGTGAGTTAAGCTCATCTTACTTGATTACTTCCTGGTTTCTACGAAATAAAACTCTAAGCTATAGCGTGTTGCTTATAGCATACGATTTTATTTATTTACACAATACTCGGTAACCCACAGGTTTGATATCTTTTGATATCAGGACTTCAGGTCTAAACACTTCACATTTCATACGTGAGTCCAACTCAACTTATTATTTCTTCGTTCCACATAATCTGGCCAAATCTCTGCGTTTGCTTCAGGAAACGGAGATTGGAAATAGTATCTATGGCAAAATGAAATGTGAGTAATTGTGGACAAGTGTGTTTTATCCAAATACCTCTCCATGCACGTACATTATTCAATTTATTCTAGATTCATCTCTTCTAGAGGTTCTGGAAAGGGAGAGGATATGGAGATGTGCTCACTTTCTAGTGGTGGTATTGTTTTAGGGTCTCCAGGAGTTATTTCGCGCTTTGTAGCCTCGTGGTATGTCCTCTCATCCATTGAGGATATCCACTTTTGCTACTGGTGGATTGTATTCATTATATTTGGTATGTCAATCCTAACTGGATTTTTAGTAGCAGGGATGTGTGAATTTGACAATATTTATATTGTCAGTAACTATGTCTGATAACTATTTAACAGTTTCATAAGTGTGGATCTTCAGGATCTCATCATAATTCATGATAATCAGATCATAGATATTAATGTTTTAAATGGTCAAATTGAGCTTCAGGCTCATGGATGATTATATGATTTTTTGTTGAACCTAATGCTGGAGAATTAAAGTTATGAATGATCTTCATGATCTCATCAAGTCTTTAAAAGAGAGCACATCAATGCACGTCTTAGGAGAAGTGATTTTAAATGCTTCCCCTGTTCAGAGTGCTCAGGATTTATATATATGTGGTAATTACTTCCGATAAATAGTTCTGCGTTTTGATGGTCTATAGTGGTGATATGGGGATGTATACTCATCATAGCACAATCGATATGATGTGCTCTAGACACTTCCCCGTTAGAGGTTCTCGGAAACTGTTTATATGAGGTGATCAGGCTCATATAAATAGGTTCTAAGGAGGCGTTTTGAAGGTTTACATTGTAATTGAATGTTCCCACATGGTCACCTACAACTGGATTTTTAATGGATAAGTAATCCGTTTAAATCATTTTTAATGACTTATGTAACCCATTTTTGGGTGCGAACACAAACGTCGGTGTGTTCAACATTTTTCCAGTTGCAAATATAGTTTGATTTCCCAGTGTTATCCAATGTTCCCGTCATTTACTTATGTGTCCCATTTGCTTTGAAAAAGATGGACTGCAGTTGGATAATAGGTTTGATAATGACCATTTATAGAGGATATATGGATGAGTACTCTAAGGTACATCATCAGCCATATGTAGGGAGTGTGTGAGTCCACTTTTATCCCTCAAATACTCTCAAGAGGCCAAAGGTCTCATTCTTCTAATGATGATATTATATCATCTTAAATTCGTTTGAGGAAGTGAGGAGAATCAATGTCCACGTGAATGGAGATGATCTCGTAATCATTTTTCCATTTTGAATGGGACAATGAAATTTTCACCCTATTTTTGAAGAATCTTCGGGTTCGTCTGGTTAATGATGTCTTGCATCATCAATCCAGGGTGACATCGATCCAAAGTTGGTCGATTCTGGACACTTCTGGTGTTCCAAATTAATTCCTCTGTTCGAATTTATGTGGTACTTTTAAAAGTCCATTAAAATGCTCAAGTTAATATTGTCTGGTAATAGGTGAACTGTGTTCAAACTGTGAAGGATTACATCTTCACATTGACTATTATGTGGATCAAAGTTGGACAAAGCTTCAGGCTTTATTGGTTTCTTGAGTCATTATGGATTTCGTTTTGACGAATATCCTTTGAAACTTTATAAGTTTTAGAGAGTACATGGCATCCTCATTATAGGAGTATTCAGGATAACAAATCATTCACAGTAAAATAAAATGCGTAAAAAGCATGAAATCAATAAGAAATATTGTGGTAATGCATTTAAACACATATATACTGCAAGAGAATACTACTAATAATTATGTTACGACAACAAGTTTCATAGTATGATGTGTGCTCTTGAAAACATACGTCCACAATTATGCTCATTTAGACTTATGTTATGACAACATATCAAATTTGTTTTCAAAGTTTATTTGTCCTCGGGGAGTGGCTAAATATACATAAGGTCAATTGACTTTCGTCGTTTAGACTAGATATTTATATATTTTTATATGGCATAAGTTAATGCCCATTCATGTTGCAAAAAGAATGATGGGTCTTATCATAACTTCTGGTCTGATATTGTGTTGACATTGCATACTCCATGTCGAAGTATATCATATCTTCCCTTTCTCATGTTATTCAAGACTTCTCATGTTTTCAATCCTTTTTATTGTCATTTATAAGGAAGAATGAATATTAGTCTTACGAAGTAGGCATATACAAGGGAAATGAGTTAGTTTCTATATTTCCACTTTTCTAATTTATGAGATACTTTTAAAAGTCTATTTGAATGCTTAAGTATGGTCAACAGACCATTTTTATTGAGTCATTCAAGTATTGTGTGGATATAGAATCATGCTCAAGGGGAAACAAATATGTCGCTACGAAATTTATAGTTTCTCACTTATCTATTAAGACACGACTTCGGGCGTACGCTTAAAATTATGGCTAGATTAAAGAATCATACCTTGTAAAGCAAAATTACTCTAAAAGAGTTTAGCGGTGTTATGACAACTGCTGGTGTCAAAATTGGTTTATATAAATCATAAATCTGAGAGATCTATTTTACCGAAAAATGTGTATCTCTAAAAGAAATCGCATAAATGGTTTTTGCATAATCCATCGTATTTGTTAATTTTTTATTTTATTAGGGTGAAAGGGTGTAGACTTTTGATTTGATTTTGAACTTCAGGTTCATTTTGTCAAAGTAGATATGATGTTAAAATTTTTGAAATCATGATTAGTTTGTCATAAAATATCGTCATATCATGAGCATGAGCAAAAGCATGAGATGATCATATAAGAGTGCAAAATGCAACAATTAATGATTTATCATACACATAATATAAAGCTTGTAAGCTAAAAAGTTATGCTCAATAAAATAGTTGAAAGAAACTAAATTATCATTGCAAATAAATCAAGCATGTGAGCTTAAGAATGTATGCTCAGTTAACATGAATTGAAACATATACACATGTTATTTATATTCTGCAGGTATATAAATAATTTCATCTCAAACATATATTTACTAGTCATAACCCGTGCCAGCGGGCACGGTTCATTTAAGATTCCCCTCGCAAAATCTTTGTTCCCCGAAAAATTATTTCCACAGCCAAAATTTAACAGAACAATACATTAGCGTAAAAATATTTAGCGGCACGGGCGCCTTCGGCGCGGAACAACAAATTCGGCGCAGGCGCCTTCGGCGCGGCGCCTTCGGCGCGGAACAACAAATTCGGAGCGGAACAACAAATTTGGCGCCGGCGCCTTCGACACGGAACAACAAATTAGCATAAAAAATTTTAGCGGGCGCCTTCTAAATTTTAGAGGGAGTTGAAAGATTTTGTTAACACCATGCCCCATCTTTCAACTCTTCCGGTGTAAAAATACCATGAGGTTTGTTGTTCCGCTTGATGCATAGAGAGTTGAAAGATATTGTTAACACCATGCATCATTGTAGGGAGAGTAAGTATATTATCTTTGTAATTTCATTTTTATATAACAAATTATTTACCATCATGAAAAAGGGAGAGAATGATGGTTATTGTACCAACCCTAGGTTAGTATTGATGATAAGCAAATAATTAAAGTTGTTAATGATATTTTTGTGAGATAATTTGTGAATGTAGATAACTAAGTCAGCAATGGTCAACTCAAGCTCAAATATGATGTTGACATGAAGTTAAAAGTTTGAAGTATGAAGAGCCTACGGATTGGAGCTCAACATTTAAGACTTGAAGCCTATTCAAGGATTTGTGGAGTCCAAAGACTTCAAGACAAATTGACGAAACTTAAAGAAAACACCAAAACTCCCAAGTATAGTATGAGTAATGTGTCATTTTATAAACTTGCACACATGCTTAAAAAATATTTTTGCATCACAAAAATATTTTAAATGTTTTTAAAAAACATTTTAACATTTTAAAGGTTGTGAGTGTGTGTATTTAGTTGAATTTATGAAAGGATGAGAGGGAATTTTTATAGCATGACTGCATGAGTGAATTTATAACATTGGAAAATCACAGATAATTTGAGTGATTTCAATTCCAGTAGCCTTTAGAGCTCCTCAAATAGAGAATGGCAACACCACAAATGCCCAAAATAATTTTAACTAATTGAAACGATACAACAATTTTTTTATTTTTATAAAAAAATTAAAAGTAGAAGAAATAAATCATAATTAAGCTTCTTCCCTCTGTATATTCCTCTGACAACTGGAAGGTGGCAAGATATAAACGAACTTAATTTCTATTTCATCTGCTTCAACATTTTACATCCCCGAGGTACCACAAAAGAAGAAGGGAGAAAATAAAAATAAAAACAGCTTGATTAGCAAATGAAGCTAATCAAATGCTACCTACTGGTAACAAAAGACCCCCCCTGGCACGATCGTCCAACTCCTTGAGAACCCTCATGACTTGGGCCAACACCTCCCCCGTCTCGCTGCAGCCTTCAATGTCGACCATCGTGGCCCATCGTGGCCCGACAATCGTCCTCACCCCCTCCTCGCTAAAAACATCCAACTCGTCGTCCTCGATCTTTTGAGATTGGGCGCCAAGTTCTTCCCATCAGGATACATGCCTGAAAATTGGAAGCAGAGACCGTACAAAACCTAGATCGTACCAAACCGACTGACCCCAACCCGGTTCGTCCAGCTTCATGTCCGGCGAGGGCGTTGCTGGTCAGCTGTGACACCTTGACGATTCTCTCCCTGATCTGGCCCCTAACGCCGGCACTTCCCCCTCCTCGGTGAGGCTATCGAGGCACGTGCTCATGTCGGTGAGCACCGCCGACGCCCAAGTTGCTGATGTGTCGGAACTCGTCATCTGAATGAACTTCATCAAGAGATGGCTTTTGAAACAAAACTGAAGAAGAGTAAGCATTCCATTGGTGAATGTCTAGATCAGCTAACAGCCTTAAGTTCTTCTTAAGGGATTGACTTTCTGATGATATGCCACAAAACCAAGAAGAGATGCAGCTTGAAGCCTGGTCGGGACTGTAGAATTCCCACTTTGTCATGGATTTTACTTCAAGAGCAAGTGTGGCGTCTGTCTGCGAGCAATATAGAAACCTTCTGATCATAAAAAAAGGGTATTGATTACCAAAAGAATTTGAGAAAGTGTCATTCCCTAGAGAAACTTAAGATGAGCATCGGTACAATTATCATTAGCTGCACTTACCATGCTCTTATTTTTTTAACACTGTGGAATTTGAAACATTTAAATAGCTTATACTTCCATGACGGTATATTCTCTGCTTTGATTGCAATATGTCATACAAAACTAAGTTCGACTTAACAAATGAGCGACTTAACAAAGGAGCGTATATGCTAAGCAGTCAATTTTATTCACATAATACAGCTGAATATTTCATTGTGTAGGCACTGCAGTAGCAGATACGTAATTGTGACATTTATATTTAAGGAATGAAGTAACTAATGAAGCATTTTATTGCCTATCTGTTAGTGGCATAGATTATCTGTCATAATTAATAAACCTACCCAGAATGCAACAGACATGGCATCAGGGACCACAAAATAAAACCACTACAAAAAGGAAAATATAATTCTCCTATCATATACAACAATATTTTCCTAGAAATACCGTGATAATTTAATGGTTGATAACAGTACCTGGAGCTCATTTAGATAGTTAATACCACACACATCTTTCCAAGCCACTTCAAAGACAATGAATCCATGAAGAGCTATGCTCAGATCCATGCACATCTCTTGCCACTTTTTTGGGTCTATGACAGGAAACCACCGATTATATCTATTTGATTTGTCATGATTTGATTCATGGTCGTTAACCGTGGTGATCCGTACATGCCCATCCGGTTCATCTCCTTGGCAGACCGCCTCAGCCGGTCGACGGAGTCGGAGAGGACCTCGATGCAGTCACGGACGGCTCCGCATCGCGTGTTCTGGGGGACTTAGAAATTAAGTTAGGTTAATTTGAAAGCTCAACAATGACAAATTAGAAATTAAGTTCTTACACAACCTTTTTTCCTGTCCTCTTTCATTTGCTTACCCCTTTTCGGCTAAACAACAAAGAATGTCCCTTGCCAAGCGCGAGCGATCTCTGACTCCGACCTCTCCAAGCTCATCAATGGCCGCCTGCAGACGTGAGAGATCCCAACCCCCGGGCTCTCCGAGCCCCTCTCCGGTGACTACTCGCAAGCGCGAGCGATCTCAGACGCCGAGCTCCTCGAGCTCATCGGATCCGTGGGCAGAGAGGCAGGAGACGAAGGAGGAAGCGTCGTGGGCCCGGGCGGCGCTGACGGAGAGGGCGGCGCGTCGTGGGCCCGGGCGGCGTTGAATACAGAAGCTATTTCCATGCCGGGTTTAAATTGCAACGAATGATGGTCGCCTGAGATGAAAGACATATGCACAGGCACATGCATTTCTATTTATGCGTTACAACCCTGCTGCTCTTTTGGGGAAGAGCAAAGTCCGGTCTTTATTGCAGACGTACGCAAGGCATTTCTATTTATGCGTTACAACCCAAAGATATTTCTGCTGCTCTTTTGGGGAAGAGCAAGAGCCTTTTTGGGAAGCTCTCTCCCAAAAATGCATCTTTCTCTTCCCCAAAAATCTGTTGATATCCCTTTTTACCTTTCCAAAAAAAGTCTTTTGATATCCCTCTTTCTCTTACTCGAAAATGATTTAAAAATCTGAGTTTAAAAGTATGTTGCTATCAAATGGGACCCACAAATATAAAAAGTATGTGTTAAAATACAAAACAATCATCCCAAAGTTTAATCCCAACCATCGATTCATCAAGATTAAATCTAGACCGTCTTTCTATCAACCCCTTTGTCGTAGTCAGCTTGTCCTAGTCAGCCCTAGGATTCAAAAATCGCTGTCAAATGTATAATAGATGCTATAGGCATTAAAAATATATCATAGAGATTTTAGCATGCTAAATAAAATGTTCATCACAGAACATTAAATATGCGGGAGGCATACTATTAATCATCGCAGGCAATTAATCATCACATGCAATTAATCATCACATGCATTTTATAATGGAAATGAAAATTTTTCGTTTAATAATTATTGGACCACTGGGCAACGTCATACACCGTTAGGTTAGTTAACTAACGACAGAGCGGTCGCATGATCTTCCTAATTATTAAACGTATAATAATCAGATAATCCAAAAATGCGATGATTTATAAAGCATGTAATTAATCAGAATTTAACGAAGAAAAAACTTAATTAAATCTGAAAAGAGTTTGTAAAAACAAAATTTTTGTGGACAAACCCTAATTAGGGTTTTTGGAGGCGATCTGCCGTGCGATCCCGTGCAACCAGCTAGGGTTTCCGTCGCATGTATTGCCGCTTCTGGTGGCTAAGGTTTCGTTTGCGCGCATGGGGGGACTGCCACCGCCACCGCTTCTGGTGATTTAGCGGCGACGGTAGCCGCTGCAGGCGGCATGCAGCGGCCGCCACTGTAGGCCGCGGCGTTGGCCATCGCTGGAGGAGGTGGCTTGGGCTGCCGCCGGAGCGGCAGTGGCACGATACCGCTTCTGGCGGTGGGGAGATCGCTAGGGGGGTTTCGTGCGATCATGGCTTCTGGCCGCATTGCGATAAAAAGATTCCCTATAGTGTTTGAAAATTTTTGGGGAAGAAGATGTTAAAAACATGATTTTTATTTAAAAAATCTATTTTTAGTCTTCAAATCAGCGTTTTTCATCGTAAAAAGTTGATTTATATTGATAAAAACGTTTAGTTTTCATTAAAAGGTTGATTTAGCATGTAGATCTGAGATAAAAATCCGATCTATACTAATAAAAACATTGATCCAAACATTTAGATCTAATCGTATGCGCATAAAAGTTTAGATCTAGGGAATAAAAAATTACCTCTAGATACTACCAGCCGGATCTAGCGATGTTCGATGAAGGAAGCCTGTTCGCGTCGCGATTCGTCCGTCGGCAGAGGTTCGGCTCAGCTTTGAGCGTGCTGATAACATGTTGTAAGCTTGGCGGCTACGGAACCCCGTAGCCCTGTATTTATAAAAGTAAGGTTACATAATAGGTGGATACCCAATACACTAATGGGCCTACAAAAGCCCGCTCATAACAATTTTACTAAATTCAACTCAAACTTTAAGGCATTTTTTCTCAATTCTGGGTAGTTTTGATAAAATTGTGGTGGTTTCAGTAAAAAAACAAAGCTTAAAGTTTCGGTAAAGTAAAGGATAGTATTTTTAAAATCATAGATGGTTTAGGATAGTATTAATAAATTAAGCATAAAATGTAAGGACCAAAAGTTGTTGGACTTTAGAAACTCTAGAAATATCAGCACCTTGTGAATGCGCATTTGACCCTCAAATAAGTGGATCTACATTTGTTAGTGGGTTGTATGTTGATATGGAGCATATTGTTATGAACGGGCTTTTGTAGGCCCAAGTGGAGCCCAATAGAGTTTAGGGTATCCATCCATTATGTAATTGTTTTCTATAAATAGAGCATACGGGTTCAGTAGTCGGCACTGTCATAACATGTTATCAGCACGCTCACAGCCGAGCCGAATCTCTGCCGACGAACGAATTGCGACGCGAAAGGGCTTCCTCCACCGAACGTCGCTAGATCCGGCGGGTAGGATCTAGAGGTAACCTTTATCCCCTAGATCTAAATTTTTCATGCGCATGATAACGGATCTATGATTTTCTTTAATTAGATCTATCTCTTTTACTTAAATCTGAATGGAAAAATCACATTTTTAAATAAATCTCTTTTCAAAAAGAGTTTTGCATCATTTTGGATGAAAAATCAACTTTTTCACGCTAAAAATCATATTTTTACGGTAAAAACGTTGATTCAAAGATTAAAAATTGTATTTTTACAATAAAAATCGATTTTTTTCCTCCGAAATCCATGAATCCAGAGGACTTGGCACCATCTGCGCTCACTCGACGCGCGGACTGCCGCCACGCGGCGCGTGGCCAGTGGCCGCGCCTGACGCGCGCCCCACCATGCGTGCCTGACGCACGCGCACGTGCGCTTCCCGTGCGTGCCTCGTCGCAACGAAACCCTAAATAGGGGTTTTCCAAATTTTTTTAATTAAAAGGGCTATTTTCAGAAATTATTTGGTTTTCATGATCAATTTTTTCCCAAATAAATCTGATTCATTATATGGGTAAAACATCACTGATCGCATTTTTGGATTAATTGATTATTATTTTTACGTTTAATAATTATGAGGATCCTGAGACCGCTCTCTCGTTAGTCAGCTAACCTAACGGGGTATGACATTTCCACGTGGTCTGATTAATTATTAAACAAAAATATTTTACTCCATTATAAATGCGTGGGATGTTGTATATTTTCATTGACTGTAGCATGACATTGCGTTTACACATACTACATGCATGTGATGAATAATTAAATGCCTGCTGCATTGTTGATGTCTCTGCGACAAATGGTAATATTTGGTTGTGGTTTGGATCGGCTATTTGTCACCATTTATGTTTTTCAGTTGTTTTCCTTTTGAGAGAAATTGTAGTGAGGATTAAATTGAATAAATTCCGAAGTCTGGCGCACGTCCCACGGTGATGAAGATCTACTTCCAGAAGAAGAGGCGGCCCATGAGAGTTCCCGAGTTGTATTTTCATTTTAAATGTGACTGTAAATGGACTTTATTTTGTACTTTAAAATGGTGACTAGCTGATCCACACAACAAATATCTGTGTCTGATATGCATAATTATTTATTTTCAAATATTTAATTACTGCATGTTTGACATGCTTAGATAAATGGCAAAGATAGTGAGCGTTGACTTCGATGTTTGGATACACCATGCAAGAACTATTTGAGCTGGCAGTTGGATATCAAATTCCACCTGCGCTAACGGGGATTGAGTCAAGCCATTGTTGTAGGCGATATGGTTTCTGACATAGATAAGACGAAAGCAATTATCTATATCAGACGTCAGATCGATCGGACCCTGAAGGCCGAGTACCTCACAGTGGAAGACCCGTACGAGTTATGGACCGCCCTCGAGGATCGATACAAACATCAAAAAGATGGTATCCTTCCCCGAGCGCGATATGAATGTGAGAATCTCCGTCTGCAGGACTTTAAGTCCATTACCGAATATAACTCGACACTATTCAGCATCACCTCATAACTCACCTCACGCCTGAAGTTGTGTGGTGAAAAAGTGACGGAGGAACGCATGCGGAAGAAACCTTATACATCTTTCCATGAGAAGGATGTAATCCTCATGCAACAGTATCGTGAACGGAAATTCACGAAATACTCTGAACTTCTCGCATGCCTTCTGATGGTAGAACAGAACATGGTCCTCTTGTTGGACACCCATAACTTGCGCCCTGATGGCATTGCACCTGCGCCTGAAGCGCACAATATCTCCTCCCAGAAGAAGGAGAATAAATTCAATGGCAAACCCCCGAAGGGAAAGGCATTGAAGAAGCAGGCTAGAGAACCCCCTCCAAAGACTAACAATGAGGGGAAGATGAAAATTGTGTGGAAGAGGAAAGACAACGGCCAGACATCTGCCCCCAAGAAAGATTGGGAAGACAAATGCCACAGATGTGGCATGACTGGACACTGGTTCAGAAACTGTCGCACTCCACGCCACCTCCAGGATTTGTACCAAGCTAGCCCTGATGGAAAAAGAAGACCTGGCTCCAATTAGGTACATCACCGAGGACTTCTCGACCGATGACTTGTTAGACTGATGCCTTATCTATTTCTGCATTTTGATGTAGTTGAAAAAACAATTTCATTTCTGGTTGTTTATTTCTATCAAGCATGTTAGTTCAATTTTCAGACTATGAATGACAGTTACTTATTTTGTGCCTTATACTACTATGCTTTTTCTTTCTTGCTATAAATGGATAATAAATGCCTAGTGGACAGTGGTTCTACGCACACGATCATTCAAAATATTTGCTTCTTTCAAAGCATCAACCAATACGATGGTACCATAAATATTATTTTCGGTCCATCAAGTATAATAGAAGGATCGGGGAAAGCAAACTTTTTGCTCCCTAATAAAACACAAATTTTAATAAAAGATGCTCTTTTCTCTCCAAACTCACACAGAAACTTGCTAAGTTTCAAAGACATCCGTCTAAATGGATACCACCTAGAAACGGTGAACAAACATAACAAAGAATACTTGTGTGTAACGGCTCTTTAAAACGGTGCTAAACCATCGTTGAGCGTTTCGAGGGACTCCCGTCGGGTCTCTACCATACAATAATACGAGCAATGGAAGCCAATACAATTGAGCACCAGAAGTGCAAAAATCAACCAGAATTCCAACTCTGGCATAATAGACTCGAACACCCCGGATCGGACAATGATGCAATGCATCATATCCCAATCCCGTAGAATCAATTTGAAGAACCTGAAGTTACTTCGAAAGTGGATTTTCCTTGTCCCCCTTGTTCAAAAGGTAAATTGATTACGAGACCATCTCCACCTAAACTAGACTCGGAGTCTCCCAGTTTCCTATAGAGAATACATGGAGACATTTGTTAGCATATTCACCTCTCAAGTGGTCCATTCCGGTACTGTATGGTACTGATAGATGTATCTTCCAAATGGTCATATGTGTGCCTGTTGTCCACCCGCAAAGTAGCCTTTGCAAAGCTACTGGCACAAGTCATTAAGTTGCGGGCACATTTCCCAGATAACCAGATTAAGAAATTACATCTGAATAACGCTGGGGAATTTACATCACAAGTCTTTTTAGACTACTGCTAAGCAACTGGCATTGAAGTTGAACATCCAGTAGCACATGTTCACACCCAGAACGGGTTAGCTGAATCTCTTATAAAGAGACTACAATGGATTGCTCGTCCATTGCTAATCCAATCCCAATTGCTTGTGACTGCATGGGGACATGCAATCTTGCATGCTACATCGCTAATAAGATTACGACCATCTGGTAGTCAAACTTATTCACCGCTGCAACTTGCATATGGAACTCCACGAAATATCTCTCAGTTGAGGACATTTGGATGCGCAGTCTATGTCCCTATCGCACCACCACAGAGGACCAAGATGGGTCCACAACGTCACCTATGTATCTATATAGGGTTCGACTCACCATCGATTATTAGATACCTGGAACCCCTAAAGGGGGAAGCTTTCAAGGCACGTCTAGAAGACTGTGAGTTTGACGAGAATAACTTTTCCAAACTAGGCATGGACACTAAGAAGCGTGAAGCTTCAAAGACCATTTCAAGGGATACAAAACCTTTATGCCACTTTGATCCGAGTACAAACCAATGTGAAGATGAGATCCTGAAGATCCTCCAAATACAAAATACAGTTCACATACTACCGGACAAATTCACTGACACCCAGAAGGTCATCAGATCATACGTCCCTGCTGCAAACACGCCAGCTAGGATTGACATACCCAAAGATGGATGCAATCCACCTGCGGCAGAAGCGGTCGTATCTCAACAAAAGCGAGGACGACCCCCAGGCTCCAAGGATAAACTTCCTCGAAAGAGGAAAACTCCTGGAGAAACTAAAATGATACCACCACAGGATGTTGAGCTCAGCCCAGACACCTCTCCCCTCCTAAAAACACCTGAAGAGAAAAATATAAGAGAAATATCATTAAATTATGTAAGTACTGGGGAGGTACTGGACAGAAAAAGCACAATCATCGATGACAACTTCACATTCGTTATTGCTAATTACGTCACTGATTATGACGATGATATCGATCCACGCTCTCTAGCAGAATGTAAATGCAGAGAGGATTGGCCAAAATGGAATGAGGCAATAGAAGTAGAGCTGGACTCACTCTCGAAACGCAAAGTTTTTGGACATGTAATCCCAACAACAAAGGGTGTAAAACATTTGGGATATAAATGGGTATTCGTAAGAAAGAGAGACGAAAATAATAAGATCGTACGATACAAAGCGCGCCTTGTTGCACAAGGTTTTTCCCAACGACCAGGAATAGATTATGATGATACATACTCTCCGATCATGGATGCGATCACTTTCCGATTTATAATCAGCTTAACAGCTACAGGAGGCCTGGATATTGCAAATAATTTGCTAATGGTTCAATAAACAAATCAATTCATGTACAAATTGACTGTCTGTACGTTAATTAAATTACTCACGAACATCTCACAAACTAACTGTTAAGTTTATGAATTTATCACGTGATAGGAATCGCATAGGAATCCCACTTCCTACTTGGGCTTTAAGAGAATCATTCTCAATACCCAATTGTGTGTTTTGTGAAGCTAGATCAATACTAGCCTTAGGATACGTTTGATCTAGTTGAGATTTGAGGGAATTCACCTCATTTTTCAATATGTCATTTTGAGAAACCAAAGAGGCTTTCTCAAGTGTAAGTGTATCAACAATGGTGTCATTGTTGATAATGCATGGCATGAATGGTTTGCTAGCATTCAGCTCATGGACGTTGTGACTGCATACATATATGGCAATATAGATAAGGATATCTATATGAGACTTCCGGACGGTTATAAACTGCAAACAAAAATGTCAGATAGACCTCGGGACGTCTATGCTGTCAAACTTCAAAGATCAATGTATGGTCTAAAACAATCGGGAAGAATGTAGTATAACAGACTCGGTGAATTCCTCGTGCAACAAGGATTCACAAATAATGAAGTCTGTCCTTACATCTTTATAAGAGCAAAGAGAACAGGATTCGTAATAATTGCCATCTACGTAGACGATTTAAATCTCATTGGATCTCCTGAAGAGATAACTGAGATATCCAAGAGCCTTACACAGACTTTTGAGATGAAAGACCTTGGCAAAACTAAATACTGTCTCGGCTTACAAATTGTTACATCAAACCACTTACCAAATGGACAAATGTCACCTGTTGAGTACACCAATGATCGTCAGATCATTGGATGTTGATAAAGACCCCTTTCGTCCGCTGGAAAAGGGGGAGGAAACACTCGGTCATGAAGTACCTTACCTCAGTGCCATTGGAGCACTCCTCTATCTGGCAAACTGCACACGTCCCGATATAGCGTTCGCAATCAACCTACTAGCCAGATACAGTTCAGCGCCCACAAAGCGCCACTGGAACGGAGTGAAGCACCTTCTGCGCTACCTCCAATGGTCAGTAGACCTGGGACTATACTACCAGAAAGCCGTATCCTCCAACTTAATTGGTTTTGCAGATGCAGGATACAGATCTAATCCTCACACCGCAAAGTCCCAGACTGGTTTCATTTTCACCTACGGTGGAACATCCATATCATGGAGATCTGTGAAGCATACCTTGACAGCAACCTCATCCAACCACTCCGAACTCATTGTGATCCATGAAGCTAGCAGAGAATGCTTTTGGCTACGTTCAGTCATTCACCACATCCTGGTGACGACTGGCCAGAAGACGGACGACCTTGAACCAACCACCATGCACGAAGACAATGCAGCATGCATAGCTCAACTGCAAGGTGGCTACATCAAAGGTGACAGGACGAAGCACATTTCCCCCAAGCTTTTCTGGACGCATGAACTATAAGAAGAGGTCGACATCCAATATATCCAGTCTTGCAACAACCTGACAGATCTATTTACTAAAGTACTACCTCGATGTACCTTTAGAAAACTTGTAATAGGAATTGGAATGAGACAGTTGAAAGATTTACAAGCCTGAAGCTTGTACACAACAGGGGGAGTTAATGTTGTGTTGTGCTCTTTTCCCTTAGCTATTGGTTTTTTTCACTGTGTTTTCCATAGCCAAAGGTTTTAACGGTGCAACCACATCAACTCTGAATCCAGTAGCACCCACCCCTGGTAATATCCACCGATCAGGGAAAGTTAAGGAGACTTGCACTCTTTTCTCTTAGATATTGGTTTTTCCTACTGGGGTTTCCATCGCCAAAGGTTTTAACGAAGCAAGACCTCCTAACTTAGGATCCAGAAGTATCCATACCCTCATGACCTGATAAGCTATATGAATCCCAAAGCATTCATATACCTAGCTTATAACAATGGATGGATAAGGGAAAGTGTTATGAACAGGGTTTTGTAGGCCCAAGTGGAGCCCAATAGGGTTTAGGGTATCTACACATTATGTAATTGTTTTGTATAAATAGATGGCTACGGATTCAGTAGCCGACACTTTCATAAGACATATGAATTTGTAATGCCCAACAAGTGTATCTTACCTTTTTTTTTAACTTCAACTAAATCCCATTTAATTGTACCACAACAAAAAGTCGTACCACAACAAAAAGGCCATGTGTGGGGTTGATCATACTTAAGATAAAACAGGAAAAATTAAAAGAAACAAGAACTGGAAGCCTAATAGGTACTGTTTGGCTTTAATGTTTATTGTCTTTTCATTGCTTTTCTTTAATTTTGAAATTGTACGTAAAGGTTTGCAAAATGCAAACTTTAGCTTTCAAGCTTGTTGATATCGGTTTCTAATTTTATCAATTTTATGTTCTGCGTGGATACAGTGATGGAGAAATCATAGGAAATGTCGCTAGAAAAAGAGAAAACCCGACACAGACTATTACAGGTGTGAATCTCAAACGTATCATAAAAATTGAACGATGTTATAACATAACAATGAAACTAAGCATCACCACGCTCAAACGTGCAAGAATGTTGTTCATCATTGCAATCTTCTGTAAATACATATAACATCATGCATATAGTGTATGAAGTTGATGCTAAGGCGTCTATGAAGTTCATGCTAAGGCAATACCATGTTGACAGGCTGACAGTAGCATGGATGTTCGTATCATCGAGAGAATCATCTTATAAGAGATTTCACTAGCAAACACTACAACTGTGCTGGAAAAGGAAGAACAAAATCAAAAAATTCCAAAGTTCGTATCATATTAGACCTACGGGAAACTGGTTTTCATTCATTAGTTTCTAGTGATCAGACACTCAAGTCATATATCGTTTAAGCTGTATAGAAAATAGTTCAACAGATTTAGTACATTCCACCGGGTAGCTCCTGTTATACTATTAGAGGGGACACATCTACCTGGTTCGTTACTCGCTTTAAACAAACTTTTAAGTTCTGGAATCTGGTTCTAAACTTCCCTCATCAGCAGGAAAAGTCTCTGATCCAGCTCAAAGTTGTTAGCATTGGAAGTATCTCCCCTGAGCATCATTAGAAGCCCACCAAAGGAAGCATATATATCTCTGCCAAGATACATGCATATTGTAAGAACCGCCGATGAGGCCAAATAGAAGCACCTTGGAGGGTTAGATGATTAAAGAAAATCAACTACACCAATTTGCGGAACATATAACTCATATTTAACATGGAACATAAATCCAAGAAGGCAAAAAACAGCGAAAGTTTCGATGCTTTGTTTTAAAAATCTTCTACAGAGAAAACAAATGAAATTCGTCAACTATGCTATTTATGTTTTCTAAAAAGGAAAATTGAGGTTGTCAACAAAGTCATCTGACTATTTACTGCCAAATACATGGTTTTGCATTATGGGTCAGAATTCAGGGCAATCAAGGAACACGCCACCAATCAGAAAAATGAATGAAGTAGAATGAGAATGCTGAGATGGATGAATGGAAATATGCTAAGATGCATGATAGAAAAATGAATGCGTCTACAGCATGGTGAAGGTTGCACCTTTTGCAACATAATGATCGCGAACAGATTGAGATGGTTTGGGCATGTGCAACATAGGCCAATTAATATAAACATTAAGAGGAATGAGATGATCATAGTTATTAGGGCAATGAAGACTACGGCAATTAAAAAGATAACACAGTCGCTAATTTAATCGAGGAGATGACTCTTTAAGTCTTAACAGAGCTGAATGGAAGAAAATGATTTCTGTAGCTGCATGCAAAAGTTTGGATGAAAGTCTGTTGTTTTTGTTGTACATTAGTTTTCCAAACAACGGAGTGCATGACTGATTACGATACCTGCCCACAAGTACATTACATAAATGCTACCACAAACAAATGTATGACTGTTACGATGTGAGCCTACACGGCTGCATCCCTAGAGCTCATGACAGGTTCCAATGCTCTCAGATTTGGAATACAACAATGTAAGCAGATTGACAAGATGGAGACCAGATAGGGTTAGAAAATAGAAATAAACAGGAGGAAAGATCATCAGAAGGTTTTAATGGTCGTCTTGGAACATGATTAGTGAATATGATACACATCAATACGGCTGGTAAGCAAGTGTTTAAATGGAGAAGCTGAATGTTGCAATGGGACAATGGTGATAGCAACTGACGGAACAACCTGAGATTGACTAATTAGTAGTGAGGTAACATCTCGTTCCTTATCATATATGTAGCAGGGGCATGGTCCTAAAGCCACTGTCCAAACAGCTTGAGTTCCATATCGGATAATAAGCTTTTTTGTTTCTTACAGTTTAGAGCAAATAAAAATATCTTCATCTTCATCCAAAGAAATTGTGAATGAAAGAAAATTACAGTGCAGGAATCAAATTTCAATATATAACTGAACAACTGAAACACAGAAAAAATAACGAAGAAAACTTCAACTTATGCAGTAAACTCTAGCGGTGACAGCTCCCTAAGATAGCACATAAATATGGAGACTTCAGCAAATATTGGACCACCAACAACTGCAGATTGCCACATATATCCTAGAAAGATGAGGCTGTGTCCTAAAACCAGATGAGAGTTGGATGGAGTTTATAAGTCATCGGTGAAGCCCAAATGTAAAGTTCCATAGTAAAGCCTACTTTCAGTTTCTGAGTGTTATATTTTCTCTCTAATTTTCCTAGTATTTGAATATTTAATGTGTTTTTCATTCTAAGCTGAGATTTATACTTGTATGCGGATAATTTACTTGTAAACTAGAGAGTAGAGATAACTCAACTACAAAACCACATTAGCATAAAGGTCTCAAGATTCTTGATTACATGTTTCAGATAAATTATAATTCAACCCTGCATCATTATGCCCACGACATGTTCATGAAGGCTAGTTTTCATATTGCCTTTGTTATGATCGTCCATTTGTCCTGGATTCGTTAATTATTTTAATCAGCGCATCTTGATTCCAGAAAGAACTAGTGAACCATTTCAATTGTAACCGGCCCTTGCTTCTCAAATACAAGGTCCAAATCTCTCCGAAGCAGTCAATCTGCTGCTTTCTGTTCATTCAATGTTGAGACTATACATCCAACAGATAATGGCGACTTTGGTGAACAGATGTATGTGTGAGTGGCCTTGTATTCCCTTATAAGTACAGTAGTTGTCAGACAATGTGCTAAAGCACAAAATTTCAAGCAGTCCTTGTTTTCAAAACTCATCATCTTCAACATATGTGCAAGTGCATCTAAGCACTGTATGTGATAATGGTCATGCACGCACAAGTATATGTATCTGCATTATATAAATCACCCTTGTTATTTGTCATCATTAGCAAGTCATCTCTCCTATTTGCATGATTTACATAGTTAGCCCACAACCTGTAAGCTGCCTTTTAGGCATACTGCACATCTAACAGCAGTACCATTTCTTGTGTATTCTGTTAACATGTGGAATGTTACCTATTTAGATTTTATACACAATATTCATAGTGTTTACACATCTCACTTTTGAGAAATACTACAGTTCATATCTTGTACTTTAAATTACTTTAGCCTTCTCGACCTGCTGCTTATTTTTCTGTTAAACAAATTGTAGTAATTTTTTATTCTAACCACTGGGTCAGCGAATACTGTCCCCTCTCAAACAAGTTTTTCCATTCCGAATTGCTAATCTAAACATTCTTCTAGAAACTACCTTCCTAATATTACACTGAGGAGACCTAGTCATGGCAGGATGACAAAGCAAAGTGGTAAAATAAAGCTTACTACATCTATTATACAAATGAGCACTTTTTTAACTTTGTCCTATGTGGCACCTAAAATATGACTAGAACAAACATTGGTGACTATGATGCTGACTAGGATGCTAAATAGGACATTGATAATAGGATAAATGATTTGAAGTTGAAATTTGGGGGAACATATTAAGGTGAAAATTAAAACTTGGGGGAAAAATTTAAATGAGGTTTGATTTTTGTGTTGGGGGGAAAGCTAAATGGGGGAAATATTTAACTTTGAATTCACTTTTGGGGGGAACCAAAAATTTTTACGAACAATTAAATTAGGATGAAACTATTGGGGAACTAATTCTGGAGGGAATTAATTTTTAGGGTGAACTAAATTTTATGGAAAAACTAAATTTGAGAGGGAACTAAAATTTGAAAGTGAAAAATTCGGCGGTGAAAATCCTAAAATGTTTAAGCGGGACTAAATTTTGGGATGAACTAAGATTTTGGGAGGACCTAAATTTCTTGGGATGTGCTAAATTTTCGGAGGAACTAAGATTTTAAGTGGGGAATATCTTAAATGAACCGTGCCATACGAGCACGGGTTATGACTAGTTCATATTCATTTATATGGTCTTCCAAGCTATAAAAGTAAGATTAACCGAGCAAGAACTTAATTACAAAGATGGCAAATCAATGACCAAATTAATGCAACCCGAGCTTACAAGCAGTGGTCTGTAATGCCAGGTAGGCAAACTTCAAAGGAGTACAAATGATCATATACAGAACCGATGTTTGATAGAGAAAAGAAAACTAATGTCAAGAAATATGCCATTAAAAGAGATGATGGCATCCCCAAACCCAAACTTCAAAGGCATGTCTCCCTCTTTGAAGTTTGAGCTAAATGAAGACTACGTATAACTCTAGACTTAGTACAGTCTTATGGTAAGAAGCATGTTGTGAATCACAGAGAAGGCTAAAAAGATGATTTCTTCTCTCCCTCGATTTTATTATCCCATCCCTATATGCTTTCCGTTCTTTCCTCTTTTGGTGAGGGTTGAGGGTGAGGAATAGAGACACCATTCAACCTTTCACATGATATCCCAAATTCTTAAAAGTGAATACATCCTTCCTAATTGAAGATGGTGGAATATTAAAGGTTCAATATTTTAATTAAACAGAATACAGTAACATTACTCATTGAGTTTCACCAAGAGAAGTCTCTGATAGAACTCAACTAAATCTGAAATTAAATAGATAAAAAGAGGAATAAAAATGATAACTTGGATACAGTTAAAGGGGCAACCACCCTCCCAAGACGTCAAAAGAGAGGATGTCCGCACTCTTCCTAAGAACTCTCTCAAACAATTCAATAATCAAGTATGAAACAATATGACGGCTAGCCCTCGCTAAAGAATAAAACCACCCTCTAATCTAATTACAAGTTTGCCATTAAAATATAATAAATTAGATAGAGTCGAAAATGCCTATAGGGTGAGGCCGGCCTCCCATGCGTGCGCGGCTTGCGGATCCGCCTCCTCTGGTACACGCGAAGCCCACCACTACTCCTCCACCAAAGAGCAATCTTGTTCTCAAGGTAGAAGTCTGGAAATTGTTGTGTCATAATGTTCATGGACTCCGACGTGCTCTCGTGCTCCGGTAAGCCCTTCCACTGCAGTAAAACCTCCTGCTCCCCGATACACCCTCTGCGAACTCCCTTCAGCTCCACAGGTTCCAATCGCACCTACATATCACATGTCAACGTCTCCGAAAGTGTGGGCGACGCAATGTGGTCCCCAATAGCCTGGCGAAGCTTGACTACATGGAATACTGGATGAATGATTGATCCTGGGGGAAGCCTCAGCCTTTAAGCAACTGGACCTACACTAGCCTCGATCTCGAAAGGTCCAAAATATCGCGGGGCTAACTTCTCATTCTTCCTGTGGGCCAAGAATCTCTGCCTGTAAGGTCTCAGCTTAAGATACACCATGTCCGTGACTGCGAAATGCACATCTATGCGGTGAAGGTCTGCCATCGTCTTCATAATCTGCTAGGCTCTAGCCAAATGGAGCTTCAGCTCCTCCAAAATCCGGTCTCTCTCAGTCAGATACTGCTCCACCTCTGAAACTGGGGTCGTCTCCTGCCCATAGTGTAATAAGTGTGGAGGATCTTGGCCATACAAAATCCTGAACGGTGTCGTCTGAGCTGCGGTGTGATAAGAGGTATTGTACCAGTACTCTGCCCATACCAGCCAACGGGCCCACTCTTTGGGATTCTCTAATATAAAGTACCGTAGATAAGTCTCAACGCTCCTGTTGACGACCTCAGTCTGGCCATCTGTCTACGGGTGGTAGGCTGTGCTCCGCTTCAAAAATGTCCCTTGTAGCCTATCAGCTCCTGCTAGAATCTGTTCAAGAACACCTTGTCCTTATCTGAGACAATGGACTTTAGGGGATCCATGCAAACGAATGATCTCCCTCACAAATGTCTCCGCCACCGTCACTGCGTTGTAGGGGTGCCTAAGCGGTATAAAGTTTGCATACTTGCTGAGGCGGTCTACCACAACAAATATGACCGTGTACCCTCCTGACTTTGGCAAACCATCAATAAAATCCATAGAAAGATCCTCCCAGACCCAATCTGACAAGGACAAAGGCTGAAGCAACCCTCCTAGAGCCATCGCCTGATACTTGTAACGCTGGCAGATGTCACACTCTGCAACCATCCTCGCGACATCCTTTTTCATTCCCTTCCAATATATACCTCTCACCAGTCGCTGGTAGGTCTTGAGGACCCAGAATGTCCTCCCACTACACTACTGTGAAACTCCTGTAATATGGCGGGGATGTGTCTCGAGGTCCTTGGTAGTGCCAAGCGCCCCCAATATATTAGCCTACCATCCTGAATAGCATAACCTGGATGTTCTGTATACCCTGCAACAGTGCTGCTTGTATGGCTGCCAACTCCTGGTCTTGCTCAATCTCCTGCTGCAACGGCTCCCAATCCTATAACACGGAAACAGATAATGCGGCCAACTGAACGTCCTCCACTCGTCGTGAAAGTGCATCAGCCGCCTTGTTCTCCAATCCGGTGCGATACTCAATCTCAAACCTGTAGCCCATCAGCTTCCACAGCCACTTTTGATGCTACTCTGCAACCATGCATTACTCTAGTGAGTATTTGAGACTTCGATGATCCGTGCGCCTTGTTCTCCAATCTGAGGCAATACTCAATCTCAAACCTGTAGCACATCAACTTTCGTAGCCAATTTTGACGCTCCTCTGCTACCATGCACTGCTCTAGTAAGTATTTGAGACTTCGATGATCTGTGCGCACCAGGAAACTGCGCCCCAATAAATACGCTCTCCACTTCTGAATGCATAAGACAATGGCCATCAGCTCCCTCTCGTAGACCAACTGCAGTCTGTCTCTAGCTGTCAGCACCTGACTGTGTACGTTATGGGCCGCTGATCTTGCATCAACACCGCTCCCAATCCATTTCTCGAAGAGTCTACCTTTACCACAAAAGGTCTGAAAAAATCTGGCACTGCCATTACATGCACTGTGGTCATGGCCTTCTTCAAGGCCTCAAAAGCTGCCATCGTCTCCTTACCCCAAATGAACTGGTCCTTCTTGAGTAACTATGTGAGCGACCAGGCGATCATCCCGTAGCCCTGCACAAACCTGCGGTGATATCCTGTCAAGCCCAGAAATCCCCACAGTCTCCTGAGAGTGGATGGGCGCGTCAGTCCAGTATTGCCGCAATCTTTGCCTTGTCAGCTGCCACTCCATCCACAGATACCACGTGTCCCAGATACTCCACCTGCGACTGTCCAAATACGCACTTCTTTCTGTTGGTAAATAGTTGGTGGTACTGCAACTCCTAAAAACGACCTGCAGGTGGTCCAAATGCTCCTCCAAGGTACGACTGTACACCAATATGTCATCGAAAAATATGAGTACAAATCGTCGCATGTAATGACGGAATATCTTGTTCATGAGAGCCTGAAAAGTAGCTGGTGCGTTAGTCAAGCCGAAAGGCATGACTAAAAACCCATAGTGGCCTCGTGCGTCTTGAACGCCGTCTTGGGCACATCCTCCTTTGCATCCTGATCTGGTAGTAGCCCGATTTGAGATCTATGTTTGTGAACATGGCTGCCCTGTGCAACTCATCCAGAAGCTCATCAATCACTGGTATGTGGAACTTATCTGGCACTGTCTCCTTGTTCAATGCCCTGTAGTCTACGCAGAAGCGCCAGCTCCCATCCTTCTTCTTCACTAACAGCACCGAACTAGAAAAGGGGCTTACACTCCGGCCAGCACCATCTCCGCTACCATCCTCTCGATCTCGTCCTTCACACTGATGGAGGCACGCCCTCTCGCAGATCTATGACGTGTTTGTGATCCCGCGGCGGTAGACCCCGTGGCTCCTGAATGACCTCCTCGAACTGATCCATCAGCTGTTGCACCTCTCCTGTAATGAGCTACCCCCTGCTGGCCTCAGCGCCACCCTCTCCAGTCAACGAATATAGCTCTACTAAGTATCCCCCACCCTCCGTCTGGATGGTCCTCACCATGGTCTTCAGCGAGACCAGAACTCTGCACAGGCTGGGGTCTCCCTGTAATACTACTGCTCTTCCCTCCTCCTGGAACTCCATCCTGAGCAGTTTCCAGTTTACTGTCATCTCCCCCATGTTTGTAGCCATGTCATACCCTGGATGACATCAGTGCTCCCCAAGTCTAAAGATAGCAAGTCAGAGATCACCTGCACACCCGTAATATCAGCACCAGACCTCGACAAACCCCATGGCTGCTCTCCTTCTCCCCAGTCCCCATCATGACACTGAAGCTGCTGCAGTCCGTCAGCTGGAGCTCCTGCTGGGCCACCACTCTCTTGGAGATGAAATTGTGGGTCGTCCCACTGTCGATGAGTACCGTCACCTCCTGATCGCCGATATGCCCCCCTCAACTTCATGGTATGGTTCGGTGTGAACCCTACCACCGAGTTAAGGGAAATCTCTACCACGTCTAGCTGATGGCCCTCAGTCTCCTCCTGCTCCTCAGAGACCACGTCCTCCACATAAGCCTCATCGTCCTCATCCTCAAGTTAGCATCACATGGAGTTTGCGTCCCGCACATCTGTGACATGGCGTGAATCGCTTGTCGCATCTAAAACATATGTCCTACCGCTTCTCCCTCATCTATGCGTCAGTCAACCGCCTGAACTGCCCCTAGCCTGTGGTGCACTACCCTTCTCTCCACTCTTCTCCTTGGTGGCAGGATCCACTCCCGTAGTGGCTCTCTGATGCCCTCCTGTCGCTATCTGACTCCGAAAAACTGGGCCGCTCCAACCACCCCTCGCCTTCATGTCCTCCATCTGACAATCCTCTGCCATCTCAGTGTACTCCAAGGCCTCCATCAAACAAAGGTGCTTCTGCATGTGCACCGCTGCTCGAATAGTGGCCTTCAACCCCTTCATGAAGGTGCTCTTCATCATCTCATCCGTTACGCCGTGCACCTGCCCTGATAGAGCCTCGAACCTCTCTAGGTAATCTCTCATTGTGCCCTCTTACCTGAGTGATAGCAGCTGCTCCCTCACGTTCCGTAAGTGTGGATCACTGAACCTCTCCACCATCGATCCATGATCTCCTCCCATGAGTGAAAAGGACACCACGCATCCTTCCACTGAAACCAAGCGAAGGCCTTTCCATCCAAATAGATGCATGCCGCCTCCAGCTTCTGCTCCTCAGTCATGCAAGAGACTCTAAAAATCTCTCTGCTCTGTAGATCCACGACATCGAGTCCACCCCATTGAATACATGCATCTTCAACTTTCACAATCTGTCCGTATTGAATCCCCCTGGTCTCCCCGTCATCTGCCATGTCTAGGCTGGTGGTAGTACTGTCACCTCTCCTGGTGCCGCTCATAGCCCCACGTGGACCTCCCTCACGGAAACCGTGATCCCCCGTGGGCCTCCTCCTTGGTCCCCATGTCCTCACCCTCAGTCGCCTCCAACCATGCCCTCCTGCCCCTCCTGGAAGTCTCTGTAACCTCCCTCAATATCTCTGGTGCGTCCCCCATGGTGGTGAGGTGGTCGCCATCTCCCATCGCCAAATCAAGGGTCGGGATGATTCTGATACCCTTCGCCATCATCACCGTACTCCTGGAAGTCTCCTGAGTCAAATTCATCCTCGAAATCGCGTGTCGGGTCCTCCAGGTGAGGTGGATAGTCACGAAAGGGCTGGGAGCCTGGGATCCATCGTCGCGTGCATCAAAACCCCCGCGCGGGGGTCCTTTCTGCTCTGCAGGGCCGCGACGGGCCTGGGGAGGGCCCGTCGGCCCTGTCCGATAATCGTCGGGGCCCAGCGGCCCTGCCGCTGGTCGGAAGGGCCCGCAGGCCCCTGCGGCGTGTTCGCCGAAACCAGGAGACCCCGTGGGGGTTCCCCCAGGTGCGCCGGGGCCCTAGGAGGCCCGGCGACTGCTGGGGAGGGCCCGCCGGCCCCTGGAATTGTTGCGACAGCCTCTGGAGTCCTTGGTTGGGCCCGTCAGCCTCATGGTGCGGTTCCTCGCCTTCCGGATTGCTGTCCTCTTGATCTGTGTACCTCCAATCCTCCGAATCCTTCATCGCTTGCTTCCATTTGTCCAAAGATGGCACCTTTTTCGATGTTTAATGGTTTCCATCGCTTTTCCCCTCTTTTCCCACGTTGGTTGTCAACTGAAAGATCAATTGTGCAATCACTTCATCTTGTTTCTCTTGCTTCGCTGCCAATTTTTCAATGGAAGCTATCAACCTTGCCATGGACTCGTCATTTCCCGCCAACGATTTCCTTACCCCTTTATTTCGCTGAAGAACTTCGCCTCCAAAGTCTCGAACTTGTCTTGTTATCTTGTCGAAGCCACCCATAGATCGTTACGTGATCTTGATACCAAATTGATAGAACTCAACCAAATCTGAAATTAAATAGGTAAAAAGAGGAATAAAAATGATAACTTGTCTACAATTAAAGAGGCAACCACCCTCCCAAGACGCCTAAAGAGAGGACGTCAGCACTCTTCCTAAGAACTCTCTCAAACAATTCAATAGTCAAGCATGAAACAATTGACGGCTAGCCCTCGCTTAAGAATAAAAGCACATCTAATCTAATTACAAGTTTGCCATTAAAATGTAATAAATTAGATAGAGTCGAAAACACCCCTAGGGTGAAGCCGGCATCCCATACGCATGCGGCTCACGGGTCCGCCTCCTCTGATACACGCGGAGCCCACCAGTCTCATTATCAGACCACATCCTTAATGGGCAGATGAATAATTAATTGCAACAACTAAGATAGACAAGCAATATAAGAATTTGAAGATAAGTTTAAAGAGACAATGACATCCCATGATCAAATCCACAGGGATAAATCCCCAAGGATACATCTCACTATCTTAGGTCATAACCATTATTATAAACTTAGAGGTAAATGATGATGGGCGATGGCGGTAGAAGTGTCAAACTATAACAAGATAAAAGATTTCAGCAGGTAGAAGTGCATTCATGTGTATCGTATTAAATTTCAAACATGCCAATACAATCCATCTAAGGCTGATTGATACGATACTAACTAATAACTACTACTATAAGCTAAGACTCGGTTTTAAATTACAAAAAAAAATAAATTCTACCTAATTTACCAGTCAAGAAAATCTCATTTACATGTCAAAATAAAATCAATGTTTGAACAAAAATGGTTGCTATAGACACACATCAATAACTTTGGTGCGAATTTATTGAAGGGGTATACATAGATTCCTTGTTGGCATTTGGTGAAACTGAACTTTTGCGGGACACATTATGGAGCTATTTCATCTATATTACGAGGCCAAGACATTGAACTATGAAATAATCATGACGATGAGTGGTTAATGGTTGTTAATGAAACAGATAGGTTGATGGAGGGGGTTAATGTTAGAAAAACATTTTTAAATAATAATGATTTATTATTATTATAACCGTTTTTCGGTTATGGCCTGATAGTTATAACTCCTTGGGAGCTATAACTTCTCTATTAATCTTATCTGTTGGATCTGGTGCACGGTACACACTACAATCCATCATAATTCTGTACGTAAGTTTTCAAGGATCAAGGTAGAGAAATCTATTTAATTAACTAAATGACAATGTTGTCCAACCCATGTGAAGATTATAAATTTCTAAGATCCTATATTCATTTAATGTTTCCACTTTATGACTTAATAATGTTTACAAGTGGTATCAGAGCATAGTGTTGTGAAATTTATAATTTTTCCCAAAAACAGTTGAAGCTGCGCGATCGGTGGTGGGATTGATCCATCATCGTTGCCTTAGACCAACGTGCAACTGTTCTTTTGGTGTATTGGTTTGCAACTATTTGATATTTATGTTTACATGACAATAAATGTTATTTTATTAAAAATGAAAACTGACACTTGTTGGGCTTTGATCCTGCAACCTTTAGGATGCATGCATTAATGCATTAACCTGAAGACCATCAAAGCCCAATGAGACACTTGAAAACTAAATTTATGATTTACATAATTACTATTGGAATTGTGTGCCCAGATTGCAACATAATTAATTTAGTTTATGTCATTAATTTCGGTCATAATGCTGGATTTGGCTGACACTTAATTATTTCCATTAATTCTTTGCTGACCATTGATATTCAAATGCAGAGTTAATTGTAACATTTAATTCATTTTGCATGAGCTTAATTAAGTTATGCATTTAATTAAATTGCAATTAAATAAAGAGCATATATGTTAACTTTGCCCTTTTAATGTTTGGACGGTGGGCCTTGCCCTCTGTTGTTTGCTTTTCATTGGCTCGCACGTCGGCTTTGCCTCTGCCACGTTCTGTGCGGTCATTTGCGGCTATGACTATGTAGGCCCACGTAAAATAAACATAATTATATAATTATTTGATGCTGAAGTATATGGGCTTTAGGCTCAATAATATTTATTAATGTAATTACACATCTCAGATATTATAATTATGCAATTATAGGAAAGTGATTCATTACATTTGGATATTAATTATGTTTTATTAGAATCCATCTCTCAGATAGTATGATCTTGAGAATTGAATCTATTGTATGTTATATGTATTATGTTTAAAGAATTTAGGTACAACAAAGTGACGGAAATTCAATATGTCTATTTTATAGTTGTTTATTCATGTCATTAATGAAATTAAATGCCTGGTAAATATTTGATGAATAAACAATTTTCGTTGATGGTTGGAATTTAAAATTTCACAAAGGAAATATAATTTTCTATGATCAATGGCACAAGAATTAAAAAAATTGGCTTTTTTGAATTAGATACATTTTTATCCAAAAATATCATGTATGCTTATATGAGATGTTCAATTTCTTATGAATAAATTTATGGTATTTACTTATGCCGATATGTTATAGAGTTTTTCCAAAGAAAAACTACAATATATTGGAATATGTATTTATCTCAGTTTTATAACTTTGAGCATTTATGATACACTTTTTTAAAGCTGTTAGTTGTTACCCTTCATTCGCAAGCCTCATCCGTAACCATATTTAATGGCTTGAATTTTTTCAAATGGAGTGAGCAAGTCAAGTTTCACTTAGGTGGCTTGGATCTTGACTTAGCTTTACCTGCAGAAAAATCTACTGTTATCACAGATGACAGCACTCGGGATAAAGAGTTCAAAATGAAGTGTTGTGAATGGTCTAATAGGTTAAGCTTGATGTTTATGCGAATGACTTTGGCAAATAACATTAAGACCACAATCCCACAAACTGAAAAAGCAAGCGAATATCTTAAGCTTCTGGAAGAACGCTTTCGTTCTGTGGATAAGTCTCCTGCTGGTGCGTTAATATCTCAACTTACGTCCATAAAGTTCAATGGGACTAAGAGCATGCAAGAACATATCATTGAAATGACAAACATTGCAGCAAGACTTAAGTCATTGGGTATGCAAGTGGATGATTCCTTCCTCGTTCATTTTATACTGAATTCATTATCTTCTGAGTATGGAGCTTTCCAAATAAATTATAACACTATAAAGGATAAGTAGGATATTAATGAATTAAGTGGTAAGCTCATTCAGGAGGAAAATAGGTTAAAGAACTTGGGAGGACACTCCGTTAACCTAACCACTCATAGAACTACAAAATTGCTTAAGCCAAAAGGTAAGAAATTCAAGAAAAAAGGACCTTATAAAGGTGAACATTCTGGAAAGAAGGAAAATTCTGGAAAGAACGAACATTATGCAAATAGGTGTCGTTTTTGCAAAAAGGAATGACATTGGCAGAAGGATTGACTCAAACGTAAGGCATGGTTTGAAAAGAAAGGTACATTAGAACGTTATGTATGTATATTTGAATCTAGTTTGATTAATGTTCCTTCTAATTCTTGATGGCTTGATTCTGGAGCTACTACTCATGTATGCAATATGATGCAGGGATTTCGTTCGATCCAAACCACAAACCTCGGTAAGAACTATCTATTTAAAGGAAATCGCATGAAGGCTCCTATTGAAGGCATAGGAACTTATCGTCTAGTCCTTGATACTGGGTATCAATTGGACTTAAGTATGACTCTTTTATGTTCCTACAATTACAAGGAATCTTGTTTCCCTTCCAAAGTTGGATTTATGTGGTTATAAATGTAAATTTGAACATAGATGTTTTAATTTGTACAATCATGTTAAACTTGTTAGTTCATGTGTACTTATTGATCGATTGTATAAGTTGAAGCTTAATAATGAATTTTCCGAATCCTTATTGAATGTAAATCATATTATGAATATTAAGAGTAGTATGCATAATGAAAATTCTGCATTCTTGTGGCATAACCGATTAAATCATATATCTAAGGAAAGACTACAGAGATTGGTAAGGAGTGAAATTCTTTCCAATCTAAATTTTACAGATTTTGGGTTATGCATAGATTGCATTACGGAGAAGCAAACTAAGCATAACAAGAAAGTAGCCACAAGAAGTACAAAGCTCCTTGAAGTAATACACATTGACATATGTGGACCTTTTGATGCTCCATCTTTTGGTGGAGAGAAATATTTTATCACCTTTATTAATGATTTTTCACGTTATGCGTATGCCTACTTGCTAAAGGAAAAATCTCAAGCAATTGATGCTTTTGAGAAATATATAAATGAAGTTGAAAGGCAACTAGACATGAAAGTAAAAAAATCGTAAGATCTGATAGAGGTGGTGAATATTATGGAAAACATGATGAAATGGGACAATGTCCAGGTCCATTTGCAAAATTTCTTCAAGAACGTGGTATTTGTGCACAATACACTATGCCATACACACCACAACAAAATGGTGCGGCTGAAAGGCGTACCCGAACATTGATGGATATGGTTAGAAGTATGATAAGCTCTTCTTTACCCAAATTCTTGTGGATGTATGCATTAAAAACAGCAATGTATCTGCTAAATAGTGTTCCTAGTAAAGTTGTCCATACAACTCCTTTTGAGTTATGGATAGGTAGTAAACCTAGTTTAAGGCACCTACATGTTTGGGGTTGTCCAGCAGAAGCAAGAATCAATAATCCATATGTAAAGAAGTTAGATTCTCGAACGATTAGTGGGTATTTTATTGTTTACCCAGAGAAATCAAAAGGGTATATATTTTACTGTCCTAATCATAATCCTAAAATAATGAAAACTGGTGTTGCAAAATTCCATGAGAATGAAAGGGTCAATGGGAGCATCAAACAACATGATATGGACGTAAAAGAAATTAAGATGAATATTCCTTTATCAGCAAAAGTCCCTACACCCATGTCCGTAAGTGTTCCATCTTCTATAGCCGTTTCAAGTGTTGTTCCACATATTGTATCAAGTCTTGGTAATAATGAACAAAATATAATGATGATACACATATGGAAGAAAGTAACCCACAAATGTCTGAAAGAAATATACCTTTGAGGAGATCTCAAAGAGTAAGAAAACTTGTTATTCCTAACGATTATGAAATATATTAGCAAGAAACAGACATTGGAATAAATAATGATCCAGTTTCATTTACAGAAGCTATTGAAAGTAATGAGTCCGAAAAATGGATTGATGCCATGAAAGATGAGTTAAAATCCATGAACGATAACCAAGTCTAGGATATCGTTGATTTACCAAAGGGTGTGAAGCAAGTCGGATGTAAGTGGGTCTTCAAGACCAAGCGTGACTCTAATGGTAATATTGAACGATACAAACCAAGACTTGCTGCCAAAGGTTTTACTCAAAAGGATGGCATAGACTATAAAGAGACAATTTCACATGTCTTCAAAGAAGGACTCGTTACGTATTATTTTAGCTTTGGTGGCTCATTTTGACTTAGAGTTACACCAAATGGATGTCAAAACTGCCTTTCTAAATGGAGATCTTGAAGAAGAAGTTTATATGGACCAACCAGGAGGTTTTCCATTTGAAGGAGAAGGTCATAAAGTGTGTAAACTTAAAAAAATCCATATATGGACGTAAACAAGCTTCTAAGGCAATTGTATATTAAGTTCAATGATACCATTACATCTTTCGGTTTTGAAGAAAATAAAGCTGATCGTTGTATATACCAAAAGATCAATGGGAGTAAAGTTATGTTTTTAGTCATATATGTTGATGACATCTTACTAGCAACAAATGATTTGGGTATGATGCGCGATACAAAAACTTATATCTCGAGAAATTTTGAGAAAAAAGATATGGGTGAGTCATCCTATGTGATAGGAATAGAAATATTCTGGGATAGATCACAAGGAGTATTAGGATTGTCTCAAAGAGGCTATGTCGAAAGAGTTTTGGAGAAATTCAGAATGAAATATTGTTCTGCTGGAGTTGTTCCAATTCAAAAGGGGAATAAGTTTAGTCTTATGCAATGCCCAAAGAATGACTTAGAACAAAATCTATTCCATATAGTTCTGTTGTGGGAAGTCTCTTGTATGTGCAAACTTGCATAAGGCCAGACATCAGTTTTGCGGTTGGAATGTTGGGTCGTTACCAAAGTAACCCCAGAATTGATCATTAGAAAGCTGCAAAGAAAGTCTTGCAATGTCTACAAGGAACAAAAGATTACATGCTCATGTACGGAAGATCCAACCACTTAGAAGCAATTGGGTATTCGGACTCAGACTTTGCTAGATGCCTTGATAGTAGGAAGTCAACTTTTGGTTACTTGTTATTACTTGGAGAAGGAGCTATATCATGGAAAAGTTTCAAGGAATCCATTATTGCTTCATCCACTGTGGAAGCTAAATTTGTGACAAGTTTTTAAGCCACAATTCAAGCATTATAGTTGCGGAACTTTATTTCAGGGCTTGATATAGTTGATACTATTAATAAGCCACTGAAAATTTATTGTGACAACACCGCAGCAGTATTTTTCTCTAAAAATGACAAGTACTCAAGAGGCACTAAGCATATGGAATTGAAGTAGTACTCAAGAGGTGCCAAGCATATGGAATTGAAGTACTTTGTTGTTACGGATGAAGTTAAAAAAAGAGAATAATTATTGAGCATATTAGGATGGATCTCATGATTGCTGATCCTTTAACTCAATGATTATAACCGAAGACGTTTAGGGAACATGTGCATAGAATGGGTCTTGGTTGTATTTAGTATAATTAATGATAATGCAATGACGTTAAACATTCTGAGTTCATTTATGTATTTATGAAATTAATGTGTTTTAGAAACACTATTGTGGACCATTATGAAACGCATGTATAAAGAATAGACATAATATGATGAAATGATAGTGTTTGTGATATATGGAAGGGAGTACATCTTTTATGATAGATTTACAACTGCCATAACACACACTTATTATTTAATCATATCTTAGTAAATTATGAGGATACAAATAATTCAATATGTTAAAGAATTATCAGGCCAAGTGGAAGAATGTTAGAAAAACATCTTTAAATAATAATGATTTATTATTATTATAATCATTCTTCGGTTATGGCCTGATAGTTATAACTCCTTGGGAGTTATAGCTTCCCTATTAATCTTATCCGTTGGATCTGGTGCTTGATGGACGCATCAGATTGAACCATGGAGTCTATAAATAGATCCTCTCCATATCCCTGGATACACACTACAATCCATCATAATTGTGTGCGTAAGTTTACAGGGATAAATTTAGAGAAATCTATTTAATTAACTAAGTGACAATGGCGTCCAACTCAGGTAAAGATTATAAATTTCTAAGATCCTATACTCATTTAATGTTTCCGCTTTATGACTTAATAATGTTTACAGTTAAAACAAGAATGTAGTATCTTTAACGATTAGGAATGGAAATTTCTCAAGCTCGTGCCGAACTCATACAAGCCGAAGCCTGGCACGTTAATATATCAGGCAAAATCTCTAACCTCAGCCCATTTTCAAAATAACAAGTCCAGCTTAGGCCTTAATTAGACTTACATTTTTAAATAACAAGTAGTGAATTTTAACGTTATGCATAATTTTTAAAATTAATAAAGAAAATGATACATCAAAAACAAGTGGAAAAGTCAAAGTTCATGCATTATAGTCAAATTATACATTATACCAAGTTATAAATTGCTTGGTTTACAATCAAATTCATATTTATTTATTTTTACAATGATATATTATAATATTCATTCAAAATTATGTACAAACTCTTTGAATCCATTTAAATATATTTAAAATATACATTATAAACATATTTGTTATAAACCTTCCAAATTTGAGGAAAACATTATGTATAGACACATTCCATTTATAGGCATATCAGCCTAAATACCATAAGCCCATGCCCAGCCAGTTTATAAGTTGGGCCAAAAACCTAGGCAGAATCCTGATCTAATCAGGTTTGGCTAGGTTGGAATCAGGCCATGCTTGGCCAATTCCTAGCCTTACGGATAATAGAGATGATTTAAGTACAGATAAAGTGTTTGCTACTGAAGACTAATCTCTATAGGCAATCAATATCTAAAGTTCAAAACTTCCAACACAACCAATACCAATACGAATTGTCTACTAACGCCAGACCAAAACCGAGATTTAGAACCTTGAACTATAAATCAGTTTAGCATAATATCACAAATTAGCATGAAATAAAAAAGGAAAGTTTTTTATTTTGATTTGTTGTGGGGATGAGGAATGGCGGTTCGCATGAGATATGGATCTTCACTTTTCATGCATAACATTTCAGCATACCATTTTTCTTTCTATTGAGCCCATGAAGCCAACCCTAAATTTTTTAGGAGGAAAGCTAAGATGTTGATTATGATGAGGTGGAGGGCGAAGTGCGGTTGGCACGAGAGAGGGATTTGCACTTTTCACACCTTCCACTTTTATGCTTCATATCCTTTCGTATTACGGAAACTTCTTCACAAAACCCCTTATTTACAATGATAAGAAAGGGAAGATATCCCTAAATGGAGAAAGATGACGGTTGTCCTCTCAGAAAGAAACCCCTATGGTGTGTCATGTTACATTGCCTCTCTGAGAAGAACGGCAAAAGCATAAACGAATTGTAGAACAATTAGCATTATGGCCAATTGCACCCAAATGCACATGTAATGGATGGCTTACAGGGTTTTAATCGGCTCTTAATCAAGATCTTTCTGTAAGAGAAGGTTCACATGTTTAAAAAAACTTTCACCGACAGACTAAGTCACATATTCAGTTGCTTTATAGATATTAATATATAACTTACAACTTTATAAGGATTATGTAATAAGAAACAAGCAAACTACTATGACACAATTCACAATACAACTAAATACGACAAATTTTCATTAAAATTAGATGTTTAGTTACTACTAATCAAGCCCCATGGCCTTGAGACGACCATAGGACAAGGAGACAACATAACATCCTTAAAAAAAGTTTTGAACAGGAAATTTACCTGAATGACGCAGCATTCATATCTACTTTAAATAAACAATTATTCACTTGGAGAAAAGGGGGGTCTAGCAAAGGTCATACACTTTCACTTTTCCATCAGAACCCTCTTCAGAAATCCTATAGAGCTTCCCATGCATAACATACTCGAACTTGTCTGCAAGCGACTTTCTTGCACCCTGGAATAGATCATTTATCTAAACTATCAGATTCTAAAATTTAAACCATTCAAACATCAAAGGCATAACAAGACGAAGTTCAGAAAGGTATTCAATTTTTCAAAGCCAGCAATATTAGCCTGTAGCATAAATAATTCATGTAAACATAAAGAGGAAAGTTACGGATAAGAAAGCATAAAGGTGACCATCTACACATCACTTTTAAATATGCAATGCTTAATATTCCATTCAGTAATATTTGTAATAAGGACATTTAGAAGCCAAGATTTCTGCAAATGATTATTAACCTTATCTCTTAGAGAAAATCTTTCTATTTGGAAGACTATCGATAATAACATTTGAAAGAATAAAAGAATGAACATGAAACCATTTGCATAGAAATCAATATGATGGGAACAACAAATTCGCAGGATAAAAAATCCACGATGATTCATACTGAGGATTCTACATTAGCCTTTACCCATCTTAATTAATTGTAACAGTAGTATATATTAAAACAATACACACACACACACACACACACACACACACACACACACACACACACACACATCTCTCTCTCTCTCTCTCTCTCTCTCTCTCTCTCTCTCTCTCTCTCTCTCTCTCTCTCTCTCTCTCTCTCTCTCTCGTATTCAAAAATCTATTTTATACACATAAATACAAAAGCTAACACATACATAGATCATTCAAAAAGACATACATATGCATCAATCCATACACAGCATGCATGCACAAATGCAAATGTGCATATATCCGCATGAGCATGCACAGAATGGCTGCCCACACAAGCGCGTCCACATGCATGAGACAATGGGGATAGCGAGAATCTAGGACAAGCTTTATGAGCAGAGGTTATACCGCCTACAAAAGTATGGGTGATGTGAGAGAGAGAGAGAGAGAGAGAGAGAGAGAGAGTTTATGTTGGACGAAGTAAGACCAAAGATTATACACACCTACATAAACATATGGTAATACCAAATTTGGTGTTTCATAATGCTGGAACATTATGAATTATGATCAAACATCCCAAAACCCATGTACAACGACCAAGTTGTTCAAGAAATCCTCACCCATGATCAAGCAAACGAAAGTCATCCATAAGCCCATTAAACCATTTAAAATGTGAGATTATGTGATGCATATAAGTGACTTTTTACCTATAGCACATGAATGGAAGAGAATTATGATCGCTTGCATCAAACTTAAAGATATACTCTTATAATTTCATAAGATTAAGCATATAACGTATCAATCTCTAAGTATGATATTTAGGCTATCTGTGCATTTCAAACCTGCACGCTTATGAATATGAGCTTTACACTGAGATTTCCTGTTATTTCGCAAAGCTAATCACCCTTAATAACAAGTGATTTGAACACTAGCACCAAAACTTGTCATATAAATGCCTAAAAGGTTAAATGGCTGGATGGAATTGAATTTCATACGTGGTTGATCAATTAACATCGAGATGGGATTAAGCCGATAAAAACAACAAATGCTACAATTCAAATGATGAAGTACAAGTGGCTTACAGGCATGTAATAACCAGTATCAGGTGTACCATCCAAGCTAAGGGTTGGTGCCAAGACCATGGTGAATTTATCCCCAACACGAAGCGGGTAAACCTCAGTATTGACATCCAACTGCATGTTCATTTCAAACTGCTGGCTGTCCGCTACAATTCGGGACACTGCAATAATTCCACTAACATTTTGATTGAGATTTGGAACCTCGGCTCAAAATACTAAATCAAACATAATTGCCCAAAAAATTTAAAAAAAAGAAGCGTGTCAATACCTTTATCGAACTTCTTCCCATCTGGGTCCAATGCTTTGACCACGAAAATGTCCTCAAACAAAGTTTCGCCCATCGTACAGCTCAGTTATTCTCGTCCGATGTCAGATTTGCGGCAGCGAAGCAGGCCGGAGACGGGATTTTCAGAAACGCAGGAGAGAGAGCGGGGTTTAGGGTTTTGGTTTATGAAATTCTAAATTATTACCGAGTATATTTAGGAATTGGACACTTTTGAAGAAAAAGCAAAAAATTAAAAATAATTAGTGAAATTACCTAAAAATATTTAGCGAAATAATCGGAGTTTCTCCGCCTCAGCGACCAAGACGTTTAGTCGACGTTGACTGTACACATTTCGCATTGGCCAGGGTTGCCAATCCCAGCCAAATTGGTCACGTGGTGGCCAACCCCGGCCAAGTGGAACCCTAAATCAAAGCAGCTGCGCCGCTTCAATGGCAGTTGCTGCTTTGCTGCAACGAGAAAAAGAAATTGCAGAAATACGAGCTCGTCTGAGCCTTGATATCGTCTCAGCCCCGACATCAACAGCACCCGGCCTCGCCTAACGCCGCACACGTCCCTGAAGCTGCACTTCAGAAATATTTCATCGCTCAAAATATTGATTTTATGGTGAGTTAGGGTTTATTTAGAAAAAGAAATTTGAGAACAAAGTATGCGGAATTTTCATTATTCACCATGCATACATACATGTTAGATTTACGATGTAAACGTACGTGGAATCATACGTAGAGATAATTAGAGAATAATTCTTGCTTAGTATTAGTAGTGTGTTGTGAGTTGAGGGGGGCATTTGGCCTTCCTTCTCTCATCATCTCATTATTACTCCCTATTAATTGTAGTGGGGAGTCCCTTGTACTACTAAAATCTCAATATGATAACGAATATATAAAGAGCCATAACTTGTGCCATGGTTACTTCTAATCTTAGATTGATTTCCATCTTGGAGTTCATAACACGTTAGCAGCACTTCAACTCTCAATTCTTTGAGCTTTTTCTTTCGTATCCCCTCAAATTTAACCCTCTACGTGCTAAGGAATCTATTGTTGCGGCGATCCGGCTTGCGGCAAACCGTTGCGGGGATTTTTTTGGCATACCGGGAGCGGGATTATTATCTACGGATTTTTCTTATTACGATCGTTCCTATATCTTTTGATCTAGAGGTAACTTTTTCGATCCCGTAGATAATTACAAAATAGAGTTTACTATGATTTTACAATGTTTTTCTATAAGCTCGTATAAATCTGCACTATTTTGTTTAATATCAAAATTTAAACAAATAACAATAATACTACTAAAAATATAAATCCCCCCTTGATTACCCAATTGCTCCCGTTGATACTTGAGGGTGGCCTTTACCTTTCGTAATCTTTCTTCTCTGGTTCTTTCCGTGCTTGCTTCTTCATCTTCAGGATGCCTCACACCATGGTTTGTGATTGACTGTTTTGTTATTAAATGTTGAGACCTACTATCCATCATGTTGCTTGGCCGTGACCTTTGAAGCTGTTCCTAAATAATGGACGAGGCAATTGAATGAAAAGAAATACAAAACATAGAATTTTTAACTAGAAATGCAAACGAGAAGCTGAAACTTTATTCACTTTTTCGACATCCTTCTCGTTACAATTTCCTATTTTTATAATTGCTTTTCTAGGGGCTCTTTGTGTGCCGCCGCGTGAGAAGGGGGAGAAACAGATCTGTAAAATTCTGTGTTTGGGGACTTTTCAGATTCCCTTACAAATATCCGAAAAATTTGATTTAGGGCTTATGTTCAATTAAATTTTTGAATATTACAGCCCATTGGCCAGCAGCCCAAATCTTAATAATAAATTAGATGTGCTATTATTGGGCCTGAAGCCCAGTTTATAACATGAAAATGAGTTTTATATTTCTCATGGGCCCGCAGCCCCAATCATATTAATAATTAATTTTTACTTTTGATTTGGAGCCAGAAGCCTAGTTAATCAAATTGTAAATTAATATGCTTATTATTTTTGCAATCGGGCATGCTGCCTGCCTCAAGCTCACAAGTATTGCAGATTATGTTATCTGCTACTTTTCAATTGTTAAATCTCTTAAATATTGGATATTATGTAAAACATCTCTCTTGCATTGTTATTTATTTATGGATTATTAGGATTTTTCAAAATATAATTATCTTAAGGATCCAGCGACCGCTCTGCCGTTAGTCATCTAACCTAACTGTGTATGACATCTCTCCGTGGTCCGAGAGATTATTATATTTTATAGTTTCTTTTTCCATATTATATATGCCTGAGGTATATGCGTGGTTGTTTTCTTTGTGCCTGTAGCATATTTAAAACTGCGTGGATGTTTATATAAGTTAAAAAGTGTTTTTGGGATCGGCCAGTTTGATACCTTTAAATTCCTCGCACTTTTATTTTCTTTTGAGAGAATTTGTAAGTGAAGATTGTATGTATAAATGCCAAAGACCGGTGTACCAACATATGAAAACGGAGTTGAAATTTGCAAAAGATATGGACCCCTTCTGGGTTTCCAACTTGTATTTTTCTTTTCTTTATGAACTGTAAATCGGACTTTGGACTTTGTACGTTTTTGGGTATCTGGCCGATACCCACATTTTACTTATTTTATTCTTTATGCATGAATTTACATTTTAATTAATTCATGCTTATTTTAAATTGCATAGATAAATGGCAAAATTGGCAAGCGTCGATTTTGAGGTTCTTGATGCTGCAGGAAAGAATTACCCGAGTTGGCGAGTAGACCTGAAGTTCCACTTGCGTTAGATGGCCCTCCTTGGCTCAATTTTGGCTCCTTCATCGGCCCCAGCAGCGGCCGATGCTTCTGCTAGTAAGGCCCCAGAAGCGGCATAATCATCTAGCGGTACTCCTACCACTGTCTCTGATGTGGATAAGGCGAAAGCCATTATCTATATTAGGAGACATATAGATCGGACCTTAAAGACCGAATACCTAACGGTAGAGGACCCAATTGAGTTGTGGATAGCGCTGGAGGCACGATATAAACATCAAATTGATGTAATTTTACCACGTGCCAGTTATGAGTGGGAAAACCTCAGACTTCAGGAATATAACTCCGTTACTGAGTATAACTCTGCACTTCAAAATATCACCTTCCGCCTGAAGTTGTGCGGTGAAGAAGTGACTGAACAACGCATGTTGGAAAAGACATTTACCTCGTTTCACGAGAAAGATGCAATCCTCATGCAGCAGTATCGTGAACGCAACTTCACGAAGTTCTCTGATTTAATCTCTTGCCTTCTTAGGACAGAGCAGAATAGAGATTTACTGCTTGCCACTCATAATTTGCGCCCGGCTGGTACTGCCCCTATCCCTGAAGCCCACAATGTTTTTCTCCAGAAGTGGAAAAACAAGAAGAATGCTAGAAATAACAAAGGGAAAGCTGTAATGAAGCCAACAAGAGGAGCACCTCCCCAGATCAACAACAACAACAAAGGGAGGAGAAACCTCTCTTGGAAGCATAAGAACGCTGATCCAGTGTCAATTCCTCAGAAGACCTGGAAGGATAAATGCCATATATGCGGCATGACTGAACATTGGTCCAGAAACTGTCGCACTCCTCGCCACCTCTAGGACATGTATCAGGCGAGCCTGAAGCCTCCCCTTAAAACAAACCTGGCAGATATTCAAACTCTGACCAAGTCCACTGCACAAGACTTCGAGAATGACGATCTGCTCGATTGAGCCATATCTTTATATCTATGCATTTAAATTTATATAGCTTCATCTGTAACTTTAGTTTGAATTACTCAAATAAATTTCCGCTTTGCATTAATATAGATGAAATGTCATATATTGTGGAAAGTGCATCGATGCACTGATAAAGCATTTAAATTGCTCCCATATACAACGAGACTAAAAGATGTATTTTTCTCACCTAAAGTAATCTCCCAAGTTTCAAGTATATTTCGTTTAAACGAACATAACTTGGAAACTGTGGATAATAAATAGTGAATATATTTATGTAACTCGTCAAAAGGATGGCCAGAAGACCATCTACGCACGATTCGTTGGACCCCCGTCGGGCCCCTATCATTACAGACATTCATCCTATAGAAAGCCAACTTGACTGAGCACCAGAAGTGCCTTTCATTGTCAGAGTTTTTAACTCTGGCAAAATGGACTTGGTCATCCTGGATCAGCGATGATGGACGCATCATCAAATGAATCCATTGGAGAACCTGAAGTTTCTTCAAAAGATTGAGTTTCCTTGTCCCCCTTTGTCGTAAGGGAAAAATTTTTGTGAGACCTTCCCTCCTGAAAGTGGGATTAGAGTCTCCTGGCTTCATTGAGAGAATATATGGTGACCTTTGCGGGCCTATTCACCCCGCAAATGGCCCATTTTCGGTCTTTCATTGTACTGATAGATGCATCTACTAGATGGTCTTATGTGTGCCTTTATATTCACTCGCAACCTAGCTTTCTCAAAAGCTTATAATGTGGGTGAATTCACTACACAAGTCTTTCAAGACTACTGCCAAGCAATTGGCATTGAAATTGAACATCATGTAGCATGTTCATACTCCGAATGAGTTATCAAGAGTCTCTGATAAAGAGACTCTAATGGATTTCACGTCCATTGTTAAATCCCAGTTGCATGTGGCTTTTTAGGGATACACATACTGCATTCCGCATCACTTATGACGATACGACCCTCTTGTGGCCATATCTTATTGCTGATGCTGCTTGCTTATGGTTCACCACCAAACTTATCTCATTTGAGAGTGTTTGGATGTGCTAGTAATATGTCACAATAGCACCAAGTCTTGATAACTGTAAATTTGATGAGCAAAGTCTCATTGAAATAGACACACAGTCTTTAAAAAGGCCTGAAGCTTCTGAGACCATATCATGTGACACAAAAGTCCTAATCTCGTTATTATCTGCATACTTTTTCTGTATGAAGATGAGATCCAGAAGATCCTTCACATTCAGACTAAAGTACATCAATTACCGGATAAATTTACGGACAACCAGAAGATTGTTCGTTCATACGTCCCTGCTGCCAATACGCCAGCTAGGAATGACATCCCCAAAGATGGATGCAATCCACCGGCAGTAGAATTAGCTGTACCTCAATTGAAAAGAGGACGCGCGCCAGGTTCAAAATATAAAGTTTCTCGAAAGAGGAAGATTCCTGGATATATTAAAATGATCCCTCCACAGGATGTTGAGCTCAGACCAGCAACCTCTCCCCTCCTAATTTCACCTACAGAGGAAATAACAGGAGAAAAATCATTATATTACGTACGTACTGAAGAGGTACTGGACAGATATAGCGCAGTCGTTGACGACGGTTTTGTTTTCGCTATTGCCGTTCACGTCGCTGAATACGACGATGACGTCAACCCACTTTTCTATAGCGTAAACACATAGATTGGCCAAAGTGGGACGAGGCAATAAGAGTAGAGCTGGAATCACTCTTGAAAAGCAAAGTCTTTGGACCAGTAGTCCATACACCTGAATGTGTAAAACATGTGGAATATAAGTTGGATTTCATAAGAAATTGAAATGAAAGAAATGTGATCATTTTCCTACTAAGCCTAAACGTCTCTAAAAAAGCCAATAAATGCAGCTCATGGACGTTGTGACTGCATATCTATACGGCAATATAGATATAGAGATCTATATAAATCTTCCAGAATGGTATACTTTACCCCCAGAGATGAAAGAGAGACGTAGAAACGTCTTCTCTATAAAGGCTTCAAAGATCATTAGATGATCTTAAGCAATATTCTACCCGTGTATCTTTTTCGAAAGATTGTTAACAGGATTTGTGATAGTCGCCGTATATGTGGTCGACTTAAATCTAATAGGATCTCTTGCAGAGACCCTTGAGATATCTGATAGCCTTAAGCATACCTTGGAAATGAAATACCTAGGCATAACAAGGTACTGTCTCGGTTTACAGATTAAATACTTTCGTGGTGGAACCCTTTAATATTCTTCATACACCTGGAGTTTATGAAGAATGATGTACATTTGTAATCTATTGAAAATGGATGCTTATTTATGACACCTTCCAGTCGCTGGAAGAGGGGGAGGACATCCTAGGTCCCGAAGAGCCTAGCTCTAGTGTACTAGTTACACTTCTTTATCTGGCCAACTGCACGTGTCTTTGATAAAACGTCTGCAGTAAAGATGTTAGCCAGATACAGTGCTGTCCTGGAGAGCACCACTAGACCAAGGATAAGCTGCTTCTGCGCAACTTACAAGGGTCAAGGAATATATATCGCATATGCAGGTTTAAAGATCAACGCGATGTCTAAAACACAAAAGGCCGGCCACCTCCTAAAGATCTACACATCATCCGAGAATCTCATCATCCAAGAAGCAAGTCTTGAAAATGCTCAGCCAGGTCCAGCAGTAGCTTACAGACACAGTGAAGACTGATTCAAAGAATACATTAGTGGAGTCATCTACCAACTTCAAAGAGCATTCCACTCCAAAGTGCCACTGCTTTCCAATAGCCGCTAAATGAGTGAAACTTGTATAGATGAGTGATGATTGTATTTGCTTTCAGAACATGATGGATGTATAGACGAATAGGAGATGATTGTATAGATACATAGGAAATATGCAAGCCTGAAGCTTGTACAGATCGGGGGGAGTCCGTCAATAGTTGTACTATTTTCCCTTAAGCTGATGATTTTTCCCACTGGGTTTTCCACAGCTAAGGTTTTAACGAGGCAACCACAGTGGCTCTAGATCCAGAAGTATCCACCCCATTAGCATACTGAATCCTGAAGTATTCATATGCTTAACCCAATGTAATGGAGAGATGAGGGGGAGTGTTGTGAGTTGAGGGAGGCCTTTGGCCTCCCTCCCCTCATCATCTCACCATTACTCCCTACTAATTGTAATGGGGAGTCCCTTGGACTCCTAAAATCCCAATATGATAATGAATATATAGAGATCCATGACTTGTGCCATGGTTACTCCTAATCTTAGATTGATTTCCATCTTGGAGTTCATAACATAGAGTTATTTGTAATATATTTAATGTAATTGCAAAATAGAGGATTTCATCTCATATAGAAGACGTGACACATATGTAATGCGGTCTCGTGTGACCAGACTTGTCATCGTTTTGCGAATCTCCCGCATGGGCAGGTATGAATATTCAGGGATATATTTATGTTACAAATTTGTAGTATGCTAACACGAAAAAATTAATTTTGCCATTAATTGTTTGCAGGATGCTATTATTGGTGTTATTGTAAGGATCGCCTTACCTTGCAATACTAACAATAACACACTAGAGAGGGGTGAATAGTGTAATGGCAATAAAATTGTCCAATTAAAATTAAACTTGCAAATGCGGAATAATAAATGCAAGAGGAAATAATTGACACAATCAATCCAAACGCAAACACACGATTCTATCCTGGTTCCCCAAACTTGGGTACGTCCAGCCACACCAATATTCACTATATTCCCACAAAGAGAAGTGAATACAAATCCTACAAAGAGATACCTCACCAAGAGGATTTTGCTCTACACAAGGACCCAACCAACCCTCCACAAGGGTCAAACTCCCACCTAGAGAATTACTAACTCCCACTCAGAGAATTATGGTTAGCCCTACACTAGGACACCAAACTCCCACTATAAGATTTACTCCCATAAAGAGAGTTATTCCCACAAAGAGAATATCCTAATCCCACAAAGAGATAAACTCCCACAAAGAGAGAAAGACTAATTCCCCCAAAGAGAATTAGTGTTACAAGAATCATCAAGTAAAATAAATACTCTTACCTATGCCTTGAGATGCTTACTCATAGATGAATGAAAGGCATGGAAGAGGATCTCTAAGTGTTGAGATTGGTTTGAAAGCACTTGGATGATTTCCCTTGAGCAGGACTTCAATGCATGAAGATGAATGAGAGATCAAAGAGGGAAATGAGAGAGTTTGAGAGTGGCTTATTGATCTATTAAGATTTTCAATAGCATCAAGAAGTTCTAATGAACTCTGCACACCCATATATATAGGAACACTATATCAACCCTCAAACCCCAAGAAAACAACAAAAAGCACAAGGCTGTAACGGCTAGTTTCTGGGCTGAAACGTCAAGTACAGTCGACTGATGAACAAATGACAGTCGACTATTCAACGACTAGAAAATATCCAACGGCTATAATCTGAGCTAGGAAAGTCGATTGATGAAGTCGATACAGTCGACTGTAAACATGACAGGCGCCTGTAGAACCTTCAGCAGGCGATTGCTGCAGGGGATGGAATAAAACAGCGAGTTGCACTCTTTCTCCAGATAAGCATACAGGCGACTGATGTCAATAATACATTCGACTGTAAAATAGTCAGGCGACTGTAAAACCTTCATCAGTCGACTGCTGCAGGAGATGGAGAAAAACAGAGAGAAGCAGTATATGCACTTACGCTACTCAGACGACTGTTGACCAATTTACAGGCGACTGTAAATATACAGACGACTGTAAACTGAGCATCAGTCAACTGATGCGAAAAGCTCAAGTAGAGTCAATTGAAATGTTGACTTGAGCAGTGCATATCAGTCGACTGTAGAAGGATCGACAGTCGACTGGAAATCACCCTGTCGACTGTAAATCCTTCAGCAGGCGACTGAAAGAAACCTAGAGACTCCAAATGAGTCTTTAATCAAGATGAACCTATTAGGTTGGATTCTATGATAATCCTAAGGCTCGCTAAGATGGCTAAATGCATATGAATGAATGAGTAGATCATCTATCAAGGCATTACATTAACCTAGGCTCAAATAAGAGAGCAAACAATAAAGGAAATATTACATGGATTACATTGCTTTCCCTAGAGTATATGTCTTCCTTCTCGATGCCTTGATGCTCTCCATCATCTCCAAGCTTTGGCACCCCTTGAGTCCAAGCTTTGGCCCTTCTCCACTTGATGTCCATCCATGCACCAAGTGTTTAGTTTCCAAGAAGGATATTCTTGAAATGAAACTATGAGACTAAAACAAGAGAGTCATTAGCAACAACATAATGTTGTAATCATCATCAAAATAAGATTGGTATGAAACACGAATACTAAACAATCTCCCCCCTTTTGATGATGACACACATTATGTAAAACACAAAGAAATAAAGCACAATGCTAATGAGCTCCCCCTACTTATATGCACCAATTATACAATGAGATACACAAAAGTAAAAACTCATTATACCAAATAAAGTCATGGTGACATATAATAGGCATGGATTACATAAACCAATTGCAATAGACAATATCATGCAAACATGAATGGTTTATACAATCCCATATATCTCTCCCCATAGATATATCTCTCCCCAAATGCATATGTATGAAATACAAGAGTTACATTTACATAATGCATATATCTCTCCCTCTTGACATCGTCAAAAAGGTGGACATAAAAAATATCCCCCTTTGTCATCTTAACCAAAGATATGACAATATGCAAGAAATAAAGAGATGTATGATACCAAATTGATAAATTTTGTAGGCATCAATCACTATCACATGCTCCCCATAGATCATAGAAATGGTCAAATATTGACTTTTAAGATCTAATACGAATTGTAAAGTAGAAAATAAACAATCTCTAACAATTAAGGTAATACCAATTGTAGACAAAGAATCTTGGAAAATAATCCCCTTTACCAATTGATATACAAATATTTGAGCCATGTGCCTAAAGTGTATCAAAGTAATAGATATGAAAAAAATCAAGCTTCAATGATACACAATGACATTGCCAAAAAGAAATATGACATGAAACATGTTCGCAATATCAATGGGTTAAGACCATAATAACCAATAGTAAATAATGATCTTTATCAAAAACCCAAATTGAGAGTTAAAATATATTTTAAAGATATTTTAAACATATTAGATATTATAACTCCTCCATTGACATACATATGGATCAACAAATGCATGTATGCCAATGTCTTCCCCAAGGTCCCCATTTTCATGAAAAAATAAGTTTGAAAACATTTTCAAAATCATGAAACACACACAAACAATGGGTATGCTAACAAATAAATATTTAAGCACAATACCCATGCAATATGCATATGTGTGAGGAACCTAAACATTAGGGAACCAAACCAAAGAGGAGTTTGATTTCCTAATGTAATCACATGAGGTGATCACATCCCTAACTAGAGAGTTGATGTAACTATCCCTCTCTTGCACACTAACCTTAGTGGGAATTCATAAACTTAAGGATTTCCTAGGCAAAGGTTTTACCTTTGCAAGAGGGATGGAAGTGGCATGCTTAGGTGTAGAAACGAATTTCTTGGCATGCAAAGAATGAGGATTTTGCTTCTTAGCAAAAAATGAAGAGTCTTCATTCTTCCTCATCACCTTGTGATCTACATGCTTCTTGTTGATGTTATTTTTGTACATGAAAGCATGGTGATTCTTCTTAGGTGCTTTAACAATATTTCTTGTATTTGCACCGTAAGAGGAATTAGAGGTGGGTTTGGGTACCACATTTTGAATATACCCCAAACCTCCTCTATGATTTACAAGATGTTGTTTTTTAAGCAAATCGTGGAGTGAATCCCTAGAATACACAAAGCTTTTGAGCTTTCGGGATTCATCTTCACATTTCAACATAAGTTGTTGAATGCGAGTTTCTAAGCTAAGGTTTTGATCAACAAGATTATCATTAGTCAAGCTCAATTCCTTAACTTGAGAGAGAAGTGTGTCTCTCTCACTAGTGTCACAATCATGCATTTCATCCTGGATTACACTAGCAATTTCTAGTTCATGCAATCTACTCTTAGCAATCTTATATTTTGCTTTTAATTTATTGTGAGAGTTGATGCACTTACTAGCATTTTCGAAAACCATACCGAAACGATATTCAAACTTCTCGTATGAGATCTTCTCCTCAATCTCAACATCGACTTCTTCCTCGCTAGAACTTGATGAAGACTTCTCCCAGATAGCCATGATGCACGATTCCTCATATGAGTTGAGCCAAGCTTCCAAGTCATCTTCATTTGAGCCGGAGGGGACTGGCGTAGGAACATTAATTGCTAAAAGCACGCATGAGCATCGTCCTTTGCATCCTCTTCTTCGTTACTTGATGTATCCTCACTCGAATCATCAAAAGTCCCGACAAGTCCCTTCTTGTGATTTTTGGACTTGGACTTCCCTTTCCAATGCTTCTTCCCTTTACCCTTGTAAGTTTCTTTGTTGGGTTTGGAAGGGCATTCGGTGGACAAGTGACCTTTTTCACTGCAAGTGTAACAAGTGGGAACCTTGTTAGAATTGGAGGCAAACTTTGACAAAGACTTACCTTGCTTGCACTTGAGGAATGCATTGAATTGCTCGGCAAGATCCTCAATTTCTTCTCCACTCGCCTCTTCTAGCTCATCTTCTTCACTAGGAGCTTCTCGATGGAATTTCTTCCTCCATTTGATTGGCTCTTCCTTGGCATGGAATGCAACCCCCTTGTGCTTCTCCGGCTTCTCGGGCTTTGATGGTTGAATCTCCTTCTTGTGTTGAAGCTTCACTTCATACGTCATGAGATTACCAATGCACTCCTCAATAGTGTATTTGGACGTGTCATATGACTCCAAAATTCCGTTGACCTTTGACTCCCAATGAGGTATCAGAGAGTCAAGGATCTTCTCTACATGATCCTCTTGGGAAATCATCTTCACGAGTCCCTCCAAAGCATTCACGATATCAGTGAACCTTGTGAACATCTCTGAAATGCTTTCTCCTTTCTGCATCTTAAACATTTCATATTTAGATCTAAACACAATTTGTTTAGATTTCTTTACTTGTAGTTCCTTCATGACATATCTCCAAAATATGCCAAATTTCGTTGGCCATTTTACACATGGAGATGCGGTTGAACTTATTTGCTGAGAGGGCGTAATGGAATGCATTCATATCCCTCGCATTGAACTTGATCGAGTCCTTCTCCGCCTTTGTCCTTGAAGCTGTAGGTGTAGTGGGCTTCTCAAATGGCACCTCCGTGATGTCCCATAGGTCTTGACGCTCCATGTAGATCATCATCCTGATATTCCAACTTGGGTAGTTGGTTCTGTTGAAGAGCGGGGGTCGAATGGTTGAATGACATTCTTCATGAGACGCGGATGAGGCGTTGAATGCCATCGTTGCTGTATGCTATAACCTCGCTCTGATACCAATTGTAAGGATCGCCTTACCCTTGCAATACTAACAACAACACACTAGGTGGGGTGAATAGTGTAATGGTAATAAAATTGTCCAATTAAAATTAAACTTGCAAATGCGGAATAATAAATACAAAAGGAAATAATTGACACAATCAATCCAAACGCAAACACAAGATTTTACCCTGGTTCCCCAAACTTGGGTAGCCACACCAATATTCACTATATTCCCACAAAGAGAAGTGAATACAAATCCCACAAATAGATACCTCACCAAGAGGATTTTGTCCTACACAAGGACCCAACCAACCCTCCACAAGGGTCAAACTCCCACCTAGAGAATTACTAACTCCCACACAGAGAATTAGGGTTAGCCCTGTACTAGGACACCAAACTCCCACTAAGAAAGTTACTCCCACAAAGAGAGTTATTCCCACAAAGAGATTATCCTAATCCCACAAAGAGATAAACTCCCACATAGAGAGAAAGACTAATTCCCACAAAGAGAATTAGTGTTGCAAGAATCACCAAGTAAAATAAATACTCTTACCTATGCCTTGAGATGCTTACTCATAGATGAATGCGAGTCATGGAAGAGGATCTCCATGTGTTGAGATTGGCTTGAAAGCACTTGAATGATTTCCCTTGAGCTGGACTTCAATGCATGAAGAGGAATGAGAGCTCAAAGAGGGAAATGAGAGAGTTTGAGAGTGGCTTATTGATCTCTTAAGATTTTCAATAGCATCAAGAAGTTCTAATGAACTCAGCACACCCATACATATATGAACCCTATATCAACCCTCAAACCCCAAGAAAACAACAAAAAGCACAAGGCTACAACGGCTAGTTTCTGGGCTGAAACGTCAAGTACAGTTGACTGATGAACAAATGACAGTCGACTGCTCAACGGCTAGAAAATATCCAACGACTATAATCTGAGCCAGGACAGTCGACTGATGAAGTCGATACAGTCGACTGTAGACAGGACAGGCGCCTGTAGAACCTTCAGCAAGCGCCTGCTGCAGGGGATGGAATAAAACAGAGAGCTGCACTCTTTCTCCAGATAAGCATATAGGCAACTGATGTCAATAATACAGTCGACTGTAAAATAGTCAGGCGTCTGTAAAACCTTCATCAGTCGACTGCTGCAGGAGATGGAGAAAAACAGAGAGAAGCAGTATATGCACTTACGCTAATCAGACGACTGTTGACCAATTCACAGGCGACTGTAAATATACAGGCGACTGTAAACTGAGCATCAGCGGACTGATGCGAAAAGCTCAAGTAAAGTCAATTGAAATGTTGACTTGAGCAGTGCATATCAGTCGACTGTAGAAGGATCAACAGGCAACTGGAAATCACCCAGTCGACTGTAAATCCTTCAGCAGGTGACTGAAGGAAACCCAGAGACTCCAAATGAGTCTTTGGTTAAGATGAACCTATTAGGTTGAATTCTATGATAATCCTAAGGCTCACTAAGATGGCTAAATTCATATGCATGAATGAGTAGACCATATATCAAGGCATTACATTAACCTAGACTCAAATGAGAGAGCAAGCAATAAAGGAAATATTACATGGATTACATTGCTTTCCCTAGAGTATATGTCTTCCTTCTCGATGCCTTGATGCTCTCCATCATCTCCAAGCTTTGGCACCCCTTGAGTCCAAGCTTTGGCCCTTCTCCACTTGATGTCCATCCACGCACCAAGTGTTTAGTTTCCAAGAAGGATATTCTTGAAATGAAATTATGAGACTAAAACAAGAGAGTCATTAGCAACAATATAATGTTGTAATCATCATCAAAATAAGATTGGTATGAAACACGAATACTAAACATTCTCCCCCTTTTTGATGATGACACACATTATGTAAAACACAAAGAAATAAAGCACAATGCTAATGAGCTCCCCCTACTTATATGCACCAATTATATAATGAGATACACAAAAAGTAAAAACTCATTATACCAAATAAAGTCATGGTGACATATAATAGGCATGGATTACATAAACCAATTGCAATAGACAGTATCATGCAAACATGAATGGTTTATACAATCCCATATATATCTCCCCATAGATATATCTCTCCCCAAATGCATATATATGAAATACAAGAGTTACATTTACATAATGCATATATCTCTCTCCCCTTGACATCGTCAAAAAGGTGGACATCAAAAATATCCCCCTTTGTCATCTTAACCAAAGATGTGACAATATGCAAGAAATAAGGAGATGTATGATACTAAATTGAAAATTTTAGTGGGTATCAATCAATATCCCATGCTCCCCCTAGATCATAGAAATGGTCAAATATTGACTTCTAGGATCTAATACCAATTGTAAAGTAGAAACTAAATAATCTCTAACAATTGAGGTAATACCAATTGTAGATAAAGAATCTTGGAAAATAATCCCCTTTACCAATTGACATACAAATATTGGAGCCATGGGCCTAAAGTGTATCAAAGCAATAGATATGGAAAAAAATCAAGCTTCAATGATACACAATGACATTGCCAAAAAGAAATATGACATGAAACATGTTCGCAATATCAATGGGTTAAAATTAAGACCATAATAACCAATAGTAAATAATGATCTTTATCAAAAACACAAATTGAGAGTTAAAATATGTTTTAAAGATATTTTAAACATATTAGATATTATAACTCCCCCATTGACATACATATGGATCAATAAATGCATGTATACCAATGTCTTCCCCAAGGTCCCCATTTTCATGAAAAAATAAGTTTGAAAACATTTTCAAAATCATGAAACACACACAAACAATGGGTATGCTAACAAATAAATATTTAAGCACAATACCCATGCAATATGCATATGTGTGAGGAACCTAAACATTAGGGAACCAAACCCAAGAGGAGTTTGATTTCCTAATGTAATCACATGAGGTGATCACATCCCTAACTAGAGAGTTGATGTAACTATCCCTCTCTTACACACTAACCTTAGTGGGAATCTATAAACTTAAGGATTTCCTAGGCAAGGGTTTTTCCTTTGCAAGAAAGATGGATGTGGCATGCTTAGGTGTAGAAACGAATTTCTTGGCATGCAAAGAATGAGGATTTTGCTTCTTAGCAAAAAATGAAGAGTCTTCATTCTTCCTCATCATCTTGTGATCTACATGCTTCTTGTTGATGTTATTGTTGTACAAGAAAGCATGGTAATTCTTCTTAGGTGCTTTAGCAATATTTCTTGTATTTGCACCGTAAGAGGAATTAGAGGTGGGTTTGGGTACCACATTTTGAATATACCTTAAACCTCCTCTATGATTTACCGGATGTTGTTTTTAAGCAAATCGTGGAGTGAATCCCTAGAATACACAAAGCTTTTGAGCTTACGGGATTCATCTTCACATTTCAACGTAAGTTGTTGAATGCGAGTTTCTAAGCTAAGGTTTTGATCAACAAGATTATCATTAGTCAAGCTCAATTTCTTAACTTGAGAGAGAAGTGTGTCTCTCTCACTAGTGTCACAATCATGCATTTCATCATGGATTACACTAGCAATTTCTAGTTTATGCAATCTACTCATAGTAAGCTTATATTTTGCTTTTAATTTATTGTAAGAGTTGATGCACTTACTTGCATTTTCGAAAACCATACCGAAACGATATTCAAGCTCCTTGTGTGAGATCATCTCCTTAATCTCAACATCGACTTCTTCCTCGCTAGAACTTGATAAAGACTTCTCCCCGATAGCCATGATGCACGATTCCTCATAGGAGTTGAGCCAAGCTTCCAACTCATCTTCATTTAAGCCGGAGGGGATTGGTGTAGGAACATTAATTGCTACAAAGCACTCATGAGCATCGTCTTTTGCATCCTCTTCTTCGTTACTTGATGTATCCTCACTCGAATCATCAAAAGTCCTGACAAGTCACTTCTTGTGATTTTTGGACTTTGACTTCCCTTTCCAATGCTTCTTCCCTTTACCCTTGTAAGTTTCTTTGTTGGGCTTGGAAGGGCATTCGGTGGACAAGTGACCTTTTCCACAGCAAGTGTAACAAGTGGGAACCTTGTTAGAATTGGAGGCAAACTTTGACAAAGACTTACCTTGCTTGCACTTGAGAAATGCCTTGAATTGCTCGGCAAGATCCTCAATTTCTTCTCCACTCGCCTCTTCTAGCTCATCTTCTTCACTAGGAGCTTCTCGATGGAATTTCTTCCTCCATTTGATTGGCTCTTCATTGGCATGGAATGCAACCCCCTTGTGCTTCTCCGGCTTCTCGGGCTTTGATGGTTGAATCTCCTCCTTGTGTTGAAACTTCACTTCATACGCCATGAGATTACCAATGCACTCCTCAACGGTGTATTTGGACGTGTCATATGACTCCAAAATTCTGTTGGCCTTTGACTCCCAATGAGGTATGAGAGAGTCAAGGATCTTCTCTACACGATCCTCTTGGGAAATCATCTTCCTGAGTCCCTCCAAAGCGTTCACGATATCAGTGAACCTTGTGAACATCTCTAAAATGCTTTCTCCTTCCTGCTTCTTAAACATTTCATATTTAGATCTAAACATAGTTTGTTTAGATATCTTTACTTGTAGTCCCTTCATGATATATCTCCAAAGTATGCCAAATTTCGTTGGCCGTTTTACACATGGAGATGCGGTTGAACTCATTTGCTGAGAGGGTGCAATGGAATGCATTCATAGCCCTCGCATTGAACTTGATCGAGTCCTTTTCTGCCTTTGTCCTTGAAGCCGCAGGTGTAGTGGGCTTCTCAAATGGCACCTCCGTGATGTCCCATAGGTCTTGACCCTTCATGTAGATCTTCATCCTGATCTTCCAACTTGGGCAGTTAGTTCTGTTGAAGAGCAGGGGTCGAACGGTTGAATGACCTTCTTCATGAGACGCAGATGAAACGTTGAATGCCATCGTTGCAGTATGCTATAACCTCGCTCTGATATCAGTTGCAAGGATTGCCTTACCCTTGCAATACTAACAATAACACACTAGGGGGTGAATAGTGTAATGGCAATAAAATTGTCCAATTAAATTAAACTTGCAAATGCGGAATAATAAATGCAAGAGGAAATAATTGACACAATCAATCTAAACGCAAACACAAGATTTTACCCTGGTTCCCCAAACTTGGGTACGTCCAGCCACACCAATATTCACTTATTCCCACAAAGAGAAGTGAATACAAATCCCACAAAGAGATACCTCACGAAGAGGATTTTGCCCTACACAAGGACTCAACCAACACTCCACAAGGGTCAAACTCCCACCTAGAGAATTACTAACTCACACTCAGAGAATTAGGTTTAGCCCTACACTAGGACACCAAACTCTCACTAAGAGATTTACTCCCACAAAGAGAGTTATTCCCACAAAGAGAATGTCCTAATCCTATAAAGAGATAAACTCCCACAAAGAGAGAAAGACTAATTCCCACAAAGAGAATTAGTATTACAAGAATCACCAAGTAAAATAAATACTCTTACCTATGCCTTGAGATGCTTACTCATAGATGAATGCAAGGCATGGAAGAGGATCTTTAAGTGTTGAGATTGGCTTGAAAGCACTTGGATGATTTTCCTTCAGCTGGACTTCAATGCATGAAGATGAATGAGAGCTCAAAGAGGGGAATGAGAGCTCAAAGAGGGGAATGAGAGAGTTTGAGAGTGGCTTATTGATCTCTTAAGATTTTCAATAGCATCAAGAAGTTCTAATGAACTCTGCACACCCATATATATAGGAACCCTATATCAACCCTCAAACCCCAAGTAAACAGCAAAAATCACAAGGCTGCAACGGCTAGTTTCTGGGCTAAAACGTCAAGGACAGTCGACTGATGAACAAATGGCAGTCGACTGTTCAACGGCTAGAAAATATCCAACGGCTATAATCTGAGCCAGGAAAGTCGACTGATGAAGTCGATACAGTCGACTGTAAACATGACAGGCGCCTGTAAAACCTTCAACATGCAACTGCTGCAGGGGATGGAATAAAATAGAGAGCTGCACTATTTCTCCAGATAAGCATACATGCGACTGATGTCAATAATACAGTCGACTGTAAAATAGTCAGGCGACTATAAAACCTTCATCAGTCGACTGCTGCAGGAGATGGAGAAAAACAGGCAGTATATGCACTTACGCTACTCAGACGAATGTTGACCAATTCTCAGGCAATTGTAAATACAGGCGACTGTAAATTTAGCATCAGTCGACTGCTGCGAGAAGCTCAAGTAGAGTAAATTGAAATGTTGACTTGAGCAGTGCATATCAGTCGACTGTAGAAGGATCGACATGCGATTGGAAATCACCCAGTCGACTTTAAATCCTTCAGCCGGTGACTGAAGGAAATCCAGAGACTCCAAATGAGTCTTTGGTCAAGATGAACCTATTAGGTTGGATTCTATGATAATCCTAATGCTCACTAAGATGGCAAAATGCATATGCATGAATAAGTAGACCATCTATCAAGGCATTACATTAACCTAGACTCAAATGAGAGAGAAAGCAATAAAGGAAATATTACATGGATTACATTGCTTTCCCTAGAGTATATGTCTTCCATCTTGATGCCTTGATGCTCTCCACCATCTCCAAGCTTTGGCACCCCTTGAGTCCAAACTTTGACCCTTCTCCACTTGATGTCCATCCATGCACCAAGTGTTTAGTTTCCAAGAAGGATATTCTTGAAATGAAACTATGAGACTAAAACAAGAGAGTCATTAGCAACAACATAATGTTGTGATCATTATCAAAATAAGATTGTTATGAAACACAAATACTCAACAGTTGTTGATTACACACGCAGACATATTGAATGGGAATTAGATGAATGGGCGGCAAAATATATTGAAATGGCCAATTTCCACGCATTTGCAAGGTTAAAGTGGATTAGGTTAGACTGTGCACTCCTGACAGCGTTGGTTGAGAGATGAAGGCCAGAGACCAGCACATTCCATATGCGGCACGGTGAAATGACTATCACGCTGCAGGACGTGGCTGCCATCATTGGCCTTCCTATTCACAGAACACCCATATACCAAGGTGCAAGAAATAGCGAGTGTGGAGATTTGATAGAGAGGTGCCTGGGATAGACATCCACATAAAACAATGAGCCAAGGTGAGGCTTAAATGGCTTCGAGACGCTTTGCAGGATGCTATTATTGTTTTTGTTGATCATGCGCGCAGATATACCGAATGGAAATTAGATGAACGGGCGGTGCAATATATTGAAATGGTCAATTTCCACGTATGTGCAAGGTTGAAGTGGATTAGGTTGTATTGTGTACTCCTGACAACGTTGGTTGAGAGATGAAAGCCAGAGACCAACACATTCCATATGCGACACGGATAAAAAACAATCACACTACATGACGTAGCAGTCATCACTAGCCTTCCTATTCACGGGACACACATATACCAAGGTGTAAGAAATAACAAGTGGAGAGATTTGATGGAGAGGTGCCTATGACAGGCATCCACAGAAAAACAAGGAGCCAATGTGAGGCTTAAATGGCTTCAAGATGCTTTTATGGCTTTGCTTGCAGACGTCATCGGGGAGCAGATTCAGCATTATGCTCATGCCTACATACTGCATATGTTTGGAATGTTATTGGTTCCAGATCCAAGCAAAAGCTCGGTGCATCTTAGGTGGTTGACATTTGAATTGCGCAAAATATTGCACACGCTCCCAAGCATAGAAGGTGGTCAATCTGTAAAGTCCTGGTGAGTCCAAGGTCAAATTCACGGGGACAAGTCATTCTGCAAAACATAATTTCGAATGACTAAGGGTAATGTTAGGAATATAACCACCTCACTAACAGATAAGTAAAATATAAGTGAAACTATCAAACCAACTTACAATAATTAGGGTTGGAGGATCGGATGGACTAATAGTGAGGATGTGTGTGTGTGTTGCATTCGTTAGGGCTACAATCTACTATGATATCCAATCTCCCTTGGATTACTCAATCTCACATCCAGGCCATGGTATAGAGATCAAAAAAATCAAACATTCAAAAACAATAGATTAGCACCTTGGGTACTCATAGGATTCATGGGTTTTATATCCTAATTGTGTGAATAGATGAACCTTGCGGTTCACCACCCTCCTAGGGCCCCTCGACGGGTTTATGCACGCAAATAATGCCTCGTGGCACATCATACTCCTTGGACCCCTCTAAGGGTAGTGCATTATTCAATAAAATTTATAAACCTATCAATCCAATGATTTAAGTATTTAATGGTGCTAGAGATGAATGGAAGACTATAGTTATAAATCCTAACTACAACACAAACAATACATTGCAATATTAGCCCAACATTATGAAAGAGAAGACATTCTTATAACATAACATCATTCCAATACAAAATGTTTAAGCCAAATACAAATATAAGAGAGAATGGGAAGAAATAGCCTATAATCCCTCAAAGGTGGTGCCCTTTAATCTTCATCCTCCAAGCTCATTGCCCTGGCCTCCAAACCCTAGAGAATAATTGGAAGAAGAAGATAGAATCAATGGAGAGAGGAGGGCTCAGCCATAGAAAACCCCCCATAGTTGTATCAGGTCCAGACTATGCAGGTAGAAACCTGCAAACCCGCATCACTTAAACAAAATAGGGCCCAAGCGCTGAATAGTCGGGCACCTGGCTGAGCACCGTCAGGCGTCTGGGTGGTCAAGCGCTTGTCTTAGTTCCATCAGTACCGGGATAGTCAGGTGTCTGGCTAGTGGCTCTAGCTGCCTGGGGTGTTTGATGCATCAAGTGTTGGTTGAGTCAGTCAGCCGCCTGGTGATGTGGTTCCAGACGCCAGGGGCAACTGGCGTAATTATTTTCAACTCTATGGAATTAAGACCTAACTAAATCAGGCATCTGGCTGGGGACCAGACATCTAGAGCATAGCTCCCAGACACCTGGTTGAACACCATCAGACGCATGGTGATGTTGCTTATGCTATTGACTTCCAGAAATTGTAGAAGGTGTCTCTGAGCTCCGAAAAATTTGTAAAAATATTCGTTGGACTCGGGAAACGGTCGTCTTCACTGAAAAATAAGAGAAGACAAAAGCAATCCATAAAATGATATTTTTTGCAGAAATAGATGCTAAACCCCAAAATTAGATAATATTGTCAAAATACACGTATCGGGATAAAAATGAACACAATATATGCACAAAATTCTCATAAATAAGGGGATAAATATGTAATATTCTAATAGAATCACACCCCCAACTAGCTTTTTGCTAGTCCCTAGCAAAATAATCAATCTTTTTCAGGATTAATAAGCATATCAAAATCTTATCGGTTAACCATGGCACAATCAAAGATATCGATTTTCAACATAATCTGATAAAAATATGAAACACAAATATGAATAAGAGCAAATGTCATGAAATTTTCTTTATCAAGCATTCAATCAGTGACATATAAACTGATGCTATGTAATCATCACAAGCAGAGCAAAATGTCATATCCTAGTTTCATGAATCGTATAAGTATTTTGGCTCTCACAAACATTTCATCCTTAACTTATGAGTATTGACAAGCTAAATCATGATTGTTCTCTTTTATCCCCTTTTTAATAATGTTTTAGATCAATCCATGTAAAGAGCGTTAGATCAATGGCTCCAATCCAGATGGTCTTAGGGCATTAGGTTTTGCAAAACCCCTTAAACTTAATAGCTCATATTGTCTAAAGATTTATTTATTTCTTCCTTTTTTATATGCACCTCTAAATCGCCTACCTTTCGATGTGAATTTTCAATGCTTCTTGAGGCACTGAAGACCGACTGCTCAATAGGAAGATGTAGAGTTTATGCATTTTATTCAACTTTTCTCTTTTTTTAATCATAACTTAGCAAATCAAACCCATTCATCAGTACTAGATTCAACAAATGTTACTAGCCAAATCAATTTAGATTTCTAAATATTCAAGTCAATTTGCTTACTTATAAATCATACATATCATGAATTTATACAAACTAATCTTAAGCTGTTTTGAGAACTCACATCTGGGAATTTTGCACTTATATCATAAATGACATATTGTCATGCCAAACTATAATAAACAAATCTTGATCATACCATTGCCACTTCAATTTTTTTGAATAAAAGTGCTCTTAAAAAGCACACAATTAAGTTCAAGGGACTAAGCACTAAAAGAATGGCATAGAGACAAGGAGGATCAAATGATATGCTTGTAGAGTTGGATGATACAAAATGTATCTCCCTTCTCAATTTTTTAAATCCTAAAAGTCCTAAAGATTCTAACACTCTCCCCTCAACTTAAAGACGAACATTGTCTGTAATGTTGAAAGAGTATTAGATTTATTCAGAGATGCTAGAAACAACAAACACAATGAAGGAAAACATACTACTAAAGCGATAAAATTAAAAAAAATTATCTTTTTTATCTACACTACTGGAAGAAACCCACTGTGATCGAATGTCGGATCTTAGATGCCCAATGTTGGAGGTAGCTACTCAATCAATTCCTTGCGCTTCTAGCTACCTTAGATCCCAGCAACATAGCTCACATCATCTCCTAAGACAGTTCTCATGTGTCCTGCAAGAGATGAATTGTGTCAATCCAAATGGGGTGTACAAGCCCCTCAATGAAGTTTTGCCAAATAGGATCATTAAAATGAATTAAAGAATTTAAAGCATTGTAGTGAACACTACCTAAAAAGATTGCACCATTCTCGGTATGATGCTCAACCATAGGGGAAAGGAATGAAGGATGTTGGGAAAAAACTACAGGAAGGTATGGTTCAGGCTCCATCAAGCTGATCTTTTTGCCCGTTTCCCTACTTGTCTCCTACTATTCTTCATCCAAGATTGCTCGCTCGTCCTCTCCCTCTTTGCACATATTGGCCAAATTAGTTGGCTCCTCATATTCTTCCATGTCGATACTTTGTGTTTCACTTTCAGCTTGACATGGCTCCATGGAAACACTTGAAATAGAAGAAGAATCTTTATTAGAAATATGCAGTTAGTCTTCATAAAGCTTACCTTCTTCTTTGCAAGCGGCCAATCTTGCCAGACTTTCGTTGATTTACTAAGATGTCTCGCTTAGGGATTGCAATTGCGCACTTTGCTCTCCTTGACCAAAACACGCTTCAACAACCCCATCTGGCTGGGGTAAAAAGTGGCCACCAAAAGAAAGCTCTTATGGCTCCATCATCACATCCTCTAGAGTCCTATCCAATGTCTGATCATCCTCTCTCTTGGACTTCAAACACTCCCAAGTATCTTCAGGCATGTATTCCATGAAAGCTCCTTTGTCCAACATCGCCATGAAATCCTACATCTTTTCTTGCAATCTACGTAGAAGAACTGGAAGAGATGGGCCACCGTGTACCCATGACGTGGATAGCCACTCACTAAATCTGTGAACCTCCTCCAGGCCTGAAAGGAGGATTCAACATTGCTTTGTGCAAAGTTGGCAATTTTGAGCTTCAATAACATGTCTCTGAGCTAAGAAGAGGAGTGTACATCATATCAAAAATTTGTGCCATAAAAGTCCTTTGTAATTTTTTTGAATTTTTAAAGAAAAGAAAAATAGAAGCAAATAAAATGACTCATTAAGCGTAAAATAAAAAATAGAAAGACTCACACTAAGAGATAGAAGTATCATGCCAAAATATCCAAAATCAATAAAAAATGCGAATAGTAGAAACCGTTGTCCCCGAGAACGACGTCAAAAGCTTGACGTGTGTAAAATATTGCACACACTCCCAAATATAGGAGGTCGTTAGTAATAAAGTCCTGGTGTGTACAGGGTTGAATTCACGTGGACAAGTCATTCTGCAAATCACAGTTTTGATTAACTAAGAATAATGGTACGAATACAACCACCTCGCTAACGAGATAAGTAAAAGATAAGTGAAACTATCAACCCAACCTACAATAATTAGGGTTGTAGGATTGGATGGACTAATATAGGGAGAGAGAGAGAGAGAGAGAGAGAGAGAGAGAGAGAGAGAGAGAGAGAGAGAGAGAGAGAGAGAGAGAGAGAGAATGTGTGTGTGTGTGTGGTGCATTTGTTAGGGTTACAATCTACTATGCTGTAACGGTCCATATTTTTCAATGCAACTATTCACGTATTTTCATTTTTTTAAAAGTATTTTATAGTGGTTCGTTAGGAGTTTTACGATTTTGAAAAAATTTCTTATAAAAATATTTTGAAGTATCAGACTAGTTATGAAGTATTTTAGTAAGTTTGGGTTTCATCAAATATCTCTAAATAATCTGATAAAAATTCATTTTCAGATATTACTGTTTTGACTGAATGAATTAATTTCCTATACAAACATCATCAAAACGTTATCAAACTTCTACAGTAATATTTTATGATCATTTAGGGCCCTCAATTAATTTCTAATTTTCTGAATCCAAATCAATATAGAACCCGCAAACCCGCTTCTTAAACGTTTTGGCCCAAAAATCATATTTCTGTAGCTCAAACCCAAAAATTAATGTCGTATTCGCGATCCTCACGACGATACGATCCCGTGGGTATGTTTTCGTAATTTTTCGGACACGTTTACTAGTAGGGGCAAAATCGTAATTTCGTTACAAATTTTACCGTCACCAAATACCCTAGCTAATTATTATAACCTAATTACTAATTACTATTAACCCCCTTGCTTAACACGTTTAGACATTTTACAAAATTTTCCAAAGTTAGTCAAAAAGCTAAAACATAATCTTATTAATTACCACCTACTCTCATTAATCCCTTTGACTAATGTGATTTTTAATCATTACTGAACCATTATTTAATCTCCCTCTAATCACCTCTCTTCTTCACTTCAGCAGCTCCCCGAACCCAGGCTCTCCTCCTCTATCCGCATCCCACACACACACTCTCTCTCTCTCTCTCTCTCTCTCTCTCTTTCTTTCTCTCCCCCCCCCCCTCACTCACGACCCTCAAGCTTCCCCCTGCTCTTCGTTCACAGCAAAAGTACACGAACCCAGGCTACACCCACCTTCATCCCCAGCAAACCCCGAGCCCAACTCACGCAAACCGTTCCCCCTCTCCGATCTCTTGTTGAGTATTGGACTCTCCACCTTGATTTTGATGATGATCAAACACTAATCATTGTGATTAACTCATGTGTTTGCAGTTAGCTAAAAAGTCACCAATTAGATTCAATTAGATCAAAAGTGATTACACGTGTTGATTCAAGTGGATGACTTGGTAGATCAACAAAAGTGAAGCATTGACTTGAAGAACTCAAAGGCTACCTCAAACCTCAAGCCAATGGCATCAAAAAATGAATGGAGATTCAATCCAAAGAGAAGATAGGAATGGATGATTCAAAAGCTTCAAAGAACACCTTGAGGATCAACGACTTTGAGCTTGGAGACATTCAACTAAAAGACTCAAGACTATGAAGAATTATGGAGATCGTCGCCAAATTACTTTGTACATCTCAAGCGACATCCCAAGACTTCCTCAGAATGCGTGATCGTTGTGCCTGGAGCTTCGTTGAAGCTCAAGGAGTTATTCATGAAGCCAAGGGTTTCGGATTCTCCATGATGAAGCTTTGAAGACTGTTCATCATGTTATTTATATTGTCTTCTAGCTTCATCTATTAGAATGTTAAGCATTGAGTAGTACTTGCCTAGAAATCTTCATAACTATCATATCTTATCTCTAGGATTGCCTTAGAAGCCATTAGAAAGTTTCCCGTAGCTTATCGCTTCTTTCATGGCTTCATATGCATCTTAGTTGGTTCAAGTAGAAGAACCAACCGACTAGATGACGATCTAGTCGGTTGGAAATCCTTCTTGAACCGACTAGCCATACTTGTTAATTCAGCCTTTGTACTGTTGACCAGTTAGTTGGTTCAAGAAGGATGGTTAATCGATTAAAAGTCAATCTAGTCGGTCCAAGAAGGTTCACCGACCGACTAGTTGTTAATCTAGTCGATTGATGATCCTTCTTAGACCGACTAGTTTCAAAACTAATCGGTCAGTGATCCTTCTTAGACCGACTAGTGCTTACCCATGATTTCACCATCTTCTCTGTCAACCATCTAGTCGGTCCAAGAAGGTTCACCGACCGACTAGTTGCAAAACTAATCGGTCAGTGATCCTTCTTAGACCGATTAAGAAGCTTCAGAAATAGATCCGTTGGGCATTTAATGCCACGATTTGTTGTGACCGTTTTGTCTCTTCCTATATAAGTTTGAGTTGCTTCAAACCAGAGAATCAAGGCTGATATTAGAGACATTTTCACATCCAAGAGAAGAGCCATTCAACTCCATTTCTAAGCTCTCTCATCTCACAAGAATCTATCCCTTACTCTTTAAGCCCTAATTCCTCAAGAGAGATTCTCATTCTTTGTGAGCTACTCAAGCTAAGAGCTTGAATCAAAGTCACCAACATCACCCTAGCCATCTATTGCTGTCCATCTTGGTGGAGCTAGGGTTTGGTGCTAACTACTTCCTCAAAATCCACTCTTGCCCTATATTGGTAAGTATTTCTCAAGGCATAGGATTTTGTGGTAAGAGCGTTACATTTCATTCTCTATACATATAAATTGTTATATACTCTCGGTTATTGAGAGGGTTGGCTTGATCCCAAGTTGTGGGAGTCAAGATTAAGGTTTTGCTCTCGGTTTGTGAGAGTGTGCTTAGTCCCTAGTTGTGGGATTAAGGTTTTGCGTGTTCCCGAGTTGTGGGATACACGGACATCGATTGTAGGTCGATTGCACTTGTGGGGTTTCCGCAAGTGGGCTAATGGAATGCTCTAGTGGTTTTACTAGAGTATCCGGAGGGGATCCGGGTGTTGCTGGATTAGGGCACCAGTAACAAGTCGGGGAGACTTGGGTGGCACCGAACCAGGGTACTTTGCATGTTTGCTTTGCATTATTCCTTGTGTTATTGATCACTTCTTTCATTCCGCATTTGTTGGTTAATTAGGGTTTTATTTGGCGTAAATTCCTTATAATTCTATAAAACACTATTCACCACCCTCTAGTGTTTATTCCTCATAGCACAGGGTCACTACAATTGGTATTAGAGCGAGGTAATAGCTTTGGCAACCAACAACAACATCACACGAAGTCCTTTTCCACCATATCTCATTGGACCCAACTATCAAATTTGGTGTGTAAAGATGAAGGCTTATATTCAATCCATTGACGATGATTATTGGAAGCTTGTGGAGAAGCCCCTTCGTGCACCTACCACTTCCGAACATGAATGGACAAATGAGCAAAAAGAATTGGTGAAGAAACATCAAGAGGTAATGGATATCTTGCTTGAGTATTTATCTTATAACATTCTTATGCGTGTGTCCAAAGCAACAATGGCATATCAAATATGGCACATGCTAGCGGAGCAAGAAGAGTCCACCTCGGAGTGTTCTTTCTCCAATGATGAAAGGGATTCATTCATGGGTTTGATGGGACGAGAGGATGCCACTATGGGTGACTCTAGTGACACATCAAGTGATTCGAGTGGAAGTGATAGCGACGATGAAGAGGTAACTATGGATGAACTTAGATTAGCTAACGAACAAATTTGGTCTAACTATTCTAAATTGGTAAATAGATATACTAAGATTAAAGATGAGCTAACTAGTATCCAAACCTTACCTAAGCCTATCATCATCAACAACGACACCGTTGTTGAAGGCTTGAGAAATGAGATTGTAAATCTCAAATCTCAACTTGAGCATGTTCACATTGAGAATTCGGATGAACGCGAGATAGCGGATTTGATTTCTCGAAACTCAACTTTGAGTATTGATAATGAGAATCTCAAGTCTCGTGTTTGTGTACTCACAACTCAAGTGTCCAATTTGGATACTTCAATATTTTCTCTCACCGAGAAGTATGAGTCCACATTAGGCCGAATTGATAAATTCAACAAAGGCAAGGACCATCTGGATAATATCCTAAATGACTTACTTCCGGCCAATTATCACATTGGTTTGGGGTATAAGAAAGGAGATTCATCCAAATCTTCCACCACCTTTGTAAGGCCATCTTCCGAAGCCTCAACTAGTGGGAGTAAACACCGCATGGGTAGTTCATCTACCAATGGTGCTTCCACTAGGTACACACCCCCGTTTGGAAAGAAACCCACTTTGGGTGGACCTCCAAAGAAGGGTCATGCATTTATGTACACCAATACTATGCCACGTAGGAACACACATCCTACCCCACCTGTTCACACGTATGATGGTTTTTATGTTCCACACCCACGAGCACGTGCAAACACTCATTTGAGATACTCTCATGCACTTACTCATGATCATGCACCTTCACATGCTTATGATCACACATCACATCCACATATTCATGCTTATTCTCATGATCATCCTCATGATCATCCTCATGCATACACACATCATATTCATCCACGTATGTATGCAACACCACACCATGGACCATATGCCCATCATCATGCTTTAGCACAACACAATGTTCCATACACATTTCCTCATGCTCTTGCTAGATCTCATGTTCCTAGGCCACATGCACCACGTAGAGATCAACCTTTTGTGCATGCAACCACTAGGAAGAGGATACCCAAATCATACACTATTTGGGGTCCTAAGAACACTAGTAATCATGCTAAGGATATGTATGCGCAATATTATATTCATGATATTATTTTGAATGATGATTATGTTGGGAAATCACGGTCCTCTTGGACTTGGTTTCCAAAGGGTTAGTTTCCGTTGACCCTTCATTGCTTGGTACCATAAGCTTATATTCATTTTATGGGTACCAAAGCATTTGTGTTAAGAATTGATTTACTCTTTTGTTTGCATTTTGGTCTTAGATGCTCATGTTTGTTAGAAACTTAAATTCATATTGAATTTGATTTCTATTGTTTGATTATTAGTAAATCATTTTGTTTATGATTTTCATGTCTAAAATATTTAATATTTTTATGCAACACATGCTTTGGTTCATATTTATGTTTTGTGGCATGTGATGCATGTCATGCTTTTGGATTAATATACATATTTACTTTTGGTACTTTTGGTACATGCATGTATATGGTTATATATTTATCTAGTAACATGATTACATGTTTCATTAATATTGTGTATGATTACATTAGGATATGGGTCACAATAATTTGAATTTAGTTTGTTAAATTTGTTGCCTAACCCATAGGATCCAAAAAGGTTTTTGGATACCAAAATTATGTTTTCTAGGTTCAATCCACATTGGGATACCAACTCTACCAACTCCTTGATTTGCAAAGACTTTCATTCAAATGGAGTTGATGGTGCTTAAGTGATGCACCAAAGTAGGGGGAGCTTGTAACGCCCACTTTCCGACCGCACATATTTTGGCGTGTATGGTTGTTTCGTGTCCATAATTTTCGTACTTGATTTTTTATTACTGCCTTCCGTAGCTCAAATGCGCGATTGGACCTCGTTTTCACGATCCTCTGGGAGGCGCGAGCACTCTGATATTTTCTTCGTAATTTTTTGAAGTCGAGGGACCAAACTGCTTAACTCATTACCACTTGGTTATATATATATATATATATATTTTAATATGAAGTTGTTGTTTTAAGTTTCTGTACGTTTTTAAGAAAACTTTTTAAATTTTTTTTAAGTTTGAAATTCATGAGTTATGTGAGTTTTCACATGGTTATTAAATATATTAAAACATTAACCTGTAGATTAGCATCCTAACCTAATATTATATCATACGGTTTGTTAAGGACAATCAAATCCAATCTCTGTTTTTTTTAATCAAACCTTTTTATATCAAATCCCACCAAATCTTAACAGTCTTCTCCCCTCAATCCCACGTCAGCACCCCACTCCCCAAACTGTTATCCCCACATGATGCGCTCCTCTACTCTAGTACATATGTAGCAATCTTGGGTTTCATGAATGGGGGTACAAGCCACAACCAAACCATTTATTGACTTCACGCACACAACTTGCACCCATAAAACACACAGCAAATGAGAGAAAGGCTAAGCAAAAGGCAAAAGAGAATAACAAAAAAAACTTTAAACCTAGGACCCTAGGCCACTCTTCACGTGCTACAACCCTATAACCAAACTAATCTATTTAAATAGAGACCCTGCTATATCTTTTAGGTTGGAAACCCTAGGGAAATTTTTTTGCTACCGTCGCCATCAACTTGGTTTTCTCCCACAGGCTCCCTCTCCCTCTCGAGTCCCTCTCACCCTCGCATCTCCTCCCCCTCGACCCCCGACTCCGACGCCGCCGCAGCAGCCCCGCGACGCCGCAGAACCACTCGCCAGCGGCCACTGCTCCCCGAGCGCCGGCGACAGCGCAGCAGCCTGCGCTGCTGTGAAATCTCGAACGCCGGAGCCCGCTGTTATCGCCTGCGACCTCCTCTGATCACCTGCGGCCCCGTATGACGCCACTCGACACCGGGGGACCGCCGCTCGAGACCCCCTCACGCTGTAGCAGCGCCGCCTTAGCCCTGTAGTGCCACCCCACGCTGCCAAGGCCACCGACAGCCGCTGCCTTGCGCTAACAACGACGCTCGAACCCTGCTTGCGTCAGCAAGTGCCACGACAGCGGCAGCTAACCTCTGTTGACTGCGGCAGTAACGTGGGAGAGCTTCCCGGGCTGTCGTCGACTTCCCCTCGCGTCGCTACGACGTCTCTATCCGCTGTCCACTGCTGGTGTGGCGTGACAACCTCAGAGGCTTCGTAGAGGATTTGCTCTTCGAAACGGTTAGTAACACTTCAAGGATTTCCATACCAACTTGCAAATGTATTTTGGGCAGTGGGATTGAAATTATTGGACCTAATAATAAGATGTTGGCATGCTAATGATAGGTTGTTAACGGCATAATTTCCTAGCTTCGGTTAGTTTCCGTTGATAGGGTAATAACGTTACTAATGTTTCTATAAAACTGGTTAGTAAACCCTAGTTAACAATTTGTAACTTAACGAAATGATGCTTGCATGCTAGTAGCCCTTTATGACGATGTTAATTTGATAATCTTTGGGACTGATAACTTGTTTACACAATTTCTGGTTAACGTGTTAGACTAGGTTGCTAGTGTTTATTGTCGGATACTTTTATACTAGCAACGTGATGTAGATAACCTGTTAGTTTATTTTAATGTTCTTTAATATTGTTGTGAAACCCAACTTAGGATAGAAAACTTGTTAGTTGCTGCACACCATGTTTAACACTGTCAGGAATATGTGTGTGTGTGTGTTATTATAGGTCAGCTTACAAGATCTTAGTTCTTTATTCATAGCATATGTTAGGCTGTATATGTTAATGTGTAAGTCGGTAATAATAACAGTATATTTTATATAGTCTGGTATAGGTTAATTAGTCATTATAGAAGTTAATTAGTTAACTCATGTTTGATATCATACCTGTTGATGCAGAGATCCTGACGCCTCCCACTCACTGTCTGTACCTGTCTCGCTGCGTTAACCGCGGCCGAGGAATTGCAGACGACGCCGACACATCGCCGTTCGAACCCGACGTCAGATCCGGCTCGATCGTTATTTCAGACGGACTTCCGCGGACGAGGCGCTTGGACGAGACGCTTCGAGAGGACGACACACTCGCCATCGCAGGCAAGTGTATCCACTTGCACTTTTGGCCGTGCTTAGGCCCTAGTTGGTTAGAATTTTTAACTGTGAACAAATAGAACCGGACGTGAAATGATAGCGTCCGGGACGACTCCTGACGGCTCAGACTTGACGACGAAGTCTGAGCCTGACAACAACAACTTGATATTGTAGGGCTATCACTACTGGAAAATTGGACATTAGCCACGGACAAATCTGTGGCTAATACCCCAAATTCAGTGGCTAATACACAATAGCCACGGATTTTTATAAATTCCGTGGCTATTATTCCGTGAGGGAAAGTGGCATTGCAAATGTGAAAAATCCGTGGCAAATGGAAGAAATTCCGTGGCGGAAAAGTTAGTCACGGAACTATAGCCACGGAAATTCCGTGGCAATTGTTCCGCTTATTGCCACAGAATATCCGTGGCAAAAGTATATTTGCTACGGAAAAGTTCAAAAAATATTTCCGTGGTAAACTACATTAGCCACGAATATTCCGTGGCTATTGTTCCACATATTGCCACAGAAATTCCATGGCAAATATTTATTCGTTACAGATGATTTTCGAAAAATTTTCCATGGCCAAACTGCATTAGCCACGGATATGCCGTGGCAAGATTGTTTTATTTGCCACGGATTCTCGATGGCAAAAGGTTTTCCGCGACGGACATTTTCCAAATACAATTTTGTGGCTAAAAACATTAGCCACGGACCGTCCGTGGCTAATGTGTTTATTTATTTTTTTTAAAAATCCAAAAAGTTTAAAAATTCGTTTACAATCAAAATTCCCATATATATTAATAACAAGAAAGAAACATCGCTGTACAATCAAAATTCCCATATATAAACAATATCAAAAAATCCAATTAAAAAAATTCTCATCCATCAACAAATTCTCAGAAACTATATGAATACAAACTTTCCACATACATCAACATACCTCAATAGAAAAGTTTTCCACATACAAAAGGTTTCCACATACAAATACATAACGGCCCATTGGCCCACTCAATACAAAAAGTTTCCACACATCAACATAATGGCCCCTCGGCCCCTCAATACAAAAAATTTCCACACATCAACATAACGGCCCCTCGACCCCTTCAATACAAAGTAAACTCTCAATCTCATCATAACGGCCCCTCGACACCCTCATCACTCCCCCAAACACCAAGTAAAAAACAATTAAACTCTCACCTCATGTCTCCACCCTCCGGTCATCCACCGGCTCCGCCTTTCGGGCGCGATTCCTGAAACAAAAATTGAAATAAATAAGTATTTACTAAAATTAATAAAGAAATAACGATTATTTGTTAGAGGCAAGATATGCTTATAAGGATTCTGCAAACTAGTTTTTGGTAAGAATCATGTATATCAAATTTCCATCACAAAAGTGCATAGTACAGCTTAGAACGTTAAAAAATGTTTCGTCCTATGTATTTACACATCAAAATTAACATGTTCATGGTTTTTTAAGAATCCAGTACAATATATTATCCTACACAAGCGCATTTATGTGCCAAGCAAACGAACAACATGAGAAATTCAAGACAGAAACATAGATATATTTATCATGACAACAACCTAGATGAATACAGTTCTATAAATTCCAAACAGAATGTCTGAGAAACCAGAGAGATTAAATCACACATCATCAAAATTGATGGGTTAAGTGATCCCTGCAGATGAAACCGGCACAGCAGAAACAGAAATATTATGCAATACATATTTATGTCTGTCTTTTATACCATACATGGTATTAGACTCACAAGGCTTCAGAAGAACTCAGTTAATTTTCTGATACAACACTCTACTTTTTAGAACAGATATGACATTATATGTAAAAAAAATTAGCCATAACCACTAAGTCTGAGTTCAACTGTTTTCCAATTCCGTGAATCACCAAAATAGGATGTATCATATGCTTGCACTTTAAATCGTACAAGTTTATGCAATGGATGTATATCCAAAAGGATTCAAGGTATGTGGTCTGATCTGGAACGAAGCTATGATTGAATAATATTGCACAACCAGCAGATGATACTGATGCATAGATGAGCCTAAAAGGAATACGGCAACTGTTACATATGCTGGTGAAAACATATGCTAGACTCAACATAAATGGCAGCTTATCATAATACAAACAAAACATGTTCATAAAAATCACACAACTATGTTGCCATATCAAACGTAAAGGCTCCAGAAACAAAATGTAAAAATGCGCTTAAGTTGTGATATGAGCATATAAGTAAACTTGGGTTCTTGCCAGGAAAATTGACATGCAGTTCTCCCAATGTAGAAAAAAATAGTCTTGATAGACACGACATTTGATTTAAAGGAGACCTAACAAGAGGTACATGTTACAAATTATACAAAATACCTGGAGAAAGCGTTCTAATCGTGCACTTGAATGCTCTGGGCCTTGGCCATCATAGACACGAGGACGCAATACAACAAGCCCAGTTTGGCGAAGCCACTTTGACTTTCCGCTACTCAGGAACTGATCGAATATTACTTGAGCACCATTTGAAAAATGAACAAATTGAGCTTCCCATAGTACCAAGGAATTGGGATTCTCCATTGAGTAGCCCAATACAAACCCAATGCTAGCAAACTCAGAAAGTGAGCTGCAAAGAGAAATTTGGTTAATAGATGTGCTCGCCCATGATAGAATTCAAGTAGTACATGCTGCTACATATGTAGCAGTAATTTGGTGGGCTTCCATTCAGATTGTTGGCTATAAATTATAATTTCCTCGAGGCACCCAGCTAAAATAACAAGCAACAAACCATATTTGACAAATATCTAACAGGAACATGTGAAGATAAAGAGCTACAAGAAAAACAAATCAATAAAAGACCAAAAGTAATTTTCCAATGAATAAATTTCTCTCGACCTGCCTGAAGTATAAAATTTGGGAAACAACAGGAACAAAGACCAGTGCAGTTTTTGGTCATGCAGGACCATCAAGAGCATACTAATTCTAAACACCATCAGCTTCCATCCACTGATGTTCTAACATATCAATGCTACAAAATGGCAGCAAGACATATTTCAATCATGCTTTTTTCATATAGGCTAAAAACTGCATTACACTAATGTTCTCAATTATTTTTTCTGCTAACTAAAAATAAGTAATATGATTTCATTTAGATGGTAAAGTAGGACTTGCAATGGTGAGACAATGTCTGAACAATACTTCTCTTTAAGCATTACACTCAAAACAGCTATATTAGTTTAACTTATCAACTTGTAACCATCTTAGTCTGTCTATGCCCATGCCATTTCCTACTAAATAATGGAACTTTCCAGCATTTTCCTAAGAAACAATATTATTTTTCTCGTGGCCAAACTGAGTAGAACCATGAAAATGTGTCATTGATGTCCTCAGCTGTTGCAGCAACAGCTTAACAAGATCTTAGAAGTCATGCACTATAACATTGACCAAAAGAGGGTAACATGTCCTGCAAATGTGAAAACTAATGAAACTATGGATGTAAAGGGGCACAAGAAGGAAACTAACCAGACAATCATGTGTTTTAGTCTCCCATGGATGTCCGCATTCATCAAACCATGCATTTTAGTCTCCCATGATACCAATTATAAAAAAACTAACCAATTATTGCGCAATGTCCGAAACTGCCCAAATTTCCAAGCTATAATAAGATAACATTGAAGAAGGCAAAGAATGCATAATATAATTTGAGAAAAGGGAGAAAAGAACTCTAAGAGAACCTATACATTTTATTATTAAACAAACATTATGTAAGATAATTGTTGGGATTTAGAAAATTAAATAAACAATAGACTTAGCATCATCAAAAATCTACTCATCTTTAATTTAATGAACTGTACATATCTAAATAACAGTAACCTTTCTCCTAACATAAACTACATATTCTTTCAGCAAGCATAATAAATCCATAAATACTAATAATCGGCAGTGGATAGTAAAACTAGAAGGTCGGGCCAAGCAATACTGGCAGAGAACGTCAACTGGACGGTGTTAAGCATAAGCCAACAAATTATAACTACAATGAAAACATGATTTGCATAATACAGTCAAATATAAGATGTCATTGACATATAAATAAGGCAAGTCCAGATGGCAGCCTAATGCCCCTTGGAGCTTGGCAGGAGTATCATCAAACTATACCCTCTTACGATGTCTATAAGCATTAATTGCTTCTACTTCTATATCAATCCAAATCGGAATGATATATAATCTTCCATGGACCAGATTAATATCCATAGATATAAAGAGACTTTAATCTCTTTATTTAGGACCCACTTTGAACGTCATATCTCAAATGAACCAAAATAGCAAAGGAGATGGAATATAGTGACGATGTTGTATAAAACACAGATCAAGCATTCTCATACTTCTTATTGTATCGACATATTTCTACACTTAAATAATCAAGTTCTCAATGAATAGCAAAATGTGGTTTCCCAACCTGACCTTCTACTCCACTGTGCTGCGTACGCCTGTGATGAAAAGGAAAAGGAAAACCCAAGATGCAGACGTCTTCTTCTTGTTAAATGTGTGTTGGTAACTCAACAATGCGCCAGGAATGCACTCTTCCTTGCTCTGCAGCAAGTTAGGAACAGTGTAAAAGAACCAAGTAGGTGTTTCTTAATCAAATTGAGCGAACTAAGCATCCGAAGCTTGTTCTTAGAAGTAGAATACTCAATGACATGTTCTTGGGTGGATGTTGTGGATGAGTTGATTCCCAAATGAGAACTAATTATAAACTCATAACTTCATTTGCAATTGAATATTGGTTGAACACGTGGTCAAGGGTTTCAAATCCTGAAAAACATTAACTGCAATCTGTTTGGCCTTGCCAACCTTTTTTAATTAATCTGTCATTGGTGTGCAGCCCTCTCTTTATGAAGATCTAGAAGAAGATTTTACACTTTAAATTGAGCATATGGATTCAGGTCCATGCCTCTTAAAATATTCACACAGAAGAATAATTAATGACATTTAAACAGACCAAAAAGATTAAGCAAAAGTGGAATGAGCAATGAAATCCTCGACTTCCAAGATAAGCATGTCATTCTTGAGTTGTATACTTCATATGCGAAAGAAAATGAACCACATATGCATTCAAAACATATAGCTTACATCTTTGGGATGAAAGCCTTCAATCCCAGAGCTCATCCGGGAATTGACAGCTTCAAGCTTCATTAATAGGAACTGCAAAATCAAAGAACAACATTGATTCAAGCAGTGATATGAGCAAGGACAAAAATCAAGATTGTGAAGTTCATGTCTCAACCTAACGCCGTAATGCCTGGATGTAATTGATAATCTCATCAAGAAATGATGCTTTTCGAATTAACTGCCCAGGGAAATAATCGTTTCAATGGAATTATTCACCAAAAGGTAAATAACGATGGAAAATAAAATCTTATTTGACTTGAACATTTAAAACTTTTCCTGTTGATGGGAGAAGAGAAGAAGCTGAAGAGTTGAGCTCCTAATCTCCAATGAGAAGCGACCTCGTCGGCGACGGTGGACAGCTTAAGCTCAACGTCACGTATCAGCCTATTCCACCACCAGTTCTTGGTGACGGTCGGCCATTGATGCGATTAACGGCAGCCATGGAAGGAACGAGATCTTCAGGCAGGGGTCCGGACTCGGTAAGCTGTGAATGTGAAGAGGATCTTGGGAAGGGTTGGAAATCCACTTCTTCCTATGGTTTCTATTAGATGCTGAACTCTTTCTATGGTTTCTATTTAGAGATGAATATGATAACGGAGTATAAAAAATTACCAGGCTACAAGCCCCATACGGCGAACTTGATGGAGATCTACGGGGTCGGCGACGGGGTCATGTCGAACACGGCGGCATTCAGGACGGCGATGGGTCATGTCGAACACGGCGGCCTTCAGGACGGCGACGGGGTCACGATCCTCTGATCGGCGATCGATCAGAAGATTTTTTATGCACACAGATGTAATTTGAGCTTCTAATTTTGGGGGGGCGGGGGAAATTATTGGGGGGAAAATTTCAGATGGGCGCCCAACGAAGGCATGTTAAGTAAAAAGTGCTGGCTGTTTATTATGAGTTTGCCATTAAAAATTCAAATAAATGCTGAGAACGCCATTACAATTTTTGTAATGGCGTTAAAAATTCAAGATAAATGCTGAGAATGCCATTACAATTTTTGGGGGTTTATTATTATAACATCGCTTATTTACATGTTTGCCATTAGAATTTTACAAGAATGTCATTAAAACTTTTTTTTCTATACTATAAACATTGGGCACTAGATATCCCAACGGTTTTAGAGAAACGCCGAGAAAAATCCAGAATTTGCCAACGTTTTTAGTAAAGCGCCGAGAAAAGTCTATCATTTATCGTCGTCTGTATAAATGACGGAAAAAGTCCAACATTTACATACGTTCATATAAATGCCGGTAAATGGCAAAACACCAATACACATTTACCAACGTTTCTTAAAAACGCCGGCATAAAATGCCGGTAAAAGTCAATTTTTTAGTAGTGTGATAAATAGTAGCTGTTAGAATTATCAGCCACGAATTATTTCCGTGGCACTTATATTACTCTGATGGAAAGTCTATTGATGATCTATCTGTGGCCATTTACTATTTGCCACGACAAAATCTTTGGCTAATACTATAATAGCCACGGAATAATAGCCACGAAATCGTTTGTGGCTAAAGATGAAACATTTGCCACGGAATCGTTCCGTGTCAATTGTCCCGTGGCTGCTGCTCTATTTTCTAGTAGTGTATCATGTGTGTGCGTGTGTGTGGACACCCTAGAATAACCCTTCCTGTCTTGTCACGTCCCGTCCCGTCTTGCACAGCTCGCTGGGCAATAGGGCACTCTCCGAGTGATCCCTTGTACTGTTTCACAGCCGCACTCTCCAAGTTAGAGAGAGTGATCCCTTGTACTGATACACAGCCCGAGGGCAATAGGGCACTCTCCAAGATAGAGAGAGTGATCCCTTGTACTGATACACAGCCCGAGGGCAATAGGGCACTCTCCAAGATAGAGAGAGTGATCCCTTGTACGGATTCTCAGCCTACGGGCAATAGGGCACTCGCCAAGCTAGAGCGAGTGATCCCTTGTACTGGTGTCATGTCTTGTCTTGTCTTGGGGTTTGGGGTTGGGTTGAGCGTGCGCACGGCAAGAGGGTCTGATCCCCCTCGAACCGTAAGGCGTGAACCCTTTCGTGTCTCACTTGTCTTGTCCTGCCTTGTTTCCGTCACGTCACGTCTTGTCTTGACACCTGTAGGTTAGTCCCGTAGTTGGTAGCACACACTACGACTACTACTTGTCCCGTTTTACTTTCCTGCTGCGTTACTTCCTGTCGTGTTACTCTGTTATAACCACAACATGCTAATCAACCAGTAAACTGTTGTGTAAAAGAACCTCAGCATGCTAATCAACCAGTAAACCGTTGTTTAAAGTTCGGTGCACTTGCAGTAAAGTCTAACCCTTCTTGTAGACTTTACCTGACGTACAGTTCCTTTCTTTTGGGTGCTGTACGTCAGGTACTCAGTCAGAGTTCGTGGACGAGGCAGATTCACTGGAGTACGAGGAGCCGAGGACGTCGACCCAGAGTACGTGCCTGACGAGGACCAGACCTTGAGGTCTTTTTAGTCGTCACTTTCAGAGGTTACTGCTTTTAGTTTGCTTTTAGTTAGGCTGTTGCCATGCTTAGGCTTCCTTTTTACACTTTGTACCAGTTGGATATTATACCTTTAATTCAATGAATGCCTCTTCCTTTCTGTACTTCTGTTGTTTTGAACTTTATTAATGCAAGAACCTGAATCTTTTAAAATGGTACCTCTACAGACGCTTATTGGGTCCGAGCTTCTCAAGCTCTGGCCTAAGCGGGCCTCATCACGTTTCGCTTCCGTCCATTTTGGGAAGCGGGGCGTGACAGGTTTTAGTGGTGGCCCATGCAGGTCTTGCAAAAGTTTGGAACAATAAAAGTACCGCATTCATTTAATATCCACGTACAAGTCTGAATTAGTTTCTCAGTCTTAGTTAGTGGAAAGACTTAGGTAGACGTCCCAATTTGATAGTCTGACGCCTTGGTTAGGAATTAGTCATCCTCGTCCTAGAATACCTTAGTAGCCACTTGACTCTGACCGTGTTAAAATTTCAGAGCCCTTCTTTTAGTCGCTCGCCCAGCTCCATCGACTTCGGGCCCAGCAGAACGTGACCTTGATTCTCTTAGGAACCTCCCCCTTAGATCCTGATTATAGTCTAGCTCCTTAGGATGTCTTAGAGCTGAGTTATCCTGATCTTTAGACGACCCGATGACTAGAACCCCTGACTTCTAGCGTCACCCTGATCATTACAATTTTGTGTTGTCAGCCGTAGAGTTCCGTCGTAGCCCTTCACGATTCGTATCTTACGCATATTCTTCATGCGATCATTTTCCTTTCTCCCGATTCACGTGATCGTTTCCTGACGATTATCGTTGATCCTTCGAATCTTTCTTTTTGCCAATTCTGCTTCCTTTAAAGGTGTTTTCGAAATTCATTATTAAATTCTTCGCTCGGTTTAACTTTTTGAAAACCCTTATTATATATTTAAAATTTCTTTCTTTTCGATTGAACTGAAGTTCATTCTTGGGTTTTGAAATCTCCTTGGTTGTAAGTTTTCAAGTTATTATCCAGTAAGTATTTCTAACCGGTATCTTCCGTATTTCAGTTTTTAAACCTTGCTATCAATTCTATAATCCAATATATATATTAATTTTCTAAACTACCAGATCTATTTATAACCACTTACCGTAGCTATTTTTTTTTTAAAAAAATATTTTCTAAACTAGAGGGAACTCCAATTATTTTATTATTATTATTATATCAGTTCGATGTTCTTCGTGACCACATTTCAAAATCTTTGTGTAAACTTAATTTCATTTGCAAAACAATCGTTTCCCACCCTACTTTTTCCAAAATTTTAATTTGCTACATCTGCTCACTTTTAAGTATGTAAATATATATATATATTTAAAGGTATATGATACCATATTTTGCACACACAAAAAAAATCCTTCTTTCATCGTTAAATCATTTTTTAACAATATTTTTGTCCCGTCCATCCGACTATCTTCTTATCCTCGCCTTACCTGGCTTCGTTCTTTCGATCTTATTTCATGTCGTTTTTGGTTTCGGTCTCCCTCTTGTATGTAGACATCAGCACCTGTAGTTGCCTATGTCATCCCTAGCTAGGAGTAGGCCCTTGGTAGGTGATGTTGTCGTGATGCATGAGTATAGGTAGAGTGTGTAGACCTGTATAAGTGTGTCATCTTTAGGATCCTGATAATTGCCTTTTGTATCTTGAATGTGTACTCAGTGTTAACCATGATATGAATGAAGTTGTCTGAATGACGGTATTCATACGCATATGAATAGGGTTATAGCAGGCAATTTTCTTAGACGTAGTTTTTCGCGATTATAGAATAGCTTATCTTGACTGCATGTGATTGTATCAAAACTTTGTTTTTCTTTTAAACCAACCCTTTAAAGTTTTTGAAATTAGCTCACAAGATCACAAATTAATCAATTATCCATCCTCATCCATTACCACGACTCCACACGTTTTTCCAAATGTTTTAAAAAAATGTGTCACTGGTTTTAAGTTTCCCTTTCTCTTCTCTCTCTCCATTTAGAAATGTTATGTTATGGTTGTTATAGTTTTGGGACTAGCTATTATTGTTGTAGGATTTTGTTTGCGGGTAGGCTCAGGGAGAGATGAGATTTGTTATAGCAATGATTAACCGATTTTGAAACAATAAGGATATTGGAATAGATTTCTTTCGGATGAAAAGAATGTGCTGTCCAAGCCTTATTTATAAGACCGAAGTGTGTCGGACTCAATGGGAAATTCTGGCCGGATGAATTATCTGCGTGAAGATGAGAACTTATCAGATTTGAGGCTTAGACGAATGGTAGATAGGGATGGCTACAGAGTATGATAGGAGTTAGGGTGATCATGAGATTGAGTAGAGCTATTATTAGCATCGAGACTTGATTGTTGAGTTGACGTAAGAAGACATTGGGAGTAACATGACGTGTTGAGATGAATGGATGGTTAGGTAGTCGGACTTAAATTGGTTGGGATTAGTTATAGCGAGTAGGATGAGAGGTGATTCTGATAGTTAAATTATTTGGCGGATAAATTCATGGGGAGATATGACAAGGAATGTATTGAAGACACGACGAATGTTGATTGGTGAAGGTATTAAAGGATTGGACAAAGTTTTTGTTTTTAGATTGGCGGTTGACTAGAATCTAATTTTGGAGATTGATTAATATTGGAAAGAGATCGAGGAATTTAGAAGATATTATTGAGCGGTGATGTTTGCCAGAGTGGTATGGTATGAGAAGATAATTATTATTCTTTTGTGAAAACTTGGAGTTGGAAATTTGAACAGTAGTAATGGGTCTATGGTTGAGTGTTAGGATGTGAAAATAGCCGTGGCTTTATCCAGTGAAAAGATGGATTATAATGGATTATTTGGGGAACGAAGTTGAAATTTTAGGGCTAGAGACCTTTGTGTGGAGGATGGAAGTTATAGGCTTAAGTATTTATGGAATTTATGATTAGTCTTAGTGTGAGTGATTCCGAGGGCGGAATCATTTCTAAGGTGGGTAGAATGTAACGCCCACTTTCCGACCGCACGTATTTTGGCGTGTATGGTTGTTTCGTGTCCATAATTTTCGTACTTGATTTTTTATTACTGCCTTCCGTAGCTCAAATGCGCGATCGGACCTCGTTTTCACGATCCTCTCAGAGGCGCGAGCACTCTGATATTTTCTTCGTAATTTTTTGAAGTCGAGGGACCAAACTGCTTAACTCATTACCACTTGGTTATATATATATATATATATTAATATGAAGTTGTTGTTTTAAGTTTCTGTACGTTTTTAAGAAAACTTTTTAAATTTTTTTAAGTTTGAAATTCATGAGTTATGTGAGTTTTCACATGGTTATTAAATATATTAAAACATTAACCTGTAGATTAGCATCCTAACCTAATATTATATCATACGGTTTGTTAAGGACAATCAAATCCAATCTCTGTTTTTTTAATCAAACCTTTTTATATCAAATCCCACCAAATCTTAACAGTCTTCTCCCCTCAATCCCACGTCAGCACCCCACTCCCCAAACTGTTATCCCCACATGATGCGCTCCTCTACTCTAGTACATATGTAGCAATCTTGGGTTTCATGAATGGGGGTACAAGCCACAGCCAAACCATTTATTGACTTCACGCACACAACTTGCACCCACAAAACACACAGCAAATGAGAGAAAGGCTAAGCAAAAGGCAAAAGAGAATAACAAAAAAAAAATTTAAACCTAGGACCCTAGGCCACTCTTCACATGCTACAACCCTAAAACCAAACTAATCTATTTAAATAGAGACCCTGCTATATCTTTTAGGTTGGAAACCCTAGGGAAATTTTTTTGCTACCGCCGCCATCAACTTGGTTTTCTCCCGCAGGCTCCCTCTCCCTCTCGAGTCCCTCTCACCCTCGCATCTCCTCCCCCTCGACCCCCGACTCCGACGCCGCCGCCGCAGCCCCGCGACGCCACAGAACCACTCGCCAGCGGCCACTGCTCCCCGAGCGCCGGCGACAGCGCAGCAGCCTGCGCTGCTGTGAAATCTCGAACGCCGGAGCCCGCTGTTATCGCCTGCGACCTCCTCCGATCACCTGCGGCCCCGTATGATGCCGCTCGACACCGGGGGACCGCCGCTCGAGACCCCCTCACGCTGTAGCAGCGCCGCCTTAGCCCTGTAGTGCCACCCCACGCTGCCAAGGCCACCGACAGCCGCTGCCTTGCGCTAACAACGACGCTCGAACCCTGCTTGCGTCAGCAAGTGCCACGACAGCGGCAGCTAACCTCTGTTGACTGCGGCAGTAACGTGGGAGAGCTTCCCGGGCTGTCGTCGACTTCCCCTCGCGTCGCTACGACGTCTCTATCCGCTGTCCACTGCTGGTGTGGCGTGACAACCTCAGAGGCTTCGTAGAGGATTTGCTCTTCGAAACGGTTAGTAACACTTCAAGGATTTCCATACCAACTTGCAAATGTATTTTGGGCAGTGGGATTGAAATTATTGGACCTAATAATAAGATGTTGGCATGCTAATGATAGGTTGTTAACGGCATAATTTCCTAGCTTCGGTTAGTTTCCGTTGATAGGGTAATAACGTTACTAATGTTTCTATAAAACTGGTTAGTAAACCCTAGTTAACAATTTGTAACTTAACGAAATGATGCTTGCATGCTAGTAGCCCTTTATGACGATGTTAACTTGATAATCTTTGGGACTGATAACTTGTTTACACAATTTCTGGTTAACGTGTTAGACTAGGTTGCTAGTGTTTATTGTCGGATACTTTTATACTAGCAACGTGATGTAGATAACCTGTTAGTTTATTTTAATGTTCTTTAATATTGTTGTGAAACCCAACTTAGGATAGAAAATTTGTTAGTTGCTGCACACCATGTTTAACACTGTCAGGAATATGTGTGTGTGTGTTATTATAGGTCAGCTTACAAGATCTTAGTTCTTTATTCATAGCATATGTTAGGCTGTATATGTTAATGTGTAAGTCGGTAATAATAACAGTATATTTTATATATTCTGGTATAGGTTAATTAGTCATTATAGAAGTTAATTAGTTAACTCCTGTTTGATATCATACCTGTTGATGCAGAGATCCTGACGCCTCCCACTCACTGTCCGTACCTGTCTCGCTACGTTAACCGCGGCCGAGGAATTGCAGACGACGCCGACACATCGCCGTTCGAACCCGACGTCAGATCCGGCTCGATCGTTATTTCAGACGGACATTCGCGGACGAGGCGCTTGGACGAGACGCTTTGAGAGGACGACACACTCGCCATCGCAGGCAAGTGTATCCACTTGCACTTTTGGCCGTGCTTAGGCCCTAGTTGGTTAGAATTTTTAACTGTGAACAAATAGAACCGGACGTGAAATGATAGCGTCCGGGACGACTCCTGACGGCTCAGACTTGACGACGAAGTCTGAGCCTGACAACAACAACTTGATATTGTAGGGCTATCATGTGTGTGCGTGTGTGTGGACACCCTAGAATAACCCTTCCTGTCTTGTCACATCCCGTCCCGTCTTGCACAGCCCGCTGGGCAATAGGGCACTCTCCGAGTGATCCCTTGTACTGTTTCACAGCCTGCGGGCAATAGGGCACTCTCCAAGTTAGAGAGAGTGATCCCTTGTACTGATACACAGCCCGAGGGCAATAGGGCACTCTCCAAGATAGAGAGAGTGATCCCTTGTACGGATTCTCAGCCTGCGGGCAATAGGGCACTCGCCAAGCTAGAGCGAGTGATCCCTTGTACTGGTGTCATGTCTTGTCTTGTCTTGGGGTTTGGGGTTGGGTTGAGCGTGCGCACGGCAAGAGGGTCTGATCCCCCTCGAACCGTAAGGCGTGAACCCTTTCGTGTCTCACTTGTCTTGTCCTGCCTTGTTTCCGTCACGTCACGTCTTGTCTTGACACCTGTAGGTTAGTCCCGTAGTTGGTAGCACACACTACGACTACTACTTGTCCCGTTTTACTTTCCTGCTACGTTACTTCCTGTCGTGTTACTCTGTTATAACCACAGCATGCTAATCAACCAGTAAACTGTTGTGTAAAAGAACCTCAGCATGCTAATCAACCAGTAAACCGTTGTTTAAAGTTCGGTGCACTTGCAGTAAAGTCTAACCCTTCTTGTAGACTTTACCTGACGTACAGTTCCTTTCTTTTGGGTGCTATACGTCAGGTGCTCAGTCAGAGTTCGTGGACGAGGCAGATTCACTGGAGTACGAGGAGCCGAGGACGTTGACCCAGAGTACGTGCCTGACGAGGACCAGACCTTGAGGTCTTTTTAGTCGTCACTTTCAGAGGTTACTGCTTTTAGTTTGCTTTTAGTTAGGCTGTTGCCATGCTTAGGCTTCCTTTTTACACTTTGTACCAGTTGGATATTATACCTTTAATTCAATGAATGCCTCTTCCTTTCTGTACTTCTGTTGTTTTGAACTTTATTAATGCAAGAACCTGAATCTTTTAAAATGGTACCTCTACAGACGCTTATTGGGTCCGAGCTTCTCAAGCTCTGGCCTAAGCGGGCCTCGTCATGTTTCGCTTCCGTCCATTTTGGGAAGCGGGGCGTGACAGAGCTTAATCTTGTAAGTATATTCTTACATTTGGTATGCATGTGTGTTGGATGCATGTAGATGTCACTTTGTGTTTGAGACTATCTCATGCATATCCTATGTTTTCATATAATGTGTCTTGTCACGCCCCGCTTCCCAAAACAACGGAGGCGAAGCGTGACTAGGCCCGCTTAGGACAGAGCTACGAAGCCCTGACCCAATAAGCGTCTGTGTGGTACCAAGGCAAAGGTACATGTCCCTGCATGTTAGTACAGAACAATAAAAGTACAAGAAGGAAAAGAACATCACAAATTTTATTCCAACATATCAAGAGTACCAAGTCTCAACGCCCGAAGGGCTACAACAGCAGAAAAGTAAATCTAATGGTGCAAGCACCCAACCTAGACAAAGAATCATAAAAGGTGCTACGCACCCAAAAAGATAGTAACGCCTCTGGAATCTGCTACTAAAAAGTCTCTAACTCTGATCCTCCTCGGGGTCGTACTCGGGATCGATGTCCTCTGGCTCCACGTCGGCAGGCAGGTCAGTCTCCTCCACGTACTCTGGCTCAATCCCTGACGTACAGCACCAAAAGAAGGAACTGTACGTCAGGCAAGGTCTATAAGAAAAGATTAGACCAAGCTACAAGTGTACCATTTACTTACAACGTTTTACTGGTTGATTAACATGCTGAGGTTTTAACAACAGAAGTAAACGCAACAAGAAAAGTAAACAAGACAAGTAGTAGTCATAGCGAGTGCTACGGACTACGGGGCTAGCCTACAGGTGTCAGGACAAGACGGAACACGAGAAGCCAGACAAGACAAGACAAGACAAGACACGAAAAGGGTTCACGCCTGTTCGGTTCGAGGGGGATCAGTCCCTCTTGCCGCTTGCACGCTCAACCCTACCCCATAACCCCAAGAATCGTGACAAGACATGTGATCACTTGCTCTAACTTGACAAGTGCCCAATTGCTCTCTGAGCTGTGTATCGGTACATGGGATCACCTGCTCTAGCTTGACAGGTGCCCAATTGCCCATCGGGCTGTGAACTAGTACAAGGGATCACTCGCTCTGGCTTGGCGAGTGCCCTATTGCCCAGCGGGCTGTGCAGACGGAAAGAAACAAGACACGACAAAACAGGAGGGGTTGTACTAGGGTGTCCACAACTCACGCACACGCATGTCAATCCTATGATGTCAAAAATTGTTGTTGTTGGACTCAGATTTCGTTGTCAAATCTGAGCCATCAAATGCGCCCCGGACGCGATCATTTCACGTCCGGTTCTCATTGTTCAAGACTAACAGTTCTAGCAAAACTAAAGCCTAAACATGGCCAAGAACACAAGTGGTACACTTGCCTGTGGTGGCGAGTGCGTCGTCTCCCTGGTACGCCTCGTCCAAACGTCTCGTCGGCGGAAAAGTGTCTGAAAATCGTGACACGACGACGGTGTCAGATCACGATTCATTAATCCCTATTAGGGTTGTGTATAGATTATCGGGACTATCCTATTCAGTTAAAAATCACATTTTTAATGCAATTGACCTAATCGACGATCTATCCTATGTGTACATGCATAATGTCCATTCGTCGATTTCTACGGGTTGCACAACGTTTTAAAGATCCGCGGAAAATAAATTTAGTTTGATTAGGTTGTTGATTTTAATTAGGGTTTGATCATCTATGGTGTGGGTTACTACGAATTTAGGACACCAACCTGAAATTGACGATTGCACGAAGATCCAGCGTCAAATCTGAAATGGGTGGAAGCTCTACGTCGTTCGGAAATTCCCAAGCCACGGGTAGCGCAGCGAGAAACGTTGATCGCCGGTGATGGTGAAGATCCCAGCGTCTCCCGGCGTCGTTGTTGCTGGATCGGAGTTGGGAACACCGTGCTAGGGCAAAAGGAAGAGAAATGAGAGAAGAGGGAGAGCTTTGGGGAAGATGGAGGGCGCAAGGATGGAGGAACGAGCAAAGGGGAGGACGTGGGAGGTAGGGAAATAGGTTTGGGGAAGATGGAGACTGAAAACAATCAGGAGAAATGAAAGAGAAAGCCCCGTTTAAATAAGAAAATGAAACGGCGGCTAGCACAGAAATTAGGGTTTCGGGGTCAACTAGTCGGTCAGAGAAAGGCGGTCGACCGACTAGTTTGGGAAATAGTCGGTCGGTCGTATAACTGTGACCGACTAAAACCCAAACTGTGAACAGGGGTGTTGTAGAATTTATAGAGTTAGTCAGTCTGTGAAGGCTCGTCGACCGACTAGTTTGTAACCTAGTCAGTCGGCCAGTGTTCATAGACCGACTAAAGGGTGAAAATGGTCAACAAGATATTTTGAAGATTAGTCGGTCAAAGAAAGATACCTAACCGACTAGTTCGTCAACTAGTCGGTCGGTTTTCGTTCTTTGACCGACTAACGGTAAACAGTAACCTGGTGCGAAAAATGATCTCTGTACTAGTCGATCTGTGAATAAGTGTTGACCGACTAGTTCGATAACTAGTCGGTCGGTGGTTGAACATAGACCGAATAATCGTAAACAGTAACTCAAGGGAAAAAGCCTGACAAAAACTAGTCGGTCCATGAGGAGTTGTTGACCGACTAGATTGACATCTAGTCGGTCGGTTCCTCAACTTGAACCAGCTAATTGGCACAGGAAGTCGCAAATTGAGGCGGGAAGCTTCGGAATGATTTCAATAAGTTCCAAAAGTGAACCTATGCTAAGATATGAGCGCGGAGAGGTAAAGAAGGAAGACGAACAATCGCATATATATATAAATTATTCATCATACAAAAACCAGCCGTTACATCCTACCCACCTTAAGAAAATTCCGCCCTCGAAATTTCTTTCAGAATAGGTGAGGGTAACGCTCACTCATCTCATCCTCTCTCTCCCAAGTGGACTCTCCAGGCGATCCGTGATGCCACATTACTCTCACCAGGTCGACTACCTTATTCCTCAGCTGCTTCTGTCGACGGTCCAAAATCTGCACGGGCTCCTGGTCGTAGGTCAGGTCCGGACGGACCGTGATCTCCGAGAAATACACCGTGTGCGACGGATCACTGACGTACCGACGTAACTGTGATACGTGGAATACGTCGTGAACCCCCACCAAAGATGGTGGCAGAGCAAGGTGGTAGGCCACTGCTCCCACACGCTCCAACACATCAAAAGGTCCAATAAATATCGGGCTCAGCTTCCCTTTCTTCCCGAAACGAATAACTCCGCGGTTCGGAGAAATCTTCAAGAAAACGTGATCTCCAGGCTGAAACTCTAACGATCTCCTCTTGGCATCAGCCCAATGCTTAAAACGATCCTGCGCAACTCTGAGCTTCTCCCTGATGTCTCTCACGACATCCACAGCTTCAACAATCATCTCTGGACCCAACAGCTCCCGATCTCCAACGTCATCCCAGCTCAGTGGCGATCGACATTTCCTCCCATATAAGGCAGCAAACGGCGCCATGCCAATGCTCGCCTGGTAGCTGTTGTTATAAGAAAACTCCACCAAATGGAGATGGTCCTCCCAAGATCCCTTCCAGTCGAGTGTGCAAGCTCGCAGCATATCCTCCAGAATCTGTATAGTCCTCTCGGACTGGCCGTCGGTCTGCGGGTGGTACGCCGTACTGAAACTCAGACTCGTACCCAAATGCTCCTGCAGACTTCTCCAGAATTGAGATGTGAACCTCGTATCTCGGTCAGACACGATGCTCACGGGGACCCCGTGTAAGCGTACAATCTCCTGCACGTACACGGCCTACGTCACAACTAATCAAGGAGGAAAAATAAAGAGAAGTAGAAACGAAATTTTACCTCAAGATATTTCCTCGCCAAGGCTTCCGTAGACTGGCCCACTCGAAAAGGAATAACATGCGCAGACTTGGTCAACCGATCTACGATCACCCAGACTGCGTCGTTCTGCCTCGGGGTCCGAGGTAAACCAGTCACGAAATCCATCGTAATATGTTGCCACTTTCACTCCGGAATGGGAATCGGTTGCAGCAGTCTAGCAGTACGATGATGCTCGGCCTTCACCTGTTGGCATACCAAACACTTGGCAACACTCCGTGCCACACTCCTCTTCATGCCAATCCACCAGTAATTCTGTCGGAGATCCTTATACATCTTGGTGCCACCAGGATGTATAGAATAAGGCGAGCTATGAGCCTCACTCAAAAGCTTCTCCTGAACATCTCCCACAGGTACACAGAGTCTGCTGCCGTACCGCAGCGAACCATCCTCATGAATCACGAACTCTGCTCGCAGTCCGGCTTCAACCTGCCTCCTGATCCTCTGCAACTTCGGATCTCCTGCCTGTGCTGCCTTAATCTGATCCACGATCGTGGACTGAATTTGCAACTTCATGAAAGTATGAACCACACCAGGTAAGACAACCTCCAAATCCATCTCCTTCAGCTCTTGCTGAATCCTCCAGTCAGCAGTATGCATCATAGCAATGGGGAGTCTACTCAAAGCGTCCGGCACAACGTTCACCTTCCCCAGATGATACTGCAAATCTATCTCGTAGTCAGCCATGAGCTCCAACCATCATCTCTGACGCATGTTGAGCTCCTTCTGGGTGAATATGTACTTCAAGCTCTTATGATCTGTAAAAATATTCACACACTCGCCCAGCAAGAAATGCCTCCAAATCTTCAGCGCAAAGATCACTGCTGCCAACTCCAGATCGTGCGTCGGGTAATTCTTCTCATGAGTCCTCAATTGACGAGAAGCATACGCGACCACATGGCCATGCTGATGCAGAACGCATCCCAGGCCCTTCCCCGATGCATCACAATAAACTTCAAATCCTCCGCTCCGATCTGGTACCGTCAAAACTGGTGCCGTGGTCAACCTCGCCTTCAAGATACTGAAAGCCTCCTTACAAGCATCAGACCACAGAAACTCCTCATCCTTCCTTGTCAGCTTCGTCATCGGCTCCGTAACCCTCGAGAAATATTTAATGAACCGCCGATAATAGCCTGCTAGACCAAGAAAACTCCTGAGGTCGGATGCTGACTGCGGAGTCGGCCAATCTCTGACTGCTCTGACCTTCTTCGGATCCACAGATATGCCATCAACAGACACCACGTGTCCCAGAAACACGACTCTGTCCAGCCAGAACTCGCACTTGCTATACTTGGCATACAACTTGTGTCGCCTCAGCGTCTCCAACATTGTCCTCAGATGCCAGCTGTGCTCCTCCTCAGACTTCGAGTAAATAAGAATGTCGTCAATGAAAATAACAAAAAACTTATCCAAGAAGTCATAGAAAATCAAGTTTATAAGATTCATGAACACAGCTGGAGCATTGGTCACGCCGAATGGCATCACCACAAACTCATAGTGCCCGCACTTCGTCCGAAAAGCTGTCTTCGGGACGTCATCCTTCTTAACCTTTAACTGATGGTAACCGCTCCTCAAGTCCAACTTCGAGAAAACTCTCGAACCTCCTAGCTGGTCAAATATGTCGTCGATGCGTGGCAGCGGATACTTATTCTTCACGGTGACAGCATTCAGTCCTCGATAGTCCACGCACATCCTGCGGGACCCATCCTTCTTCTTCACAAGCAACATAGGTGCACCCCACGGTGACACACTTGGGTGGATGAAACCCTTCTGTAACGACTCATCCAACTGCTTCCGCAGCTCCTCAAGCTCCGCGGGAGCCATCCAATACGGCGCCTTCGATATCGGCTGCGCACCCGGCATCAGATCGATACCGAACTCCAAAGCTCTGTCTGGTGGCAGACCTGAGATATCCTCCGGAAAAACGTCGTCGAAGTCTCTGACAACCGCTGGTCGGTCGATCTCCATCTCCATCTGCAACGCTGCTATCACCGGCACCTCCGGCTCGGCCCGAAATCTGATGGGCCCAAGCGACTCGTCTCGGCTACGGAACTCGAACTCCGGATGGCCTGGAATCCGGAATACCACTCTCTTGCTGTGACAATCGATCGAAGCGTGGAAATCTCCCAACCAATCGATGCCGAGGACGGCATCGAAATGTGGTAGATCGTGGACGATGAAATCTGCATATAGCTCATGTCCACTAACCACTAAGGGAATCGACCGACATCCCAGATTCACCGTCACCACTCCGTTCCCAGTAGTGATGTCCCAACACTTAGGAAGTGTGTGGGTAGGAATGGAGTGCTTTGTTATAAACCTCCGGGATAAGATGCACATAGATGCACCGGAGTCAAACAAAGCCAGAGCGGGGTGAGAGAACACAAGAATGGTGCCTAAGAAAACAAGGGTCTAAGGTCAAACACTACCCTAACAATCAAACAAACAGACAACACTAACTAGACTAGCAATACAATATAATTATGAAATGAAATGACTAGGTCAAGATATTACCTGCAATCACTCCATCTAGCTCCTCGGTCTCTGCAGTAGTCATAGTATAGGCCGGTCTCGGAGGCTGCACAGCTCGCTGGTATAGTTGCCTCTGTGGCACCAAGGGTGGTCCACGAACGGCATGTCCTCTCTGAACCGGTGACGTGCGTTTATATTTCATATATTCGCGCACGTTTTCTTCCGTGTTTTTCCGTATTTTACCGCCGTCTTTTATTCGTTCTCTCGTGTTTTCTTGTATTTTCTTGTTTTCTTTCACTTTTCCATATTTTCTGTGTTTTGCAGGAGTTTGCTGGCATTTGGGACGCAAAACGATGATATCATGTGTCCCCAGAGCAACGGGAGGAGTCACGCGTGGTCCAGGAGGTCATACGCCAAAGAATTCATCTTTCAGCCCCTCACCCGGTCGGTTGGTCAGCTCCAACCGATCGGGTGATGCACGCGTGCACCACCCGGTCTCTACCGCAGCTCACAAAGAAGTCACCCGACCGGTTCGCAGACCGGTTCAGCGGGGGCTGTTCTCTGTTTTCTCGAAGCAAAACGCCAACCGATCGGGTGACTCTCACCCGATCGGTTCATCTGTAGCTGATGTTGAAGAGCTGAAGACACGGGCGTCCAACCGATCGCTTCACCCGACGGCTCCAAGATCCAACCTGTCGCCCCAAGAACTCAACCGACCGGTTCATCTGACCGGGTGAAGCTCCGCCGTTTTCTGTTTACTATTTGTAACAGATCACCCGATCGGTTGACTTGTCAACCGATCGGGTGGCGCTTTTTCCTGCGGGTTTGGACCCGAACCATTAGGGTTCCGAAGTGGGGCTATAAATACTCGAAGTTGGCCGACTGAAAGGGGATCTCTTCTCAGTTTTTAGGGCTTTTGCCCCTTTCTCTTGTGAGCTTTAGGTTAGATTAGATTAGGTCTTTTTGTTAATAAATCTTGTATTTGGATTGAAGATTCAAACTCAAGATAAGTATTTCTTTCTCTTGTTCTCCATTTTTTGTGTTGTGTTTATTTTGCTTCATGATGAATGTTTGTATGTCTTTTGTGTTGTTTGTTTGTATGTTTTTCATCATGGAGTAGTATTGATGAACCCTAATACGGGTTAGGGTAGGATTGATGCTTGGAAATTTACATTAGACTTGATTGCATGGCACGTGTTCGATGAAATGTGTCAATGGGGATTTCTAGCAATCTGGGTCCAATTCGTACGACGACACACTAGATGTGTTGGGGATTGGGGTCCGGTGCTTGTCCTGTCAAGATCCGCTTCGATGTATTGCTAGAAATCACATTTGACCTATTTGGCCATTAGGGTTATGCGGGGGTGTTTCATTGTCATTGGCAGGAGAAAGACCGCCTCTGACCGTCGGGCCAAGGGGGAATAAACTTGGCGGTTGACCCCCTAGCCATAGCTCACGCCCCCAGCGTAGACATCGAGTCCTCGCGCGCGGGAGCGGCTTGGACGAAGTGTTGGGAGATATCATTGTGGCCTAAATGCTCCCGGTTGCGGAAGGTGTTAATGGACACGGGAGTGCCCACCGTCCGGAACCGGGTAGGCCTAGCGTGCTTGGCACCGACCGGAATATCGGGCCATGGACGCTAGGTACCACCTTTTGGGGCAATGTCTCACCCTGGATCAAGTCAAATGCCAAGTGTCATGAGTACTCTAGCCCGTGTTAGCGGGGATTCATTTTGTGTCATTTTATTTCTTTCTTTTATTTCTACACTTCCACCCATATCTTCCGCGTAGCTAGCACACGACCTAGGCGAGGCTAGTAGCCACTCAAGCCATCCACCTCCCTGTGTTCGATATACCCGCACCCTACACTAACCGTGCACTTGCGGTAAAACGACACCGCGCCCAAACCGTAAACGGGGCGCCGGTCAAGTTTTTGGCGCCGTTGCCGGGGAGGCGTTCGGTTTGATATTAGCTTATCTTGGGTTCGTTAGACTACGCATAAAAACACAAAAAAAAAATTTCTTTTTCTTTTTTTAAAAAAAAATATATATTCAATAACCAAGAAATTTTTCCCCCGCCATTATATTATCTTTTTGTTATTCTCTTGTACTATTGACGCTCCTATCTAGTTTTCTTATTTTTGTTGTCCAGGAATCTTTGGTGTAACCATGTGGAGATCAAATTTCGATGCTCAGATGAGAGGCTACAATCCCTATTCATTTTTGGTTTGTGAGACTTGTGGGATGGCGGGGCACGTGTATTATGATTGCCCATATACGCTTGAGAGCCTCCCCCTACACCAAGGCCATACATTTTCCCACAACCATTGCCCAAACACCTCCCATCCATTTCCTCAACCTTATATCCCTCCACCAACACAAGAAGAATCAAGCCTCGTGTCTCTCCTTGAGAGTGCCATGTTTAACCAAGGCCAAATGTTACAAAACTTAATGGTACCTATCACCGAGCCGACACCGAGGAGAGGGGATGAAGGAGAGGATATACCCACTTTCATGGTTGAGACCACCATGCCATCGGCCACCATAGACACATCTCAAGCCGATACCCCATTTTTCCATCACTACCACTTGGATGACGAAGCATTTTTTGATGATGATAGTGAGGATGGGGAGATTTATCTAGGATCTGTGGGAGAGATTTCTTGTCTTGATTTGGATACCCCACATGAGTCCTATGAGAACACTGAGGAGTTTACAGAGATTATGCATACAGGCGAGGAGGATGTGCGTGAGGACGAGGACACCACGACCACATATGAGGGGTCCGCTCCACATCCACCTCCAGAGCCATCTCTGTCACAGATTCCTCCTTGGTCGGTGGTCAACCATGAGGATGTCATTCAGGACATCGGGCAGATAGAGGAGCATGAGCATATCGTCGAGGAGGATGTGCATGAGGGCTTGGATACGATCGTCCACTTCATGGAGCCTGAGCCACATCTACCTCTACCGTCACGCTCCACTTCTTCTGCGGCTGAGCATCTACTTGAGCATATTGCCCCTATTCAGGGAGATTTTCATACTCACTCTCACTCCACATTTGAGTCTCGCTTTTCACGTCCTATTTCTTTAGACTCATATATATTTGACACACCATATCTCTCACAGGACACATGATCGACTTCCCTTGAGGTATGCTGCGGTGTGTCACCACCTGGAGAGCAACTTCACATGGAGAGCGGGGATTTGATCGTCGCTAGCACAGAGGATAGCATACCATTTCCAGGGAGTGTTCGCCACATTTCATATATTTTACCATCATTTATCGGCGACTATCTCTGGGATACATTTATTTTGGGAAATAATTTCTTGCCATGGACTAATGCACCTCGTCCTTTGCAGGTCACAGGTGGACACCTACGAGGGATGCTTGGAGGTGCATTGCTTGGGTCCATTGGCACACGTGGCACAGCGCTTCTAGCGGAGCCACAGAAGGAGCAGTTAGAGCAGCTACCTGCCCCACTTCAGATCTTGGATCCGCCTATGCTCAGGTGTATCCTAATCCAGTAGTGTAAAAATTTACCGCTTTCTAGTTTAGATTTGAATAATCTCGTCTCCTCTCATTAGCGAGGGGAGCGTATCTAGGATTTGCTTTTGCATCTTAATAACCCTTCATGTCGTGCCCTTCTATCATTTCACCCCACATCCTCTTCCGAGGAGAACGAGCAGACTGTCTCTCCTGCATTCTGATTTCTTTCTTTTCCGATTTTCCCCTAGCATATTTCTGCATCACATTGATCATATCATTTTGCTAGCATTGTCATGTTCAGCTTGGGGGAAATCGACTTTTGTGTGCATGTTTTCGTGTGTCGTTGTCGTGTGTTTGTGTCTTTGAGTCCTTCGTCGTGTTTTACATCTTTTATTTGAGTGTTTCTTTTTCTTTATTTTTTAATTTCGTTCATGTGTTTCTTGTGTTTTTCATTTTTTGTGTCGGTGCGTAACTCCCCCCCATTTTCATTGCCCTCCCGTATTCACTACTATTGCATTGAGGACAATGCAAGTTTCAGCTTGGGGGAGTCGCACTTCGTGCGTCATTTGTCTCTTTTTCTTCGTTATTTGAGTCGTTTTTCTCCGTGTTTTTCTTTTTTCTTTTTTTCTTTTCTTCTTTTTATCTCTTTCTCCCAGAGATGAACCCTATGATGAATTGCCACAACATCTCACACACACCTAGCACGGCTTCGATAATCACATTCACTAACCTCAGGAAGCCGAGTCCTCTTGCATTTCATGCATCGTGGGTCCACTTAGCTTTCTTGAGAGTCGTGTGTCGTGACTAGCATTTGGTGTGCTTCTACCTTGTGATTATGTTTTATATACCTATCCTTGGTTTACCCCTAGATTATCATGCTTCGATTTGAATATGCGGTATTTGCTTCTACTATCTGCTTCTATATGCATGCTATATTTATATCGTATATTTCATTTCGCATGTGTCGGGATTCCACAATTAAGGACTAGGATAACCCATTTAGCCCATGCTCTAATTAGCGAGGATAGTTTCCTTTGCCCAAGTGTTTAGATACCGATTTCTCTTTTGCTTTACTTGGTGCAAATCCCCTCGTCGTGTACCGTTCTCCCACTTGGGAGAGTACACATGTAAATATCCCAATTCCCAAAAATCCAAAAAAAGGAGAAAAGAAAAGAAAAACCCAAAAAGATGAGAAATGAAAAGAAAATAAAAAAAATACAAATACCCAAAACCCAAAAAAAAATTCCAGTGTGAATATTTTCCTACTTGCCGTGAATAAGGGGAAGGCGAGAATTTGCACTGAGTGTTCTACTCCACATCATCTCAACCCCCATCGTTTTCGAAAACACTTGGCTTAGGAACTTTTTAGCTATTATCTAGGCTTTAGTGTGGTGATTTCCTTAACCATAGTTGTGGAGTCCATGACGCATGATATGTTTCGATTCTCTCTCTATTCTCATGCATGCTTGAACCATATATTCACCGCTTAATTCAATTTGAATCGATATTTGGGTCATTTCCTGGATTTGTGTATATCGAGCTTTATTGCACAATGTAGATAGTGACACCGTCTGTTAACACACGACCACACTCACTCGCGCTTCACCGCGTGGGCCCACGGCACTTGTTTGGACTCACATTCCTTGGTTTAGTGTTGTGTTTTGTCGTATGCTTGCTTCGTGTGGCGTGTTTGATTTTGTTGGCTTTTACGGGCGATCTAGGATATAGAGTTCTCTTTTTCTCTCCTTCTCCCTATTTTCTCCCTCCGAGCTCCTACTCTCACTCGTCTTCCTCGAGGACGAGGAAGAGTTCAGCTTGGGGGATTTTGACGTGTGTTTATATTTCATATATTCGCGCACGTTTTCTTCCGTGTTTTTCCGTATTTTACCGCCGTCTTTTATTCGTTCTCTCGTGTTTTCTTGTATTTTCTTGTTTTCTTTCACTTTTCCATATTTTCTGTGTTTTGCAGGAGTTTGCTGGCATTTGGGACGCAAAACGATGATATCATGTGTCCCCAGAGCAACGGGAGGAGTCACGCGTGGTCCAGGAGGTCATACGCCAAAGAATTCATCTTTCAGCCCCTCACCCAGTCGGTTGGTCAGCTCCAACCGATCGGGTGATGCACGCGTGCACCACCCGGTCTCTACCGCAGCTCACAAAGAGGTCACCCGACCGGTTCGCAGACCGGTTCAGCGGGGGCTGTTCTCTGTTTTCTCGAAGCAAAACGCCAACCGATCGGGTGACTCTCACCCGATCGGTTCATCTGTAGCTGATGTTGAAGAGCTGAAGACACGGGCGTCCAACCGATCGCTTCACCCGACGGCTCCAAGATCCAACCGGTCGCCCCAAGAACTCAACCGACCGGTTCATCTGACCGGGTGAAGCTCCGCCGTTTTCTGTTTACTATTTGTAACAGATCACCCGATCGGTTGACTTGTCAACCGATCGGGTGGCGCTTTTTCCTGCGTGTTTGGACCCGAACCATTAGGGTTCCGAAGTGGGGCTATAAATACTCGAAGTTGGCCGACTGAAAGGGGATCTCTTCTCAGTTTTTTAGGGCTTTTGCCCCTTTCTCTTGTGAGCTTTAGGTTAGATTAGATTAGGTCTTTTTTGTTAATAAATCTTGTATTTGGATTGAAGATTCAAACTCAAGATAAGTATTTCTTTCTCTTATTCTCCATTTTTTGTGTTGTGTTTATTTTGCTTCATGATGAATGTTTGTATGTCTTTTGTGTTGTTTGTTTGTATGTTTTTCATCATGGAGTAGTATTGATGAACCCTAATACGGGTTAGGGTAGGATTGATGCTTGGAAATTTACATTAGACTTGATTGCATGGCACGTGTTCGATGAAATGTGTCAATGGGGATTTCTAGCAATCTGGGTCCAATTCGTACGACGACACACTAGATGTGTTGGGGATTGGGGTCCGGTGCTTGTCCTGTCAAGATCCGCTTCGATGTATTGCTAGAAATCACATTTGACCTATTTGGCCATTAGGGTTACGCGGGGGTGTTTCATTGTCATTGGCGGGAGAAAGACCGCCTCTGACCGTCGGGCCAAGGGGGAATAAACTTGGCGGTTGACCCCCTAGCCATAGCTCACGCCCCCAGCGTAGACATCGAGTCCTCGCGCGCGGGAGCGGCTTGGACGAAGTGTTGGGAGATATCATTGTGGCCTAAATGCTCCCGGTTGCGGAAGGTGTTAATGGACACGGGAGTGCCCACCGTCCGGAACCGGGTAGGCCTAGCGTGCTTGGCACCGACCGGAATATCGGGCCATGGACGCTAGGTACCACCTTTTGGGGCAATGTCTCACCCTGGATCAAGTCAAATGCCAAGTGTCATGAGTACTCTAGCCCGTGTTAGCGGGGATTCATTTTGTGTCATTTTTATTTATTTCTTTTATTTCTACACTTCCACCCATATCTTCCGCGTAGCTAGCACACGACCTAGGCGAGGCTAGTAGCCACTCAAGCCATCCACCTCCCTGTGTTCGATATACCCGCACCCTACACTAACCGTGCACTTGCGGTAAAACGACACCGCGCCCAAACCGTAAACGGGGCGCCGGTCAACCGGAGCAGGTGCTCTCACCTGTAACGGTGCTGGCGCTCCAACAACAGCAGTGCGGGCTCTAGGACAGTCCTTCGCAGCATGCGAAGCATCTCCACAAAGTAGGCAAAAACCCAGCTTCCTCCGACAGTTGGTCTGAACGTGTCCGAGCTTACCGCAGAAATGGCACGGACCCTTGCTCTGCTGCTGCACTGGTGCTCCAGGCCTCTTAAATGGCACAGTCTGGGCTGGCCTCATCGCCGGCCTAGCAGGTGGTCGGTACTGTTCCATGGGACGCTTCCCCTTATCAGCTGGAGGGTCAGGCAGAAGAGCTATGAGCTCATGATTTTTCGCAGCATCAAGCACCTCCCTCATAGTCGAGAAACTCGCCGAAGACATCGAAGCCTGAATCTTCGGACGCAGTCCCTGACGAAAGCGATCAGCTCTCTTCTCCTCCTTCTTCACCACGTGCGGGGCAAAACGGCTCAGTATTTCAAACTCAGCTTCATACACCTCGACAGTCATATCCCCTGCTTCAGATCTATAAACTTGCTCAGCAGCTCCCTCCTAGCAGACTTGGTGAAATATTTATCCTTGAACATCGATCTGAAGGTCTTCCACTCCACTGGTTTCTCCAAGCGCCTCTCCTCAATGCGCCACCAGTTCCTCGAATTCTCCGTCAGCTGCATCTTCGCTATCTCCACTCGGGTGTCGTCAGGAATCTTTGCAGCAACTAACTTCTCCTTCGTGCTCTGGATCCACTCATCGGCACCCAGAGGTCCCTCCTTCCCAGAGAAAGTATTCGGCTGCAGCTCGTTGAACTGCTTCACTCCTGGAGCAGCTCGTGGGGCAGTCGGAGGAGGAGGAGGTGCAACAGGTGGGGCTTGAGTAGCACGCTGAGACTGCTGAACCAGCAGATGCTGAACATCCAGCATCTCCCTCATCACACCCAGAAACTGACGGAACTCTCCGCACTGGTCCTCCGGAACTCCATTGTCTAAGTTTCCCGTTCGGGTAACGCGTCGTCCGGCCATCCTATTGACAGAAAGACGAAGGTTAGACTCGTACAATGTTTGAATATCAAAATTGAATGTCCTTACTCTTACTGTTCTGTACTTGCAGAAAGATTGGGATGTGGACCTGCATGTGCCACCACTAAAACCTGTCACGCCCCGCTTCCCAAAACAACGGAGGCGAAGCGTGACTAGGCCCGCTTAGGACAGAGCTACGAAGCCCTGACCCAATAAGCATCTGTGTGGTACCAAGGCAAAGGTACAGGTCCCTGCATGTTAGTACAGAACAATAAAAGTACAAGAAGGAAAAGAACATCACAAATTTTATTCCAACATATCAAGAGTACCAAGTCTCAACGCCCGAAGGGCTACAACAGCAGAAAAGTAAATCTAATGGTGCAAGCACCCAACCTAGACAAAGAATCATAAAAGGTGCTACGAACCCAACAAGATAGTAACGCCTCTGGAATCTGCTACTAAAAAGTCTCTAACTCTGATCGTCCTCGGGGTCGTACTCGGGATCGACGTCCTCTGGCTCCACGTTGGCAGGCAGGTCAGTCTCCTCCACGTACTCTGGCTCAATCCCTGACGTACAGCACCAAAAGAAGGAACTGTACGTCAGGCAAGGTCTATAAGAAAAGATTAGACCAAGCTACAAGTGTACCATTTACTTACAACGTTTTACTGGTTGATTAACATGCTGAGGTTTTAACAACAGAAGTAAACGCAACAAGAAAAGTAAACAAGACAAGTAGTAGTCATAGCGAGTGCTACGGACTACGGGGCTAGCCTACAGGTGTCAAGACAAGACGGAACACGAGAAGCCAGACACGATAATACAAGACAAGACACGAAAAGGGTTCACGCCTGTTCGGTTCGAGGGGGATCGGTCCCTCTTACCGCTTGCACGCTCAACCATACCCCATAACCCCAAGAATCGTGACAAGACATGGGATCACTTGCTCTAACTTGACAAGTGCCCAATTTCTCTCTGAGCTGTGTATCGGTACATGTGATCACCTGCTCTAGCTTGACAGGTGCCCAATTGCCCATCGGGCTGTGAACTAGTACAAGGGATCACTCGCTCTGGCTTGGTGAGTGCCCTATTGCCCAGCGGGCTGTGCAGACGGAAAGAAACAAGACACGACAAAACAAGAGGGGTTGTACTAGGGTGTCCACAACTCACGCACACGCATGTCAATCCTATGATGTCAAAAATTGTTGTTGCAGGACTCAGATTTCGTTGTCAAATCTGAGCCATCAAAGGCGTCCCGGACGCTATCATTTCACGTCCGGTTCTCATTGTTCAAGACTAACAGTTCTAGCAAAACTAAAGCCTAAACATGTCCAAGAACACAAGTGGTACACTTGCCTGTGGTGGCGAGTGCGTCGTCTCCCTGGTACGCCTCATCCAAACGTCTCGTCGACGGAAAAGTGTCTGAAAATCATGACACGGCGACGGTGTCAGATCACGATTCATTAATCCATATTAGGGTTGTGTATAGATTATCGGGACTATCCTATTCAGTTAAAAATCACATTTTTAATGCAATTGACCTAATCGACGATCTATCCTATGTGTACATGCATAATGTCCATTCGTCGATTTCTACGGGTTGCACAACGTTTTAAAGATCCGCGGAAAATAAATTTAGTTTGATTAGGTTGCTGATTTTAATTAGGGTTTGATCATCTATGGTGTGGGTTACTACGAATTTAGGACACCAACCTGAAATTGACGATTGCACGAAGATCCAGCGTCAAATCTGAAATGGGTGGAAGCTCTACGTCGTTCGGAAATTCCCAAGCCACGGGTAGCGCAGCGAGAAACGTTGATCGCCGGTGATGGTGAAGATCCCAGCGTCTCTCGGCGTCGTTATTGCTGGATCGGAGTTGGGAACACCGTGCTAGGGCAAAAGGAAGAGAAATGAGAGAAGAGGGAGAGCTTTGGGGAAGATGGAGGGCGCAAGGATGGAGGAACGAGCAAAGGGGAGGACGTGGGAGGTAGGGAAATAGGTTTGGGGAAGATGGAGACTGAAAACAATCAGGAGAAATGAAAGAGAAAGCCCCGTTTAAATAAGAAAATGAAACAGCGGCTAGCACAGAAATTAGGGTTTCGGGGTCAACTAGTCGGTCAGAGAAAGGCGGTCGACCGACTAGTTTGGGAACTAGTCGGTCGGTCGTATAACTGTGACCGACTAAAACCCAAACCGTGAACAGGGGTGTTGTAGAATTTATAGAGTTAGTCGGTCTGTGAAGGCTCGTCGACCGACTAGTTTGCAACCTAGTCGGTCGGCCAGTGTTCATAGACCGACTAAAGGGTGAAAATGGTCAACAAGATATTTTGAAGATTAGTCGGTCAAAGAAAGATACCTAACCGACTAGTTCGTCAACTAGTCGGTCGGTTTTCGTTCTTTGACCGACTAACGGTAAACAGTAACCTGGTGCGAAAAATGATCTCTGTACTAGTCGGTCTGTGAATAAGTGTTGACCGACTAGTTCGATAACTAGTCGATCGGTGGTTGAACATAGACCGACTAATCGTAAACAGTAACTCAAGGGAAAAAGCCTGACAAAAACTAGTCGGTCCATGAGGAGTTGTTGACCGACTAGATTGACATCTAGTCGGTCGGTTCCTCAACGTGAACCGGCTAATTGGCACAGGAAGTCGCAAATTGAGGCGGAAAGCTTCGGAATGATTTCAATAAGTTCCAAAAGTGAACCTATACTAAGATATGAGCGCGGAGTGGTAAAGAAGGAAGACGAACAATCACATATATATATAAATTATTCTTACTGTTCCAAAAGTGAATGTCCTTACTCTTATGTTCTGTACTTGCAGAAAGATTGGTTCGAGACTTGCATGGGCCACCCCTAAAACCTGTCACGCCCCGCTTCCCAAAACAACGGAGGCGAAGCGTGACTAGGCCCGCTTAGGACAGAGCTACGAAGGCCTGACCCAATAAGCGTCTGTGTGGTACCAAGGCAAAGGTACAGGTCCCTGCATGTTAGTACAGAACAATAAAAGTACAAGAAGGAAAAGAACATCACAAATTTTATTCCAACATATCAAGAGTAACAAGTCTCAACGCCCGAAGGGCTACAACAGCAGAAAAGTAAATCTAATGGTGCAAGCACCCAACCTAGACAAAGAATCATAAAAGGTGCTACGCACCCAACAAGATAGTAACGCCTCTGGAATCTGCTACTAAAAAGTCTCTAACTCTGATCCTCCTCGGGGTCGTACTCGGGATCGACGTCCTCTGGCTCCACGTCGGCAGGCAGGTCAGTCTCCTCCACGTACTCTGGCTCAATCCCTGACGTACAGCACCAAAAGAAGGAACTGTACGTCAGGCAAGGTCTATAAGAAAAGATTAGACCAAGCTATAAGTGTACCATTTACTTACAACGTTTTACTGGTTGATTAACATGCTGAGGTTTTAACAACAGAAGTAAACACAACAAGAAAAGTAAACAAGACAAGTAGTAGTCATAGCGAGTGCTACGGACTACGGGGCTAGCCTACAGGTGTCAAGACAAGACGGAACACGAGAAGCCAGACACGACAAGACAAGACAAGACACGAAAAGGGTTCACGCCTGTTCGGTTCGAGGGGGATCGGTCCCTCTTACCGCTTGCACGCTCAACCCTACCCCATAACCCCAAGAATCGTGACAAGACATGGGATCACTTGCTCTAACTTGACAAGTGCCCAATTTCTCTCTGAGCTGTGTATCGGTACATGGGATCACCTGCTCTAGCTTGACAGGTGCCCAATTGCCCATCGGGCTGTGAACTAGTACAAGGGATCACTCGCTCTGGCTTGGCGAGTGCCCTATTGCCCAGCGGGCTGTGCAGACGGAAAGAAACAAGACACGACAAAACAGGAGGGGTTGTACTAGGGTGTCCACAACTCACGCACACGCATGTCAATCCTATGATGTCAAAAATTGTTGTTGCAGGACTCAGATTTCGTTGTCAAATCTGAGCCATCAAAGGCGTCCCGGATGCTATCATTTCACGTCCGGTTCTCATTGTTCAAGACTAACAGTTCTAGCAAAACTAAAGCCTAAACATGGCCAAGAACACAAGTGGTACACTTGCCTGTGGTGGCGAGTGCGTCGTCTCCCTGGTACGCCTCGTCCAAACGTCTCGTCGACGGAAAAGTGTCTGAAAATCGTGACACGGCGACGGTGTCAGATCACGATTCATTAATCCCTATTAGGGTTGTGTATAGATTATCGGGACTATCCTATTCAGTTAAAAATCACATTTTTAATGCAATTGACCTAATCGACGATCTATTCTATGTGTACATGCATAATGTCCATTCGTCGATTTCTACGGGTTGCACAACGTTTTAAAGATCCGCGGAAAATAAATTTAGTTTGATTAGGTTGCTGATTTTAATTAGGGTTTGATCATCTATGGTGTGGGTTACTACGAATTTAGGACACCAACCTGAAATTGACGATTGCACGAAGATCCAGCGTCAAATCTGAAATGGGTGGAAGCTCTACGTCGTTCGGAAATTCCCAAGTCACGGGTAGCGCATCGAGAACGTTGATCGCCGATGATGGTGAAGATCCCAGCGTCTCCCGGCGTCGTTGTTGCTGGATCGGAGTTGGGAACACCGTGCTAGGGCAAAAGGAAGAGAAATGAGAGAAGAGGGAGAGCTTTGGGGAGGATGGAGGGCGCAAGGATGGAGGAACGAGCAAAGGGGAGGACGTGGGAGGTAGGGAAATAGGTTTGGGGAAGATGGAGACTGAAAACAATCAGGAGAAATGAAAGAGAAAGCCTCGTTTAAATAAGAAAATGAAACGGCGGCTAGCACAGAAATTAGGGTTTCGGGGTCAACTAGTCGGTCAGAGAAAGGCGGTCGACCGACTAGTTTGGGAACTAGTCGGTCGGTCGTATAACTGTGACCGAATAAACCCCAAACCGTGAACAGGGGTGTTGTAGAATTTATAGAGTTAGTCGGTCTGTGAAGGCTCATCGACCGACTAGTTTGCAACCTAGTCGGTCGGCCAGTGTTCATAGACAGACTAAAGGGTGAAAATGGTCAACAAGATATTTTGAAGATTAGTCGGTCAAAGAAAGATACCTAACCGACTAGTTCGTCAACTAGTCGGTCGGTTTTCATTCTTTGACCGACTAACGGTAAACAGTAACCTGGTGCGAAAAATGATCTCTGTACTAGTCGGTCTGTGAATAAGTGTTGACTGACTAGTTCGATAACTAGTCGGTCGGTGGTTGAACATAGACCGACTAATCGTAAACAGTAACTCAAGGGAAAAAGCCTGACAAAAACTAGTCGGTCCATGTGGAGTTGTTGACCGACTAGATTGACATCTAGTCGGTCGGTTCCTCAACGTGAACCAGCTAATTGGCACATGAAGTCGCAAATTGAGGCAGGAAGCTTCGGAATGATTTCAATAAGTTTGCAACGTCATACTTTTCTTATAGTTTGTATGCTTATCTTTATGAGACGTATTGATATGATTTGGGGTGATCAATGTATGTTACTTGTCATTTTAATTACTTCATGACTGATGTTTAGCTATAATTTTATTCAAGAGATCTTTCATGTCTATAGCTAAATCTTTCATGTATGATATTTTCACAAGTGACATAACACTCATTCATATTAGTTAGTGATCTTCAAGCTATATTTCTCACTATGTCATCTCTCATCTCATGCTCATATTTTATGCTATTTTTTATGAGATGTTAGAGATAACTTGTGCTATACACGATCATATAAGCTTTATATTGTGTTTGATGATATGTATATTCTGTCATAGATATTCTTCCATGAATATATCTTGATGCACTATGACTTCTTTGATGCTACCTCCGATTATATTGTGCTTACACAAGCTTTTTATTCTATTCGCACAATTGGTATGCATGCATGCGATGTTCATGATAACTTTATTCGTTTATGTCCTACCTTGTGACTTTGAACATAGACTATCTTCATGCCTTTGCTCAAAAGATGTTTTGTCACATTATGCCTCATGTTGAATCCTTTGTGATAATTGAGTTAGGATGAGATCATGTCTCTATGTGTTCACTTGGTTTCCTTCTCAAGTGATGTCATTTATCTTGACATTATTTGCCTGCTTTACACACTGTGTTAGACTATTTATATTGGATATCATCTTTACATGCTCTTGCTTGATGCTAGTTTTGAGCTTGTGATATAGTGCTTATCTTCCTTATGCTCATGGCATTCCATGCTTATCATTGACTCATTATGTGAGTATCTATTCTGGAATGCATGCTAGTACTATGGTTCTTTTGAACATTGTTTCAATTAGTATCCTAGTGTGCTAGAATTGTGTATGCCATACGTTTTGTGATGTTTCTATCTCTATTTGGCATAACACTTTTGCATGATATAGATATTTGTGTATGCCCACATCGCACACTTCACTTAGATTTGGTATGCTTACTTTTGGAGATGCTTTGTGGAGTTTAGCTGAAGATACTTTTGGAGATGATTTGGTATGCCTACAATTGGTATCACATGACATTATACTTAATTTGTGTTATTATTTCATAACATAACTTTGTACACATGGTTAAAAATTTCCATAGTCATGTTTGTTGCATTTTTTATGTTTGACTTAGATCTCAGTTTATTGATATTATTCGTTGATATATGTCATTGTGATGATTTTGATTCCACCATTATGTATTTAATCATGTTCATGTCATATGTCATGCCCTTGCTCAAGGACAGTCTATCACATTATGCTTAATGTTATAAATTTTGTGATAATTGAGTTTGTTTGTGTACTTGACAGTATTTGATCACTTGTTTTTCTTTCACAAGTGATGTCATGATTTTTGCATTGTTATCCGTATTCTTTATCATATTTATAGCTAGTAGCTAATGCTAATTATGCTATTGTCACTTTTCTAACACTGCTCACACTACTCTTTACAATTAGTATCTATTGTAATATTTTATCACATATACTTATTGCTTATCTTCTTGTGATAATTGAGGGTAGTTGAGTTGTTGTTGGATATTTGTTCTTGCAGTTGATATCTTTATTTTGATATCTTGTTTTAAATTGGTATCTTATCTAGTTTACATTAGATATACCTTTTTGTTTTCCACTCTATTCTTACTTTTGTTGTTTCTATACCCCCCATGTCTTTTGGATAATGCCAAAGGGGAGAGAAATAAACAAAGGATGTGCTTATTAAATGTTGAGTGTTAAACAATAACTTGAATCATATAGACTTTATATGTGATCGTTCATGTATATGATTCAGGGGGAGCATTGGTGATTACCTTGGTTTATATTGATTACATTATATATATATTGGTAATCATGCTCATGTTTATGATGTGTATCACCTATATGATTTGTATTGTGTACGCATATTATTTTTGATCATTCATGCGAGATATACACAACCTCATGTGATATACACACTATTAACTACTGAATGATGCTATTGATTATTGATATTAACTTGATTGACATCATTGCAGGGGGAGTAAGTATATTTAATGCACAATTATTTATTTTGTTTATATTTGGTTTGTCATCATCAAAAAGGGAGAGAATGTTGAGTATTGGACTTTCCACCTTGATTTTGATGATGATCAAACACAAATCATTGTGATTAACTCATGTGTTTGCAGTTAGCTAAAAAGTCACCAATTAGATTCAATTAGATCAAAAGTGACTACACGTGTTGATTCAAGTGGAGGACTTGGTAGATCAACAAAAGTGAAGCATTGGCTTGAAGAACTCAAAGGCTACCTCAAACCTCAAGCCAATGGCATCAACAAATGAATGGAGATTCAATCCAAAGAGAAGATATGAATGGATGATTCAAATGCTTCAAAGAACACCTTGAGGATCAAAGACTTTGAGCTTGGAGACATTCAACTAAAAGACTCAAGACCATGAAGAATTATGGAGATCGTCGCCAAATTACTTTGTACATCTCAAGCGACGTCCCAAGACTTCCTCAGAACGCGTGATCGTTGTGCCTGGAGCTTCATTGAAGCTCAAGGAGTTATTCATGAAGTCAAGGGTTTCGGATTCTTCATGATGAAGCTTTGAAGACGGTTCGTCATGTTATTTATATTGTCTTCTAGCTTCATCTATTAGAATGTTAAGCCTTGAGTTGTACTTGCCTAGAAATCTTCATAACTATCATATCTTATCTCTAGGATTGCCTTAGAAGCCATTAGAAAGTTTCCCGTAGCTTATCGCTTCTTTTCATGGCTTCATATGCATCTTAGTTGGTTCAAGTAGAAGAACCAACCGACTAGATGACGATCTAGTCGGTTGGAAATCCTTCTTGAACCAACTAGCCATACTTGTTAATTCAGCCTTTGTACTGTTGACCAGTTAGTTGGTTCAAGAAGGATGGTTAATCGATTAAAAGTCAATCTAGTCGGTCCAAGAAGGTTCACCGACCGACTAGTTGTCAATCTAGTCGGTTGATGATCCTTCTTAGACCGACTAGTTTCAAAACTAATCGGTCAGTAATCCTTCTTAGACCGACTAGTGCTTACCTATGATTTCACCATCTTCTCTGTCAACCATCTAGTCGGTCCAAGAAGGTTCACCGACCGACTAGTTGCAAAACTAATCGGTCAGTGATCCTTCTTAGACCGATTAAGAAGCTTCCATTGGGCATTTAATGCCACGATTTGTTGTGACTGTTTTGTCTCTTCCTATATAAGTTTGAGTTGCTTCAAACCATAGAATCAAGGTTGATATTAGAGACATTTTCACATCCAAGAGAAGAGCCATTCAACTCCATTTCTAAGCTCTCTCATCTCACAAGAATCTCTCCCTTACTCTTTGAGCCCTAATTCCTCAAGAGAGATTCTCATTCTTTGTGAGCTACTCAAGCTAAGAGCTTGAATCAAAGTCACCAACATCACCCTAGCCATCTATTGCTGTCCATCTTGATGGAGCTAGGGTTTGGTGCTAACTACTTCCTCAAAATCCACTCTTGCCCTATATTGGTAAGTATTTCTCAAGGCATAGGATTTTGTGGTAAGAGCTTTACATTTCATTCTCTATACATATAAATTGTTGTATACTCTCGGTTGTTGAGAGGGTTGGCTTGATCCCAAGTTGTGGGAGTCAAGATTAAGGTTTTGCTCTCGGTTTGTGAGAGTGTGCTTAGTCCCTAGTTGTAGGATTAAGGTTTTGCGTGTTCCTGGGTTGTGGGATACACGGACATCGATTGTAGGTCGATTGCACTTGTGGGGTTCCCGCAAGTGCGCTAATGGATTGCTCTAGTGGTTTTACTAGAGTATCCGGAGGGGATCCGGGTGTTACTGGATTAGGGTACCGGTAACAAGTCGGGGAGACTTGGGTGGCACCGAACCAGGGTACTTTGCATGTTTGCTTTGCAGTATTCCTTGTGTTATTGATCACTTCTTTCATTCCGCATTTGTTGGTTAATTAGGGTTTTATTTGGAGTAAATTCCTTATAATTCTATAAAACACTATTCACCCCCCTCTAGTGTTTATTCCTCATAGCACAGGGTCACTACATCTCTCTCTCTCTCTCTCTCTCTCTCTCTCTCTCTCTCCCCACCTTCTCATCTTGTTCACAGCCCCATACCCATGCAAAACCCCCAATGTACACTCACGCAACCCAGCCCCACCAACTCCGCCCCCGTGCACAGCCCACTCCTCTCGGTTTAGAATCTCCCTCTATCTCTCGTTAACTTCCCTTTGCTTCGGCCCCCCGTCTCGTGCTCGGCCGCTTCCATCGATGCCATCTTCAATCTGCAGAGGCCTAGAATGACGAAAAGAGCTAGAGTCGACGGCTGAGAAGAGGATTCGAGGATGGACAGACAAGCACAGAGTAAGGCGTTGTTCCGTACGAAGCTGAGAGAGTCTTCTCAGATTTGAGACAAACAAATCGATTCTCCTCTTGTCAGGTATATATATTGTTGTTAATTTCTCTCAAATTTGTTTATCGACTTACTGTGTTTTTCAATTATAATGGAAACTTTCCGACTTTCATTGAGGAAAAAAATTGATTACGCTTATTTTCAATATACGCAGTGATTCAAATATAACTCAAGTCTCCAAAGGATTAGAGTATATAATCACTGTTTGTTTCTATCAGCTAAAGAGATACAAGATTCTTTAACTATATCAGTAAAAGTTAATTAACTTGTGTTGTTGGACGCTTGCATAAATGCATTAGTTTCCAGAAGGGGTAACCGACAAGGCAGCATTGGGTTTTGCAATTCTTGGGCATAGCTTAACTATTCTTCTAGTAATGTATCACTATATGGTTTAACAAATCTAGTAGATTTCCCATTGAACTGAGATCCAATGTTCCAAATCACAAACTGTTCATTATCATTTAAACATTCAAAAATAGTTAGTTTAGTCAAATAAAAATAATAACGTGTTATTTACTTGATAATTAAGATGTTGTGGGTGGTGGTCTTGCATCAGGTTGACTATCAACCAGACTTGTTTTTAACGCTGACAGATTCGTCGCCTCGCCTCTACTTTCGCGCGCCCGTGTGCCCTGCCTCCCTCCGACGAAGCAGCATCTGCTCGCCGCCGCAAATGCCCCACGCTTTCGTGTCTCTCCCTCTCTCTCTTCGCCGTCGCCTGAGACGTCGCTGACGCTGCCGCCGCTGCCCGCCGTTGTCGCCACCGACCTCCGCCGCCATTGACCACCGGTCCGCCCCCGCTCCACCCCGCCGGTGACGTAAAGAACCCCGCCTCCCCTCTGCAGAACAAAGGTGATCGAAGTCAATACAAATTTTAATACGTATTTTCATACGTATAAGCGTAAAATACGTGCGTATTTATAATTAATAATATAGGGTTTCTGATGTAAAATTCATAACTAATTCTATAGGTCTCAGAAAAATACAAGGCCAGCTCCAAAAAATCAGAAATAACATTCTGGATCCAATGAAGCTGGTTTTCATCTCAATCAGACGCTTATATTTTCTGCAATGAATTTTTAACCCTAAAACTTAAATACGTTATTTTCGTTCGAAAATCTGTAACTTGTTATTTTCACGTACACTGATACGTGAGAAAAATATATATAACATTCTTCGAGACGATCATTTTGACAGCTCACTTGCAACTTTCCGATTAGTATTGCATCCAGAAGAAATTGTAGAATAAACTCGTTACCTAATTAAAAATAGTTTTTTAAATTGTTTTTGAGCTTTTAAAAATTATAAAAAGTACTATAAGCTTTAGAAAAATATTTCCTCTTGCACTAAAATTATTTTCTTCGTAACTAGCCTATATAAAAATCTAGAACGATTTTCGACAACGTTTCAATCAGTTTAAAAATAAAAAACGATTAGGTAAATAAATAGAAAATAGCGTATTCTTTAACCAATTGTTTCTTGTGATTTCAGGTATCAATTCTCGTGCACCAGCACTAGATCCAGTCTCGGCTCACTACCATCACCTCGAGACCAGTTAGTCACAATGAATTCTAACTTTAGAAATCTAGCTAGTGTACTTTATGGAATTACCGCATGCTCAAAGCATGGATCGGTATCATAGTTGTTGGACTTCAAAACATTGCTCATGACTGACATTCTATGTTGAGGCTTCTGCCTTGACATTTCAACAAGCAAAGCTCTTTGGAGTGTTGATAATGTATTTGAACATCTTTGCCTATTGGAACAACAAATTGACATACTGTACTGCAACATAATGATTGAATGACATACCGTGTTGACATCATACTGCTGGAACATCCTATTGAAATTGAATGCTTAAAAGTAGTTGGCACGTCACTGGGTTTTTGGGGTAACTTATATTAGAGAAAGTGCGGGAGCGACCACGAGCCATCTACACATTGCACCGTACCGTACCGACCGTCTAAATGAAATGTATCGCCTAAAGTGATTTGAGATCCGCCCGATGAGCGCCCCTGTGGCAAGAGATGGGCTCAATGGTTGCACACTGTACTTTCCTATATAAGTCACGTAGTTTCTAGCTTTACTATTGCTTACTTGTTCTTTTAGTGCCACTGCATCTACCTGGTTGTCATACTATTGTCATCACATTGCCTGTTGGTTAAGATATTGTTGCTACCATATGCCATGCCACAGTTGTTGCTCTTGTACGTTACTTTTGCACTTGCACAGTCACCTTTACTTTCTGCATTACATGCACTTTACTTACCACACTTGAGCAGCCACCTGCACTTTACTTTTCGCTCGCATATGCATGACTGTTCTACTTTACTTTTTACACCTGCATGTCCATCTTTTGTTTACTATAGTCTGTTCCATACTTTTGCAATGCTTTATTTCTATTGCTAGAATTGTTGTGACTTACCTACGGTTCCATCTCCGTGGCACCGCAGACGACTTACATATGGATGTAGATGCTCTTGAGTTAATAGCGCCAGAGTTCTACCCTGAGACCGCAGCTTTCAGATTTATTTTTATGTACTTTCTTGCATGTATATTTGTTAAAGTTTATTGTACAGTATGGATGTAATAATTGGACACTATTTGGGTATTTTTGTACATCTTTGCATCGTGGCTATTTTGAATTCATTGGTAACGTGCGCGACATGTGCAAATATCAAATAAGTAACGGGCCCCCGGGAGCGAGTCGTTACAGGTTTTGGTGGCCCACGCAGGTCCGCACTAACTACCTCGTGAACAATATAGCAAGATCAGGATGTACAATATAAAATACTCAAATTAACCTCAAGTACGGGATGTCTCGAGTGTTCACCTGTATTGGATATACGTGTGAAGCATCCTTATTACCATCCTCATTAGGTCTTTCTTGATTCTCATCATATTCTCCTTTGAACTCTTAACCCGTGTCTATGAACTCATGCTCCATTCTTTGGAGTTACTTTGCTAATAACCTCCTTCGTTGATAATCCAAGTTATCTTCGATACGAATGAAACAGTATAGTTGATAAAGACTCAATAAAAAGTCATTAACAGAACCTAAAATTTTCAATTTTTAGGATTTAACTAGTTGATAGGATTAATTAGTTATTAATAAAAGTGTTTTTGTTAATGGCACACATATAAATGATAAGCTTCCTTCAATGGACCATGATCCAGTCAATGTGCTTGGCTAAGTTTGTTGGATCACCCTAGCTAGACTGCGGGTAATTGATCCTAGCTTAGTCACTTCCCTGGACGTGTCCGCTGGACCGCAAGGACGTGAATCATGATTGTGTAACGCCATCGATCTTCATCACTATCACCCTTCCTTTAGCTTGATGACCTTTCGATTGACCTTCTTAGAATCTTTCTATTTTTAGTACGCTTGAACTCTAGCTATGTCTATTTTAAGGAGGGTATCGTTCGAATTTTCGATCACCAGAAGTTTGAGTTCGACAACGGAAGCGAATTGAAGGACGCTCAGAAGTATTGGAGAATAAGACGAACCAAACCGAGAAGTATAAGCTAATGCTGCTACTTTTTCATCTTTCTTGAACTCGTCTTCCTTCTTCTATCTGAGCCTATTTTGACTAGCTATAGAAACTATGGTAATGTCAATAGTATGTATTCATATATAACATCTCTTGTTTTCTTGATGCTATAATATCACGTTATATTTCATATTAACAACTTATTTTCCAATATCGTAGTCGTTCGTCAAGCCTTCCTTTCGATTGTTTAAATTGCTTAGGTGATGATCGGCCTTTTTAAATTCCGAGGACGGAATTACTTTAAGGAGGGTAGAATGTAACGATCCATATTTTTCCATGCAACAATTCACGTATTTTCATTTTTTTAAAAGTATTTTATAGTGGTTCGTCCGGAGTTTTACGATTTCAAAAAAAATTTCTTATAAAAATATTTTGAAGTATCAGACTAGTTATGAAGTATTTTAGTAAGTTCGGGTTTCATCAAATATCTCTAAATAATCTGATAAAAATTTGTTTTCAGATATTACTGTTTTGACTGAATGAATTAATTTCCTATAGAAACATCATCAAAATGTTTTCAAACTTCTACGGTAACATTCTATGATCATTTAGGGCCCTCAATTAATTTCTAATTTTCTGAATCCAAATCAATAGAGAACCCGCAAACCCGCTTCTTAAACGTTTTGGCCCAAAACTCATATTTCTGTAGCTCAAACCCCAAAATGGATCTCGTATTCGTGATCCTTGCGACGATACGATCACTTGGGTATGTTTTCGTAATTTTTCAGACACGTTTACTAGTAGGAGCAAAATCGTAATTTCGTTACAAATTTTACCATCACCAAATACCCTAACTAATTACTATAACCTAATTACTAATTACTATTAACCACTATGCTTTACACGTTTAGACATTTTACAAAATTTTCCAAAGTTAGTCAAAAAGCTAAAACCTAATCTTATTAATTACCACCTACTCTCATTAATCCCTTTGACTAATGTGATTTTTAATCATTAATTAACCATTATTTAATCTCCCTATAATAACATCTCTTCTTCACTTCAGCAGCTCCCTGAATCCAGGCTCTCCTCCTCTCTCCGCATCCAACACCCACATACTGACTCTCTCTCTCTCTCTCTCTCTCTGAACCCTCTCCCTTCACTCACGACCCTCAAGCTTTCCCCCTGCTCTTCGTTCACAGCAAAAGTACACGAACCCAGGCTACACCCACCTTCATCCCCAACAAACCCCGAGCCCAACTCACGCAAATCGTCCCCCCTCTCCGATATATATATATATATATATATATATATATATATATATATATATATATATATATATATATATATCTCTCTCTCTCTCTCTCTCTCTCTCTCTCGCCCCCACCTTCTCATCTTGTTCACAGCCCCATACCCATGCAAAACACCCAATGCACACTTACACAACCCAGCCCCACCGACTCCACCCCCGTGCACAGCCCCCCTCCTACAGGTTCAGAATCTCCCTCTTTCTCTTGTTAACTTTCCTTCTCTTCGGCCCCCCGTCTCATGCTCGGCCGCCTCCATTGATGTCATCTTCAATCTTTAGAGGCCTAGAATGACGAAAAGAGCTAAAGTCGACGGCTGAGAGAAGAGGATTCGAGGATGGACAGACAAGCACAGAGTAAGGCGCTGTTCTGTACGAAGCTGAGAGAGTCTTCTCAGAATTGAGACAAACAAATCGATTCTCCTCTTGTCAGGTATATATATTGTTGTTAATTTCTCTCAAATTTGTTTATCGACTTACTGTGTTTTTCAATTATAATGGAAACTTTCCGACTTTCATCGAGGAAAAAAATTGATTATGCTTATTTTCAATATACGCAGTGATTCAAATATAACTCAAGTCTCCAAAGGATTAGAGTATATAATCACTGTTTGTTTCTATCAGCTAAAAAGATACAAGATTCTTTAACTATATCAGTAAAAGTTAATTAACTTGTGTAGCTTGCGTAAATGCATTAGTTTCCAGAAGGGGTAACCGACAAGGCAGCATTGGGTTTTGCAATTCTTGGGCATAGCTTAACTATTCTTCTAGTAATGTATCACTATATGGTTTAACAAATCTAGTAGATTTCCCATTGAACTGAGATCCAATGTTCCAAATCACAAACTGTTCATCATCATTTAAACATTCAAAAAGAGTTCGTTTAGTTAAATAAAAATAATAACGTGTTATTTACTTGATAATTAAGATGTTGTGGGTGGTGGTCTTGCATCAGGTTGACTATCAACCAGACTTGTTTTTAACGCTGACAGATTCATCGCCTCGCCTCTACGTTCACGCGCCCGTGTGCCCTGCCTCCCTCCAACGAAGCAACGTCCGCTTGCCGCCGCAAACTCCCCCACGCTTCTGTGTCTCTCCCTCTCTCTCTTTGCCGCCGCCTGAGACGCCGCTGACGCCGCCGCCTCTGCCCGCCGTCGTCGCCACCAACCGCCGCCGCCACCGACCGCCGCACCGCCCCCGCTCCACGCCGCCGGTGACGTAAAGAACCCCGCCTCCCCTCTGCATAACGAAGGTGATCGAAGGAAATACAAATTTTAATACGTATTTTCATACGTATACGCGTAAAATACGTGCGTATTTATAATTAATAATATAGGGTTTCTGATGTAAAATTCATAACTAATTCTATAGGTCTCAGAAAAATACAAAGCCAGTCCAGAAAATCAGAAATGACATTCTGGATCTAATGACACTGATTTCATCTCAATCAGATGCTTAGATTTTCCGCAATGAATTTTTAACCCTAAAACTTAAATACGTTATTTTCGTTCGAAAATCCGTAACTTTTTGTTTTCATGTACACTGATACGTGAGGAAAATATATATAACACTCTTCGAGATGGTCATTTTGACAACTCACTTGCAACTTTTCGATTAGTATTTTGACGTGTGTGTATATTTTATATATTCACGCACGTCTTCTTTGTGTTTTTACGTTATTTTCTGCTGTCCCGTATCCGTTTTCTCGTATTTTCTAGTTTTCTTTCACTTCTCCTTGTTTTTGTGTGTTTGCAGGAGATTGCCCACGTAGGGGACACATAACGAAGATATCATAAGTCCCCGGAGCAACGGGAGGAGTCACCATGATCCAGGGGTCAAACGACCAAGATTGCCACTTTTCAGCCCCCACCCGATCGGTTGGACACAGCCAACCGATCAGGTGATGCACGCGTGCATGACCCGGACACAAGCTGAAGCGAAGTAAGGATCAACCGACCGGGTCGCCGACCGGGTCATCCCAACAGAGTTCTCGGGAAAATGGAGCTGGATTCCAACCGATCGGGTGACCTTCATCCGATCGGTTCATCTGTAGCCGATTCCCCCAAGCGACGACCTGGAGAGCTCACCCGACGGCCAGCTGACCGTGCTAAAACGTCGCAAGTTTCTGTCTTTTGGGTGACGTTTCCAACCGATCGGTTGATTTATCAACCGATCGGTTCACCCGATGACCGCAAGATCCAAATGGCGAGCCGCTTGCGCCAACCGATCGTGACGTGACCGGGTGAAGTTTTTGAAGACCGCAGCTGAAGCACGTAGCAGCTCACCCGATCGGGTGATTCTTCAACCGATCGGATGACGTCGTTTTCTATATATAGAAACCTTAGGTTTTCAGAACCAGGCTGATTATTCTTCTGTCTTTTTTCCCTATTGTGACGGCTGGAATTTTTTGGTTATTTGTAAGTGTTTAGATCTTTGTCAAACTTTAATATTATCTTAATTTCATTACTACTACCGCATTTCAATTGCCTGATTATGTTTTTAACGGTCGATTTTCATTTAGATCGCTTTTTAGCTATAATGTGTGAGTAGTTCCCTAATCTGGGATTTTGGTGGAAACCCCTTCGTGGGTTCTCCCTAATGCGTCCATAGGACTAGGATATCGATAGGGAATAGGAATCTATTGGTTACACGGGGTGTTTTATTGTCATCGGCGGGAAAAAGACCGCCTTTGACCGTTGGGCCAAGGGGGAATAAACTTGGCGGTTGACTCCCTAGTCATAGCTCACACCCTTAGCGTAGACATCGAATCCTTGCGCGCGGGAGCGGTAGGACGAGATGTTGGGAGTTATCGTTGCGAGCTTAATGCTCCCGGAGTCGGTCAGTGTTAATGGACATGGGAATGCCCACTGACTGAACCCGGGTAGTCCGGCGTATCATCCTGGGTACCGACCGGAATATCGGGCCCGTGGGACGCTGGTATCACTCTTAGAGGCAACGTCTCACCACTAAACCCTAACTCCGATCGTTGTCCTATCCGCCGGTCGTAATAGCGAGAACACATGATAGGGTGGAAACCGAAGTCCCGGGTTTCCCTTTATATTGTTTAACCCTGTATTTACATTCCATGACAACCCAACCATCGATTCGGGCTAGTTCACCCCGAGGGTGAATTGGTTCCTTTTTGAAACAAGCACAACCACGCCTCCCTGTGTTCGACCCCCAAGCCACACTACAACACTGTGCGCTTGCGGTACAAATATTTTAAATCTGGTATCCCCCATCTTATTGCACACTTGCATGATCACGCCAAACCGAGGGGACGTCATATTGCACCCAGAAGAAATTGTTGAATAAACACGTTACCTAATTAAAAATAGTTTTTTAAATTGTTTTTGAGCTTTTAAAAATTATAAAAAGTACTATAAGCTTTAGAATAATATTTCCTCCTGCAGTAAAATTATTTTCTTCATAACTAGCCTATATAAAAATTTAGAACGATTTTCAACAACGTTTCAATCAGTTTAAAAATAAAAAACGATTAGGTAAATAAATAGAAAATAGCGTATTCTTTAACCAATTGTTTCTTGTGATTACAGCTATCAATTCTCGTGCACCAGCACTAGATCCAGTCCCGGCTCACTACCATCACATCGAGACCAGTTAGTCACAATGAATTCTAACTTTAGAAATCTAGCTAGTGTACTTTATGGAATTACGGCATGCTCAAAGCATGGATCGGTATCATAGTTGTTGGACTTCAAAACATTGCTCAGGACTGACACTCTATGTTGAGGCTTCTGCCTTGACATTTCAACAAGCAAAGCTCTTTGGAGCGTTGATAATGCATTTGAACATCTTTGCCTATTGGAACAACGAATTGACATACTGTACTGCAACATAATGATTGAATGACATACCGTGTTGACATCATACTGCTGGAACATCCTATTGAAATTGAATGCTTAAAAGTAGTTGGCACATCACTGGGTTTTTGGGGTAACTTATATTAGAGAAAGTGCAGGAGTTACCGCGAGCCATCTACACATTGCACCATACCGTACCGATCGTCTAAATGAAATGTACCGCCTAAAGTGATTTGAGATCCGCCCGATGAGCACCCCCGTGGCAGGAGATGGGCTCAATGATTGCACACTATACTTTCCTATATAAGTCACGTAGTTTCTAGCTTTACTATTGCTTACTTGTCCTTTTAATGCCACTGCATCTACCTGGTTGTCTTACTATTGTCATCACATTGCCTGTTGGTTAAGATATTATTGCTACCATATGCCATGCCACAGTTGTTGCTCTTGTACGTTACTTTTACACTTGCACAGTCACCTTTACTTTATGCATTACATGCACTTTACTTACCACACTTGAGTAGCCACCTGCACTTTACTTTTCGCTCGCATATGCATGACTGTTCTTACTTTACTTTTTGCACTTGCATGTCCATCTTTTGTTTACTTTAATCTGTTCCATACTTTTGCACTGCTTTATTTCTATTGCTAGAATTGTTGTGACTTACCTACGGTTCCATCTCTGTGGCACCGCAGATGACGTACATATGGAGGTAGATGCTCTTGAGTTAATAGCGCTAGAGTTCGACCCTAAGACCGCAGCTTTTAGATTTATTTTTATGTACTTTCTTGCATGTATATTTGTTAAAGTATATTGTACAGTATGGATGTAATAATTGGACACTATTTGGGTATTTTTGTACATCTTTGCATCGTAGCTATTTTGAATTCACTAGTAACCTGCAGGACCTGCGCAAATATCAAATAAGTAACGGGCCCCGGGAGCGGGTTGTTACATATGCTATCCAATCTCCCTTGGATTACTCAATCTCACTTCCAAGCCAATGTATATAGATCAGAAAATCAAACATTTAAAAACAATAGCTTTAGCATTGGATTCATGGGTTTTATATCCTAATTGTGTAAATAGATGAACCTTGCGGTTCACCACCCTTATAGGGCCACTCGACAGGTTTATGCACGTAGATAATACCTCGCGAAACATCCTCCTCCTTGGACCCCTCTACGGTTAGTGCATGAATCAATAAAATATATAAATCCTTCAATCCAATGATTTAAACATTTACTGGTGCTAGAGATGAATGGAAGCATAGTAGTAATAAACTTTATCTACAACTTAACACAACCCATTGCAATATTACCCCAGCATTATGAAAGAGAAGACATTCTTATAACATAACATCATTCCAATACAAAATGTTTAAGTCAAATAGAAATACAAGAGAGAATGGGAAGAAATAGCGTATAATCCCTCAAAGGTCGTGCATTTGCCCTTCAATCTTGCTGCTCCAAGCTCATTTCCCTCCAATGGCCTCAAAACCCTAGAGAATAATAGGAAGAAGAAGATAGAATCAACGGATATATGAGGTCACATCCCTAGAAAACACTCCTAAAGTCATATCGATTCCAGACTGTACAGGTAGAACCTTGTAACCCGCATCACTTAAGCAAAATGGGGCCCATACGCTTAAAAGTTGCATGATAGTTTATTGCATGAGCATAGTATTTCTATAGTAAAATTAAATGACACACATCTATTAATTGATAAGCTTAGAATTGAGAACAATTTTCCCTTGAATAATTGCAAATTCATTAATGCTCATATTGATATGCTTTGTAATGATATATCTATATGTAAATTGAAGCAAGAGGAGTTGATGCTTAAGTGTGATAATGTTAGTGATACTTCTTCATGCACGCATGATTCTATTTCTAATAATGTTGTTAGAAATCATAATGGTAAGAATCATATTAGAAAGCATGTGCATGCCAGAAAGAATTATGCTTATACGTACACATCTTTTGCATGTACCAATACGACTGTTAAATCCATTGGGCCTTAAATTAGATTGTACTAAGCATGTGACTATGCATTCTTATGTCAGAAATAATTTTATGCCTAAGCATAGAGTGCATGATATGGTATCGGTGGTTCCAAAGAATTTGAGTTTGATTGATAGAAATGCATGTGTCCATAATATTGTGATGAACATGCATGATTCTAGAAATTCTTTGCATACTACGAAAACAAATCCTACTCGGATTTGGGTTCCTATTAGATGATACACATGATCGAACTCCTTGACTAACCGCAATGGATCCTAAATGAAAACGATACCAAGCTTCTGAATTATTATTTTCTGGTGACCAACAATTTAGGGGAATTATACAATGTTTTGATGACTTTCTCAAGTTTGAAAGGGAAAATGATGTCATTATTCTTGAATTCCCACCGTTTTGATATGACAAGGGGGAGAAAGAAATGAATGAATTGAGGCATCAAAAAAATCAAGAGTGCATCAATTCAGGGGGAGTATGTACAAGTCAAGGGAGTAAGAAAAATTTAAATTGATATTTTCATTGATTTTATTGATATGTTTGTCATTATCAAAAAGGGAGAGATTGTTGGGAATTGATTCCCTAACTTATGTTTTGATGATGATCAAACAAAAATTATCGGTCTAAAAATTTCATCTAAGTGTTATAGGATATTTAGACCATGCAAATTGCTCAAGATTGCTCAAGCTTAGAGAATGAAGATCTCAAAGCATATCTTGGCAAGTGAAGATGTGAATCCAAAGAATCATGCAAAGTGGAAGTCTAGGCAAGAGCATGGAGCTTGAAGGATGCAACACATCATGAATGAAGAATTTTTATTTTTGCATTTGTTGTAATTTTATTTTCTTGCCTTACATTTATTGTAAAGCCTTGAAGATGTCACATGCACACACGCACACACGCACGCTCACACACACATGATCACACACATAATATTTCATATCATTCATATGTGAAAACCCTAGAGTAGCATAGCCCTAAACCTAAGTATCATGATTATAGTCGACTAATTTTTCTTTTTACTCGAGTAATTTGAATGGGTATACTAGTGATGTGTTCTGCCTGGCAAAATAGCCGACTATAGAAAGATTGGCAGTCAACTGCTAGTGTTGGAACAGCTGACTGCCAAGCCTTCAGTAGTCGAATGTCCTATTCAGTTTTACCCTTGCATATAGCCGTTTTTATATCCGTTGGTATGGGCTTTTTGGTCATTTTCTAGAACCAGATTATATGCCTATATATTGGGATTTCATGAAACCGTTTTAGAGAGAGTAATTTGAGCCATATTTTGTGAAAAATATAGATGAGAAAGAAGAAGAAAAGGAGATAGAAAAAGAGATAGAAAAATCCCAAAGTCCTAGCGCGCACGCGCACACACACACACACACACATTGTGATCATCATCAAGGCATAGGAAAGTGAGTTTTTGAGCTTTAATTTCTGTACCTCATTAAAGAGGAAGTTCTCTCAAGAGTTGACAACTGTTGCTCTCATTGAGAGGTTGATGTAAGAAAGCCCTCTTGGGAAGAGGCAAGTGTAACTATTTGGAGAAATAGTAGATTTGAGCCGAGTGGGACTTGGGTGTTGCTGGAGTAGGATACATAGGCAAGTGGGACTTACGTATTCGAACCAAAGTACATTCTGTGTTTGCGTTTGGTTTGCTCTCTCTATCTCTCAATCTCTTTGTCTCTCTTTATCTTGCATAATTAGTTCATTACTGCTGTGCATGTTTATATCAGTGTTCTAAAAATCGGCCTGGGCGGCCGCCTAGGCGGCGCCTAGGCGCTAGGCGGCCAGTAAACGCCCCGAGTATGGTCTGGGCGGTCAATCTGGGCGTTTTTGGGATTAATCGGCCGCCTAAGCGTTCTGGACGGTGTCTGGGCGCTCTGGGCGGTTCCTGGGCGGTTCCTGGGCGGTTCCTGGGTGGTTCCTGGGCGGTTTCTGGGCGTTTTTGGTAAATGGCTTAATTGCACAAGAGTATCTTTTAAATTTTATTTTGTTGCACACAAATACTCTAAAGTAGGTAAACTGGATTTGATTTAGTATGCTTTAAATATTTGATGTATTTTAAATAATATATATATTTATATATAAACATAAATATATTATATAAAAATAAATAAAATAATTAAAAAATGCAAATCCGCCTAGGCCGATTAATCCCCGATTAATCCCCGATTAATTCTCTGGGCGCTAGGCGCTAGCAATCCGAACGCCTAGCGCCTAGCGTTTTTTACAACCTTGGTTTATATTGCAAGGTTATTTGTTGATTAGAACTAACTTGGATAACTCTATTTGTAATTCTAGTTAGATTCATTAGAGGAAATATTTTAATATTTCTTGAGATACTAATCAACCCCCATCTAGTATCTATTGACCATCTACAGAATCCCAACACGTGGTATCAGAGCCAAGGTGATTTGATGGCGTCAACAAAGAGCAACAACATCATCCGATGCAAGCATCCACCAAATCTTAATGGATCCAACTATCAACTATGGATGGAACGAATGATGGCATACATACAATCCATGAATGTTGATTATTGGAAACTTGTGGAGAAGCCATATTTTGGACCTACCACTTCTAAGTGTTGGGATATTGAGACCCGACCCAGTAGATTTTGACGATGTACACAAGTGATATGGGTACTACCATATTTATTTCAAGTGTGTATATGATTATTTTATAGCCATGAAGATCGAATGAAATGAAAAGCTAAAAAGGACTTAAAAGCCATATTCGTGGAGCCAAGGAATGGAGCAAATGATGGCTCAACCAAGAACTCAAGATCACGACTAGATGACTCAAATCAAAGAACGAAGATCTAGAGCCAGAGTTGTGTGTATGTGTAAGTTATGAACTTAGAATGTTAAAGCCAATATATATTCATTACACACACAAAATATTGAAAAATAATTTTTAAATATGTCTAACTATATAATATTTTAATATAAATTTTATAAAATATTTTCAAGTAATTTTATAGAAGAAAATCTTGAGTATCTTGAAATAGTCGCCTATCAGGAACATATAGCCGATTATTGACATGCGAATTTTACCTAGAACTCTCGGGTTTCTAAATAGCTGACTATTATTTTTGAATAGCTGACTATCTAGGTAGATAGCCGACTATGAACCAAAATATCCGACTATCTGGGTCAACTTTCAGCATTTTTTGAAACTTGATTTCAAATTTTGTGAGCCGTTAACTAGCAGTTTGAGAGGAGAGTTTTTGAGCTGATTTTGTTCTATTATTTGCTCTACAAATAGCCAAGCCTTTAGAGGTTTTTAGATATAAATTATTCTATTGATTAAAAGTTCTCAAAGCTCTCTAATTTTTGAAAGTCTTCTTAGGCCATTAATTTAAATTTTTTTTGTGCTCAACTTTCAGAAATTTTTCTTTATTATTTCTGGCCTTACTCAAACTTGATTTGATATCCACATCTCATAGCTTTTATTTTGAGAAACAAATTTCAAGTTTTTATTTTTTTATCCGCGTGTTCTTCATTTATATTCTTTAAAATATCAAATCTTGATTGTTGATCTCTAAAGCCCACGTGCACATATTTTAGAGAATCAATTTCAAGTTACTTCTATTGATCAAATTTGTGCTTACTTAAATCTTTTAATTTGATCAAAAGAATTTTTTTATCTCTTTTATCTATAATATTCACACACACACACACAACACACACACACACATTGGCTATAGGAATCATTGTGCTATTATTTCTTTTATATTTTGTGAAGCATTTGAAGAAGGTTTGAAGTTGTTATTCCCGTGTGAAGGAAAGTGTGCGTTGTACTTGAAATTTCTAGTTGGGTTGTAACTAGGTGTTGGAAATTCCTAGCAAGTGGAGCTAGGTGGTTGTGCGAAGTCCTCTTCGTTATGTTAAGGTGAGGTTACTCTCGGTTGAGAGTAAGTGGATCGATTGCTGGACGTAGGCCAAGGTTGGGCCGAACCACGGTAAAATCTGTTGTGTTTGCAATGTGCCTGATTCTCAATCTCTAATCGCATACTTGCTTGTAACTTTTTATATCTGCTGTACTAATTTCTTTACTAGCTTGTAAGATTGTGTTGATTAAGTACAAATTGAGGTAACTCTGATGTGAGACTTTGGCAACGAATAGAAGGGTTTAATTTACGAGAATAATTTTATTACTTTTCTCACAACACTATTCAACCCCCTTATAGTGTTGTCTGCCATCCACAGGATCCCACACGTGGTATCAAAGCGGTGACAAGGCGATGGCATCAACATCACACCATTCAAAGGGACTCAACACCATGCGACTACCTTTGTTCAATGGAACTAACTACTCTAGTTAGAAGATCCGAATACTTGTAAATTAGAAACATGAATCATGCATATTTCTGCTTATTTTCAGGTACCCATGACTGAAGGGATTAGCAAGAAATACTTCTCTCGTGGACTCATCTCTCACACATATCAAAGAGAAGAAAAAAATAGCAAAAAACTCCTAAGAATAGCATTCTGAATTTTATAAATTAGTGGCATATGTTTAAAATTAGATTTTCATGATTAGATAGTTATAGAATATTGTTTAGATGATTAGAAATGATTAGAAAGTAATTTAATGCAATTTGGATGAAGTTTGAGCTTAAAACCACTTAACATTGGCAGATAGCCGACTATCTGGGTGTGTAGCTGACTATCTAGAGGATGTAGTAGCTCAAAACCAAGGGAAGTTGGATAGTAGTTCGCTATCAAAAGGAAATAGCAGACTATTGACTAGAAATTTCTATTTTGACAACTGACTATAGGGTTTGGTTTTTGTTTTTTGGTTTTTTCCACATCTTAATGGGGGTTTACCAACTCTTTTCACTCAAATCCACTAAGGACAGATCATCTAGATCCTTGGATCTATTTCTAGGGCTAGGATTTGTTAGTAATTATTAAAGCCCTAGAAGTTACCCATTCCTCATATTTCATCATCTTGCCTCCATTCTCTTCATCTTCAACATCCACTCTAAAAATTCCATCTTTGCTCAAGGATTCAAGGAATTGGTGGAAGATCTCTTGGAGATAGTCACATCCCACACCTAGGTACTCAATTCCACTTTCAAAATATCATATTTCTAGCTTTATTTTTCATCTTCCTAAAAATCATGGTTAAGGGAACCTCCATCAAGAAGAAGAGAACTTAATCCTCTTTATCAAAACCCCTTTCTGAAAGGGAAATAATTACCCCTTACCTCAATATTTCCAATCTCATCTCTACGTTTGATCAACATGCCCATAGAACAATCCTCCAAGAGAGGTTTGTGAAAATTAAGGATCTTGAAAATTATGGCATCGATACAATCTTTGAGTTCCAAGGAATCAACAATTGTTTTCACTCAGTGTATATGCTACCGTAGATTGATCAACCTCTTCTACACTAACATGATTGTGAACACATCCACCGGAACCCCCAAGATCACCACTAAGGTGTTAAACTCCAACATAGTGCTTGACACTCAAGGCCTATGGCTTAGGCTTGGAATTCCTAACATGGGAGCACTACTCTGTGAGATTGCTATAGATGACTCCGACATTCACGAGGATATGTATTGAAACGGTAGATTTTACAAACCAAGCCTGTCCACTGGTGATCTTAAGCCCCTTGTACGCATTCTTGCCAACTTCCTATCCTATAACATTAATCGAAGGGTAGGAGTAGAGCGGTCCTTTTTATAAACCAGGTGAAATGTGACTATGTCATGCTTGGTAAGATTAAGGTGAACTGGGCTCAAAATCATCATGGACAACATTGTTCATAGCACCACCTCTCCAAACGCTTCATCTCATCTCCACCATGGCCACTATCTCACCCACATTTTCATCTCTACTGGGATAGATGTAGATAGTGAAACACACTTCATAGAACCTATGACTAGGTTCGATTCTGGTGTCCTTCATATAATGTGTATTTATTGGGACCCCTCCAAGAACACCATTAAAGAGGAAGGAGAAGAAGAAGAAGCTAAAGAAGAAGCTGAAGAAGAAGAACCAATGGATTAGGGCCAATCTTCATCCTCCATGGATATTCCCATATACATGCTTGCTTTTCAAAATGCCATAATTGCTAGGCTTGAAAAGATGGAGCTTCAAGTAAATCAAAACATGAGCAACATTAGGGGAGAATTGATTCAAAGAATGGACAATTTGAAACAATCATCAAGGACAGGCTTGACATCAGTAATACCCCTATGTGGTATGAAATACTATGTGGTGTGTACAATACTTGCATGTCTATTGTTTGTGTGGATACGTGTATGACTACGCGTGTATGTGTGTGTCTTGGTATGTGTATGATATATAGCTAAGTGTGTGACTAGCTATATTGTAGGTGTCTATGTATCTTGGTACCCAAGGTGTGAATGGAGATGTTTATTAGTGTGTATATGTATGCATTGGTTAAGTGTAGGGTGAGTGATTTGTATGGTTGTTGTGCCTATATAATATTGAAGTTGAAATGTAGTAACATTGTATCACATTGCCAATGCGTTGATATTAGTAGAGTGTGGTTATATGTCATGCCTATTGGAATGTGTATGTAATGTGTATGTATGTGAGTTGCATAGGTGTGTAGACCTATGTGTATATATACACTACTAGTTTATGTATGTACTAAAGATACATGAATGAATATGTGTGTATGTTTGAGATGTTTGCATGTGTGAGTATAGTAATGGCGTGTGTATTGTAATGGCATACTTTGTAATTATGTGCTAGTTGAAGGGTTCTTTTATTGTATGGCATTCTTGTAGTTCTTTAGAGTGAGGGGCATTATGGTCTTTTGAGTTTGGATAGTATGCTCTAGACCCTTGACTTGTTGACCCTTCATGGGTAAGTTAGTAAATAGAAGGATGGTAGGAGGGTGGTTTAGTAATTTGAGGAGGATGGAGAAATCTAGAGAACCCCCTTTAATTTTCTTTCATTCTTTTCTCTTTCTTCTATTTTTCTCTTTCCTTTCATGTAGCATGTGAAGTTGTTGGAGATTAGAAGAGGGGAGAATCCTGGAGAAAGCTTGGATCTTTGATGTAGGATCCCAATTGTTATGGTATATTATTCATATGTTTTCACTACATATCACTTATTGGCATGCAGAAAATATTCCAGTTTCTACTACTAGTTCCAAAAATTATTTTAAAATATAATTCTAAAAGCATTTGAAGTCACCTACAAATTTTATTTAGATCTTAAAGTCTAATGTTGACTGTGTTTATACAGAAATGTTGCTCTTGTTCGTAGTGTCAAATTCTGGCAGATTCTGCACCATGTTAGTGAACAAGACATAACGTTCATTCCAATTGTTCAAATGACTCAATTTAAGATAATATGGAATTATAACTTAATTATCTACACTTTTCGTATTGGGACCTCAAGCAGAATCAGACTATATAATGATTTCATTAACTGATCTTTGTTGATATATATGTCAGTTTCAAGACAGATTCTGCACCCTTTATGGTGCAAGCCATAACAATTAACCTAGATATCCTAAAATTGCAATTCTTATTGCTCTAGAAACATAACTAAATTTTCTACAAGGTTCATTTAGAACCTTATGTCAAATTCTAAGTGAAAATGGTGATGGCATTGAAGAAGTTGAGGTTCATATGAAAAAAATGGAAAATTGGGGATTGAATCATGTAAATAAGGTAGGGAAATTTTGTTTTATGCAGATTTGGGGGTTGGTGGCATGCATGTCATGGATTTATATGATGCGGTTTGTTGTTATGAGGTGGATATGATGATGGGCATGTCACATGGTTGCATGACCCTTGGATATGAAACAAAGATATAGAAAAGAAAGAAATAAAGAAATATGAAGCCATGCCATGATGACCTCAAACCCATCTATGTATGCCACTAATGTCCCCTAATCATGCCTAATGGAACTTGTCATACTTAGTGCAATGCTTGAATTGATAAGTTATTGTAATTCCTTCTTTCATTAACATGTATGTTCATATGCCCTTTAATTCATTATGTAATACCAAGTTTACTTTTAGTTCTAATTGCCTCATGTTGCACTTGATAGCTTCTATGTTTACTTCCATGCTTCATATCCATCATACCATAACATGTTCACCTTTATATTACTTTTTCATAATGCTATAATATGTCTCACATGGTAACTTGTTGAATAATGTACCATAAGTAGTTGCAGATCCTACTGGGCATAACTTGTTGAATAATGTACCATAAGTAGTTGGAGATCCTACTGGGCATATTGTGACGTGTCCTCCCCTTTTCCCACAGGTAGCAGGTAGCTGAGTGGGGCTTCTCTGGAGCTTGGTGTTTTAGGAGATGGAGTTGGAGCATTAGGTAGTGTAGAGTGGGAGATGTAATAGTTGATGTCATTTTTGGAGTTGTACTTGAGTTGTGGCTTTGTATATTTGTACACGAATATGTTATGTTTGAACCTTTTCTATATGAATGTATGTTACACACACACACACACACACTAGTCATTGTCTGTGCCCGTAGGCACGGTTCATTTAAGATTTTCCCCCGTAAAATCTTTGTTCTCCAAAAAATTATTTTTACAGCCAAAATTGCGTGGAACAACAAATTAGCGTACAAATATTTAGTGGCACAAACGCCTTCGGCACAGAACAACAAATTCGACGCAGGTGCCTTTGGCACGGAACAATAAATTCAGTGCGGAACAATAAATTCGGCGTAGAACAACAAATTCAGCGAGGGCGCCTTCGGAGCGGAACAACAAATTTGCGCAAAAAGATTCAGCTGGCGCCTTCAACGCGGGAAATTATTCTCATCTTAGTGCCCCATGCGTCGAAGAGACGGTGGGCCCCACGTTGAGGGAGAGATCATTCGATCTACAGCAGCATTCGATCTGCAGCATTAAGTGCAAGTTAAAGTTTTTTTTCCAAAATGCATTAATTGCATGCACTCTACTATTCCCCAGAAACTTTCATTTTCCAAGAAATGTTTTTCCCTCAAAAACTTTCCACAAAATCTCATCTCAACCATTCAATCCTCAAGATTAAATCAAGCCGTCTTTCTATTAACATGTTTGTCCTAGTCAGCTTGTCCTAGTCATCCCTAGAGTTTAAAAACAGTTATGTTTTGATACACACACACACACACACACACACACACACACACACACACACTAGTCATACCCCGTGCCCGTAGGGCACGGTTCATTTAAGATTTCCCCCTTAAAATCTTGGATACCATAATTTTAAACAAACGGTAACAATTAAAACACAATAATTGTTATTTAGTTCCCCGAATCATTTAGTTAAAAAAAATTTAATTCCCCTAAAGAATTTAGTTTCCCTAAAATTTAGTTCACTCCAGATATAACCTGTGTTTTAAGGGCACGATTCATTTAAAAATGAAGTTGCATGGAACCCCTCGGTTATATATTTTCCATGGAGCCCAACTGTTCAACTAATTCTATGCATTCCATGGTTCAAACAAAATGAAGTTGCATTGGTTCCATATTAAATTGAATTAGGAACTAATTGCATTTTTAAAGATGAAATTGCAAGAAGAAGTTGCAATATGAAATTCCATTGTTACCAGATAAAATGGAACCCATAAAAATTGCATTTTTTTTAAAAGTCGCAGTGCAATAGGTTCATAAGAATTGCATTGTTTTAAAGATGCAAGATGAAACAGATAACATGTGTCCATAAACACTGCACTAATTCTATGCATTCCATTGCTCGAAAAAATTGAAGTGGGTTCATAAAAATTACAGATAAACATAATCAATTGATTGCATATTGAGCACATAATTAAACAGAGAGCACATAATCAATAAGTATAGGGTTAAAGAAATTGCATGATCGAGAGTTCAACAAATGAGCAGAGGTTCACATAATCATAATCAATCCGCACGTAAACAATGGGCTTCTTCATCTTCTTCTAGCATTAAATAGAGGTTTTAAAAAAATGTTTGGGGCTGAATTTAAACAGAGGGTTCAAAAAATTGGGTGACCTATTTTGCTCACAACCTTCTTCCTTCTCTTCGACGCAAGAAAAAAATGCACCATGATCAGCTTCCTTCACAGCATCTGAAAGTGTAACCTAATGCTTATCTGGATTTCTGAAAGTGCAATTTGGAGGATGCAAATCTGCTATTATTTGTCAGGACTGATCCCATGCGGGTAAATTTCACATAGAAGGCATTAAGATGACTTTTTACATATATAAATTTTTCATTTCATATTCCAATTTCAGGATACATTTAGTCATATTTGTCCATATGTCTTGCATATTTAAAACTCTATGGATATGTCAAATGTGCATACAACATGTATTTATATTCAATGTACATCAAACATGCAATTTAAAAAAATAGGAAAAGAAGTAAATTAAAACATAATAAAGAATTCATATACATTGTGCAACAAATTACATGAAAGAAGTAAATTAAACTATACCATGAGTGAATTCTGAAAAGTTTGGACTAAGCATCCGTATTCTCAAGACAAACTCCAAAAATGTACTCTAAAATGTAGAGAATGCTTAGTGTTCAAGACATCCGAACTCTATAAACACCAAACTCTGTAAACATACTCTACATTTTTAGAGCATCAAAATTGACAAAATTTGGATTAAGAATCCGAGTTCTCAAAAGTTATTTTTGTTATTTTTAGAGACATCCGAATTCTCAAAAGTTTTGACTAAGCATCCGAATTCTCAAGACATCCAAACTCTGTAAACACCAAAACATACTCTACATTTTTAAAGCACTAAGCATCCGAATCTTTCTTCTTTTTTCTGGTAAAATTCCTTGCGCTTGTAGCTCCTCAAGACATTAGAATTGTTCGTTATCGAGGGGGTTTGGAAAATATTTGAATTTTACTATAATTTGATAACAATATCCTCTTGTTATGGCTGCAATCCTATGATTTGTAAAATGTTGACATGAATGCAACATCTCAGTATTGTAAACTATCCTCTTGTCCAGGCATAAATTTGATAACAACACTGTTTACAATGCCAGGATTGGCATAAATATCCTCTTGTCCTAGCATAAATTTTACAATGTCAGGAGTGAACTATTTACAGAGTTTGTAGTGACATAAATATGAGGCGCTGCATAATACCCTCTTGTCCTTGCATTGAAGAAGTGATGTTCAACTTCCTTGCTTGCATTCCCACTGCCATTAAACTCACCAATATCAGAAATATGATCAGAGAATCGAATAAAACGATACTGCTTACAGAATTTTGGCACATTGGGTGTATCAAAATTTTTGAAATCCAAACCCAGAGCAATAGAATAGTACACAATAATTAACTAAATTCTTAGATCATGTGTACTCTAAAGATGCTTATTAGGCTACTGCATAATATCCTCTTGTCCTTGCATTGAAGTGATGTTCTTCAACTTCCTTGCTTGCATTCCCACTGCCATTAAACTCACCAATATCAGAAATATGATCATAGAACTGAATAAAACGATACTGCTTACAGAATTTTGGCACGTTGGGTGTATCAAAATTTTTGAAATCCAAACCCAGAGCAATAGAATAGCACACAATAATTAACTAAATTATTAGATCATGTGTACTCTAAAGATGCTTATTAGGCTACTACATCTACCATTAGGATCAAAACTATATGCATTGCATCTCCCCCATAAAACAATCAATACCAATATTGCCAAAGAATCAATCATTTGTCATAAGCCTCAATAGCTTTTAGAAATGACAACAAAAAATAGGCAACCATTTCTATTTGGATGGAACAAATAATAAAAATAACTTGGAAGGGGATGATAGCCTACCTCAACTTTTTATACATAAAATTGCACTCTTACCTCCAAAACGCAGAAAATAGGGCAGAACCCAAATCGAAGGAGAGACCTTGCTCAATATAATAAGGTATAATCCTGCAAGACCAAAAACAAAGGAGAGAACTTGCTCAATATAGCCAATATCTGGATGATAAATTGATGATTCTGTGGACGAAAAATGAAATACTACTCTTCTCATAATCTGTGGTTCCATCTCCAGTTTAATAACATCTTGAACATCAGTTCATAATTACACATCTACTCTTCTCTGCGATATTAGCTGCAATAATGAAATACGTGAAATTAGGCAGCAAGTTTTGTTCCTTAATTAGTAAAAGAGAAAACAGAAAAATATGTTATCCTTTATAACATAGAATTCACTTCCACAACATTTGCTGGCAACCGCAAGATAAGCAAGTAATCTTAACACGGATCATTCACTCCCACATCATTTCTATAATTATAAATATAATTTTGCCTGTTTATACACAACAGTCAATCTTTGAAAAAACAATGAATCGACAAAACAATGAATGTACAGAACAATTAATCAAAAAAACAACAATGAATCAACAAAAACAAAACAACAAACATAAATAATGAGTTAGTAACCTTTTCCTCAATTTAGGCATATAAAAACAATGAGTAAACAAAAAAAATCTCCCATTTACAGTTATGCAAGTTGAGGGCTTTGAGGGTGGGAAAGCCGGTAGTGATAACGATGCAATCAGAGTAGGGTATGTTTACAGTGCATCTGAAACCTCCAAGCTGTTGAAACTCTAAGAGTGATTAGCTGCACCCTGTAAATGTGATGATTGGCTTTTAAGTTTGTTAGGCATAAACCAAAATTGGATCTCATACCCCTGCAAAAAATGATAACTTCAGAAACTTAAATAACCAGGGGCCAACATATCTCGTTAAGATATAAAACGAAATTGGATCTCATACTCTTGTAGAAAATGATAACTTCACAAACTTAAATAACCCAGGGTATGTGAAGTTTACAAACATACCTTAGTAGGAAATAACAATTTCTTTTATCCAACTTCAGATACCCCTGTTTCCAATAGAATTCCACCATAAAAATTTCTCTAACATAATGAAACATGTTTCAAAGAGATTGCCAGCTTCAACAAATTTCTCAGATACTCATGTTTCCAATAGAAGTTTTGAAAAATGAAGAACAAATTGTCAAAGTTTGATCATACTTGAAATATAAAACAAAAAAAAAGAGAAACATAGGCACAACACTCAAAATTGAATCTCATACCGCTGCATCTGCTATGGCATCCTCTTAAAAATTCAGTTTTAGGTAAAAACGTAAAAAAAAAGAGATTCAAAAAAATAAGCTGAAAGTTCTCTCAGATTCAAAGAATCCTCTTTTACCTATCATCAGATGGGAAAGGCAAAGATTCCTCCGACGATTTTTGTAGGCTGCCGCTTGAATGAGCTGCAACTTGAAGGAGGCAGCGATTCATGAAGCTTGAAGGAGCTCGTGTGATTTCGTTGCGATGCTGAAGCTTGAAGGAGCTCAGCTCGGGTTTAGATAGAGATTGATCTTGCAAACAAAAGCAAACAATGGAAACTCTGCAATCGATTAGTATTTCGAGCTTGTGGAGAGTCACCCATTAGTATTTCGAGATGTCCCTTGAAAACCCAGTGATTTGCCATCAAAGGATGTGAACAAACTCCTCTTTGCTCAAGTTCCTCATATGAAACAAATAAATTATAGTCAAACGCAGAATCACTTCATATCAGTTTTTTGGAACTGATTTGTTCTTCATAACAGTTTTTTTGGAACTGATATTAATAACAGTTGATTCAAACAGTTGATTCAAATAAAAAATAAAAAACCTTGTTAGCTATGTTAGTTATGTAGGTTTTTGCAAGGTTGAATCAACCTGATTTTTTTATTTTGCAAGGTTTTTGTTAAGCATTACAAAAACCTTGCAAAAACCTTGAATCAACCTGACATAAAAAAATTTGCTATGTTATGTAATGCTTGAATTTATTATGTCAAAAGCCTTGCAAAATAATCCTGTCAAGGGACCTTACAATTTAGTTCCAAATCAGTTCCAAATCAGATTTGTGATTCAGTGTTATGAAGAACAAACCTTGAATCAACCTTGCAAAAACCTTGAAGGTTGTTCTTCATAACACAGAATCACTTCATATCAGTTATGAAGAGCAAACCTTGAATCAACCTTCCAAATCCATTGACAGGTTTGTTCTTCATTACACAGAATCACTTCACACAGAATCACTTCATATCAGTTCCAAATCAGTTCCAAATAAATTGCAGTCAAACACAGAATCACTTCATATCCGTTTTTTTGGAACTGATTTGTTCTTCATAAGAACTTTTTTGGAACTGATATTAAATAACATAGCTGATTTTGCAAGGTTTTTGACATAATAAAACCTTGCAAAATAAAAAAACATTACATAGCTAATTTTTGACAGAATAATTCAACCTTGCAAAACAAATAATAACACTTCATATCAGCTATTTTGGAACTGATTTGTTCTTTAAAAACCTTACAATTTTTTAATTTTGCAAGGTTTTTTATTTGTTCCAATAATTTGAATCAACCTGTCAAGGTTAATTTTTTTATGTCAAGGGTTTTGCATGGTTTTTTAATTTAGCTGATTTTTTTATTATGTCAAGCATTACAAAAACATTGCAAAAACCTTGAATCAACTTGATTTTTTTTTGCAAAAACCTGATTCAAAAAGTCCCATAATTTAATTGTTTTTGCTAGGTTGTTAGCTATGTTAGGTTTTTGCAAGGTTGTTAGCTATGTCAACCTTGCAATTTATTTATTATGTCAACCTTGCAAAAACAAATAAATTACCCTCAGTTTTTGCAAGGTTGTTGATTCAAACAAATAAATTAGCTATGTCAGGTTTTTTGGAACTGATTTGTTCTTCATAACAGTTTTTTTGGAAATGATTCCTTCTAATAAGAGTGCTACAAACCCTAATTTTCGTGCATCTTGAAGACTGATCTAATACTGTTAAAAAAATTAGAAAAACATTGCAACATCTGAATGAAACTAATTAAAAAAGTCCTGGGCAAAACTAATTTCCGTGTTAAATTTCTAATATAGCACGAAAGCAGCAAACCAAAGGGGAAAACTTTTAAAAAACAAAATGAAACTAATTAAAAATAATAACTTTTTGAGAGCAAGAGCAAGACGCTTGCTATCAAGCTTCAGCATGTCCTTGAGCATCACACGAGCGCACCGGAACACCTTCCCGATCTTTGACACGGGGAGCTCCAACTTGCAGATGCGACACATAGCGCTCTAACTTCCTGATCTTCGACACCGGAACGCCTTCCTGATCTTTTGATATGGGGTGCCCTTGTCAAAGTGCTGCTTACTCGTCCAAGTGCAGATGTGATTCAATTTTTTTAATTGCAGATGGGATTCATCATAATTGCAAATGGGAAACCCAATGCAACATCTGAATTGCAGATGTGATTCAAAACTTTCCCTCCAAAAAACTTTCCCCCCATAAACAATTCCCTCCAAAATTTTCTCCTTCAACACCAGCAACGTGAGAAAAAATGGAATTCAAATTTCCCCCCAACATAAACAACATCCTAGTCAGCCCCATATGTCCTAGTCATCACCTCTCTTATCCTAGTCAACTTGTCCTACTGGGACAAAATTCAAAATATGATCTCTTTTATAGAATAGATATAAGCATGCGATATTTTGAAGAGGTGATTCCAAATTAGGAAGTGACATTGAGATGTTACCGTCCTGCAATCCAACAAACAATGACAGAGTAGATGGCATTTTCAAAACAAATAGAATGGTTTACTTACTTTGGTTGGTTCATTTTCAAAACATATGCAGTTCCCACACAATAATAGATGTTGTTATCATCTAAGAAGGAACAACTACTAATGGAGCAACCATTCTCATAAGTATCCAATGGATAAGTTGATTTAAACTCAAAAGTTTGATCATCCAATAGCTTAACAATTTTCATTCCTTTTTATTCTTTCAGATATTCTTGCTATATTTCCTTCCTTTTTAAGATAACAATTTTCCTCATAGATTTATGAAACATGTCCATATTACAGGATATTGGTTTCCAAATGTCTTGAAGTATCCGAGTGTCTAACATGGCAAGTTCTGCTTATATAGCAAAGAAAGGAGTTTATCATGATACCGTTTGATATCATTTGTTTCTTCTTCCACCGAGTGCCAAGGCCTTGTAAACATTAGTCCTGCAACAAACACATCCGTCTAGTTGAAATGGAATTGCTCCTGAAACACCTGAAACACCTGCATATAGCAGCAACATTATGCCATAACAAATAGTTTAATGGCAAGGAAACAGAACTGAAACTGAAAGTAACCGAGCAAATAGTCACATCTTCAAGTATTAATATTGGAGCCGATGAGCAATCAAATTGCCATGCACCATAATTGGATACAATTATTCTAGAAACTCCTGCATTTTCGAGTTGTTTCATGCTTTAGCATTGTATGTTGCATATTTCCCAATAATGACCAAGACATCAAAAAGAGAGAAAGATGAAAATATCTAAGGGAGGATTTAATATCATATTCTGCACTGAGCATGTCCTTGAGCAAAATTGTTAACTTGGCAATGGATTTTAGCCATCCTATATCCAGTAAAAAGAAATAAAAGAGGAGAAACCATCTTCTTGAACACTAAAAAATTGACTGTGACTCAAATAGAACATAACAAAAAGGTGTGATTTGTTGACTAAATCTGGTTCTATGTAGAATTTTTCAGATTTACTGATCTTTTTGGGCGAGATTATCATTGCTTTAAAAAGATATGATTTTTAGATGTTTCAATTCAATTATAGCTAGGGATTTATATAGATTTAAATTTTTAAGGTTATATTGAATTGATCGCAAGCTTTCATTTCAGTTTCAGTCAACAAAAATGGAAATAATCAAGGTAGATCACAATCCTTTCCACACCATTATGTCTCGATAAAGGGCCAGCCAAACAAAATGTTAGTGAAACATAATTAGGAGAGAATTTGCTAATTGAAGCAAAATGTTAGCCAAACTTAACTGAAACAAACTGTTAGCTAAACATAACTGGAAGCAGATAATGGCCAGCCAAACAAAATCCATTTCCACATCAACAACCAAAGATGCAACCAAAATTCTCAATCAAACAACCAAAAAAGATCAGAATTAGCCTCTCAAAGCCCCAAAAAATGCAGAATTCAATACATTAACATCTAAATCAAACATCTGTGAACAACGCCACATCATACTCTTCAAAATTCAAGATCGTCGTGAGACTATCACCATCGAACAAACGCCGGCAAAGAAAACACTGGGAATTTCACCGTCCGGCCAACTTCGTCATTCTCATTGCCATCACCACAGGAGCACAAAAATATAAATAGAAAGAAGAAGAAAATACGCTGAACTGGCCCAATTTTCAAAACCAATCTAAGAAATCAGATACATAACCAGATAATCCCAAAAAAACAAACAAAAATTGAGCTAAAATCAGAAGATCAGAGATCAAGGATACCTCAAATTCAATACACAGACCAATCGAGATCTCCGATAGCTCCAGTTACATGAACAGATGAAATTTTAGAGAGACGATAGCTTTATTTTGCTTTTTCTCTTTCTCTTTCTCGAGATAGCTTCTGTCCAAAGATGAAGTTTTGCTGTTGTCGTCAAATCGATTATCGTTCGTTCTCTTAGAAAGAAAGAGAAAAGAATTTTAGAGAGAGATAATATCAGAAGATCAGATCAAGGATACCTCGAATTCAAATTTTGCATTCTCTATCTCTCTCTTTTTTCGATCAGCTCAAGGATACCTCAAATCAAATTTTGAATTGTGGGCGTCTTCGAAATTTTTTGGGCGTCTTTCTCTTTCTCCGATCTACATTTTTTTGGTCGTCAATTTTGTGGGCGTCTTTTGTGGGCGTCTTTCTCTTTCTTCGATCTACATTTTGTGGTCGACAATTTTGTGGTCGTCAAATCTTTGCTGAGTTTTAAAGCCCGATTTCTATTCCCTTCAACAACCTTCGGGCACTGGTTCAAGGATCAAGCTAAAAACTGAAGGGAAACAGAAAAGATGAGAGAGAGAGAGGAGCTTTCTCGCTAGCGACGCATGGAGAAATGAAGGAGAAAATTGGGTAAATGCCATCGGTCAACCATGGGTTTTAATTTTTATCACCAAGTTTAAAAAGTTTGCTAGAATAACACCCCCACTAAAAAAGAGACGAAAATACCCCCGTTCGTTCCCAAACGTTAAAACCCAACAAAATTAAATCCCCCTGCGAAAACAATTGCAGCGAACGACGTTCTCCCTCCGGCGATCGAAGCCCAGCACCTCACACCGCCTCGAACTCCCCTCGACAGCCTCGACACCGCTCATCACCGCCAACCCACAACCTAACGCCAAGAGCACCCACATCTACGTCGACGCTGAACTCCGACCACCCCGCTTCGCCGTACTCCGACCACCCCGCATCCACGGCAACGCCTCGCCGTACTCCGACAAAGCCCTATGAGCCAATTTGCGCCAATTTGCGCCAATATGCGCCAATATACGTCACGTATATTGGCGCATATTGGTGCATATTGGTGCATATTGGCGCAAATTGGCTCATAGGGCTTTGTCGGAGTACGGCGAGGCGTTGCCGTGGATGCGGGGTGGTCGGAGTACGGTGAAGCGGGGTGGTCGGAACCCAACGCCGAGAGCACCCCCATCTACGTCGACGCCGAACTCTGACCACCCCGCTTCGCCGTACTCCGACCACCCCGCATCCACGGCAACGCCTCGCCGTACTCCGACAAAGCCCTATGAGCCAATATAACCCAATTTGCGCCAATTTGCGCCAATATGTGCCAATATGCGCCAATATACGTGACGTATATTGGTGCATATTGGCGCAAATTGGGTTATATTGGCTCATAGGGCTTTGTCGGAGTACGGCGAGGCGTTACCGTGGATGCGGGGTGGTCGGAGTACGACGAAGCGGGGTGGTCGGAGTTCGGCGTCGACGTAGATGGGGGTGCTCTCGGCGTTGGGTTGTGGGTTGGCGGTGATGAGCGGTGTCGAGGCTGTCGAGGGGAGTTCGAGGCGGTGCGAGGTGCTGGGCTTCGCTCGCCGGAGGGAGAACGTCGTCCGTTGCAATTGTTTTCGCAGGGGGATTTAATTTTGTTGGGTTTTAACGTTTGGGAACGAACGGGGGTATTTTCGTCTCTTTTTTAGTGGTGGTGTTATTCTAGCAAACTTTTTAAACTTGGTGATAAAAATTAAAACCCATGGTTGACTGATGGCATTTACCCAATTTTCTAAGAAATGAAGTAGCATAAAGATGTGAGAGAGAGCGGGGAGCATTCCCCGATGCATTTTTCCCCAACAACACAGTTCCCAAGTGAATTTCAAACGACGTTTGGTTTCCCCAAACCCTTTTCATCCGTAAAATTTAAGTTGTTTCCACAAATTTTTTCAAAAAACTCATCTCAACTGTTAATTTTTCAAGATTCAATCTCAGCCCTCTTTCTATCAACCCCTTTGTCCTAGTCAGCTTGTCCTAGTCAGCCCTAGGATTCAAAAATCGCTGTCAAATGTATAATAGACTAGTCATGACACGTGCCCACGGGCACGGTTCATTTAAGATTTCCCCCGCGAAATCTTTGTTTCTCGAAAAATTATTTCCACAGCCAAAATTTAACAGAACAATAAATTAGCGTAAAAATATTTAGCGACACGGGCATCTTTGGCGCGGAACAACAAATTCGACGCATGCGCCTTTGGCGCGGAACAACAAATTCGGTGTCGAACAACAAATTTGGCGCCCGCGCCTTCGGTGCGGAACAACAAATTAGCGTAGAAAAATTTAGCGGGCGCCTTCGACGCGGGCGCCAGCGGAACAACAAAGCTCAGTGTATTTTTCCGCTAAATTGTTTTACGCTAAAGTTTTTATTTTGTTTAATTTAATGGATCATGCTTCTCCATAATCTTTCCCAAGGCGCTTTTAATTTCATAGTTTAGATTCCCAAAGCACTTTCCCCCAAATTTAATCTCCACAATCTTTCCCAATGCACTTCTAATTTCAATGTTTAGGTTCCCAAAACACTTTTCCCCCAAATTTAATCTCCACAATATTTTCCAAGACACTTCAAATTTCAAAGTTTTGGTTTCCAAGGCACTTTTTTCACCAAAATTTAAGTTTTTCCACTAAAATTTTCACAAAATCCAATCTCAACCATTGATTTACCAAGATCAAATCTCAGCCACTCTTTATCTTATCCTAGTCAGCCCTAGAATTCAAAAAATGTTATCAAATGTATAATATATATATACATATATTCTATAAAAGAGGACCATTTTTGAATTTTGTCCCAATCATATCCCATTTTGTCCCAGTCATCAAGAGGTTATCCCAGTCACCAAAAACGGTGGTGATGCAGCCACGTGGAAGGTTGAATTTGAGCCATAGGATCTTGCAAAAATCCCATAAGTCGGGGAAAAACCCCTAAGGCGGGGATGCAGCCGCGTCTGGCCACATTAGCTCGTGGTTCCCGCCTCCCACTCTCTGCATCTTGCGAAAAAGGCTGGGTGGGTCCCTTGATCACGAACCACAATATTCAAACTTGGGGGGAGTTTTGAAGTTTTGAAAATGAAATCATTGATCTCTCAAAATATCCACTGATGTGAGAGTCTAAACCCTAGCTGAGCTCCTTCAAGCTTCATGAACAGTTGCCTCCTTCAAGGTGCAACTCCTTCAAGCGACAGAGGAAGGTGAGAGAACTTGCAGCTTATTTTTACGGAATCTCAAATTTTTTTCTGTTTTTAACTAAAACTGAATTTTTAGAGGATGTCATGCAGAGGAAGGTGACGATGTTGGGCGTCACGAGATGCAAGGGTATGAGATTCAATTTTAAGGGTTGTGTCTATGTTTCTATTTATTTTTTTCGTTTTATATTTCAAGTTGGATCAAAGTTTGACAATTTGTTCTTCATTTTTCAAAACTTCTATGTACAATTTACTCAGTTTGTGAAGTTGGCAATCTCTTTGAAATATGTTTCATTATTGTAGAGAAATTTTTATGGGGGAATTCTGTTGTAAACAGAGGTATGTGAAATTATTGGCAAACTTCACATACCCCTTGTTATCTGTGTTTGTGATGTTATTATTTTCTGCATGGGTAGGAGATCCAATTTCGTTTTATGCCTAACAAACTTAAAAGCTAGGCATCAAGTGAGTTGTGTTTGAGTTCAACAAAGAATCTGTAAATATGTCATCTTGCTTGCTCAAATATCCAGTTTCAAGACCTATTACTTACATTAATTCAAAGATTGTGAAAAATGTGAAAACGAGGAGGAGCTTGCATGCTCAAATGAAACTATGTCTTGCAGAACCAAACTAATGAGGATGAGTCATTTTTGTTTTGCGCACAAATGTTTCCAGCCTGAGTTTTGTAAGAAATAAGGAGGAGGTTCTCAAAATTTATGAGAAATAAAATTGAAAAAAAGATCTTGAGTTTAGGCAAATTGTTACTTCCATGTTTGTGCCCATTGTTACTGAAACTCCTTCTTATTTTTATTTTTTGAGAACAACCTCCTTATTTTTACTTCCATTGTGTTTTTTATTTTTTGAGAACCACATCCTTAGTTTGTGCCCATTGTTACTTCCATGTTTCTTTTTTAAATGTTTCCAGTAGCCTGAGTTTAGGCACAAATGTTTCCAGTAGCCCGAATTTTGTGGAGCCTCCTCCTTAGTTTGTGCCTCAACCTCATAAATTTATTTCTCAGAACCAAAAATGACATAGTTACCTGCAGAACCAAAAACAAATATGATTTATTTGAAGAACATGTAACTATGTCTTGCAGGTAATAGATTTAGTTGAAGAACCACTTAGTTTGTGCCTCAAGAACATGTAACTATGTCCTTTTTGTTTTTTGTCATTTTGTTTCTTTTCAGTTTCTTCCATGTTTCTTTTTTCACTTTTATTTCACATAAATTTTAATTTTAGGTTCCTGTATGTTCTCATAAATCTGATATTTGAATTTAATTCAACTTCAACTTCAACTTCAATACATCATATCTCACATATCTTGCAAATCTCCAATTTGTTCCAATACAGAAATAAGTTCCATTCTATGCTTAATTTTACAGCAATTTCAATACAATATATCTCACATATTTTGCAAATATTAATAATTCAAATTTAATTATCAGGATTGTATAGCATATCTTGCAAATCTTAATCAAACATGTAAATCTCTCACTTAATTGTACAGCATATGTTGAGATTCCAATTTAATATGGTTCAAGTTTGTTAAATGAATTGTGCAGGTTGTATAATATGGTGCAAATTTGATTTAATATGGTGATAATTTGCAAGATATATGAATTTGAACATGATTTAATCCTGATAATTAAACATCATGCAAGATAAGGTGATTATTAGGATGTTTAATTAAATCAAATTCATATATATGGCTTAAATCAAAACCTCTCACTTTTGATTTAATATGTTCCAGGATGTTTAATTTGATGTGTTCCAGGATGTTGAGTTAATTTAATTAGTTTAATTTAATTTCGGTTCCAAGTAAAACATGCAAATTATCAGGATGTTTTCGTTTGCATTTGGGAATGGCCATTATCCTGTTATCAAACATGCAAATCAGTTAATTACCAAATGCTATGATGGTTCTAATTAACAGGATAATGATCCAAACATGCAAACTCACATATCTTGCAAATTATCAGGATGTAAATTTAATATGGTTCAAGTTTATTAAATGAATTGTCCAGGATGTTTAATATGGTGCAAATTTGATTTAATATGGGGATAATTTACAAGTTAGTTACCACATTATTTGCATTCTGTTAAAATTTGCAGGCACACATGTGTGCTTTTGAATTCTATAAAAGTTTGAGAGAGAATGACCTGCAAAGTTGCATTTTGAGAGGCGATGATATTAGTTAACATGTATGGAGAGGAAATTAAAGAAGTATTAGTGTTGGATACCGATGCTGGTGTCTCTGTAGGTTGGTATCTTGATTGTTCTAGCTCGAATGTTGAATTTGTTGTTTTCAATAGTTCAGTTCCCATGTAAGCTTATGTTTTCCATAATGATTTAGCTTGAACAGGACTATCCTATTAAAGTTGTTAAATTTAGAAGCATATGATCTTCTTAATTTTGTCGATTTATGTTATGTATTTGAATATTCTGTTATGTATGTTAGGGAGAGATGAACCAAAATACCCTTCATTTTCCCCCCTTGAGATATATTTTGATGTCAGACTGGATGTAACTGTTGGGTCGGTGCAACTGTCGAAGACAAAGTACTAGAGGCTAAATTTTGAATACTACTTGCAGGCAGAAATAAAGGTGGAGGGAACTCTGCCAAATTCGGTAATCAATTTCTTGAAATTGTTATGATCTTGGGTTTCAATTAGAGTCAAAGTTTTATAATGATCTATAAAATGCTGAACTGTTTTATGGGTTGTTTTGATGTAAATTTAGGATTTTGGGTTCATCATTTTGGTCGTCAAGTAGAGTATATTATGCATTATGTAAATTTTACAATATTATTTGTTACAGAAGTATGTTGTGATATCATTTTGGATGAATTTTTTTACTATGATTTCTCTACGTTATTCTCAGCTATGATATCATAACACAAAAGTCGACTATGAAATTTATTCTCCAAAATTCATCTTGATGCATGTGTGTAGCGGCCCTTTTTTATTGGTATAGTGGAAAGGACCATAGCTTGGGAATTATTGTACCGAAAGGAATTTGGGAAATTATTGTGTATTGGGAGAGAATTATAAGTATGTAAAACCGTGAGTACGCGTTGATATTTCGAAATGAGAGATACAAATATTTATTTGTAGATGGGTAAAAAAGAAAATGTGTTTGACAAAAATGCTTGGGCTAATGCATGATAACATAATAACATTAAGCAGGTTGACCTACAAAGGAATTGTATAATTTGTTTTCATTGCTTGCTTTTGATTTGGGTTAAAAAATTAGCAGCATCTAGGATTGTAACTATTTGACTGAAATTTTTTAAATTCACATCGCATCCTAGATTGTAACTATTTTAAATTCACTGTGTTAACTAAATGTCCAAAAGTCCAATTGGACCTCACATTTTATTCTGATCTTCATTTGTTTTTGGTAGTAATGAAGGGTAATAGTGAAGGAGTAGTATGCATTAGGTTAATATTTGATTTAAACAAACTGTAATTATGTACTTGACACTATCTCTTAATGTGAGGAATGCTTTCATAAACCTATCATCTTCTCCCTTGTCTCATTACAGTCCTCTTTTTAACTTATTGTCTCTAATATATGCATGCATTTGGGATGATTCCATTAGTCTTATTTACATATGCTAACTGCATTGCCACAAAATACACTCTGATGTTTCTCAAGTAACTGTTTTATTTCTTTGTGAATACAATGCTGTTAAATGTGTTGTTCTTTGGATTTTTGTGAAAATGCTAAACAATTGCAGGCTATATGTGTAGAAAAACAGTATGTGTGTATGCAAAACAGAATATGTGTTCAAACCAGTAAAAAGTGTCAAACAAAAAGCTGGAAAGTTAATGAAAATACAAAACAGTTCCATGTTATATCTATAGTTTGTATGTTTGTGTGCAAAATATTAATAAGTGTCAAACAAAGTGTATTTATATAGGAGGCACCACCTATATAAAATTTTGAGCTTCTTAACTATTCAGTAGCAAAACACAGTTTTTGTTACTATATATGTGTATGCAAAACAATTAAAATTGTCAACAAAAGATTTCCAGATTCCAAGTTTGTGTTTCTATTGATTAAAATCTCCAATAAATAAACTTAAAATTAATAATGCTTAGACTTGATTTACAATTCAAATGAAAATACTTATTAATTTGGACAAAATGGCTTTAATCTCGCACTCTCAAAATGGCTGGGTTCAAGAATAACGTCATTTGTCTCATATGATGTAGATAATTGACACTATTGTTTTAGGCTTCATCTGTTGCTATTCTGGCAATTAGTAGACATCTTTTGACCCACAAAGGAATGCTTTTCATTAAAAATTTTACGATTTTTCATTGTTAGAGCTAATTTTTAATGTCTAGAATTGTGTTGAGTTCATGAAAGAAGTGATTTATGTGAAATAGTTTGTTATATGCTTGAGGAATAAATCAAAATACCAAACATACCTTCTCTAAAACCCCCCATTATGGAGGCTCAGAAACTGTGTGAAATTGCAATGACGATTGGTTTTGAACTTAAATTTGCATGAGAATTGGAGTATTTTGCACGAGCAGAGGTTTGTTACTGAAACCATGCCATGAATCTAAATTTCTTTAATTGCAAAATCATTGCATAAAATTCATTTATCATTTTCTACTTGCAGACAATTAGGTATTCTTTTTTAGCATGAAGGATGCACTTGGATTTGCACCTTCTTGGCTCTTATTGCTAAGGTATGTGTTTGCCCCTATTTGATAGGAATCCTATTCGTTGCCAGAATTTATGTAATTTGTATGCAATCATATTGATTCATGTAGAGAACCTTTTTGATATTGTACCCTTCTAGAATCACAAGTAATGTCGGTATGATAAATCTTGCTTTTCCTTACATAAAGGTACCGAGACTCACTTTAGATTATTTTAATTCCCAAATGGAGGTTATTAATATATATTTTAGCTTCTTATGGTAGATGGCAGATGTTTGGAGGAAGGAGCAGAGAATTTTTTTGAAGCATGTACGGTTATAAGGAACATGTTGAGGCATTATCTGTTGAAAGGCAGATCCATAGAAGAGTAGTATCAGCAGCATCAGAAGCAACATCAGCAGGAAGATGATGGTAGCAACAGTGACACAAACTCCAGCGAGGGCTGAGGATCATTCGGAAGGGCTACTTCTACCAGCGAGGGTTGGGGACCATTCAGGGGTGCCTGGCCTTTGTTTTGGACTGAGGATATGGATCGGTCCAATATGTTCTTCGTCCCAACATCCTGCTACAAAATAAGAGGAAATGTACTAAAAAATATTTTGTTTTAGTTCTCGACATTAAAGTTGAATTTAATTGGTAAACAAATATTATAGGAACAATGTTACACAGTTTGCCATTCAAATTATTGCTGGGTTTTATTAAATCCCAAAGGCTCCATCAATGTAAGTTCATTTCTCTTCTTATCTCTCTGGCTTGGGTTTTGTTAACATTCAACTTCATCGCAATTTCGCTTCCGTGTTGCTTTATTAAGATCACACTATGAAAGCGCCAATCTCTCACTTGGATGTTATTTAATAATCTCACTTGGATGTTCCAGGATTTTTGAAATGTAAATGCATGTTCCAGGTTTTCAAATAGCTTAGAAATTTCTTATGATGGTTCAAGTTTCATGGTCCAAGTAAATCATCCAAGATGTTTGTGTTGATTTAATTGGCTTAGAAATTTCTAGGATGTTTTTATAACTGTGTAATAATTTAATATGTTCAAGTTCTCATATTAGTTTAATTTAATATGTTCCAGAATGTTTGTGTTAATTTAATTAGTTTAATTTAATTTCGGTTCTATGTTTTTTGTTCTAGAATTTTTGAAATGCAAATGCATGTTCCATGATTTTCATAAATAAACTGGAACTGAAATTAAATCCTGGAACATAATTTTAATACCTCTCACTTGGATGTTAATTTAATGCCTCTCACTTGGAGGTTCCAAGATTTTTGAAAGGCAAATGCATGTTCTAGGTTTTCAAATAGCTTAGAAATTTCTCATGATGGTTCAAGTTTCATGGTCCAAGTAAAACATCCAAGATGTTTGTATTAATTTAATTAGCTTAGAAATTACCAGGATGTTTTGATACCTGTGTAATAATTTAATATGTTCAAGTTCTCATATTAGTTTAATTTAATATGTTCTAGGATGTTTGTGTTAATTTAATTAGTTTAATTTAATTTCGGTTCCACGTTTTTTGTTCCAGAATTTTTGAAATGCAAATGCATGTTCCAGGATTTTCATATATAAACTGGAAGCGAAATTATATCCTAGAACATGATTTTAATACCTCTCACTTGGATGTTAATTTAATGCCTCTCACTTGGAGGTTCCATGATTTTTGAAATGCAAATGCATGTTCTAGGTTTTCAAATAGCTTAGGAATTTCTGATGATGGATCAAGTTTCATGGTCCAAGTAAAACATCTAAGTGAAACATCTAAGTGAGAGGTTTTAGTTAACATCCAATCGGGGGTTGATCTCAGCTTTAAAATTGGTTCATTTTGATGTTGTTAGTCAGCAGATCAGGATCACAAATACACTCTTTCATTTTGAGATTTTAGTTAACATGATTAGGATCACAAATATGTATACTCTGTGATGAGAGAGTATTAAGTTTGATAATTAGAATGTATCAACTTTGTTCATAATATACAAAGTTCTCTGTTTTGCTAACCCCGCGAGAATAATTCGTTTATTCAAATGAAACTACATGTGCTCGATGTTGAGAACTCAAATATATGCATGTTAACTCAAAAGAGAACTCAAAAGAGAATTAATGCATGTCAACTCAAAAGAGAACTCAAATGTGCTCTGGGTTTTGATATCTGCCTTGAACTTTACGTTGTTAAATTAACTTTGTTGATTAGCTAGAACCATCATGTTAGTAAATATATGTAAACTTGAAAACTCTTTCATTTACATCAAAAGTGTTTTAGTTAAGATGCACATTTTGGTATTTTAGAGTATATTAGTTGGATACTTTTAATTTTTATTTAACAATTAAATTTTAGGGGGAATTAAATTTTTTGGGGAAACTAAAGAACAAAATTTTGGAAGCACTAAAATTTTTGTGGAGTTGATTAACAATTATTGCGCTTTAATTATTGTTGTTCGTTTAAATTTAGGGGATCCAAGATTTTGCGGGAGGAATTTTTTAAATGAACCGTGCCCTTCGGGCACGGGTTATGACTAGTATATATATATATATATATATATATATATATATATATATATATATATATATATATATATATATATATATATATATATATATATATATATATATATATAGGAAAAAGGGGATCTAAGGTGCTGAGGCGCCCCCATTTCCCCACATCTTCTACAATTTTTTTGGAAATATTTTTTCATGGGGTTGTTGTTCACATCATGGATGATCAACATACCAAATTTCAAGGGATTCCAATACTTTTGGGGCCACCATCTACCCCTTACAACTTCAACGGTCTAAAAACGTGCTGAAAACCCCACGATGTTGCAAGGGGTAGATGGAGGCTCATAAAGTATTGAAATCCCTTGAAATTTGGTATGTTGATCATTCATGAGGTAAACAATAAACCCATGAAAAAATTTCAAAAAAAATGTGTGAGATGGGTGGAAATGGGGGCGCCTCCTTAGATTGAATCTAAGGAGGCACCTTAGGATCCCTTTATATATATATATATATATATATATATATATATATATATATATATATATATATATATATATATATATATATATATATATATATATTCCTTAGAGCATTACGTGTACTATCGCAGCATGTGCGCAGTGGCCTGCCTTTGTCTTCTTTTTCTCTCTTTACTTCTCTTTCTTCAACACATCTGCCTCTCTTGGAGTACCTGGGACGGATTCGTACTTCTCGGGTATCCTGGGGAGCAGGGCGTTACAACATCACCGACCACATTATTGAAGAAGTTCAGAATGAACTAGGAGAAATTAAATAGGAAATGCGTCGTGAATGAATGGTGATGAAGAAATGTCACTTGCTATGTTTATGGTTTGTTTGTGTGGATCTTAAGTTGGTTGTATAACTCTAAAACTCCATGGTTTGTAATATTTGGTTGGCTTTAGACTTATGTCACTTTGGATTGTAATATTTCGAACCTCTACGGTGACTCCTCACTATTTTGTCTTCTTAAGTTCATACATACTATGTTTATGCCTAAGTTTCCATTCTCAATGCTTATGCCTAAATGTTAAGCTTGAATGTTTGAAATTCATGTTATGCCTTATATCTGAGTATGGATAATGCCTTTTATGCATATGCTTGGAGATTACAATTTTCTCTCTCTCTCTCTCTCATGTCACATATGCTAATCTCAATGCTATGGATGGTATCTTGAGATTAAATTTTTTGGATGATCATGACGATTATGCAAGGATATTGAATCACTGTATAACATGCTATGAATGATTGGGACATGCTTGCATTTATGAATACAATTTCTTTTCCGCGTGCTATTTTGTACATGTGGTGTCATGAATATTTTTTACACTTGGTATACCAATTATCTTTCCACCCTTGGTATCAAAAACATTTTTACTTGGATTATGTTTTCTTGTCACACTTTTTGATTTGACAAAGGGGGCGAAAAATACAATGCATGTAAAATTATAATGAATTAGTTTATTCATGGTGCAAAATTGCTTATCAACCATTTGAAATAGGAAATATAATATGAATCATGCATATTTCTTCTTATTGTTAACCGGTTTTGATGCAGGGAGAGTAACTTCTCCATAACAATCATGCATCTCTGCAGGGGGAGCGTAAGTTATTTTTGTTGTCATATTATATTTTTAATATTTTATATCATTTGTTGTCATCCTTAAAAAGGGGGAGAGTGTTGGGATATTGAGACCCACCCCAGTAGATGTTGATGATGGACACAAGTGATATGGGTACTAACATATTAATTTCATGTGCGTATATGATTATTGAATGGCCATGCAGACAAATGAAATGAAAAGCTAAAAAGAAAGAGCCATATTCGGAAAGTGTTGGAGTTATTTGAATTTTTCAAATGAATTTGGTCTCTTTTGGTTTTCCATCCAAAAAGTTTAGTCCCATGTTGCTTGGAAATAAAACTTTGGCAGCGTATAGAAGGCTTTTGATTAGCCTTAGAGGTGTGCCCCAAGGGGTATCACTCTTTTATGAAGGGGAGAGGACTTACATGAACTTGAGTCCAACACACGTGCGAAGCCGCCGGCCCGCCGGTCGGCCGTGACGTGACGTGACGTGCGAACGGTGATTATCTTTTTGGATAAAATAATTATTTTGAAACTGAATTTCAAATTTCAAACGATTTCATTATTAACGTTTCAAAATTCAAACGTTTTCATTAATGTTTAGATCCAAAATTTACTCACCATTTATCTCTCAGATCCGGAATTTTCTCTCTATTAACGTGTCTTTACAGCTTCTTCCCGTTCTCTTTTTTCTTATAAAATTTGTGCGTGTTTCCATTTTTAAAGTGTGCAAAAAATATTTTCTTCGCAGTTCGAAAATTCCCATCTTCTCTGTTTTTCCCTTCACGAAAATTTCTTTCCTCCAAAATTTCCCTTTGCGATTCCGAGCAGTTCATCTTTGTTGGGTGGTGATGTTCTTGTCGATCACCTTCCAGTGCAGATATGGTCATTAACAGAGGTGATTCTGGGATGTTTTTATCCTGGGGACGCCAGGGCTGTACATTGCTTGCACGAACTTGGGCAGAGCCGCGAAACGTTTTAAAGAGAGCGATCTCGTCTGTGACTCAGACCATCTCATTTGGTAACGTTGTTCTTGTTTCTTTTTAGTATCTGCAGCAATAGGAAGTCTATCTTAGAGCCAAGGAGTGGAGCAAATGATGGCTCAACCAAGGACTCAAGATCACGATTAGATGGCTCAAGTCAAAGAATGAAGATCAAGAGCTAGAGTTGTGTGTATGTGTAAGTTTTAAACTTAGAATGTCAAAGCCAATATATATTCATTACACACACAAAAATTCTTTAAAAATAATTTTTAAATATGTCTAACTATATACTATTTTAATATAATTTTTATAAAATATTTTCAAGTAATTTTAAAGAAGAAAAACTTGAGTATCCTGAAATATCTGACTATGAGAAACAGGTATCCGACTACTTACAATACAATTTTACCCAGAACTCTCGGGTTTTTAAATAGCAGACTATTATTTTTGAATAACTGTCACGTCCTGCTTCTCATTGTACTTGGGAGCGAGAACATGAGCGGGTCCGCATGTGCTTAAAGTAAAGAAGAAGTGCCTTTTTTCTTTCTTCTTTGACGTAAGCACAATAAGCGTTGTGTAGTAATTGTAGTTCTTGCACGCAAAGCATCATAAACAGCATAAATAATTATTGCAATTTTATTCTAGCATTCAAAACAAGGTACACAAATTAATTAAGGCCTATCATGGTCGTACAATTTATGCTGAACGCAAACACACCAGAAAAGCAACAAATACAACTAATAAAACAGAAACTAAAACAGCTCTATCTAGTCTTCAGCGGGAAGGACCTCAGCGTCCTCGTAGCTCTGATCTGCGGGGTCTACCTCCAAGATGAGATCCTCTAAAGCGGGGTCCTCAATATACTTTGATCCCGAACCTAACATATATTTCATAAATTCATTTGAAATATATGTCAGCGAGATAGCTCGGCAAGATTTAAAATAATATAAAGTAATAACTTGTAAAGTAAGAAAAACAAAAGTGAGCGTCAGAACTTATAAGAAAAACATGTGCATAGCATATGATTATGAGCATACTGAAAGTTAGCATATGATTTGCATTTCAATAAGGTAATGGTGGTTCATAAATTGGGTATTTTCAGTTATCTGTGTTAGTGACTATGTTCATGTCCGAGTAAGTATAATGTTCTTGATGCACCATATCATCGGGGGTTTACCGTGAAGCTTCTTGCCTCTCTAACCTGGGCAATGGTTAAGAGGCTTGCCACCATTAGTTTGGTATGGAGGTAGCCATAAGGTGGTCACGCTACACTCACAAACTCTACTACATAAACCAACTCCACCCCAAAGTGTTTGTTTAGTCATCGATTAGTTTTCATTCCATAAGTATTCGATGGATTCACATATGCCCCAAGGGCCCAACATCACATATTATTAGGGGTGGCACAAATAATGGCATGAACAAGCAATAATGCATTTTATGAACATTTTTAACGTGGCAGAAATATCGTTCACATATGAATTTCACATAGGAACATACCAAATTATAACACCAGAAGTCACGTAATGATTTTATTATGAGGGCAATATTTTTTAGAGCTTAAAAATAATTTCCTGGATTTTTAAAACACTAATAGCAATTTTTCTGGAATATAAAAGCAATAATAGCCATTTTCAGACAATAGAAAAATAAAATACCTAAACTTGCAAAATTTATATCTCACAATCCACACGTCAGATCTTTATGTAAGTATGGTCAAAATTTTCCTTTCGACGAGTAGTGTTAGGTCCAGTAAGTTCTAGAGAGAAGTTTACGTGAAAATCGCCAACCATGTTTTATTTACGCGTTTAACAATAATTACATATAACTTTAAAAATTCGTAGACAATAAGGTACTTGCTTGATTGGGGTGATTTTTGTGTCCACGTGATCATATGAAAGGCGCGAATTTTTCTGCGAGGCTAGATTTTCATTTTAAGCTAAAAGTCTTTAACTTATTAAAATAATATTAAATCTCTTCACACACACACACATATATACTATGTATTATAACTTACGCATTATTACTCACAGTTTTTCGTTTGCATTCTCTTTGCTACTGATGTGTGCAGGTGGTGGCAAAACTCGGATGGCGACGGGCGGCGGTTGCTGAGGCGGATCTGGCGGTTGTTCGACGATCGCACATCGGTGTGAGGGCCGTGAGTGGTGGCTGCAGCTTGGGTGCGAGTCGAGGGTTGCTGCCGACGGAAACGAGAGGATTCAGGGTGCTACGGGCGTTGCTTGCGGCAGAGCGTGGCTGAGGAAAGGGCGGTGTACGGCTGTATGGGGCGGCTGATCGAAGATTGAGGGTCCGCGGATTCTTTGATGGGCTGGAGGAAGGTGGTGACAGACGGTGGAGTGCGGGTTGTTGGGTTGTGGGTTGCTGTGAGTTTGAGGTGGTTAAGGGGGTATCAGGGTTTGTTTAGGGGGTTCGACTGAGGAGGAAGATGGTGTCGAAGGTCGTTGGCGATGTTGGAAGGCTGAGTGGGAGGCGGTGGAGTGTGGTGACGTCGGTGGAGGGAGGAGGTCGGGGTCGTGGGTCTTGTAGGCTGGCGTCGGGGCTTGGGCAGTCGTCTGACGATGTTGCAGTGAGTTGAGGGGTCGTCGGGCTTTTTGAGGTGGCCTCGAATGTGGAGGGGGCTAGAGTTGGATGACACCAGCGGTGAGGGGAAGAAAAAGAGGTTGTGGGCTTTTTGCATTTAGGGTTTGAGAGAAGAGAGAGTAGGGGGTGGAGAGGTAGGGGAGGTATAGGAAGCTGCATGGGTTTTATTTGGGTTTTGTTTTGATTTCTCGTTCAGTTTGGTTTTGTGAAGTAGGGAGAAGGTGAGTTGCGTAAAGATAGAAATAACACGGGAGATCTATTGCTAAAATCATGCACGAATCATGGGGATAAAATCGGATCCAACAACTTGATTTGATGAGTAAATCGGTTAAGATTGGTAGGTTAAGATCCTTTTTGGATGATCCATTTAATTAAAATATTCAAATTATTAGTATTAGATTTGTTAAGATTTATTAGTTTAAATATGATATAGAACATCTAACTAGTTAAGGTATTTAGATTTATTAGGTTAGGATTTGATCTAGGAAACCAATTTGGTTTAAATATTAAGATTATTTACGATTTCGCCCCTAGACTCGATGTCGTCCAAAAATTATAAGAAAAATACCGGAGCGATCGCGAAGTCGACAGGATCGCGAATATGGGGTCCGATCACGCGTTCGAGTTATGAAAATTAACAAATAAAATCAAATAGTAATTACTCAAATAAATCAATTTATTAATAATATACGTACAAAATACGTACGACAGAAACAGTTTGTTACATCCTACCCACCTTATTAATATTCCGCCCTCGGAATTTCTATCAGCTATGGCACATGGAATAAATAAGGATAGTGCTCACGCATCTCCTCTTCCCATTCCCAGGTGGATTCTCCTGGTGATTCGTGACACCACATCACTCTAACAAGATTGACGACTTTATTCCTGAGGGTCTTTTGTCGTCCATCTAAGATCTGAACTGGCTGCTGCTCGTAGGTCAAATCCAATCGAACAATAATCTCAGAGTAGTCAATCGCATGAGTAGGGTTGCTGACGTAACGACGCAATTGTGATACATGGAAAACATTATGTACCTCCATCCATTGATGGTGATAGATCTAAACGATAAGCCACTTATCCAACTCGCTCTAGCACATCAAAAGGTCCAATGAATCTTGGACTAAGCTTCCCTCACTTCCCAAAACGTATCACTCCTTGGTTTTGGGGATATCTTCGGGAAAACATGATCTCCTGGTTGAAACTCCAAGTGACGACGCTTGGCATCAGCCCAATGCTTGTACCGATCTTGTGCAACGTGTAGCTTATCCCTGATATTATGCACCATGTCCACTGTTTCAACAATCATTTCAGGACCCAATAATTCTCGATGACCAATGTCATCCCAACTCAATAGAGATCGAAATTTCCTTCCATATGGTGCTGCAAATAGGGTCACGCCAATGCTGGCTTGGTATCTATTGTTGTAGGCAATCTCTACCAAGTGTAGATGATCTTCCCACGAGCCTTTGAAATCCAACATACAAGCTCGTAACATGTCTTCCAATATCTGGATAATATGCTCTGATTGACCATCAGTTTGCAGGTGTTACGTAGTGCTGAAACTAAGACTGGAACCTAGATTGGATTGCAGACTCTTCCAAAATTGAGATGTGAATCTAGTGTCTCTGTCAGAGACGATGCTCACTGGATCTCCATGCAATCGAACGATCTCCTGCATAGTTATTGATTACATCACAACACATACTAGAAATAAGTTTTAAGACATATGATAGATCATTACCTCCATATACTTCCTTGCAAGTATTTTCGTAGATTGTCCCACTCGAAAAAGTATGAAATGTGCTGATTTGGTTAATCAATCAACGATCACCCAAATCACATCATTCTGTTTAGTACTCTGAGGTGGTCCAGTTATGAAATCCATAGTGATGTGCTGCCACTTTCATTCCAGAATAGGCAGAGTTTGAAGCAATCCGACAGTGTGATGATGTTCAGCCTTCACCTGCTGACACACTAGGCATTTAGCGATACTACGAGCCACGCTTTACTTCATTCCATGCAACCAAAAGTTTAGACGAAGATCCTTGTACATCTTAGTGCCACCATGATAAATAGAGTAAGGAGAGTTGTGTGCTTCATTCAGTAGCTCTTCTCTGATATCACCTGAAGGCACACAAATCCTACTGCCATATCTAAAGGAACCATCTTCTTGAATAAGGAAGTCTGTCCGAAGTCTAGCCTTGACTTGCTCTATGATCTTCCGTAACTTTGTATCTCCAAACTGAGCCTCTTTAATCCAATCTATGATGATAGACTAAATTTGCATATTCATCAATGATGCTGGAGTCCCGGGTAAGATAACTTCAATTTCCATCTCTCGCATTGCTTGCTGTAGCCTCCATTGCACTGAGAGAGTCATAATTACTGGTAGTTGGCTCAATGCATCTGGTACTACATTAAATTTTCCCGGATGGTATTGGAGATCGATGTCATAATCAGCCATGAGCTCTAACCATATGCATTGCCTCATATTGAGCTCTTTTCGGGTGAAGATGTACTTCAAACTTTTATCGTCGGTGTAGATCTTCACTTGCTCACTTAATAGATAGTGCCTCCAAATTTTCAGAGCAAATATAACATCAGCTAATTCCAAGTCATATGTTGGATAGTTCTTCTCGTGAGTCTTCAGTTGCCAGGATGCATATGCCACCAAATGACCATGCTGGTGTAGAACACTTCCAAGACCCTTGTCAGATGCGTCATAGAAAACTTTGAATCCCCCGATTCTATCTGGTATTGTTAACACTGGAGCAGTCGTCAGCTTCCCTTTCAATTCTTCGAACAGTTTCTCACAAGCCTCAAACCAGATGAACTTAATATCCTTCCTCGTCAGGCGAGTCATAAGCTCAGCAATCTTTGAGAAATCCTTGATGAATCGGCGATAATGGCCAACCAATCCGAGAAAACTTTGGATATCTGAAGCTGACCGAGGAGTTGGCCAATTCTTGACCGAGGTAACCTTCTTCCGATCGACAGAAATACCGTCTCTGATACCACATGCCCAAGAAAGGCGACTTAGTCTTGCCAGAATTCACACTTGCTGTACTTGGCGTATAACTGATGATGTTGCAGTGTCTCCAATACAATCTGCAGATGCTTGGCATGATCTTCTTCATTCCTCGAGTAGACCAGAATGTCGTCGATGAAAATCACTACGAATTTATCCAAGAAATCATAGAAGATCAAATTCATAAGATTCATGAATACCGCTGGAGCGTTAGTCACCGAATGGCAAGACTACGAATTCGTAGTTCCCATACTTGGTCCGGAATGCCATCTTTGGGATTTCTTCACTTTTGACCTTCACTTGATGTTAACCACTTCAGAGGTCCATCTTGGAAAAGACTCGCGATCCGCCAAGTTGATCGAAGATGTCGTCAATACGTGGAAACGGGTACTTGTTCTTAATTGGCACATTGTTCAGTTCTCGATAATCCACACACATTCTTCTTAACCCATCCTTCTTTTTGACCAAAAGAACAAGCGCACCCCAAGGACATACACTGGGATGTATCAATCCCTTCTGCAACTGATCGTCGAGTTGATTCTGAAGTTCTTCCAGTTCAGCAGGAGCTATGCGATAAGGATCCTTCGAAATAGATCAAGTATTCAGCAGAAGGTCAATGGTGAATTCCAGAGCTCGATCAGGCGGTAATTCTGAAATATCTTCAGGGAATACGTCCTTAAATTCTCGAACCCCTCTAGGCTTCTCATGCTCGACTAACATTGATGTAATGATCACTTCATTCGGCTTGGCCCGAAATTTAATAGGTCCAAGTGAACGGTCTTTGCTCGTGAATTCAAACATCGGATGGTCAGGGATTTCAAACACTGCCTTCTTTTTGTGGCATTTGATGGTAGCATAGAAATTTCCAAACCAGTCCATGCCGAATATTGCATCAAAGTTTGGCATGTCGACTATCATAAAGTCTGCATATAGCTCATGCCCATAGATCACTATGGGGCATGATCGACATCCACTAGAAGTTTTAACTACTCCACTCCTGGTGGTGATGCTCCAACAATTAGGTAGAGAGTCAACATGAATAGAATGCTTCTCTACAAATTCTCGGGATATGAAGCAATGTGAGTCTCCAGAATAAAAAAGAGATAAGGCCAGGTAAGAAGCTACTAATATAACACGTAGAACATAGGAAAAGTATATCTTAGTTTAAGGGTAAACAAGCAACCACATACATATACCATAAGCACTATAAAAGAAAGGTTAGGCCTTACCTGAGATCACTTGTTCATCAGTCTCAGCCTTTGCGGCTGTCATGGTGAAAGCCTGATGCCTCAGCTGGTTCTATAAAAGAAATGTTATGCATTACCTAAGATCACTTGTTCATCAGTCTCAGCCTCTGCGGCCGTCATGGTGAAAGCCTGACGCCTCAGCTGGTTCTGCCTCGCTTGTTTAAAAGCCTTCTGTTGTGGAGCCGTAGGTGGTCCACGTGAGTAGATCCCAGAGCTCCATGTTGAGTAGGTCCAGAAGGTCCAGTAGTCATCGGGTTTTTGGTGCGGCGAGGGCAGTCTTTATTAGCATGTGTAGATGCTCTGCATATCAAGCATTAATTCAGTAGCACTCGACAGTCCTTCTTAACATGTCTAGTTCAATTTCAGTGAAAGCACACCATCTGAGATTGGTTGTTGGTAGGAGTAGTAGGCCTTTTGAATTGTGTAGTCTGAGTAGGTCGGAGATTGTTCCTTGGCAGCTCCTGTCGACGTCTATTTCCTCTAGTTTGAAGCGCCTTCTTACGCTTTATGATGTTCTCATGCTTCCTTGCAGCTTCCTAGACTTCTTGATGAGTGGTCGTATTTGTCAAAGACATCAAAGCTTGGATGTCAAGATCCAGACCCTGTAGAAAATGGTATGCACGATCTTCAGGATATTCCACCAGATGAGGAGTGAAACGACTAAGCATCAAAAATTCTGATTCGTATTCATCAACCGTCCGAGTGCATTTGACAAGGTTAACGAAACGTCGCTGGAGCTCCCTTTTTGTTGATCTGGGGAAGTAATGGGGATTGAATCTCTCTCGAAAGATGGCCCAATTGATTGGCTTAACCAGGCATGCTTCCTCAGCATCCCAACAGTTTCGAGCATTTCCAGTCAACTGTTTCTTGGCTACTTCCACCCAGCCTGCCTGGTCAATGCAGGAAAGGCTCAGGTCATCTTCCATGCTTCGGGCCCATTCTTCAGCTTCCAGTGGGCATTCTCTTCCACAGAAAATTTTCAGGTTCAGCTCCCCAAACTGCTTGGCTCCAGCTTCAGCTCGAAGAGGAGGAGGTGCAGGTTGTGCAGGCTGTTGTCCTTAATGTATCAGTTGCTGTTGAATTTCCAGCATTCCTCTCATGACACCCATGAGTTCGTTGATGTCGATAACACCACTCTTGTTGACTTTAATTTTTTTCCGAGTGGAGGGTCTTCTTGCCATGCTGAAAAGAGAAACAAATCGTTATCATGGTCTCCGATAACTGCACCAATCGTTGTCAGTGGTCTCCGATAGGTTAAGTGACAACCATTTTAGGGATCTATTTACCATGCATATAGGTTAAGTGACAACCATTTTAGGGATCTATTTACCATGCATATCTCCATTCTTCTTTCTTTTGTTTTTCTTTTTCCCTTGTTTTTCTCATGCTGTCCAAAATCCATCAAAAAAAGGAGAAAGAAAAGAAGAGAAAAAGAAGAGAAAAAGAAGAGAAAAAGGAAAGAAGAAGAGAAGGAAAGAGAGGAAGAAACCATAGCTTGGAGGAGAGAGCTCATGAAGCTAGGAGGCATGGAGAGGAAGCATGGGGCTTGGACTTGATCATATCTAGGTAGGAATCCTTCTCTATTGGTTTATTATGCTAATCCATGATTAATTAACTTAGTTTCATGCAAACACCATGACTGAGTTTGTAGACAGAATCTGTTGCTTGTTCATCTGCGTATATATATTAATTTAGGCATTAATAAATTCTGCAAAAATTATATTTGTGTAGCTCTTGAAATCCTACCCCAGATTCATATAAATTTTGATATATGTTCAGCTTAGGAGTAATAATTCTTTCTTTACAACTAGTCGGTTGTCATCCAATCTGGACACAGTTGGGCAAAAATGATCTCAATCCCTGCACACAACACAGAAATTAGTGATCTTGGTCTCGTTGTAAATTTAACAACCTGCTCTACAACTTTCCCCTAGAGCATATTTTCGAGATTTTAATTGTAAGATGACTTAAAATGGCAATTGATACAGCCCCCAGAATCTGTCTGAAAAACAGATTCGATAGGTCTCACCAAATAATTCACCATAAATCACCTACTGCATATTTCTGCATGGAATTTTATTTGTGAATCCAGAATTACCATATCTACAACTTTCATTTACAAAGTTTTGTCAAATTCATATTAGAATTGGCCAATATCTGCTACTATATATGGATGTTGGTAAACTTCCAGCAAGCAGAATTGTTTAGTAATGTTTTAAATTGTGTTTTGGTGTTAATATCATGTTCAGATATTAATGCTTAATGTTACTATATGATAATGAGTTCCTGGTTATGGGTTGCCAATGTAATAGTGGTCATATGTATGATGATCACCAGGTGTTTTTAAAAATGCCCAAGTGATGGCAAATGCAAGAAATGTGAGAAACACACATTTCTATGGTTGTGATATGAGATAACGAGATATGAGGCACTACATGGAGCAAAGTGGCTGTAGGAAGACGTATGCCCTTAAGGCATTTATCCCAAGATAATCATCTCGTTCTAATAATTACATGGTATTAATTATCCTAAGTATGAATTTTACGAATCATACACTTAGATAATTTCCTTAGACTTATAGTCATGTCATTACGTATCCAGATGTAGATCTCGATTATTAGAAGTTAGTGACCGATTAGAAACTTAAGTCTTAAACAGTTCATGGTCATAGATGTGTCGAGAATAGGATATCGACACATCGGATAGACCATTGTGTCTTTGTCTTACATTAGGGTAATGATGATCTCATAGTCATTCGACTTAGCGAAGTCGGAGATGAGACACATGTGCTCATTAGAGAATGAGTTCACTGAACGACCAACTTAGAGTTATTCAATGGTTAAGCTTTAACTAGACTGTCAATAATAACTCTAGAGTGATGATATGCAAGCTGGTCATTAAGACCAGAAGTCATCAATACGAACCTGTGAATGGATAGTGTCACTTAGATCTATGATCTAGCTTCGAGGCTCTGCCTGCTGAAAGATCTTAGGTTGGGTGACACTTGAAGCTCGCGAGGGAAGTAGATGACTAAGATGGGATTCGTCTCTTTCGTTAAAGGGAAGTTAGTGTCACTGGATCAGTATGGTCTTTGTGTTAATCCTTGGCCGGGGTACGTTGTAGGATGTACAATGTGAATACAACAAAGACCGCTGTATACTGACCAATCCTGGCTAGTGGGGTTGACAGTAAACCATACCCTAGGCCAATCAGAGACACAATCTTGATGAAGGGACTAAAACTGCGGTATTCATCACTGACACAGTCAGAGTGATCCCGTCGACACGTTCGTCAATGTGTCGATCACGTAAGTATGATTCTGAAACAGGGACGACACCTACTGCTCGTGGTTACCGTTGTCTGGGGGTTTCGAGCCCCAACCCGTAGTAGGGTCAGGTTGTAGGGTCTCACACCGAGTAGTATCCACGTCTTAGTAATAGGAAGAACGTTAAGAGGAATTCATTCGATGAAATGGAATATTTAAAGTCCACAAGTTAGTTACGAGTTCAAATTTAATAGGGGACAATTTTTGCATATGATGTAAACCAGATTAAATGTTTCGTAAATTGTTTACGACTATATTTAGAGGAATAAACGAGTCGGAGAGGTAACCTGGATGACGGGATTGTCCCGATCTAAACACAGGTTCAAACTGCATCAAAAACCGAGCTCAAACAAGCCCAGAAAGTGGAAAACAGTCAAAGGCTAGAGTGGGTTAGACCCACTTGGACAAGAGGGCCAAACCCGCAAGAAGAGCAAGGCCCGCCCGCTTATTGGGTGGGTGGACCCGATATCTCTAGCAGGTGCCGCCTGCTGAGCCGACGGGGCCCTCCTCGTTTGACTTATTTCCTAGGGTTTTATGAAACCCAAAATGACGGCTACGATGAATGACTTTTTGTCCATCTTTGGGCAATTGTTTGAGTGGTCAAACGAAGTTGGAATTCGTCGTCGTTCATTCCTATCCGTTCACCATTCGAAGCCCTTCAAAATGATAACTTGTATCGTCTCTAAAGCTCAATGGTAAGGGAGAATTAATTGGTTAAAGTTGGCCTATGTGAAAGGCTTACTAACTTCATTAACATGATTGAAAACTCTTTTATTTTAGTTTTGTCCCATATTGCTCGTAACGAAAAGAGAGGAACCGACTCCCTGTATAAATAATGGTGCCCTCTCTTCGTTGAAAAACACACCAAGCGAACGATTCGAGAAGCTCCTGATTTTTGAGCACGCTCGATCGTAAACTTAAATGTTCCTCTCCTATTTCTCTTCATATTCTCCCGTCGGGTCCTAGCAAGACTACGAGGAGGTTTGGATTGGATCCAGACGTTTTTTATGCGGGTCTGCTCAAGTGAAACTTTCTTCGGCAAGTGATCGGCTCGGAGGCGACTTGGGTAGATCGGTTTGAGGGCGCGAGGCTGCTCGGCTACAAGGAGCGCAAGAAGGTGGTGCGGTAAATCTTGCCTGACCCAAGGCCAAGATTCTGGGTATGTTATTTAGTAGCTTTTTAGAATAATTTTAACAATGTCGTAGTAGGCTAGATCCCTCTTGGGGTGGTCAGATCCACCCCAAGTTTGCATAGATCTTAGCGAGGTTTTGGCTTGCCTTAGGGCTCGCTAAAATGTTTAGCTTTATGTTTTTATTTTCGCTGAGATTTTTCCCTCTGTTGTCCGTCTGACATAAGACGGGTACAGATCTGAGCCTTAAGGGTCTGTCAAAACCCTTCAGTGGCACGGACACGCCGTGGACCACCTCTTGAATCCATAGTAGTAGCCAATGTGGAATGTGAATGTGAAATGTGATGCACACACGGATATAGGACACGAAGGTGCAGTGCACATGCATGGACAAAGTGCCGCGGTAGGAGGCAAAAGAATTCGCCGTTGGCCACCTTTTGATCCATTAGGTGACTCCATATTGATAACAGAGTAGTCACCAGACACATGCACGCCGGCATAGCTATGTGATCCCTTGCATTGCATTTCATGTTGCATCATGTACATCATTGTGCATCATTATGTATCATTACGCATTATGTGAGATGTGATGCATATATGCCTTGTATGTGTGTTGGGGTTGTGTATGTTTGTGCTTAGTAAGTGTTTTATATATGTATTATGACTTGTTGTGATATGTGTGTGTTACATGGTTGTTTCACATGCCATTCATTTCTAAGTGTAACTTGGCATCGGAACATCAAAAGGAAATATGGCCATATGTATAGTAGTATGAAAGTGAGACAACTCGATATATGGCTATGGGTCGTTTGATGTAAGATGATATGATGGGGATATGAGCAGAGTGATGCATGACTTGAGATTCATCAGTTGTTGGTTATTCAGTTGATGTTACTTTCAGTTAATACATTTACTTAGATATTTACACTAGTTGTTCATATCTTCCCTTACTTAGTTGTGCACTTACTTAATTGTTTCCTGGTAGTTGTATTTACTTTATGCACTTCATTCTTTATAGCTTGTGTTGTAGCTCCTTTATTTTATGACATGCTATGCATTTTTTAGCTTTCTTTCATCTAAATATGCCTTGGATTGTTGCATTCATGGTTGAATAATATGCTGTTAGAGTTGTGGTTTTCTACTGGGTCACGTATTGACGTGCCCCACTGTTATTTTTCAGGTTTTGGAGTTGAAAGAAGTTGGGTTGGTGAAGCTTCATTTAGGCTTGTGGAGTTGTAGGTTGGGTGGTGAGGGGTGAAGAGAGAGTGCCCCTTGTACTTTTGGGGTTTCTTTTATTCTTGGGGACTTTGATGTATATGATGTATAAGAGGAAGTAGTTGTATATGGTGGACATGATATATATAGTGAATAATCCATATTCACTATATCTTACTCCCCCTGAATCTAGGTTAACTTCAAACTTAGATTCAAGTATAATTAATATTTACTTAGCACATACTTATAAATCTGTTTATTTCTCTCCCCCTATGGCATTATCCAAAAGGTGGGAGTAAAATAACAACAACAATCGTGCTAAATAAGAACTAACAACAATTACAAGAGTCTAAAGATATACAAATCAAAAACTCATAAACCACATTATAAACTTAGCTGATTAGAGGAATGAGAGTCCAATATCAACATTGAGAGACACGAGGAAAAGAAAATCGTCTAAAATCACATCACATACAAATAGACAATTTCACATAATGCACACATACAAGATAGACAAATATACAATACGCGAGGTAAAATGAGGAACTGAAATTTCATGTGTGTGTATGTGATTGATACAAGGACACAAACTACATTCACATCACCATGTGCATTCATACAAAATAAAATACATACCAAAATACAAAATGATCAGTCATAAAAGCAAAATCCAGACAACATCATCCATACAAAATATTCAAACACTCAACCCTAACAAAAAAAATCTAAGTCTTAGGGTGAATGTCACAAGGAGCAGCAACAGCAGCATCAGTCGATATGGATGACAGTGGGGTCTACGGAGCGACCAGCCGGACGGAACATCAGCCTGGTAGATCGACGAGTAGGATAAGCAGTAGCCTTCCTCTTGGATGTAGAGGCACCCGCAACAGAGGTTTCCGCATGAGCATGCATGGGAGTCAGGACCTCAGAAGGCAAAGGCACATGGCCTGGAGGAGAGGGGACATCAACATGGGCAGTATCCTCAGAAGGAGGAAACATGGCCTGAAATTCAGCCGAAATGGGGAAGCCATGAAGCATGAAATATTTGTACTAAAGCTCTAGAAGAAGAGAGAGCTTCTGATCCATTGAAGAAGCAAGCTTTTTGATGGCAGAGACACGGTCAACCAGTTTGCCGAGAAGGAAGTCCTCTTACGGAACAGATGGAGGAGTACGAGGAGGTTGATCAGCTGGCAGAGAGGAGGGTTCACCAACATCCCACGAGGGAATAGGGTCACCAACCGTGATGTTCAAGAACTCCCCAGAAGATGGTGGAAAAGATACATGTTGGTCCGCGGGTAGAGGAGAAGGTTCAGCAAGAAAGATGTTCAAAGTTTCTCCTGATGACGGTGAACTAGCAGGTTCCATGAAGTATGAAAGAGAGAAACTAGGTTAAGCAAGTGTCGTCAAATGAAGGAGGATGATACCTTAGACTTGTCGATCGACCGACGAGAGTCAATCGAGCAAACAATCGAAGGAGAGAGAGGGTTCGTCTTGGCTATAAATTGACGGAGGAAAGATCGACCGTGAAGTTCAAAAGGGGAGACGAGTGATATTTCAATCGGATGAGAGAGAAAGGGTTTGATCGAATCGACGGTTCACGAAGTTATAACGAGGGGTCAAACGAATCCGGGCCATTGGATCGAAAAATCGACGGCTCAGATCAAATTATCGAACCGTCACAACAGGAGACAGTCGACTGATGTACAAATGTCAGTCAACTGGTTGATAGGATAAGAGATGAGCTAAGGTTGACAGACAGTCGACTGTTAAGTAACTTACAGTTGCCTGTCAGTGAGACAGTCGACTGTATTTTACTCATCAATCGACTAACTGAGAATCAATAAAATCGATGATAGAAATAGAGACTACTGACTAAATGGACAGGAGCTTGATAACCACAATGCAGTTGCCTATTGATCCAACAGTCGACTGTAAAGTCGTCATCAGTCGCCTGGGCAAAAGATACAGTCTGCAGTATGAGATAATATGATAGGGCAGTCGATTGTCGAAGGAGTGACAGTCGTCTGTCCTGGTCCAAAAATATACAGTGAGGTTAAAATCCAGAGGATAGATACAACTCACTCTAAGACCTATACTCTAACAAAAATCTCATCATTAATTCAATATAAAAATAGCCGAATAACACACAAATCTCTTAAAACAATTCGAAAACTAACGAAAACAACACAATCTCTAAATTTCTCTTAAAACAAATATATGAGAAACGTTTAATCTATCAAAAGAAGAGAAGTGAAGCATAAAGATGTTGTGAGTTCAAAAGATGATATAACATGAAAGTTGAACTCCTAAATCTCAGATTCACCATAATCCATAATTCTCCACGCAACCTTACAAAAGAATCTTCTTTTAGAGGTTTAGTAAAGATGTCGCCGATTTGTTTTTGGGTTTCAATGTACTCTAAGATGATGTCCTTCTTAGTTACATGATCATTTATAAAATGGTGTCTCACATCTATGTATTTGGTACGTGAGTGATGTATCGGATTCTTGGAAAGACATATAGCACTTTGTTTATCAACCATGATAGGACAAGTATTACAATTGACACCATAGTCCTTTAGAGTGTGTCTCATCCAAAGAATTTGTACACATGCAAGACCCGTGGCAATATATTTCGCTTCAGACGTAGACAATGATACCGAGTTCTGTTTCTTGGAGAACCAAGAAACCAGGGAATTTCCTACAAAATGGCAAGTGCCACTAGTACTCTTCCTATCGGATTTGCATCCGGCAAAGTCGGCATTGTTGAATATTGGACTCCCCGGATTTGGTTTTGGATGATGAGCAAACATAAATAATTCATGAACTAACAATTTGTGAGCGCAGTATTGGAGATCGTCGCAAAAATCACGAGAACATTCAAAGCGACATCTCAAGACTTCTAAAAGCTCGTATTCATTGCCTAAAGCTTCGTTGAAGCTCTTGGACCGTTTTGGAAGTCATGAAGAATTAATCGAAGCTTTCGAAGACTGTTCTTTAAGGTTTTATTTATAGTCTTTTAGCTTCGATATATAGAATGTTAAGCCTTGAGTATATCTTACGATTCTAACTTCATAACGCTCATATCGTAGCTCTAGGATCTTAGTACAAGTTCATTCTAACTTCCTCGAAGCGTCGCGCTTCGATTCGGACTTGTTTGTGCATGTTAGTTGGTACAAGAAGAAGTACTGACCGACTAGATGGTGATCTAGTCGGTCAGCAACTCTTCTTGGACCGACTAGTTTGCTTCCTTAATTTCTTGCACCTTACTGTTTACAGTTAGTCGGTCTACGTTGACTCACCGACCGACTAGTTTGTGAACTAGTCGGTCAGTGATGCTTCTTTGACCGACTAGTTGTGATTTACTGTGCATGCTAAATTTCTCCTAAGCTACTGTTTATCGTTAGTCGGTCTAAGAACGTTTGGTGACCGACTAGTTGACAATCTAGTCGGTCAACTTTTGTTCTTGGACCGACTAAGTCAATTTGTATTCAGACTATTTCATTATGCCTCTTAGTCGGTCTACGTTCACTGACTGACCGACTAGTTGTGAAACTAGTCGGTCAGAAAGTCTTCTTGGACCGACTAGATTTCTAGGTCTGAATTTCTATCTCTTCTCAGTTCCTCACTTAGTCGGTCCATGTTGTTTGACTGACCGACTAGTTGATGAACTAGTCGGTCAGTGGTTGTTCTTTGACCGACTAGTTTCCTCAGATTTCTATCCGTTGGGAATTGACCTAACTTGTTTTTATGGGACCCTATAAATACGAACCTAGGTCATTTCTCTCTAGGTTAGAGCTGCCATTAAGAGATTCATTGAGATAGAAAGAGATAGCCATTCTCACTCATTTCTAAAGCTCTCTTCCTCACAAGAAACCCATTCTCTCTCATTCTAGATCTAGAATCCATCTTGAGAGAAGTTTGTTCTTGGTGAGCCCTTCAAGCTCTAGCTTGATTCAAGTCTCCAAATCACTCATAGGCACCTATTGCTGGTCATTTCCTTGGTGCTAGGTCTTGGTGACTTCATCTTCCTCAAATCCTTCCTTTCACCTATTTGGTAAGAAAAACTCAAGGTATAGGATTTTGTGGTAAGATTGCTTATTTCAATATAAACTCTTTTATATTGCTTGTTGATTCTCTCGGTTGTGAGAGAAGGTTGTGATCCCGGGTTGTGGGATTCACTATTGTCATTGCATGTATGATTTGATCTTGTGAAGGTTTTTCACAAGATATTCATAGTGGAAATCTTGGGTTAGGGTTTCTAACCTAAGTATCCGGAGGGGATCCGGGTGGTTGGGACGTAGGATCACCGGGAACAAGTCGGGGAGACTTGGGTGGATCCGAACCCATTAACATCATTTGTTAGCATTGTTAATTTTGTTGTTGTCATTCAATTTAAGCTTCCGCAAATTGTTTTGGTAGTTGTTTGCACTATAATCTGGAATTATACTCCTTGTTATTTTTAAAGTACTATTCACCCCCCCTCTAGTACTTGTGCAGTAGCTTGTAGGGCATTACAAGCATCACTATATGAGATTAACTCATATGTGCTAGATTTAGGGTAAAGTAACCCATAATCTAGAGAGTGATTGAGGTAACGAAAAATTCGTTTAACCGCAATCAAGTGTGACTCCTTAGGTCTAGCTTGATATCTAGCACACAAGCATACGAAAAACATGATATCGGGCCTATTAGCAGTTAAATAGAGTAAGCTACTGATCATATCTCGATATAGACGAATGTCTACATCTTTTCCGTTCTCATCCTTGTGTAGATGGGTTGTCGTACTCATTGGAGTCCTTTTGCTTGAAGACGATTCCATCCTGAATCGCTTGATAAGCTCCCATGTGTACTTGGTTTGATGTATGAAAGTCACATCCTTCATTTGTCGAATTTGCCGTCCAAGGAAATAGTTGAGCTCACCCATATGGCTCATCTCGAATTCATCCTTCATAGACTTAGAAAATTCTTGACAAAGATAAAAGTTAGTAGAACCAAATATGATATCGTCTACATAAACTTGAATTAATAGGATGTCATTTTCATAATCCTTAATAAACAGTGTTGAATCAACTTCACCCATTTTATAACCTAAATCCAAAAGAAAGGTTTTGAGTCGATCATACCAAGCTCTAGGAGCTTGTCTTAACCCATACAACGCTTTCTTAAGTTTGAAAACATGGTTTGGAAATTTTTCATGAATGATACCGGGTGGTTGAGAAATATAAACTTCTTCATTGACAATACCATTTAAAAATGCACTTTTAATATCCATTTGAAACAATTTGACATTCTTATGAGATGCAAAAGATAAAAGCAATCTAATAGCTTCTAATCTAGCTACGGGGTCAAAGGACTCTTCAAAATCGATACCTTCCTCTTGCCGGTAGCCTTGAGCTACTAACCTTGCTTTGTTCCTTGTGATGACCTCATTCTTATCGGTCATGTTCTTGAAGATCCACTTGGTACCAATCACTTGGTGACCACTTGGAAGAGGAACGAGCTTCCAAACTTCATTTCTCTCGAATTGCACGAGTTCTTCTTCCATTGCCACTATCCAAGGGCTATCCTTACATACTTCTTGGATGCTCTTTGGCTCAATGGTAGAGAAGAATGCGCAATGAGAGAATTATTCAATCCTAGACCTTGTTCGAACACTCACACCAATATTTCCAATAATTTGGTCATGAGGGTGGTTACGAACATTTGGACAAGCTTTGGAAATCTCTGTATCACTTGGAACATCTTGAACAATCTCATTAGTAGTGTTAGTCTCAATAATGGAATCATTAATCTTGACATTACTAAGAGAATCACATATAGCATCTACACTATCATCAATACCATGAGGAAAATCAAAATCTTCATAAAATGATACGTGTAGTGATTCCTCGATCGTTGAAGAGGTTTTGTTGTATATCCGGTAGGCTTTGCTACGTGTGGAATATCCAACAAAAATTCCTTCGTCGGATCTTGGCTCAAATTTATCTAAGTTACTAAAGGTGTTCTTAATAAAACATTTTGAACCAAAAACTCGAAAATATTTAACTTGAGGCTTTTTGTCATAAAATAACTCAAAACAAGTTTTGTTCGTTCGGGGTCTCACTAGGATCCTATTGAGCACATAACATGTCGTGTGCACCGCTTCTGTCCAAAATTGTAGTCTAGGATGACTATCATGGAGCATGGTACGAGCACACTCAATAAGAGTCCTATTCTTTCTCTCTACAACACCATTTTGTGGTGGTGCTCGAGGAAAAGAAAAGTTGTGAGTTATCATGGTGTCATCACAAAACTTTGTAAAAGAGTCTTTCTTAAATTCTCCTCCGTGATCACTACGAATAGTGATAATGGTGAATCCTAAGAAATTTTGAATCTTCTTTGCAAATATGGTAAACTCTTCAAAGGATTTATTTTTATTAGTTAAAAATGAAACCCAAGTAAATCTAGAGAAGTCGTCAACGACAACTAATCCATAATGAGCATTACCTAAAGAAGCGGTTCTAGTTTGCCCAAATAAATCTAGATGAGGTAATTCTAGGGGCCTCTTAGAAGTTATGCATTCTTTAAGTTCGAAAGATGATTAACTAAGTTTACCTCTTTAACAAGAATCACAAAAGTCTTTCTTACTAAAAGCAATTTTTGGAAAACCTTTGACAAGATCATGCTTAGCTAACTTATATAAGTGCTTAAAATGAACATGACCAAAACGGCGATGCCATAATAGTAGTTCATTTGTATTAGCAACTAAGCAATGTTCTACGTTATTAGGCACGCTCAAATAATAAATATTCTTATGCCTAATACCGATAAATAAAACATGAGAATCAAAATCAATAATTTCACACATACCCTCTCCAAAATTAACCTTGTAACCTTTGTCACAAAGTTGGATAATGGAGATAAGATTACGACATAAACCACTAACTAAATATACATTAGTAATGAGTGGTTTGGAAGAATTACCGACTTTACCTACTCCAATGATGGTTCCCTTTTGATTGCCTCCAAAAATGACCGTTGCACCATCCTTGATGGTAATCATATCGGAGAGTAGTGAGGGATCTCCCGTCATGTGTTTGGAGCAACCACTGTAGAGTATCCATCCTTTCCTTTTAGAGCCAATATGACGTTTATTGCTCTCTTTCTTCTTCTTGGGTACCTAAATGATATACCATAAGCTTATGGTACCCAATTTTTGTTGGGTCCAAGGGGATTAGCCCTTTGGAAGCCAAGTCCAAGTGGACTTCCGCTTTCCAACATAATTACCACTATTAATAATATCATGGAAATATGAATCAACATAAGAATTCCGATCATTTAAGCTAGTGTTCTTAGGACCCCAAATAGTGTAAGTTTTGGGAGTCCTTTTCCTAGTTATATGCACAATAAGTTGATTTCTATGATGTGTGTTCATACTAAGAACATGAGTTCTAACATAAAAATGAGGATGAGGATATGCATTAGTCATATGTGGGTTGTATGCATGCTTATGAACATGCATGTTGTATGAAACATATGGAGCATGCATGACATATGGAGGATGTGCATATATGTAAGAATGATGCGTATGAGCATATGAGTGTGTAGGAGCACGTACATGAGTATTTCTTATGTGTGGATTTGCACGTACCCGTGGGTGTGGAGCATAAAAAGTGTCATGTGTATCCACTTGTGAAGTAGGAGATTTCCTACGTGGATGAAAGTTTGTGTACATGAAAGCATGACGTCTCTTTTGGTTTCCACCCGTAGTGGGTTTCTTACCAAAAGGAAGAGATTGTGAAGTGGTGACTTTCTTGGTAGGTTTGGTACTTATTTGACACCACTTATGGATGCACAGGAGGATGGCCTCACAAAGTCTATAGTGACATCACGATAGGTGGTGCGAGCATTGGATGCATTTGCTTTCACAAAACCAAGACCAACATGATGTGTGGCTGGAAATTGGTTTGCTAGCAAATCGTCCAATTTCCCTTTCCCCTTATTAAATCTCATAATAAGAGAGGACGTGAGCTTATATTTCTCCTTAAGAGAAGAAATGTTGGTATCCAAGGTGGACACCCGTGCTTTGAGCTCGTGCACTTGGGTTTTAATAGAATCATTCTCTAAACCCAATTGTGTGTTTTGTGAAGCTAGATCACTATTATCCATAGGATGTGTTTGATCTAGTTGAGATTTGAGGGTATTCACCTCATTTCTCAAAGTGACATTTTGAGAAACCAAAATTGCTTTCTCAAAGTGTATCAACAAAGGTGTCATTGTTGATGATGCATGGTATGGATGGATTGCTAACAGATTGTTTCTTTAAGCTAATAAATCTCAGCATTAAAGATTGATACTTAGCAAATAGTTCTTCATTAGCAATACGCAATTCATCCATAGTTACCTCTGTTCATCCATGTCGGAATCACTCTCATCGGAGATTGGATCTTCCTGGGCCATGAAACACATGTTGGCGCTTTCACACTTCTCATCATCGGAATCGCTTGATGAGTCTCCACTTGAGTCATCGAATGTACCAACGAGTCCTTTCTTCTTATCTTTCTTATTCTTGTCGGACTTGTGGTACTTCGGAGCCTTCCACTTCTCTTTGTTTCGGAGCATTGGGCAATCCTTCTTGATGTGCCTTGGCTTATTACACTTAAAGCAAAGAGATGAAGTGTTATTAGTAGAATCAAATCTACTTCTTCGCCATTTGAGCCATTTCTTCTAAGTCCATGTCATTTTCGGATTCTTCGCTATCAGAGGATGAAGAATTAGCCTTGCATGCTAAAGCTTTCTTCTTGGCCTCCGAAGGGTTCATCATAGCTCGAATCTTCAGTCGGTTATCCCGTCTTACTTCGTAAGACATGAGAGTACCGATGAGATTCACTACGGTGTAGTTCTTCAAGTCGTTGACCTCCTCAATGGAGATAGCTCTTCGTTCCCATTTGGAGGTCATTCCCATTATGATCTTTCTCATCTTCTCTGGTTGGGTGTATGTTTGTCCAAGCGCTTTCAGTTCATTGGTGATGTCGGTAAAACGTCCGAACATCGATGCTATGCTCTCATTTTCCTGCATGTGAAACATATCGAAATTTTACATGGCAATATATAGTTTAGAGAGTTTTACCTTGTTCGTTCCCTCATGGGTAACGACGAGATGGTTCCAAATTTGATATGCACTTTAACATGTGCATATCTTGTTGAACTCATTCGGGTCCAACGCACAATGAAGAGCGTTCATTGCTTTTGCGTTGTTGACTTCGGCGGACTTCTCGGAGGGTGTCCATTTTTCGAAATCCTCTTCGGTGGGCTCGACATATTCCTTGTGGAGGGTTCTCCAAAGGGAAGCACTCCTTAGAAACGTCTCCATCGTGCCATTGAAACGTGGAGGACGCACCGTGAATTGACCTTCGAATAGTGTGGACGCTCCATCACGATCGTGATTGTTGTACGAAGTCGGCAGAGAAACGTTGTTGTTGTTGGATGCCATAGCTTGAAACTTGCTCTCTGATACCAATTATAAGGACCCTGGCTATGAGAAAAACACTAGAAGGGGGTTGAATAGTGTTTCTACAATTTAAAAAGATATTTACACCAAATTAAATTCCTAACCAATAATTAGTGCGAAATAAAAGAGAACCCCAAAATGAAACAATACAAACGCAAGGATGTTTCAAGGGTTCGGATTACCCAAGTCACTTCCCGACTTGTTCCCGGTAATCCTACGTCCCTTCCATCCGATAATCACCGGATACTCAAGTTAGCACCTTAACTTGAGGTTTCCTTAAAAACCCACTTGTAGCAACCCTACAAGTGAAATCAAAATACACTCGTGACTCCCACAACTTGGGAGCAAGCAAACCACTCTCACAACCAGAGAGTAATCAAATAACGAGATAATGAAATATGAAAATAAGCAACACTTACAATCACCTATGCCTTGAAGTAGAACTTGTAGGAGAAGTGTGTTGTGTGTTGAATGACTCTCTTGGAAGAGAGGAAAGCCCTTTCTCTTGACTGCACCAAATGCTTAGAAGATTTCTCTTTGGTTCTAGGTTGGAGAGCAAGAGATTGAAGATTGGGATTCTAGGGCTTTAGGATTTGAGAGCTTTGATCTTGAGAGAAAGAAAGATTGAATGATTTAGCAAACGATACTTGAGTGAATCTTAAAAGCCTAACCTCTCAATGGAACAATAGAGGCTCCTTTTAGAGTTTTCTCAAACCTTTCAAAACCGAATTCCAAAAGCCCATTGAAATCCGTGAAGAAACACTCAACGGATAGAATCTGCACTCGCGACAGTCGACTGTTGAACAACACGCAGTCGACTGCTGCACAGTGACAGAGGGTAGGGGAGAATTCATAATGGTAACTTACCACGTGGATAGTCGACTGGTAAGGAGTGGACAATCGACTGTTAAACCAACAGGCGACTGTAAATCCTTACACAGGCGACTGACCGAAGCAGGGGTAAGTCAAGTAAGTCATAAAAAAGTCTGGGGTCCAGGACATGCGACTGATGAAGAGAAGACAGTCGACAGTAAACTTAACAGGCGACTGTAATTCCTTCTACAGACGACTGTCAAAAATCCTGACATTTTCTAGAGAGTTGAGTCTTCAGATATGCTCAAAGACAGATAACTGTAGAAGCATTGACATTCGACTGTGCCTTTGGACAGTCGACTGTAAATACAACAATAGTCGACTGGCCAGATCAAAACAGAGAAATCGATTTGGGATTAAGATAGACAGGCGATTGAATAACAAAACATAGTTGACTGTCACTTGGACAGGCGCATGTGAAATGTATAGCAGTCACCTGAAGGAGTAAACGCTAAGAAGCCCAAAACTAGACTGATAAAGATTGTGCATAACAGGCTACTGTAGAACAAAACACAGTTGACTGTTTGAGACAGTCGACTGTAAATCGTTCAGCAGTCGACTGTAGAGATTATAAAATGCACAGTCTTGATAGAAATGAATTGATGTCTAAGAAAAGTTGATCTAATGAATTCGTAAGACTGAAATGAAGATGTATGTGCTCCAACAAAGTTCTACTTCTAAGCTACATACTAGAAGAGAAACAAGAAAATTACATTTGAAGAACTCTCTCTTCTTTCCAACGCATGAGCTTGAAGTCTTCTAGGAGCTTCAGTCACCATCTATGATCATCCAATCCACTTCCTTTGCTTTCAATGATCTTTGAGTGTCATCCATTGCTAATTGATCTTCATGATATGCTTAGGCAATGGATTAACTGTAAATAGGGGATTAGTCACAAGTATTTATGTTTGCTCATCATTAACACCAAGTAGGAAGAAGTCCAATACTCAACAATGTGTGACTACCATCTTTCATTAAGTGATTTTAGGGGGGAAGTGCAAAATAAATTTTGTTTGCCAGAGAGAGATTGTATGTGGACATTGGTGCAAAAAGGAAACTCAAAATAATCCTACATCACAAATAAGAAGATGAAGACTTGAATCGGTCAAAGATGAAGATTTGATTGGATACTCAAGCGATTTTCTACTTGAATTCAAACTCCATGTTTTCATCAAAAACACAACACACTTGGTCTCCTATTCAATCTCCTATTCAGCCTATCTAGAAACACTCTCAAAATAACAAATACTTATCCCATTATCACGCAAACAAATGCAACAGAAGCACAAAAAGAGTTCTGTGTGTTTTTTGTTTTTATCTTAATCACAAATCTTTTGAACTGCCGGATGATTTAAAATCAAAAACCCTCAAACTGCCGCACTAATCCAAAAACAAAAGGTCCTAGTCGCATATTTTTGAAAAACAGAGGTGTATCAAAATTTTTGTAATCACAAAAGCCCTGAGAAACAGCAGGGGCGGCTGCTTCAAAAGATCTTGCAAACATGATTATAAAAAGAGAGAAGGCCATAAAACATCCAGAGCTTGCGAAACATCAGAAAAAACAGGTGTTCATTTTTTTGAGTTGAAGAGAAACGCGCAGCAGAGGCTTGTGATCGGAAGCAACATCCTCCAGCGACTTGTGGTCGTAAGCGACATCCTCCAGCGACTGGTGGCAGCAGATTTCATTCTCCCAACTCACGAATTTTGCAAGGGCGGATTTCAAGTGCAGATTCCAGATTCGCGCATTCGATTTTGTACACTCATATCTCCTGATCCAGACGTCAGATCGACTCGTTGTTTGCGCCCACGCGACCAAATCTTCATGCTCTTCGCAACGGTGATAGTTTCCTTTGCTCAGTTTACAGGATCATACACAGTTCGGGCATTTTTCTACAGATTAGCCACTGTAGAATTCAAATTCGCGCAGTCATCTTTTGAAGACTATATCTTCCAATCCAGACATCGGATCAGTGAATCATTTACGCCCACAGGATCACAATCTCACAAAATTTATCATGGTGATATCTCTCTGATTTTTCACCGCAGTATTAAAGCTATTTGAATGTGTTTTTATTATGGGACTGTATTGTGAATAACTTTACTCTAAAGCTATCTCTGTGCTTTAACTTTTGAACTATATTTATACGGTGAGATCACTACCCGTAAGTATGATCAGTTTTATTGAGTGAAATCCTCATAGGTTTTGGGGTCAGAGTTTTGGTGGGGAGCTACTCCGTTAAAAAATATTCGTGCCTGATTATCTCGGTGATTGTGATTAATTTTTTTAAATTTGTGTCATACACCATATTCACCCCCCTCTAGGGTGTTCTACAAATACCCCTCCCAAATGGCTGTTTATGACAGTTGAGAGTGGGTTTTTTTGGTCAAAAGACCAAAAATTACCAAAACCCCCCTACTTGGCTGCTAACAGCAAAAACAAAAAAAGGGCAACGGTCATAAGACCGTTGCCTGTGCAGGCTGCAGCTGCAGGCTGCAGCGGGCGGGTCGGGACTGGGCCTGGCTTTCGGCCCGGTCAATGACCCTAGGCCCAGGCCGATGGGCTTTTTGGCCACCATGAGGTCTGAGCTCAGCCCATTCCCATGCCTTGTCTTGATAGGTCTTAGTAGGGCCAGCCTAATTTGCTGAGCTTTTGGTTGGTCATGTTAGTGTATTTATCCTAATGAGCTTAAAATTTTGGAGAAAACTAGTTCATTCAAACTTTAGGTTATAAATGAATAGGTTTGATTGAGTTAGCAACGAGCTTACGTTAAGAAAATGGTCTGGGGCCAGCCCAAGGGCCCTCTGACTTGGCCCTAAAAACACCTGACCTTGGTCTCTGTCTTCGTAAAATTGTGATTAGGGTTAGGGCTTTCATTAAGGCCGGACTATTTTGGGCAAATGTCAGGGCCGACATTAGGCACAACCCGGGCACGTCCTCATTTTTATAAATTTTAAAACATGTAATTCCAATACCCATCAAAACATCAAAAAATCACTTGCATGTCTTTTTGACAATAATCATAAGCACCTAACTAAAAATAAACTTAAGAAATGGATATAAGCATTATTAGTATACATATTGGCTATATGTTTTTATTTTATGGTTGATATGTTATTGTTAATAATCATGGATTAGAATTATAATTGAAAAAAAGTAAAGGGCTGGACCGGAAGCCTGAGGGCTGACCCGAAAGCTCGTAGGTAAGGTTAGCTAGAGTTGCCATTTAAAAGGCCCAACCTGTTTTCAATGCTAAACGAGCTCAACCCAAACTTCAAGCTTCCTAGAACCCTACAATATCTCGGAGCCACAAAAGAAAATTGCTATAAAAGTGGGAAATTATGTTATCTATATATTAGAAAGAGAATTACTTAAACAAAACTAATATTGAAGAACATTTGGGAGGAATATATAATGGGAAAAATGGCGGTGTGGCCATGTGGCCCCTTTTTAGCCCGTTCACGCCTACTAAAAACGGGGTTTCCCTGGTGACAAATAAAGTTATTGTTGTAAACGGATAATGATGGGAGTTTGTATTGGGGATTACATCTTATCCATAGGATAAGATCATATCTATTGTACCTCTATCCATATACGCTCTTCCCTTAATTAGAAATAAAGGACTGTGGTCTTTCCCCAGATTTGATGATTCACAACACGTTATCAACACGAGCCTCTAAAATTTTTCCACAAAACCCGTTCATTGCGAATGCGAGGAGAAGGCGGTATATCCACGTGTGCGGTTTAGTCTACCACGTACGTACTTCATCTTCCATGTGCGGGCGTTGTTTTCCACGCACAGGCTTCGTCAACCGTCGTTAGATCTAGATGTACTATCTTTAAAATTTTCATTTTTACATATATGCCAGATCTGGAGGACATCATGATTTTATTACCCATCAATCTCGTAAGATCGAATTGGAAATCAGGTTAATAAACTAAAACGACGATTTTTAATCGTCGATTCTTTTTTCGTATAATTAAAACCCTATTTTAGGATTGATTTATTCATATAAAATTAGAAATCGAATAATACTTTTCAAAAAAAGAAAACAAATTATTTTCCCCCTCCCACGGCACCGCCAACGGCCTTGGCGCCGGCCGTCGTGGTCCGCCCCTCACCTGCCCCGCAGGCGGAGCCCCCACCCACATCACCCCGCCTCACGGCGGTGGCCCCGAGAAACCCACCCCCCGTCTCACGGCGGTAACACCCTTCCATGCCTTCCGGCGGCGCCCCCTCTCCCCTCAATTGGCATCATAGGGGCGGCGACGGCTAACCCTAGCTGCGGCATCATAGGGGCGGCGACGGCTAACCCTAGCCACCACCCCTTCAATCAACAGTTGGCCCTTCGGGCCCAACTCATTAAACAAAATAAAAATAAAAATATAAACTCTCTTTTGCTGTGGGCCGAAGCTCACAGCGACTTGAAAGCTTCGGTGTCGCTGTGGGCTTCGGTGCACAAGCAATTTATAAAAAAAGAAAATGCAACGGGCCTGAAGCCCGCAGCTACATTGCAAGCCTCAGTCCCGCAAGAAAAAAAATGAAAATGATGCAGGCTTGAAGCCCACAGCCACACTGCGGGCTTTAGGCCCGCATGCCGGATTCAATTGAAAAAAGAGAGAAAAGGAAAGAGGGAAGGGGAAAGATATAATGGATAAATAGGGTTCTTGGGGCCTTAAAATTGAAGAAAAATTTGTAAAAATAGGGGATTAAAATGGAGACCTTGTGGGAGAAATTTTGGGCTTATGGAGATTATTTGGGGTATAAAAAGGAAAACTTTTTCCTTTCATAATGAATAAATAAGTAATTTGGGCATCATTCAAATTCTTTTGAACTAGCCCATAATGCACAACGAATTGCATAATATGATAGCCCTTTTAAGGATCATATTTATATGCATATCATCACTTTGTATGGCTCATTTTCTGGGATAAACTTATGCTAAGGAGTGCAACATTAACTTAATAATTATAAAGATCCTGCAACCGCTCTACCGTTAATCACATAACCTAACGGTGTATGACATCGTCCCGTGGTCTGAATAATTATTAAGTATTTTAAATTATTATGTTTTTCCTATTCTGAATCTGTGATGCATGTGATGTGTTATGAAAATGTTGAATGAGCACAAATTTTTGCATAGATGACTAATTGTGATTTTGGATCGGCTGTTTAGTCCCACATTTTACTTTTCCTGCATTTTTCTTTTCTTTTTGAGAGAAATTGTAGTGAGGAAATTATGTAATGTCCAAGACCGATGATTACTTTATATGGAGGCGGAGGCCACTCTTGAAGCTGAAGAATTTAAAAATGGGACCCATAAGGTTTCCAAAGTTGTAATTTTTCGATTTCATTTTTGTACTATGGACTATAATATGGACTTTGGACATTATTTATTTTATGTGGGACTGGCCGATCCACGCAATTAGCTTATTCATTTAAAAATTGCATCCGCATGAAAATGTTTTATGTATTATTAATTCATGCAAATTTGTGATCTGCTAGATAAAGTGACAAAAATTGCAAGCGTTTATTTCGAAGTGCTGGATGCATAAGGCAGAAATTGCTTGAGCTGGCAGCACACCATTAAATTTCACCTTGGGCTAAGTCCCTTATTTCTGCTGTGACAAAAAATAGAAATGCGATTGACACTGAAAAGGCACAATCCATTATTTATATTCGTCACCATGTGGATAAGACCCTAAAGGCTGAATACCTTACGGTCGAAGATCCACTTGAGCTGTGGATTGCCCTTGAGGAAAGATATAAACATCAGAAAGATGTTATACTTCCAATGGCACGATATGAGTGGGAGAATCAGAGACTGCAGGACTTTAAGTCCATAGCTAAGTACAACTCAGCTCTTTTAGCATCACTTCACGCTTGAAGTTGTGTGGTGAAAAAGTCTCAGAAGATTTCATGCTGGAAAAGACGTACAAGTCTTTCCACGAAAGAGATGTGATATTGATGCAGCAATACCGTGAACGAAAGTTCACCAAGTATTTTGAGTTGTTGTCATGTTTACTGATGGCTGAACAAAATAGAGAGCTTCTTCTTGCCACTCATAAGATGCACCACCTGGCATTGCCCCCACCTAAAGCTCACAATGCATCTTCTTCTAAAAAGAAGAAAGATAACAAAAGGAAAGGAAAACCACAGAAGGGGGACCGAACAAAAAGGCCAGAGGTTAGGTCGAACAGCGAAGAAATGAAGGGAGGCAGAAGTTCACCTGGCACAGAAACGACAACAATAGAAATGATGCACCCCCACCCAAAAGGGAATGGGAAGACCAATGACATAGATGTGTCATGAAAGGCCACTGGTCTAGATAGTGCAGAACTCCATGGCATCTCCAAGAATTATACAGAGAAAATATGAAAAAGAAAGCTGAAGCAAACCTGGTGACCACAAATGCTCCGGTCAAGTTCACAACTAACGACTTCGAAAGAGATGACCTGCTTGATTAGTTTTGTTTATCTTTGTTTTAGAACAATAAATGATATAAGAGCATTTTAAAATTTTGAAATAGTTTGAATAAAAGTTGATTATGTTTTTGAAAAGTAAATGTGCTTATAGGATTCAACTTTTATTAGATGGACCGCTGTCATGACTGCTCAGTAGACAGTGCTTCGACACATACGATCCTTCAAAATAAATGCTATTTTAAAAGCATTATACCATATAAAAGCCCTGCAGATGCCATTTCAGGGCTATGAAATATTATTGAAGGTTCTGAGAACTCAACTTTGTTACTCCAAAATGGAATAGAAATTAAAATAAAGGATGCATTATTCTCTCCGAATTCAAATAGAAACTTATTATTGTGATTGGCTGGAGGTAAGACACTTAGGATATTATCCAAATGGCCCTTACCCTTATTGAATTCATTAATTCGGCCTAATGTGTTCTCATATTTCTCGGTGAGAGAACGCAAAGAAGTATTCAAAGTGGATACTTGCGATGTGAGCACATAAACACGTGATTTAAGCTTCTCATTCTCAATACTCAAAGTCGAGTTTTGAGAAGTCAAATCCGCTATCTTATGTTCTTCCGGATCCTCGATGCTAACATGTTCAAGTTGAGTCTTGAGATTAACAATCTCATTCTTCAACTCTTCAACAACGGTATCGTTGTTGGTGATGATAGTTTTAGACGCGGTTTGGATGCTAGCTAAATCATCTTTTACTTTAGTATACCTATTTACTAACTTAGAGTATTTAGACCATAATTGCTCATTAGCATTTCTAAGGTCATCCATCGTTACCTCATCGCCTTCGTTGTCGCTATCATCGGAGGAGGAAGATCCTTGATCATGCTCCTATCTCACCATGAAGCACATGTGCGCTTGCTCCACTTGCTCATCGTCTAACTCTCCGCTTGAGGAATCCTCGGAGTCGGTGAAAGTCCCGACAAGCCCCTTTTTGTACCCCTTTTTGTACTTCTTGGACTTATCGAACTTCGGCGCCTTCCACTTCTCCTTTTGCTTATTTAGAGGACACTCCGCTTTCATGTTTCCTGGCTTATTGCACTTGAAACACAAAGGAGAGGAGGAGGCGTTAGAGGAATTGAACTTCGATTTGTTTTTGAAGTTACCTTTCCGGAAGAACCGGTTGAACTTCTTGGCCATAAGTGCCATGGACTCCAAGTCCAACTCGTCTTCCGAGTCTTCATCATCGGCTGAGGTGGAAGTGGATGGAGCGGCCTTGAAAGCAATAGCCTTCTTCTTTGGCTCATCTTGCTTTAGATAGGACTTCATCTTGTCCTACAACTTCAACTTGCTATCCTTGCGTACCTCGTATGACATTAAAGTACCCATTAGTTGCACGACGGTATAAGTTTTCATATCATTACCTTCCTCGATGGCGAAGGTCCGTTTCTTCCAACTAGAAGGAAGTCCATCGATGATCTTCGAGACTTTCTCCTTTTGGGTGTAGGTTTTGCCGAGAGCCTCCAACTCGTTTGTGATGTCGACGAAGCGAGCGTAGTACTCCTTCATCTTCTCACCCTGTAGCATATGAAACAACTCGTAATCTCTATTAACTACCACGAGTTTAGAGTCTCTTACCCTACTAGTCCCTTCATGTAATATGAGGAGGGAATTCCATATTTGATATGCACTCTTACATGTGCATATCTTATTGAAATCCTCGGGTTCCAAGGCGCATTGCAAGGCGTTCATTGCCTTGGCATTGCTCACCTCCGCGGCGACCTCCGCGGGAGTCCACTTCTCAAAGTCTTCTTCGATAGGCTCGACGTATTCCTTCATCGTGGCCCTCTATAGAGATGCACTCCGGAGGAAAGTTTCCATCCGGCATTTCCAGTATCCGTAGTTGGTACCGTTGAAGAATGGAGGCCTCGTCGAGGAATGTCCTTCCATCACCGAAGACGCTCCTTCACGGTTCCTGAAGGTGCCGTAGTCGGAAGGTGGACGAACGGCTTTGTTGTCGTTGGCAGACATAGCTATAGACTTGGCTCTGATACCAAATGTAATGCCCTGCTAAGCTACTGCACAAGTACTAGAGGGGGGGTGAATAGTACTTTAAAATAATTAAGAGGCTAATTCCTAATTACTTGCAAACTCTACCAAATAATGCGGAAATGCGGAATAGTAAATAATCGACAACAAATAGAATCAATCGCAAACAAGCAATATTACTGGGTTCGGATCCACCCAAGTCTCCCCGACTTGTTCCCGGTGATCCTACGTCCCAACCACCCGGATCCCCTCCGGATACTTGAGTTAGAAACCCTAACTCAAGATTTCCACTATGAAATACTTGTGAAAAACCTTCACAAGTCAAATCATAAACAAAGTAATTTGTGACTCCCACAACCCGGGATCACAACCACACTCTCACAACCGAGAGTGAAACTTACAATATGAAAGTAAATGAAATAGAACTTCTTACCGACAAAATACCTATGCCTTGAGTAATGCTTACGAATTAGGGCAAAGATGATTTTGAGGAAGAAGAAGAGGCACCAAACCCTAGCTCCAAGATGTAGATCAGCAATGGAGAGCTATGGGGATGTTGGTGACCTAGGATCAAGCACTTGGCTTGGAAGGCTTCACACTCAATGAATCTCTCTTTAGAAGTAAGAGTGGGGAGAGATTATTGAATGGAATGAAAGAGCTTTGAATGAGCTTGGAATGATTTCTCTTGATCTCTAAACTTGCAATAATATCAGCCTTGACTGTAATGAATACAGCCCATCAAGTATTTATAAGTTATAGGAGAGAGAGAGAGAGAGAGAGAGAGAGAGAGAGAGAGAGAGAGAGAGAGAGAGAGAGAGAAATGTTTCAATTAATGCTCCAACGGCTCTTTTCTGAACCCAACTAATCGGTCAAAGAACAACAACCGACCGACTAGTTCATCAACTAGTCGGTCGGTCAATTAACATAGACCGACTAATGAGAGAACAGGAAAAAGGTCGAAGCACAGACAAAAGGAACTAGTCGGTCCAAGAAGAGTAGCTGACCGACTAGTTTCACAACTAGTCGGTCGGTTACTCAACTGAGACCGACTAAGAGAAAAACAAATAGTCTGAGAGCAAATTGAATTAGTCGGTCCAAGAACAAATGTTGACCGACTAGTTCATCAACTATTCGGTCACCAAATGTGCATAGACCGACTAACGATAAACAGTAAGTCAAGTGAAAATTGGCATGTACAGTAAAACTCAACTAGTCGGTCCAAGAAGGAAAGTTGACCGACTAGTTCATCAACTAGTCGATCGATCAATGAACACAGACCGACTAATGATAAACAGTAGCTCAGGCTCAAATTTGCATGTACAGAGAAAGCTCAACTAGTCGGTCACAGAAGCATCACTGACCGACTAGTTCACAAACCAGTCGGTCGGTGAGTCAACGTAGACCGACTAACTGTAAACAGTAACGAGCTTGGAAATGACTGACTGAAACTAGTCGATCCAAGAAGCTTTGCCGACCGACTAGATCACCATCTAGTCGGTCAGTTCTTCTTCTTGAACCAACTAACATGCACAAGAAGTCGCGAATCGAAGCGCGAAGCTTCGGGAAAGTTTGTATGGACTTCAACTAAGATCCTAGAGCTAAGATATGAGCGTTATGAAGATTTAAACCGTAAGACCTACTCATGGCTTAACATTCTACGAAAGAAGCATAAAGACTATAAATAAAACTTGACGATACCGTCTTCAAAAGCTTCAATCGAATCTTCATGACTTCTAAAAAGGTCCATAAGCTTCAACGAAGCTTTAGGCATACGATCACGTGCTTTGAGAAGTCTTGAGACGTCGCTTTGGATGTTCATATGAATTTGGCGACGATCTCCATAACTGCGCTTACAAAGTGTTAGTTCACGATATATTTATGTTTGTTCATCATCCAAAACCAAATCCGGGGAGTCCAATATCCAACAATTATGTTTCAAGGACATCCGTTTAAACGGATTCCGTATGGAAACATCAAATGTACATGAAAAAGAATTTTGGTATGTAACGTCTCAAAAAAAGGAGTAAAATCCATACTTGAACGTTTTGAGAGCCTTTAATCAGGCCTCTATCATACAAAGATTCAGAGAGAGGAAGATAATTTAATGGAGCACCTGAAGTGTCTACCATCAGCCAAGTTTTTACTTTGGCATGATAGACTTGGCCACCCTGGATCTGTAATGATGCATCGCATCTTATCCCAATCCTATGGGCATGACTTGAAGAACCAAAAGATTCTTCAGAATGGAGAATTCCCTTGCATCCCCTGCATCAATAGAAAATTAATAACAAGGCCATCACCACTAAAAGTGGATATAGAATCTCCAAGTTTCGTCGAAAGAATACAAGGAGATATATGTGGACCTATCCACTCCCCGAGTGGGTCATTTCGGTACTTTATTGTACTGATTGATTCATCCTCAAAATACTCGTATGTGTGTCTACTATTGACCTGTAACTTAGCTTTTCCAAAGCTACTGGCACAAATAATAAAGTTACGGGCGCATTTTTCAGACAACCAAATAAAAAAAATACATCTGGATAATGCTGGGGAATTTACCTCCCAGTCATTTCGAGAGTATTGCCCTGTAACTGGGATAGAAATCGAACATCCGGTGCCACATGTTCATACCTAAAACAGGTTGGCAGAGTCACTGATAAAAAGACTCTAATGGATTGCACGTCCATTATTAATGAAATCCCAGTTTCCGGTGAATGCATGGGGACATGCAATCTTGAATCCTGCATCGTTGATAAAAATAAGACCATCTAGAGGTCAGAGTCTCTGTCCAATGTAACTTGCATATGGAATACCACCAAACATCTCTCACCTGAGAATATTCGTTTGTGCAGACTAAATCTCCATAGCACCACTACAGAGAACAAAAATGGGTCTTCAATGTCGCCTAGGTATTTATGTAGGGTTTGACTCACCCTCAGTTATAAGATACCTAGAACCCCAAATGGGAGACGCATTCAAGGCATATCTTGAAGACCGTGAATTTGATGAGACGAGTTTCCCCAAGATGGGCCAGATACTAAAAAATCTGGAGCTACGCAAATTATATCGTGGGATACAAAATCTTTGACCCACTATGATCCGGTAACAAAACAATGTGAAGATGAGATCCTGAAGATCATACACATACAGAACACCGTCCATCAGTTCCCCGACTCATTTACTGACAACCAGAAGATTGTCACATTGCACATCCCTACTACAAATACTCCAGCTAGGATTGACATCCATAGAATGAATGCAATCCACATGCAGCAGAAGTGGCTACTTCTCAATAGAAAAGAGGCAGACCAACAGGCTCCAAGAACAAAAATCCAAGAAAAAGAAAAATACCTGGAGACTTTGGGACGATATCCACACAGAGAAATGAACTCATGTCCATACCCTTACCCCCTCCCAGAATCCACCACAGAGGAACTGCTGGGAGAAACTGAAATATCATTGAATTATGTATGTACAGTGGAGGTGTTGGACAGAAAGAGTATAGTCGTCGACGATGACTTCGCGTTTCATATTGCCATTCACGACACTGAAAGCGACGATGATCATGATCCACATTCCGTTGCTGAATGCAAATGAAGAAATGATTGGCTAAAGTGGAATGAGGCAATAGAATCAGCGCTGGACTCGCTTAAGAAACACAAAGTCTTTGTGCAAATAGTCCAAACACCAGTTGGTGTGAAACCTATGTGATACAAATGGGTATTCCACAGAAAAAGAAACAAAAATAATGAGATCGCACGCTACAAAGCAAGGCTTGTAGCACAAGGGTTTTCCCAAAGACCGGGTATAGACTATGAAGAAACATACTCCCCGGTCATAGATGTGATCCTTTCCGATTTTTAATAAGCTTAACAGCAAAGGAAGGATTAGATATGCAGCTAATGGATGTTATGACTGCATATTTATATGGTAATCTCGATAAAAAGATTTATATGAAACTTCCTTATGTCTTTTCAATGCCTGCTGAATTAAAAGATAGACCTCGAGACGTCTATTCTATTAAGCTTCAAAGATCATTGTATGGTCTTAAACAATCGAGAAGGATGTAGTACGACAGACTCAGTGAATTCCTTGTATAACAAGGATTCAAAAATAATGAAGTCTGCCCTTGCATCTTTATAAGAGCAAATGGAACATGATTCGTCATAATTTCAGTCCACGTAGACGATCTGAACCTCATTGGTGATGGAAATTGAATTCCACCCCAAGTGATTTTGATGATGAGCACACCAAGTGACGCTTAGTGTACTAACTACACTACTATTAAGTGTGCAGAATATGCGAAACTTTACTCATACTCAAAGAAGCGCAATCTACGCTCAAAGACAAGGACGAACGTGACTAAGATCAAATGATGAAGCTCAAAGCTCAAATAGATCAAGAAGCTCAAGTGAAGCTCACTTCTACTCCATCAAATTGATCAAGCTTCCGAAGACGTGTCCTAAGTCTATAGTGAGTGTGTTGTGTCTCTTTAGGGTATTTGTTAAAGCCAAATCATATAGACAAAACACACGCACACAAAAACAATTTGAAAAATTTTTTTGAAAATATTTTAAATCTTTTCAAAATGTTTTAGAGAGCTTTCTCTAGTCATCTTATAAACTTTCGTAGTAAAACTCCACACACCCTGGAGTTAGCTACTTGTCTGACTAGATGTGTCGCAGGAAAAACTCCTCTGGGAGTCGACTACCAACAGTAGGGAGTCGACTACCAGCTGGGATTCAAGTATTCCTGAAACACTCTGGGAGTCGACTACCAGCTGTAAAAATCTGACGTTTTTGACTTGAATTTTGAAAATTCGTTGAGCGATTTTCTCCGTGATTTTGGGACAAAAGTCAAAGTAAATTTGAATTTCAAATCTCAGAATTTTCCCTATAAATAAGAGCTAATTTCATTTGAGAAAAACACAACTATTGAAATCAAAATCTTTCGTGCAAACGCTCTGAAAATTCTATAAGCTCTCATTCTCTCTTTAGCCAATTCTATTTTAATTGTGATCTTGCAAAATTCTGTTATTATTATTTTTGATCATATTCTCGTTTTATTGGCTAATTGTTTTTCAAATCCTTATTGCTCTTCTCTTGATTTTTTGTTTAAAAGGATTTTTGAAAAACATTAGATCTAGATCACAAAGAATTGTCTCGTATCTTTGTGTGATCTAGACTCTTATTCTATCAAGCCACTACACACAATTTTGTCTATCTTTGTTTGGCTATAGAATCGGGTGTAAAACCAATCTCCATCAATTTATTGTGGTGAATTGGATATTGATCTTTATTGAGTTGTTGTTAGAACACTAGACAAGTCTAGGTGTTGCCAGTTGGAAATCCTGGTTAAGGCTAGGTCGTTGGAAATCCTAACGAGTGGAGTTAGGTACTTGTATTTGCCAAGGCAGATAGTGGAAAATATCGTACCGGATTGGTCAGGGACTGGACGTACCTGGGTTGCGGGGAACCAGGATAAAATCGCTTGTCTCTGCATTTGTTTTTCTGTGATTGTTTATATTTCTTGTACAAGCATTTTTCATTTGCTAATCTTATATCTTTGTAATTCCTTGTTTATTTATTATTGCAAAGATTGTTTATTTAATTCCGCTATGTAAAGATCTCTGTGTAAAGATTTACATCTGGTTGTAATCTTTTCTATATCATATTACTTTGTTGATTAAGAACCAAGCGTAGATCACTCTACTTGGCTTCTTAGGCAACATTAGAAGGATTTTATTTATGCTAATATTAACAACCGAAAAAGTTTACTATTTGCACAACACTATTCAACCCCCCCTTCTAGTGGTGTTTGCCATCCACAGGATCCAACACTTGGTATCAGAGCAAGGCTACAAAGGTGATGGCGTCAACATCCTTTCACTCTGAAGGACTGAATACCATGCGACCACCACTGTTCAACGGAACCAACTACGCTAGCTGGAAGATTCGAATGAAGACTCACCTAGAGTCATTAGACATTGAAGCTTGGACCGTTACTAAAGTCCCGTACATCGCACCCACCGACGTTGAGTTTGGAAAATGGTCTGTCGACGACAAGAAGAGAGCTAATCTCAATGCAAAAGCAATGAATGCACTATTTTGCGCCGTTACAGGAAATGAGTTCAATCGAGTCTCCCAATGTGAGACAGCACACCAAATATGGCATACTCTTCAGGTAAGTCATGAAGGAACCGAAAAGGTAAAAGAATCCCGCATAAATGTTTTACATTCAAAATTCGTGTAACGGTCGGTTTCCGATCGTAAGTTCTTCATGCACGTGTGCTTGACCGTGCACGTATTTATTTTAGACATTGTTTGTTTCTGAACCCTATCATGTGATATGTCGTTGTGACTCTCTCTGAGGGTACAACATTTGCCGTGTTGACTTGCAACGTCATTTCACGGGCCGTTCGCCCGCGATTTGACCTTTTCCGAGGAGACGTCGCGTATCGCACTTTTGACTTGAGGCGTTTTTATTTTTAATTTTGTTTCTCGTCATCAAAATTGTAATCCGTCTCTTCTGACTTCTTGCTCTCGTCGCCCCGGTCGCCCCGGTATTTTTCTTATGATTTTTGGGCACCGTTTGACCCTTGTACACCAGTAGAGCCAGTTAATTACGAGATTACCCCTAACAAACTTAACCCTATTAAACCCTATTAAAACCCTAGACCTAATTGGAAGGCAGCCCTCACGTGTAAACCCCTTCCCTTAGTCACGTGGGCCCCACTCTATAAAGAAAAAACCCTAGCTCCTATTTTTTTTCACAGCCGCAAGCAACCTCATTGCGCCGGCCCTAATACACAACCCCCCTCCATGCAAAACCCTTTCTCTCCCACCTGAGCCCACGCCGGAGGGCCGCCGTCGCCGCCGACCTGCTCCCCGACCTCCCCTCTCTCGCTTGCGCCGCCTCTCGCCGCCGGTAGCCGCCGCGAAACGCCTGAAACCGCACAGCAGCCGCAACAGCTTGCCACGGCTGCCGCCGCCGCTGCCGCCGCCACCGGAGCCGCCACGACATCGCCGTGAAACCCCCTCTGCCCCCTCTCGCTGTTGGCTGCGACCCAAGGCCGCAAACTCCTCTGAAACAGCGAGTTTGCTCGCTGTTTTGCGTGTTTGACGCCGTACCGACGCGTCGCCAAGATCCCGTCGTCTCTCCTCGCTGTTGGAGCCCTCCGACAGTCTCCTACACCTTCTAGGAGTATTCATCGACATCCCGAACTCTTCCTACGACTCCCGACGTCGTAGGCGTTGGGTACGACGAACCGTTCATCTCGGTTGCCATTGCAAGTTCTCCGGAAGCCGTAGTACGCCTACCCGACGCACGGCTCGCTGTTCACGCGTCCCGTCCACTGCCCGAAACGTGTCTGGCTACGCTGCCCGTAGCCGCGACACCGCTAGGAGACGATCCGTAGCCGTGCCAATCAGATCGGTCGCCGTTCAGACTCTACGTCCGCTCTACCCCAGACTCCGGACAGGTTGGTTCCCCTATCTCGTAGCAAAACCCCCACAGTAGCAAAACTGAGAACCTAACTAAAACCGGCAACTTAACTCAGTAAATTTATTTTCTGCTCTCTTAAATCGATGTGTAACCGTAGACCGACGTTGGACTTTTGACTGTGCACATAGGATAGAATCGTCGGATAGGCTGATCGAACAACTTGACTTGTGATGGTTAGGGTAGCCACGTTCAACCTAGAAATGAACTTAAATAGGATTTGACAAAAATCGCGACTTGACACCGTCGCCGTGATCTCTTTTCAGACGGACTACCACGGACGCGACGACCGGACAGACGACGCACCCGCTATTTCAGGCAAGTGTACCCACTTGCGATTTGACTGTGCTTTAGTTCTAGCCTGTAGAACTGTTAGATTGTGTGTGATGAGAACCGGACGTGAAATGATAGCGTCCGGGACGACCCGTGACGGCTCAGACTTGACGACGAAGTCTGAGCCTGACAACAATGAACTGCTGACAACATAGGACTATCTTGTGTGTGCGTGCGTGTGGACACCCTAGAATAACTTTCCCTACACTTGTCATGTCGTGTCCTGTCACACAAAAGCCTCCGGGCGTTTCGGATGCTTCCCTCCGTGGAAGTGATCCCCGTGATACAAAAAGCCTTCGGGCGTTTCGGATGCTCTCCATGCGAGAGTGATCTCCGTGACTGTTACCAAAAAGCCTTCGGGCGTTTCGGATGCTTCCCTCCGCGGAAGTGATCCCTGTGACCAAAAAGCCTTCGGGCGTTTCGGATGCTTCCCTTGCGGAAGTGATCCCTGTTATACAAAAAGCCTTCGGGCGTTTCGGATGCTTCCCTTGCGGAAGTGATCCCTGTTATACAAAAAGCCTTCGGGCGTTTCGGATGTTTCCCTAGAGGAAATGATCCCTGTGAATCTTGTCCTGAGTTCCTGGGTTTGGGGTTGGGTTGAGCGTGCGCACGGCAAGAGGGTCTGATCCCCCTCGAACCGTAAGGCGTGAACCCTTTCATGTCTTACTTGTCCTGTTCCGTCTTGTCTTGTCCTGTCCGTCACGTCTCGTCTTGTCCTGACACCTGTAGGTTAGTCCCGTAGTCGTAGCACATGCTACGTCTACTGTTTGCTACGTTTACTTTTCCTGCTACGCTACTTTTCGTTTCTCAGTTATAACCTCAGCATGTTAAAACAACCAGTAAATCATTGTTAAAAGTTGGTACACTTGCAGTAGAGTCTGATAGTTTGTGTAGACTTTGCCTGACGTACAGTTTCCTCCTTTTGGTGTTGTACGTCAGGTGTGGAGCCAGAGTACGAGTACGAGGCGGACCTGCCAGTTGACTTGGAGCCGGAGGGCGCTGATCCGGTGTACGATCCAGAGGACGATCAGAGTTAGAGACCTTCGGTTGCTGTTCCAGAGATTTTCCACTTCAGTTTGAGTTGGGTGCGTTGCACTCTTACTTTCTTGTCTAGGTTGGGTGCTTGCACCATTAGTTTCCCTTTCAGCAGTTGTAGCCGTTTACGGTATTGTTAGACTCTCAGTACTTTGATGATAAATTTTGGAATAAAATGAAATGTTTCTTTCCAGTACTTTTGTTATTTCGTACTAACTTGCAGGGACCTGTACTTCGCTTTGGAAAACTACAGACGCTTATTGGGTCTGGGCTCTTCGCCCGGCCTAAGCGGGCCTTCGTCACGCTTCGCCTCCGCGTTTTTGGGAAGCGGGGCGTGACAGGTTTTAGTGGTGGCCCATGCAGGTCCCCTCTTCTGCGAGCACGGAATAATTGAAGTACTAAATTTCATTTTATTATTATCATCCGGAAATTGTACGAGTCTAATCTGTGTCTTTCTGTCAATAGGATGGCAGGACGACGTGTTACCCGATCGGGGAGCTCTGGAGATGGGATTCAGGAAGACCAGAGCGGAGACTTCCGTCAGGTTCTGGGCGTGATGAGAGAGATGCTGGAGGTGCAGCATCAGTTGGTTCAGCAGTCCCAGCGTGCTGCCCAGGCTGCTCCAGTTGCACCACCGCCACCTCCGCCTGCCCCTCGAGCTGCTCCAGGAGTGAAGCAGTTCAACGAGCTCCAGCCGAGGACATTTTCAGGGAAGGAGGGACCCCTAGCTGCTAACGAGTGGATCCAGAGCACGGAGGAGAAGTTAGTTGCTGCCAAGATTCCAGACGATACCCGAGTGGAGATAGCGAAGATGCAGCTGACGGAGAATGCGAGGAACTGGTGGCGCCTTGAGGAGAGGCGTCTGGAGAAGCCAGTGGATTGGAAGATTTTCAGGTCTATGTTCAGGACGAAGTACTTCACCAAGACTACTAGGAGGGAGCTACTGAGCAGGTTTATAGATCTGAAGCAGGAGAACATGACCGTCGAGGAGTATGAGGCGGAGTTTGAGATGCTGAGTCGCTTTGCTCCGCATATGGTAAAGAAGGAGGAGAAGCGAGCTGATCGCTTCCGTCAGGAACTGCGTCCGAAGATTCAGGCTTCTATGTCTTCGACGAGTTTCACGACTATGAGGGAGGTGCTGGATGCTGCGAAGAATCATGAGCTTATTTCACTCCTACCTGACCCTCCAGTTGATAAGGGGAAGCGTCCTATGGAGCAGTACCGGCCACCTGCTAGGCCGGCGATGAGGCCAGTTCAGACAGTACCATTTACGAGGCCTGGAGCACCCATTCAGAGCCAGAGCAAGGGACCGTGTCATTACTGCGGGAAGCTGGGGCACGTTCAGAAGGATTGTCGGAAGAAGATGGGACTGTGCTTAGTTTGCGGAGATGCCTCGCATGCTGCGAAGGATTGTCCGAGAGCCCGTCATGCTGTATTTGGAGCGCCAGCCCCGCTGCAGATGAGAGCGCCCGCTCCAGTTCAGAGAGGACCTGCCGTTCGTGGACCACCCTTGGCGCCACAGAGACAGATGTTTCAGAGAGCAGCGCAGCCCCAGAGGCCGGCGTACACCATGACGGCTTTGGAGACTGAGGAGCTGGATGGAGTCATTGCAGGTAACTCCTTAATTCTAGTCTTTCATTTCATAGTTTAGCTTTTAAATTGTTAGTCTTGTTTGCCTGACTTGTTTGTTAGAGTAGCTTGGTTTGACCGTAGTTTCTTTTAATATCTTAGGCACCATTCTAGTGTCTTCTCACCCGGCCTTGGCCTTGTTCGACTCCGGTGCATCCATGTGCATCTTATCCCGGAGATTCGTGACAAGACACTCCATTCCCACCCATACACTTCCCAAGTGTTGGGACATCACCACAGGGAACGGAGTGGTGACAGTAAACTTGGGATGTAGATCGATTCCTTTGGTGGTCAGTGGACACGAGCTCTTCGCAGATTTCATTGTCCACGACCTGCCACATTTTGATCCGTTCTTGGCATCGATTGGTTGGGAGATTTCCACGCCTCGATCGATTGTCGCAGCAAGAGGGTGGTGTTCCAGATTCCAGGCCATCCAGAGTTCGAGTTCCGCAGCAGAGATGAGTCGCTTGGACCCGTCAAGTATCGGGCCACGCCGGTGGTGCCGATTGTTGCAGCCATGCCGATGGAGATGGAGATCAAACGACCAGCAGTCGTCCGAGACTTCGACGACGTCTTCCCAGAGGATATCTCAGGTTTGCCACCCGACAGAGCTTTAGAGTTTGGAATTGATCTTATGCCGGGAGCGCAGCCGATATCGAAGGCGCCGTACCGTATGGCTCCCGCTGAGCTCGAGGAGCTGCGGAAGCAGTTGGATGAGTTGTTGCAGAAGGGTTTCATCCACCCTAGTGTGTCTCCATGGGGCGCACCAGTTCTACTCGTGAAGAAGAAGGATGGGTCCCGCAGGATGTGCGTGGACTATCGAGGATTGAATGTTGTCACCGTGAAGAATAAGTATCCGCTGCCGCGCATCGACGATATCTTTGACCAGCTTGGAGGTTCGAGAGTCTTCTCGAAGTTGGACTTGAGGAATGGATACCACCAGTTGAAGGTAAAGAAGGACGATGTTCAGAAGACGGCTTTCCGGACAAAATACGGACATTATGAGTTCGTGGTCATGCCGTTTGGCGTGACCAATGCGCCGGCTGTGTTCATGAATTTGATGAATTTAATATTCTACGACTTCCTGGACAAGTTTGTTGTCATCTTCATTGATGACATTCTTATTTATTCGAAGTCTGAGGAGGAGCACAGCTGTCATCTGAGGACAGTGCTGGAGACGCTGAGGAGACATAAGCTTTATGCCAAGTATAGCAAGTGCGAGTTCTGGCTGGACAGAGTCGCATTCCTGGGACACGTGGTGTCCGGTGATGGCATATCTATGGATCCGGAGAAGTTCAGAGCAGTCAGAGATTGGCCGACTCCGCAGTCAGCATCAGACATCAGGAGTTTTCTGGGATTAGCAGGCTATTATCGGCGGTTCATCAAGGATTTCTCGAAGATTGCGGAGCCGATGACGAAGCTGACAAGGAAGGATGTGGAGTTCCTCTGGTCAGATGCTTGTGAGGAGGCCTTCAGTATCTTGAAGGCGAGATTGACCACGGCACCAGTGTTGGCAGTACCGGATCGAAGCGGAGGCTTCGAGGTTTATTGTGATGCTTCAGGGAAGGGCCTAGGATGCGTCTTGGATCAGCATGGCCACGTGGTCGCGTACGCTTCTCGTCAGTTGAGGACTCATGAGAAGAATTACCCGACGCACGATCTGGAGTTGGCAGCAGTGATTTTTGCACTGAAGATTTGGAGGCACTTCTTGCTAGGTGAGAGTGTGAAGATTTTCACCGATCACAAGAGCTTGAAGTACATCTTTACGCAGAAGGAGCTCAACATGCGTCAGAGGCGATGGTTAGAGCTCATGGCTGACTACGAGATTGACTTGCAGTATCATCCGGGGAAGGTGAACGTAGTGCCTGATGCCTTGAGTAGACTCCCTGCCGCGATGATGCATACAGCCGACTGGAGGATTCAGCAGGAGCTGAGGGAGATGGATTTGGAGGTTGTCCTACCTGGTGTAGTTCATTCATTCATGAATCTGCAGATTCAGTCCACGATCGTGGATCGGATCAAGGCAGCTCAGGTAGGAGATCCGAAGCTGCAGAGGATCAGGAGGCAGGTTGAAGCTGGCCTACGGACGGAGTTCGTGATTCATGAGGATGGTTCGCTGCGGTACGGCAGTAGACTCTGTGTACCTGCAGGTGATGTTCGCGAGGAGCTGTTGAGCGAGGCTCATAGCTCGCCTTATTCTATACATCCTGGAGGCACCAAGATGTATAAGGACCTCTGTCTAAATTATTGGTGGATTGGCATGAAGAGGAGCGTGGCACGGAGCGTTGCCAAGTGTCTGATATGCCAACAGGTGAAGGCTGAGCACCATCGTACTGCCGGGTTGCTGCAACCGCTTCCTATTCCGGAGTGGAAGTGGCAACATATTACGATGGACTTCGTGACTGGTTTACCTCGGACCCCGAGGCAGAACGACGCGGTTTGGGTGATCGTGGATCGGTTGACCAAGTCTGCGCATTTTATCCCTTTCCGAGTGGGCCAGTCTACGGAAGCTTTGGCGAGGAAATATCTGGAGGTAAAATTTCGTTTCTACTTTTACTTCCACTTTGATTTTCTCTTTGAAATGGTCGTGATGTAGACCGTGTACGTGCAGGAGATTGTACGCTTACATGGAGTCCCTGTGAGCATTGTGTCTGACCGAGACACGAGGTTCACATCTCAGTTCTGGAGAAGTCTGCAGGAGAATTTGGGTACGAGTCTGAGTTTCAGCACGGCGTACCACCCGCAGACTGATGGCCAGTCCGAGAGGACTATTCAGATCCTGGAGGATATGCTGCGAGCTTGTACGCTCGATTTGAAGGGTTCATGGGAGGACCATCTTCACTTGGTGGAGTTTTCATATAACAACAGCTATCAGGCGAGCATTGGCATGGCGCCATTTGCTGCCCTATATGGAAGGAAATGTCGTTCACCATTGAGCTGGGATGACATCGGAGATCGGGAGCTGTTGGGTCCCGAGATGATAGTGGAAGCTGTGGATGTCGTGAGGGACATCAGGGAGAAGCTTAGAGTTGCACAGGATCGCTTCAAGCATTGGGCTGATGCCAAGAGGAGACCCTTGGAGTTTCAGCCTGGAGATCACGTCTTCCTGAAGATTTCTCCGAACCGCGGAGTTATTCGTTTCGGGAAGAAGGGAAAGCTGAGCCCAAGGTATATTGGGCCGTTTGATGTGCTAGAGCGTGTGGGAGCAGTGGCCTACCGCCTCGCTCTGCCACCATCTTTGGAGGGTGTTCATGACGTATTCCACGTATCTCAGTTACGTCGGTACGTCAGTGATCCATCGCACACTGTGGACTTCTCAGAGATTACAGTTCGCCCGAATTTGACGTATGACCAGCAGCCTGTGCAGATTTTGGACCGTCGACAGAAACAGTTGAGGAATAAGGTAGTCGACAGGGTGAGAGTGATGTGGCGTCACGGATCACCTGGAGAGTCCACCTGGGAGCGCGAAGATGATATGAGAGAGCGCTTTCCGCATCTTTTTCCGAGCGATGCTTGATGCTGATTCCGAGGACGGAATCCTTTCTAAGTTGGGGAGGATGTAACGGTCGGTTTCCGATCGTAAGTTCTTCGTGCACGTGTGCTTGACCGTGCACGTATTTATTTTAGACATTGTTTGTTTCCGAACCCTATCGTGTGATATGTCGTTGTGACTCTCTCTGAGGGTACAACATTTGCCGTGTTGACTTGCAACGTCATTTCACGGGCCGTTCGCCCGCGATTTGACCTTTTCCGAGGAGACGTCGCGTATCACACTTTTGACTTGAGGCATTTTTATTTTTAATTTCGTTTCTCGTCATCAAAATTGTAATCCGTCTCTTCTGACTTCTTGCTCTCGTCGCCCCGGTCGCCCCGGTATTTTTCTTATGATTTTTGGGCACCGTTTGACCCTTGTACACCAGTAGAGCCAGTTAATTACGAGATTACCCCTAACAAACTTAACCCTATTAAACCCTATTAAAACCCTAGACCTAATTGGAAGGCAGCCCTCACGTGTAAACCCCTTCCCTTAGTCACGTGGGCCCCACTCTATAAAGAAAAAACCCTAGCTCCTATTTTTTTTCACAGCCGCAAGCAACCTCATTGCGCCGGCCCTAATACACAACCCCCCTCCACGCAAAACCCTTTCTCTCCCACCTGAGCCCACGCCAGAGGGCCGCCGTCGCCGCCGACCTGCTCCCCGACCTCCCCTCTCTCGCTTGCGCCGCCTCTCGCCATCGGTAGCCGCCGCGAAACGCCTGAAACCGCACAGCAGCCGCAGCAGCCTGCCACGGCTGTCGCCGCCGCTGCCGCCGCAGTCGGAGCCGCCACGACATTGCCGTGAAACCCCCTCTGCCCCCTCTCGCTGTTGGCTGCGACCCAAGGCCGCAAACTCCTCTGAAACAGCGAGTTTGCTCGCTGTTTTGCGTGTTTGACGCCGTACCGACGCGTCGCCAAGATCCCGTCGTCTCTCCTTGCTGTTGGATCCCTCCGACAGTCTCCTACACCTTCTGGGAGTATTCATCGACATCCCGAACTCTTCCTACGACTCCCGACGTCGTAGGCGTTGGGTACGACGAACCGTTCATCTCGGTTGCCGTTGCAAGTTCTCCGGAAGCCGTAGTACGCCTACCCGACGCATGGCTCGCTGTTCACGCATCCCGTCCGCTGCCTGGAACGTGTCTGGCTACGCTGCCCGTAGCCGCGACACCGCTAGGAGACGATCCGTAGCCGTGCCAATCAGATCGGTCGCCGTTCAGACTCTACGTCCGCTCTACCCCAGACTCCGGACAGGTTGGTTCCCCTATCTCGTAGCAAAACCCCCACAGTAGCAAAACTGAGAACCTAACTAAAACCGGCAACTTAACTCAGTAAATTTATTTTCTGCTCTCTTAAATCGATGTGTAACCGTAGACCGACGTTGGACTTTTGACTGTGCACATATGATAGAATCGTCGGATAGGCTGACCGGACAACTTGACTCATGACGGTTAGGGTAGCCACGTTCAACCTAGAAATGAACTTAAATAGGATTTGACGAAAATCGCGACTTGACACCGTCACCATGATCTCTTTTCAGACGGACTACCACGGACGCGACGACCGGACAGACGACGCACCCGCTATTTCAGGCAAGTGTACCCACTTGCGATTTGACTGTGCTTTAGTTCTAGCCTGTAGAACTGTTAGATTGTGTGTGATGAGAACCGGACGTGAAATGATAGCGTCCGGGACGACCTGTGACGGCTCAGACTTGACGACGAAGTCTGAGCCTGACAACAATGAACTGCTGACAACATAGGACTATCTTGTGTGTGCGTGCGTGTGGACACCCTAGAATAACTTTCCCTACACTTGTCATGTCGTGTCCTGTCACACAAAAGCCTTCGGGCGTTTCGGATGCTTCCCTCTGCGGAAGTGATCCCCGTGATACAAAAAGCCTTCGGGCATTTCGGATGCTCTCCATGCGAGAGTGATCCCCGTGACTGTTACCAAAAAGCCTTCGGGCGTTTCGGATGCTTCCCTCCGCGGAAGTGATCCCTGTGACCAAAAAGCCTTCGGGCGTTTCGGATGCTTCCCTTGCGGAAGTGATCCCTGTTATACAAAAAGCCTTCGGGCGTTTCGGATGCTTCCCTTGCGGAAGTGATCCCTGTTATACAAAAAGCCTTCGGGCGTTTCGGATGTTTCCCTAGCGGAAATGATCCCTGTGAATCTTGTCCTGAGTTCCTGGGTTTGGGGTTGGGTTGAGCGTGCGCACGGCAAGAGGGTCTGATCCCCCTCGAACCATAAGGCGAGAACCCTTTCGTGTCTTACTTGTCCTGTTCCGTCTTGTCTTGTCCTGTCCGTCACGTCTCGTCTTGTCCTGACACCTGTAGGTTAGTCCCGTAATCGTAGCACACGCTACGTCTACTGTTTGCTACGTTTACTTTTCCTGCTACGCTACTTTTCGTTTCTCAGTTATAACCTCAGCATGTTAAAACAACCAGTAAATCATTGTTAAAAGTTGGTACACTTGCAGTAGAGTCTGACAGTTTGTGTAGACTTTGCCTGACGTACAGTTTCCTCCTTTTGGTGCTGTACGTCAGGTGTGGAGCCAGAGTACGAGTACGAGGCGGATCTGCCAGTTGACTTGGAGCCGGAGGGCGCTGATCCGGTGTACGATCCAGAGGACGATCAGAGTTAGAGACCTTCGGTTGCTGTTCCAGAGATTTTCCACTTCAGTTTGAGTTGGGTGCGTTGCACTCTTACTTTCTTGTCTAGGTTGGGTGCTTGCACCATTAGTTTCCCTTTCAGCAGTTGTAGCCGTTTACGGTATTGTTAGACTCTCAGTACTTTGATGATAAATTTTGGAATAAAATGAAATGTTTCTTTCCAGTACTTTTGTTATTTCGTACTAACTTGCAGGGACCTGTACTTCGCTTTGAAAAACTACAGACGCTTATTGGGTCTGGGCTCTTCGCCCGGCCTAAGCGGGCCTTCGTCACGCTTCGCCTCCGCGTTTTTGGGAAGCGGGGCGTGACAATTCGAATCCTTTAAAATGGAAGAAGGAGAGAGTATCACCGATGTGAATACTCGTTACTAATATTACAAATGAGCTTGCAGGACTAGGAAAGAAACTTTCCGAATATGAGCAGGTAATGAAGATACTAAGATCCCTCCGACCCGAGTGGAAGGGAAAGCCAACTGCCATTCGAGAAGTTCACAATGTAAAAGATCTCACCATTGAAGAACTAATGGGAAATCTCATGGCATATGAGACTGAGCTTGAACAAGACAAGAAGATCGAAGAAAAACCAAAGAAAAAGAATCTCGCGTTCAAAGCCCAAGAGGAAGATTCCGATTACACAGACAAAGAAGACCATATCGCATTCATCTCAAAGAACTTTAAAGAGTTCATCACAAGTAAGTATGGAAAACGATCTTTTAGACCCACTAACGGTATTATTTGTTTTGGTTGCAATAAACCAGGGCATGTCAAAAGAGACTGTCCATTGGAGAGAAACAATCATGACTCCAGAGATCGTGGGAAGAACAAAGATAATAATGAAAAGCGAAACACCAGAAGAAACAAATTCCGATGACCAAAGAAGGAAGCTTACACAGCCTTCGACCAGAGCGACGATTCCTCATCCGATGAATCCTCAGAAGAAGATAACGATGAAAGAAGAGAAACAGCACAATGTGCTTCATGGCATCTGATCGCTCCGGAATGTAACCCAAAGAACGGTTGTAGTTTTACCGCAAGCGCACGGTATAGCGGCGAGCGGGTTATCGAACACAGGGAGGACGAATGAAAGTGCTTGCTCCAATCAACCTGGCTATTAAGAAGAGAGAAATTTACCTTTGGCGATCCTGTCACAATCGTCAGACAAAGTACAGAAATATCAAATCAAACAAAGAACGTCTAGGGAATGGGGAATCCCCGCTACTCACCGTATCCCGTCAATGTGGTTCATTGGTACCAAAGTTTCTAGGATAAAATTTGGATGAACTAGTTGCAACTGAATGTAGAACCTAGCTCACGCTCTCTCGCTGTTGCCGGTCTATAGCTATCCTAGGTTCGGGTCCAATCTCTTGCAAACCCTAGCCTATGGAAGCTAGCATTAGGATCAACATCATCGTTCAATCGCGCCCCGAGCCCACTCTCGTGCAAACTCGGGCCGCGACCTAGGTTGAGATAGTTCCTACCCGTCCAATCTCTTGCAAACGGGTATTGGCACGGAATTGCAACCAGAAACCCTAGTATCGGTCCAATCTCTTGCAAACCGATACTACGGAAATTCGATTCCAACCCAATTCGGATTTCTAGGGTTTCCTATCGAATTGGGATCCAATATCTTGCAAATCCCAATCGATATGAATACCTAGCCATCCGTAGTAAATTGATCCCAATCTAATCCCTAATAGCAATTCTAGCAAAATTTCTACCAATTCATCACAAATCTGAAATTGGGCTCGTAGGGTTCATCCCCACGCCCCAAGACGTGGAGACTACTCACAATTCATAGCACAAACACAAAAATAATCAATGAAATTAATAAGATAATTCATCACAATATTGAGATATGCAATAAAAATAGAATTTTTAGAGAAGAGAGAGGCAAACCAATGGAGTTCTTCAAAATAATTCAACAAAAACCAACTTTTGTCTCCTCTCCAATCACAAGAATAAAGCTAAAAGTTAATCTAAAAAGCTGCAAAAATCTAAGAGAAAAGCTCTCAAAACTAGGGTAAAAACAGGGGTTAAATACCCCCCCAAAATCGTCCAAAAACTGTGACCAAAATACCCCTGCGCAGCCTGAAATCCGCAATTTTCGCTACAGGCAGCGCGTCGCACTCGGCCGAGTGACAAAAGTCGCTCGGCCGAGTGAGAAACCCTGTAAATTTCCAGTAAGTCGGGGCCTTCAGGGGTCTTCACTTCGGGAGTCGCTCGGCCGAGTGAGTTGTCGTCACTCGGCCGATGGCTTCTTGGTACTCGGGCGGTCGGCAATTGCCACTCGGCCGAGTGGGTCTTCTGAAGCTCAGGCAGACGAAAAACAGTAAGTTGGCGATTTTTGACATGCGTCATCTGGGTGCCACTCGGGCGGACGGGATCTCGTCACTCGGCCGATGTGGCTTCCGTCGCTCGGCCGAGTGCACGTATGGAGCGTATCCGATCTGGTCGGCCGAGCGGTGTCTCGCTGGTCGGCCGAGCGACTCCTTCACTCGGCCGAGTGGGAAACCAAAAATGCCCAAACAGCTTGTTTTGGCCTCCTCGTCGCTCCTGCGACGTTCTTTCTTCTTCCGCTCCTCTCCAACAGCAAAATACCCCTCGGGGAGGTCGTCGGTGACACTCTAGAGTAGGCGTATCTCGAGATCACTCCAAATCGCTCCAAATCACCTGAAATGCGACAAAAACAACAAATCGTGAAAAGCATCGCAATATCGTCGATATATCGTGAAAAACATGATTTGGGCGATCTAAATGGCATGCAAACATGCGGGAAAAGGTGTAAAATAAGGAGTGATCAAAATCCCCCAAGCTTACCTCTTACTCGTCCTCGAGGAAGATAAGTAAAAGGTGAACCCGGTGGATTCGGAAAACGAAAATGGCGAAAAATGAAAAATGAAAAACGGAGAAGAATGAAAAACGAAATAAAAATAAAGAAGAAAGAAAGAAGCGAAGAGGGAAGCTGCTAGATCATTTTCTCAGGACGTGGGTTTCACCTACTCATATAGCATGCTCCGAATGAAAAATACATGTCAAAGAGTTTTATTTTGATATCATAGTATAATAGTGCAAATAGAAATAGAAAACCCACGAACAACGATATAATCATGAAAAACGGAATAATTTTAGAATTAACATCGTCTGAATCATCTAAAGCGGTATACAAATCGCAGATCACACACTTTTCAATTGAATGCTTTCTATGAGGAGTATAAGAGTATCACACAATAGAATAGAGAGAATAGAAAAGTGTGGATTTCATGATATGAGTGCTAGGCTTAGATTTCTGGACTTCGTAAAGCTAAAAATAATCTCACCGAGTATAGAATATTACTTAGCCTAGGTTGTCGTGCAACGTCAAGTAGTCACTCTCTCACACATCATTGGATTCCCTCCCCCAAGCTTATCTATAAGCATGGTGGCATAAAAAATATTCACATCCCCATTTTTATAAAGCTCCAAAAGTAATGAAAATGAACACGAAAAGAGAGAAGAAAGAAAGAAAGTGAGATGGGATCTTTTATTAAGGATTTTTCCTCTTTTCTTTTTCTTTTTATTTTTTTTTCTTTTGTTTTTTTTTGATATAGCATATATACACAATGATCCCAACTCAAAGAGAGATAATGGTATACAAGAATACTTTCTCTCTTTTTTTTTGAATTCGGGAAATTTGGAGCTAGGAATTAATAGCGGGGGAAATGCCATATAATAGAATAGCTAAGGGGGGATTCACCAATGATTTTAAAAGTAGAGAAATGATGTTCAAGATTTGTGGAGAAAGAAATAAATATATCTCTCGGTTCACTCTATAAGACATGCACGACAACTTCAGCAGGGTAATCTAATCTACTCAGTTTCGATCACAAAAAAGCTAACTAATCCAGATTTATCATAGCTAACATCATTCAATCATCCTGAAGTGAAATGTACAAATCATGCATATAGAAGTGACATAGGAAAAGAAATCGGTACTCCAGATATAGGCATTCAATGCGTGAATCTTGGTGTGTTTTCTGCGATAGCATACATATGAATATTTAGACTAAACTAATAATAAAATTTCATCCATTTTCATGTGGAAAAAGTGTGGGTTACTATCTCTAGATGCAAGGCAAGTCATAGCATATGATATCAGAAATAAAGTCTAGGACATGACAAATATAGCATGCATATAAAGGAAGCTAACTCCGCGTTATCAGCATCATAGAAAAGTCACCTCTAGCATGAGATGAAAAAGAAAATAAAGATAAAGGGGGAAATGGAACTATTTACAATGCGGCACGCAGAAAAATAAGAAAAACGTGATGCATGGTAAAATAAAGGAAAAATGATGAAAATAAGTGCAAAAGCGGAAAATGGCGTGAAAAACTAAAAATAAAGGTGGTAAATCAAAAAGAACGTGAGAACTCACTCCCCCAAGCTAAATGGCACAGTGTCCTCAATGTGCAAAGCGTGGCACACCGAGAGACAAGTAATGTGAGGGGTAAGTGAGGATGCATGCATGATGGAAGGAAAAAAAAGGAAAAATAATGAGACGAAAAATATGATGCGGACATGATGCATGCAAATGAAGGAGTGATACAGATATATAGGTGTGGCACCAAAAACTCTCTCTCTCTCCCAGAAAAGTTATATAAAGATACGATCAGAATGAGAATCCCAAAATAAGTGAGGGGAGGGGGGTCAAAAAGCATCAGGACCCAGCAGAAACGGGCAGCATAATGGCAAAAATAATCGATGGCATCAAGGGTTCCTAAGAAGGTGGTGATGCGCTGTCTCCGTCCTGAGGCGGAGGTGGCGGCGGTGGTGGTGCAGGCTGCTGAGCGGGTGTGGGTGTGAAAGTGGTAGCAGGCTAAGTGTGTGTGGAAGTGGGGGTGGGAACCTGCTGGGTGGGCGGGGGTACGCGTGGGAGACGCTCCAGGACCTGGGTAAGACAGTAGTGAATGTGCAGGAGCAGGTCAAAGCAGCCAGCCATCGCAGTGACGGTGGCGGACAAGGTCCGAAGGTCGCCTCTGAGGCCACTCACCGCCCCCTCGAGAGCACGAATGCTCTGAAGTACAGTGTCAGGGGGAGGTGGTGCAGAGGGGCGCACCGGTCGGGGCTGTGCAGGTCGGGGCTGGCGTACTCTGGTGGCGTAGGTGACGGGCTCAGCAGGCAAGGGAACAAAAGGAGCTGCACTCGCAAGTGGGGGCCTGGCCTCAGTGTGAGGCTGGGCAGGACAGTGAGAAGTGGAGGCAGCAGCAGCGAAAGAAGAATACAAAAGTGGCGGCGAGGCGGCCAGAGAGGTCGGTGGCACAGAAGTGTGGACAGACGCCACGACACTCTCGGAAAATACAGCAGCAGTGGAGACAGAGGTGGAGACTACGGTCTCTACGGCAGGGGCAAAAGAGGGCTCTCCGCACTCAACTATGGTCGGCGGGCGCTCGGGTGGGGCAGAGGAAACGGGCTCGGCAGACAGAGGGCCAGTGGTGGTGGTGACAGGCGTGGAAGCAGTGGAAGTGGGCTCAGCTAAGGTACTCCCGACACCGACAGCAGTGTGGACAGAGGTGTCGGGGGCGGCAGGAATATCAGGGATAGGCTGAGGGGCCACGAGGTCAACAGGGGCAGCAGGCTCGGTAGGTGCAACAGGGTCTGCGGGGGCAGCGTGGGCAGCGTGTGCCTGCTCGGCCTCCTCGGCCTCGAGCACGTAAGCGGCTGGGATCAGAACATCCATCGCAGGGAGCCAGTCCACATGGGCCGGTGCAATCTGAGTCCGAGCTGGGCTCGGAAGAATCATGTAATCGGCACTGTAAGGGCCGTGCAGCCAGACCCAGTGTCGCTCACCGTGTGGATGAAGCATCTTCATCCGGGCCATAACATCAATCGACAGAGAAGTGGGGCCCGGTGCTCGTCGCAGGTCGTTAGGGAAGTCCTCGCCGGTCATAAGAGCGAGCAAGGTGATCAGGCCGCCGCAGCATATCGGTGAGCGAGCACCCACCGATACAATGATGCGGTCCAAAAACCAAGCCGCGACATCAATCACGACGGCGGGGACCAGCTCATCGCCCTCCCTAGAGAGAGCTCTGGGCCGTGTCATCACGTAGAGCATGTAGAGCTCTGGCGTGGACATCGTACCCGGCTCATATCTGGCCAAAAAGGTCGTCGCCATAAGGCGCTGAGCTATACGGAGGCAGGGATGGACAATGGCCGAGGCCTTGGCCCTACTAGGGTCAAAGGCGGCGTGAAGACCCGTAATCCGGGCCCAGAAGGCACCGGCGTCGAAGGAAGGTGGGGTGATATGGGTGGGGGAATAACCTCGATCGGCCCCGGGGACATCGGGCCACGAGAAGAAGGCTCTCATCATACCGAGAGTGACCTGGCACTCCCGGTCCATGAACCGAAACGAGCATCCCTCGTCGGTCCGGGCGATCGAACTAAGTACCTCAAGTGTCGGGCGGATAAACGTGTCCGCCGACACCTGAAAGAAATCTCGCCAGCCCACGTTGTCGTACAACGTGAGCATCCCCTCTAGTACCCCCAGGCGTCCTAGGTCGGCAAGGTGTGCAAACCTAGAGGGTACGATCGAGCGCTGGGAGATACGCTCGAAAGCGACGCGGTGTGCGTCGTTCCGGAACGTGATCCCCAGCGGCCCGATAAGTGGAGCCGGAGGTGGTGGCTGTGGAGCGGCGGGGAGCGGCTGTGCGGGGTGTATGGGCTGTGCAGGCTCTGCAGGCTGTGCGGGGTGTGTGGGGCCTGCAGGGTGAACGGGGTGTGGTGGAGAAGGCGGAGGAGAGTCCTCCAACTCGTGGGAGGGGCCGGCATCATCCGACCGCTTCCGCTTGGCGGAAGCTCTCCTCGACCGCGGCCGTGTCCGGGGCGGCATATGGGCCCCGAGCGCGCGCCGAAAAGCGTGAAAAGTGCGGCATGCGTAAAGTAAAGGAAAGAGTGTACCACGACATGCCGCGAGTGCAAATATGTGGAAGCGTGCGAAGACGACGCCTCGACGTAGCCCGAATCAGTCCCTGGAAGCTCCCCCGGGCTCCCCTAAGCTCCCAGAAACAACCTGCGCATGAAATGGAGATATCCGCGAGTAATATTCAAAACGTATGGAGCATTAGGGGTATAATAGATAGATATAGAAATCGATTTGGGTTTAGGGTTCGTTTAACGCATGGATCCTTGAAAACCACACAAAAGAGGAGAAAATAGGCTAAAATGGGGTTTACCGGAGGTGGCCGGAGTGGTGGCCGCCGGCGGCGACTCGGGCGAGGCGCGGCGGGGCGCGGCCGGCGGTGGCTGGCCGAGCGACGGCGGCGGGGCGACGGTCGGGCGAGTGGGCGAAGGGTTCGGGCGAGGGAGCTGAGGGGTCGGGGCGCTGCGATCGGGATTTTACGTTTCGAAAAATGCGCCCGACCCTGCCCTTTATATAACAAAAGTTACGACTCGGCCGAGTGACTAGGTCGCTCGGCCGAGTGAACTTTAACGAAAAATCCCTCCCCGCTACGCTTCGGCCGAGTGGCCGTGCCACCCTCGGCCGAGTGGAGTAAGTCCATTCGGCCGAGTGGCTCAAGCTACTCGGCAAGACTCGCCCTAGGAGCGTATCAGTTTTACTCGGCTGAGTGAATATATATACTCGGCCGAGTAGCAGTTATACTGAAATCAGGAAAATAAACAGAGAGTTGGGTATAGCCGACTTCCCTCGTTCGTGAGCGGCTCGGCCGGACGAACTTGTGTGCTCGGCCGAGTGACTAGTATACTCGGCCGAGTGAGCCTTGTTTTCTACTGTTTGTCTTCGTTTGGGCTCTAAACTCCGTCTTTCTTCCTCCAGTCGATTTCATCTTCCTCCTAAGTATCGAGCGCCTTCCTGGGGCGCTCCGCGTCGCCTTGTGCATCCTCCTAATGATGGGTACCTCATTCTCCTCTCCTGTCAGGAAAAATAGGACCCGTTATCACAAGATTTTTGGGCGAACGACTCAAAACACTGAAAATTTCTAAAACAAAAATAAAAGAAAAATGAAAATAAAGCAATAACTGTCGGTTTGCCTCCTGACCAGCGCTCGTTTAAGGTCGTGAGCTCGACCCCCTATGATTTTCAATTAATGCGGGATGTTTGGTGCATATGAGATGCACCCATCAAACTTTCCGGGGAGAACGCTTGGATTCGGAAGTTGCGACGGTGTGTTCTCCCTCGGTGGTCTCCCGTCTTGAATAGTGTTGGGGGGAGGCTCCCCTAAGCTAGCGTTTGCTCCGGTCATCCGCTTAACCGGTGACGCCGATTTCCGTATCGGCGGAGCTTTCTTCGGAGACTTTAATTTCGAGAGCTTGCAGTGCTCTCGAATCCTTGCGACATCAGTGTCGCCTTCATCATTTTCAGCGGAGAGGTCGGGGGAATCATCTATCTTCTCATCTCGGCCTAAATCTGGGCCTTCCTCGAAATCCTCATCGAATAGAGCGCCAATCGAGTGGGGGATCGCCTCCTCAATTACCTCATCAAGGAGGTCCGAAAGATCATCCGGCCGTCCCTTAAGCAAATATAGTCTATTGGTTTCGCCCGTTGGGACTCTCTCGGAATAGTGTTTGAGCCTCTGACCATTTACTTTGAATGTGGAACCGTCCTTGCTTTCCAACTCGAAAGCTCCTCCCGGTTGTATGTGTTTGATGGTGAAAGGTCCGGACCAACGTGACCTCAACTTACCGGGAAATAGTCGGAGCCGGGAATTATAGAGCAAGACCTTGTCTCCTACCTTGAAGTCTGTGACGGTTATACGGGCATCGTGGAGAATCTTGGTCCTTTCTTTATAAATTCTTGAGCTCTCGTAGGCGTCTCTTCTTATCTCATCAAGCTCGTTGATGTCTAAGAGTCACCTCACCGCCGCACTTTTGTAATCATAATTAAAGGTCTTGATGGCCCAATATGCACGGTGTTCCAATTCTACCGGCAAGTGGCAAGCTTTCCCATAAACGAGTCAGAACGGTGTGGTGCCGATGGGAGTGCGAAAGGCCGTTCTATATGCCCATAGAGCGTCGTTTAACTTCATTGACCAATCCTTTCTAGATCGATCCACGGTCTTCTCAAGAATTTGCTTGATCTCTCTATTTGAGACTTCCACTTGGCCGCTTGTCTGGGGGTGATATGCCATGCCAACTCTATGGTTTACCCCGTACTTCTTTAGCATGGCTTCAAACTTGTTTTCTATGAAATGGCTCCCCCGTCGCTTATCAAGGTGCGAGGCACTCCGAAACGCGGGAAGATATTCTGCTTGAAGAACTTAGAGACAACCCTTGCATCATTAGTAGGGGTGGCGATTGCTTCCACCCATTTGGAGACATAGTCAACGGCCAATAGGATGTATTTGTTACCATTACTCGACGGAAATGGTCCCATGAAGTCTACTCCCCAACAATCAAAAAGCTCAATTTCTTGGATGGGCCTCATTGGCATCTCATTGCGTTTGGAGATATTCCCGGTCCGTTGGCATCTATCGCACCCCTTTACGAAAGCGTGAGTGTCTCTAAACATTGTTGGCCAGAAGAATCCGCTCTGCAAGATCTTAGCGGTTGTTTTAGAGGCGGCATGATGTCCTCCGCATGGTAGACCGTGGCAATGCAAAATGATAGACGTTGCCTCCTCTTTAGAAACACACCTACGAATGACACTATCTTTGCATATCTTGAAAAGGTATGGATCTTCCCAAAAATAGCTACGGACCTCATGCAGAAATCTCCTCTTTTGATGCGTGGGCATCCCATGCGGTTTAATTCCACAAGCCAAGTAGTTGACGAAGTCCGCGTACCAAGGAACTTCACCGGTCCTTATGGCATATAGCCTCTCATCCACGAATGTGTCGTCGATAGGCAAACTCTCATCCTCCTTGTCGCGAATGAGCCTAGATAAATGATCTGCCACGACATTGTCCGTACCTTTCTTGTCTCTGATCTCTAAGTCGAATTCTTGCAACAAGAGTATCCACCTTATCAACCGAGGTTTGGCCTCCTTCTTGTTTAAGAGATACTTCAACGCCGCATGGTCGGTGTGGACAATCACCTTGGAACCAAGGAGGTAGGAGCGAAACTTCTCTATGGAATAGACGACCGCTAGAAGCTCTTTTTCGGTAGTTGTGTAGTTTTTCTGCGTGTCATCCAATGTCTTGCTCGCATAGTATATCGCATGAAGCTTCCTATCTTTTCTTTGTCCCAATACCGCTCCAATGGCTTGGTCGCTAGCATCACACATTAGCTCAAAGGGAAGGCTCCAATCGGGTGGTTGAATGATGGGCGCTGAAACTAGTGCTTCCTTCAAGGTGTTGAAGGCTTGCAAGCATTCCCCTGAAAAAACAAAAGGAGTATCTTTAGCGAGCAAGGAAGTAAGTGGTCGGGCAATCTAGGCGAAATCCTTGATGAAGCGGCGGTAAAACCCCGCATGACCAAGGCAGCCTCTAATGCCCTTGACATTAATAGGAGGAGGAAGTTTTTCGATTACCTCAATCTTTGCTTTGTCTACCTCAATTCCTCTTGAGGAAACAAGATGCCCGAGAACTATACCTTCCGTGACCATGAAGTGACATTTCTCCCAATTTAGAGTGAGATTGTTTTGTTGGCACCTTTTAATGACTTTAGTAAGATTGGCCAAACAAGAGTCAAACTCACTTCCATAAACCGAAAAATCATCCATAAAAACTTCCATAATATTTTCAATGTAATCGGAAAATATGGATGTCATACACCTCTGAAAGGTGGCGGGAGCATTACAAAGACCAAATGGCATCCTACGGTAGGCATAGGTACCATAAGTGCAAGTAAAAGTGGTCTTTTCTTGGTCATCTTCGTGTAAAGGAATTTGGAAGAATCCCGAATACCCATCTAGATAGCAAAAGTATTTATGCTTAGCTAGGCGTTCAAGCATTTGATCAATGAAGGGCAATGGGTAATGGTCTTTTCGGGTAGCTTTATTTAGTTTCCTATAATCAATGCACATTCTCCATCCCGTGACGGTGCGTGTAGATATGGGCTCACTTTTTTCATTTTTTATGACTGGCATCCCCCTTTCTTGGGGACGACGTGAACGGGGCTAACCCATCTACTGTCAGAGATGGGGTAAATGATACCGGCGTCGAGCAATTTTAGGATTTCCTTTTTAACCACTTCCTTCATATTCGGGTTTAACCGCCTTTGAGGCTCTATGGAGGTGGCGTCGGTATCTTTCAAATGGATCCTATGTGTGCAAAGCCTAGGGCTTATCCCTTTTAGATCGGAGATAGTGTAGCCAAGGACATCCTTGTGGCTCCTAAGAACGTCTAGGAGTTTTTCAACTTGATCTTACGTGAGGTGGGAGTTTACTATCACCGGGAAAGTTAATTTATTACCCAAAAAAGCATACCTTAGATTCGGAGGTAATTGTTTAAGTTCTACCCCAAGAGGTGCTGCTCCTTCTACTTCATCAGCTCGCATGAGCTTGGCTTCTTCCTTGTCATCCGAGTTTAGCTCATGTTCTGGTGGTGCGCTCTCCTGTGAGGAGTCAGACTCACTACTTAGTGAGGACGAGGCATCAAAATAGGGTCCCTCCGATTCTGCGCTAGCATCGTCAAAACCTTCTCTCCGCTCTGGTTCGTGCCTGGAATCAAGAAACACATCAGACGATTCATAAAAGCAAGAGTGAGCGTCATAGAGTGTAACTCCATGAATGTCGGTTTGCTCGAAGGATTCTTCGGGAGTATAGTGTTCTTCGGCATCTGTTCTGCTGTCTTCGAAATATAATTTGTCGTCGACCACATCAACTCTGATATTGCCCCCGATAGTCCCATCCGGGGAGATTTGGTCCATCACAAAACTAGCAAACAGTTGTTCGTCGGGGTCCTTGATATCGATCGCAAAAGTTCCGGTCGCATGGACCTCATTGACGAGCTCCTTAAGGAGGTCTGTGAAGGAGTCATAATCTTCCTGACTGAGCTCTATTGTTGACATTGCATCCTCCATTCTCCCTGTAAAGATCTTATGCAAAATACGGGGAGAATATGCAAATAGGGATGCGAACAGAGTTAGAACAAGATATAGAAGAAAGTAAAGAAAGAAGAAATAACCGAGTGGTCGATGCCGAACACCGTCAAAATGTACTCCCCGGCAACGGCGCCAAAAACTTGATCGCTCCGGAATGTAACCCAAAGAACGGTTGTAGTTTTACCGCAAGCGCACGGTATAGCGACGAGCGGGTTATCGAACACAGGGAGGACGAATGAAAGTGCTTGCTCCAATCAACCTGGCTATTAAGAAGAGAGAAATTTGCCTTTGGCGATCCTGTCACAATCGTCAGACAAAGTACGGAAATATCAAATCAAACAAAGAACGTCTAGGGAATGGGGAATCCCCGCTACTCACCGTATCCCGTCAATGTGGTTCATTGGTACCAAAGTTTCTAGGATAAAATTTGGATGAACTAGTTGCAACTGAATGTAGAACCTAGCTCACGCTCTCGCGCTGTTGCCGGTCTATAGCTATCCTAGGTTCGGGTCCAATCTCTTGCAAACCCTAGCCTAGGGAAGCTAGTATTAGGATCAACATCATCGTTCAATCGCGCCCCGAGCCCACTCTCGTGCAAACTCGGGCCGCGACCTAGGTTGAGATAGTTCCTACCCGTCCAATCTCTTGCAAACGGGTATTGGCACGGAATTGCAACCGGAAACCCTAGTATCGGTCCAATCTCTTGCAAACCGATACTACGGAAATTCGATTCCAACCCAATTCGGATTTCTAGGGTTTCCTATCGAATTGGGATCCAATCTCTTGTAAATCCCAATCGATATGAATACCTAGCCATCCGTAGTAAATTGATCCCAATCTAATCCCTAATAGCAATTCTAGCAAAATTTCTACCAATTCATCACAAATCTGAAATTGGGCTCGTAGGGTTCATCCCCACACCCCAAGACGTGGAGACTACTCACAATTCATAGCACAAACACAAAAATAATCAATGAAATTAATAAGAGAATTCATCACAATATTGAGATATGCAATAAAAATAGAATTTTTAGAGAAGAGAGAGGCAAACCAATGGAGTTCTTCAAAATAATTCAACAAAAACCAACTTTTGTCTCCTCTCCAATCACAAGAATAAAGCTAAAAGTTAATCTAAAAAGCTGCAAAAATCTAAGAGAAAAGCTCTCAAAACTAGGGTAAAAACAGGGGTTAAATACCCCCTAAAATCGTCCAAAAACTGTGACCAAAATACCCCTGCGCAGCCTGAAATCCGTAATTTTCGCTACAGGCAGCGCGTCGCACTCGGCCGAGTGACAAAAGTCGCTCGGCCGAGTGAGAAACCCTGTAAATTTCCAGTAAGTCGGGGCCTTCAGGGGTCTTCACTTCGGGAGTCGCTCAGCCGAGTGAGTTGTCGTCACTCGGCCGATGGCTTCTTGGTACTCGGGCGGTCGGCAATTGCCACTCGGCCGAGTGGGTCTTCTGAAGCTCAGGCAGACGAAAAATAGTAAGTTGGCGATTTTTGACATGCGTCGTCTGGGTGCCACTCGGGCGGACGGGATCTCGTCACTCGGCCGATGTGGCTTCCGTCGCTCGGCCGAGTGCACGTATGGAGCGTATCCGATCTGGTCGGCCGAGCGGTGTCTCACTGGTCGGCCGAGCGACTCCTTCACTCGGCCGAGTGGGACACCAAAAATGCCCAAACAGCTTGTTTTGGCCTCCTCGTCGCTCCTGCGACGTTCTTTCTTCTTCCGCTCCTCTCTAATAGCAAAATACCCCTCGGGGAGGTCGTCGGTGACACTCTGGAGTAGGCGTATCTCGAGATCACTACAAATCGCTCCAAATCACCTGAAATGCGACAAAAACAACAACTCGTGAAAAGCATCGTAATATCATCGATATATCGTGAAAAACATGATTTGGGCGATCTAAATGGCATGCAAACATGCGGGAAAAAGGTGTAAAATAAGGAGTGATCAGCATCTACATCCTCCAAGGTAAGCTCGCATCATGATTCATCTAGCGATAATGATTCGTCATCAAGTGATGATGAAGACATGGATTATAGGGGAGCATATAAGGAGCTATGCAAAATGCATGAAAAGCTCATAAAAGAACATAGAAAATGTAACGACTGGTTTTTCATGTACTTGGAATATCTATATTGTATATATATTATTTTGGTGGATTTTCTCCTTATGCGTGGTTTTCGTCTCCGTAGCTTTCACTTTCGATCGTTTCGTCGTGATTTTCTAGCTTCTTCCTTAGGATCGTCGATTTCGGAGTAAGTCATTCGTGACGGGCTTCATATCGGTCATATCTTATTGTTAGATCAAGTCTAAGAGTCTTAGGAATCGATCCCGGAGCTTCGCGCTCCATTTCGAAACTTTCTGTGCACATTAGCCGGTACAAGAAGGTTGACCGACCGACTAGATGACGATTTAGTCGGTCGGCAAACCTTCATGGACCGACTAGTGGGCTTTGTTAAATATTCAGGAGTTACTGTTTATCGTTAGTCGGTCTAAGAACATTTGTCGACCGACTGGGTTACAAACTAGTCGGTCAGCGGTCGTTCTTTAACCGACTAGCTCTATGATCATTTTTGATACCAAGTACTATTCATTCTTAGTCGGTCTAAGAACATTCATCGACCGACTAGATGAGAAACTAGTCGGTCAGTAGTTGTTCTTTGACCGACTAAATCTAAATCCTATTTTTCGCCAGAAGTTACTGTTTACACTTAGTCGGTCTGCGTTGGTCAACCGACCGACTAGTTCACAAACTAGTCGGTCAGTGGTTGCTCTTTGACCGACTAATCAGTGTCGAAACCCTAATTTCTGGGCAGCCGCCAGCTCATCCTATTTAAGCCCCCCCAATCGTTTTCTTCTTCATTCATTTCAGATCTGAGCCTCCTTCTTCCCCAAATCATCATCCACTTTCCTCTAGCCCTCATCCTTCATCAAGAGCCTCTCCCCCTCTTCATTTTGGCCGGCCACCTCCTCTAGGTCGCCGGAAAACCCCCAACAATCCCCAAAACCCCATTTCTCCAGATTTTCTCCCCATTTCCAGATCTGAACCCTAGGTTTTCCCGGATCGTTTCTTCTGTCGCTGTGCTTGCTCGGCATCGTTCTTCCGCTAACAACTCGTGATCTCATCTCCGTAGTTAGCATTTGTGTGACGGCCTCGTTGATCGTCATCCTCGGTACTAGGCAAGTGAAACTTGCCACTTAGGGTTTTGGGCCATGTCTTAGGCCATTTGCTCGTGTAGGCGTAAAGAGACTAGGCGACGAAATGATACTCGCCTAGGCGCAATTTCAGGAACTAGCTTGACAACGGAGTTAGATCCGTCGTTTACCATGTTGCATAACTACCATGTCACGTTTAATTTTAATTAACGGTACGTGAATTAATTGTCATCCATGCTATCCATGTTGAATGTCGCATTCGTAGCACACGCTACAATACTTGTGTTTCCTGGCTCGTGTCTAGAAGCGGGCCACGTGAGTTGGTTGATAGCCAATGCCCGATCTACTTGTTTCCGGCTAGGCACCTGCGTTGCAGGCATAACCCTATGACATACGTGTTAAACACACTTCCTGGCTCGTGTTCCAGAAGCGAGCATTCCATGTTCGGGGTAATGCCCTGGCTCGATACACGTGGAGGGGTAGGGATAAGCGGTCACCTGAGCTTACGAGTTGGCCCGATCAGCCACTCTAGCCAGCAGACGAAATCTCTGTGCACTACTTGTTACTTGACGTGTTTACTTGACGTGATCACTTGACGTGAACTACTTGACTTGTACTTGTCCGTGTTTTACTTGTAAAACTTGTTATCCATGACATACTTGCTACTTGTATCTCCCTTTACTTGTCACTTTCATACTATACTTGCCATGTCATGCATCATACTATAACTGCTAGGTTGTTAGTTTACCTTACTTTCAGTTTCCTTGCCCAAGTCTTTTAGACTTGCTGACATGTGCCCCTCTACTCTTTTGGGTGACACATGTTAGATCCTGAGCCTGAGTTCATTGTTGAGGACGAGGTGTTTGTGGACGCCGAGCCCGAGCCTATGTTTGACGAGGACTTCGTGGACACGGGCGATCAGTCGTAGAGACTGTTTTGTTGTTGTTTAGACTGCTTTTGTTGTCGGTGCGTAGCACCAATACTTTGTGTCGTGTTGGCTTTTGTTGGCCTTGTTCTGGGCCTTTAGACTCTTTCTTTTAGCCTGGTGGCTTTTCTGTGATGTTGAACTTATTTTAATGTTGGACAAACTCTGAGATTTGGGATTTTATTTCAGTCTCTCCTTGTGTTATTATTGTTGTTCCGTTTGTGGTTACAGGGACCTGCTTATGTTTTATTTACGCTTATCGGGTTTGGGGCTTCACAGCTCCACTCTCGTGCGGACCTTTTCACGTCTCGCCTCCATTTTAGGGAAGCGGGGCGTGACAGGTTTTGTTGGTGGCCCATGCAGGTCTCTCTGTAACTGCGAATAGTCAGAATACGATAATAATGTTAGAATGTCCAATAAACTAAGTTTGACATCGAGTCATAAGCTATGAGTCTAATCTGCTTCGTTTTCTGTGTCATTAGATGGCAGGAAGGCGATTTACCCGTGGTGGTGGTAGCGGTGCGCCCCCTCATGACGAGGAGCCTGAGCGGGAGCCCACCAATGGGGAGATGATGCGGATGATGCTCCAGATGATGCAGGTGCAGCAGGGCGTGCTACTGCAAGTCCAGAATGCTCCAGTTATTCGGGGTGCTCGGGCAGTTCAGGATGCCCCTCGCTCCGAGACGGGAGCGAAGCAATTTCGGGAGCTGGGTCCCGCATATTTTGATGGGTCTGAGGGTCCTCTGGCTGCCGATGAGTGGATTCGGAACATTGAGGATAATTTGAAGATGGCGAAGATCGGCCCGACTGGATGGGTTGATCTGGCGAAGAGGCAACTCAAGGATAATGCTCGGAATTGGTGGGATGCTGAGGAGGAGCTGTTGGAGGAGCCGGTAGCTTGGGCTACCTTCAAGTCCAGTTTCGATGAGGAGTTCTTTCCGAAGGCTGCTAGGAAGGAGATGCTGCAGCGTTTTATTGAGCTGAAGCAAGGGAGCTCGACGGTGGATCAGTACCACCAAGAGTTCACTAGGCTGAGTCGGTTCACACCGAAGATGGTGCAGGATGCTGATGAGAGGGCTCAGATGTTCCTACAGGGACTTGCTTTGGAGCTACAGAGTTTTGTGTCTTCCTCTGATCTGGACTCATATCAGAAGGTTCTGGTCGCAGCGAGGAGGCAGGAGCTGAACCTGATCCAGAGGAGGGGACATGTTTCTGGTGCTGGGAAGAGGCCTATGGAGCAGGCTAGGGCAGTGACGAGATCAGGGTTCAGGCCCAACTAGCCAACTCAGTTCAAGAGGCCAGGAGGGCCTATTCTGAAGACTTGCCATTTCTGCGGCAAGCCTGGCCACGTCAAGGATCAGTGTAGGAGATTCTTGCGCCAGTGTGTTGTCTGTGGAGACCCTACCCATACCATGAAGGATTGTCCGAGGTCGAAGCAGCCTTGGAAGGCACCTGTTGCAGCACAGCCGTTGCAGCAGAGGGCGTCTGTTCCTGCGGGACGTGGAGCAGCTCTTGTTCCACAGAGGCAGGCCTTTCAGCAGGCTTTTCCGCCGAGGAGGCAGGCTTTTCTGATGACCGCTGTGGAAAACGGAGCTGTGGATGAGGTTATCGCATGTAATCCTCAATCTAGCTGTTGCTTTCCTAGCTAGTTTTGATTGTTAGATTATGTTGTTTGCTTGAACATGATTGTTTGCTAGACTAGGGCTTGATTGTTAAATTGCTTGTTAGGTGTGATTTTGGTGTGCACGTTTCCTGCACGAGTCCTCTTTGACTCTGGTGCATCGATGTGCATTATTTCTCGGAGCTTCATGGAGAAGCATTCCTTGTCGACGTCCCCTCTTCCGAAGAGTTGGAATATCGTCACAGGAAATGGCGTGGTCTCGGTGCATCTTGGTTGCTATTATTGCTCGTTGGTGGTTTGTGGACATGAGCTTTATGCTGATTTCATTGTCCACGACATCATCAACTATGATGCGGTCCTTGGGATGGATTGGCTGGCGAGCTTTTATGCTACGATCGACTGTCGGAAGAAGAGGGTGGTGTTCGAGATTCCCGGACATCCAGTATTTGAGTTCTGCCGGGATAGTAGTTCGCTTGGTCCTGTCAGATTTCGGGCTCGGCCGGTGGAGAGTGTGGCTATGCAGATGGAGCTGGAAAGGCCAGCGGTTGTGCGGGACTTTGATGACGTTTTCCCCGAGGAGATGTCTGGATTGCCACCTGATCGTGCTTTAGAATTTTCTATTGATCTTGTTCCGGGAGAGCAACCGATTTCGAAGGCGCCATATCGTATGGCTCCCGCTGAGTTGGAGGAGTTGCGGAAGCAGCTGGATGAGCTTCTGCAGAAGGGTTATATCAATCCTAGTGTGTCTCCGTGGGGAGCACCGGTGTTGCTGGTAAAGAAGAAGGATGGTTCGCGTCGCATGTGCGTGGACTATCGGGAGTTGAATGCGGTGACCATTAAGAATAAATACATGTTGCCTCGCATCGATGATATTTTTGATCAGCTTGGAGGTTCGAGGGTGTTTTCGAAGCTGGATCTGAGGAGTGGTTATCATCAGCTGAAGGTGAAGAAGGATGATGTTCCGAAGACGGCGTTCAGGACGAAGTATGGACACTATGAGTTTGTGGTTATGCCTTTCGGTGTAACCAATGCACCCGCAGTTTTCATGAATCTGATGAACCTAATTTTCTACGACTTTTTGGATAAGTTCGTCGTTATATTTATTGACGACATTCTGATCTACTCGAAGTCGGAGAAGGAGCATGCCTCGCACTTGAGGACAGTGTTGGAGATTTTGAGGAAGCATCGTTTGTATGCTAAGTTTTCAAAGTGCGAGTTTTGGTTGGATAGAATTGCTTTTCTGGGGCATGTGGTGACTGGCGATGGTATTTCAGTGGATCCCGAGAAGATCAGGGCCATCAGAGAGTGGCCTGTTCCGCAGTCAGCATCTGAGATTCGGAGTTTCCTTGGTTTGGCGGGATATTATCGGCGCTTCATTAAGGACTTTTCCCGTATTGCTGAGCCGATGACCAGATTGACTCGGAAGGATGTACCTTTTGTTTGGTCGGGTGATTGTGAGAATGCTTTTGGTGTTCTGAGGGAGAGATTGACGACTGCCCCTATTCTTGTTGTGCCTGATCGCAGTGGAGGATTTGAGGTCTTTTACGATGCTTCCGGCAAGGGTCTTGGTTGTGTGTTGCATCAGCACGGGCATGTTGTGGCTTATGCTTCGCGTCAGCTCAAGGTTCATGAGAAGAATTACCCGACGCAAGATTTGGAGTTGGCTGCTGTCGTGTTTGCACTTAAGATTTGGAGGCACTTCCTGCTGTGTGAGAAAGTGAATATCTTCACCGATCACAAAAGCTTGAAGTACATTTTTACTCAGAAGGAGCTCAACATGCGACAGCGTCGATGGTTGGAGCTCATGGCGGATTATGAGATTGATTTGCAGTTTCACCCTGGCAAGGTGAATGTGATTCCTGATGCGCTGAGTAGGCTTCCAGCGGTGATGTTGTTGACTTCGCAGTGGAGATTGCAGCAGGATTTTTGCGAGTCTGGTGTTGAGATTGTTCTTCCTGGGGAGGCCTCTTCGTTGATGTGTATGCAGATTCAGTTGACGATCGTGGATCGGATCAAGGCTGGCCAGGCTGAGGATCCGAAGTTGGTTAAGATTCGGGAGCAGGTGGAAGCTGGTCTGCGGACTGACTTTTTGATTCATGAGGATGGCTCGCTGAGGTTTGGAGCTAGGTTGTGTGTGCCAGCTGGGGATATTAGAGAGGAGTTGATGGTGGAGGCACACAGTTCGCCGTATTCTGTGCATCCTGGTGGGACCAAGATATACAAGGATCTTCGTCTGAACTATTGGTGGCATGGTATGAAGAGGAGTGTGGCTCGGAGTGTAGCCAAGTGGTTGGTTTACCAGCAAGTGAAGGCGGAGCATCAGCGTACGGCAGGGTTGCTACAACCACTTCCGATTCCGGAGTGGAAGTGGCAACACATCACTATAGATTTCGTGACTGGACTACCTCGGAGTCCGAAGCAGAATGATGCGATTTGGGTGATTGTAGATCGATTGACCAAATACATGCACTTTATTCCATTCCGAGTTGGACAGTCCACTGAGGCGCTAGCGAGGAGATATATGGAGGTAAATTCTTTTACTCTCTGTTTCTATTTCCTTTTCCTAGTTTAGATAGTGATGTAATGTGAATCGTGCAGGAGGTCGTACGACTTCACGGAGTCCCTATGAGTATCGTGTCGGACAGAGACACGAGGTTCACTTCTCAGTTCTGGCAGAGTTTGCAGAAGAGTTTGGGTACACATCTGAGTTTCAGCACGGCGTACCATCTGCAGACGGATGGCCAGTCCGAGAGGACGATTTAGATCTTGGAGGACATGCTGAGGGTATGCATGTTGGATTTCAAGGGTTCGTGGGAGGACCATTTGCATTTGGTGGAGTTCTCTTACAATAACAGCTTCCAGGCGTCCATTGGCATGGCGCCTTTTGCGGCGCTGTACGGGAGGAAATGTCGTTCGCCTTTGAGTTGGGATGACATTGGTGATCGGGAGCTGTTGGGACCTGAGATGATTGTGGAGGCCGTGGATGTTGTTAGGAACATTCGGGAGAGGTTGAGGATTGCACAGGACCGTTTTAAGCATTGGGCGGATGCTAAACGTCGTCCATTGGAGTTTCAGCCAGGCGATCATGTGTTTCTGAGGATTTCCCCGAATCGTGGTGTGATTCGTTATGGGAAGCGAGGGAAGTTGAGCCCGTGATACATTGGACCGTTTGACATTTTGGAGAGAGTTGGCGAGGTAGCTTACCGCTTAGCCTTGCCGCCATCTTTGGAAGGAGTTCACAATGTTTTCCATGTGTCGCAGCTTCGTCGATACATTAGTGACCCATCTCATGCTGTGGATTTCTCGGAGATTACCGTTCGCCCTGATATGACGTATGACCAGCATCCAGTGCAGATTCTGGACAGGCGTCAGAAGTCGCTCCGGAAAAAGGTTGTCAATCTTGTGAGGGTGATGTGGCGACACGGCTTGCCAGGAGAGTCTACTTGGGAGAATGAGGATGAGATCCGAGAGCGTTTCCCACTTTTGTTTCCGGACACGTGAGTGTTGGGAAATTCCGAGGACGGAATTTTTCTTAAGTTGGGGAGGATGTAACGACTGGTTTTTCATGTACTTGGAATATCTATATTGTATATATATTAGATGTGTTTTGGTGGATTTTCTCCTTATGCGTGGTTTTCGTCTCCATAGCTTTCACTTTCAATCGTTTCGTCGTGATTTTCTAGCGTCTTCCTTAGGATCGTCAATTTCGGAGTAAGTCATTCGGTCATATCTTATTGTTAGATCAAGTCTAGGAGTCTTAGGAATCGATCCCGAAGCTTCGCGCTCCATTTCGGAACTTTCTGTGCACATTAGCCGGTACAAGAAGGTTGACCGACCGACTAACTAACGATTTAGTCGGTCGGTAAACCTTCATGGACCGACTAGTGGGCTTTGTTAAATATTCAGGAGTTACTGTTTATCGTTAGTCGGTCTAAGAACATTTGTCGACCGACTAGGTTGCAAACTAGTCGGTCAGCAGTCGTTCTTTAACCGACTAGCTCTATGATCATTTTTGATACCAAGTACTGGTCATTCTTAGTCGGTCTAAGAACGTTCGTCGACCGACTAGATGAGAAACTAGTCGGTCAGTAGTTGTTCTTTGACCGACTAAATCTAAATCCTATTTTTCGCCAGAAGTTACTGTTTACACTTAGTCGGTCTGCGTTGGTCAACTGACCGACTAGTTCACAAACTAGTCGGTCAGTGGTTGCTCTTTGACCGACTAATCAGTGTCGAAACCCTAATTTCTGGGCAGCCGCCAGCTCATCCTATTTAAGCCCCCCCAATCGTTTTCTTCTTCATTCATTTCAGATCTGAGCCTCCTTCTTCCCCAAATCATCATCCACTTTCCTCTAGCCCTCCTCCTTCATCAAGAGCCTCTCCCCCTCTCCATTTTGGCCGGCCACCTCCTCTAGGTCGCCGGAAAACCCCCAACAATCCCCAAAACCCCATTTCTCCAGATTTTCTCTCCATTTCCAGATCTGAACCCTAGGTTTCCCCGGATCGTTTCTTCCGTCGCCATGCTTGCTCGGCATCGTTCTTCCGCTAACAACTCGTGATCTCATCTCCGTAGTTAGCATTTGTGTGACGGCCTCGTTGATCATCATCCTCGGTACTAGGCAAGTGAAACTTGCCACTTAGGGTTTTGGGCCATGTCTTAGGCCATTTGCTCGTGTAGGCGTAAAGAGACTAGGCGACGAAATGATACTCGCCTAGGCACAATTTCAGGAACTAGCTTGACAGCGGAGTTAGATCCGTCGTTTACCATGTTGCATAACTACCATGTCACGTTTAATTTTAATTAACGGTACGCGAATTAATTGTCATCCATGCTATCCATGTTGAATGTCGCATTCGTTGCACACGCTACACTACTTGTGTTTCCTGGCTCGTGTCCAGAAGCGGGCCACGTGAGTTGGTTGATAACCAATGCCCGATCTACTTGTTTCCAGCTAGGTACCTGCGTTGCAGGCATAACCCTATGCCATACGTGTTAAACACACTTCCTGGCTCGTGTTCCAGAAGCGAGCATTCTGTGTTCGGGGTAATGCCCTGGATCGATACACATGGAGGGGTAGGGATAAGCGGTCACCTGAGCTTACGAGTTGGCCCGATCAGCCACTCTAGCCAGCAGACGAAATCTCTGTGCACTACTTGTTACTTGACGTGTTTACTTGACGTGATCACTTGACGTGATCTACTTGACTTGTACTTGTCCGTGTTTTACTTGTAAAACTTGTTATCCATGACATACTTGCTACTTGTACCTCCCTTTACTTGTCACTTCCATACTATACTTGCCATGTCATGCATCATACTATAACTGCTAGGTTGTTAGTTTACCTTACTTTCAGTTTCCTTACCCAAGTCTTTTAGACTTGCTGACATGTGCCCCTCTACTCTTTTGGGTGACACATGTTAGATCCTGAGCCTGAGTTCATTGTTGAGGACGAGGTGTTTGCGGACGTCGAGCCCGAGCCTGTGTTTGAAGAGGACTTCGTGGACACGGGCGATCAGTCGTAGAGACTGTTTTATTGTTGTTTAGACTGCTTTTGTTGTCTGTGCATAGCACCAATACTTTGTGCCGTGTTGGCTTTTGTTGGCCTTGTTCTGGGCCTTTAGACTCTTTCTTTTAGCCTGGTGGCTTTTCTGTGATGTTGAACTTATTTTAATGTTGGACAAACTCTGAGATTTGAGATTTTATTTCTGTCTCTCCTTGTGTTATTATTGTTGTTCCGTTTGTGGTTACAGGGACCTGCTTATGTTTTATTGACGATTATCGGGTTTGGGGCTTCACAGCTCCACTCTCGTGCGGACCTTTTCACGTCTCGCCTCCATTTTAGGGAAGCGGGGCGTGACAGAAAAACTCTTAGAAATATTAAAAAGGATACTAAAGAAAAAGAAGAAATCATTAAAGAAAATAGTCTCCTTAAAGAAAAGAATGATTTTTTGCAAAAAGATATTTCATTGGTAAATGAAAAGGTTGAAAATCTGAATAATCTTCTCGTATCTGTCAAAGATAAATACGACGCTACGATGAAAATTATTGAGAATTTCAACAAAGGAAAAGGAAAGCTAGATAGTATAATAAAAGATCAAAAAGCCTCATCTAGCAAAACCGGACTCGGTTATGATTCACATCATATCAAGAAACGGGTTAAGCATACTAGGATGCATCTTTCTAACGACAATTTTTTGAGCATCTGGATACCAAAGAAATTATCTGATCAACAAAGGAAAATGTACGCTATCGACTTTGTTCAACAAATTCATTTAAACAAAAACTATAAATATGTTGTTCATGAAGGAACTAAACCATACTGGGTTTGGCTTCCTAAAGACTAACTTCTCGGACTCAAAAAAAGAGTACCATAAACGTTTTATTTTTCAGGTACTCCAAAGAAATGAAAGGAAGAAAACAAGATCAAATGCTTTGTAAAGGATCAACATCAACAACTTTCTTGCGCGACTCAATTTTTTCTTTGCTAAATATATATGATTAAATTTAATTAAATAAATATTTTTCTTTATTTGATCTTATGTATTTGTGTTATACTCCTAAAATATTTTGTGTTCAGAAATCGCACTCGACCTGGATCAAAAACCCCTCGGGATGAGAAAACGACTCAACCCAGTAGGGAGTCGACTACCTACATGAGGGAGTCGACTACCAGCGTATATGCGAAATTCTGGGTTTGTTTTTTGACTAACTCCTAATGGGTTCTATTGAGTAAATGGGTTCATATCCTCAAGGCAACTTATACCCAATAAGCTAAAACTTCATCCTAACCCTTCATCTCTTGATCCTAAGGCCCTCATTCCTTCCCATCTTTTCATCCAAAGATTAAAACCCCCCAAGAGAAACCCTAAGTAGCCGACTACCTCATTTTCTCCTCCTCTCTTGAGAATTCTCTTGGTGCTTGGGTTGTTTGAAGCGCCTCCAAACTTCATCTCTTCCAAAAACCCACTCAAGGTAAAATCTTTTTTACTTCATGATCTTTACTTCATTATTTCTTTTCTCTTGCTTATCTAGTATTGTAAAAAAAATTTTACTCTATCTTGATGCCTATCAAAGGAATTTTCACCAAGAAGAGAACAACTTCATCTGAAATTGATTCTGAAAAGGAAACCATTCTAGCATATCTTTTCAAAACCACTACTTATGAACAATTCGTTAAGGTCTCTCAGAAACCCATCTTGCATGAACGTTTTGTTAAGCTTGATGATGTTATAAATTATGGCATTGATAGCTTACTAGATTTTCAGAACTTGGCCAACAAATTTTCCTCTGAAAATACTTATCTTTGCTATCCAAGGCTTGTGCACTTGTTCTATGCTAATATGGACTACGACCTTGCTAAAAGCCGCTTCATAACCAAAGTTCTTGATACAAAGCTTGCCATTACTGTTAAATCCCTATGAGAAGCCCTAGGAATTCCATATTCTGGCATGCTACTTGATAAAATAGAAATGACTGAAGGAAGTATTCTAGAGAGAATGTATTTGCCAGGAAGACATTTCCAGACTAAACTTCCAAAAAGAGATCTTCGCTATCCGGCAAGAATTATGGCAAATATATTATCCTATAATATTACTCAGAAATCTGGAAGTCATTCTATCCTATCTGAGAAGCAGGCCAAATGTATCTATGCTATACTAGGTAACATTCGCATCAATTGGGCCAAAGTTATCATGGATTCTATACTTGCTTCAGCTTCTTCTGATAGACCCTCTTCCACCTTAGCTCATGGGCACTATCTCACAATATTGTTTATTAGCTATAATGTGCCTTTGGATCATGAAACCTCTATTCTAGAACCGGCTCGAGTTTTTGATGTTCATGCACTTGGGAGAATGAATCTTCACCATGACCTTGATGAGAACATCCCTGAAGAAAAACTTGCAGCTGAAGGAGGATCCTCATCCTCTAGAAAAGGTAAGAAAATTGTGGTTTCAGATTCTGAAGAAGAAGAAGAAGGAGAAGAAGAAAGAGGAAGCGAAGAAGAAGAAGAAGAAGCACCGTCGTATATTCTTGAGCTTCAAGAAATGCTTCTAAAGAAGATTGGAAAATTGAAGATTTCACAAGAGAAATGATTTGGAGATCTCAATCGAAAGGTGGACGACCTTAAGGAGTTCGTCGTGAAAAGCAACAAGATGACTGAGGATACGCTTGTTATGATCCTTGATGAGATCAAGGAACTAAAGAAGAATGGCGGTCATCCTTAGCTTCTCTCATAAACAATGGTTCTCTTTCAAACAATGATTCTCAAAAATATTATGTCCTTAAGACTTATGGCTTGTAATAACTTTTATCGTGTGATGCTAGCTATCATGAACTTATCTTCTATGCAATACTTTAGTTGTTCTTATAAACTAACATCTCTCTTGCAGGCATATGAAATTGAATTCCCCTCCTGATTATATTATGATATCATTGAAATTTTTTTTGTTGATGACAAGGGGGAGAGAAGATTCATGAAATGCAAAAATGAAATCATATGTATTATATTGTTTTTTATTTTATTTTGCTCACGGCTTCGATGCAGGGGGAGAACCGCATCAAAGCAGGGGGAGTAATTATACTTTCATGTATTTTTTTAAAAAAAAACTTACTTCATTTTTCATTTGGGTGTCATCATCAAAAAGGGGGAGAGTGATGGAAATTGAATTCCACCCCAAGTGATTTTGATGATGAGCACACCAAATGACGCTTAGTGTACTAACTACACTACTATTAAGTGTGTAGAATATGCGAAACTTTACTCATACTCAAAGAAGCGCAATCTACGCTCAAAGACAAGGACGAACGTGACTAAGATCAAATGATGAAGCTCAAAGCTCAAATAGATCAAGAAGCTCAAGTGAAGCTCACTTCTACTCCATCAAATTGATCAAGCTTCCGAAGATGTGTCCTAAGTCTATAGTGAGTGTGTTGTGTCTCTTTAGGGTATTTGTTAAAGCCAAATCATATAGACAAAACACACGCACACAAAAACAATTTGAAAAATGTTTTTGAAAATCTTTTAAATCTTTTCAAAATGTTTTAGAGAGCTTTCTCTAGTCATCTTATAAACTTTCGTAGTAAAACTCCACACACCCTGGAGTTAGCTACTTGTCTGACTAGATGTGTCGCAGGAAAAACTCCTTTGGGAGTCGACTACCAACAGTAGGGAGTCGACTACCAGCTGTGATTCAAGTATTCCTGAAACACTCTGGGAGTCGACTACCAGCTGTAAAAATCTGACGTTTTTGACTTGAATTTTGAAAATTCGTTGAGCGATTTTCTCCGTGATTTTGGGACAAAAGTCAAAGTAAATTTGAATTTCAAATCTCAGAATTTTCCCTATAAATAAGAGCTAATTTCATTTGAGAAAAACACAACTATTGAAATCAAAATTTTTCGTGCAAACGCTCTGAAAATTCTATAAGCTCTCATTCTCTCTTTAGCCAATTCTATTTTAATTGTGATCTTGCAAAATTCTGTTATTATATTTTTTGATTATATTCTCGTTTTATTGGCTAATTGTTTTTCAAATCCTTATTGCTCTTCTCTTGATTTTTTGTTTAAAAGGATTTTTGAAAAACATTAGATCTAGATCACAAAGAATTCTCTCGTATCTTTGTGTGATCTAGACTCTTATTCTATCAAGCCACTACACACAATTTTGTCTATCTTTGTTTGGCTATAGAATCGGGTGTAAAACCAATCTCCATCAATTTATTGTGGTGAATTGGATATTGATCTTTATTGAGTTGTTGGAACACTAGACAAGTCTAGGTGTTTCCAGTTGGAAATCCTGGTTAAGGCTAGGTCGTTGGAAATCCTAACGAGTGGAGTTAGGTACTTGTATTTGCCAAGGCAGATAGTGAAAAATCTCGTACCGGATTGGTCGGGGACTGGACGTACCCGGGTTGCGGGGAACCAGGATAAAATCGCTTGTCTCTGCGTTTGTTTTTCTGTGATTGTTTATATTTCTTGTACAAGCATTTTTCATTTTCTAATCTTATAACTTTGTAATTCCTTGTTTATTTATTATTGCAAAGATTGTTTATTTAATTCCGCTGTGTAAAGATCTCTGTGTAAAGATTTACATCTGGTTGTAATCTTTTCTATATCATATTACTTTGTTGATTAAGAACCGAGCGTAGATCACTCTACTTGGCTTCTTAGACAACATTAGAAAGATTTTATTTATGCTAATATTAACAACCGAAAAAGTTTACTATTTGCACAACACTATTCAACCCCCCTTCTAGTGTTGTTTGCCATCCACATGATCCAACAATTGGGTCTCCTGAGGATATCAATGAGATATCTGTAAGACTAACAAAAGAATTCGAAATGAAAGAACTAAGCAAAACCAAATTCTTCCTTGGCTTACAGAATGAATAATTAATAGACGGAATCTTGCTACATCAAACCACATATACAAAGAAGCTGTTGCAAAGATTTCACATGGACCACTGTCATCCACTAAGTACACCTATGGTAGTACGATCTCTGGATGCACATAAAGACCCCTTCTGTCCGCTGGAAGAGTGGGAGGATATACTTAGTTCAGAAGTCCTTTATTTGAGTACTATTGGAGCACTTCTATATCTGGCTAACTGCACGTGTCCCGATATAACGTTCGCAGTAAATTTACTAGCCAGATATAGTGCAGCGCCTACACAGTGTCACTGAACCGAGGTTAAGCACCTTCTGCGCTACCTCGAAGGGTCAACAGATTTGGGCCTATTTTACAAAAATGGATTACATTCCACACTTGTTGGTTATGCTGATACAGGTTACAGGTCTAATCCCCACAATGAAAAGTCACAGAAAATGGTACATGTTTACCTATGGTGGGACAGCCATTTCCTGAAGATCCGTCAAGCAGACTATGCCGGCGACCTCATCCAATCACTCAGAGATTCTCGCCATTCATGAAGCAAACATAGAATGTGTCTGTCTACGCTCAGTTGTACATCACATCCTGGTGACAATCGGATTGAAGACTGGTGACCATGAACCTACCACTATGTTCGAGGACAATGCTGCTTGCATCACCCAGTTACGAGGTGGTTACATTAAAGGCAACATAACGAAGCATATCTCCTCAAAATTCTTTTGGACACATGAGCTACAGAGAGATGGCAAGATCGATGTCAGACAAGTAGAGTCAAGTGACAACCTGGTAGACTCGTTCACAAAATCTCTTCCTACAGCTACTTTTAGGAAGTTTGTACAACAGATTGGTATGAGGTGCCTAAGAGATCTGAAAGCCTGAGTGCTTGTACAGATCAGGGAGGTGTTAGAAGGAGTTTGTACTCTTTTTTCTTAACTAATGGGTTTTCCCACATGGTTTTTCATTGCCAAAGGTTTTAACGAGGCAAATCTCATCAACTCAGTATCCTGAAGTATCCACCCCTTGCGAGACTCATAAGACACTCATAATCCCAAAGTATTCATGAGCAGAGTCCACACTTATGGCTGGGTAAGGGGAGGCATTGTAAATGGATAATGAAGGATATTTGTATTGGGGATTACATCTTATCCATAGGATAAGATCATATCAATTGTACCTCTATCCATATACGCTCTTCCCTTTATTATAAATAAAGGACCGTGGTCTTTTCCCAGATTTGATGCTTCCCTACAGTCATTTAATTTTCTCTCTGGTTTCTATTTTTTCGGCGATCAATGAATCAGTGTGTTAAAAAGCCATGGGGTTTGTTTGGAATGTCAAGCACACGCATATCTTCGTTTCTCGCTGCATGCCGATACTTGGCTGCATGTCGAGCTGCATGCCGATACTTGGCTGCATGTTGATACTTTGTAGCTGTCACTGATCCGGAACTTAGACTAGAAGCATGGAGCTTGGCTAACGATTCCATGAGGACGCACAATCCAAAATTGTGCATTCGTTCGATTGAGAAGCATCCCTTAGCACAGCGGCTTGGGATTCCATGATGACGACATTGCCCGAGATCCCACCTTGGTGGTTGTCTTTCGATGCGGGGTGGGGATAGATTGAGGAGGTTTGCATGGCTCTCGTGCATCTATATACCCGTCCGAAAGCACAGTATGTCATATGTGCCAGTTTGCAAAGATGCTCCTGCTTACTTCGGACTCGCTGTTCATGTCGCAGAAGATTCTCACAAGGATGCAGGGCTCGAGTTGGCCTTGAAGAACTTGGGAAAATCGTAAATTGTGCAAGCGATTATAGAGATGAGACTGAAGCGAGAAATGGAGAGATCGATGGCCAGATAGGTAGATACTGCGAGTGGGATAGAAGATCAGTGAATATAAGCTTTCTCAGTTCTGCAAGAAATAATACAAGGATGCTTAAATAATACAAGGAATTAAACGGATTAAGTAGAACAAGTTGAAAAGAAAATGAAATACATTGCTCCAGGGTAACTGAAACACACAAGAAAACAGAAACATGCCACAATTGGAACAAAGCAGCTAGGAATCCACCATTTCATTCTCAAGCTCACTTTCTTGTAGCACTTGCTGACGGTTCCACTTCAAAACTGAAACTGTCAATTGATAGCATATGACTGTCAACTAAATTAATTTTCAGATGTACTGATGGCTTGTTGTATGTCGATGGGAAAATTTTCCTTTGACATGGAGTGATTTGGTGTATCCTCTGAGCTTTGCCCGGGATCAGTGGTCTGAACTGAAATTTAGAAAATGGTTTCATAAGAACATAGAGCATGCAAATAGGTAGCAATACCATACACAAAGGAACAACAAAGGAAAATGAACAAAAAAGGAAAATGAAACATGTCCTACATTGCTCAACAAGACGAAGTAATATGTTTTCGCAACTTATGGTTATCAAATTTCAATGCATGTACACACACTACAAGGCCCAAGTAGCGGCATAAGCACCTGGAACACACACTCACATGCATCCCTTCCTCCACATAGGCAAATATACCATTGTTTAATCAGTAATATAGCACGACATCCATACCACACACTGACACTTCTCGGACGCTTCTTGGATATCGAACACTTCTCAATGCTTGCCTAACACCGGAAACGGTTACTTCTATTGTTGTATTTTGTTGTGGCTGTACTTGTATTTTGTTGGTTGTATTTGTATTTTTGTATTTCCATGGATTATACTTGTGATTTTGTGTATGCTTAAAACAACTAAAAATTATAACTACAAGATTATGCAATGAACTTGTCTAAATTATGTGTTAAAAAATTATATACTTTGATGCCACATTTTATATTTTGATTATTGTGTTTATATTGTATGTATGTATATGAAATGAGAAATACTAAATTTCTCTCCAATGACAGTCAAAAAATTTACTCTTACATTTTTGAATGATCATCACTATATAAGTTATCATATTCTAAGACCTCAAAACATCTAAGGTAGCGAACACTACTTTTTTGTCATTGATTCAGGAGGTAAAAAAATTCTACAACCACAAAACTGTTCAACTTTGAATTTTGAACCATCTGGTGGATGTGCAAACACCATGAGAATCAATAGATTTTTTTATCTGGACATGTTGACAAACCTTAATGATGTTCACCCAAAAATAATGTAGAGTGGATTCTTTGCCTGTCATGGGAGAGAAACTCTCCAGTGGTATCATATTTACTATTTTTTTTCATATAGATGCAAGTACATATATATATTATAATGTATGAACGACAGTCTAGGAAAAATTTCATGTGCCACCACACTTTGCATTATATTTACTATTTTTTCATATAGATGCATGTACATATATATATTATAATGTATGAGCGGCAGTCTAGGAAAAATTTCATGTGCCACCACACTTTTTTGGTGTTTTTTCAAAAAATGGGGATTAATCTACACATAATAAATGATCGCCACTCTAAAAAACAGGTTAATCCCCTCCAACTGACTGTTACAAATACAACGATTTCAAAACAATGTATTTTTTGTAACGAGTCGATCAATAGTCAAATCTCCTATGGTGTATCCAATATTTGGGGTTTCAAATTTTAGATTGGGTAAAACAATCTAATTTTTTTGAAAAAGAATAAAAAACTATGTTTCTGTGCTGCAGCATAGGAAATCTTCCCAGTATTGACAGTATAAAAACATTAATTCCATGTATATGTATATGTATACATGAATTATTACCTTTCAATACACACCCCCCCCCAAATACCAGCACGTGTACCCGTGTATATGCTCTATATACCAAAGAAAATATCTTTTACAACTCACTTTGTCAAACCCTTCAACTATGACTCAAATGTATTGAAAGCATATAACACTGACAAGCTAATACAGTGACTAGGTATTCATGTGATTATCTAGTTTACAAGTCGAATTTAGGCCTTTGCTTGTTAGAACTTTGCAATTCTACTCAAAAGAAGAAAAGAAAAGAAAAGGAAATGAACTCTATTCCAACTCCCTGAGAAAGTGGAGCATTGTATTAAGATGTTAAAATGATATACATTTTTTGTTAGGAAATCTAGCCATACCCCAAAGTGGTTTTGATGATGATCACACCAAATGTTGTTAATATACTAATCAAATTACTTAAGCGTGTAGGTTGTGCAAATAAACTAATAGAAGCTCAAAGCATACTCTGAGAAGAAGAACTTCAACCACACTGATAGAAGATGAAGATGAATTTAGCTCGCTATTCCAAGTCAAGCACAAATGGAGCTCAAAGATGAAGCTCAAAGAATGTGCTCAAGCTCAAGCTAAATAGGAGCTCAAATTCAAGTGAAGCTCATGCAACTACATCAAGCTCAACCATAGCTTCAAGTTTTTTATGGAGTCTAGTGTGTGAGTTGTTTTTTATTTTTCTTAGGATTATGTCAAAAGCCAAGAATTTGCACACACAAAATGATTTTTGAAAATTGTTTTAAACTCGTTTTAAACTTATTTGAGAGCGTATTTTCTTGAAAGCTATGTTTCATAACTTGTAGTCAACTACAAACACCCAGTAGTTCACTACCCTGATTTCTGTCTTCTCCCTGAAAATGTATTCTAGGAGTCTACTACCAAAGTTAGGGAGTCGACTAACTGATGTAGCAGAGTTTTCTCTGAAAACTCTCTAAGAGTCGATTATCTCCTCTGAGAGTCGACTACCAGTTGTACGTTTTGACTTCCTTGATTGCCTCTATCATTTAATTCTCACTTGATTTTTGGGCTGAAGTCAAACCCATTTTGCATTATTTTGAATTCTCATTTGACTCTATAAATAGAGACCATATGAGAACATTTTCCTCGCCAATTTCTTTCTTGAGCTAAAGTTATAATTCTCTCAAAGTTCTCATCGTTCTCATTGTTCTCAAAGTTCTTCGTAGCCAAAATGGTTTTTCATTCTTTGAGCTTATTGTTTATATTTGTCTATAAAATCTTTTTAAGATCATATTATTTTTGGCTATTGCAAATTGGTTTTCAAAATCCTTCTCTTTGATTTTTAATATTCTCAAAGGATTTTTTAAAACAAGATTCTAGGTCACATTGAATTCCTTCATATTCTTTGTGTGATCCCAGAACTATTTAAATTCTTTAACCACGTTAAGCACAATTGCAAATTTATCTTGGCTACAGAAATTTGGGTGTAAACCAATCTCCAATAATTTATTGTCGTGAATTGGATTTGATTTTACTTGTAGTCCCTTGAAAATAAGGGTGTTGGAAATCCTTGTTGTAGGCAAGGAGTTTGTAAAAGTCCTCGACTTGTGAGGCAAGGGAAAATCCTTGTTGTAGGTAAGGTGGTTGTAAATCCTCTTGGCGAGAGGTGGTTTGTACTATTTACCGATAATAGTGGATTAAAACCCGACAAGAGATTTGAGGACTAGACGTACACAGGTTGTGGAAACCCAGGATAAAAATATGTGTGTTTAGATTGTTATTTACTTTACGCTACCTCGTTCATTATTTAGTATGTCATTTGCAATCATTTGTTAATTTACTCTTGCTAATTAAATTCATTATTACAAGTTTATATTATATTCCGCTGTGAGATCTATTTTATTGTTGTTATCTATTTTATTTTATTCTTGCTAATTAAATTCTTTTTTATCTTCATTGCTGGTATATCATCTCATTTTATTAGAAGATCATTGTGTTGATTAAGGACCAAGCGTTGATCACTTTACTTGGTTCCTTAGGCAACATTTGAAGGGGAGTTATTTTTTGTGTTGTAAAAGCTTTTTTAACATTATTCAACCCCACGTTCTAGTGTTGTTTGCCATCCACAGGATCCAACAGTTTTACCTATAACTCGATATAGGACAGTTACCTATACATGAAGATATATAGATTTTAAGAATATATGCAATTTGGTCAAGAATATAGGACAGTGACCTATACATTTAGATGTATAGATATTGAGAATATCTGCAATTTTATACTTTTAGATGTACATGTGGGCAAGAACGTAGAACATTTACCTTCAGCAAAAAATGGCAAAATTTCGTACTTTATTGATGTCTCCAAATGAAGAGCTTCTTGTTCCTCATTTTGGTTCACTATGTTGCTATTATTTGTCCTTTCAAGCAACACAAACTTATCTTTTTTCCAGACACATTCTAATGTAAGAACTTCTTCACTGGAAGGATAGTATTCTCTGAAAGCCTGCACATCACATCACATTAATTCTTCAATCAGTGAGACATAACCGAATGAATCCGGATCATAATCTAAATTCATTGTCTTTATTTTCTTCAACATAAAAATGCTTATGGGTTACTGAAAGATATATGCCAAACTCATGTAGCTCATTAACAACAAACCTCAATTCCTCCCTGAGTCAGCTGCACCAAATGCTTCTTTTGAGATAAAGATGAGACCTTGTTGAATACCAAAACTACATCAGGTAACATCTGCAGAGTAATTAGAAGGATGTCAGGAAATAGGGCAACAAAAGATAAGGTAAGTAGAACTTTGGATAAGAATATCTTTCATGCTTGTGTCAGCATATTTCATGCCATCAATTTGATGCACACACGGACGTGCACGCATGCATGAGAGAAGAACTGCGTACAGACATTTGAAATTTCTAACTGAAAACTTACAGCTAATGACAATAGATCCATTGCACAACTGTGATTACAAGTCTACCAATGACATGGTATGAATTTGTCAATGCCAATGATGACTACAACAGCCCAAACTGTTTCTAATTTATCTTCCAAATAATTTCTGGTACCAGTAGATTCAAGAGAAGCAGTCATAATATCAATAGGCCGACATGATTCCTAGCTGCTTTTCTTTACAACTTTGGAACTCGAGGAGTTCAAAGGAATAACTTCTAGTTTTCCTTTCCTGGTAAAGAAGATTGTGGATGAGTTAGATGCATGTTGCAAGGCAACACACTACCTTAATGTTCTATGCTGGCAATAAAATTACAGGGCGGTGGTGGGGATTTCCGGGATATTAAGAGACCAAAAAAATACAAATATAACAAAACGTAAATTCTACCTAGCCACGAAAGAAATCTCTCATGTGCATGTGCGTTTTTTGGGGGAGGGGGAGGGGGGCAATAACCCCACAGACTATTAATAAGATCTTGATGAAACAACCCAAAATAAGAAGCAGATTACCTGCAAACATAACTTGTTGAAAGAGATAATTGGTCCTAAAAGAAAATCATTTGAGGTAGCTGCCTGATAACACGAGGGGAAAATACAAGAAACCGAAAGAGTGCATTCATGGTTTAGAGGCACATGTACAAGGGAGACTAATTCGTGCCGGTTGGGTCTAGGAAGAGGATTCTATCTGAAGGTGATGTTAGCACAACAAGTAGACTAAAACATTAGGCGGTAAAGGGAAACATGAAGGCTGATGACTGACTGGTGAAATGGGATTCATGGTCCAATGACGTGGGAGGAATAGAATCTTGTGCTGCTATTGTGCCATTTCCACCACAAGGACCACAGATTTAGGGCCATGAAATTGGCTCGTTTCTTCTTATTGCTGAAAAGTGGTTACATCAGTGACAGTGGTTTTCTGAACAACAGGCCATGCTAGCAAGTATCAGAAGAATACTATAGCTTGAAAGGACCAAAAGAGAATTAATGCATAAATGTGTTCCTTCCCACTAATGCCTGCTATCTGCAGGCAACAGTTATAAATGCAATTAAGAGGGAAAATGCAGTCAGTTCAATGTACATACATAAATTCATATGTATATATGTAGATATGTAGTATGCATGTATATTACCTTATTTATGAAGATATGTAGTATGCATGTATATTACCTAATTCAATATTAGATGTAGCAGAAATAGGATCCACACACCAATTTGTGTATCGGATCTTGTTGACGCGGTTGAAGTAGCACCATGTACAGATCCACTTCTCAAATGCAGGAGATATCATGTGCGAAGTATCCATCCCTATCCATAAACTGGCCAATGATCTTCTCTACATAACAAGCAAATCTCCGTGTGTATGTTTCAGTGGCTAGATTTCTTATTGATTCATATATCGAGGAGAGACTTTAGACCCTTTACAAAGGACTTCTAACCCTATTTCTCCTTACCTAAGGAATCTCATGTATTCCTAGGTTCCAGATATGACGGCCTACAAAAGCACAAACCCATATAGGAAAACTAACACAAACCCCCAGGTCCTTGTTGGACTAGGGCCGGCTCCCATTGGAGCTGGATCCTGTGTCAGTCAAGTCGCACCCCACACAAGACCTGCCCGTGTCCAACATATTCCCACTCAACCGAGTGGACTACCATATGAACATAATCCAAGTATTCTTCCAAGCAAAAACTTCATCATATTGGTTGTACATCATAGGGACATCAACACAACATAAGCAGCATTCAAAATTTCCAGAGAATAAAGCACAGTACGTCATAGTTATTTAGTCAAAAACAAACAATACATGGCAAACAAAAACCGATAGTGTCCTGAGCATCCAATATGCAACTATCTATATCTTAGTCATAGTATCATCTAATCCCTCAATACTTAAGCATACATGACCAGGCAACGGTAATGTCCACTCTTCATCGCTAAAGCAACGCATGTGAAGTTGATGCAGTATAAAAATAGATCTAGAAACCGTAGATCTAGGGTTTATGTGATGGGAAAAATAAGAAATGAGGAAAAATCACAAGGATCAAGAAAACGATAACTATTATCAGATCCCTCACCCAGGCACTTCTCGCACACACTCTCAAGTCCTTTCAAGAAAAGAGATTTTAGAAGAAAACCAGAGTTCCTCAAACCAAACTAGAGTTTCTTACAAAATTTATCAATTCAAATTCACTATTAAAAAGTTACAATACATGCTTATTTTTAACCTTAACTACGTGCACCATACATGCAAATCAAAATATCTAAAATATAATAAAATTCTCTAAAATAGAAGCATAAGAACAACATGTGAAACTCAAAAATAACAAAAATTAAAATAAGCTAAAATAAAAGCCAAGTCTAGAATCGGCTTAAGTAAGAACTCCATCAAAAGTTATGGCCAAGGGGTGAACATCTACCATCCAAATGCAGTAGTGATATTCCGCTCGCACTCATGTCATTTCAGCCAAGAACAACAGCTTTTCCTAATCTTACCCTTTAAACCAAATCAACTATGGTTTTTAGAGTCCAAGTAGCTTACCAAGACCTTCTTGACATACTTGAGCATCACTAAGAGCACTATGTAAAGAGTTAATGTCACTTTCTAATGAATTATACGGTAGCAAAGTAGGAATCCATTGACCACCTCAACTATGGCCGTTTAGCACATGTGGTATGAACATGTGTAATAATGAAGAAAACTCGTCCATACAGAAAGTATGTCAAGCCATCTCTACACCTTACAAATCAAGAAAAGACCATTTTTTTCGGTTTCGAAGAGGAACGAGACGAAACTGCTGCTGAAACTCAGTTTCTACCTATTTTGCTTGGTTTCGATCAATTTCGGATTTCGGTCAATTTCGGCCGAAACCACATGGGTTTGCTCGGTTTTGCTCGGTTTCGACCGGTTTCAACCAAAGTCACTTGGTTTCGATCAGTTTCGGCCAAAACTAAATGGTTTCGACCGAAACATCATTTCTTTCAATAAAATATAAGTTTGTATTTATTTAAATACATGAACCTATTTGAACTATATACATAATAATATTTATTAAAATTCAAAAAAAATAGAAAATTACTAAAATTCATTGAAATTTTAAAAATTACATTATAAAATTCATTAAAATTCTAAAAAATTATTACAAATGCATTGCTATAAAAATATATACATAAAAATTCATATAAATCCAAAACCGAAACTCAACAAAACGTGTGAAACTGTGTGAAACCTAAAAAATTTCCAACGACCGAAACCGAAACTGAGTTCTCAAATCTTGTTACAAATTATAGCTTGGTTTGCTAATGTCCACTAATTGTGTAACACCAATTTGCTAATTTCATTTGCTGTAAAATTGCATTATCAAATTGCATGTTGCAAATGGATAGATCTTGAGGTCTTATTGAAGTCCTAGCGCTCTAGAGTCTAGTCCAATGCCTCCTACTCACTCAGCAACTTCTAACATACAAGTGGGTACATGATCTGACTATGTAATATGTTAACAAGTGTGGGGAGTCTTTTGTGATCCGTCCAAAAGGTAAAGGTGCATTCCAACAACCACATGATCTCATCCTGGAGTGTTCAGAGTGATGCACGAATCGCCGAACACAGCTGTTTGCCTCTTTTGCTCAATAGCTAAGTTATGACTGCATGACATCTTATACTAGATCACTCTTCTCATTGAACACGCCAATTTAATCTTGCTTGACATAGATTTTAGTGTATATTTGTGCATAGGAAAGTACGTATGCTCATCCAGCTTATAAGATTAACTCAACAAATTATATATGTGAAATTAGCATCATAAATGGGAACCAAAAAACCAAAAAAAGACCAGTTCCACATGTGGTACACTACCATCCATGTAGACATAAGGTGTCAACTACCAACTTTGTCAGCAAATCGGCAACTATATGATGCACTAGGATAGGATCATCTCACATTTCGTTTCTAGTCTTTCCATTGTGGCATACTTAATGAAGTCTACTGTCAATATTCTATCATGATATCATATGATTGAATCCAAAGATCTACGGATAAGAAATTTCCATAACCAGATCACTTAAAAGTATTCTGTCAAATTGTCTTAATGAAAGTCATTTTTTGCCAGTCAAGAGGGCAATCACATCTAGCAAGAACACAAGTAAACCCGTGTTTGCGCTTATTGAGATTACCAATCCAAAAGATGTCATTCATATCTTAAAAGCGAACAACTTTCCAAGGACAAAATATTGACAGCTATCCATGTAAAGCATCCCAAGATATCGTTGACAATGTCCAGGTGATACAACACTGAATACTAAGCAAATCTATTAGAGAAGGATGCATAAAGACAAGTACAAGTCATGATGTATTTAGTGCTCCTACTGTGAATATTTTACGTACCATCCTCATGTATTTTTGATACGATTTGGGGGTCAAATCGTATTTAGGGCTGAATTTAAAAGAGGAAAAATGGAAAAGAGAGGAATTTCTATTGAAATACGAAGAACAATAAGATAGATTTGATCTTTTTCTGGAGAGATCACTCCCTAACTTGAATTAAAGGATCAAGTCTAATCCCCCACTAACCCTAGCCGTCACGGCAATCTAATCTCAATTCTTCGATAATGAACAACTAAGGTTTTTGGGGTATTTATAGGATTCATCTAGTCATTGCTAAGCGCACACACCGTGACTTAAGCAATGACTAAGATGTTACAAAGCAAAAACAAACCAAGCTAAGTAAGATAAGGTGGGTAGCTCTAATTCCGGCCCGTGCCCGCTTGCCTCCTCTTGTAGACGACCGCATCATTACTCCCCCCCAAAAAACGAACCTTGTCCTCAAGGTTGTAGTCTGGGAACTGAGCCCTGATGGTATCCTCCCGCTCCCAAGTAGCCTCGTGGTCAGGCAACCCCAACCATCTTACCAGCACCTCCCGGCCGCCCCTCTCAGTGTGTCGTACCTGCAGAATATCCTGGGGCGCCATCATCACCTCTGAGTCGGCTGTCAATGTGGATGGCAGAGTGGCCACTGGTGTCTGCACTCCAACCGCTCGTCGTAACTGAGAGACGTGAAACACTGGGTGTAAGGCAGATCCTGGGGCAACATCAGTCTATATGCCACGGGTCCAATCCTCGCCTCTATCTGGAACGGCCCGTAAAACAGCGCGGCCAACTTCTCGTTCCGGCGTCGGGCTAGCGACCTCTGTCGATACGGTCTCAGCTTCAGATAGACCTGATCTCCTACTGCAAACTCCACCTCCCTATGATGTGCGTCCGCCTTGGCTTTCATAAGCTTCTGAGCCCTCGTCAAATGCTTCTTCAGCTCCTCCAAAATCCCCTCTCGCTCCTCGAGGTACTGATCCAACTGGGACACCGGGGTCGTCCCACAACGATAATGGACCAGCGCTGGTGGATCCCTCCCATATAGCACTCGAAACGGTGTCGTCTGTGCGGCTGAATGGAAGGAAGTATTGTACCAATACTCCGCCCACGCCAGCCATCGATACCAACTCCGAGGACAATCCGATGCAAAACAGCGAAGGTAGGTCTCAACGCTCCTGTTGACGACCTCCGTCTGTCCATCTGTCTGGGGGTGGTAAGCTGTGCTCCTCCTCAGAACGGTCCCCTGCACCCTGAACAACTCCCTCCAGAACTGGCTCATGAAGACAGTGTCCCGATCTGATACTATGGACTCGGGAAACCCGTGCAGACGCACCACCTCCCGCATAAATGTCGTAGCCACTGTCACTGCAGAGTAAGGATGTTTCAGCCCAATGAAGTGTCCATACTTGCTCAGTCGGTCTACCACCACCAAAATCACAGAGTATCCTTCCGACTTGGGTAGCCCCTCCACAAAATCCATACTAATCCCCTCCCAGACCCGCTCAGGAAGAGCTAAAGGTTGCAGCAGCCCTGCTGGTGCCATGGCCAAGTATTTGTGACGCTGGCAGACGTCACAACGGGCTACCATCTCTGCGATGTCCTTCTTCATTCCCCTCCAGTACAGCTCCCTCGCCATCCTCATGTATGTCTGCTGGACGCCAGAATGCCCCCCTATTGCGCTCCCATGGAATTCCTGAAAAATCAGTGGAATGTGCACTGAACCCCGTGGTATCACCAACCTTCCCCGATACAGCAACCGTCGTCCCTCCACTGAATAGCCTGGGTGCTCAGTCACCCCCCGAACCAAATCCTCGCGGACTCTAGACAACTCCTCGTCGGCCTCCACCTCCCTCCATAAAGGCTCCCAATCCGCTAGCAGTGGTACTGACAAGGCTGCTAAGGACGTAACCTCCTCCCGCCGTGATAGCGCATCCGCAGCCTTGTTTTCCAACCCGGGCCGATAGTGTATCTCAAACTTGTAGTCCACAAGCTTAGATAACCACTTCTGATAGTCCGCTGCCACCAATCTCTGCTCTAGTAAATATTTCAGGGACCTCTGATCCGTGCGCACAATAAATGGCCGCCCCAGCAGGTACGGACGCCACTTCTGAATCGACAAGGCAATCGCCATCAACTCCCTCTCATACACGGACTTCTGTCTCGCCCGTGAAGACAAAACCTGACTGAAGTAAGCCACGGGCCGCTGATCTTGCATCAGCACTGCTCCCAACCCGTACCCCGAAGCATCTGTCTCAACCACAAAGGGTCTACTAAAATCAGGAAGAGCCAGTACCGGAACAGTCGTCATCGCCCCCTTCAGGGCCTCAAACGCCGCAGTCGCCTCCTCGGTCCACTGAAACCCATCCTTCTTCAACTGCTCAGTCAGAGGCCAGGCAATGGTACTATAGCCCTGCACGAACTTGCGGTAGTACCCCGTCAAGCCCAAAAATCCCCGCAACGCCCTCAGTGTAGTTGGCCGCGGCCAATCTAGCATGGCCTCTATCTTGCTCCTATCAGCTGCCACCCCTGCTGCTGAGACCACATGCCCTAAGTATTCCACCTTCTCCTGGGCGAACGTGCACTTCTTCTTATTGGCATACAGCTGGTGGGCCTGTAGCTCCTGTAACACTGTCTCTAAGTCCCGCACGTGCTCCTCCACTGTTCGGCTGTACACCAAGATGTCGTCGAAGAACACCAAGACAAACTGCCGTAGGTAAGGCTGGAATATCTTGTTCATCAACGACTGAAATGTAGCCGGTGCATTCGTCAACCCAAAGGGCATGACGAGGAACTCATAATGCCCCTCATGAGTCCTGAAAGCAGTCTTCTGTACATCTTCTGCCTTCATCCGGATCTGATGATAACCCGACTTCAGGTCAATCTTCGAAAAGATCGACGCCCCGTGTAACTCGGCTAGCAACTCATCTATCACCGGTATAGGAAAACGGTCTGCCACCGTCTCCTTGTTGAGGGCACGGTAGTCTACACAAAACCTCCAGCTACCGTCCTTTTTCTTCACCAAGAGCACCGGGCTAGAGAACGGACTAACACTCGGCCAAATCACCCCCGCCTGTAGCATCTCCTTGATCAATCGCTCAATCTCATCCTTCTGGACATGCGGGTACCTGTATGGTCGGACACTGATGGGCGCTACCCCCTCCCGTAGCACGATGGCGTGCTCGTGGTCTCTCTGCGGTGGAAGTCCCTGCGGCATCTGAAAAATGTGCACATAGCTGTCCAACAACTCCTTCACCTCCAGTGGTGCCCTCTGCTCCTCTGCCTCTGCCCCAAACTCCTGGTAGGACACAAAATATGCCTCTCCTCCTATCGATACTGCCCGAGCCAAGGACTTCAAGGACGCTGCGCGACAACACAGACTGGGGTCCCCTAGCAAAATCACAGTCCTTCCGTTCTCCTGATATTTCATCCTAAGCATCTTCCAGTTGAACTTGGTGTCGCCTAATGTCTGTAGCCACTGCATCCCCAATACCAAGTCAACCTTCCCCAGCTCCATGGGGGTAACAGTCTACCACCACCTGAGCTCCCTGTACTGCCAGAATCACAGCCCTGCAGACACCCCTGCTCTCCTCCCTCTGGCCGGTGCCCAAAATCACCCCAAAAGTGGCTGTCTCACTCACTTCTAGCCCCACCAGCTCCACCAATTTCCTGGAGATGAAGTTGTGGGTCGCCCCACTGTCTATCAATACCGTCACCTCCTGGTCTGCCAACATGCCCACCAGCTTCATGGTGTGGTAAGGGGTAAATCCCACCACGGAGCTAAGAGAAACCTCCACGACGTCTAAGTGCTGGTGTTGTTCCGCCACAGCCTCCTCCCCATCGAGTATAATAGTAATATCTCCCTCTTCTTCCTCCTCAGCCGCCACCTCCAACTGCATGGCTCGTCCTGCGCACCGATGCCCCGGAGTGAACCGCTCATCGCACTTGAAGCACAGCCCCTTGGCCCTGCGCTCCCTCATCTCTGCCTCGGTCATCCGACGGGTCTGCCCTCCAGGTCTGGTCTCCGTGGCCGGGGTCCCGGTCGTAACCCTAGGTACTGCTGGCGAAACTAGGTTACGTGCCGCAACCCCGCCCCACACTCCTCTAGACCTCCTCTCCTGAGTCTGCCTGTCCTCCACCCTCCTGGCTAATCGCATCATAGCTGCCAACCCCTGAGGGTCATGCACTCCTACCTCTGCTCTCACGGATGGCTTCAACCCCTTCAAAAAGTTCCCCTCCATCGATTCCGCTGACACCCCCTCTACTCGGCTCGAGAGGGTCTCGAACCTCGAGATGTAGTCACGCACGGTCTCCTCCTGTTTCAAGGCATATAACTGCTCAAACAGCCCGCCCCCGTGGGTCTCCTGGAACCTCTCCATCAGGCACTCTGTCAGCTCCCTCCAAGTCCGTATCGGTCTCTGCTTCTGGGTCCACCGGTACCACGCCAGGGCTTCCCCTTCGAAATTTAGTGCCACCGCCCTCAGCCTCTCTGCTTCAGCGAAGCACATGACCTCAAAGTATCTCTCTACCTGGTAGATCCAGCCATCGGGGTCCTTCACATCGAACAGTGGTGCCTTCAGCTTTCGCATATCTGGGGGTGTATCTCCTCGTAGTGGTCCCCCCCTGTCTGCCTGCCGCCTCTGGTAAGTATGATCCTCGGCCCTCCACTGTCCTACACCTTCCCTGACCCTCCCATTGGCGAGTGCTCCTACATCGTCCCACTCGTCCACATGCTCCCTCCGGGGTCCTCCACGTAGCCAACATGCTTCAACGCCCCCAAAAGGAGGGGGAAAACCTCCCGCGGGCCCCAGGTGGGCCGCCCATCCTCCCCCGCCCCCAACCTGGGGCGGGTCTCCATCGGCGGGCCCTAGGAGGGCCCGCCCCATCATTCCGCCCCCCACTGGGGGCGGAAACCCCCCCCGCGCCCCCCGCCTGGGGGCGCCACCCTTCGCCGCCCCCTAGGGGGCGGAAACACCCCAGCGGGCCCCGGATGGGCCCGCTGCTGTTCGCCGCCCCCCCCCCCCCCCCCCCGTAGGGGGCGGTAGCCCTCCGGCGGCCCCGTTTCGGGGCCGCCCGCCTTCGCCGCCCCCAGTTGGGGGCGGCCGACCACCGGGACCCCCTTGAAGGGTCCGCCCGCCTCCCGGATGCCTCGGATCGCCCTCCCGTGAGGGAAATACTACTCCTTCGTCGCCGTTTTCAGGGTTTGTCCGTGAGATCAGATCTAATGTACCCGACGATTGCGGATCTGGATCTCGCTGCAAAAACTGTGGTTGTTGAAGCATCCTCGCTACCTCGGCAAACACATCCTTCATCTCGCGCGAATGGCGCTCCGAGACCCGATTCAACTTCTCATCCATGGTTGCGCTCAAACCCGCCTTGAGTTCTTCCCTCATATCCGTCATCTCCTTTCGCAACCCCGTGATTTCCGCATCCAATCGCTCCTCCAAAGTTTTTGTCGCAGTCGCCCGTGTGCTCGCCATAGGACCGAGAGCTCTGATACCAAAATGATACGATTTGGGGGTCAAATCGTATTTAGGGCTGAATTTAAAAGAGGAAAAATGGAAAAGAGAGGAATTTCTATTGAAATACGAAGAACAATAAGATAGATTTGATCTTTTTCTGGAGAGATCACTCCCTAACTTGAATTAAAGGATCAAGTCTAATCCCCCACTAACCCTAGCCGTCACGGCAATCTAATCTCAATTCTTCGATAATGAACAACTAGGGTTTTTGGGGTATTTATAGGATTCATCTAGTCATTGCTAAGCGCACACACCGTGACTTAAGCAATGACTAAGATGTTACAAAGCAAAAACAAACCAAGCTAAGTAAGATAAGGTGGGTAGCTCTAATTCCGGCCCGTGCCCGCTTGCCTCCTCTTGTAGACGACCGCATCAATTTCATGGAGCCTTTAAATATTGCTAATGCAATGGCCTTATTTTGCGACAAGAGTATCAATATTTTGAGTATATGCATCGTGTACCATTCTAAAACATTCCTTGCATCATGCAAGAGCACACTGAATCTTTCAGAATGATCTCTTAGGATACGCAATTAGAACACTAAAACCCATGCAACCATGTCCTTAATACCTTAAAGACACACCATGGATATCTCCTTATCGCTTTAGGTCAATTGTGCTATTATCTAGAAGTTTGTTTATGGACCACAAATGATGCATCAGCCGCCTCTTGTCAATGTAATCCCAAAATAAAATGTGGCTTGATGAAGCCAACATATGTGGATAATGACTGGACAACAATTTGAGCTTTCACGTTATGTGTTCTCAATCGGAAACAGATCCATCAGATCCCATGTCCAATGCGGGAGCAAGTGGTTTGAGCTTTCAACTGTTATGCTCACAATCAAAAGGTTGGTCCATAAAGATCTCGACTCACTCTCTATTGAGAAATATAATTGTAGGTCCATCTAAGCGAGCTCTAAATTTGTGTCGACACCATTATGCAAATTGATAGAAATATTACTATCAATGCGAATAACCATGTATCATACTCCCTTATACATGTATGATCTCATCTCATGCAATGCCTTGGACCTTGCCAATTTAAATAATCTGTGTTTGCATAAGCTTTGGGAATCCATCTACTGTCAGCATATCTACCAAGTTCTAAACTCCGTTGCATCAATATAAACTCTATTACCTTGTGCATAATTTATCCATTCATTTGCAAAAGGATCTCAGAAAGCTTTCACAGGAGATTTGGATTCTGCATCCTTATGCGGCACTACCATGCACACTTCATTCCCACTTAATCTCAAAGTGATGACAAGCATGCCATGCTGACTACGTCAGAGCTCTTAAGATCCCCTTATGTGGCATTGCATCATCAACGAGATTGATGCTAACACTATTCCAATGATGCGTAGACTCATAGAAACCCAGTCCTTTGGTTCCAGTGGGACACTAGTGTGCCATCCTCAAAAACTCATAGAAACCAAGTCTTAGCATACTTCTGGGCTTATATGCAGCTCTCATTATCCTACACTATCCCATGGAGCATATAATTAAAATTCTATTGCCCATTGGTCAAAAAAGGTACATCAATCGAGCTTGTAGAAGGGTAAGCCATTGCCTTATATTATCCTCTGCGTGGACATTCCTCCATACAGAATTCCAAATTCTGTTGATTGAGCTCATTCAATTTCCATTTCAATGTTCACAGATGACATATGATCCACAAATCCTTCAAATAGCGTATGAACGTGCACTGATTCCCCTTCCGGCCCAACTTCTCATATGAATGAGAAGTGGTGTACATATTTGTCGTTGAACCCCATGGCCCCAAATTGCCCTATGTTCATCTGTTTGCCAATCCATGAGCCGTAAGAGATGGATGGTACCAACTTAGAGTGTATATAGTTTAGTGCATATGCATCAATCTATAGTGCATCTCCCAAGAAAGAGGTTGATTAAGCATCTGCACATCATGGGCTAAACCATGTTTGAAAGTCATGTTTCTAACTTTTGTGATATTGTATTGTTTTGCTGTGTAACGTAGAGAATAGCCAGTGATTGTGTCTTTCCCCTCATTTCACGCAGTTTCTTGGAATATGCATGTGAAGCAAGGGGGCTACGTTCCAATCATCCACACTAACAAAACGGTCATGAAATCAGAATGGATTAAGGGAGCAAAATGCGCATTGCATCTTGGCTACCTCAAAATGTCTTACTTGTAACTTTGCACATAAGGCAATGCCTAGGCTGATATTATAACATGTCACTAGCTGATCTAACTTAGATTGCTAAAATCTATCAACTGACAAAACACAAAAGTCTAATCAAATCCCATGGCGTAAAAATAATGTCACGGAGAAGATAGGGACACTAATACTGCATATCCAGTTAGCAAGAATCATCAACACTTCTATACTAGATTCATTCTATCATTTGCCTCCAATTGGGGTGGTATTTAAAGCTAGAAAGATTAAATCAACCAGATGAGGTTGGTTGTTTCCCCGTCTAAATCCTATAAAACAAGAGAACACAAGACTTTTGATTGCACATAAAGGAATCAAAAATCAAATGCAATACATGCATTTATAGCAGCAAACATTTACGCACAACAGTAGCTTATACCATTATTAATTATTACAAGCTAACTAAGCTCTCTCCTTCCAACATGCATGCAATCGTGTCAGGTCTACCTCATCTCCACTTTGCCTTTCTATCCTGTTTGCCCCCCTCAGTCCCACTGTCACATGGCCCCAGACTGGTGCTAAATGACCTTCAAATTATATAGCAATGCCATTAGTACGAGCTGCCTCTTAGTGATCTTCCTCAAGGTTCCAACTGACTCCTTAACACTCATATAAGCATGCATGGGTTCTTATTTGCACCAGGTGCAAAAATAAGAAAGCAAATCAATGACAATATAGACATATTGCTCGTTGATCCAAGACTACTTAAAGTATTTTGTAGTTTGTGGATTCAGTTCAATACGACCTGCAAGTGTTGAATTATAACTTGTGTTGCAGGTGTGATGCATGAATTTCTTGTGCAACTCACCCGACCAATATTACTTGATATTGGTCATGCAGAGCCTCACTCTTTCATTGGTTATTTTGCAAATTTATGATTCATCTATAGAATTTACCCACATTTTGCTTAATCAATAAAGTGATGGTGGTTTGTCAGCATGCAACTAGACATTGTAACAAATGTGTGGTTAGTTCACATGCCACTTATCATCATAAAAGCACGTGCCAATTAGCCTTATCAAGATGCTTACAATGTGTTCATCGTGCTTCAGATATTCTCCTAAATATATGATTTTGATGAGCTACTGGACTTCACAGTAGCAACTAATTTTCGTCATCAAATATCTCATTCATGGAGATAGTGAAGTAACTAGATCTAACTGCACCAATTAATTTCAACCATCCAATGCATCATTCATGACCAGATCTGCACTAGTGTTTTAAGCTAGTTGTAGAAATTTAATTCTAGATTTTTGGTTCCATTTTGATGAAAAAAGGCAATACATACTAACTACTTTCTTAAACATAAAAATGAAGGTAACAACTTGAAAATAAAGTATCATAGCCAAATAGAGACTTTGGTAAGCTCATAATCATCTTCACACTTTAAGCGACCATTTTATAACATTACTGTTTATTTTATCTCAGAACAAAGAAAAGCCAATCAAATTCACTCATGTCTCAGGAGAGAATTTAATTTGCCTACCACTTAAGGTGCCAAACATGGATGCCCACCATTAAATGTTACGTGGGAAATTAAGGAGCTAAACATTCATGATTTTAATCTGGGTATTTCTTTAATTCCAGGTTCAGATAATGTCCCAATCAAGCCTTAACCCATAGGCCAGACCCTTATTGGGTTCAGAATTTAGACCTAAAGCACATTCTAAAAATCAATTTAATGAATTTTGCGTGTGGGCCAATAACACATATCCATATGTCCAAGGATCGAAACCCAACTCTGTAGATTTAAAACATACATATAAATTACATATATCAATAATCAATGTAGAAGAAATAGGATCCACAAACCTGTTTGCAGATCAGATCTTGTTGACTCGGCTAATGCAGAACTAATCATGGATTTGCTACTCAATGGTGGAGGATCTCACGTGTGGGGTATTCCATTACCATCCACAATGTATTGGCCTACAATCTCCTTATGAGCACAACCAAATCTACCGTTTTGGGGCTAGATTGTGTGTGGTGTGTATATTCAGAACTTTAAAGCCCTTTAAATAAGCTGCTAACCCAAGGGTCCTCTAAGAAATCACATAGATTTTGAATCCGATAGCCAAAGAGGGCGCAAACCCCAAAAAGAAATTGACCCAAAACACTAACCCAAAACCTTAATCATTATTGGAATTGGGCTGGCTCCCATTGCAGATGGATTGGATGCAGTGGGTCATGCCCGATATAGGCCCCACTAGTGGTCGAACAAGATACATAGCACAAAATAGCGTGTATACATGCGTAGAGATCAGAGACACATCAACGCGTACTCATAATAAAAAACTACACACGCACATGCACATGCACATGTATGCTCACATAAAGATGCAAAGATGGAGCCTTATACGTGTGTGCGCACACATCAACATACGGACATAATTACATTGACAAATACATGCACACCTATACACATCCAAAAGGAGAACAACATACTATTGAGATGTTTCCAACAGACAGACATGCATAGAGAGCGAGAGAGAAACTAACATTAGCTCTATAATGCTTACTTGTTGAACCAAAACACGAAGGCGTGCAAGCAAGGTCAAAACTGTCAATGAAAATCCTGTGAAAAAAGATTTTGCGAGCAAGAAAGATATCTGACTGTAGAAAAGGTTCAAGGACATAACCAGATATTTACACCAACTGCGCTCTGATTATGATCAGAAATCACTTGGACTTTTCAACCAAAAAGGCAAAAAGGAAAGAAGGGATTCAGTCAATGATAAAGGATACATTGATGCCTTCAGAATAGGTTCGGCCATCTGCAGCAAGGAAACAAACTAAAACTTAGAAGTTGGTCATGCAAAAAAAAGCAATGATTAAAGTTTGATTTAGGAATACAATAGCAGTGAAAAGCTTATAAGAATTTCCTGAGCAGAGACAGGACAGAATCTAAATACTTCCAGTAACCATAGATGTACAGGATCAAATGTGCGGAATGGTAAAAACTAAGAAAGCAAACTAATTCTCCAATTAATGACATAAACATGCCAATAAACAGGATTACAGAGAGCAGTACTTGCATGATGATGATGATGCTCAAGTAAACTGAACTCTTGTACTTCAGTGACGGCATTACACACGCAAATTCCCACTTCACCGAGGTAGAATTAGCTGAGTTGCAGATAAACATCTACCGGTCAATCCTTTTAGGATCCATGTATATGAAGCATCATGATTTTACTGGTAAGAATGCCACAATCTTACAAGCTTGAATCAACACATACAATGTTACTTTCTCATCTTTGATTGTATTGGACTAAATAAATTGTTTAAACATTTTTAGTAAACAACATTATCAAAGTTCTAATGAGTAGATGTATTAAGAAATACATTTAGATGGAACCTGATAACCTAGTGACGGATCAATGCAAAAGGACTGGTGCCTAAGTGATGATATGGTAGTTAGATAAAATTTTCAACATCCATTACAGGGATAAGGATGTACAGTCAAAGAACTTTGTAGATGGACTATGGGCATATACGGTACAAGGAAAGCAAACTATCAGAAAAAATCAGCAAGTTTGAAAGTGAAGATGTCCCTTAAAAATAAACAACAACCAGATTTCTGAGCACATCCAAGGCACGTAAAAAAGATTAAAATTTCTATGCTTGTAGATTTCAACTCTATTTTGATTTGTCAACTGATATATGCTAGGCTCATCACATATCATCGAAGGCGCAAGGGAGTGGGCCGGATCCAAGCCATAATCCATGGGCGTATCTGTAAACTTTTGGGTCTTTTTGTCATATTTTATTATTTTAGGGGTTATGTGCAATTGCGCAAAATAGAATTATTAGATAAGCATACATGGCTGGCCGGCCCTAGGGTATGCATATTTTGAGAATTCAATTGTCAAAGAGTGGAGAGAGTTCCTCATTTTTCGGGAGAGTACGGACATCCTCTTCAATCGACGTCTTGGGAGAGAGATTACATCTACAATTGTAATCACCCTATCTCAATTATTTTCAGATTTTTATGAATAAATTTCAGATCTTTGTTAGTTCCTATCAATTTGATATCAGAGCCTCTACGATTCATGGCGGCAACAACGAGATCCAATGACCGTATTGACGCAGAAGAGGAAAAACTCAATCAAAAAATGGAAGGCGCAAAGAAAACCCAGCACGGTGAAGCCCTAGCAAAATTGACAAGCTCTCAAGAGAAACAAAACAAAACCCTCAATCAAATCGTTCAACTCGCGCTCCTTGCGACGAAAGGTGGAAACGACGGCGCAAACCCTAATCCGACGAAAAAGGCGACATCTTTGTAGAAGGGCATAGGAAAAGTGAACAACTACGAGGAATGACTACTTTCCGATGCCAACAATTACTTTAAGGACGAAGACGAGGAGCCATGGATGGACAATGAATTTACCGCGAATCAACGAAGCGATAGGGGTGGCCGACCGAACCGTAAAATAACCCCCGAGGGTCGGCCGGGCCTCCCCCTTTGGGCCGCGCAGCCCATCTCGACCACCGACAGGGTTGACTGGACTTGCGGCTCACCCACAGGGTCAGCCGGCCCTTGCCAGCCACCAGAGGGGGCGGAGGCCCTACCGACCTCCGGCAGGGCCACGCTGGCCCCGACAGAGCCCGATAGGACCTGGTGGCCCTTCCCAGCCCCGCCCGGCCCTGGCCGTGGCCCTGCAGGGCCATGCCGTGGCCCTGCAGGGCCATGCCATGGCCCTGTAGTGCCATGGCAGGGGCGCTACGACCCCAACGGCCCCTTTCAGACCCCTTACAGGCCTCCAGCGCATGCACACGACGATGGGCACTATTCATGAGAATTTCAATGGTACGACGACGATGGTTGAGGGTTTCGAGGCCCCGCAGACCCCCGATATGATGTAGACAGACGACGACATCTACCACCGATCTATGAGGGGTATCCTGGAGATGAAGTGAGAGGCAACAGAGATTATGAGGAGCAGCGAGGTGCCTATGTAGGGGGCGATGACTGGAGAGACTATGGAGATCGTGAGGGATGCCCACAGAGGATATTTGAGTGGCACAGGGAGAGGTGACAGCACTACTACCAGCCCCGCTAGCCCAAGCACGCAAGCAGACACGCAGATCAGGTATGGCAGGGTACGGAAGCTGACGATGCCCATATTTGAGGAAGATGATCCCGTGGCGTGGATTTACAGGACAGAGAGGGTTTTTACGGTGTCTCGCATGACGGAAGAGCAGAAGCTGGAGGCGTTAGAGGTATGTTTAGATGGGAAGGCCATCGCATGGTACCAGTAGACGGATAAGATACGGCTATTTCGCTCATAGGATGAGATTAAGGATGGTTTGGTGGAGAGATTCTGCGACACTCACTTGGAAAACTTGCGGGAGCAGTTACTTTTCCTCAGGCAGGATGGCCCGGTGAGGGACTACAGGAAAAGGTTCGAGGCACTGTCAGGACGAGTGCGTGTAGTTTCTGATAAGCTAATGGAGAGCACCTTCGTGAAGGGGCTAAAGCCCACCATTCGTACAGATGTTCGCATACAGAAGCCTCATGGCCTGATGGAGGCAATGGAGTTGGCACAGATGGTCGAAGACCGCCTGATGGAGGACAGAATGTCTAGAGGCAGTTGGAGTGGACATGTGTCACGCAGCCAGACGACGACTGGGGGGTAGAAGGCGATAACAGGAGCAGAGCAAGCCAGCAAGAAGAAGATTGGGGAGAAGAGCGGGGCACCACCAGCACGAGGATGACTGACGCCAAGATGAGGGAGAAGAGGCAGAAGTGGCTATGCTTCATGTTCGATGAGAGGTTCATTCCGGGACATAGATGCGCAGTACGCAAGCTATAAGTGCTGCAACTAGAGGATGAGGAGGCGGTCGTGGAGGATGAGACCATGAGGCTGAGGATATGGAGCATCACCATCTAAACGTTGCGGAGGTTTTCCTAAACTCCATGGTAGGGTTCACCTCGAACCATAACATGAAGTTGAGGGGACATTTCGATGACTAGGAGGTGATCGTATTGATCGACAGTGGTGCTACCCATAATTTTATCTCCATGAGAGTGGTGGAGCAGCAGGGTCTTCAGTTGGTATACGGGTAGTTTTCGTGTCATGATGGGGACGGGCCAGATGGAGAGCAGACAAGGAGTGTGATGCGGGCCGGTACTGACACTACATGGGATTCAAGTGGTGGATGACTTCCTGTCTTTAAATCTGGAGAGCACAGATGTGATTTAAGGCATGGGATGGTTGCAGACACTAGGGGATATGAAGGTGAACTGGAAGATGCTCAAGATGGAGTTCCAAGAGGGCGTGAGGACAGTGACATTGCAGGGGAATCCCAGCCTATGTAAGACCATAGTTTCACTGAAGGCCATAACTAGGACCATCCAGGCAGGGGGTGGTTTTTTGCTGGAGCTGCAGGGTGTCGTGTGCGAGGAGGGGGCTGAGGCTGAGAGTGTGCAGGCCACTCCAGAGGAGGTGCAGCAGTTATTGGGGCAGTACGAGAAGGTTTTTCAGGAGTCTCAGGGTCTCCCACCTCTTAGGGACCATGAGCACGCGATAATACTGCGGGATGACGCGTCTCTTATCAGCATGATGCCTTACCGTTACCCTCAGGCTCAGAAGGATGAGATAGAGAGAATGGTGACGGAGATGGTGCGTGCAGGGATTTTTCAGCGGAGCGTTGTCCCTTTTCTAGTCCTATGTTGCTGGTGAAGAAGAAAGATAGGAGTTGGCATTTCTGTGTGGACTACAGGGGCGCTGAACAAGGAGACGGTCGCAAACAAGTTCCACATCACAGTCATCGACGAGCTCCTGGATGAGTTACACGGGTTTACTATATTCACGAAGATTGATCTGAAATCAGGCTATCATTATATCAGGATGAAAGCAGAGGATGTGCCCAAGACAGCCTTCAGGACCCATGCGGGTCATTATGAGTTCCTGGTTATGTCGTTTGGCTTGACCAATGCTCCAGCTACCTTCCAGGCCTTGATGAATAAGGTATTCCGTCCCTACCACAGGCGCTTTGTATTAGTTTTCTTCAATGATATCCTTGTTTACAATCAATACCTGGAGGAGCACTTGGACCACCTACAGATGGTCTTTCAGGAGCTCAAGTACCACCAGTTGTATGTCAACATGATGAAGTGCCCCATCCGGCCAGCCACATGTGGAGTATTTGGGTCATGTGGTATCTTCAGAAGGGTTGGTAGCAGGCAGATCGAATATATCAGTTGTATGCCAACAGGAAGAAGTGCTTATCCGGCAAGCCACATGTGGAGGCAACAGACAGATCGAATATATCAGCTATGCTGGACTAGCCGTGCCATACTACTCTACAGGGACTGAGTAGATTCATGGGTTTGACATGATACTACAGGAAGTTCGTACAAGCATATGGTACTATCGCCTGGCCACTCACAGAGCTGCTTAAGAAGGACAGATTCTATTGGAGTGACAAGTCGACGTACACATTTGAGGCCTTGAAAAAGTCCATGACTACGATATCAGTACTGGTTCTACCAGATTTTACCAGACCATTCATTGTGGAGTCAGATGCTTCGGGGCACGAGGTGGGAGCAGTTTTGATGCAGGACCAGATACCCATTGCATTCTTTAGCCAGGTCCTGACGGCAAGGGCGAGGTTGAAGTCCGTCTATGAGAGGGAGATGATGGCGATTGTTCTAGCGATTCAAAAGTGGTTGCCTTACCTGTTGGGGCGGAGTTTCGTGGTGTGCACAGACCAGAGGAGCCTTACGTACTTGTTGAAGCATCACATGGTGGCAGAGAAGCATCGGTGGTGGATGAGGAAGCTGATAAGATACAAATTTGAAATACAATATCGCCATGTGCTAGATAACAAGGCTGCATATGCATTATCGAGGTGCGATGAGGACATATGCTTGGCGGCCTTGTCGGTTCATGTACTGCAGGACTGGGAGCCACTTCTTCGGGAAGTGGAGGATCAGAAGTTAGCAGAGATACGGACAGCACTCATACAGGGGTCAACGGATCACCCAGGCTATTCTTTGCAGAATAGAAGGCTTTTATATTAGGGGTGTCTGGTGATACCGCGCACCTATACCCACATCCACGTGATTTTACAGGAGTTTCACAGCAGTGCTGTGGGAAGCCATTCAGGGGTCCTCAAGACCTATAGGCGGTTGGCAATGAAGGGTATTGAGTCATAGGGCCAACACTCGAGATGACTTCACAAATGGATGACTAAGGCCCACAAGAGAAACCCGACGTCGACTCAGTCAAAGCCCATTGGCCAGTCGACCGTTGCGTTCCCAGCACTCGAATGTAGGATTAAAGACGGGCTCGTAATTCGCGGAGATGTGTATAACATTTACTCCTATTAAAGGGGGAAGATCATGGCCCAATAATGGGTGGCCGTTACCTCTCCAACGTCTCAAAAAAGACCCAAAATGCCTATAAATACGAGATTTAAGACATAGAACTTTACTTTCTCAGCTGATATTTGTTACATTATAGAGCCAGCGACGTCAGATCTGAAGCGAACCTCCGTGGGTCGATCTCAGCTGCTCCTAGCTCTCTCTCATCCTTAAGTTCCCAAACTAACTTAAGCATCGGATGGGATTTGGGTCGGAACCCAGATCCGACCCCCCCCCCCCCCACATTTTCCTGTGGTGCAGATCAATGAACCACTATCCTCCGTGAGGGTCATTTCCGAACTTCCCAACCTCGAACGATCGATATGTCGGCTGTCTAAGAGTCGATCGAGCACCGCATCATCATCTATATCCATCACTCGACCCAGGTTCTTCCGACCTAGTGTCCCACTTCACTCGCTGATGAGACTCCAACTCAGCCCGAGGGACCTACATCAGCCTGACAACTGTATCGGTCATTTTTGGCCTTAACAGTTTAACGCCGTCTGTGGGAACATTAACCAGCTTGACATCTCAAAGTAATTCAAAAGCTATGACAGTTGGACCCAGCAACTCGGACCGATCAAAGGTCCGAAGAAGAAGCAGAAAGCGAACATCGTCCTGGTGGAGGGTGCCACGAACTCCACGTCGCCATCACAACTAGCAAGGGCCAGAAGGAGCCTGAGGTGGCCCGGAAGGAATTCATCCAGTTCACCGAGCAGGTCGACAGGAGTCTCGGTGTTTTGGCGACCTTGATACGCTAAAACATGGGGAATCCACCGCTCTTGAATGAGCCGTTGCCGCCTCCAAACCCGGCCCTAACACCAACCAAAGGCACAGCCTTGCTCTGAGATCAGGGGGATCCGAGAGCAGATCAACTGGAGATCAGCCCATACAATGCAACCTTCCCCCGTCTTACAAATACGGTGGAATGTGGGTCAACAATCGGGCCTTCATTCTCTAGGGGAAACACACCCCTCCAATTATCGGGAAGCGACCCGTAACATTCTGAATCAAGTAATGTACGGAGCTCCCTGGGTTATAACCCTCTTAACCCTGCAGGTGGATTCAGAAGGAGGGAATAGATCCCAAACCGATCTTCAGGAGCCAATTACGTGCAAGCCGGAGAGGGATGATATCTACTCGTCTGATCCGCGATTCAGAGGACCCCCACAGAGGGAGAATATCACTTTTGCTCTTCTCCCCAAGTTCAAACTCCCTGCCCTACTAGCTTATGATAGCATATGCGATCTATGGTCGCTCATTTATAAGTATTTGAATGTAATGCTGCTTCACAGGGCCGATGAGCCATACCTTTATACAGTCTTCCACGCTACCCTAATCAAGAAGGCAGAATACTGGAACGAAGGGTTAACCCACAACTGCATCGGGTCATTCGATGAATTGGCAGAAATGTTCTGCAAGCAGTTCATCGCGGGTCGACGTCCTAAGAAGAAGTCCTCGCACCTCTTCTCGCCCAAGCAGAATGAGAATGAGTCGGTTCGAGCCTTCGTCAAGAGATTCAACGACGAGAGCCTCGATGTAGAAGAGACGCCGGACGTGACTGTCATAGTGTCGCTCACTCAGGCGGTCCGGAACAAACACCTGCGGAGGGCCCTCCACCAGTTCCCTTCTAACACCGTCGCAGAAAATATCAACATAACGGATCGATTCACCATCTTCGAAGAGGTGGAAGAACCCAACGGAGCTAGTGCAAAAGACACCTCTGCCCATCGTGGAGACTCAAGGCGAGAGAAACCAACTCCGAAAACCCATCGCCAGGAGTCTCGAGACAAGAGACCTAAAGAGAGGAACCCTCGAAGCAAGAAGCGCCCTACCAATGCTAAGCCAAACGCTCCTAAGACAGAGGTCCTCGCTTACGCCTCGCGAGAGGAGCTGATCCAAATGACGGCAAAGAAGGGCAAATATGAGAAGATGGACGACCTCAAATTCTGCAAGTACCACAACGACTATGGGCACGATACCAACGACTGTTGGACTCTCAAAAAAGATATCGATGCACTAGCCAAGCGAGGACACCCCAAAAACCTGATTAACGATCAACCTAGCAACGAGGGGTCCTCGAAGCAGAAGGACAAGATGACAGGGTCACCTGACACCAAAGTGATCGACTAGCAAGCCATTTAAGCTCGGGGTCAAATAAAGAGGCGGTGGACAACAACAGCTCCGACGAAGTTCGGAAACACATGTACGACTTTTGTTTTTTGTCACTCCTTTCAATAAAGCATGTCTCTTTCATAAAATAAAGTTTTGCTTCCTTAAAACTTCATGAATTCTACAAAAATTATCCCATCAAAACTCTCCTCTAAAAGGATCCGATCCTCGGAAAGCCTCGGTAAACTGAATTCATGTTGATGAAATCCATGCGAGTGACTCCTAAAGAGACATCAACCGTAAGTCGAAGAGCCACCCATTCGCTATTGAACGACTCTCCTACGTCCACCCCTTCGCCACTAAACGACTCTCCTGAAAGTTGTCAACCGTAAGTCGAAGGGCTACCCTTTCGTCACTGAACGACTCTCCTGAAAGTCGTCAGCCGTAAGTTGAAGGGTCCACCCCTTCGCCACTGAACGACTCTCCTAAAGGGTCATCAGCCGTAAGTCGAAGGGGACACCTCTTCGCCACTGAACGACTCTCCTAGAAGGTCGTCAGCCGTAAGTCGAAGGGCCACCCCTTCAAACGTCGTCAGCCGTAAGTCGAAGGGCCACTACTTCGCCACTGAACGAGTCTCCTAAAACGTCGTCAGTTGTAAGTTAAAGGGCCACCCCTTCGCCACTGAACGACTCTCCTAAAGGTCGTCGGCTGTAAGTCGAAGGGCCACATCTTCGCCACTGAACGGCTCTCCTAAAACGTTGTCAGCTGTAAGACGACGGGCCACCCCTTCGCTACTGAACGACTCTCCTAAAGGTCGTCAGCCATAAGTCGAAGGAGACACCCATTCGCCACTGAACGACTCTCCTAAAACGTCGTCAGCTGTAAGTTGAAGGGCCACCACCTTTGCCACTGAACGACTCTCCTAAAACGTCGTCAGCTGTAAGTCAAAGGGCCACCCCTCGTCACTGAACGACTCTCCTAAAACATCGTCAACTGTAAGTCGAAGGGCCACCCCCTCGCTACTGAACGACTCTCCCAAAACATCGTCAGCCATAAGTCGAAGGGCCGTCCCTTTGTCACTGAACGACTCCCGTACCGTCAGCCGTGAGTCAAGGAAATCACTCCCTCACCATGAAACGTAGTTGTCAACTTCTAAGTAGGGTTCGATGGTTTATCCACGATCATCCTGAAGCAGCGCCTAACCCATCGAAAGGGGCCATCAGACATTGCGACCACCACATGACGTAAGCGACAACAAATAAAGAGATGCAACGACAAACATGGATATACAGGCCAATTTTTCTGGCACTTCCTATTGCAAAACATTGTTTTCGTTTACATTTACATCACCCCCTATATATTCAAAAATTTCTAGAACAGTCGTAAAAAGAGCGTCGAGATCCTATAGCGGGTGGCTAGGCCCTTGGTCTTCATCCAGCACGGCTGTGGACTCTGGGTCCCCCGTAGCATCACCTCCTGCATTGTCGCCGGACATGGTGACAACTTCGTCGACGGGAGCAGCCTCCTCCGTGCCTTGGCTCGATTCGTCATAGCCAAGGGCTGGAAACACCACCGGGATCTGGTCGATCTCAGCGGTGAGGTCAGGGAATCGGTTCTACATCACCAATCGACATAGCTCATAACCTTCCTTGTATAGCTCGTCGAAGTCAGGAAACGAATCCTTGAACTCTTGAACCGCCCTCTCTACTACAACCTCGGCCTCGACTCTCTCCTCCAACAGAGTGTCCTCCGCTCGCTCTTTGAAGGCGGTTTGTTCAGCCTCCTTCATACGAGACTCGCGTAACTCATGCTCGAGTTGCTGACGGCGATTCAATCTCGTCTCGGAGAGAAGGTTGAGTTTAATCGGCTCAACTTGAGATCTTTCCACGGTTGACCTAACGGCCTCCAGGGTGACCTCATGATTGGCCACCACCGGAGCACGCCGACGCAACGTTGCGGTGGCCACGAGAGCCTGCAAACAACACACGATAGTCAACATCCGTGCTGATATCACCTACGAGGGAGGTCGGAGCAATAATTACCTGGACACTGGCATGAACAGCTATTGACGCAAACCGCTCGTAGTCAACCCTCTACATGACAACCCTGTCCCGTGGAAGGGTCACATTCTCGGCAATGCGGGAGGCAGCCCTGCAATCAAGAAGAGCGGAATCTCTACGCCTGATCGAAAAATCCGCCTAAACGAGCTACTCCTCGGTACAGTCGAATGTGGCCTGAGGAGATCGGCTCTCCAGCAAAATCGGCCTAAATTCGTCAGGGATGTCTTCAGACAACCCTACAAGAGGGAACAGACCCCCAAGGCCAGGAGTCCTCATGCAGGAGAAGCTCCGGTGGGACCTGGGTCTTCCTGAATCTCTCCCCTGAGGAGCACGCCTCCTCGGCTGGGAGACATGCTCCGCAGCTTCATTCGACTCAGATGCCTCAGAGTTGCTGAGAAAAAGCGTCGCATCCTCTTATTTTCTTCGAGCGCAACCACATCAAATTCGGGGACGGGCTTTTCTTTCTTCTTCTTTTGAAGGCGGGCCACATGAGCAACCCTCTCAACAACAATGGGTCGATCCTCCGACGGTTGGGCCATCCATTCTCCCACAGTCGGCACCCGAGGAGACAACATGCTCATCTATGCCTCTCTGATGAAAGCCTGGACTGCCTCACTCAGTGCAGGATCCACCTGATAGTCCACACCAGACATGCCTGCAGAAGCAACAAACGAGTTAAGTCAAAGAACAAAGGTCGGACAGTTGGCGTGTATGATCGAACCAACCTTTCGTCCACACGGTCCGATGCAGCACGTTGTCAGACCACAGCCACTTGACCAACCTCATATTCTCTGGCAGACTCGTCAATGTGTCGGCGGCTTCTTTCTCCTCGATAGTCAGTGACTTATCCTCGGCGGGGCCCAAGTCAGGGGCACCCCAACCGGTGCAGAAGCTTGCCTCCCCTTGGAAAACCACAAACACAAACTCGTCTTTCCATTTATGGATAGAGGTGGGAATGTCTTCGATCAGCTTCCTACCTCAACGAGCCATTATCGAATACCAACCCAAGGTCTTAAGGGGAGGGATCGAGAAAAAATAATTGAACAATCTCAGAGACGGTTCAATTCCTTTCATCACACAGAGCTATAAAGCCCGTTAGCATGTCAATGGCGTTCGACATCAACTGGAAGAGGGAAATGTTCAGGGTACACAAGAAGTACCGCATGAAGTAGTGCTTGGGAAATCGAAGGCCTAGTTCGAAGGCTTTGATGTATACCCTAACTTCCCGGTCGCCGGGACGATGGGCCCTCTCTCCCTCTCAGGCACCCGGATTTGGTAATCAAGACGGACGTAATTCCTCTGAAGCTCGGGATCTGGCCAGCCTTGATGTTGGACTTCAAATTCACAAGCAAACCCGGCTCCATAACCACATCCTTATTCTTTTGCATAATGATGACCAAGCTCCCTTCAGAGGTAGGGTTGGAGGACGAAGCCATTTCTTTCGAGGGAAGGAAAATCTAAATCAAGGAGAATGAAGAATATACATTCGCACTCCGTCGCTGGAACCGTCCTATATAGGCAGGGCGACATGATGGAAACACGCGTCAAAGATCCAAAGACTCCGAATATCATGGATTTCGAATATGCAAATCATCCGAATCGACGAGGCGGGCGGTTTGGCACCTGGAACTTAAGTACTATTTTCTCGATTGTCGTGCCTCATTAATGCGATGTAACGTTGCTTGACTTCAATGTGCAGACCCTTTGAGGTCGTGCGACGGGGGCCATTGTTGAGTCATATGACCGGCACTCGAGATGACTCGACAAATGGATAACTAAGGCCCACAAGGCTCACAAGAGAAGCCCGACGTCGACTCAGTCAAAGCCCATTGGCCAGTCGACCGTTGCGTTCTCTGCACTCGAACGTGGAATTAAAGATGTGCCCGTAATTCACGGAAACATGTATAACATTTACTCCTCTTAAATGAGGAAGACCGTGGCCCAATAATAGGTGTCCGTTATCTCCCCAACGTCTCAAAAAAAGACCCAGAATGCCATAAATTCAATGGAGGGTCCCATCTTTAAGGTACGATATCTAAGATATAGAACTATACTTTCTCAGGTGATATTTCTTACATTATTGAGCCATCGACGTCAGATCTAAGGCAAACCTTCGTGGGTCGATCTCAGCTGCTCCTAGTTCCCTTTCATCCTTAAGTTTCCAAACTAACTTAAGCATCGGAGGGGATTTGGGTCGGAACCCAGATCCGACCCCTCTAACGTTTCCCTATTGTATAGATCGACGAACCACCATTCTCCGTGATGGTCATTTTCGAACCTCCCAACCTCGAACGATCAGCGCATCGGCTGTCTAAGGGTCAATCAAGCACCACATCATCATCTACATCCATCACTCGACACAGGTTTTTCCAACTTAGTGTCTCACTTCACTCGCTGACGAAGCTCCAACTAAGCCCGAGAGACCTACGTCAGCCTGACAACTGTATCGGTCATTTTTGGCCTTAACAGAGGGTATTGGAAGGGGACGAAGAAAGACATCACAGTAATGGTAGCAGAGTGTGATGTTTGCCAACGTCACAAGTACATGGCGATGGCTCCAGGAGGGTTCTTGCAGCCGCTCTCTTTACCTGAGCGGGTCTAGGAGGTGTCCATGGATTTCATAGAAGGGTTGTCCAAGTCCAAAGAATACACAGTCATACTTGTTGTGGTGGACCGTCTCAACAAGTATGCCCACATTATACGACTTCGGTATTCCTACAGTGCAGTGTCTGTGGCAGAGGTGTTCATGCGGAGGATCATTCGTTTATATGGGTCGCCGAAGTCTATTTTATCTAATAGACATAAGGTCTTCCTGAGCAGATTCTGTCAGGAACTTTTTAGAGTGTAGGAGCCAGTCTTGAAGAGGAGTACGACATACCACCCACAGTCTGACGGCCAACTTAAGGTCGTCAATAGTGTAAGATATGAAACTATAGGGAGAAACACTATGGGGTGAATAGTGTTTTATAACGATAATAAGAAAATTATGCCAAGCTATAAACCCCTTATGCAACCTTAGTGCGGAATAGAAAAGAGAGAGCAACACAAAGAATGCAAACGTAAACACCATATTTACCCTGGTTCGGATTCACCGAGTCTCCCCGACTCTCTTGAATCCTACTCCAATAAACCACTAGCCAATCCGCTAGTGATTACTGTTCTACTAATACCCACTTGCCAAAAACCGACAAGTGTAAAACCAATACACTTTTTTCTTCCACTTTCCACAACCCAGGATTGACCACTCTCACAAACCGAGAGTATATCTCAAATATCAAATAGAAAAAAGAATCGAAATGTCCAATATGAAACAATTAACACAACCTATGCCTTGAATATTACCTTGAAGAATGAGACAATACGGCGTGTGTGATGTGCTCTAAATGATAAGAGTATCAGCACTTACTACTTGTCTCAAGATGATTAGCAATAAATGCTAGAAGCTTGATCTTGAAAGCTGTGTAGACAAGTTGACACTTAGAGCTTGAGCTTCAATGTCTTTGAATGCTCTTAAATGCTCTAGAGAAGAAGGAATGACTTGTAATAATTTTGGAGTATATTCAATGGTGTGTCTAAAAGTTTTCAAGTCAACACATTAAAGCCATATAAATAAACCACTGAAATCTGTCCAAAATCATAGAAAAATCCCAAGCATTAAATGTTGGAAACGGCTATTAATGGGCAGAAATTCTAGTCACCACGCGTCTGAAGTAGACAGACCAGACGCATGTTGCACTATTCTGATTGGGTCATTAATGCAGTCTAACAGACACTTAGCAGACGTCTGAAAAAGACTCCCCAAACGTCTGTAGAAGACTTCCCAAACGTCTGGTCCACTCCTAGACATCTGGCTCAAAGGCATCAGGCGCCTGATCATACTGACAGTGAAGAACAAAGTTACTGGAATATTTGGTCCGAATAACCCAGACATCTGATGTTCATCATTCAGACGTCTTATCAACTATACAGACATTTGGCAACACAACTTCAAACGCCTGATCATGACTGACTACAGAGATTGAGCTATTGGAAATATTGCTCATAAATAACCAGGCGTCTGATGTATATCATCCCAGCACCTGACACATTGTGCAGACATCTGGAAACATATCTTCAGACGTCTGATTCAATCAGACTATAGAGGCTGAGATACTGGAAGTTCAGCTCGAATTATCCAGACGTCTGAAGTTCATCATCCAAGCGTCTGACACATTTGTACAGACGTCTGGGATAAGAACTTCAGGCATCTGTACTAGGTATGGTTTTGGAGAACTGTATGTGCATGTTCACCAGGCGTCTGGCCACCAGGCGCCTGGGTAGGCTGCAAAGCTCTACTTTAAGCTTCTAACCATATGAGACTCAATGAGATATGATCTAAAGTGTTATGAGTGTCATGAATGAGATTCTATCAAGTCTATACAAGGCTTAACATGTTAATTCAACAATGAAGTAAAAAAGAGAAAGATTTACACATTTATCCTCTTCACTTCCTATTGAATTCCTTGAAAACTTCCATTGAACTTATTGAGTCCAACATTTGATTTTCTTGCGTCCATTCCTATTGAATATTTATATCTCAGAATTCAAACCCCAAATTTAAGTGGTGTACATGTTGACTTGCATGCACATGTTTTCTTGTTAGGACTTGGTGCAACTTCCCAATAAAAGTGTCGGCCCAAATCAGATGTTGAAGTATGTTCATGATTTTATAATCATCTTAAATCATAACAAACATTTTCTACTTTGTATGGCTTATGTCTTGCTCACCATTTTATTATTCATTATTCTATGTAACAATCTCAACTTACAAAAAGCTTCATTTGTCGAATTTCTGACTGTTAAAGAGATCCTGCTAAGTCCGTCTATAAGCAAAACTAGCCTCTAGGCATCTGCCATGCACGCATTAAAAAACTTGGTAACCTGAAACTAAGATTGATCTTGAGCCTAATGGATTCGGTATACAACTCTGGACTGTGCTTATTAAAGCTAATGCTCGCCATTGGTTTCATTAATCTTATTTTATTCCAGTAACTTAAGTATACAAACACTTGCATACTTTATATATAAGACTGAATCAGTCTCTATTAGCCTTTTAAACTATATGTAAATTCTATAGAAAGAAGAAATAAAGAACATGCCATATAATCATTAATTATAACTGTCTTAACATTGAAATTTTCACTTAAAAGCCAATAATAAAGATATAACATTATAACTATCACATTCATATTCACATTGCCATTTGTCCCTCGTAACAAAAAAACTCCCTCCATTTCAAAAAGACAATTTTTTTCAAAATAAAGAAACACAAAAATATAATGCCTCTGTTAATGTATATACTATCAAACCTGGAAAATAAAACCATTACTTTTTAGAAATACTATTGATGTATGCCATATATATTAAGTAGTTTTCTCGCATGTTCATTGCACAGAAGTAAAATTGAAAGCCATAAAAGTATCTTTGTTTGCATATCCAGTGCTTCCTTTTAAGTGAAAAATCACCCATAATACCTCTTTGAGTTAGGTAGTACCGGGACCAACCTAATATGTGGGTGTCTATTTTTAAGGGTGCTCAACAAGTAACCATATTTGAGTCCAACCTTGATGAGTTTGAATCATATATAATACAATTAGAAATTTCTCGTGCCCAAATGGCACTGCGATTTGAGCGGGGGTCCACGCATATACATAGCCCTCCAAATTTTAAAATTTTAAGTTTACAAACCAAATTTCAATTTTCAAATCTTCCACCCAAGTTTTTCCCCCAAACTTGTTTGTCCTAGTCATCAAAATTGCCATGTAGGACAAACCTTTTGTCCTAGTAGGACAACATTTGAAATCTTCATGAAATATAGAATAGATTTCATATTTCAGAATGAATTCAGAATCAACAAGGGTTCGTAGAACGAAGGGAGTGTACAACTGGGGCGCAGCCCCGCTTTTTTGTTGGAGAGATAGAATGGTCACGAAGTTCGAGACAAAAGAAAAAAAGAAAAATTTCTCTATTTTCTATTCGTTTTGAGACATTATGGCTTTGGGGTCGACCCCGGTAACAAAGAAGGAATTCATAAAAACTTGGGATCCAACACCATGATAAAATACTACCCTCATGATTAGACCATGTCCCTGAGATTTGATAAAAGAAGGGTGCATTAGCGGTTAATATGTTGTAATTGGATAAGTTATTAGGATTCAACTGAGTGAAAACTATAGATTGCATCAGGTTGGCAAGTCAACATTAGTCCCACAAATTGATGCAGGACAACCACCCTAGGATGATTATCCCACATATAACCTAAAGATAACTTAACACTCGTAACATTGGCAGTCCTGCCCTTCACATACTACACTATGTAGAGAAATCTAAACGAGCCCAACCATCATTCCAAAGATCTTTTTCTTTTTAAAAATCCGCAACAATTTTTTCAAAAATTCGACACAAAACAAGGTTTTCCATAGAATAGAGTTTCATGCATTTCTAGTCTTTCATGAACTTTTCAAAAATTACTAAATAAAATACATGTTGACCTTTTGAACTATTGTTTTAATTCTTGAAGTTCTTATGCTTAGTAACGTGGCATTCAATTTCTCGTGATCACAAGAGGAGAAGGGGGGAGATACACGTTATAGACTGCAATACATACCCCTTTATAGAATGCCCAGCTCGGAATGAGTGTCATCCCTTATGCTTTTTGGATTGGTTGCAAGATTAATCTGCATCATATGAGGAAATGGTATGCCAAGCACATAGGTGGAAGGAAAACCAACCCAAGTTGGAATCTCAAACAGAGAAATGTGTATTCTAGTGTTACCCTAAGAAAACACCCCTGTATGCCTAATCACTACAAGATCAATGTCTTTGGAAGTAGAAGTGCAGTCTTTATTAAAGAAAACAACATACTTGGTCTGAACAAGAAAGATGCCATGAAGCAAGAGATGCACCACAACATGATATGGATGCAAGAGCGGCACCTAAACCACTACAAGTGCAAGAGTTGCATAACAATCTATACACTTACAGCATTTCATGTATTGTAATTGAGTGTTCAATTCTGGTCCCGACACAATGGATAAATATCTGAGTTAATATGAAGCGATGTAGGATAGACTATTTTCCTCGGGGGAGAAGGCTATGATGCCTCAGATTGATTTCAGTCAAAATAATCATGTGTGTACTTGCCTGAAACCGTCAAGCTTATTAGATGTAAGTGGATTTACAAAAGGAAGATAGATGTTTTAAAGCAAGATGGAGGCAAAAGGATGACTCAAGTGAAGGGCGGTGAATATATGTTTTCACATATAGTGATGATTAGATCCATTAGGATTTTTGTTAACAATTGTTGTCTCATTTGGACCATGGAATATGCAAATAGATGTCAAAACAGCCTTAATGGTGAGCTTAATGAGGATGTCTAAATTGAGTAACATAAGGGTTTTGTTGCTTCAGGTGAAGAGCACGAAGTATGCAAGCTGTAAAATCCATATATCACCTTAAAGCAGCTTCAAGAAGCTAAATATATGGGTTTGACCAAGCCGTCAGTATATATCAAGTTTTTATTAGCCATGCATGTGTTGTTCGTTCACCATGGCTTGAAAAATTGAAAAGGCAGAACAACTCAGAAAGAGAGTGATGCCTAGTTGTTGAGAGTGTGTATTATCTTTTTAAAATAAGTGTGCGATCTTGGACGGTCCCCTTTCGTATGACCTATAAAAACTTATGATTTTGAACATAATCCAGAAGGAGCTTGTGTATAAAAAAGGAATGAGATCAGTTGTCTTCTTAGTTATATACCAGTCTTTTAGCACATGCAGTAATGCATGGGTTAAAATATAGTTCTCAGTAAATTTCGCTAACACCCAATGAACTATGACCAGTGTGTCACTAAACACCTTAAAATATGATATTAGTAGAAATTATCTTTTAAAAATAGCAAACACTATCCATATTGTATTACCAAAGGACACTAACACCCCTTATCTAAGAGTAGGTTATGCTAAGATTATAGTTCAGCTGTATTTTGTGACATAATGATCATAATTCAAGGGGTGTTTGAGGAATTTACCCGATAGTTTGTGTATGCATGTACAAGTAAAGGTCTTAACTTGGCCAAGAAAAGCAATCATTACGATTAGATGGACATTGAAAGTTGAATTGCGGTCAAAATTGAATTTATAGATTGTAAGGAATATTAAAAGCATATGTTTCTACAAATAGAAGGCATATAGCTATAAAGTTAATGTAGAAAACATTAGCCTCATATCCTATGTTTTTAACCCAGTGTGAACACATTTGTTATGTAACTACAAAATGTTATATATTGGTGCTTGACCCGTGTTAGAAAGGTAAAAAAGACTTAGTATGCATAAGATTGTTCCCTTTTTAGCATGTAGCATTTAAATATTTGGCTAAATGTTCTGATCCACTATGAATCAAATAATCAATTGGTGGGGGTGGATAGGTCAAACATCGCTTGGCATGGTAATGTATGAACGATGTTTGAATGTACATATTAAAGCCATAGTTAATCATGTTGAGTGTATCTAAGCTCAACCCAAGCTAACTAAAATTACCTATATACACAAACGGTACATCTTTAAATGACTCCATAAATGCGGAAAAAAGCCATCAACATATTTTTTTTATAAAAAGAGTTATAATGATATTAAAATTTGTTTTAACTTTACCAACTGGTTGAAAGCCTTGTTTTAATTACAAATGAAGAAATTAATCATATTAATGTCAATAAATGATAAAAAAAGTTAATTTAAGCCTTAAACTTATTTTGAATGATCAGTTAAAACTTGATATTCTTAAATAAATGCAAAAAGAATATTTGCAGAATTGCTTTCTTATTATATGGCAGCATGTAATTAAAAATAAATTTTTCACAGTAAACTCCCCAAATTGCATCAAATAGTAGATAAAAATTAATATATCTAGCAACAAATTGAATAATAACAATAAGAATTTTAAGCCAACAGTATATAATCAACATGGTCCAGTAAAATGAGTAGACTACTAAATGTACATCATATAATTAAATAGTAAGACCTAATTTGTAATTTTGAAAAGTAACGGGGTTATAATAAAAAGAATAGTTATTAGGGGAGGTGGAGAGGTGAGAGATGAATTGAATTGGACTGTTGCTGTGGAAGCCTAGAATAAAACATAAGTTGGCTAAATAGTACTTTTAATAAAAAAAATTCCCATTTTTGAATTAAGACGGGTGCAATTTGACACCACACCTAGTTAAAGCATTTTATCCTCACATTTTTTGCTTTCGTATGTAGAAACCATGTTGATGAGATACTGCTCACATGGAATGACACAGAAATCATTAAATATGTGGTTATGTGGTTAACTTTCCAAAAAGGATCCTGGTAAAGTTTCTTACATCTTAAGGATCACTCTCTTGTGAGATTGACGCAATCAATGGCGCTCATATCATGATATATATTGTTTATTGTTTTCCATAATTATTGCGTCACATATCTTATCATATTGTCGTAAAGTAAAAATTTTCTTACACAATGGCTAAGTAAAATATGTAAATAACTAAATATATCACATAAATATAGAGAGATTTATCATAGAACAAATAATAAATAAGAAGAAACGGTAAGAATCTAACCATCACGACGGTTATGAAGGTCAATATGAGTTAACGAAGATCGGCAATTATTGGAAGAGCCTTCACAAGGGTAAAATCAATGGAGCATACTAAAAGCTTGGTGAGGCCAGGCCGATCCTTGAGGGTCAATGCACTATAAGCACCAACGATGATCAAAATGGTTGGTGAGCGTTAACAAGAGCGGCGAACACGTCCAATCATCAATAAGCTAAGGGAGAGATTTACGTGTTTTTTTGCTAAAGATAAAAGTAACAATCGATTTTAGTCCTAAATATGAAGTGGTTCGACTTTAAAATTATATCTTATCAAACAAAACTAATCATAACCTAACTTTTCATTGATGATATATATCAACTTGTATGTATCATACTGGTCTAGTGTGACATTCATGTCGTAAGATATTTTATATTGCTGATATGATCATCCCATGTGTATTGAAATCTTTTCATATCGCCTTCATGTCGCATTGTATCGTACGATATGTATCGTATATTATAAGATATTGACAACTATGGATGCAATTAGATGCTGAATTTACGACAAGAAACCTACATTGGAAATATATCCATAGGTTTACCATGACATAACGTAAGGGAATTGTACCATGTAGGCAGGGGGTTTAAACATTTTAAAAGTCAGTCCGAAAGACCCCCACTTGATCTAAATCAAATGTAAAGGGTACCATATCTGTTGACTATACAACCAAGGCACTACATGTTTTTATCCTTGAGCCTTGAAGGTGGTAGCTTGGTGTCGAAGATTCAGTTAGAGACTCATCCCAATACTAGGCCTCCAACACTAACCCATTTGTTAGAGACACATCTTATACTAGGCCTCTAACAATAGCCTTGCTAAGGGCAAATCACATACTAGACACACCCCATTTGTTAAGTATTATTGAGCATCAACCCAAAACCAATTGGTATTTGGTGGAGAGGCCCTCTAATACTTAAACTATTTCTTTTTCTTTTGCATTTCCGATGTGGGAATTTTTTTGGGATCCTAACATACAACCACGCTTCCAACAACGTCGTCCACGGCGGCCCACTCAGGGGTGCCCACTCTGGCCTTACCAGGTCACCCCCTCTTAGGTCACTCCTTTTTCTGGTCGCCCCTTTTGCTTTCGACAACTACCGCCACAACGGCCCACTCTAGGGTGTCCACTCTAAGTGGCCCACTCTGGCCTTTTTACCAGGTCGCCCCCTCTTAGGTCACTCCTTTCCCAGGTCGTTCCTTCTGCTTTCAACAACCACCGTCACGACGGCCCACTCTGGGGTGTCCACTCTAAGTGGCTCACTCTGGCCTTTTTACCAGGTTGTCCCCTCCGTAACGTGGGTCGTAACATGGGGCCTGCTCTGATATCATTTGTTAGAGACATATCACATACTAGGCCTCCAACACTAGCACATTTGTTAGAAACTCATCTCATACCAGGCCTCTAAAATAGCCTTGCTAAGGGCACATCTCATATTAGGCCCATAACACTGGACCCACACCCCATTTGTTAAGTATTATTGAGCATCCAACCCAAAAAACCAATTTGTATTAGATGGAGAGGCCCTCTAATACTTAAACTTTTTCTTTTTCTTTTGCACTTCTGATGTGGGACTATTTTTGGGATCCTAACAAATTCATTCTCCAGCTTATGGCGGTTCCAGCTGTTAACCCTCCTTTGACCTTGTATTGTGACAGCATCAATGTTGTGGCCCAAAACAATGACCCCAGATACCACTCCAATATGAGACTTGTAAACATAAAGTATCACATCATTAGCCAGTTCCAAATGTATAAAGATATTGTCGTTAAATACGTTGGAAGCAAAAAAAAATTGCAGCTCCTGCAACCAACCCTTTGACCACAAAGAGTTACGCCAAACAAGTTGAGAACATGGCGTTACAGAAATTAGTAAATGGCAATAATTTGTTTAAATGGAAAATCATTGGTTTTATGTCGACATATAGTCATAATAATTTAAATGTATGTGAAGCATTTTATTTTGAAGCATTGTCCGGAAGAAAAATAGTAGTGCACAAGGGATTTCAACTCTTACATTAATTAGATATGATAATTAGATATAAGATATCAAGATACATAAGCTGCATTGAATAAATATATGGCAATCCTAAAGACAAAATTATGTGAGATTAGAGACTTCATATTCTTGCACTTCAAATAAGTTACAACTAAAATTTATTGATGTCAACATAAAGTCATAATAATTTAGATGTATGTGACGCAAATTATTTTGAATGATTGTCAAGATAAAAATATTTGTGCACAAGATGTTACAATTCTTACAATAATTATATATGATAATTAGATATAACAAATAAAGATGCATAAGCTGCATTGTATAAATATATGGCAATCATTAAGACGAAATTGTGATAGATTAGAGACTTAATATTCTTGCACTTTAAAATTCAAATAAGTTGCTACTAAATTAAACATTGCCTAATACATCTAGTGGTTATATGAAGATTGTGATTCGGGCAAATCAAGATGAGATCATGCACTCATTGGGTGCACTATGAATGCATGGACAGGCTGGCTATTGAAAACTTGTCTCATGAATCTTCTCAAGTTAACTAAATCATAATTTTAAAACACAGAATCTTCCCAAGTAGATGACGCTCAATCATATACGGGCACTATACTAAAACAATGTAAATACAATTGACTTAATAAATATTAGTGCACCTGTGACAGTAATCGTGCAACACCCAGTAGGCGCTCCTGATAATTATGTTTCCCACCAGGATTATTTTTCTTCCGTCTGCAATAACATTGACATTAAGATGAAGTCTGTAATGTGGAAAGGTGACATTTGGAAGTGCAACTGCACAAAGTAATACTTGCATCTGAATGATATCAGAATGCATATTATAATTGCAATGATTAACAAGAATAAGAAAATTTGTATAACCGATGTTCAAAAATGACACATTGTTTAGTACATAACTAGCTTACTTCAGCTTCTATGACTGAAATGTCCAAAAATTCATTAAAGCTTACATATTGCCTAAGTTATATCGTTTACTTCTATTTCCATTTAGGCACAGAACAATTGGCACTTCAAACTATCAGGTTGTTCATGAGAGGATCCACCTCATTGCGTTGTTTCTTGATACGAATGAGGGAATCCAAAAGAAAACACAAGATTTCTTTTTGTCATTATTTCCTATAGTTACAATTTATGAATGTGGTTCCTTTTGGACGTAACTGCGGAGATTAATGCTATTCACCATAAAACTTATAATTTCCCCCATTCTCTGTGAAAATTTTGAAAGATTTCCTTTTATTAAATAAGCATATGCTAGAAATCCAATAAACTTGAGTACAAGGTTTTCTGCCAAGTCCGTCTCTTATTTGAATGATCATATTGCCTTCTACATTATTTCTGATTAAAGGTTGAACGCTTGGTTTTAGAATTATTCACATTCAAAAATTATTGTTAGACTATGAATTAGATTTCTTTAAGAATTAACTTTTTTTGAAGTCTTTATGCAGCCTTATATCTATAAAAGGCAAAGTTAGTTTACAGTTTTATCTTATTAAAAACAGAAGGGTATTTTATTAATTTATGTAGATAGCCAACCCTATATATACACGATAGGACAGCCAACAAGGTGACAATTTTGAAAATGAAGTTGATTGTTTGGTTAAGTGTTCTACTGTCATTCAAGATTTTCTTTTCAAATCATGTGATGTGATTTGAATGTAAAATCCATAGAGACATGAAATCTCTAGTTATTATTTATTTGTATTTAAAATTGCTGCCTTTTTATCATCATAATTCTTTGAATTTTATATCTGAACTTGTAGTTCTGAAATCCCCAATAATCATGTCAAAATAAATGTTCAAATTTCCTGTGTTAAGTTGACATCTCATAAACAATTCTATGAGAATCCTAGCAATATAAAATTCTACTCCATAATGAACCCCGCTAAAATTATTAATGAAATGGTGACTCCCAAAAATAAAATAAAAAGTTTTAAACTGATAACTATGATGTAACAGTAGGGTGCCAGAATGTTGATCCAACCAACAAAATTTAAAGCAAGCAATGAAAATATTAGTCAGAAGTTTCACTTTGATGTTCTTCAATTAACCCAAAAACACACATGACACTACACATGAAAATAAACCAAAAGAGTATGAAGATCCATTAAAATGAAAAACTTTGTTGAAATTCTGTAAATTGAAATTTGAAACTAATGATAGAGACATACCCATTATGTGTAAATTGTTACAAGTTAGCTTAAAAGTGGTGACTAGTGACAAGGTATAAATAATTACACCTCTCGGTTGTATCAATAATACAAATTGCCCACCCATAAACAGACTGCTAGTAGATGTTTATGGTTCAAAATCTTAAGTAACTTGTTTAAAAGTGAAAAAATATCATGCACAATATTAGACAACAACTAGAATTAAATGTTTAGTAAACAATCTACAGAAAAAAAACACTATTGGATGGCTCAACCGGAAGTCGTACAAATTTCGGCAAGGAGCATGCGCTTAAGCGCCTCCTGCTTTTAAAACATTGGTCAAAGTGAACACTTAGAGCACCAATATATTTAAATTTTTACATTTCATTAATTCTCTGGCATATGCTGACGCAGTTAGCATTCAATTGTGAGCATATTTTGTCAATTTCTTACTACTGGACTTGTTATAATACTAGGATGTGTGATGCTCATTATGAAAAAAAAAATTGAGACAAAAAATTATTGTACATGAGTTATTATTATACAATTGTGGTTCGTGTACTTTTTGATAGTAAATTATGGTTAGCAACTTAGTATGTAAGATATAATTCTAACTATTTTTATGTAAAAAGTACCAAACATGTGATTAGTTCAAAACACGGTCATAGTTTGGCAACATAGTTTGGCAACATAGTTTTCAAAGCCGGGTTTTGTTGAAGTTGAAATAAAACAAAGGTTTGTATTATACAAACTTCAGTTTCTCGTAGCTTGTAAAAAGAGAAAATGCAATTTTGATTAGATTTTATTCAAACCTGAATTATAGTTTTTTTAGAAACTCCAGTTTCATTCCCAAACAAGTATTAGTTTCAACAGGCTTATATTGGGCCCTAAACTACACCAAATCCCAATTTCTGAAAATTAAACCATGGTGCCAAATCGACCTAAAATTTTAAAATTTGTCATGAATTATTTTCTTACGCAAGAGAAAAAACTAACTAAAGATTATGATACATCAAGATTTGTTAGATTTATGAATAAATTAATTAAATTCTTTATTTCAGACTATAATAGATTAAAGATTAATTCCAATATATAGCTTAAGTATATTGTATCACAATAAATAATCAACGGGTAGTTTTTTAATTTCAGATGCACCCCTGTTTAAAAAATGAGGCGGGACATTAATTACTCTCATAGTACTATAGATAGATTAATGTCATCATAAAAGCACTACACCCAAAAGGTTTATGGGGAAACAGTGAATCTTCAATGAACATAATACCTCACCAGCATACACTCTCCCACACAGCCTTTTAGGCTGCTAGCAGCATGCCATCTAAAAGGCTCGTAGGCCAAGCTCTCAAAAGGCTTATCTGAGCCCAACCCATGCAAGAAAGATCCAATATATGATTAATCAAAACACCATTAAGCCAACCCTATATAAATCACTTCCCTCAAGAGAAGATGTAACTCATTCTACTTTTTTTCTCTACAATTATATTTCTTACTCATGTATTAACTTCAGCGTGGGAGGAATCGAACTAGTAACCACATCCCTCAATCTGAACTCATTAACGATCATGTTAACCATGGTATATAGATTACAAGACGCCCTAGACGTAGCCTAACTTGAACCACAAAGGTCCATCTGCCACTGCATTATCATTGACGTAATCTAAAACGCAAACATCTATTATATAAAACACTTTGAATCATAGGGCTGACTGGGACAAGTCCCAGTCAACAACAATGATCAGGATGCATCCATATCATTTGGATCCAAGGGTCAAGATTTAATTCAAAAAAGGGAGCTTTGAAACCATGAATGTGAGCTTTGAAATTTGATCCAGCTTTGAAATTTGGTCCAACTTTGAAAGCAACCAAAGGCGTCCGTGTAATTTTTACACTAATTTGTTGTTCCGCGTCAAAGGCGCCCGTGCCGCTAAATATTTTTACGCTAATTTGTTCTTTTAAATTTTAATATTTTTTGGAAAACAAAGATTTCGCTGGGGAAAATCTTAAATGAACCGTGCCCGCGGACATGGTTTTTTTACGCAATTTGTTATTCCGCGCCGAAGGCACCCACGCCGAATTTGTTGTTCTATGTTGAAGGGGCATGCACCGAATTTGTTTTTCCGCGTCGAAGGCGCCCGTGCCGTTAAATAGTTTTATGCTAATTTGTTGTTTTTTTAAATTTTAATAATTTTTAGTGAACAAAGATTTCGCGAGAGAAAATCTTAAATAACCGGTGCCCGCGGGCACGGGTTATGACTAGTAACTATATATAACTCACTAAATGCAAAGAACCAAGCTAACAACAATAAAGGGCATGCTTACTATAAACATGAACGGTAACAGCATAACAATGGTTAACAAACTCATTTGAAGTAACCCGTTTAGCTTTCAAGTGCTCCGACCTCGAGCCCCCACAAAGGAACACTTCTTCCTTAACCCTTGCAAGGGGGCACTGCCTTTCTAGATTAAAGCCGTCAAAAAAGCACGTAACACAAAAGGTATGGGGGGTAATAATGAACTAGTCATAACATGTGACCATAGGTCACAAGGCATTCAAAATTATGTTATGTCCTGAAAAATTTCAACATATTCAAAATCACTCACCGAAAAAAATTCGCCGCCTCATTCAAAATATCATATCCTAAAATTCAACCCCATTTAATTTCCCCAAAAGAATTTTCAGCCACCTTCAAAATATTCCACCCAACAAAAATTTTAAACACATTCAAACTAAAATTTAGTTCTCCATAGAGAAGTTAATTCTCCCAAAGAATAGTTCCCTTCAAAATTTAAAATTTTAGTTTCTCGAAAATTTAGCTCCCTCCAAATTTAGTTCTCCCCAATTTTAAATTTTAGCTCCCAAAAATTTACTTCCCTCCAAATTTAGTCCTCACAAAATTTAAAATTTTAGTTCCCCAAAATTTAGTTCCCTTCAATTTAGTTCCCTCAAAATTTTCACAAACTCTCATCCTACCCATTGATTCCTTAAGATTCAACATCTTTCTACCCATCATTTTATCCTATTCAGCCACACCATTCAAAAACATCCATTAATTGTATAATTGATATCAATAAACTTGATACGTTACAAGGATACACTCTCCCACACATGGGCCTTTAGGCAACTGGTAGTATACCACCTAAAAGGCCCACATGCACAACTCCATGAAAGGGCAATGTGATCCTAAATGATGCAATGAAGGCAGGTAAGCGAGATGACCAAAATACCTTCCAGCTAAACCCATATAAATCCATTCGCACATGGGAAGAGATAACTCATTTTACTCTTTACTCTCTCTTTACAGTATATATCTTATAACTGAGGTTTTATCTTGAGCATCGGATGTGTCGAACTGACGGTCTCATCATTCAGTCTCAACTCGGTACCTCTCCTATTGGCTGTGGTGTGCAGGTTATAAGACGTCCTAGATGCCGGCCTGACTTGGCCCACAATGGTTCATCTGCCACTACGTCATCAACCACAAAAATGGAATTCACATAAGCAAGACTAGACGGTACAAAGACATATTTAAACTTTCCCATAATTGGATTTGTTTTTTTTTTCAATTCTCTTGTTTTGATCAATTCCATTGTAACAGTCACATGAATCAAATCACAGCATGCCAGAAAAAGAATCGATTGTGAACCCAGTTCTCGAAGGTTTCCAAAAGCAAACAATGTATAGCTAAATAAAGAAAAAAAAATTAAAAAATTACCTTTTGGTTTGAAATGCTTTTGAAGCAGGTTTCTTCCCCTCGATGATCGGAAATAAAGCGTTCAAAATATCCCCCAATCCAGCAGACCACAATAGCTTCAGATCTCTTCTAACCTAAACGGAATCAAACTCTATCAAGTGCAATACATATCAACTAGGCTCTATAACGTTATTTAAAAATTGCAAATTCAAAATTAAAAATCAAAAACCTTTAAGAGGGCTTGAAAGTAAGGACATCGCCTGTGCTGGTTCTTGTTCTTGTAGACGAGCCTGTCGAGTATCCCCGACTCTGTTTGGAGATGAGAGAGCAAAGAGTTCAGCCTTTCCTCGAGATTCGTGCAGCTATCCTTCTCCGACTCCATTGCCGCCATCGCTTTCAGAGAACTGCGAACAAATTTTCTTCTTTCTCCTCCTCGTCTCTCGCGCGCTCTCCTTCTCTCTCTCCTAATCGTGGGTTCTGTTTCGCGTGGGAGGTCGGCAACCTCCGGGGACTCGGATTGCCGCTTAATATTTTAATGAATCGGGTAGGTTGCGGAACGGGTAATCTTTTTGTTAGAGTAAATTCCGTACGCGCGCGACATTTTACCTCACGCCCCCTGTTTATTCACATGTTTGCCATTATTCTACCCTTAATTATATAATCCTTTCGGAAATTGCCATGCGAACGTACCAAATTTGTCACGACACCTTTCTATTCAATCTTGGAGTGAGAATACGAGCGGGTTAGCGGTGTGCTTAAAATAAAGAGGAGTGTTTTTTTTCTTTTTTTACTTCCTCCTTGATTTAAACACACTAAGCGTCTGTGTAAAAATTGCAAATCCTTGCGAATTTAAGAAACAGCTCAAACAACTTTATTGCAAATCAAGCGTACAACAATTAAGATACATCATGGACCTATCAAGGCCAATACAACAACATACAACAAATTACATTATTCGAATAGGAAGTGCTGATGCGAATGTAAATAAAACGCACTATTCGTATGTGGGCTGTAACTCGACGTAATCTTCGAGCCCTAGCTCGTTCCCAGCAACAGTATCCTCTGTAAACTCACTATCAAGTCCTGAGACAACAAAATGAAATACTCGTCAGCGAGTGTTACTCGACAAGTATATCCCCATAATAAAAACGAGGCAAGCATACGTACAAGAGAGGCATGAGGTAAAGCATAACATGAGCAAGAGCAATGTATGATAAAAGCGTGGTAGGAATGTAGTATTACCAAGACATGGTAATTAAGGACATGGTCTGAGTATTGTATGAACATGGTATCACAAGAGCATGGTATGGCACAGTAATTAAGAGCTTGGTCTGAGTATAGTAAGAACATGGTATGAGAATAGTGGCATAATATGATCATGGTATATGCTCAATATGAACATAGTAAGAGCATTTAAAACACGATGTAGTAGCATATATAACATGAACATGATGTGAGCACATTATAAGCATATTAAGAGCTTAGTATTAACATGATACTAGTTAGCAAGCAGTTCGGACTTTTAATAGCATTAGCAATATGAAATGAAAAGACTGCATGAGATATTAAAGCAATAATTGATAATCAACTGTTTCTATTGTTGAGTCCATGTCCAGGAGTACGAAATATGACCAAAGTATGCTCATCATGGGAGCTAACCGTGACGCTACTTACCAACACCATAGGGCGATGTTCAAGTTACTAACCTCTATGTGTGTTGGAGGTATTTGTCGGGTGGATCCAGTCACTTAGTATCACATGTGACCATAAACTACCCCAATCCCACGGGTCAAGTCAAGTGTCGGGCCAAAGTACGTGTATTATCTATTTATATTTAAGTTTAACCATATGAAGTCCATCAGTCGTTCAGTCTGTTCTGTTCAATTGCATCGTATACGATGCGTATAATATGTCCACGGTTCCTCATGGATCCATACCAGAGTTTTACATCATTTTCACAATATTACAATCATAAATTCACTATTTTACAACATGTTAAAGAGGAAGTTATTCTAGGAATTGCACACAGAAATAATTAAAACCAAGCATATGAGTATAATTAAGTGTAAAATATTTTTCAAAGGCTGGCAGGTATTTTTCAAGATTTTAAAATAATTAACATGTATTTTTATTAAGTTAACAGGCCAAAAACTAATTTCTAAATAAATAATTGATTTGCACGATATATAATCAAAGATTTAATGAGGGCAAACTATACGTCGGAATTCCTCCAACAAGGGGTCAAAATGACCATCTCGTTTAGTACTACATTATATATTTTTCCGTATGTAAGTGTAAGTGAAAGTTTTAAGATATAACTTTTAAAGAGAAATTAGTTTATTTAGGTTTTATCTTTGAAAAATCATTGCAGAAAATATACTTGCCTTTTGGCAATGAAACTAGCACCAATGCGTCCGTTTCCTCGAACTGGATTTTCTGGCTCTTCCTTTGTATTTTTCTGACATCTATACAATTTATTATGAATTTCTATCCAAATCTCTCAATATATATAAACGTATTTATGTATTAAATATATATATACGTGTTTAATACCGTATTTTTTCTCACCGTATCTCTCTTCTCGCTGCAATAAACGCGCGCACTGGGGGGGGCTGGGTTTCTCGTGTTCATGGAGTCACCGACGGCGACTGAGGCGGTGGCAGGGGCCGTGGTCGGCGGTGGTTGTTGCTGGGGCGGTCAGCGACGTGATGGGCAACGACGACCGGCGGCACAGCGGCTGGAGCAGTGGCAGAACGCAGGAAAGGGGAGGCAGCTAGGGTGTTTCGGGGGTCTTCGCTGGCGGTGCTAGGTTTGATGTGAGCGGCGAAGAGGCAGAGCAGGAGTCGGTGGGGTCAGCGGCGGTGTGGCTGTGCCTACAGCGGTAGATAACATTGAGAAATGTTGTGGGCTTTGCTTCTTTACCTTGGGCTGTCGTTGCATCGGGCTGTCGACGAGAGGGCGGTGGCATGAGGAGTTGCAGGTGGTTCCACGGCGGTGTGGAGAGGAGCTGGGCGGCGACGCTGTCGCGGAGGGGAGCACCGGGGATAGGCGGGGGTCTCAGGCAGGGGTGGAGACGGCGGCGAGGCGAGATGGTGGCGAGGCGCGCATGGATGAGAGGAGGGGTTCTGCTTGCGGGTGAGGGGGAGATATGAAGGTTGTTTATATTTTAAAAAAAATTAAAAAGTATGATAATAATAATAATAATTGTTACGAATCATCATCTGGGGGAGGAACCCCTAGCTCTTTATTTATAGCATATAGATGAGCGTATACAGATAAGATACAATAAATACAGTCTTATCTATAAGATAAGCTGTGATCCCAACCGACTAACCAACTCGGTATTATCCCTTCACAACACTCCCCCTTATCCAGCCATAGGTGTGGACTCTGCTCATGAATACTTCGGGATTCTGAGTGTAGTAGGAGTCTCACATGGGGTGGATACTTTAGGATCCTGAGTTGATGACGGTTGCCTCGTTAAAACCTTTAGCTATAGAGAACCATGTAGGAAAAACCATAGTTAAGGAAAAATAGTACAAACGCTCTCTTAACTCCCCCTGATTTGTGCAAACGACTCTATTCATGAACACTTCGGGATTCTGAGCATCACAAAGGGGTGGATACTTCAGGATCTAGAGTTGATGTGATTTGCCTCGTTAAAACCTTTGGCTATGGAAAACCCTGCGGGAATAACCATAGCTAAGGAAAAAGAGTACAAATTCCATCAACTCCCCCCTGATCTGTAAAAGCTCTTAGTCTTTCAGATCTCTTAAGCTTATCTCATCACTCATATTTACAACATTCCGAAAATATACACAGATTACAAATATTATCACCATTAAGTAGCTGCTGAATCCAGAAACTCTAGAGAGGTGTGCTAAGTTTCGTCGCCTCTGATGTGGTCTTTAGAATATGTGGTCAGCTCCGCAATACTATCCTATATACCAGTCATCACTGGGATGTGATGTAACGATCCGTATTTTTCAATACATCTATTTGCGTAATTCACATATTTTTTTAAACTATTTTATAATGATTCGTCAGGAGTTTTACGATTTCAAAAATTTCTTACAAATTTTTTTAAAGTATCAAATTAGTTACGGAGTATTTGTAAGTTCGGGTTTCATCAAATACCTCTAAATAATTTGATAAAAATTCATTTTCAACTATTACTGTTTTGGCTTAATGAATTAATTTCCTATACAAACATCATCAAAACATTTTCAAACTTCTACAGGATCATTCTATGATCATTTAGGGCTTTCCATATTAATTTCGTAATTTTCTGAAGTCAAATCAATAGAGAACCCGCAAACCCGCTTCCTAAACATTTTGTCTTAAAACTCGTATCTCTGTAGTTCAAACCCCAAAATGGATCTCGTACTCGCGATCCTCGCGATGATACGAACTCGTGGGTATGTTTTTGTAATTTTTTGGAGTCGTTTGACTCTAGGGACAAAATCGTAATTTTGTTTTTACTAATTACTTTTACTAATGGGGTTTTACTAATCAACTTTACCCTAATTAACACTAAACGTCTCTTCCCAACTGATAAACGTGGATACACATTTATCTCCACACCTTCACCAGATTCATCCTCCCTCTTATCCCAAACAACCCTCATTAATAACCCATATTAATAACTAATATAGTATTATATTAATCCTAAACTCTATTTAAACCCATGCTAAGCCCTTCCTCCCTCTCACACACAACGAATTCCCCAGGCAAACCCATGCACCAAGCAACGCACGCACGCACGCCACTCCCCTCTCCCCGTTGTTAAACCCCGAAGCCCCCTCCTGCTTTCGATTTTTCTCCCTCTCTTTTCATCCGACTCCTCCCCACTCCGTTCTCTGGCGAAGGCGCCACCACCATGCCGCGCCCCACCCTTCTCCTATCTACCGTGAGCCACTCGCCGTGAGCAGGGGCGGATGTACTCTAGGGCTGACCCGGGCTATAGCCCGGGTCAGTTTTGGGTAAAAACTAATTTTATATATAATATAAACCAATGGCCCAAACAATTAGCCCAGTCTAAAATCTCCAGCCCAGTCTCCAAAAGGACCAACACGCTGAAATTCTGAATTGGGCAAGGGGCGTTGCGACGTGCGGAATCGAATTTTGGTGCTAGGGCAAGCCGCCGAATCGTTCCCAGTCCCCTTCGGCCTTCTCAAATTTCGGTGTTCAGCAAAATACCCCATCTGCAGAAAGGAGAACGTCTGAAGAACGAGGGCTTCTCAAATCCCCAGTCCCCATCGGACTTCTCAGATTTTGTTGAGAAATTGCAAAATCCCCAGGTTCGTTGCAAATTTTGCTGAGAATTTCTAGCTTCAATGTTTTACATTTCCTGAGAATTCTTTGATCCACAGTCCTTTTACATTTTCTGAGAATACTTTGATCCACAGGCGTGACATGCCCCCTTCTCAAAATCCACAGACCACCAAATCTCAAATTCCCCCTTCTCAAATTTTTTGGTGCTGAGAAATTGCAAAATCCCGTTCGGTGGTCATCGTGACCGAGCATCCACAAGTTAAGAAAAGGTACGCAGTAAGCAGGTTTTTGTTTTAGGGGCCGGGGATTTCTAAATTCTAAATTTTTTTGGTTTGTTTGATGAAGTGGTTTCGGTCCTTAGGGGTTTTAATCCGGAGTCCTCAAAAAATTCTCAGCAAAATCCCGTTCGGTGAATCGCTGGTGATTGTGACCGTGACTTTGTGAGTCGTGACCGGTCGTCAACAAGTGAAGAAGAGGTAAGCAGTAAGCAGTTTTTTGTTTTAGGGATTTCTAAATTCTAATTTTTTTTCGTTTGTTTGATGACATGGTTTCGGTGCCTACTGCCTAGGGGTTTTAATCAGAAGATTCAGAACGTTTGATTAATGATTTGATGAACAAAAAAATCGTTTAGGGTATGAAGTATGAACTGTCACAAGAAATGAGTCGACATTGAAGTAAGGAAATGCCCGAAAATAAAGATATTAATGTTGAAAATAAGATAGGAACTGGCACAAGAAATGACGCTATGAGATAGTCTTGGTTTAATTGATCCTAATTCCTTATTATATTCTTCTTCTATTATTCTTTTTTTGGTGTTTGACTCTTATAATTTAGGGTTTTTAATTGAATGATACATATATATTAATGCATGTATCACTTTAATAGGTTATTAATTATAATGGAAACTCCTGGAAACAAGAGAGGGAAAACTCTATTTTCATTCTTTAAACCAAAAGAACAATCATCGACTAATGAAGGGACTACGTCTAATGTTGCTTTGTCAAATGTTAATGAGCAACCGATGTCTAAATCTCGAAGAATTGAAATTGATCTTGAAACTCTTGAGCGGGATCCTGGGATTCGAATCCCTATATGGCAACATCCTGTGAATCAGCGAGATGAAATACGGAGAGCATACATTAAAATGGGTCCATATCAACCTAAGTTGGCAGAGTACCCGAGAACTGAATCAGGATCACAACATCGTAAATTTCAATATTCTTGGTTTGAGAACTTTCCGTGGTTAGAGTACTCTCCATCAAAGGATGCCGTATTTTGTTTTCCATGTTTTGTTTTTCAAGAAAAGGCGCCTCGTCAAGTTGCATTTATCACTGAAGGATTTAATAGTTGGAAGAGGGTTCACGATGGAGTTAGATGTGCATTTCTGATGCATGTGGGATGTCCTACATCACCGCATAATAATGCTGTGAAATCTGTTGAAGATTTAATGAAAGGAACTCGACATATTGATAAAGTGCTAAATGCACAGTCTGCAGAAGAAGTTCAGAAGAATCGACTGCGACTTACAGCAACAATTGAGAGTATTCGGTGGCTTAGCTTGCAAGCGTGTGCATTTAGAGGTCATGATGAATCTCAAACTTCTGGCAATCGTGGAAATTTTATAGAGATGATACGACTTATGGGAAAATTAAATGTTAACATCGATGATGTTGTCTTGGAAAAAGCTCCGAAAAATGCAAGCTATACTTCACCGACTATTCAGAAAGAAATTTTGCATATTCTTGCAAACAAAGTTAGGAGAAAAATCCGTGAAGAAATTGGAGATGCAAAGTTTTGTATTTTGGTTGATGAAGCTAAAGACATGGCAAATAAAGAGCAGATGGCTATTGTTTTGAGATTTGTTGATAACCATGGTTTCTTACGAGAGCGTTTTTTTGAGATTGTGCATGTTTCAGACACTACTGCTTTAACACTGAAAAGAGAAATATCTACTGTCCTTACCCAAAATAATTTGCACATTCTCAATATGCGAGGTCAAGGATATGATGGTGCTAGCAATATGCGTGGTGCGTGGAACGGACTTCAAGCTCTATTTCTTAAAGATTGCCCATATGCATATTATGTACATTGTTTTGCACATCGATTACAACTAGCATTGGTTGCAGCTGCTGGAAATGAGATGTCCGTTTGGTTATTTTTTTCAAAATTAACATCTATTATCAATCTTATTGGTGCTTCTCCGAAACGACAAACTGAGTTACATTCTGCTCAAGCAAATGAAATTGCACGTATGTTAGCTTCTGGGGAACGTGAGACTGGTAGAGGGATTAATCAGATTGGTAATTTACATCGGAGTGGAACTACTCGGTGGAGCTCTCATTTTAACTCTATTTGCAGTTTAATTGATATGTATGGCGCATCTATGACAGTGCTTGAAAGTATTATTCAAGAAGGAACCTCAAACTCTATGCGTGGAGAAGCTGGTGGCTGTTTGATGGTGATGCAGTCTTTTGAATTTATTTTCATCTTATATATGATGCAAAAAATTATGGGGATTACCGATTTGCTTTGTCGAGCTTTGCAACAGAAATCTCTTGACATTTTAAATGCTATGGATCTAGTCTCCTCTACTAAAGCATTGCTTCAAACTCTGAGAGAAATGGGATTCGATCATCTTCTGGAACTTGTGCAATCTATTTGCACGAAGCATGATATTGACATACCAGATATGAATGCTTCATACAAAAGAGCCACCGGTCGTTCATGCCAACAAAAAGATTCGATGACAGTTTACCAACACTATCATTTTGATATATTTAACTCAGCAATAGATTTTCAGTTGGAAGAGTTAAATTCAAGATTCAGTGATGGAGCAGTGGAACTCCTTTTACTTAGCACCGCTTTGGAACCTAAAGACAATTTTAAATCATTTAAAATTGATGATATTTGCAGGCTTGTCGAGAAATTCTATCCTGAAGATTTTACTGAACAAGAAATGCATTATTTAAGAAATCAACTAGAGCATTATAAGATTGATGTGATTCATCATAAGAGCTTCCAGAATATGTCTACAATTTCTGAATTATGTCGAGGACTAGTTGAGACAAATAAATCACAACACTATCATTTGATTGATAGACTGCTTCGTCTTATTTTGACTCTACCGGTTTCCACTGCTACTACGGAACGTGCATTTTCAGCTATGAAACATGTTAAAACGGCTCTACGCAATAAGATGGAAGAAGAGTTCTTGGCAGATTCTATGATAATTTACATTGAACGAGAGCTCGTTGAAGATATCGATTCGGATTCGATAATAGATGAATTCTATTCTATAAAACATCGACGGGTGCAACTTCAGTAGAATGCGTTGCTTCCTTTTCACAAGGTAAAATCATATGGCTCGCTGAAAATAGTTTGATCTGTAACATTTTAGCTAAAGACCCTAATACTGCTAACATAATTTATGCATGATCTTTTGGCACCACAGAACATGGTCTCAACACCATCATCATATAACATTTTGTGCCAACCTAGTTGTCTTGTAGAGAGGGAGGTCAGTCTCATGATGACCGAGGTAATGACAATACTCACGTAACTGGGGTTTTATGTCATCTGTGTAGTACTGATTTTATTTGTTTTGCTCCTGATCATGAAATGTAGGTCTCGGATCTATTAAGAGATGCTTCCGTCTCTCGTACTGCACTCTGATGTGTTTTAAAATATTGTAAATTGAAGGTTTTTGGTGACTTGCTACTGGGCACTGTTGGGACTTGGATTCTGCATGCAAATATTTGCTAGGTATAATCGATGTGTGTTACCTCTTTTGAGGATGTGGATTTGGATTTGTTCTTCAATGTGATATCTTTCAGATTAGGATCATGTAAGTTGGATAATTTGAAAATGATTATCCAAGAGCTCTTACCAGTATATATTACATACTTTGATATTTTTAAGCATACTGCAGTGCTTATGACCGTGAATTGATTAGCATACTTACATTAACTTTCTAGTAATTGAAGATGCTGCAATTGAAGGAAAGAAAGTTGAACAAGTTTTGGAAGATATGAGTTAACTCTTATTTCTTCAACCTGGGCTGTAGCTAACAATACCTTTGTTTTTAACTTTCTTCAACTCAGGTAATGGCAATAACTTTGTTTTTAACATAAAACCAAACTACAGCTGCACAAAATTTGTGGTCAAACTAGGCCTAAGGTTTTCTGTAATGGTAGCCCAGGCAGGAAAAAATCCTGGCTCCGCCCTTTGGCCGTGAGCCTTGACAATGAGCAACTCTAAGCGCCCGACTCCCGCTCCGACAACGCCCCGTCCAAGCAGCTCCGCTGCATCACCCTCCAAGCCACGAACCCAACACACCCTCGCCCGAGGTTCCGTCGTTCTCCAACTATCACGTCGTCGCATCCCCCTAAAACAGAGTCCCCCCACCCCCTGTTCTTCCTCCTTGCGCCTCTGACGTCGAGCGAAGCCGCCGGTCACCACTCCCCTCCCCAAAATCCGGCCTCCACAACCCCTGCGGCAACCACGAACTCCCCAGACATCACCAAGTTTCCCCACAGCTACCCTGTTTTCGTTTCACCACACAACCACCAAGCCTTACTCAAGCGTTGCACGAGCTTAATCCGAGATCTCTTCTCTTTCCAGCCCATCGACAGCAGCGACAAGCAGGGGAGCCAAACTCCCGGTCTCCCCTTTTTCGACAGCCAGTAGGAGGCCGACGGCCGGCCCCTGCCTCCCTCCTCCAGCCAGCCGCAGCCTAGTAAGGCCTCCTTTCCCCCCTCTCTCTCAGTTTAGGACGACAGCGAGGCATGCGAGTTCAAGCTCCTCGCAGCATGTCGCCCGCCAACTGTTCGAAGAAATGCTCCAATGTTGAAGCTCTCTCCCCGAGCTCTGCCACCACCTCCGACGACCATTGCCCCCCTCGCCAAAGCAGATGCGCCCTTCTACCATGACACCGACCCGCGAAATACGCGTTCGAAGCGGTAGATTCCGATAAGCTTTAATATTTAAGATAAGCATCTCTTTGAAAGGTAAATTTTGAAAGGCATATCATTGTGTACACAAAGCATTTTTTTGGCAACACAAATGCTCCTTGTGTCTTCTATTTCATCATCCATTACTGTCAACTTAACAGGGATAAGAATGATTTATGGTATATGTTATTGATATGAACCATTCACAACATATTATGTGAAATAACTAATACTTCATACTTATTTGAGAACCAAATTACTATACAAAGGTCCAGATGAGGATTGCAGCCAAAAATTAGACCCTTTAATTATGCTATATCTCATCTTAATCAATTATGTATTATACATACTTAGTATAAATTATTAACAGGTATTATTACTATGAAGTTTGACTCTTGTCATAGTTCCCAAACTATGGTTGAGATTTGTGATGAATTCATACCCCAGGTCATGCTAATAACTCATAAATTAATATAATTTCCAAACTTTTACCTGGATGTTAACATCCGTCTGACTTGTCAAACATTGGTAATTAACTAGACTTATATATTATTACTGTGCTTCATCATCGCCTAATATCCCACCTTATATATGTTAAGATGTCTGATATAATTAATATGTAGATATAAATGGGTTTGATGATGAAGCACACGAGATGTAATTTATACTTCCATCTGAAAATTTTGATATAATTTCACCTTAGGAGCTCAATTAGGGTGCATGCAATTGTCATTTTAACATTAATATGTAATTAATATCCTGCAAGCTCCCCAAATCTGTAACCAGGCAAAAACAGTCTAATTTTAACAACTACTACTTATTAATCACATTCTTGGTCCAATATACCCTGTAATATATTAGATATAACTTGTTTTAACTTATTAACAGGTAATGATCTTCATATCATGTCCACCATATTAACTTATATTAATTCGTAGTGCCCATGTAGGTAGAAGAAAAATAAACTTCAATCTTGTACATAATCTTCTTCATTTAAACAAATTTTTTAGGAGATGTTTTAGGATTTGAGAAGCCAAAACCACAGCGCACGTTAACAGATTATAACATATGCAGGTCAGAGATGGCAGTTCGACATATGTTATAATGTAGATATTGGGTGTAAGTGTGGTCTAGTGTTTTTATTAGAAATCTAAGCATAGTATATTATTAAACGTGTATCATAGCATGCATTAATATTAAAATCCTTACAGTATGCATTCATATTAAAATCCTTATATAAATTACATGATGTATTAATAATATAGTTTAGATATTATTAAAAACCTTCTGCACACACCATTTAAAACCCTTACACACACCCAATTTAATTTTAAATAGGCACAATGATCCATAATGTTCTCTATGTGGGTATTTTGTTATTGAATCAAACTGTCGTTGTTAAAATTAAATTACATGCTATAATATTATAAGAGATAACATTGCGAAGGATTAATAAACCTGTTACATATGAATGACGACAGAATTAATGTAATAATATAATTGTTAACCAGTGATTTCTTGTGTTACAGGTACCGTTTCTCGCGCTCGAGCACCCCTAGCTCCAGCACCGTCTTATTACGACAACCTCAAAACTATAAGTCACGATGAATTCTAAAGTTAGAAAATTAGCTAGTGTACCCGTATGTACTTAGAACACCACTATAGCCTCAGAATGACTACTTGAATTGAACCGAACGAGAAACCTAATCTAATAGAAGAGTAATCAACTACAGATTACTTTGCCAACTTTCAACTTTGGTGGTTATAGCACACAACCATCAACTTGGGTAAATTGTGTGATAAACAATACTACTACATGCTCGAAGTATGGAATCAGTATTATAGTTGTTGGACTTGTCTTTATCCTCAGTTCGCTTTGACACAGTCTGCTTTGAAAAGAAATTCCAAATTTCTGGTTTTCAATAAGAAAGTCAACCAGTGGACTTGGGTTGACTAGCATCGTGTGATACACCGTATGAAACATCTGGTGGAACATCCCGCATAACACTTGACACTTCACTGGGGTTTTTGAGGTAACTCATAGTTTGAGAGAGTATGTGAGTGACTGGAGTTCAATCTTCCCGTCATGCTGCCTGTGTTTCGGCATCCCGTCCTGCTGCCTGAGTTTCGGCAAAATACATGTACTGTGCCTGTGTTTCGGCATTTGTCTGGGTAAGCGCACCCAGCCAAGAGATAAACTCAATGGTCACATATTGTACTCTCTGACTTGAGTCACGTAGTTTAGTTACTTTTCCACAGTTACCTTTACTTTACGCATTGCATGCACTTCACCTATTACACCTGTGCAGTCACCAGTACCTCACTTGTCGTACTTTTAGCTACAGCAGTAGTATGTTTCACTTGACTAGCCTGCTTTACACTTGCAGTACCACAGTACAGTTGTTCTCTCCTTTCAGTTTTGTTTACTTTTACTACTCAGCTGTGTACAGTTGTTGCTCAGTACTTTACTTTTCACCCTGGTCTGCTTGTACGTAGTTACTTTTATCATACTTGTGCACTGCTTCTTTTCCATATTTAGAATTGTTGTGACTTACCTACGGTTCCATCTTCGTGGCACTGCAGACGATGTACATATGGATGTAGATGCTCTAGAGTTAATAGCGCCAGAGTTCGACCCTGAGACCGCAGCTTTTAGAGTTATTTGCACTTATGTACTTCCTTTTCTTTCATGTATAATTGTTGGAGTATATTGTACAGTATGGATTGTAATAATTGGACATTATTTGAGTATTTTTGAATTTCTTTGCATCGTGGCTATTTTGGTTTTACTGGTTAACTGCAGGATCTGCGCAAATATCAAATAAGTAACGGGCCCTCGAGAGCGGGTCATTACATGTGATGTACCACCAGGTGCCCTCAAATACACCATTGGTGTGTTTCTAGAATGGTGAGGATCTCGGAATGATATGATAATGTTGCCTTCATAATTTTCTTTGCAGATCTGCAGTAGATGGCCATCCCACTGTGGGTACCCAGTCTGTGATTTCTCAGTATGGGATCAGACCTGTAACCTGCATTTGCATAAACATGGAGGATGATACTTTATAATGTAAGCCCAAATCTTTCGACCCTTGGAGGAAGCGCAGAAGATGCTTAACTCCGGTCTAATGGCCCTTGTTAGGTGCCTAATTATCTCTGGCTAATAAGTTTACTACAACTGCTATATCGGAACACATGCAGTTAGCCAGGAGTGCCTAAGTGCACTTAGATAAGGGACTTTATGACCAATTATATCATCAGTGATCGAAAGGGGTATTTTTGTACATCCATAGATTGTACTACCATAGGTGTACTTTGGATGACAATGGTCCTTGTAATTTCTTCAACGCACTTCTGGGCGTATGTAACAGGATTCTATTATAATAATAAATTTGTGAGCCATGAATTAATTTATTTTTGCCTACGTCTTTTATTTCATGTTTAATAGTCAGGCTTGAACAGATATTTCGGTTTTATCTTCGGGAGATCCGATGAGAATTAAGTTTTTTACAACTATGATCTCAAATCATGTCCTTTCCTCAGATGTAAAGGCAACCCTTAGTGGGAATCATTACTTTGGAAAGTGATTCTCTTGGTTGTACATTATTTATTATTCTTATTATTCTTCTTCAATGGAATAGACGTCCCGAAGTCTATCCAGGCATTTTAAGGAAATGCGAAATTTATCTTTACCAAGATATCCATAAAGGTATGCTGTCACAACATCCAATAGCAGCATATCCAAAATTTCCGTTGCCAAATCGTAAGGTATTCGCTTTTGATAACTTCGGGAATCTGATATATCATTTATGAGTCATGCTCATTATTTGTTCATTCCCTAGTTTCAGTGAAAATATCATTGGGCTATATGTTGTACCTTATAACATACGATTTTGTATTTATTTATTTTGCTTATGTGTGCAATACTTATTTTACCCACAGGTTTGACACCTTTTGGTGTCTGGACTTCAGGTGTGAACATTTCACGTTTTATATGTGAGTCCAGCTCATCTTTATTACTTCGTTCCATATTTGGCCAATCTCTACGTTTGCATTTTAGGAACATAGTATGGAACGATATTTTATAAATATCATCACTTTTACGATGTATATGGAAATATGATACGTGAATACATTGTCAACAATTATTTTCTATCTGTCCAACACCTTTCCAATACATACAACATTTACTTTCATTTCAGTTTTTCCCGACATTTCCTCTACAGTGGATTCCGGGAAGGGGTGAGAGTGTGGACATGAGCTCATTGTCCTGTGGTAGTATTGTCTCAATGTCTCCAGGTATTTTTCTTTGTTCTTTGAGTTTCATCCTTGGATCCTGGTGGTCTGCCTCTTTTCTGTTGAGGAGCAGCCACTTCTGCTGGTGGTAGATTGCATCCATTCTCGGGGATATCAATCCTAACTGTAGTATTTGCAGCAGGGATGTGTGATCTGACAATCTCCTGGTTGTCAGTAAATGAGTCTGGTAATTGGTGAACAATGTTCTGAATGTGGAGGATCTTCAGGATCTCATCTTCACATTGTTTTGTTACCGGATCATAGTGGGTCAAACTTTTTGTATCCAACGTTATAATTTGCTTTGCGCCAGATTTTCCAATATCTGGGCCTATTTTGGGGAAACTCATCTCCTCACAGTCTTCAATATGTGCCTTAAATACGTACCCCGTTTGGGGTTCTAGGTATCTTTAAATTGAGGGTGAGTCAAACCCTACATAGATACCCAGGTGACGTTGAGGAACCATTTTTGTCCTCTGTGGCGGTGCAGTGGGGATGTAAACTGCGCAACCGAAGATTCTCAAGTGAGAATTGTTCGGCGGCATTCCATATGCAAGTTGCATTGGAGATAGACTCTGACCTCTAGAGGATCTTATTTTCATTTTTGATGCAGCATGCAAAAATGCATGTCCCCATGCATCCACTGGCAAATGGGATTAACAATGGACGTGCAATCCATTGGAGTCTTTTTATCAGTGACTCTGCCAACCCGTTTTGGGTATGAACATACGGCACTGGATGTTCATTTTCTATTCCTGTTGCTTGGCAGTACCTTTTGAAATGACCAATATGTAAATTCCCCAACATTAAACAGACTTATTTTCTTTATTTGATTGTCTGGAAAATGCGCCCGCAACATTATTATTTGTGCCAATAGCTTTGGAAAAGCTAGGTTGCGGGTCGATAGTAGACACATATACGAATATTTTGAGGATGCAATTATCAGTACAATAAAATACCAAAATATCCCACTAGGGGTGGGTTTGTCCATGTCACGCCCTTCTACCCAGAATACCCGGCATTTAAATTTTTTTTCCAAATATCCTGAAGAGCGAGGGAGATGGGAAAGGAAAAGGGAGAGAAAGAAGAAACTGAATATGCAGGCCACTGCGCACATGCTGGGATAGTACAAGTGAAGCTCAATTAAAATATCAAACAGTCTCACAAAACAACAACAACATTGTAAATATATAACATGTTTCATTTATATACATAGTCCAAGTGCAACACATATATACAGCCATTCTCCACCTCCAAAGACAACCATGACACACTGCAACCTACATCACACTCCAAATGCTACCCCTGAGACCAAACTCTAAGTCACCACCAACCATACTGCCCCATGCTATCTGAAAAATAGGGAGGAACACGTCAATGCGTGTCCCAGTAGGAACCAATTTGGATTTGGAACACCGTTCTGAGGTTATCAAACCACACGGCAAGACAAGAGAAATAGGGCATGTAACTAAGTAACATAATTAAAATTAAATAGCTAAACAAAAGGATCATACCTGCAGTCCAATGTCAAGTTACTGCAAAAAAAGGGTTAGCACGAATAATAATAATAACACAAGTGTTCAAGCAACCAATATCTAATAGGGTAAGTGCAAGTGCCTGAGGCAAGACACATAGTCACAAAGAAACGGGCAAATGGAAGGGAAAGTGCTGCCAGCAGAAGGAGTAACATGCAAAATTCTTATTTTGTTATTTTATAATTGAATTAATTGGAAACTTGGGTAAACTGTGTGATACCAGGACCTGGACCTCACCCCAAATTTGGGGTGAATATAGCATACGACGCAGTGGACACGGGCACTGTACGCCGGGCCTCTCAGCTCCTCCGTCCCTGGCAGGAGTGATGCTCTCCCATAGTAACACAACCTCCGTATATCCCCTCCACTCCCGATAACGGCGAGTGGGTATAAATATCACATATCACATAATCATTTCCCCCAACTTCTCAGTCCAGGCCTCATATCCACAATTTACTCAAATCTCACATAAACCCGGGTTTTGCTGACTCACCCTCATTAGAGAGGACTAGACATTCTAAATTATCAATTAAATATCATGAGTCATCTTATAAGAGCAATGATGGCATGGTTTCACAGTGTCAATGTTTCTCATTCATATCGATATGGGTCATGCACCTAAGTGGCATGCCCTCCATCACAACCACATCACATATGTACATGGGTCATGCACCAAAGTGACATGCCCTCCATCACAACTCATTGATACATAACTTATGAAATCATGCCATACATGTCTCGCAACATCACAAATCCATAACATGGTTCATTGGAGTACATTTCTCATGTTTCTCACATTCCAATTCATTGAGGCATTTTCATAAACACGTGAAGGGCGTGTCATGCATGTCCATGAGCACATTAGCAAATCCATTAGGAACACATAACAAGAATCTATCTTCCATGTAACAACAATAATCATGCACTATAGATAGTGAAATAGCAATAATGCACAATTTATAACACCACTTTAATGTTTCAGCTATCAGGAATTTGCAGAAAGTGACAATACATGGCAAATAACATCAGTCCTTATCGAGAATTTGACAAAATGTCCCAATGAAAGTTATAGATATATTAGTCCTAGATTCACAGATAAAATTTCATGCAAAAATAGCAAGTAATGTGATTTATGGTGAATTATTTGGTGACGTCTATCAAATCTGTTTTTCAGACAGATTTCAGGGTCTGTAAAGATTTCTGTTTTTGGGCATGTTTTAGCCAGAATTTCGAAATGTAAGAAATGTGATAAAGTTATAGATAAACTTGTTAACTTTCCAACGAGACCAAGAACATAAAATTCCATTGTGTGTGCAGGTATTTAGGTCAATTTTGCTGAACTGTGTCAGCACTGAAGATCAAACAGACATGTTGTAAAGATGGAATTTTTTCTCCTAATTTCTGAATTGACATACATCAAAATTTATATGATTTTGGGGTAGAACTTCAAGGTCCACACAAATATAATTTTTTCGAAACGTAATTCAAGATACAGTAAACATAGTTCCAGTAATAACCTACTGCACGATTTTCAGATTCTCAAGGGGGTGTTTTTATTAAGAATTTCAAGGGGAAAGTTTGTGAAATTGAATCATTGGTGATGGAAATTGAATTCCACCCCAAGTGATTTTTATGATGAGCACACCAAATGAAGCTTATTGTACTAACTACACTACAATTAAGTGTACAGGATGTGCGACAAATGAAAAGCTTTATACATACTCAAAGAAGCGCAATCTACGCTCAAAGACAAGGACGAACGTTGCTAAGATCAATGATGAAGCTCAAAGATCAAATAGAACAAGAAGCTCAAGTGAAGCTCACATCCACTCCATCAATTGATCAAGCCTCCGAAGACATGTCCTAGTCCATAGTGAGTGTGTTGTGTCTTTCTTAGGGTATTGTTAAAGCCAAATCGTATAGACAATAACACACACACACAAATGATTTTAAAAACATTTTGAATATCTTTTAAATCATCTTCAAAAAGATATTGAGAGCTTTCTCTAGTCGTTTTGTAATTCCGTAGTGAAACTCCACTACACCCTGGAGTTAGCTACTTGTTTTACTAGTTGTGTCGCAGGAAAAACTCCTCTGGGAGTCGACTACCAAAGGTAGGGAGTCGACTACCAGCTGAGAATCAAGATTTTCTGAAACACACTGGGAGTCGACTACCACTCCTAGGGAGTCGACTACCAGCTGTCGAAGTTTGATGTTTTGACTTGATTTTTGAAATATCTTTGAGTGATTTTCTCCCATAATTTTCGGGACAAAAGTCAAAGCAATTTGAATTTCGAATTCTCAGATTTCTCCTATAAATAGAGGATCATTTTCATTCGAGAAACACAACATCTATTGAATTCAAATTCTCTCGTGCAAAAATGCTCTAACGTTCTAAAGCTCTCATTCTCTCTTTGGCCAAATCTGTTTTACTCTTGATCTTGTAATTTTGTTATTATTTTCTGAAGATCATAATCTCATTTTATTTGGCTGACTGTTTTCCAAATCCATATTATTTGTTCTTGAATTTTTTATTTAAAGGATTTTTGAAAAACATTAGATCTAGATCACAAAGACTCCATTCGTATCTTTGTGTGATCTAGAATCTTATTCTATCAAGCCACTACACGTAATTTTGTCTATTACTATTTGGCTATAGAATCTGGGTATAAAACCAATCTCCACCAATTTATTGTGGTGAAGTGGATATCGATTTTATTGTGTTGTTGTTGGAATCCTAGACAAGTCTAGATGTTGCGGTTGAAAATCCTGGTCAAGACTAGGTTGTTGGAAATCCTAACAAGTGAAGTTAGGTGCTTGTATTTGCAAAGGCAATAGTGGAAATCTCGTACCGGATTGGTCGGGGACTGGACGTACCCAAAAGTTGTGGGGAACTAGGATAAAAATCCTTGTGTCTGCGTTTGTTATTTCTGTATTTGTTTATCTTTGCGAGTATTTCCTATTTAACTTGCAATTACTCTTCGTTTAATCTCATTGTAACTCTTCTATGATATATTGCCAAAGATCAGCTTTGTATTTACACTTCTGTGCAAATTTTCATATGTCTTCATTAAGTGCTTAACTATCTGAACTGTGCTTAAATTCCCTCTGAGAGTCGACTACTGTTCATAGGGAGAAGTATTTCATCTCTGATTTGATTTGAAGATTCATTGAGTTGATTAAGCACCAAAGCATAGATCACTCTACTTGGTTTCTTAGGAAACATTAGAAGGATTCGTTTTGTGCTGATTTGTAAAGAACGAAATTTTTTTATATCTATACAACACTATTCAACCCCTCCTTCTAGTGTTGTTTTCCATCCACATGATCCAACACTTGGTATCAGAGCAAGGTTCAAGCGATGGCATCAACAAACGTCTGCAACACTCACACTCCTCCGATCTTCAACGTCAATCTTTATTCTCAATGGAGAAGGAGAATGGAAATATTCTTATAGGCACAAGATCTGAAATACATGAGATCTTTTAGAGAACCATACGAGATTACAACCATACCGCAAACTCAATGGAGTCCTGATCAAGAGGAAGCCTACTTCAACAACCTCAAGGTAATGCATTTACTTTACACTGGATTAACTGATCAAATGTTAGATCTTGTAGAAAAGGCGGAAACCGCACATCAAATCTTAAACTTGTTGGATGAAAGATTCGGATCAAGATCTAATGAGATCCAAACACCCTTAAAGATACCTCAAGCCAATGATGAAGAACTATGCATGATGGCTCGTCAGAACGACAAGAACGATGTAAGTGATTCTAGCTCCGATGAGGAAAATGAATTTGATATCGCAAGTGCATATGAAAATCTTTATAGAGAATATGAACGTCTGTCAAAGAAACACAAGACTCTAGACAAGAAACACAAGACTCTGCATAAAGAACATGATAAATTAGTATGTGATCATGATGCACTGAAAACTAAACATGCTATTTATGTTTCCAGTTTAAATGATAAAATTGAGATACTTGAAAATGTTTTGAGCACGAGTAAGCTTAAACACGAAGAATTAGTTATTAAACTTGATGAGTTTAAGACAAATCGAAGTGTGAAGGCCACTCATTCACAAAAGCATGTTTTCACAACACATAATAAAAATGCACATGCTTCTATCTCGAGCAATATACGTAGAAATGAAAAAGTTGTGCATACCAATGTTACTCTTATGTATGGAAGAAATGTTAGACACAATACACCCCATACATAACATGTTATACACAATGCACATCAAAGATCACATTTTGCACACAACCCTCACAATGTACACAATACTAGAACTAATATGATATGGGTGCCCAAACACTTATGCCTGCATGATAAGAATGTTTATGTTCATAATTTGACTAAAAGTATGCATGGATTTTATAATGATTCATTTTTGCATAGGAACCCAAATTCAAATCGAATTTGGGTTCCTAATAAATAACTCTCTCATCTGTACATGCATTAGGGTATCCACATGCTTCATGTATATTCTTTTGATACCCAACATTTAAGACCGTACATAATAACAAATTTTCTTTTCTCTAACAAATCGGACCTAATTATAAGTGGGTACCAAACGTGTCAAAAATATTTTCTTTTAGGACATATGGATAATGGATAGCGGATGCTCCGCACACATGACATAGAACGCAAGACTACTTACCAGTCTAAAAATGTATGACGGCGGAACCGTGAATTTGGTGACAATAAGAAAGGTAAAATTGTCGAGATAGGCAACATAAGCAGCCCCTTAAAATTGCTCATCAAAGATGTAAGCCTAGTAAATGGACTAAAGCATAACTTATTAAGCATAAGCCAACTATGCGACAAAGGTATGAAAGTTCTTTTTACATTTGACTCTTGTTTAGTTTACGACAAGGATATGAAAAATATTCTTGTTAAAGGTAAGTGAGTAGAAAATATCTATGTACTTAGATTAAATGAATGTAAATCAAATGTATGCTTAATTGTTTCAACAAATGACCCTTTGCTCTGGCATAGACGCTTTGGTCATGTGAACATCAAAAACATGGATAAGATTTTTAGGAAAGAGTTGGTGCAAGGACTTCCCAAAATAAATTTTAAATTGGATAAAATATGTGATTCATGTCAATTTGGCAAAATGCATAAGAGTTCATTCAAGAATATTGGAGCTCTCAGTTTAAATAGGCCACTTGAACTACTTCATATGGACTTGTTTGGCCCAACTAGAACTCCATCTTTATGTAACTCTAAATACGTATTTGTCATAGTTGATGACTATACTCGATATACGTGGGTATTATTATTAACTCATAAGAATGATGCCTTCCGTGAATTCGAAATATTTTTCAAAAGAATTGAACGTTTATACTCTTCAAAAATTGTTTCTTTAAGAAGTGATCCCGGTGGTGAATTTGAAAATGAACTTTTAAGCTGTTTTGTGAAGAACGAGGCATTTCTCATACTTTTGCTTTTCCTAGAGCTACTCCTCAAAATGGGGTAGTTGAATGGAAAAATAGAACACTCCAAGAGTGTGCACGAACAATGTTGTGTGAAAGCAACCTTCCAAAAAGCTTTTGGGCGGAAACTGTAGCAACCACGTGCTATATTCAAAACAAAGTTTTAATAAGAAAACCTTTTGAAAAGACCTCTTATGAATTACTGCTCCAACGAATTCCGAAAGTATCTTACTTCAGAGTTTTTGGTTGTAAGTGCTATATTCTGAATACTAAAGATAACTTAGATAAATTTGACTCCAAAGCGGATGAAGACATATTTATCGATTATTCCTTACGTAGTAAAGCATATAGAATTTACAATAAGAGTTCCAAAACTATTGTTAAAACTTTACATGTAACATTTGATGAATCTCTATCTCATAATACTGCTCATAATGATGATGACAGCATAATCATTGCATCTACTCCTAATAATGAATCTATCACTGCTAATGACATCTCTAGTTCTTTGCCTAAATCATTCCATGAAGTCACACATCACCCACACACACAAGTCATAGGTGATATTGATGCAGGAATTAGAACTAGATCTCAAATAGAACACTTGACACATGTTGCATTTGTTTCTAACGTTGAGCCGAAAAAGGTAGAAGAAGCTTTTACAGATGAAGCATGGATTGAAGCTATGCAAGAAGAAGTTCTGCAATTTGAACGCAATCAAGTATGGGAGTTAGTACCTAGACCGGAAGACCGTCCAGTTATCGGCACTAAATGGGTATACCGGAACAAACTGGACGAAGATGGAAATGTGGTAAGAAATAAAGCAAGGTTAGTAGCACAGGGATACTCACAAGAAGAAGGTATAGATTTCGATGAAACTTTTGCTCTTGTTGCTAGATTATAATCTATTATGATGTTACTCGCATTTGCATCATATAAAAACTTTAAACTTTACCAAATGGAAGTAAAAAGCGCATTCCTAAATGGATTCATAAAGGAGGAAGTCTACGTTGAACAACCTCCCAGATTTGAACATGATAAGAAAATAGGATATGTTTACAAGTTAAATAAAGCATTGTATGGTCTAACACAAGCTCCAAGAGCTTGGTATGAAAGATTAAGAAAATTCTTAATTGACTCAAGTTACATTGTTGGAAAAATAGACACAACCTTATTTGTTAAGAAAATTCATGATGATATTATTCTTATCCAAATTTATGTAGATGACATCATTGTCGGATCTACTAATGAAGATCTTTGTGAAGAGTTTGCTAAGTTAATGCAGGAAAAATTTGAAATGAGCCACATGGGGGAACTCACATATTTTCTCGGATTACAAATCAAGCAAGGAAAAGAAGGAACCTTTATTCACCAAACAAAGTATGCCAAAGACTTGATCAAGAGGTTCGGGATGGAAACCGCATCAGGAAAGAACATATCTATGTCAACACCCACTTCTTTAGATAAAGACGAAGCAGGTAAAAAGGTCGATCAGAAAAAATATCAAGGTATGGTAGGTTCTTTACTCTATTTAATCGCTAGCCGACCCGACATTATGTTTAGTGTTTGCGCATGTGCTAGATTTCAATGTGATCCTAGAGAATCACATCTTAAAACAGTAAAATACATATTTAGATATCTTAAAACCACTTCTGACTTTGGACTATTTTATCTCAAAGGAGGCACATTTAATTTAACTTCATTTAGTGATGCAGACTATGCTGGTTGTAAAGCCACAAGAAAAAGCACAGGTGGAACATGTCATTTTCTTGGACATTCCCTTGTTTCGTGGTTTAGCAAAAAGCAAAGTTCAGTCTCACTATCTACCACTGAGGCAGAGTATATAGCTGCTGGACTTGCCTATGCCCAAATACTTTGGATGAAACAAGTCCTCATAGAGTATGGTGTTAACACATCTACATGTGTAATTTACTGTGATAATAAAAGCACGATTAATCTCATTAAAAACTCCGTTCTTCATCCTAGAACAAAGCATATTGATATTAGACACAGATTTATAGATGATCACTGTACCAAAAAGGATGTTGAACTTAAATTTGTCTCCACTGAATTTCATGTTGCAGATATTCTAACAAAACCCCTACAAAAAGATACATTCTCTAGACTTCGTAGAGAATTGGGTATTGTTAGAGAAAAATAATTGAATAATGATCAATTATAATATGTCATTAAATTATTTTTGTTGATGACAAGGGGGAGAAAAATATGAAATGCAAAAATGAATATATCATATGAATGCATTGTTTTGCTAACGGCTTCGATGCAGGGGGAGAACCGCATCAAAGCAGGGGGAGTACGTATACTTTCATGTATTTTCATATTTCAACTTACTTCATTTTTCATTTGGGTGTCATCATCAAAAAGAGGGAGAGTGATGGAAATTGAATTCCACCCCAAGTGATTTTGATGATGAGCACATCAAATGAAGCTTAGTGTACTAACTACACTACAATTAAGTGTACAGGATGTGCGACAAATGAAAAGCTTTATACATACTCAAAGAAGCGCAATCTACGCTCAAAGATAAGGACGAACGTTGCTAAGATCAATGATGAAGCTCAAATCTCAAATAGAACAAGAAGCTCAAGTGCAGCTCACATCCACTCCATCAATTGATCAAGCCTCCAAAGACGTGTCCTAGTCCATAGTGAGTGTGTTGTGTCTTTCTTAGGATATTATTAAAGCCAAATCGTATAGACAATCACACACACACAAATGATTTCAAAAAAATTTTGAATATCTTTTAAATCATCTTCAAAAATATATTGAGAGCTTTCTCTAGTCATTTTGTAATTCCGTAATGAAACTCCACTACACCCTGAAGTTAGCTACTTGTTTTACTAGTTGTGTCGCAGGAAAAACTCCTCTGGGAGTCGACTACCAGCTGAGAATCAAGATTTCCTGAAACACACCGGGAGTCGACTACCACTCCTAGGGAGTCGACTACCAGCTGTCGAAGTTTGACGTTTTGACTTGATTTTTGAAATATCTTTGAGTGATTTTCTCCCATGATTTTCGGGACAAAAGTCAAAGCAATTTGAATTTCGAATTCTCAGATTTCTCCTAAAATAGAGGATCATTTTCATTTAAGAAACACAACATCTATTGAATTCAAATTCTCTCGTGCAAAAATGCTCTAACGTTCTAAAGCTCTCATTCTCTCTTTAGCCAAATCTGGTTTACTCTTGATCTTGCAATTTTGTTATTATTTTCTGAAGATCATAATCTCATTTTATTTGGCTAACTGTTTGTCAAATCCGTATTATTTGTTCTTGAATTTTTTATTTAAAGGATTTTTGAAAAACATTAGATCTAGATCACAAAGACTTCATATCTTTGTGTGATCTAGAATCTTAGTGTGATCTAGAATCTTATTCTATCAAGCCACTACACGTAATTTTGTCTATTACTATTTGGCTATAGAATCTGGGTGTAAAACCAATCTCCACCAATTTATTGTGGTGAACTGGATATCGATTTTATTGTGTTGTTGTTGGAACCCTAGACAAGTCTAGGTGTTGCGTTAGAAATCCGGGTCAAGACTAGGTTGTTGGAAATCCTAACAAGTGAAGTTATGTGCTTGTATTTGCCAAGGCAATAGTGGAAATCTCGTACCGGATTGGTCGGGGACTGGACGTACCCAAAAGTTGTGGGGAACTAGGATAAAAATCCTTGTGTCTGCGTTTGCTATTTCTGTATTTGTTTATCTTTGCGAGTATTTCCTATTTAACTTGCAATTACTCTTCGTTTAATCTCATTGTAACTCTTCTATGATATATTGCCAAAGATCAGCTTTGTATTTACACTTCTGTGCAAATTTTCATATGTCTTCATTAAGTGCTTAACTATCTGAACTGTGCTTAAATTCCCTCTGAGAGTCGACTACTGTTCATAGGGAGTCGACTATCAGAAGTATTTCATCTCTGATTTGATTTGAAGATCATTGAGTTGATTAAGCACCAAAGCATAGATCACTCTACTTGGTTTCTTAGGAAACATTAGAAGGATTCGTTTTGTGTTGATTTGTAAAGAACGAAAAAGTTTTATATCTATACAACACTATTCAACCCCCCTTCTAGTGTTGTTTGCCATCCACAGGATCCAACATTTGGGACGTCAAATTAGCTACCCCTACTACAAACAAATTAATTAAATCATGCTATAAAAACATAGTATCAAGAACAAAGAAGTGGAATTCCAAATCCAAGTTAGACCATATCGCAAAACTTTATTTTTCCTCCTCCTCTTCTTTTCTTCTCTACTTATTTCTCCCTTGAAGCAAGCTTGAATCCCTTCTAATTGAGATTAGAAATTAGGGGTTTTGAGTTGAGGAAGAAGGGGGAAATGGGAGAGGGGTGGCCGGCCATGTAGGTAGAAGAAAAAGAAAAGAAAATGAAAAGAGAGAAGAAAAGAAAGCTAAAGAAAAAGATAGAACTTTCTCCCTAAAATATCTCTACATAGAAGCCTCTTAAGATAAGCATGAGACATTTTAAATGACCAAAATACTCTCCCAAAAATTCCCCTCAACTTTTAGGTATTTACAAGTTTGCCATTACTTTATGCACACACAACTTTAGTATGTACACACAACAGCTTTAGTCCAAATGACCGTTTTGTCCTTAACCTTTCTAGAAATTTACGGGGTTGCCATTGACCCCTAATCCCTTTCACACTAGCATGGCTCTCCCTACACACATCCACGCACATCCATGCATGCATACATGCATCTCACACACGTCTAATACATTCTTGTTGTTTTACACCCGCGACATCATTCGCACTTCTCCCGCATTCTCATTTCGCGTTCTCTTCCCTTAGCCACGTATTACGGCCCAATCCCCCTTACACTATGTCACATACATTGATATCCACAATTATTTCATGCCTACGTATGCATCGTAGATAGAAATACCACGTGTATACAGTAGAATACACGTATAGTTCAAAACAGGGCATTACATCCTACCCACTTTAAAATAAAGTCCGTCCTCGGACTTTCTAGGGTGTGAACCCTGTCCAAGGTCAGCTAGCTATGATTGTCTTACTATCCACGAAGCATAAACAAGAATACATACCTACCCCACACCTATATACACTATATACTTCATTGTCATCCATAAGCATCCGCGTCACATTCATATCACGGATGCGTCTTACTATTCGTCTAGTAGCACACGCACATAACTATGTGTGTCACTAGATATACATACACACATGTCTTTCACATAAATATCTAGGCACATATATTCACACATTAACATGTACATCGCACACCACAAATAAATCTCTATACGTATTATTATACGTATTTAGTTCACTACTCATATCTATGTGCATACGATATCACATCATATCCATATCACGATACATAAGGCATTCATACATGTCATGCTCTCATATATATCACAATACCTTCAAGTATAACGACTTATGTACTACTTACTTATATATATTTACAAATACGTCTATATGCATGCACAGACATACGACTATACACATTAATCTACATATATAACTTGACAAACAGGGTCACCATCATGGTGTCACATCATATGTATACCAGATCCCTATACACTCAATACTTAGTCATATAAGTTCATCCACAATCATATGGACATAAACATCTACATACACACGATAATTAGTCACATCCAATATACATAGACGTGCATGCACTATCACATGCACGATCAAGTCACTTAGGTCCGCAATCATAATTATAGATAAATATACACATAATCTCACATTCATAGCGATGCACATACTGCATCACACAGATATGCACATATACCACACACACAAAATACACACAAGAGTACACAAACATAATATGTTTCCCTCATATGCTTTATATATATACAATTACCCTCGCATATGCTACGCACATACTGCCATGATCGTCAAGTAAATATAAATATTCAACTACATGCCACACACTCGTATACATATAAATATACAAACAAGCACACACATCCTAATACTCACATATCAAACAGTTTCATTCACTTACATTCATTATATATATATATATATATATATATATATATATATATATATATATATATATATATATATATATATATATATATATATACATACATACATACATACATACATACATATATTTCATACTCACCACATTCATATCCACACTGCATATGTATATACACACATGCTCTGGTACAGACCCACACATACATGCATACACACAGGAATATGCTTCTCCCAGATACACTTTGATAGGCAATCATGTCAGTCAGAAAGATTCATAGATAAATAAATAAGGATATATATATATATATATATATATATATATATATATATATATATATATATATATATATATATATATATATAAGTATATATTTATTCAACCAACAACCATACAATCATATATGTTTCTACTGCACTGTACACATGCATTTCCACATCCCTACACTCCACTATGACATATATAATAGAAATCCATACAACTATAATACATATTCACATATATACATCAACCAATACACCACATGGATATTCTATATGACCCAATTATATGTACATATACATTATGTACACGAAGAGGTATACATATCAATTTCATATATAGATATCTAAGCCTACACATAGCCGAATATATGTTCGCTCATACACACCAGATTATTATTCTAATAGCAGGTATGCACACAAACATGCATATATATATGTATACTAGTCATAACCCGTGCCCGCAGGCACGGTTCATTTAAGATTTTCTCTCGTGAAATTTTTGTTCCCCAAAAAATTATTTACCGGAACTTATTATTAGCGTAAAAATATTTAGCGGCCCGGGCGCTTACGGTGCGGGTGTCTTCGGTGCGGAACAACAAATTCGACGCGGGTGTATTCGGCGTGGAACAACAAATTCGGCGCGGGTGCATTTAGCGGGGAACAATAAATTCGACGCGGTTATTCCCTAAGTGAACAATTTAAAAGAACAAAAATTGCGCCGACGCCTTCAGACGCGGATGCCTTCGACGCGGACCCATTTGACACGTCACGGGACACAGAAAAGCGGGTGCGACATGGGAGGTACCACAGGGTACACGCAATGCTGTGCTAATATTAATAAGCTTAATTAATAAGGTTTATTACACGCAATTCTGTTCAATTTAATAAGCTTAATTAATAATTTTTTAATGCTAACAAAGTAAATAACCTTAACTAATATTTCATCTGCCCACGTTCGTTTCATCTGCCCACGGATCACCCACATAAAATGTTGGAAGACCACCAATTAATATAGCCCAAAGTGGTCATTCCCCGAGAGGAGAGAGATAGACAGTACGCATTCGGAAATATTGGCCCGGTTTTTTAAAACATTTTTATGGGAAAGTGATACCAAAGGGATGTAAATGGATGCCAACTCTGGGTTTCAAATTCGTCGGTTCCCAATGTTTTTTAAAACAGTTGGAGGGCATCCATTTGTTGAATGTGCAAGGTTTAAATGTGCAAGGTTTAATTCGTCGGTTCCCAATGCTTTTCGAATTTCAAAATTTTGCAAGACACGCCAACCAGTTTCTCTATCAAAATTTTATCAAAATTTATGTTTTTTTCCACCAAAAATTTCTCCAACTCTCATCTAAACCCTCCATTTCTTCAGATTAAATCATGGCCGTCTTTTATCTACCCCCTTTGTCCTAGTCAGCTTGTCCTAGTCAGCCCTAGGATTCAAAAAACTCTGTCAAATGTAATATAGATGTATGTATGTATGTATGTATACATGTATGTATGTATGTATACATACATACATGTATGTATATGTATGTATGTATACATGTATGTATGTATGTATACATGTATGTATGTATGTATGTATACATGTATGTATGTATGTATGTATGTAGTATACATACATACATACATACATACATACATGTATACATACATACATACAGATACATACATATATGTATACATATGTATACATACATGTATACATCCATGTATGGATACATACATGTATGGATACATACATGTATACATACATACATGTATACATACATACATGTACATACATACATGTATACATACATACATGTATATATATATTTATGTATACATACATATATATGTACTAGGACCCATGCACCATGCACATACATTACCATGTATTAGCACACACACCCATACAGTCAAGCTACCCAAACTGTACTAGCAGGTAGTCAGTAGCCACCCATAACATTATATACATAGCATCCAATATATCCACACTTTTACTAGTATACTAGTACATACACAAATAAGTGTATTTCAATATTCATACACATTCAGTAGATAGTCACATCCCATATACGTACACATTCATATACTGATACATGTATATCAGAATAGGGATCATTCACATACATATACATACAACCATTCATAAGACATACACCAATACACATTCAATAATAACAACACATGCACACAATCACACCGCACTTGCTATAACACCTACATACATACAAGTATCTCATATGCTAATACACAATCCCCCTCATGCCATTATGTACGGAAGGGTACGTACACTACAAATACATCCAAATGGTCCTATAGACACCATTCTATGGGTAAGCACATACACACATATATACATATACCATAACTCCACTTAACCATGCAAACCCATAGCCACCCCACTTATACACGCACTGTATAATCTCAAATCCTCACATTCATCACATTCTACATATGATACATGTCGCACTTATATCCCTATCCCGTAATAGACACGGTATAGAGCTAAGAGCCTCAACTTAGGGGAACGGGTCTAAAGCACCCTTACTCACCTTAGGATACATCTACTCCAAACACCCTGGAGCATTACTCATACTATCCATACGTCCTTTACCTATCTATATCGCTACATACACACCATATATGGCCATACACAACACCTATCTTCACGCAATAGTACAACCCACAACCATAAACCAAATTAAGACAATATACCGGTTCATATAAGCACAAAGACAGCACATACACATGTTCACAGTTATTTAAATTTCAACACATTAGGAATTCATACCTCAGCAATGCAACACTAGCAATGTATATATGTACCAGTATTCCATGCCTATATGTACACCACATGCCCATACAAATACACATATATTCACTCACATACACTTTCCACCATGTCCAAAGACAATATAGACATTCCCCTACTCTATCCATATAAGGATAGATGTACACACATTGGTACATTCCATACATAAAACATAATTATAATATAATAGATAGTAAACCGCATATATGTACTCATATCACATACGTATACTTCCTCACACACACCTCTACAAGATACATACATACATATATCTCCATTAGCTAATATGTATCCACTAGTATACATCCACTAATAAACATATACATATCACCTATACCTCCGAGTCACATAAGTAAGCCACATACCTACACACATATCCGTATCTTGTATCTATATAGAGACATAACATATACATATACTCAAGCACTCGCATACCTAGTATATACACCCACACCTATCCATATATGCAACTTTCATGTCATTCAAATACTATATATATATATATATATATATATATATATATATATATATATATATATATATATATATATATATACACACACACTAGTCATTACCCGTGCCCATAGGGCACGGTTTATTTAATGGCTGAGTTTTTCTCCCCCACAAATTTCAAGTTCCCCCAAATTTCAAGTTTTCCCACAAAATTTCAAGTTTCCCCCCAAATTTAACTTTTCCCCCAAAATTTAAGTCTCCCCAAAATTGTCATTACCACCTAGAACAAACTTGCCACGTATGACAAAGCTTTGTCCTAGTAGGATAAGATTCAAAATCTTCAAAGAACTGGAAAAAAATGGTCGGAAGTGATGAGAATAAAAAGTGTGGGTGGGTGTGTGGGGAGGGTCCATGGGCAAAAATACAAAAACCGGGGTTGTATGTGCAAAATTCCCCACCTCCTCTTTTATCCCTCAAAATCTCATCTCTTATATTTTCTCTTATCCAATTTCCCTGTTTTATATAATAGATATCCAAATTCTCTTATCCAATTTCTCATGTCCAAATTCTCTTATCAATTTCTCTTGATAACATCTGTCTTTTATATAATAGATATCTCTTATCCAATTTCTCTTGTCCAATATCTCTTATCCAATTTCTCTTGATAACATCTCTCGTTTGTAATATAGATATCTCTTATCCAATTTCTCTTGATAACATCACTCTTATCCAATTTCTATTTTCCAATATCTCTTATTCAATTTCTCTTGATAACATCCCTATTTTATAATATAGATATCTCTTATCCAATTTATCTTGTCCAATATCTCTTATCCAATTTCTCTTGATAACATCCCTCTTTTATAATATAGATATCTCTTATCCAATTTCTCTTGATAACATCCCTCTTTTATAATATAGATATCTCTTATCCAATTTCTCTTGATAACATCCCTCTCTTTTAATATAGATATCTCTTATCCAATTTCTCTTGTCCAATATCTCTTATCCAATTTCTCTTGATAACATACCTCTTTTATAATATAGATATCTCTTATCCAATTTCTCTTGTCCAATATCTCTTATCCAATTTCTCTTGATAACATCCCTCTTTTATAATATAGATATCTCTTATCTAATTTCTCTTGTCCAATATCTCTTATCCAATTTCTCTTGATAACATCCCTCTTTTATAATATAGATATCTCTTATCCAATTTCTCTTGATAACATCCCTCTCTTTTAATATAGATATCTCTTATCCAATTTATCTTGTCAAATATCTCTTATCCAATTTCTCTTGATAACATCCCTCTTTTATAATATAGATATCTCTTATCCAATTTCTCATGTCCAATATCTCTTATCCAATTTCTCTTGATAACATCCTTCTTTTATAATATAGATATCTCTTATCCAATTTCTCATGTCCAATATCTCTTATCCAATTTCTCTTGATAACATCCCTCTTTTATAATATAGATATCTCTTATCCAATTTCTCTTGTCCAATATCTCTTATCCAATTTCTCTTGATAACATCCCTCTTTTATAATATAGATCTCTTATCCAATTTCTCTTGTCCAATATCTCTTATCCAATTTCTCTTGATAACATCCCTCTTTTATAATATAGATATCTCTTATCCAATTTCTCTTGTCCAATATCTCTTATCCAATTTCTCTTGATAACATCCCTCTTTTATAATATAGATATATGTATTTACTGAATACAAGTATTCATGCGACGTATATAATTCAATTATCCAAGTACAACAACTGCATTTATATACACAAATTCTCATTATTACATATGTATACACTGATACCAACAAATATACATCTAAGGTATACTCCACAATAGGAAGTTCATTCCCTGACCTCCTAAGCTAGGAGTTTAAGGGTGGATCACTTAAGACTCTAAGGTAACTGCCCACCTTAGGGATAATCTATCCAAATCACCTACTGAAGCATTACTTGTACTATCATTACGCACATCGCAATGCGGTGACCTGCATGGGCCACCAAAAACTGTCACGCCCCTCTCCCCAGAATACACGACATTTAATTTTTTTTCCAAAGTATCCTGAAGAGCGAGGGAGATGGGAAAGGAAAAGGGAGAGAAAGAAGAAACTAAATATGCAGGCCACTGCGCACATGTTGGGATAGTACAAGTGAGGCTCCATTAAAATATCAAACAGTCTCACAAAACAACAACAACATTGTAAATATATAACATGTTTCATTTTTATACATAGTCCAAGTGCATCAACACATATATACAGCCATTCTCCACCTCTAAAGACAACCATGACACACTGAAAGCTACATCACACTCCAAATGCTACCCCTGAGACCCAACTCCACGTCACCACCAACCATACTGCCCCTGCTACCTGAAATATAGGGAGGAGCACGTCAATGCGTGTCCCAGTAGGAACCAACTTGGATTTGGAACACCGTTCTGAGGTTATCAAACCACAAGGCAAGACAAGAGAAATAGGGCATGTAACTAAGTAACATAATGAAAATTAAATAGCTAAACAAGGGGATTATACCTGCGGTCCAATGTCAAGTTACTGCAAAAAAGGGTTAGCACGAATAATAATAATAATAACACAAGTGTTCAAGCAACCATTATCTAATAGGATAAGTGCAAGTGCCTGAGACATAACACAGAGTCACAAAGAAACAGGCAAAGGGAACGGAAAGTGCTGCCAGCAGAAGGAGTAATATGCAAAATTCTTATTTTGTTATTTTAAAATTGAATTAATTGGAAACTTGGGTAAACTGTGTGATACAAGGACCTGGACCTTACCCCAAATTTGAGATGAATATAGCACACAACGCAGTGGACACGTACACTGTACGACGGGCCTCTCAGCTCCCCCGTCCCTGGCAGGAGTGAGGCTCTCCCATAGTAACACAACCTCCATATGTCCCCTCCACTCCCGGTAAAGGCGAGTGGGTATAAATATCACATATCACATAATTATTTCCACCAACTTCTCAGTCCAGGCCTCATATCCACAATTTACTCAAATCCCAACTAAACCCAGGTTTTGCTAACTCACCCACTTTTTGTTCAACTTTGAGCAATTGTTTGAGGGGTCAAACAAAGTTGGAATTCGTTGCCGTTTGTTCCTATACGTTCACTGTTCATAGCTCTTCGAAATGATAGGTTGTATCACTTCTGAAGTTCAACGGTGAGGGAGAATTAATTAGTTGAAGTTTAGCCTTTGAGAAAGGTAGAGTAACTTAATTTATTCTCCTACATTTTTAATAGTCCCACATTGCTCGTGTGACAAGCAAGGAGGTCCGACTCCCTATATAAATAGGGACTGACACTCCTTAGAAAATTATACCAAGTCTCCGATTCGAGAAGCTCCAAATTTTTGAGCACGCTCGATCAACGACTTAAATTATTCCTCCTCTTATATTTCTTCATATCCTCCAATCGAGTCCTAACAAGATGGCGAGGAGGTTTGGATCTGATCCAGAAGTCTCTGACGTGGGTTTGCTCAAGTGAAATCTTATTCGGCGAGTGATTGGCTCGGAGGCGTGGTGCGGCTCGGGAAGCGATTCAGCTTGGGACGAGGCACAACACGGTACGGTTCAGGAAGCGGCTCAGCTCGGGGCACGTTGTGGCTTGGGTAACGGTTCGGAACACTTTGCCGGTGCAAGTAAAGTTCCAGGCAAGTCAGCTTTATTTATGCTTTTTATATTTTTGCAGTAGATTAGATCTTTCTTCGGGTTGGTCGGACCCAAACCGAGGTAGTCGATTATCCTGGCTAGGATGCATGATTCTTAGGGTTAAGATTTATTAAGTGTTTAATAAAGTTTATGCTGCATCTTTTTTATTCTAATGTCCGTTCGACTTAGAACGGGCATAGTTTTTGCCCTAAGGGTCCTTGAAAAACCCAATAGTTATTTCCATTGTTCTAATTGCTTATTAGTGTAAAACTTTGTCTTTGCTTAATAGAAATCTTCTCCCATTGTTATCGTTATCTTGTTTTATCATTTATTGCTATTATAATCTGAGTCCATGGCTTTAGATGCTTACCCATTACTAGGAACCCCTTCTATTGCAATAGGTAGTGAGTAGTTTTCTTCTAGGGCAATGTGATGAACCCCATTGGATTGGGGCCATGTGTTGAACAAATTAATTGATTTAACTGCTAGGTTAGTTGAGATTAGGGATACATTGGGACGATTATTATTGTCGTAGATTCGACCCCCTCCCTAGGGGTAATCGGATTGGCCGCTGACTAAAAGTCGGGACCGATCCAGGGAGCCGATCCCTACGACAATCCATACTATCGATGTGACTGAACACCAACGTGCACTGATTAAGAGCTCTCCCAATGTAGGTCTAATCCTCGAACGCCACTATTGGCGGGAGGAAGATTGGGGATAATCATCGAGCGTAATACGCCCAACGTATACCGATGCATTAGAAACCACCGACATCGGTGTAGGTTGGCTTGGCCTATCATTGCATCGCGACAGCGAGGGGGTGCAGGACATGACATAAGGGAATAACCTATCATGCATCACAACAGTAGGGGATAGGCAAATGCCCTTAGGTCACACGACCTCTCCCGAGTCCCAATGAACCCGGCAATTGGTTGATTACTAGTTTAACCCTAACCGTAGTTCAATGGCGGGAATTCCCCATGCCCTAGAGCTTTTACCCATTGATCCACACTCTTTCTACCAATCACTGACCAATTACCGACACTATCGCGTAGCTTTCATTCAAAGACCCATAAAACCGATACTCATTGACCGCCTTCTCGTGTTCGAACTGTAAGCTACTACACACGACCCATGCGCTACAGTTTTATTAGCATCGATCCTTCGGGGAGCGATCACTAGCTAATGAGGGGTGGTGAGGATTAAAGGTGGAATTTCAAAAGGTGAAAGGAAAAAGAAAAAGAGAATTTTGCATGTTGTCATTCTCTCCTCCTTGGCTCCACCTCTCCACCACCACCCTTACTCCTTCTCTTGACCAACTACACCACAAATTCATCCCCTCATCAACTTGGAGCTATTGAAGCTTGGAGAAAGAAAACTTGGAATGAAGAAGTTTGAAGGTCTTCAAGGGAAAGAAGGGCCAAAGATTGAAGGAAGGACTTATTGAAGGTAGGATTTCTTACATCCTAGTTAGGATGTAATTTTAGGATTGTGGTTATATAGTTCCATCACCTAGCTTTAACATAGACTATGCTATTGTTTTGTTAACGATTATATGTTAGGCTCAAGTAATACTAAGCTAAGGTCATGCATGTTAATTGGTTGGAACTCGAATGTAGTCCTAAGAAAATGATGTGCTGTAAATTTTCAGTTCTGTCATATAGATTGAAAAATTCATATCTACTAGTGTAGACCTCCAAATAGGATGTTTCAAGATGTTTTGGAAAGATCACGAAGTTAGATACAACTCTCTAGAAGGAAGCAGAACCTAATTTTGACAGTACAAAGGTGTAAATAGACGAATTTACCATTGTGTCAGTTTTAGACAGATTCTGCTACATTGTGGGAAAAATATCATATCACTCTCTACAAACCCCCAAATGACATAATCTTAGATAATTTGGAAACAACACTTAAGCATATACAGCTTTTGTGTTCAACACTAATTCTGATTATGGCTTTAGATAGATGTTTTAGAGTGATACATCAGAGTCCAGTTTCAAAAACAGAATCCTAAATTTGTTATATGAATCTCAAGTTAAAACACGTGAAATCATGATACTAAGAAATTGTGACATTCATGCTATGTTTTAATTTAAGCCCTTAAGTTAATCAAGTTCATGCTTATGGATGTAATGTTATGTCATTGTAAATTTGTTATAGTGGAATGATAAGTCTATGGCTCATATCCATAGTAGCGATTATGTAATCATGTGTCGAAGATGTTAATTGGAAACACGAGAATCGTGTGATGTTGTAATGAATGTTTATATGATGCTCTGTTAACAACACGACATCGATGCAATGGAAAGAAAAAGGAAAATTGTGAAGTGGTAATTGTCCATTTATATATATTTATACATAATTGTAGGGTGTTGCCAAGGTGTTGCAACTAAAATCATGTTGTTAATCACTAAGCGAAAGATGGGGATTATCATGCCACATTTATGTTAGTGTGTATCTATGCCTATGTTTATGTTTCATATATGTATGTTGGCAATGTTCATGTCCAATGCTATATCTCTATGTTATGCCATGCTAATTATATCTAAGTTTATCTTAATAACCATGTTAATCACATATGCCGTGTTCCCCAAGATTTGCCAACTTGCAAATGTTCATCTTAATTATGCCATCTTTGATAATTCCTTCAAGATGCTCATTTATATATGAACTAGTCATAACCCGTGCCCGCATGCACAGATTATTTAAGATTTTCTCCCGCGAAATGTTTGTTCCCAAAAAATTGTTTCCACATCCAAAATTACGCGGAACAACAAATTAGCATTAAAATATTTGCAGCATCGGTGCCTTCGATGCGAAACAACAAATTTGGCACAAACGCCTTCGACACAGAACAACAAATTCGACGCGAGGGCCATCGGTGCGAAACAACAAATTTAACGTAGAACAGCAAATTCGGCACGGGCACCTTCGACGCGGAACAATAAATTAGCGTAAAAAATTTAGCCTGTGCCTTCAGCGTGAAACAACAAATTTGGTACGAGCGCCTTCAATGCGAAAAATTATTCTCATCTTGTTGCCTCATACGTCGAGGAGACGGTTGGCCCCACGTTGAGGGAAAGATCATTCGATCTGCAGCAGTGCAAGTTAAATTTTTTTGCCAAATGCATTAATTGCGTGCACTATGTTATTCCCAAGAAACTTTCATTCCCTAGAAACTTTCATTTCCCTAGAAATGTTTTTCGCTCCAAAACTTTCCACGCAATCTCATCTCAACCATTCATTTCTCAAGATTAAATCCAAGCCGCCTTTCTATCAACCTGTTTGTCCTAGTCAGCTTGTCCTAGTCAGCCCTATCATTCAAAAACAATTGTCAAATGTAATAAGATAATTTTGATGTGATAGAAATGTACATGTTGAAATGAAAGGGCATGAGACACATACTATGGCATATGAAAAGAATGGAAATTAACACCACATAGACTAAAGTGCCACATGAACCAGCGTGCCACGAAAATGCCGGAAGCCACCTCCTGAATCCATGGGGCCACCACTTGAATCTATGTGTGGTAAATAGATGACGTGGACCTACGTGCTACATGGACCAGCGTGCCATGAAAATGCCATGTGCCACCTCCTGAATTAATGGGTGCCACCTCTAGAATACATGAGTCACATTGTAGGCATGCTGGCATAGATGAAATCCCTTAGGTATTGCATTTGCACTCATAATCATTTCATAAGCATCATATGCATATCTGTGGTTGTTTATCTTTACTTTACACTTGTTTAATTCTGTAGCTTTTACTTTTTATTATTGCATGTGATGCTCACTTTGCAATTCAATTCAGTAATGTTTCCTTTCAGTACTTGTACTTGTTTATTATACGTTAATAGTAGACCTGTTTATACTTGGTTACCCAACCTTAGTTAGGTAGAACAATTCTAAAACTGGATCTAACCTAGCGATGTTAGGATTTCCTACTGGGTCACGCGTTGACGTGTCACATTTACTTTTTCCAGGTTTACGAGCAGAGCAGGCAGAGCAAGATATGGCCTAGGATCTACTCCGAGATGAAACCCACAGAGGGTAACTTGTACAATTGTTTCTCAGGGGTAGTCTAGGTGTAAGGACCCTGGCTATGGAGAAAACACTAGAAGGGGGTTGAATAGTGTTTAAGCAATTTAAAAAGATAATTACACCACTTTAAATTCCTAACCAACAAAATAGTGCAGAATAGAAATAGACCCAAAATGAAACAAATGCAAACACAAGGATGTTTCAAGGGTTCATATTACCCAAGTCCCTTTCCGACTTGTTTCTGGTAATCCTACATCACTTTCACCCAGTTAACAACCGGATACTCAAGTTAGAACCCTAACTTGAGGTTTCCTTAAGAACCCACTTGTAGCAACCCTACAAGTGAAATCGAAATACAATCGATTGACCTTGACTCCCACAACTTGGGAGCAAGCTAACCACTCTCATAACCCGAGAGTAAATTCAAATAATGAAAGTTATGAAATATGAAAGCAACACTTACAATCACCTATGCCTTAAAGTAGAACTTGAAGGAGAAGTGTGTTGTTTGTTGAAAGACTCTCTTGGAAGAGAGAAAATCCCTTTCTCTTGACTGCACCAAATGCCTAGAAGATATCTCTTTGGTTCTAGGTTGGAGAGCAAGAGATTGAAGATAGGAATTCTTAGGGCTTTAGGGTTTGAGAGCTTTGATCTTGAGAATGAAAGCTTGAATGAATGAGTGAGTGACTTAGTAACCTCTCAATGGAACAGTAGATGCGCTTTATATAGGTTTCTCAAACCCTACAAACGAATTCAGTAAAAACCGCTTTGAAATCCCGAAGGAAAAACTCAACAGATAGAATCTGGGCTCGCGACAGTCGACTGTTGAGGAATTCACAGTCGACTGCTGCACAGTCAGAGAGGGTAGGTGAGAATTCATAATAGTAACTTACCACGTGGACAATCGACTGATGAGGCATAGACAGTCGACTGTTGAACCAACAGGCGACTGTAAATCCTACTACAGGCGACTGTCCGAAGTAGGGTAAGATGATGAAGTCGGGAAAACATCTGGGAGAACATGACAGACGACTGATGAAGAGAAAACAGTCAAATGTTAATCAGAACAGGCGACTGTAATTCCTTCTACAGACGACTGTCAAAACCCTGAGATTTTCTAGAGAGTTGAGTTAACAAATTGGCTCACAAATAGACGACTGTTGCAGCAATGACAGTCAACTGTTCCATTGAACGGTCGACTGTAAATTCAACATAAGTCGACTGGCCAGAGTAATTAGACAGATAGACTTTGGGCTATTGATAGACAAGCGACTGGTTAACAAAACACAGTCGACTGTCACTTGGACAGGCGCCTGTGAATCATTCATAAGTCGCCTGTGGAAATTAAAGTAGAGAAGCCCAAAACTAGACTGTAAACGTTTGTGCATAACAGGCGACCGTAGAACAAAACATAGTCGACTGTTATTGAGACATGCGACTGTAAAACGTTCAGCATTCGACTGTTATTGACATAAGATGCACAATCTAGATTAAAATGAATTGAAGTCTAAGGACGATTGATATAATGATATCCTAAGACTGAAATGAAGATGTGTGCGTGCTCCAACAAAGTTCTACTTCTAAGCTACATACTAGAAGAGATAGAAGAAAGTTACATTTGACAAAATCTCTCTTCTATCCAACGCATGAGCTTGAAGTCTTCTAGGAGCTTCAATCACCATTTACGATCATCCAATCCATTTCATTTTCTTCAATGATCTTTGAGTGTCATCCATTACAAGTAGATCTTCATAATAAGCTTAGACAATGGATTAACTGCAAAATAGGGTATTAATCACAAGTATTTATGTTTGCTCATCATTAACACCAAGTAGGGAGAAGTCCAATACTCAACATTCTTCCCATTTTTGATGATGACAAACAAACATAAACAAAAAGATAAATAATTGTGCTTAACGAAAACTTACTCCCCTTACATAGATGCCAATCAAGTTAGTCAACAAACATTAGGGCATCTATATATCAATTGAAGCAAATGAGTAAGATAATCATGAATGAAATGAAATCATGAAACCTAGGATTTCAAATCCATATTCATTGTATCTTACTCCCCCTGAATCTAAGGCAATTTCAATCTTAGATTCAAGTGTTATTAGTATATACTTAGCACATTCATTATGAATATATATATTTATTTCTCTTCCCCCTATGTCATTATCCAAAAGGTGGGAGTAAAATAACAACAATCATGCTAAAAAAACTATCAACAATTAGATAGTTTAAAGATATAAAAAACTAAAACTCATAAAACTACATCATAAACTTATGTGAATAGAGAAATGGAAGTTGACGTCCCCCACGTTTGCGCGTGTCAGATGTGTGCAATATATGATTGGGGCGTGAGATTTAAATATTTATAACCGCAAGCGCACGGTGTTGTAGTGTGGTTTGGGGGTCGAACTCAGGGAGGCGTGGTTGTGCTTGTGTCAAGAAGGATCGGATTCACCCCATGGGCGAGCTAGCCCGAATCGGATGATGGGTTGTCACGGAAAATGGAATGCGAGGGATAAACAATATGAAGGGAAACCCGGGACTTTGGTTTCCACCCTATCGTGCGATTCTCACCGATACGGCCTACGGGTAGGATAGCGATCGAAATTAGGGTCTAATGGTAAGACGTTGCCTCTAAGAGTGGTACCAGCATCCCATGGGCCCGATATTCCGATCGGTGCCTAGTATGATACGCCGGACTTCCCGGGTTTGGTCAGTGGGCATTCCCATGTCCATTAACACTGACCGACTCCGGGAGCACTAAGCTCGCAACGATAACTCCCAACGTCTCGTCCTACCGCTCCCCCGTGCTAGGATTCGACGTCTACGCTAAGGGCGTGAGCTATGGCTAGGGGGTCAACCGCCAAGTTTATTCCCCCTTGGCCCAACAGTCAAAGGCGGTCTTTTTCCCGCCGATGACAATTAAACACCCAGCGTAACCGATAGATTCCTAATCCCTATCGACTTCCTAGTCATATGGACGCATCGGGGAGAACCCAGTAAGGGGTTTCCACCAAAATCCCAGATTTGGGAACTACTCACACATATTTACTAAAAAGCGATCTAAATCAAAATCGACCGTTAAAAACATGATCAAGCGATTGAAAAGCAGTAAGAGCAATGCTAATAACACTATATTAAAGTTTGGTAAAGATAGAAAAACTTACAAATATCTGAAAAATTACAGCCGTCAAGAGAGAGAAAAAACAGCAAAAAATAACAACTCCCGTTTCTGGAAAATCTAGGGGTCCTATAATAGAATACGATATCACCCGATCGGTTGGAAAGTCAACCGATCGGGTGACCTGCTTCATTCTTCGGCAGCTCAGCATGGGACTTCACCCGGTCATACAACACGGTCAGTTGAGGGTTGAAGCTGACTAGTTGGATCTTCGTGCCGTCGGGTGAACCGGTCGGTTGACCTCTCCGTGTCTTGGCTTCGGAGAATTGGCTACAGATGAACCGATCGGGTGAAGGTCACCCGATCGTTGGCATTCAGCATCAAATTCCAGAGAGTTGGGACGTCTGAACCGGTCTCTGAACCGACCGGTTGACTTTCCGCCCGCTCCAGCTTGTGTCCGGGTGGTGCACGCGTGCATTACTCGATCGGTTGGAAGTGACCAACCGATCGGGTGAGGGGCTGAAAGATGCTATCTTCGTCGTTTGACCCCCTGGATCCCGAGTGACTCCTCCCATTGCTCCGGGGACTCACGATATCTTCGTTATATGTCCCCTACACCAGTAAACTCCTGCAAAATACAAAAAACACGGAAAAGTGAAAGAAAACAAGAAAACACGAGAAAACGAATACAAGACGGTGGAAAATAGCGGAAAAACACAAAAGAAGACGTGCGTGAATATATGAAATATAAACGCACGTTAAAATCCCCCAAGCTGAACCCTTCCTCGTCCTCGAGAAAGACGAGTGAGAGTAGGAGCTCAGAGGGAGAAAATAGAGAGGAAGAGAGGAAAGGAGAAAACAAAAAAAATCCTAAATCGTCCGTCAGAGCCAGCAAAATCAAAAACACACACCAAGCTAACAAACGCCAAATCACATCACTAAACCGAGGAATACGAGTCCAGACAAGTGCCGTGGGCCCACGCCGTGAAGCGCGAGTGAGTGTGGTCGTGTGCTAGCAAATGGTGTCACTATCTACATTGTGCAATAAGCTCCATATACACAAATCCAAGAAATGATCCAAATATTGATTCGATTTGAAATAAGCGGTGAATATATGGCTCAAGCATGCAAGAGAAGAGTATGAGAATAGAAATGCATCATGTGTCATGGACTCCACAGCTAGGGGCTCGGACATCACCACACTATCACCTAGATAATAGCTAAAAATTCCCTATTCCAAGTGTTTTCGAAAGCGACGGGGGTTGAGATGATGTGGAGTAGAACACTCGGTGCAAATTCTCGCCTTCCCTGTATTCTCGCTAAGTAGGAAAATATTCACACTCATAAATTTTTTTTGTGGTTTTGGATATATGTATTTCTTTTGGCTTTTTGGCTATACAATTTTCTCTTTTCTTTTCTTTTTGGGTTTTTCTTTTATTTTCTCCCCTTTTTTGAATTTTTGGGTTTTTGGCTATACACATGTGTACTCTCCCAAGTGGGAGAACGGTACACGACGAGGGGATTTGCACCAAGTAAAACAAAAAAGAAGTCGGATTCTAGACACTTGGGCAAGGGAGATTTCACTAATCAGAGCGTATGCTAAATGTGTTATCCTAGTCCTAACTGTGGAATCCCGACACATGCGAAATGAAGCATACAATATATATATTCATGCATACAGAAGCAGATAGGAGAAGCAAATACCGCATATTCAAATCGAAACATGATAATCTAGGGGTCATTCCTGGACAGGTATATAAAACACAATCACAAAGTAGAAGCACGCCAAACACTAGTCACGACACACGACTCACAAAAAAGCAAAATGGACCCAGGATGCATGAAATGCAAGAGGACTCGACTTCATAGGGTTAGTGAATGTGATTATCGATGCCATGCTAGGTGTGTGTGATTTTGTGGCAATTCATCATAGGGTTCATCTCTAGGAGAAGGAGATGAAAAAGAAGAAAAGAAAAATAAAAACACGATGAAAAGGACTCAAAAACAAAAAAGAAAGACTCAAATGACTCACAAAGTGCGACTCCCCCAAGCTAAAGTTTGCATTGCTCTCAATGCAAAAGAAGTGAATACGGGAGGGCAAAGAATATGGGGGGGAGAACACTCACAGACACAAAAAGATAAGAAAGACAAGAAAAACACACATACAAAACTGAAAATAAAGAGAAATCACACCACACGGCATATAAACAGAAGATAAAAGAAGTTAAAAAAGGAAAATCACACGACACGACAAATAAAAAAACACACAAAGAAAAACGATACACGACAGCGAACAGAAAGATTTGACCTCCCCCAAGTTGTGGTAAAGCAGGGCCCCGCAAAGACAGATGGGCACTAAAAATAGGGGGAGGCAAAAACTGGATGTGAATATATCAAGCAGAGGCACCACCCTCTGGGGGTGGTGATGGGGCCCTGTGCTGAGGACCATGAGTGGTGGGGGTGGGATGTCAAGCGCGGAAACATCGGGTGGGTCAGTGCGAATGTGACGAATGAGGCTTTGAAGGACGGGTAGGTCACGCTCGACTGACTGCTGAGTTGCCTGACCACCAACTCCTGCTAGGAGGAGCATGGACATGAACCGGTCAGCTTGGTCGTCGTCATGGAATGACACCTGGTATTCGGTATCGCCAATGTAAACGGGGTCAGAGGGGCATGGGGTGGTGGATGAATTGGTGGCAGTGGTGTGTTGGGTGGGGGATTGTGTGTGACGAGCACGCCGGGTAGGTCTAGGGTTGGACGTGCTAGTGTTGGTGGGTTTAGCACGGCGAGGAGGCATTGTGCAGGAGTCGTATGTGTGTGAGTATATGCAAGATACGATGAATACACACTAACCCAGGCAATCGAGCAAAATGAAATTCTAGGGCAAAAAATATAAAATTGAGCTAAGGAGCGAAGTTACCCAATAGAGATGAAGATCTTTGCTCGTAGATGTCCCAACGCAACGCAATAGGAACGAGTGTGAAGCCGCGGCAACTCCTTTCAGCAAATTTCGAAAAAGGGGGGTTTTGGGCGGAAATTAGGGCTTTTGCGGGGGGTGAAATCGATGGGAGAGGGAGAGGGATTGATGGAGAGATGGAGAAAGTGAGTTGATGGATCGATTGGGCGGGGGCTTGTGACCAGTGGAGAGGAGGAACGAGGTCGGGCGAGGGAGAGAATTCGAAACGGCGAGAGAAAAATCGGGGTCGGGCGAGGGAGATGAACGGGTGGGTGGGGGGGTTTTATTTATAGGGTTTAAGTCGAACCGATCGGGTGAGTTGTCACCCGATCGGTTGACTTATTGGTCGAGATTTTCAGCCAAAAAGAGGCTACAGGCGACCCGATCGGTTGAGAACTCAACCGATCCGGTGGCCGCCTCACACTTTTTCCCGAAAGTTTAGTACAGCTCACCCGGTCATTCACACGACCATGCTTTGTATCAACCGATCGGTTGATCATCTCCAAAAAATTCCCGAGACTTCTGCCCAGCTCACACGGTCTTCCACCCGGTCATGCTTAGCTTCACCCGACCGATTCGCAAGGAGAGCAGATACGGCCATCGTTTGATACGTCTCACCCGATCGGTTGTGTCGTCACCCGATCGGGTGAGGGCTTGTTTCCTGCAAAAATTCACGAATGGCCTAAGTTCCTCGACGGATGATCTCGCGGCTGAAATTAATTATTAAAATAGAAAAAATAAAGGAGATAAAAATCCTAAAAACGAAGATAAAAGTTTAGAGCATGGGTTACCTCCCATGAAGCGCTTTTGTTTAACGTCGTTAGCTCGACGCCCGCAGATGATGTTCAAGGTGGGCGATACGGGTGATGCCCAAAGTCTGGCATCGCTTTAGCTTCAGAGCTGGTAGCTTTTGGTGTAGTCGGTGGCGACAAGAAAACTTGTTCGACGACTCTCCCTTTGTTGACAGGGTCTGGGGGCTTCTCCCTCATATTGGCGTCCACCGCCACTCGTTTAAGGATCCGGACCTCATCCCCGGTGAGCCCCATGTGCTCTTTGCCTTTTCTCCTCATAGGAGGAGCCTTTGGGAATCCGGGAGGGATCGTGTGTACCGCATCCGTTATCCCAGCAACATCATTCTTCTTCGGGCCGACTGGTTCTTCTGAGTCCCCCAAGCTATCGGGGGGATTTCTTGAAAGAATTTCCCAGGAGCTTTTCTCCACAGCTCTCTCTTCTTCTAACTCCAGCACATTGCATCTTGGATCATCTGGGGGATCGGGGTGATTCATCGACAACCCCAAGTCAAACTCGACTTTTTCGCTGCCAATGTTAAGGGAAAGTTTCACATTCTTCACATTGATTAATACGCCGACAGTGGCCATGAAAGGCAGTCCAAGGATGATGGGGGTGTGTGCATCTTTAGGCATGTCCATGACAACGAAGTCCACAGGCACATGCACCCCTCTAACATTGACGGGGAGGTCATCTACAACCCCCACCAGGTATTTGACCGCACGGTCTGCAAGCTGTAGGGTCATTCCGGTGGGCTCCAAGTCGCCCATCCCTATCCTCTTATACAGTGACAGTGGCATCAAACTGACGCTCGCTCCAAGATCGACGAGCGCACGACGGATCTTTACCTCCCCGATCACACAAGGGATAGAGAAGCTCCCCGGGTCTTTAAGCTTAGGAGGATTTGCTCGCTGGATAAGAGCACTACATTCTGCCGTCAGAACGACCTTCTCCTTTCTAGAACCCTTTGTCACCAAATCCTTGAGGAATTTGCGTAGGATGGTATGGTCTCTATAGCTTCAATGAAGGGGATTTGCAAGCTTAGATCCTTGACCATGGCAAAGAATTTGCCATACTTCTCGTCTATCTTGGCTTGGGCTAACCATTGCGGAAAAGGCACAACGGGCTTGAATACCCTGAGGCTCCCTTCCTCGTTTTTCTTCTTTTCCTCTTCAGGAACTCCCTCTGGAGATGTTGGCTTTGGCGACGAAGCACCGGCGTCATTCAATTTTTCAATCGACCGCTCTATGATCGCTCCGGAATGTAACCCGAAGAACGGTTGTAGTTTTACCGCAAGCGCACGGTATAGCGGCGAGCGGGTTATCGAACACAGGGAGGACGAATGACCGTGCTTGCTCCAATCAACCTGGCTATTTAAGAACAGAAAAGATAGAATTTGCCTTTGGCGATCCTGTCACAATCGTCAGACAAAGTACGAAGATATCAAATCAAATAAAAGACGCCTAGGGAATGGGGAATCCCCGCTACTCACCGTATCTCGTCAATGTGGTTCATTGGTATCAAAATTTCTAGAATAAAATTTTGGATGAACTAGTTGCAACTAAATGTAGAACCTAGCTCACGCTCTCGCGCAGTTGCCGGTCTATAGCTATCCTAGGTTTTGGGTCCAATCTCTTGCAAACCCTAGCCTAGGCAAGCTAGCATTAGGATCAGCATCATCGTTCAATCGCGCCCCGAGCCCACTCTCGTGCAAACTCGGGCCACGACCTAGGTTGGGATAGTTCCTACCCGTCCAATCTCTTGCAAACGGGTATCGGCATGGAATTGCAACCGGAAACCCTAGTATCGGTCCAATCTCTTGTAAACCGATACTACGGAAATTCGATTCCAACCCAATTCGGATTTTTAGGGTTTCCTATCGAATTGGGATCCAATCTCTTGCAAATCCCAATCGATATGAACTCCTAGCCATCCGTAATAAATCGATCCCAATCTAACCCTAATAGCAATTCTAGCAAAATTTCTACCAATTCATCACAAATCTGAAATTGGGCTCGTAGGGTTCATCCCCACGCCCCAAGACGTGGAGACTACTAACAATTCATAGCACAAACACAAAAATAATCAATGGAATTAACAAGAGAATTCATCACAATATTGAGATATGCAATAAAAATAGTATTTTTAGAGGAGAGAGACACAAACCAATAGAGTTCTTCAAATAATTCAACAAAAATCAACTTTCGTCTCCTCTCCAATCACAAGAATAAAGCTAAAAAGTTAATCTAAAAGGCTGCAAAAATCTAAGAGAAAAGCCCTCCAAACTAGGGTAAAAACAGGGGTTAAATACCCCTCAAAATCGTCCAAAAAACTGTGACCAAAATGCCCCTGCGCAGCCTGAAATCTGTAATTTTCGCTACAGGCAGCGCGTCGCACTCGGCCGAGTGACAAAGGTCGCTCGGCCGAGTGAGAAACCCTGTAAATTTCCAGTAAGTCTGGGTCTTCGGGGTTCTTCACTTCGGGAGTCGCTCGGCCGAGTGAGTTGTCGTCACTCGGCCGATGGCTTCTTGGTACTCGGGCGGTCGGCATTTGCCACTCGGCCGAGTGGGTCTTCTGAAGCTCAGGCAGACGAAAAACAGTAAGTTGGCGATTTTTGACATGCGTCGTCTGGGTGCCACTCGGGCGGACGGGATCTCGTCACTCGGCCGATGTGGCTTCCGATGCTCGGCCGAGTGCACGTATGAAACGTATCCGATCTGGTCGGCCGAGCAGTGTCTCGCTGGTCGGCCGAGTGAGTCCTTCACTCGGCCGAGTGGGACACCAAAAATGCCTAAACAGCTTGTTTTGGCCTCTTCGTCGCTCCTGCGACGTTCTTTCTTCTTCCGCTCCTCTCCAACAGCAAAATACCCCTCGGGGAGGTCATCGGTGACACTCTGGAGTAGGCGTATCTCGAGATCACTCCAAATCACTCCAAATCACCTGAAATGCGACAGAAACAACAAATCGTGAAAAGCATCGCAATATCGTCGATATATCGTGAAAAACATGATTTGGGCGATCTAAATGGCATGCAAACATGCGGGAAAAAAGTGTAAAATAAGGAGTGATCAAAATCCCCAAGCTTACCTCTTACTCGTCCTCGAGGAAGATAAGTAAAAGGCGAACCCGGTGGATTCAGAAAACGAAAACGGCGAAAACGAAAAATGAAAAACGAAGAAAAACGAGAAACGAACTAAAAACAAAGAAGAAAGAAAGAAGCGAAGAGGGAAGCTGCTAGATCATTTTCTTAGGACGTGGGTTTCACTTACTCATATAGCATGCACCGAATGAAAAACACATGTCAAAGAATTTTATTTCGATATCATAGTATAATAGTGTAAATAGAAATAGAAAACCCACGAACAACGATATAATCATGAAAAACGGAATAATTTTAGAATTAACATCGTCTGAATCATTTAAAGCGGTATACAAATCGCAGATCACACACTTTTCAATTGAACGCTTTCTATGAGGAGTATAAGAATATCACACAATAGAATAGAAAGAATAGATAAGTATGGATTTCATGAAATGAGTGCTAGGCATAGATTTCTGGACTTCGTAAAGCTAAAAATAATCTTACCGAGTATAGAATATTACTTAGCCTAGGTTGTCGTGCAACGTCAAGTAGTCACTCTCTCACACATCATTGGATTCCCTCCCCCAAGCTTATCTATAAGCGTGGTGGCATAAAAAATATTTACATCCCCATTTTTATAAAGCTCCAAAAGCAATGAAAATAAATACAAAAAGAGAGAAGAAAGAGAGAACATGAGATGAGATCTTTCATTGAGGTTCTTTCCTCTTTTCTTTTCCTTTTCTTTTTCTTCTTCTTTTTATTTCTTTTCTCTTTTTTTTTCAAATAGCATATATACACAATGATCCCAACTCAAAGAGGAGTAAGAGCATACAAGAATTTCTTTGGTTTTGGGAGATTTGGAGCTAGGAATTAATAGCGGGGGAAATGCCATATAGTAGAATCGCTAAGGGGAGATTCACCAATGATTTTAAAATAGAGAAATGGTGTTCAAGATTTGTGGAGAAAGAAATAAATATATCTCTCGGTTCACTCTATAAGACATGCACGACAACTTCAGCAGGGTAATCTAATCTACTCAGTTTCGATCACAAAAAGCTAACTAATCCAGATTTATCATAGCTAACATCATTCAATCATCCTAAAGTGAAATGTACAAATCATGCATATAGAAGTGATATAGGAAAAGAAGTCGGTACTCCAGATATAAACATTCAATGCGTGAATCTTGGTGTGTTTTCTGCGATAGCATACATATGAATATTCAGACTCAGCTAATAATAAAATTTCATCCATTTCCATGTGGAAAAAGTGTGGGTTACTATCTCTAAATGCAAGGCAAATCACAACATATGATATCAGAAATAAAGTCTAAGACATGACAAATATAGCATGCATATAGAGTAAGCTAACTCCACGTAATCATCATCATAGAAAAGTCATCTCTAGCATGAGATGAAAAACAAAATAAAGATAAAGGGGAAAATAAAACTATTTACAATGCGGCACACAGAAAGATAAGAAAAACGTGATGCATGGTAAAATAAAAGAAAAAATGATGAAAATAAGTGCAAAAGCGGAAAATGGCGTGAAAAAAACTAAAAATAAAGGTGGTAAATCAAAAAGAACGTGAGAACTCACTCCCCCAAGCTAAATGGCACAGTGTCCTCAATGTGCAAGGTGTGCCACACCGAGAGACAAGTAATGTGAGGGGTAAGTGAGGATGCATGCATGAGGAAAAATAAGAAAATAATGAAACAAAAAATGTGATGCGGACATGATGCATGCAAATAAAGGAGTGATACAGATATATATGTGTGACACCAAAAACTCTCCCTCTCTCCCAAAAAAGATATATAAAGATATATAAAGGAAATGTGCACCCAAAAATAGTGAGGGGAGGGGGGGGGACAAAAAACATCAGGTCTCAGCAGAAACGGGCAGCACAACGGCAAAAAGAATCGATGGCATCAAGGGTGCCTAAGAAGGTGGGGCTGCGCCGTCTCCGTCCTGAGGCGGAGGAGGAGGAGGAGGTGGTGCAGGCTGCTGAGCGGGTGTGGGTGTGGAAGCAGGCTGAGTGTGTGTAGGAGTGGGGGTGGGGACCTGCTGGGTGGGTGGTGGTACGCGGGGGAGACGCTCTAGGACCTGGGTAAGGCAGTAGTGAATATGCGGGAGCAGGTCGAAGCGGCCAGCCATCACAGTGACGGTGGCTGACAGGGTCCTAAGGTCGCCTCTGAGGCCACTCACCGCCCCCTCGAGAGCACGAATGCTCTGAAGTACAGTGTCGGGGGGAGGTGGTGCAGAGGGACGCACCGGTCGGGGCTGTGCAGGTCGGGGCTGGCGTACTCTGGTGGCGTAGGTGACGGGCTCAGCAGGCAAGGGAACGAAAGGTACTGCGCTCGCAAGTGTGGGCCTGGCCTCAGTGCGAGGCTGGGCAGGACGGTGAGAAGTGGAGGCAGCAGCAGCGAAAGAAGAATACAAAAGTGGCAACGAGGCGGCCAGAGAGGTCGGTGACACAGAAGTGTGGACAGACGCCACGACACTCTCAGAAAACACAGCGGCGGTGGAGACAGAGGCGGAGACCGCGGTCTCTACAGCGGTGGCAAAAGAGGGCTCTCCGCACTCAACTATAGTCGGCGGGCGCTCGGGTGGGGTAGAGGAAACGGGCTCGGCAGAAAGAGGGCCAGTGGTGGTGGTGGCAGGCGCGGAAGCAGTGGAGGTGGGCTCAGCTAAGGTACTTCCGACACTGACAGCAGTGTGGACAGAGGTGTCGGGAGCAGCGAAAATATCAGGGATAGGCTGAGGGGCCACGGGGTCAACAGGGGCAGCAGGCTCGGCAGGTGCAACAGGGTCTGCGGGGGCAGCGTGGGCCTGCTCGGCCTCCTCGGCCTCGAGCACGTATGCGGCTGGGATCAGAACATCCATCGCAGGGAGCCAGTCCACCTGGGCCGGTGCAATCTGAGTCCGAGCTGGGCTCGGAAGAATCATGTAATCGGCACCGTAAGGGCCGTGCAGCCAGACCCAGTGTCGCTCACCGTGCGGACGCAGCATCTTCATCTGGGCCATAACATCAATCGACAGAGAAGTGGGGCCCGGTGCTCGTCGCAGGTCGTCAGGGAATTCCTCGCCGGTCATAAGGGCGAGCAAGGTGATCAGGCCATCACAGCATATCGGTGAGCGAGCGCCCACCGATACAATGATGCGGTCCAAAAACCAAGCCGCCACATCAATCACGATGGCGGGGACCAACTCATCGCCATCCCTAGATAGAGCTTTGGGCCGTGTCATCGCGTAGAGCATATAGAGCTCCGGCGTGGACATCGTACCCGGCTCATATCTGGCCAAAAAGGTCGTCGCCATAAGGCGCTGAGCTATACGGAGGCAGGGATGGACAATGGCCGAGGCCTTGGCCCTACTAGGGTCAAAGGCAGCGTGAAGACCCGTAATCCAGGCCCAGAAGGCGCCGGCGTCGAAGGAAGGTGGGGGGATATGGGTGGGGGCGTAACCTCGATCGGCCCCGGGGACGTCGGGCCACGAGAAGAGAGCTCTCATTATACCGAGAGTGACCTGGCACTCTCGGTCCATGAACCGAAACGAGCATCCCTCGTCGGTCCGGGCGATCGAACTAAGAACCTCAAGTGTCGGGCGGATAAACGTGTCCGCCGACACCTGAAAGAAATCTCACCAGCCCACGTTGTCGTACAACGTGAGCATCCACTCTAGTACCCCCAGGCGTGCTAGGTCGGCAAGGTGTGCGAACCTGGAGGGTACGATCGAGCGCTGGGAGATACGCTCGAAAGCGACGCGGTGTGCGTCGTTCCGGAATGTGATCCCCAGCGGCCCGATAAGTGGAGCCGGAGGTGGTGGCTGTGGAGCGGCAGGGAGTGGCTGTGCGGGCTCTGCAGGCTGTGCGGGGCCTGCAGGCTGTGCTGGGTGGACGAGGTGTGTGGGAGAAGGCGGAGGAGAGTCCTCCAACTCGTGGGAGGGGCCGACATCATCCGACCGCTTCCGCTTGGCGGAAGCTCTCCTCGACCTCGGCCGTGTCCGGGGCGGCATATGGGCCCCGAGCGCGCACCAAAAAGCGTGAAAAGTGCGGCGTGCGTAAAATAAAGGAAAGAATGTACCACGACACGCCGCGAGTGCAAAGCTGTGGAAGCGTGCGAAGATGACGCCTCCACGTAGCCCAAATCAGTCCCTGGAGGCTCCCCTGGGCTCCCCTAAGCTCCCAAAAATAACCTGCGCATGAAACGGAGATATCAGCGAGTAATATTCAAAACGTATGGAGCATTAGGGGTATAATAGATAGAAATAGAAATCAATTTGGGTTTGGGGTTCGTTAAGCACATGGGTCCTCGAAAAATACACAGAAAGAGGAGAAATAGGTGAAAATGGGGTTACCGGAGTCGGCCGGAGCAGTGGCCGCCGGCGGCGACTTGGGCGAGGAGCGGCGGCGGCTTGGGCGGCGGTGGGTGGCCAAGCGGCGGCGTGAGTCGAAGGATCGGGCGAGCGAACGAGGACAGCGGGCGAGGGAATGCGAAGGGTCGGGGCGCTGTGAATTTTTTCGTTTCGAGAAACGAGCCCGACCTTCGCCCATATTTATAGTAAAAGTTACGACTCGGCCGAGTGACTGGGTCGCTCGGCCGAGTGAACTTTAAGTAAAAATTCCTCCCCGCTACGCTTCGGCCGAGCGGCCTTGCCACCCTCGGCCGAGTGGAGTAAGTCCATTCGGCCGAGTGGCTCAAGCTACTCGGCAAGACTCGCCCTAGGAGCGTATCAGTTTTACTCGGTCGAGTGAATATATATACTCGGCCGAGTAGCAGTTATACTGAAATCAGGAAAATAAACAGAGAGTTGGGTACATCAGAATTCCCTCGTTCGTGAGCGGCTCGGCCGGACGAACTTGTGTGCCCGGCAACGGCGCCAAAAACTTGATCGCTGCGGAATGTAACCCGAAGAACGGTTGTAGTTTTACCGCAAGCGCACGGTATAGCGGCGAGCGGGTTATCGAACACAGGGAGGACGAATGACCGTGCTTGCTCCAATCAACCTGGCTATTTAAGAACAGAAAAGATAGAATTTGCCTTTGGCGATCCTGTCACAATCGTCAGACAAAGTACAAAGATATCAAATCAAATAAAAGACGCCTAGGGAATGGGGAATCCCCGCTACTCACCGTATCTCGTCAATGTGGTTCATTGGTATCAAAATTTCTAGAATAAAATTTTGGATGAACTAGTTACAACTAAATGTAGAACCTAGCTCACGCTCTCGCGCTGTTGCCGGTCTATAGCTATCCTAGGTTTTGGGTCTAATCTCTTGCAAACCCTAGCCTAGGCAAGCTAGCATTAGGATCAACATCATCGTTCAATCGCGCCCCGAGCCCACTCTCGTGCAAACTCGGGCCACGACCTAGGTTGGGATAGTTCCTACCCGTCCAATCTCTTGTAAACGGGTATCGGCATGGAATTGCAACCGGAAACCCTAGTATCGGTCCAATCTCTTGCAAACCGATACTACGGAAATTCGATTCCAACCCAATTCAGATTTCTAGGGTTTCCTATCAAATTGGGATCCAATCTCTTGCAAATCCCAATCGATATGAACTCCTAGCCTTCCGTAATAAATCGATCCCAATCTAACCCTAATAGCAATTCTAGCAAAATTTCTACCAATTCATCACAAATCTGAAATTGGGCTCGTAGGGTTCATCCCCACGCCCCAAGACATGGAGACTACTCATAATTCATAGCACAAACACAAAAATAATCAATGGAATTAACAAGAGAATTCATCACAATATTGAGATATGCAATAAAAATAGTATTTTTAGAGGAGAGAGACACAAACCAATAGAGTTCTTCAAATAATTCAACAAAAATCAACTTTTGTCTCCTCTCCAATCACAAGAATAAAGCTAAAAATTTAATCTAAAAGGCTGCAAAAATCTAAGAGAAAAGCCCTCCAAACTAGGGTAAAAACATGGGTTAAATACCCCCCAAAATCGTCCAAAAAACTGTGACCAAAATGCCCCTGCGCAGCCTGAAATCTGTAATTTTCGCTACAGGCAGCGCGTCGCACTCGGCCGAGTGACAAAGGTCGCTCGGCCGAGTGAGAAACCATGTAAATTTCCAGTAAGTCTGGGTCTTCGGGGTTCTTCACTTCGGGAGTCGCTCGGCCGAGTGAGTTGTCGTCACTCGGCCGATGGCTTCTTGGTACTCGGGCGGTCGGCATTTGCCACTCGGCCGAGTGGGTCTTCTGAAGCTCAGGCAGACGAAAAACAGTAAGTTGGCAATTTTTGACATGCGTCGTCTGGGTGCCACTCGGGCGGACGAGATCTCGTCACTCGGCCGATGTGGCTTCCGATGCTCGGCCGAGTGCACGTATGAAACGTATCCGATCTGGTCGGCCGAGCAGTGTCTCGCTGGTCGGCCGAGTGAGTCCTTCACTCGGCCGAGTGGGACACCAAAAATGCCCAAACAGCTTGTTTTGGCCTCATCGTCGCTCCTGCGACGTTCTTTCTTCTTCCGCTCCTCTCCAACAGCAAAATACCCCTCGGGGAGGTCATCGGTGACACTCTGGAGTAGGCGTATCTCGAGATCACTCCAAATCGCTCCAAATCACCTAAAATGCGACAGAAACAACAAATCATGAAAAGCATCGTAATATCGTCGATATATCGTGAAAAACATGATTTGGGCGATCTAAATGGCATGCAAACATGCGGGAAAAAAGTGTAAAATAAGGAGTGATCACTCTACAACCAACGGTGCTTCCGGTTCCCTTGGGGGCACTCTTGTGTGGATTTGTGTTCCGCTCCTCAAGACGATATCGGACACATTCGCATGCTCGTGCGTGAGTGCCAAAGTTTGGTTTGCTCCCCTCGGGTTCACCTCCGGTTGTGGCAGCAATAAGTTTTGCGACCTTGAAAGGTTTGCCACTTGTTACCCCAGCTGGGTTACTTGGTCTGTGAGAGCCCGGTGTCCCATTTCCAGCTTCAAATTTATCTTCTCCTGGTTGGATATATATTGAGTCAAAAGGGACTCAACCAGAGAGATGGCCCTCTGTTGTCCATATGGCTGCTGCTGCTGAACTGGTTGCTGATTCCTGGGAGCATATTGCTGATATTGTTGTGGAGGTTGTTGCTGCTAAAACTGCTGCTGCTGAGGCCTAGCCGGCTGATATATCTGTTGTTGCTGCTGCTGAGGCGACGGATATACTAGCTGCTGCTGCTGCTGCTGCTGATACGGTGTCCGGTAGCTAAGGTTGGGGTGGTTCCGGTTGTTCGGAGAATAGGCCGGATTGGAGTTGGTTCGTGGTGGAAAAGGTGCATTCCCCGTAGGATTGTAAAATAGTGCGCTCGCTTGGTCCAACTGTGGTGAGATATCACCACCGTCGAATTCTCCAAAGACTTCGGCTTCCACCGCCGCAATGTGTTGCGTACCGGCACCACCGGCTCCTACCATCAATGCGGAGATCTGGGTCGACAGCAAGTCAAACTTGCTGGATAATTTGTCGACGTCCTCGACTCTGTGGATACCCCCAGATCTAGGCGCGGCTCTCTCGTCACACCACCGCTCATTGTTTGATGCCATATTTTCTAGAATTTTTCCGGCATCTTCTTCACTTCTTGACATAAAGGACCCTCCAGCCGCGACGTCCATGGAAGATTTCAAATCGTCCCTCAACCCATTATAGAACAGATTTATGATCTGCCACTTGGGGAGCTCATGGTGGGGACATCTCCGCTGTATTTCCTTGTATCTCGTCCAAGCTTCATGCAAGGACTCGTGGCTGGCCTGGGAGAATGAGGAGATCTCACTCCTCAGCTTAATGGTCTTCCTCGGAGGAAAGAACTTCGTCAGAAAAGCGTTTGAAAGCTTCTCCCAAGTGTTGAACGTATTTGGGTCCTTCCCCCTAAGCCACAGCTTGGCCTTATCTCACAGGGAGAAGGGGAATAGCTTCAGACGGATCGCCTCAGTTGTGACACCATTTATCCGGAAGGTGTCACATTTCTCCAAGAAGGAGTCCAAATGTTCGATGGGGCTCTCCATGGGTGCCCCCGAGAATTGATCCTGCTGGATCCATATCACCAAAGACGACTTAAGCTCGAAGCTTTACGCCGTAATAGCAGGAGGACGGATGGCGGAGGTGGACTCGATGGATGGCATCGAGTACTCCAGCAGGGACTTGTGAGGTGGGGTGTTCTCCGCCATGGTTTCCGGCTTTTCTCTTCTTCGCTTCTCTGCAGCAAGACGCCTTAGGGTGGTGTTTATCTCCGGATCAACGGGAATCAAGTCGTCGAGACTTTTTGAACTCCTGTGCATTAAAAACAACAAACACCCGTGAAGCGAAAAGTGGGAAAGAAACAGATAAAATAAAAAATAAAAATAAAAATAAGAAAATAAAATAGAAATGGAAAAAGAAGAATGCGAAAATTATCGCGAGATGGGGATATGAGCTAGACTCAATGGTTCATGAAATCCTAAAATAACAAGCACGTTGCCTCCCTGGCAACGGCGCCATAAAGCTTGACGTCCCCCGCGTTTGCGCACATCAGATGTGTGCAATATATGATTGGGGGCATGAGATTTAAATATTTATAACCGCAAGCGCACAGTGTTGTAGTGTGGCTTGGGGGTCGAACTCAGGGAGGCGTGGTTGTGCTTGTGTCAAGAAGGATCGGATTCACCTCATGGGCGAGCTAGCCCGAATCGGATGATGGGTTGTCACGGAAAATGGAATGTGAGGGATAAACAATATGAAGGGAAACCCGGGACTTCGGTTTCCACCCTATCATGTGATTCTCGCCGATACGGCCTACGGGTAGGATAACGATCGGAATTAGGGTCTAATGGTGAGATATTGCCTCTAAGAGTGGTACCAGCGTCCCATGGGCCCGATATTCCGGTCGGTGCCCAGGATGATACGCCGGACTTCCCGGGTTCGGTCAGTGGGCATTCCCATGTCCATTAACACCGACCAACTCCGGGAGCACTAAGCTCGCAACGATAACTCCCAACGTCTCATCCTACCACCCCTGCGCACTAGGATTCGACGTCTACGCGAAGGGCGTGAGCTATGGCTAGGGGGTCAACCGCCAAGTTTATTCCCCCTTGGCCCAACGGTCAAAGGCAGTCTTTTTCCCGCTGATGACAATAAAACACCCCGCGTAACCGATAGATTCCTAATCCCTATCGATTTCCTAGTCCTATGGACGCATCGGAGAGAACCCACGAAGGGGTTTCCACCAAAATCCTAGATTTGGTAACTACTCACACATATTTACTAAAAAGCGATCTAAATCAAAATCGACCGTTAAAAACATGATCAAGCGGTTGAAAAGTAGTAAGAGCAATGCTAATAACACTATATGAAAGTTTGGTAAACATCAGAAAACTTACAAATATCTGAAAAATTACAGCCGTCAAGAGAGAGAAAAACAGCAAAAAATAACTCCCGTTTCTGGAAAACCTAGGGGTCATATATATAGAATACGATATCACCCGATCGGTTGGAAAGTCAACCGATCGGGTGACCTGCTTCGTTCTTCGGTAGCTCAGCATGGGACTTCACCCGGTCATATAACACGGTCGGTTGAGGGTTGAAGCTGACCGGTTGGATCTTCGTGCCGTCGGGTGAACTGGTCGGTTGACCTCTCCGTGTCTTGGCTTCAGAGAATTGGCTATAGATGAACCGATCGGGTGAAGGTCACCCGATCGGTTGGCATTCAGCATCAAATTCCAGAGAGTTGGGACGTATGAACCGGTCTCTGAACCGACCGGTTGACTTTCTACCCGCTCCAGCTTGTGTCCGGGTGGTGCACGCGTGCATCACTCTATCGGTTGGAAGTGACCAACCGGTCGGGTGAGGAGCTGAAAGATGCTATCTTCATTGTTTGACCCCCTGGATCACGCATGACTCCTCCCGTTGCTCCGGGGACTCACGATATCTTCGTTATATGTCCCCTACGTCGGTAAACTCCTGCAAAATACAAAAAACACGGAAAAGTGAAAGAAAACAAGAAAACACGAGAAAACGAATACAAGACGGCGGAAAATAGGGGAAAAACACAAAAGAAGACGTGCGTGAATATATGAAATATAAACGCACGTCAGAAGTCCTATATCAAAATTTTAGATACACGAAGAAAACATATTGTCTCAAATCACATCACATGAAGATTACAACACATATGGAGACAATATCTCAAAATCCACATAGAAATGATAAGCAATTACACAATGTGTGAAATAGACAAACTGCAACATCATTCATATATATATATATATATATATATATATATATATATATATATATATATATATATATATATATATATATATATATATATATGGAGAATATGCTTTGCATCTTTATTGATACTAAAGAAAATGTTCAAGACTCTATGGAGGAAGAAGGATGTTCGTAAGGCGGGGCAAGAGCACAGGCGCCATCACCCCCAACCTAAACAAGCACCTTCCGCTATCCAAAGAGAGCCAAAGAATGTCAACAAAAATACATGATATGCACACTTACTCTAATAGCCCCCAATTTGAAGGGGGGCTTGATCATCTTCACGATCCTAATCCACGTTCCTCAGAGCAATTCTGACATCATCAGCAATGTCATCAAAGAGGAGTGTCTTCATCTGACTACTATCATCAAAGATTCTCCTATTCCGATCTCTCCAAATATGCCAAGTCATCACAGCCAAAACAGTCCTAGCCAACCTTCCCAAGATGCCCTTCTTAAAGTGAGATAGAATCAAATCACCCATACCTGCTATAGTGGACGGCAAAGTAGAAGTAACCCCCATTTTTAGAAAACTCATGCGAAGGAGATAGTTAGTATAGCTGCATTCAAAAAATATATGATCCATATTTTCAAGAGCATTATCAGCTTATAAAACACAAAAGGGTGAAGTAGGCACTCCCCATTGTACGAGCTTGTCACGGGTGAGGAATTTCCCGTGGAAAGATCGCAATAAGGTGATAGCCATCTTGGGGATATGCCCCTGAAACCAGACCACTTTGTAATAAGGGAAGAGGGGTTTTATAGCCCACGAACCATCCCAAGCATTGTGAAGGGTAGGAGACTTAGTAACCCATGACCAAGAATTTCTGCCAGCAGACAAGGTTACCATATTGATAAGATGTCGGACAGGGAGCATAGAATTGTTATCCACCCATCCCTCAGTAGACCAGTAATCACTAACCATATTCCTCTCCTCCCCAGACGGAACATCATAAGTATCACAAAGAGGCCCACAGGAGAGCCAATTATCATACCAGAAAAGTGTAGTAGTACCATCCCTGACATCACGTTTGATAAGTTTTTTGGTGTGCTCACGGCAGTGAAGAATGAATTTCCAGGTTCCAGAAATACCTGCAAATGTGCCCAATGTTTTTGAAAAAAATACAAACGGTGTTGTGCAACGTTTTTGAAATCAATGGACGGAGGCCCAAACGGTGTTAGATTGACTCGAAATTTTGTGGAGAGCTGCATAACAAGTATATCTAGCTATTGCAAAAAAATTCAAAAAAATACTTGAAAACACTGAACAGAGGGGGCGTGCACAGGTAATTCTGCCTGCGCACGTTCTTAGGTACATTTAGGGTATATTTTTGACGAGTAATAGTTAGTCTTTATTTATATCCAAAAAAGATTACAGCCTAACAACACGAGTTAGCAACATAAGATAATAAAAAGAGAAGGGAGAGGACACAAGCGTCGTCACCAACTACAGAATATTATCTCCCGCTAGTAACAAGTGTGAAGAGCGCTATACAAAGGAGGGTCTATACAGATATGTAACTCAAAATTTAGCCAGCGTCTATAAAACCCCAATTAACAAATGGAGTGGCATCTGCAGCTTCATCCAGTTCCAGGTTACAAAGAGAGCTTTTGACATCCGCCTCAATGTCTGCAAACAATGAGACCTTTCCCTTTGCTGAATTTTCAAAAATACGCTTGTTGCGCTGCTTCCATATGTGCCAAACCATAGTCGCCAGAGCAGCTTTAGCCAACACCCCCGCAGGGTCCTTCTTGTTATAGCGCGAGCAGATAAGATCACAAACTCCTGATAAAGTAGTTGGGACGACCCCCTTCTAATTCAATTTTAAAAGACTGCACGTTAGAATATACCTTGTGAATTCACACTCAAAAAGAGATGAGTATGTGTCTCTTCCACTTTAGAAACGCATAAGACACAAGTACTGTCAGGAGCAATACCCCATCTGTGAAGGAGGTCACGTGTTGGGAGCTTTATGCGTAAGTATCGTAGTAAACAAAGTGCCATCTTCGACACATGCAGGTTGAATCAAATAGTTTCAAATGAGAGAATGCAGGCCCCACAGTTCGAGTACCACTCCAGGCATCCTGCAATGTGAAGGTCGGCCCAGGCTGCCAACTCCACTCATCCGCTCCTTCCGTAATAGAAAATTGTCGAAGCAAATGATGAAGGCCGGATATACTGGGATCATTTCTCCATCCAGCAGCCGACCAATAATGACTAACTGTGAAGAGCTCTGATCCTGGGGGGGATCTTGTAGCAGGTGTAAAGGACCCATTGGATGCCAGTTATCGTACCAGAAAGAAGTTGTCGTTCCATCCTTCACGATACGCTTTATAAGTTTTTGAGAGAATTGTCGACATTTCAGCAGGAATTTCCAGGATCTTGATTGTGTTGGCTTAGCTTTAGTACCATAGAAACCAAAAGAGATGTCATCATAGTGTTTACGCATATAGTGTGCCCAAATCCCCTTGTTGGAGAGGACTCTCCAGGTTAACCTGATACTCAAAGCAATATTCAAATCAGATAATAGTCTCAAGCCCACTCCCCCTTCTTTCTTAGGGGTGCACATGTCCTTCCTGGACCAATTATTGAGCTTGCCCCAAATTAATTTCCTGCAAGAGGTATTAATAGAACAAATAACAGAGCGTAGAATGAAATAAGCTTGCATCCAGAAGGCTACCATACCGTAAATGATAGAAAAGACCAACTCAATTTTCCCCGAGATTGATAGCATAGATGAAGTCCAGCCCAGAAGCCTTTTTTTACACTTATCCACCAGTCGACTAAATAAGGATGGTTTAGGATATTTGGAGGAGAGGGGTAATCCCAGATAAATAGTGAAATAAGATACCAATTTGATTCCGAGTATATCAGCAAGGGAACTAGCATTTCAAACACCCTTACTGAAAATTGCCGAACTCTTATCCCAATTTATTTGAAGACCAGACAAGCGGTTGAAATTTTGAAGTAAATCTTTAAGTCCATTTAGGGAGTGTGAATTAGCCCGATAGAATACTAAGAGGTCATCTGCAAAGAGTAGGTGGGATATAGCTCCAGATCTGCGCAAAGGGTGAATAGCTCCTGAAGAATCAGCTCGGGACATGAGTAGAGAAAATGCTTCTATTACTAGAACAAAGAGATAGAGCGATAGAGGGTCACCCTGCCGCATAGGGCGATAGAGGGTCACCCTGCCGCAAGCCTCTATTAGATGTGAAATAGCCCTCAGGCGATCCATTAACCAAGACATAGAATGTAGGTGTGGATATACATTCAGTAATCCAATTTATAAATCTGTGACTGAAACCCATTTGATGAAGGAGGAAGAAAATAAACTCACGATTCACACTATCAAAAGCTTTACGAAGGTCCAACTTAATGCAAGTTCTGGCCTCCATAGGGTTGCTAAAGTCATGGATTTGTTCATGGGCAAGAAGAGTACAATCTGCCAGCAACCTATCTTTTAAAAAAGCAGCCTGATTTGGAGAAATTAACTCAGAAAAAATAGGCTTCAATCTGTTACATAAGACTTTGCTAAAATTTTTGTAGAGAACTTTACAGCAAGCAATTGGCCTATAGTCACCTAGGCCAGTAGCATTAGCATTCTTGGGGACCAGAGTAAGGAATGTATGATTAATATTGGAAAGTATTTTCCCAGTACTGAAAAAATAAGCAATACCAGAGATAACATCCTTACCAATAATATCCCACTTAGTTTGGAAAAAGAAGGAATTAAAGCCATCAGGCCCCGGAGCTTTGTCTTTACCAATTTGGAATACCCCATTCTTAATTTCAGTAGGGGAGATAGGCCTATCCAACCATCCGATAGCCTCTAGGGTGAGCTTACGCTTTGGAATAACATTAGTGAACACATTCCAATAATCATGCTACTGATATAAATTCTGAAAGTAGATTCTAGCTTCCTCACGAAGCATATCAGTGTTGGTATTTGCTTTACCATCCGAAGAGATTAGGTGGCCAATATTATTATGACAATAGCGAGCCTTTAAGGACGTGTAGAAAAATTTGGAATTCCTATCACCAAGTAGCAACCAGCTCTGATGTCTTTTTTGCCTCAAAACCTCCTCCTCCATATTCAAAGCCTTCACAAGATTATTAGAGACCTTCATTTCCAGATTCTGGATATTTATGTCGGAACGGAGCCTCTGGTCCGATTGAATTAACTCCAACTCCTTACGGCAACAATTAACATCCAGGTTCTTTCTGTCCTTGGCCGACCAAGATCTCAACACTTTTTCAATGATTTAAGGTTAAATACAAGATGATTCATAGGGGAACCATGGGAGGAAAAATTCCAGTGCTTGCTGATAAGATCGTGATATCCAGACAATGATACCTAAGAATTATAAAATTTGAACGGCTTAGGATAAGAACTTACTTGCTGGAGTAGGTAAACACACATAACTGCATGATCGCTAGTATTAGCTGTGAAATACTCGTAATATGAATGCAGCAATATAGTAATCCATTTAGAGTTGCAGATGATGCGGTCTAGTCGTGCCAATATTCGGGAGCTCCCAAGTCGCCTGTTATTCCAAATGTAGCTCAAACCGATGCTCTTCAAATCAATAAGTTAGCAATTTTCGAGGCAAGAGTTAAAATTATCCATAGCCTTCACATCAACTGCTCGGCCACCGAGCTTCTCTTTGGAGCACCGAACACAATTAAAGTTGACGACGACGACCCAATGAATATTTTTATACAAAGTTGAGCTAGCATTGAGATTAGTCCAAAGGTCAACTCTAGAGTTAGAAACATTGAAACCATAGACGGCAGTGAGACCCATTACAAAGCCCGCCACATTTGAGAACGTAGCTGATAAGTGTTGGGCTGAGGATGAATTAAGAATGCAACTCTAGGTAGTCAAATTATAACAAACAACAATACGCCCACCCTTATGAGAAATCCTGTTATCAATGCTACCCCAGTCCTTAGAAAAGTAGTTCGCAATTCTATTAGCATTAATACAATCAACCTTAGTCTCAAGGAGG